>CM038682.1:139280493-140638426 GCA_021605205.1 Aegilops longissima
GATTTCAGGCAAGATGACCGCTACCTGGATCTCACTACTATCATTGCTATGCTAGTTGCTTCGTTCTATCGCTATGCTGCGCTACCTATTACCTGCTTATCAAGCCATCCCAAATTGCCATGTTAGCCTCTAACCTTTTGCACCCTTCCTAGCAAACCATTGTTTGGCTATGTTACCGCTTTGCTCAGCCCTCTTATAGCGTTGTTAGTTGCAGGTGAAGATGAAGTTTGTTCCTTGTTGGAACATGGAGATGTTGTTCCTTGTTGGAACATGTTTACTTGTTGGGATATCACAATATGTCTTATTTTAATTAATGCATCTACATACTTGGTAAAGGGTGGAAGGCTCGGCCTTAGGCCTGGTGTTTTGTTCCACTCTTGCCGCCTCTAGTTTCCGTCATATCGGTATTATGTTCCCGGATTTTGCGTCCCTAACGCGGTCGGGTGATTTATGGGACCCCTTGACGGTTCGCTTTGAATAAGACTCCTCCAAAGAAGGCCCAACATTGGTTTTACCATTTGCCTCACCTATGCCCTTTTTCCCTTGGGTTTCGAGAGTCGAGGGTCATCTTTATTTAGCCCCGGGCGGTGCTCTTCTCGAGTGTTGGTTCGAACCGAGCGAGATCAAGGGGCCACCACGGGCAACTCGAGGGCTGGTTTTACTCGTAGGCTGACTTATCCAGTGTGCCACGAGCGAGGTATGTCGACTCCTATCGGGATTTGTCGGCACATCGGGCGGCTTTGCTGGTCTTGTTTTATTCTGTCGAAATGTCTTGTAGCCGGGATTCCGAGACTGATCGGGTCTTCCGGGGAGAGGAATATCCTTCGTTGATCGCGAGAGCTTATCATGGGCTAAGTTGGGACACCCTGCGGTATAAACTTTCGAGAGCCGTGCCAGCGGTTATGTGGCAGATGGGAATTTGTTAATATCCGGTTGTAGTAAACTTGAAGCAAACTCTTATAAAATACACCAACCGTAAAGCGAAACGTGAGTGTCTCTTTTGGGGTTGATCGAGAGGAGAACACGGTTTCGGGTTATGTCGGCGTAAGTAGGAGTTCAGGATCACTTCTTGATCATTACTAGTTGACGACCGTTCCTTTGTTTCTCTTCTCGCTCTCATTTGCGTTGGTTAGCCACCATATATGCTTAGTCGCTGCTGCAACCTCACCACTTTATCCCTCCCTTTCCCATTAAGCTTTGCTAGTCTTGATACCCATGGTAATGGGATTGCTGAGTCCTCGTGGCTCTGATTACTACACCACCGATTGCGGTACAGGTTTGCGATGATCTTGGCGAGAGCGATGTTTGCTTCTATTGGAGTTCTTCCGCTTCTTCGATCGGGGATAGGTTCGGTCGGCAGCCCTGGCTAGCGAGGTGGATGTCGTTTGAGTTTCTTTATGTTTCATCCGTAGTCGGATGTTGATCTTGTATATGATGTTGATGTATTCTTGTGGCATTTGTGCCTTATGTATTTATCCCTATGTATTATGTAATGTTGATGTAATGATATCCACCTTGCAAAAGTGTTTCAATATCGGGTCTATCCTTGGTGGGACCTTGAGTTCCTTTTGGATAGGGTCGCATATTAAGCGTGACAAGTTGGTATCAGAGCCTCGACCGACCTTAGGAGCCCCCTTGATTGATCGTGTAGTTTGGCCGTTGTCGAGTCTAGGAAAAAAACTGTTTTTCGAGTCTAGTTATATCGAGAGTAGGAATTCTTTTACTCCTCGCCCTTAAATCGCTCTCGGTGAGGAATCTTGACGTAGGTGTTTTGAATTACTCCTCTTCCCGTTCAAATTTTCCTTTAGGATCACGTGGTTAGTTTCGTGAGTTGTCCATCCTCTTTTGTCCGGTGCATTTATCGTCAAGTCGACGCGACCATCTTCATCTTTGCCAAGTTCAATCCTCAGTTGTTTTTTTCCCACCCGCCCTCCCTTCTTCTTCTCGAATCCGGAGTCCGTAATCGAGTATCCATCCTACTCGTGCGAAGTCTTTGCTTTCTTTCCTTAAGGATTTCAACTGGTGTTTTTCTCTTCAAGATATTCGTCGTTTTCCCCTTGCAAGTTGTCTTTGTTTTCCGCCTCCCACCCTTTTTTCTTCCCGGAGTTCGAGTCTGCTTCAAGCATCAATTTCATTCGTACGGAGCCTCTTCAGTCTTTCGTCAATTGTTTCAACCGGTGAATTCTCGTCTTGTTCATCATTCTTCATCTCTTTTCTTCTCCAGTGGACTCAATTCAAGTTTTTCGGGTTAATCATATTCTTTTCCTTCGTGTTCTCTTTGCTCGTTCACCTCTCGCCAGCTTTATCATTCCGGAGTTCGAAGACATCTCGGAGATTAGCTTTGTGTTCCAATTAATTCGAGGTTGTCACTTTAGTCAAATTTTCAGTTCTTCCGGTGCATCGCCTATCTTCAACAATCCTTTCCAACGGTGTTTTCTCTTTTAGTGGGCCCTAACCCACATGTCTTTTCCAGGATCTTACGACTCTTCTAATTCCCGGAGTTATTCTCAATTCTTTTGAGTCGGACGTAGAATGAATTTCATCGATCGATGCCTTTCAAGATCGATTTCAAATCATTTCATTATTGCCTCAACCTCTTCGCTTTTCATTCTTCCGAGTACCTCAACAATTTTGATGGTGTTTCGTCATCTTTATCAGCTTTGAAGACCGGTAGAGTTTCTCTTAAATCTTGTCCGTTCCCGGAGATTCATGGTGCTAGCTCGATGTGATCCTATCTAATTGTTTCCAGTCATGCAAATTCTTTTCATCCATCCGGAGTATTTCAGGAGTTACTTTCCATCTCAATCATCCGGAGGCCATCGCTCGGAAGAATTCTTTGTCCTCACATTTCAGCTACCGTTATCCCATTATCCCGTGCTTCGTTCAAGTGTTCTTTATTCAGCTCATGATCTCTTTGTCCTTTTGCATCTAATCCCCTCTAGCTTATCGGTTCTTCTAATTCTTCCGTTGATTCATTCTCTTTCATCGGTCATTTTCTAATTCTTACGGTGGTTCCTTCAGATTCTTTTCCTTGATTATCACTTTAATTCATTCGTTCTTTTCAATCCTACGGTGGTTCATGAAGACCTTCTCAAGTTTTGTGCTATCCCTTCTCAATCCTTTTCAAGAAGAATAAGTAGTATGAAAAATCCACTGCTTGTCATCAATTTAATTTGATGAAGGATAAGCATACAATAAATCTTATTCTTGTTTCATCATCGTCATGTAATCCTTTCCTTTGGAGTTTGTTCTTGATGAATAAATTCTAGTTCCAAGTCTTTCCATCTTTTCTTTTCCGGAGTTTAAATTTCCTCGGCCATTTTGTCGGAACCTCCATCTAAATCATCGCAAGGCTTTTATCTTATTTCTTTTCATCCTTCAATCGTATCTCGTCATCCTTTTGTTACCGGAGTTCTTCATGGTGGTTCTCCATGATTTAATCTTTTCTTCAAGAGTTCATCAAGATTTTGTTGATGGAGTTCAAGTATTTTTCCTTCTTGCCTTTCGAAGTGCAATTAAATCTCTGTATTCTTTTGAAGCGGAGTTTTGCATTTCTTCGTTCTCCTCAGCTATTTAATCTTTCTACTTGTGGTTGGTTATCACCTCATAATTTTGAGAGGTTATCCATAAGTCCACAACAAGCTTATTCTTTCGTTGTTGATTTTCTCGACAACTCCGTTCAATCCTTCCTTCTAAGTCCTTTTTCATTTCATTCTTTTAATTCTTCCGGAGGCATTGCATTCTTCATCTCATCAACCGCCATCCCATCTCGTGGAGTTCATGTTCTATTCCTTCCGTGTTCAGCCGGAGTGCTGCCTAAATCCTTTCAGTCTTATTCGTTTCTTTTCTCATTCTAACCACTCCGGTTAGAACGAGTGGTTTCATAGTCTATCTGATTCTGTGAGCTTTCGATTCTCGTCATTCTCGTTGTTCCTCTCTTCTTCTCAAGTCTTCTCGATTCTTTGCTGCTTCTCTTGAGTTCTTGTTTCACCTCATCCCTTTTTCCCTTCCATCTCGGTCCTTAGATCTCGGGACGAGATCTCTTGTTAGTGGAGGAGTGTTGTAACGCCCCGGATTCGATGCGCCAGGTGTCTTCCAGTTATTCGCCGTCGTTGCCATGTCATGTGCTTGTGTGTTGCACTTTGCCTTGTCATCATCTGCATTTTTATCATGTCATCATGTGCATTGCATTGCATACGTGTTCGTCTCATGCATCCGAGCATTTTCCCGTTGTCCGTTTGCAATCCGCACTCCTATGTCTCCGGCGCCCCTTTTACCTCTTTTAGGTATGCGGGTGTTAAGCGGTCTCGGAATGGACTGAGGTTTGTCAATCGGCCTTGGTATAGCACCGTGAACCGCTGTCAAGTTTCGTGCCATTTGAGGTCGTTTGATACTCCAGCAGTTAACTGGTAACCGCTAAGCCCTCTTTGAGTTGCAGCCCAACACCCTTCCAAAGTGGCCCAAAACCCAGCAAACTCCCTCCATGCTCTCGGTCGTTCGATCACGATCGTGTGGCAAAACCGCACCTCATTTGGACTCTCCTAGCTCCTCTACCTATATAAACACCTTCCCCTCCGAAAATCGCAATTCAATCCCACCAAACCCTAAAAACTTCCCCTGCCAGACATGTCCACCCGGCCGGACGTCTCCGCTCCCGCGCCCAACCAAGGCTGCCACTGGCGCCCTCGCCGCCAACACCACACACGCCATGGCCTTGGCAGCCCCGCCCGGCCCAGCCTCCCGCCCCTCGGCTGCCCTTGGCCGGGAGACTCCGCTCCAGCGACTCCGCTCCCCGCCCGGCCGCCGCCCGCTGTCAGAGCCCGCCGCCCGCTGCTCCCGCCGCCCGGCGCCTGGCCGCCCGGCGCCGCGAAGCTCCGCCCCAAGCCTCGTCGCCCGCTGCCCAGCCGCTCGAGTCCCGCTGCCGCTGCCAGCCTGGGTGACCTCGGCTTCAGCGCCCGGCTCCCAGCGCCGCCTCGCTGCCGCCGAACAGCGCCGCCCGCCTGCGCCCGTCGCTCCCGGCCGCCGCCGCCTCCGTTCGCCGCCTCGCTGGCGCCCGCGCCTCACGCCGGTCCGGGCTCCTCGCGGAGTTCCTCGCCGTCCGGATCTGGTCAGGTGGACCAGATCCACCACTCCGATCCAACCAAGCGACCATGCGCCAACCTGGATCCTCCGTCCCGCACCTTCCCGTCCTGTTGACTTCTCGGAGAGGTTGATTTTCCACTAAGTCCCGAATCTGCAGTAATTTTGTTGCATTTTCGTCATGCCATAACTCTCTGTATATTGCTCCGTTTACGTGCGTGTAATATGTCAATTTGTTCGTCTCAAGAGTAGATCATTTCATCTCATTGCATCATTTTCATTTGAGCTCATCTTGATGCATGAAATGCTGTTAGAAGAGGGCTATGTGATGTTAGTTTCGATTTCTTATCGAACTTGCACTTTTGTCATTTTGCCATGATTGATGTGTGCACCCTATGAACTTGAGTCCTACATGTGTTTTGTAATATGCCATGCCATCTTTACAGGGTGTATGCCATGTATTTTTGTGATCTCTGTGGTGACTAGCACAAGCATGCAAACTAGGCTTCATGATGTTGCTGATTTCAGCCCTGCTTTTCTTGATAATTTTATGCCATGTTAACTTGATGCTACCGAGAGATCCATGCTTATTTTGAGATACTTCAGTAAGGATGTTTTGTTAAACATGTCTTGCTCTATCCATCCATGCCCTTGTTTGCAATTATGGAGTGCCATAGCTTGAGTCAATCGAGCTCTACTTTTGCTATAAAATGTTTCCTGGCGGGTTGTTTACATGTTATTCAATTTTGCCAAGGTTGTTGTAATTGATCCTTGCATGCTATGATGTTGTTCTTGCCATGTATAGCTTCTATGCCATGTCTTCTTACTGTTGGTTGCCTTGCCATGCCATGTATTGCTCTGTGGTGAGTGGTTCAAGCTCACCAACATGCCTACTTATTGTTGTTCCTGCCATGTTTGAATCTGTAATATAACTTGCCATGTTTACATGGGTGCCATCATATTTTCTGATCCTTTTTGGCTTATGGTCAGTAAGGGACATTTGTTATATGCTTTGAGTAGATTCATGCCATGCCTTTGTTTTCCATGATAAGTTCCTGTAACATGTCGTTTGATAGCTCTAAACATTGCAACCTGATGTTATTTCCTGATAAGTCTGAAACTGTTATTATTTGCAATCTTGCCATGTCTTTTTGAGCATGTTCTAGTGATTTCTGGAGATAGCTCAGTGTTCATGTTTTGTAATGCTTTACCTGTACATCATGCCCATGCCTTTTTTTATTATGTTGAGGTCCTGTAGCATATTGTTTTGATGCTTGCAATATGCCTACTTGCTGTTTTGGACAGATTGTTTGCTATGACTTGTATAGGGTGTATGTGTTGAACCGTTGCTCCTTTTGAGTGTGCTCTATATGAAACTTGCTTGATTTTGCATGTAGTCTCATATTATCATGTTGCATCCTTGTTTTGAGGTGTTTGCTTGATGTTTGGGTGCATTTTGCATCAATGCCATGCTTATCTTGTTTTGCTCATATCTTCTAGGCGTAGTCTCAATTTAATGAACTTTATATGTAACTTGACTAGAATTTCGTGTAGATCATCGTGGTGCATCTTAACTTGCTGTTTAACAACTTGAACATAAGGTTTATTCAGATCTGGACCAATTTCGAAATATGCATATGAGGACTTACCGGAATTGTTATATGTTGTTTCCGGCCTCATTTAAACTTGCTTTGATGTGTTGCTCTTGTTTGCATCATCCCTTGCCATGAGTAGCCTCATCTAGCGTTGTCATGCATCATGCTTGGTTATGCATCATGTATTGTTCATGTGTGGTGTGTTTACTATGTTGTGTGCTTCTTGTTAGTTCCTGTTTCGTTGCGATCGTGAGGATTCGTTCGTCTACGCTTGGTTCGGCTTCATCCGTTCATCTTCTTCATGGACTCGTTCTTCTTCCTTGCGGGATTTCAGGCAAGATGACCGCTACCCTGGATCTCACTACTATCATTGCTATGCTAGTTGCTTCGTTCTATCGCTATGCTGCGCTACCTATTACCTGTTTATCAAGCCATCCCAAATTGCCATGTTAGCCTCTAACCTTTTGCACCCTTCCTAGCAAACCATTGTTTGGCTATGTTACCGCTTTGCTCAACCCCTCTTATAGCGTTGTTAGTTGCAGGTGAAGATGAAGTTTGTTCCTTGTTGGAACATGGAGATGTTGTTCCTTGTTGGAACATGTTTACTTGTTGGGATATCACAATATATCTTATTTTAATTAATGCATCTATATACTTGGTAAAGGGTGGAAGGCTCGGCCTTATGCCTGGTGTTTTGTTCCACTCTTGCCGCCCTAGTTTCCGTCATATCGGTGTTATGTTCCCGGATTTTGCGTCCCTAACGCGTCGGGTGATTTATGGGACCCCTTGACAGTTCGCTTTGAATAAGACTCCTCCAAAGAAGGCCCAACATTGGTTTTACCATTTGCCTCACCTATGCCCTTTTTCCCTTGGGTTTCGGAGCCCGAGGGTCATCTTTATTTTAGCCCCGGGCAGTGCTCCTCGAGTGTTGGTCCAAACCGAAGCAGATCAGGGGCCACCACGGGCAACTCGAGGGCTGGTTTTACTCGTAGGCTGACTTATCCGGTGTGCCACGAGAACGAGATACGTGCGACTCCTATCGGGATTTGTCGGCACATCGGGCGGCTTTGCTGGTCTTGTTTTATTGTTGTCGAAATGTCTTGTGGCCGGATTCGAGACTGATCGGGTCTTCCCGGGGAGAAGGAATATCCTTCGTTGATCGCGAGAGCTTATCATGGGCTAAGTTGGGACACCCCTGCAGGGTATAAACTTTCGAGAGCCGTGCCCGCGGTTATGTGGCGATAGGAATTTGTTAATATCCGGTTGTAGTAAACTTGAAGCAAACTCTTATAAAATACACCAACCATGTGCGTAACCGTGAGTGTCTCTTTTCGGGGTTGATCGAGAGGAGAACACGGTTTCTGGGTTATGTCTGACGTAAGTAGGAGTTCAGGATCACTTCTTGATCATTACTAGTTGACGACCGTTCCTTTGTTTCTCTTCTCGCTCTCATTTACGTTGGTTAGCCACCATATATGCTTAGTCGCTGCTGCAACCTCACCACTTTATCCCTTCCTTTCCCATTAAGCTTTGCTAGTCTTGATACCCATGGTAATGGGATTGCTGAGTCCTCGTGGCTCATAGATTACTACACCACCAGTTGCAGGTACAGGTTTGCGATGATCTTGACGCGAGAGCGATGTTTGCTTGTATTGGAGTTCTTCTGCTTCTTCGATCAGGGGATAGGTTCCAGGTCGGCAGCCTGGGCTAGCAGGGCGGATGTTGTTTGAGTTTCTGTTTATGTTTCATCCGTAGTCGGATGTTGATCTTGTATATGATGTTGATGTATTCTTGTGGCATTTGTGCCTTATGTATTTATCCCTATGTATTATGTAATGTTGATGTAATGATATCCACCTTGCAAAAGCGTTTCAATATGCGGGTCTATCCTTGGTGGGACCTTCGAGTTCCTTTTGGATAGGGTCGCATATTGGGCGTGACAACTGTTGTGAGAATCAGCTCTAGCAGTTAGTTCGACGCTTCTTCATTGTCATGGCGCCAAGAAGAAGACGAGCGGTGGCGGTTGGGTCTGCGGAAACCGACACCCGTCCCCGACGCTGGCGAGCAGCGGACCGGTCGCAGAAAAGAACCCGGGCGCTGTTCGCGAACACCAACACCGTCCCAAGAGCGAAGTCTGGAGGCGGCGATGTTCGTGCGCTCGTAATGGGCCGCCGCAACCAAATCCAAAGACGGTTAGGCTTCCAGCGGGTGGCGCGGGCCTTCCAAGATCGCTGCCACCCGCTTCGCAGCGACGGCGAGGGCCTCTAAGACTCCCACGCGGCCCGACGGCGCGCTCCTCTCAAGCGGGCGCGGCGATTTAACGGCGAATCACGCCGAGGACCCCGGCGCCGCCGTGGAAAGAGCCCGGCGCCACTCCGGGATTTAGAAGACCTGCCCGTTCGCCGAGGTGCTGGTGAAGATGGCACGCGACTGCGGGGTCGTGCTAGAGCTCCTTCTGACATGGTCAGAAGTCGAAGCGTGTCGCGATCCGTGCAGGTTTCGCTGCCACCAACGCCAGCAGAAGCCACGGCGCGCCAGCGCATTGCTCCTCGATTCCCCGCCACGGGAAACTCGACGAATGGAGAGCCACCATACGAAGCCTTGTTGCGGTGGCCAACAAAAATGAACCGAGTCCGGTGCAGCCCCCGGGTCGACGCCCCGACGGAGTTCCACGCACCAGTGGCGGGAGAGCCGACGGCGCCGCGACCACGGTGCACTCGCCTCCTCCTCGCCCGGTACCGCGGACGCCAGCCCGTCGCGACGCTACGGGTGACGAGATCTCCGTGGCATCGTCCGACCCGCAGGCCCACTGTGACCAGCGCCAAGTTCTTCGGGAACGAGAACAATGAAGACGCTTGAACCACTATCGAGCGCCGGCACGGAGCGCGCCACCAATCCGACAGGCGAGCAGGGCCTGCTGTGAGCCACCCGCACCGGGAGTTTCGGAGGCCTACCTTACGAGGTAGGCTGTCCGACTTTTACCCGTGAGCTGCGGCAGTTCCAGTGGCCCACTCACCGCACCTTCAAACCCGACGTGGGCGAAAAGTATAGTGGCAAGACCCACCCGTCCGAGTTCCTCATCGTCTACACCATCGCGATGCAGGCTGCCAGAGCCCGTGACGATAAGGTGCTTGCGAACTACTTTCCGTTGGCTCTTAAACCCAACGCCATGTCATGGTTGATGCACTTGCCGGTAGACTCTATTTCCTCCTGGTCGGATTTGTGCCATGAGTTCGTGGGCGCCTTTTACCGGAGGCCACCAAGCCCATGGCTGGCCAGCGGCGACCTGCACGTCATTCCCGTAAGGGGCGAGAGTCTCCGCAAGTATATTCAGAGGTTCAACCGGTACAAGATAATATCCTCGATGTTCACCCTGCCGCCATCATCAGCGTGTTCCATCAGAACGTGCGTAACCGCAAGATGCGCGAAGTGCTGGCAATGAACAAGGTGAGAGATGTAGCGAAATCTCTATGTTCTTGCCGACAAGTGTGCCCGAGCTGAAGAGGGAAGGAAGTACCCGACGAAGATGCGGCGTGGAAACCGACTCCTCAGATGAGGATATTGCCGCCCCGGCGAAGAAAGGCCGGCGCCGCAACAGGAAGCGTAAAGGAAAGACCGTGCTTGTCGTCGAGGGATCTGATGACGCCGGCTCCACCAAGAAAACCAAGGCGATGACCCGGAAAGGAGGTTGCGGATGCGTCGCTGCCGGCCTTGGCGGCCGCCGAGAAGCCAGTGAAACTCCGACAAGTGATACTGCAAGATCCATCGCACCAAAGGCCATGCTCTCCGGGACTGCCGACAGGTTGAGCTCCTCGCTGAAAGCGAGAGGGCTGAGTATGAGAGGCGGACAAGGAGAAGGGCTCGAGCGATGCCGAGGGGTCGGCAAAGAAGCGTGGACGGCCAGGTGGGCCGTCGCGCAAGGATAAGCAACGGAGAGGCCCGCCTGGGTCGTGATGAAAAGCCGAAGACGACGATCACGAAGAGGACGGCGAATCCGGCGACCAAGAGTTTCAAAGCTACGAGAGGCCATGTGCGTCGGCGGCGGCGCCTGCTGCATACTTCTCACCGCCGCTTAAACGGTGGGCACGAGATTATAGCGGCAGAGCCGTCGTTTGATGCCCAAAGGTCACCAAGTGGTCCAAAGACACCTATCATTTTTTACACCGAGGACCACCCTGATCGCACTACTGTTGTCGGGTGCTTGCCATTATTGGTTTCACCAACAATACGCAACCTCAAGGTGACGAAGATGCTAGTAGATGGCGGGGCCGGTCTGAACTTGATCTCGCCCGCCGTGATCGAGAGACTGCAGATTCCTGATGGAGACCTCGAAGAGACGGGCACCTTTCAGGGGGTCAACCCGGGAAGAAGCCAACCAAAGGGAAAGGTCACGCTGCCCGTGAATTTTGGAAGCGACCTGAACTTCAGGAAGGAAAGGATCGTGTTCGATGTTGCCAAGATCCCCTTGCCCTACAACGGGATCCTTGGCCGCCAAATGCTGCCAAGTTCATGGCGGCGTCACACTCGCCTACAATACCCTCAAGATGCGGGACCTGGACGATCATCACCATCCCTCCGACAAGAAAGATGCGCTGATTTGTCCGACCAATTATACCAAAGAAGCGGTTGCAGCAGCTGCCGCCGCTAGAGCACTTGCTCCGCGGCTGGGACCTCGGGAGGAAGAAGAAGAAGAAGACCGGTGAGACCTCGGCACCCACTCCGCAAGCGCACCTCTTCGGGGTGTAGCGCTGCCGTCGAGGACGTGCCAGAGAGCTCCACCAGCGAAACAAGAAGCCCAGAGCCATACCGCCGGGAACCAAGAAGGTTTACACAATGAGGATTGCACGGGAGGAGCTTTTACCATAAGCTCCACCCTTGACAACAAATAGGAAGACGCGCTCGTCACCTTCCCCGGGCGAATGTCGATGTGTTTGCATGGCAAGCTTCCGACATCCCCGGTGTTCCCAGGGAAGTGATTGAGCACCGCCTTGCTGTCTGCCCTCATGCGCGGCCCGTCAAGCAAAAGGTCAGAAAGCAAGCTTTGGAACGACAAGAGTTCAACACAGAAGAGATCCGGAAACTGGAAGCAGCGGGTTTGGTAAGAGGAGTGCTCCATCCAACGAGGTTGGCCAATCCGGTCGTGGTGCCAAGGCAAATGGGAAGTGGAGGCTGTGTATTGATTACACAGATATCAATAAGGCTTGCCCTAAAGATCCCTTCCCGCTGCCGCGCATCGATCAGATTGTTGACTCCACTGCTGGGTGTGATCTGTTGTCATTCCTCGATGCCTACTCCGGCTACCATCAGATCTTCATGACAAGAGAATACGGAGAGAAGACAGCATTCATCACCCCGTGTGGTACGTATTGTTTCATGCGGATGCCTTTCGGGATGAAGAGTGCTGGTTCGACGTTTGCAAGGGCAGTCCAGATTGGTTTTGAACCCCAGCTCCATAGAAATATGGAGGCTTATATGGATGACATAGTGGTCAAAACCAAGGACAGGGCAACCCTCATACCGGATTTGCAAGAAACATTCGCAAACCTGCGCAAGATCAATCTCAAGTTGAACCCTGAGAAGTGCGTCTTTGGCGTCCCATCCGGCAAGCTTCTCGGGTTCTTGGTGTCACAGCATGGGATAGAGGCTAATCCAGACAAAATCAAGGCTATAGAGCAGATTGAAGCACCCAAGCGGATCAAGGATGTGCGTCGGCTTGCTGGTTGCGTCGCCGCCATGGGCAGGTTCATTTCCAAGTCTGCCGAGCATGCCCTTCCCTTTTTCAAGATCCTGAAAAAGGCGGGCCCGATGGAGTGGATGCCAGAAGCCGAAGCAGCATTACAAGGCTTGAAGAAGTACCTCTCCTCCGCGCCAATACTAGTTGCGCCTAAGCCACAGGAGTCGTTACTGCTATACCTGGCGGCAACAGACCAGGTGGTCAGCGCTGCACTGGTGGCGCAGAGAGAGGTTGACGACGAAGAGATGGCAGCAACAGAGCCCGACACCACCAATGCAGAGACGACATAGCCGGTTGAAGTGCCGCCGAAGAAGAAAATGATGCAGCACCCGGTCTACTTTGTTAGTTCCCTCCTGCAGGGGGCTAGATCAAGGTACTCCGGTGTGCAGAAACTGCTCTTCGGCCTCCTTATGGCCTCGAGGAAGCTGCATCACTACTTCCAGGCACACGAGATCAATGTCGTCACTCGCTTCCCTCTGCAACGGATATTGCACAATCCGGATGCAACCGGAAGAATTGTGGAATGGGCACTGGAGTTGTCCAGCTTTGGCCTCAAGTTTGAAAGTACTTCGACGATCCAGAGCCGAGTCCTAGCGGAGTTCATTGCAGAATGGACCGCAACACCTGACGAAGAAGTTCAAGAGACTGCTCTCCCCGGCAAGGAGGCAAGTTGTGATTGGATCATTTACTTTGATGGAGCTTTCTCCTTACAGGGCGCCGGGGCTGGCGTACTGCTTGTCTCGCCCACCGGAGAGCACCTCAAGTACGTGATCCAGATGCACTTCCCCAGGGAGGTGTCAACAAACAATACAGCAGAGTACGAAGGGCTGCTTGCCGGTCTTAGGATCGCGGCGGACCTCGGAATCAAGAAAATTATCGTCAGGGGGGACTCGCAGCTTGTCGTCAAACAAATCAACAAGGATTACCAGAGCCCGTTAATGAAGGCCTACGTTGATGAAGTGAGAAAGCTGGAAGAGCGTTTCGGTGGTATACAGGATGAACACGTTCCCCGAGCGGAGAAAGATATCGCCGATTACCTGTCGAAACGCGCTGCCCTCAAGCTACCTGTGGAACCAGGTACCTTTGTGCTTCAGCTAACTCAGCCATCCGTTGATCCATCAACAGAGCAGGATAAGAGGAGGAAATCAGGGCCCGGCAAGTACTTTCCCGTCGATCTCCCCGGAGCTGCCGGCAAGGATGTTGCCGGGATCTCGAGCCCGCCACGGACGGCCGCTCGGCGGGCGTCAAGCTCTTGCCGTCGAGACAGCCGCTCAGAAGCGGAGAAATGCTTTAGTCCTCGCCGTCGAGCCCCAGGCTCCGGCGTGGGCACAGCATACCGTCCGATTCCTCCAAACAGGGGAACTTCCTGAGGAGCAGGAAGAAGCGGAAAAAGTAGCCCGCCGCTCTACCATGTACCAGTTCATCGACGACGTCCTGTACAGAAAGAGGCCAAACGGTGTGAAATTGAAGTGTATCCCTCGAGAGGAAGGACTGGAGCTGTTGGCAGAGATACACGGAGGCATATGTGGGTCCCACATTGGGTCAAGGGCCCTTGTCGGCAAGGCATTCCGGCAAGGCTTCTTCTGGCCCACCGCCCTCCAGGATGCGACGACACTAGTCACAAGGTGTGAAGCGTGTCAGTTCCATTCAAAGAAGCTTCATCAGCCAGCTCAAGCCCTTCAAACCATTCCTCTCTCCTGGCCCTTCTTGGTCTGGGGGCTCGACATACTAGGCCCTTTCCCCCGTGCTGTCGGGGGCTTTGAGTACTTGCACGTTGCGATCGACAAGTTCACAAAGTGGCCGGAGGTGGAGGCAGTGAGGAAGGTCACAGCTCAGTCAGCCGTCAAATTCTTCAAGGAACTAGTATGCCGTTTTGGCGTACCCAACAGGGTTATCACTGACAACGGCACACAGTTCACAAGCCGCACCTTCATGCAATATACCCAAGACCTCGGCAGCAAAGTCTGTTTCGCTTCCGTTGCCCACCCGCGAAGCAATGGTCAAGCTGAGAGGGCAAATGCTGAAGTGTTGCGAGGCTTAAGGACCAAGACTTTTGACAGGCTGCACAAGAGTGGAAGGCACTGGAATGATGAATTGCCGGCGGTTCTTTGGTCGATCAGGATGACGCCAAATCGAGCCACCGGCCAGACACCTTTTGCCCTGGTATACGGGGCAGAAGCAGCTCTCCCCACCGAACTCATATACGGGTCACCTCAAGTGCTCGCTTATGACGAGCTTGAGCAAGAGCAACTGCGACAAGATGAAGCAGTGCTCCTTGAGGAAGATCGTCTTCGGGCGGCTGTGAGAGCAGCATGCTACCAGCAAGCCTTGCGCCGCTACCATAGCCGCAAGGTTCATGCCCGAAGCCTTGAGGAAGGTGACCTTGTCATTCAGCGCGTTCAATCGGCCAAGAATTCCAACAAGTTGACGCCAAAAAGTGGGAAGGCCCTTATCGGGTAATACGAGTCACCAGGCCCGGCGCAGTCCGCTTGAGACCAAGATGCCGTTCGGTGAGTAACTCACGGAACACCGAGCATCTTCGCAAGTTTTACCTGTAAGGCGCGCTTGCCGCCGCTAGCCACCTTTTGTACAAGCATTGCCGATGGTGCATGTAACCCTTTGTACAAAGCCAGGTATGAGACCACGAGTAAATAAATGAAGCCGGCGCCTAAGTTATAGCATGCATGCTAGGTCGAGTCTCGTCCTTGGTTAGGGTTGATAGTGCTTGACGGCGACTAACCCCTAGCTTAGAGGTCGAGTGTGCGTCTCTTTGCTGATCTTTTGTCTCCTTTGGTTCGCAGGACTCACAGATATCCTTGCCGGATCACTTAAAGACGAAAAAGGAAAAAAGGGACAGACTGGCATCTAGACCCCGGCAAGCCGGTATTGCCGGGGGCTGCGAGTACAAAGATTCACCCACGGCAAGCCAGAATTGCCGGGGGCTACAGCTTCAGATAAGTTTTTCATCCCTTATCATGCATTCCATTATGGACTAAGGTATGTGAAACCTCGTTTCTTCCCGAAGCTACCGTGATCCCCTAAAAACTCTAGGCCCTAGGGCTCGTTCCTGGGGCCAGGTTTGGTCGTAGCCGCGGCAGCAAAAGGATGAAACAAGGAGCCTGAACCCACCTCATCCCTGCCTCCGCCGATAGTGTGAGAAAAGTCGAGCGAAGTGGGAAGACGGCAGGGCCTGTTGCCGGGCAAGGAAATGTTTATCTTAAAGATATCAAGGATTTACTCCTTGTCGTGGGTTCTACCCGCGAACAAATGACCCGGCAAGCATTCCTTTTTCATTAAAAACATTCCACTCAGGTACAGTCCATAGGGAATGAAAAACATGAATGATGGATTACAAGTTTTAAATTCAGTCCAGGCCCGAAGGCTTACAAACTAAAAAAAGATAAGGTGCCCGTAACCCCTTCCTTGTCCCTCTCCTCAGGAGGAAGGTAAAGGGGGCGAAAAGGGCAAAAGGAGCACCTAGGCGAGCTACGGGTGGCAGGAGGCACCAAGAGAACATCTCGGTGGCCGTCTGAAAGGTGGATGGTGATGGTGGCGCCGGAAGCAGAGCTCGAAGACGAGGCGGCAGGACGTCAGCACGCGTAGAAGGCCTTGCTGCCCGCCCTCTTCCTCTTCCACAGCCTCCCAACGCCAGCCGCCCAAGGGGACGACCTCGAGAAGTTCAGGAAGCCGGCGACACGGATGATGGGATTGCCGGTGCCGCACGGAGCGACGCCCGACACCTAGTCGGACCCGTCATCCTGCCGCCTGCTACCCTCGTCGTCGCTGCCGCTGTCCTCCTCGCCACTCCCGCTCGAGGAGGAGCCTTCGCTATCAGAAGAGCTCTCCACGCAGCACCCTGCCCGAGTCCCGAAGCACCCAAAGACCTTGACGGAGAGGAGGCCGCCCTCCATCAGCTTGAAATGGAGAGTGAGCCCCGCCATCAAGCGGTGGATGTGGGCAAACGTCTTCCACCCTCGACCAAGATACATCACCTGAGGGGCTGGGAAGTCGACGCGAACTCACGTACCGCTGATCCAACAGCCCCTCATGTGCAGCCGCAGTGACTCCGGCGGATCCCGCTCCATCTCGCTCGCGAAGGGAGTCGGGAGACGAAGGCGACGGCGAGGCGGCTCGCGCAGCCTAATGAAGAACTCGCAAGGGTCGTCCCCAACATGGCCCTCCATGGGGGGAGGAACCGCTGGCGGAGGCGCGACCAGTGCGCCGCCCCGTTCTCCTCTTCCCTGAGCACCTCGACCTCGTCCACGGCCTCGCCCGCGGCCTCGCCCCCTCCCCCTTCCCCTCGTGGCTGGCTCTGCCACCGCAGGTGAAGGAGAAGGAAGGACGTGTTCTCAAGCGGCGACCCTTGCCGCCATCGTTGAAGAGCCAGGATTCCCTCTCTCCATGGCAGATGGAGGGAGGGGGAGCGGAAACTGAAGGAAAGAGAAGATGGAAGAGTGCGGGACGCCGTTCCCCCCCCCCCGCTCTTTATAAAAGAATGGGGTGGGGGCACGATCGCCCTGCTCGACCAATCAAGACGCAGAAGGCACAGGGAACTGGGACCAACCAGCTGCCCCGGCCCGCGACGGCCCGGTTTTCCGCCTCCACCATTCGCCACCCCGAGCGCATGAAAGCCACATGGCAGGCATGTGGGACCGAGGCGATGGGTGAGGCGACCTCTCCCCACCCCGTGATCGTGGGGAGTAGACGCCTTGAAGACCACGCCCGGCCCCGTTCAGTAAATGGGCCGCGCCTCCACGCCTCCCTCCGTTTATGGGGAAGGTGCGAACCGCCCCCTTTTACCACGACGTGACGCATGCGAGCAGAGCTCAGCCCCACGCATGCCACCCATGTCACGCACGTCTCCCCACGCCAAGCCACGCGCGGGAGGCATGGGAAGCGCAGCGCGCGAAAAGACTTATTGCGGTAAAAACCACCCTGCGTGCCCGCGCACCGTTTTTGGGCCTAGCTCAACGACGCGATTGCGCTTACGTGTGGCCCAGGCCCGGGGGCTCCTGTCGCTGTACAAAAAGAGGGGTACACCTTTTAACTATGCACGGGCAGTCTGAGCCACGGGCGCCGCCACACTAAGCAAGGCAAGGAAGGTGAGCCAAGGTAAAGCCGAAGCTCGAAAGGAGCAGAACGACGCCAAGACCAAGACCAAAAAGAGAAAAGGGGATGAAGCAGACTCCCCCGGCAAGATCCTTGCCGGGGGCGGTTTTAGCAAACCCGGCAAGGCCCTTGCCGGGGCAGCTCGCCCCACACCCACGGAGCGGATCACCTTTGAGTCCACTGCCCCCATGGGGGCAAAGGATTCGGGAGACATTCCCGTGGTGGCATGCAGATCTTTGTGAAGACATTCAAGATCAGATACACACTATAGAAGATGACGACCCTTGGCGGGATCCCGGCCAAGGAGGACCACAAGGCCCCCGGCAAGAGCCTTGCCGGGGATGACAGCAGGCGCCGCGGCAAGACCCTTGCCGGGGCCCCGGCAAGACCCTTGTCGGGGCTGCGGCAAGGCCCCTGCCAAGGACACCCGTAGGGCCACCATCAGGCCCGCGCCAATCAAGCTTCCGCCATGCAGCTGCCGACCCAACCAGTTGGGCAGGCACTGCGTGGCGACAAGCAACCTGCCGTGGAGACCCACCACTGCGCCACCTCACCTGCCTGCCGCCTACATGGCATCTGCGAGCACCGCTGGCGTGACGCGTGTCAACACGGAAGGGAGCAGCGACAGATTTAACCGGCTCTCCCCCGTCCCTGATAAAGTAAGGACACCTAAGCAAGACGCATTAAATGCACCTTGTCATGTAATGCGAGGGATAAACTCGCATCACTGTACCCTTTCCACCTCCTATGTGCCACTGTGGCGACCCCTTTCCCTATAAAAGGAGGCCCGAGGCGACCAGGAGGGGGATTCGGCTTTTTGGAGCTCCTCACGCCCCATAGCTAGCTCAAGAACGCAGATAAACTAACCACCAAAGCAGGAGTAGGGTTTTACGCATCTCGCGGCCCGAACCTGGATAAAGAACCCGTGTGCTATCTGTTTGATCTGCTCTTCTCACGACCCCGCGCCCCGCAACCGTAGTAGGGATTCTTGTGATCCCATAGGTGTCGTCCCCGCACCGACAGATAGATCGGTGAAACTCATTTCATATTCTCTACGTTCGGCAGCAAGTTTTCTTTGAGGCAAGCAAAAGTAATCAAAAGGGCTAAATTTAATAGGACAAAAGTCCCCAAGATCAACTTTAGGAGGTATAGGTTCCTCTTTCGGCCCTTCGTACTGCACAACCAATTCATCATTATAAGCGTTCTTTTGACATAACTTGGTGAGCCTATACTCAAGAGAGCATCCTAGCTCATTATTTCGAATAGCCAAATCATCATTAAGCTCAGAGATTCTATCAACTAAAATATTGGTAGGCACCTTTTTTCTAATATTTTCATTGAAAGCAACATAGTCGATAGATTGAAAACGCATTATTTCTTCTTGATCAAAAAGGATAGATTCTATGGGAGGACGGCCATCGTCCACCTATAATCTTATAAAGATTTCTTTGGCTTATTTTATTATAAATCTGAATTCATGAGCCAAAAAGATAGTAGTGGCACGCTTAACAGAGGAGTGTTCAATATTAGAAAATTCTAGGAAAATTCTTTGTATAGAAGGGTGCATATGCATAAATTGCCTTTCAAGTTCAACGATAAGCATGGCAATAGCGTCCGCAAGACTACTAGTTCTATCGAGAATAGAACCACCCATAGAGGGTAAAGCACCAGCACAAGTAAAGAAATCTTGAATAACTCCTTTTCCAATAATATTACCACTACCGATTCGAAATCTTTTTGTATGATAGGTAGGGAATTCTTCAGCAGGAGCTTCAGGATTTTCCATGATATTATTATCGCCCATATCGGCAATAATTTCCCCAATTTCAGACAAAACGACAAGCAAGCAAACTAACACATGAGCAAACAAGCGGACGAGGAAAAGGCAACAGGAAAAAGAGGAGGAGATTGCGAAAGAGAGGGCGAATAAAACGGCAAGGGTGAAGTGGGGGAGAGGAAAACGAGAGGCAAATGGCAGATATTGTAATGCGGGAGATAGGGATTGTGATGCGTACTTGGTATGGTGCTTGACTTGCTCTTGCGTGAGCCTCCCCGGCAACGGCGCCCGAAATTCTTCCTGCTACCTCTTGAGCACTGTGTTGGATTTCCCCGAAGAGGAGAGGATGATGCAGCAAAGTAGCGTAAGTATTTCCCTCAGTTTTTGAGAACCAAGGTATCAATCCAGTAGGAGGCCACGCACAAGTCCCTCGTACCTGCACAAAACAATAGCTCCTCGTAACCAACGCGATTAGGGGTTGTCAATCCCTTCACGGTCACTTACGAGAGTGAGATCTGATAGAGATGATAAATAATATTTTTGGTATTTTTGGTATAGAGATGCAAAGTAAAAAGTAAAAGGTAAAGTAAAAACAAAGCAAGTATTAAAGTAATGAAGATTGATATGATGAGAATAGACCCGGGGGCCATAAGTTTCACTAGTGGCTTCTCTCAAGAGCATAAGTATTCTACGGTGGGTCAACAAATTACTGTTGAGCAATTGACAGAATTGAGCATACTTATGAGTATATCTAGCTATGATCATGTATATAGGCATCACATCCGAGACAAGTAGATCAAAACGATTCTGCATCTACTACTATTACTCCACTCATCGACCGCTATCCAGCATGCATCTAGAGTATTAAGTTAAAAACAGAGTAACGCCTTAAGCAAGATGACATGATGTAGAGGAATAAATTCATGCAATATGATAAATACCCCATCTTGTTATCCTCGATGGCAACAATACAATACGTGCCTTGCAACCCTTTACGACCTTTGGGTAAGGACACATAAGATTGAACCCAAAGCTAAACACTTCTCCCATTGCAAGAACTACCAATCTAGTTGGCCAAACCAAACGGATAATTAGAAGAGACTTGCAAAGATAACCAACCATACATAAGAAAATTTAGAGAAGATTCAAATATTATTCATAGATAATCTGGATCATAAACCCACAATTCATCGATCTCAACAAACACACCACAAAAAGAAGATTACATCGAATAGATCTCCACGAGAGGGGGAGAACATTGTATTGAGATCCAAAAGAGAGAAGAAGCCATCTAGCTACTAGCTATGGACCCAAGGTCTGAAGTAAACTACTCACACTTCATCGGAGGGGCTATGGTGATGATGTAGAAGCCCTCCGTGGTGGATGCCCCCTCCGTGAAGCTCCTAACAGGCCCCAAGATGGGATCTCGTGGATACAGGAAGTTGCGGCGATGGAATTAGGTTTTGGCTCCTATTCGTCGTTTGGGGTGCGTGGTATATATAGGAGGAAGGAGTACGTCGGTGGAGCAGGGGGCCCACGAGGTGGGCGCGCCCTAGGGGGCGCCCCCACCCTCATGGCCGCCTCTTTTGTTCCTTGGAGTAGGGTCCAAGTCTCCTGGATCACGTTCGTGAGAAAATAACGTTCTGTGAAGGTTTCATTCCGTTTGGACTCGTTTGATATTCTGCTTTTGAAACATCAAATAGGCAAAAAACAGCAATTCAGGCTGGGCCTCCGGTTAATAGGTTAGTCCCAAAATAATATAAAAGTGGAAAATAAAGCTCAATATAGTCCAAAACAGTAGATAAAGTAGCATGGAGCAATCAAAAATTATAGATACGTTGGAGACGTATCAGAAGGCGGTAAGGGTCGACTCGCCGCTACAGAGGTAAGACAAAAACTTTGTGTTGTGATTATGGTATTTTGAAGTATGACAGCACCCTTTGTGTTCTGGCAGGAAGAGGAGCAGAGGAGGAGATGCCCTCATCTGCAAGTGATTTACTGCAAGACCTTTTGCAACTGCACGAGCGAGCTCGGCAAGTGATGCAGGGTGTTGCTCAGGCTTTATGGCCGTCAAGCTTGCTGCCGAATGGCATGGAGGAGCTTGTGAACATGCTTCAAGGAGCACGGCGGCGCTTCCGACTGTGGAAGGTGTCCGCTTGCCGGCAAGGCACAAGAGAAGCCTGGGCTATGGTGGAGACGCGCTACACCAAGCTGGACCCGAACCATATGGCCGAAGTAGGACTGGCAGGGCCCGATGGGCAAGAAATTCCCGTGAGTCTGGTATATGACCAGGTAGCGTTAGCCGCTAAGTATTCTCAACAAGATTGTAAGCTAGATAGCCTGTTGGACGGTATAGAGGAGGAATATAGTCAGTCCAAGTGACTGTGTAATTCAATGGACATAAGTAGTCCCTAGCCAGATTGAAATCATTTGTCATGGCGGACCTTTTCGCTTCAGCCCCCGGATCCTATAGTCTGGGGTGTGTCCGAATACCCACTCGGTTATACAAAACTGGGGTATGCGTGGACACCAGGCGTAGGGGTCATAAGTGCTTGAACATACAAGTACCCAACTAGTTATGTTATATTACATGGATAGTAAGAAACATCTTCCAGGGAGAATAGTTCCGTTAGGGGTTCCTTTCCCTGGGTAAGCATGCGACAATGCACATGTCTGGACTGCGAACGATTGCGTAGGATACAAAACTTCTGGGGATTTGCGTTATAATAAATGAATACATCTTTTGTTCACCGACCGAATATTCTCTTAAGGAAGCTAGCTTTCGGCTTCACCCAGTCTGAGGTACACATCCGGCTGAACCGGCAGTAACAATCGCAGAGGTGCTCCCCTTATGCCCTAGCCGAATTAACGGGAACATAGGGCATAAACACAAGAGCCAGGCAACCCAGCTTGCCAACATCTTAATTCATATCGATGCATATAATGGTCAAGAAAAGGCACATATGGAAAAATAATGCATATGTGATGGGCAAAAAGCCATGTGAGTAATTATTTTTAGCTTCCGTATAGGAAGCCCCCAGGTATTGCTTACACACTTAGTGCGGCCAGAGTGATCTGGAAATTCGCACTGTATTTAATACTTTGTGTGAAGAGAGAAAAAGGTCGAGAAAGGAAAAAAGGATGGAGCATAATTAAAAAAGGAGGGGTTAGGAGACGAACACTGAGTTCATCGCTAGGCGTAGAATCTCCGGAGTCTGGCTGCGTTCCATGGGTTCGGCTCGAGTCTGTTATCGGATGCATTACATAAGCGGTACGCTCCTCCGGTGAGAACTTTGTCAATGACGAAGGGACCCTCCCACTTGGGTTTGAGCTTGTCCTTCTTCTTCTCCGGTAGGCGTAGAACGAGCTCGCCAATATTGTAAGTTTTGGCCCGCACTTCTCTGCTTTGATATCGTCGAGCCTGTTGCTGATAGAATGCGGAGCGGGATTTTGCGACGTCACACTCCTCCTCCAAGGCATCTAAGTTATCCTGCCGATCTAACTCGGCTTCCTTCTCTTCGTACATGCGTACGCGTGGCGAATCATGTATTATGTCGCAAGGTAATACTGCTTCCGCGCCGTACACCATAAAAAATTGTGTATATCCGGTGGTGCGATTTGGCATGGTCCGCAGCCCCCAGAGTACGGAGTTGAGCTCCTCTACCCAGTGCGCATCCGACTCTGTCAAGGATTGCACTAGTCTGGGTTTGATGCCACTCATCATGAGACCGTTTGCTCGCTCTACCTGGCCGTTTGTTTGGGGATGGTAGACGGAAGCGTAATCGAGCTTAATGCCCATTTTTGCGCACCAAGTTTTCACTTCTCGGCTGTGAAATTTGAGCCATTATTAGTGATGATGCTGTGGGGGACACCGTATCGGTGTACGACCCCGGATATGAAGTCTATTACTGGTCCGGATTCAGCCGTTTTGACTGGTTTAGCTTCTATCCATTTGGTGAATTTGTCCACCATGACCAATAAGTATTTTTTCTTATGGCTTCCCCCTTTAAGAGGTCCGACCATATCCAGCCCCCAGACCGAAAAGGGCCAAGTTATGGGGATTGTTTGGAGAGCGGTAGGGGGCATATAACTCTGATTGGCAAAGAGCTGGCAACCAACATAATGTTGGACAAGGTCTTGTGCGTCTGCTCGGGCCGTCGGCCAATAGAAACCTGTACCGAAGGCTTTGCTGACTAATGCCCGAGCCGCAGCGTGGTGCCCGCCCGGGCCGGCATGGATTTCAGCCAAGAGCTGCCGCCCTTCCTCTTCGGAGATGCATCTTTGGAGTACTCCGGTAGCGCTTTTCTTGTAGAGTTCCCTTCAGAGACTTTGTAAGCTTTAGGCGCGGACAATGCAGCGTGCTTCGTTTTGGTCTTCGGGGAGCTCCTGCCTATTTAGGTAGGCCAAGAAAGGCTCGATCCACGGGGCGATTACAGCCATGATTTCGTGGGTCGAGGACGTTATTTCGGTGGTAGAACCTCCGACTATGTCTGATGGTTCGGAATCTGGGAGTGTATTCGGATCCGTGCTAGTATTGCCAGACTCCCCTTCCCATACTACGGATCGCTTGAACAGCCGTTCCAAGAATATGTTAGGTGGGACAGGGTCGCATTTAACGCCGATGCGAGCGAGGACATCCGCCGCTTGATTGTTTTCTCGAGCCACATGGTGGAATTCGAGCCCCTCGAACCGAGCTGACATTTTGAGGACGGCATTACGGTAGGCCGCCATTTTCGGGTCCTTGGCATCAAAATCTCCATTTATTTGTGATATGGCGAGGTTTGAATCCCCGCGCACTTCTAGGCGTTGAATGCCCATAGAGACTGCCATCCGAAGACCGTGCAACAGAGCCTCGTATTCGGCCGCATTGTTGGAGTCTGTGTATAATATTTGGAGGACGTACTGGACCGTGTCTCCGGTGGGAGACGTCAGGACTACACCTGCTCCCAATCCGGGCCAGCATTTTAGAGCTGTCGAAGTGCATGATCCAGTTTGAGTATGCGCCGTACTCTTTAGGGAGTTCAGCTTCTGTCCATTCGGCGACGAAGTCAGCCAATACTTGCGACTTGATGGCCCGCCGTGGTTTGTACGTTATGTCGAACGGAAGGAGATCAATGGCCCATTTGGCAATCCGGCCCGTAGCATCGCGGTTATTTATTATGTCATTGAGTGGTACTTCGGAGGCCACCGTAATCGAACACTCTTGAAAGTAGTGCCGTAGCTTCCGGGGTGCCATGAACACCGCGTATGCTATTTTTTGATAGTGTGGGTATCGGTATTTTCATGGGGTTAGGACCGTGGACACGTAGTAAACCGGCTTCTGGAGCGGGTATTTGTATCCGTCGGCCTCTCGTTCCACGACGAGCACTGCGCTTACAAATTGATGTGTTGCAGCTATATAGAGCAGCATAGGTTCGTCGATATTTGGCGCTGTTAGTACTGGATTACTGGCCAATAAGGTCTTTATTTCATCCAGTCCGGCCGCGGCTACATCCGTCCACACAAAGTGTTCGGTGCGCCGAAGAAGGCGGTAAAGAGGTAATGCCTTTTCTCCTAACCTGGAGATAAAGCGGCTGAGAGCAGCCATGCATCCGGCTAGTTTTTGGATTTGCTTGAGGTCTGTTGGTATAGCCAACTGTGACAGAGCTCGGATCTTTGCCGGATTCGCTTCAATTCCTCTGTTGGAAACGATGAAGCCGAGTAGCTTCCCTGAGGGGACGCCAAAAATGCATTTTTTCCGGATTCAGCTTGATGTCGTATGTCCGGAGATTGTCGAATGTAAGCCTCAAGTCATCTATTAGAGTTTCGACGTGTCTTGTTTTTATGACCACGTCATCCACGTATGCCTCCACTGTTTTGCCGATTTGTTTTTCCAGGCATGTTTGAATCATGCGTTGGTAGGTTGCACCGACGTTCTTGAGCCCGAAAGGCATAGTGTTGAAGTAGAAAGGGCCATATGGCGTTATGGAAGTTGTTGCAGCTTGGTCAGACTCTACCATCTTTCTTTGATGGTATCCAGAGTATGCGTCGAGGAAACACAGCGAGTCGTGTCCTGCTGTGGCATCAATGATTTGATCGGTGTGAGGGAGGGGAAAGGGATCCTTGGGGCAAGCCTTGTTGAGGTCTTTAAAGTCGACACATAGGCGCCAGGATTTGTCCTTCTTTGGTACCTGATGACCCACAAGTATAGGGGATCTATCGTAGTCCTTTCGATAAGTAGGAGTGTCAAACCCAACGAGGAGCAGAAGGAAATGATAAGCGGTTTTCAGCAAGGTATTCTCTGCAAGTACTGAAATAAATGGTAACAGATAATTTTGTGACAAGATAAATTGTAACGAGCAACAAGTAACAAGAGTAAATAAAGTGCAGCAAGGTGGCCCAATCCTTTTTGTAGCAAAGGACAAGCCTGGACAAACTCTTATAATAGGAAAAGCGCTCCCGAGGACACATGGGAATATCATCAAGCTAGTTTTCATCACGTTCATATGATTCGCGTTCGGTACTTTGATAATTTAATATGTGGGTGGACCGGTGCTTGGGTGTTGTTCTTACTTGAACAAATATCCCACTTATGATTAACCTCTATTGCAAGCATCCGCAACTACAACAAAAGTATTAAGGTAAACCTAACCATAGCATGAAACATATGGATCCAAATCAGCCCTTACGAAACAACGATAAACTAGGGTTTAAGCTTCATCACTCTAGCAACCCATCATCTACTTATTACTTCCCAATGCCTTCCTCTAGGCCCAAATAATGATGAAGTGTTATGTAGTCGACGTTCACATAACACCACTAGAGACTAGACAACATACATCTCATCAAAATATCGAACGAATACCAAACTCACATGACTACTAATAGCAAGACTTCTCCCTTGTCCTCAGGAACAAACGTAACTACTCACAAAGCATATTCATGTTCATAATCAGAGGGGTAATAATATGCATGAAGGATCTGAACATATGATCTTCCACCAAATAAACCAACTAGCATCAACTACAAGGAGTAATCAACACTACTAGCAACCTACTAGCACCAATCTCGGACTTGGAGACAAGAATTGGATACAAGAGATGAACTAGGGTTTGGAGATGAGATGGTGCTGGTGAAGATGTTGATGGAGATTTCCCTCTCCCGATGAGAGGAGGGTTGGTGATGATGATGACGATGATTTCCCCCTCCCGGAGGGAAGTGTCCTCGGCAGAACAGCTCTGCCGGAGCCCTAGATTGGTTCCGCCAAGGTTCCGCTTCGTGGCGGCGGAGTCTCGTCCCGAAAGGTTGCTTCTTATTTTTTTTGTCATCAAAAGACTTCATATAGGAGAAGATGGGCGTCGGAGAGCCACCAGGGGGCCCACGAGGTGAGGGGCACCCGTGGGGTGCCCCCACCCTCGTGGCAGTGTGGGCCCCTGGCCTCATCTTTGCGACGATTTTTCTTTATTTATTTTAAGATATTTCATGGAGTTTCAGGACTTTTGGAGTTGCGCAGAATAGGTCTTCAATATTTGCTCCTTTTCCAACCCAGAATTCCAGCTGCCGGCATTCTCCCTCTTCATGTAAACCTTGTAAAATAAGAGAGAACTAGCAGGGTCACCCGCGCATTTGCGCGGCTAGATTTTTCCAGTTTACAATTTCACATGCTAAAGCTATGTTTTGTCGTGTTAAATAATTTTGCATTTTAAAATAAACATTGTACTATCATAAGTTTTATACTTATGCATTGAGTTTAGTTCATTCTTAAGTTGTATTAAAACATATATTTTTTCCTAACTGATAACGAATAATATAGAACCATTAAATTTCATTATTTATCTACGAAAAAAGCATTTTCAATTCACAAATATGGTCCAAGAATATATGTACTTGAGTGTATGCACTTGTGCCCTTAAGTTTTTAATTCATAATTTCATATGCTAGAAACTATATTTTATCATTTTAAATATCTTTTAGATAAAATAAATATTGCATACTATCATAATTTTTAAAATTATGCATTGAGGTAATTTAGTTTATGCGTAAGGGTGTTGTTGCTACTGAAGATTTTTGATTGATAATGAATAATATAGAATGATTAAATTAAAATATGTATTTGTGAAAAGGTACATCTTTAGTTCAAACATATAGTCCATGAATGCATGTATTTATGTTTATGCATTGTTGACGCCTTTGTCTGGTACTTATGTTTTTCATTAGGGAAATTGTACTGATAACTTTGAATTTTTTTGTTTTATTCTTTCCTTGAGAAACATTGATTTTTTTATGAGTTCAGTCACGACGCGAAGTATGTAGCAACTCCATGTATAGTGTTATCCGTTGTAATTTAATCTTTATAAGTTAAATCTCTCTCCCTCTCTCTCCTCTCTCTCTCTCTCTCTCTCTCTCTCTCTCTCTCTCTCTCGCACGCGCACGCGCATAGAGAGCACATCCCCTCTGATTAGCCTCCTTAAACAACATCTCATCAGTGTGCGTCATGGATTAAAAGTTTCTTAAGTGTCACCTCCATAAATCACTACATTAAAAGTTTAAAACTCCTAAGCTTGAAATATAATTTTGACTACACATTGTTTTTGCCCAATTTACCAAGTCCAATCTGTTATGGCTTGCATATAAATTGCTATATGCTGGGGTGGGTTTCCCATGTCTATCGTGAGGGGGATTTGGCTTCACATGCTCTGCAAAATCGCATCATCTAGCCGGTTTTTGCTCTCCTGGTTTTATTTTAAACTTTACTCCACACAAAATGATCCTGTCATCATTAAAAATGATATTGTCAAACCAATATCTAAGATTAGCATGGAGAAATATTAAAAACACAAAATGTAATCAATCAATGGGAAATTTCTTAAACTAAATGTGGTCGTACTTAAATTTAAGTTCTCGTCATATCCGGTTAATGAAGTTGTGGCTTTTCTATTTCAATCTACGGGTGCAACAATGGAAAGCATCTCTCCAATAAAAAGGAAAGGAATGAAGCCCAAACCTAGTATATTGCTGACATTGCTTATGACCATAGAACATGCAATGCTACCCGAATTTTTGTCAGATGAATTCTATCCCGATTGCTCACATGCACTCACAGTTTGGATAATTATTTAGGTCTATGCTTAATTTATCACAACCTTTTTAATCTCCACTGCTGAGTGCAATCTGATAAATAATAATGGCCAGGATTATTACATATGAACCTAGCTACTATGAGTGTGACCTCAGAGTAGGTTTCATTAGCCTCATCTATGGTCTTTGACGTGTATGGCAGGCCATCTAGCATTCTTGACATGCATGTATCCGAGGCTCCAATTGAGATAATGTTCTTGTCTAGTTTTAATTCGCAAGCCGCCGTTGCTTGTCTTAGATTGCCAGCGCCCAGTCCGTGTATAAATGTACGTATGCACATGTCTTTTATCCATTCAAATTCGAACAGATGGTTGTAGATTATACGTGCAATGTTTCCTAGGATGAAAAGACTTTGTGGAAGTACGTGTGAAGAAATCAAGAATGTGTAGCTACCTGAATGTCCTGCAATGCACCCATCGCTGATTTTCATCTGTGGAGTGCACTGCAATCACCAATGGCGTCGACATGTCGTCGTACATAGACTGGCAGAGTAGCATCTCGTTCTACCCATAGCCGGACTGGGATTAGATGACATGCGCTACTGGTGACATGCTGCGGTGACATCTTGCCCAAATTCAAATTTAAACATTACGAAAAAATCTGAAAAAAATCATGCATGTTCACATCACATATTAAGATTTCAGATCAAAATTCGAAACATACATCGAGAAATAAAAAAGAGAAACTCAGATGTGAATAATCTACTGAGAACTGTTCGGGAACTATTCATGACAGATTTCTCTTTTTTGTTTCTCGATGTATGTTTCGAATTTTGATCTGAAATTCTTAGGCGTTATCTTATTATGTGCTGTGAACATGCATGATTTTTTTCAGATTTTTTCGCAATGTTTAAATTTGAATTTGGGCCGCATGTCACCGTGCATGTCACCGTAGCGCATGGCACCTGATCCCAGTCCCCCATAGCCTTGTCCGCGGTCACGGAGGCCGAGGAAGCGCCTCATCATCACAATAAGGAAAAAACCTTGATCGGACTGGTGCATCACCCCATTACGGTCTCGACGGCGCAATCTATGCAAGTGACTATCTGTCCGTGGCCGACAACCTAGCTGAGTCTTCATACTTACGACCTTGATGTCGAGAGCTAGCACAATCTTTTGAACTGACTGTACGGATGGCCGACAACACCGACAACCTGGTGTTATCTCCGTGCTTGCAACCACGATGTCGACGGCCTCCGAGATGGGCCTCGTCACAAGTTACATTGTTGTCGTGCTAGCACCATGCTTCTTCCTGCAGTCCTGCCATCCCAGATCTCCCGCAAGCACTCCCACCCAATTTAACTTTGTGCCAACCATCGTGCTAGCACCATGCTTCTTCCTCCAGTCCTGCCATCCCAGATCTCCAGCGAGCACTCCCACCCAATTTAACTTTGTGGGAACCAAGCCATGCTCCAATATTCTTCAAAACGTTCTAAGGATCGCACTGGTTAGCTCATGCATACATAGGTGCAGCGTGAGACTTCTTTGTTGAGGGAGAGCGTGACTATCTTTTTTAGGAAAGAGAGGACGCTAGACTTTCCTTTATCTTCTCTTGTACTTTACCAGTTTATGCTTATTCTTTTTCATGGAAAGAGCAGCCCACATGTTTCCTTTTATTCTTAATGTGTACGTGGCATGATCGCATGATCTTGCACGTGCTCATGTTGGACTCAAATTGCATGTGTCAATGGTGCACCTGTCCGTACGTGCAATAGTTTACCTTTTTTCTCCAAACAGGACTCTTCATTATTTGGTTGCGGTACTTTCCTTGTGGTGGACTTTCGGTACGTGACACGTGATAGGTTAAACTGTTTGTACGCAATAATAGTTTTGTATGTAACGCTATATCTTTTACATCTTAACCGTTAATTTCTAATATTGACGGTCAAGATAATTTAATCTATGTGGGCGAACGTGATGGCTTGTTTTATGTATAGAAGATAGATAGATAGCCATAAGTATTGTGACATAACATGTAATAACAGCCCATAATGCGATAAATATCGATATAAAAGCATGATGCAAAATGGATGTATCAACTCCCCCAAGCTTAGACCTCGCTTGTCCTCAAGCGAAAATCCGATAACAATAAATATGTCCTCTTGTTTAGAGGTAGGGGCGTCGATAAAAATAAAATACGGACATGAAGGCATCATGATTATTCTCATAACAGCAACATATATAGATTTTGTCATATGATTACTTATGTTCAAGTGATGACCTTTTCACAATGCAAAGGTATGAATCAGAAACCTTATTGAGCACCAACAAATTATAACCTCAGCCATTGAAGCAATTGCAATTTATCATAACGTCGGAAAGATTCTATGTCAGACCTTAAAAGCAAGTCCACATACTCAACTATCATTTAGTCCTTCATAATTGCTAGCACTCACGCAATACTTGTGGTTACGGAGTTTTAATCGGACACAGAGAAAGATAGGGCCTTCTAGTTTTGCCCCACAACCTTTTACCTCAAGGGTAATGTCAACAATAATAATTCATGCTCCCCTACATCCAATTAGATATATATATCATGTTCTTTCCAACATGCTAGGCTTGCCAAAGGATAAAATGAAAAAGGAAAGGTAAAAATCACCGTGACTCTTGCATAAGGTAGAGGATAATAATAATAGATAGGCCCTTCGCAGAGGGAAGCAGAGGTTGCCATGCGCTTTTATGGTTGGATGCACAAAATCTCAATGCGAAAGAACGTCACTTTATATTGCCCCTTGTGATATGAACCTTTATTATGCAGTCCGTCGCTTTTATTTCTTCCATATCACAAGATCGTATAAAGCTTATTTCTCCCACACCAATCAATCATACATATTTAGAGCAATTTTTATTGCTTTGCACCGATGACAACTTACTTGAAGGATCTTACTCAATCCATAGGTAGATATGGTGGACTCTCATGGTTAAACTGGTTTAAGGGTATTTGGAAGCACAAGTAGTATCTCTACTTGGTGCTGAGAATTTGGCTAGCATGAGGGGGAAAGGCAAGCTCAACATGTTAGAGGATCCATGACAACATACTTTATCTCAGATATAAGAAAACATAACTCATCACGTTGTCTTCCTTGTCCAACATCAACTCCTTAGCATGTTATATTTTAATGAGTGCTCCCAATCATAAAAGATGTCAATGATAATATATCTATATGTGAAACCTCTCTTTCCTTATTACTTCCTATTAATTGCAACGATGACCAAAGCTATATTTTCCAACTCCCAGCAACTTTTAATCATCATACTCTTTCTATGTGAAGTCATTACTCTCAATAAGATCAATATGAACTCTTTGTTTCTTTTTATTCTTGTAACATCCCAAAATTTCAAATTTTGGAATGTTATATTAATAAATAACTATGCTTGTTGTCTGATTGTTGGTTTGATTGATTGAGTGAGACTGAGTGAAATTTGAAACTTTTGTAAGTTGAATGAGAGGGAATGAAATGACTTTCCCAAAACCTTCTCCTTTGCCTTTTGGTTCTCAATGAATTCAAGTTCATTCCAACACCAAACCCTAGAGTGGAGATGACATGACTTCTTCCATTTGGAATGAAAAGGGTTTTGGAAAAAAGATTTGAATTTCATCTGGGAATATTTCAAATTCAAAGCTTTATGCAACTCAATGATTTTCATGAGGGAAGATAAAATGACTTCTTAAATTATATGAAATATGAGTTGGAAGTTAAAAAGTATCAAGTTGAAAGTCATTTGAAAGTGCTTTGAAACCCTCTTTCAAATTTTGAGTTTTGAATTTGAATTCAAACTTTGGCAAGTGGGAATCATTTCAAAAACTATGCCTGATAAATACTTGATCAAAAGTATGAGAGGAGTAACATGACACTCCAAAAATATCAGAGGAAAACAGTGCCAAAAGTTTTGGATTCAAATCTGAATTTTATTTGAATTTGAAAAAATAGATTTTTATAAAGTTTGGATTTTGTCTTTGGAAAATGTTCAAATGAAAGGAATATTCCCTGATCATTTTGGTATATATATACCCTATATAAAATATCTATATTTAAAAGTTATACTCTGTTTTGTTTTATTTTAAAAAAATAAATTCAAAAAAAAAAACCCCAGGCGCCAGCCAGTGCCCTCTGCCCAGCCAGCGCCAAGAACCCCACCAGCCTGGCCCAGCCAGCCGGCCCACCGAGCGGCCCAGAGGCCAGCCCAGCGCCGACCGAGCCGGCCTCACCTCACCCCTCGCCCGAAAGCGCTCTACGTCGGTCGCCCGCTCGCCTCGCCTCTCTCTCTCTCTCTCTGGCAGTGGACCCCGCCCCTTCGTCAACCCGCCCGCCACGCCACGCCGCGCGCCATGGATCGCGGATCCTCAAGGATCCGGATGCCGATCCTCCGATCGCCCCCCGAAGCTAGGCCGAGGCCCCTGGCTATAAAAGCCGTCGCCCCGCACCCCATTCCCCCCTAGCCCTCGCCGGACCCCCTCTCCCTCTCGCTCGAGCTCACCGGAGCCCGAAGCTCTCGCCGCCGCCATTCTCGTCGCCGTCGCCGCCCTAGCCCTCCCCGACCACCCCCGACTCCACCAAACCCCTCCCCGAGCTCCCCCGCACCCGGCCGGCTACTTCCCCGACCTCACCGACGCCCGGAGCCCTCGCCGCACTCATCGCCGCCGCCGCCGCCGTCGGACGCCGGTAAGTCACCGAAGCCCCTCCCCGTCCGTCGCCACCAACGGCTAAGATTAGACCCCGAAGGGTATGGTTTTTTTAGAAAACCGCCCGGTTAGATTCTGGTTCATTTAGTTAGGTTTATTTTTATTAGCCCGGCCCGTTTTAGTTTAAACCCTAGGCCCGTTTAGGTTATTTGACGCACAGTGCGTAGTTTAGGCCCATTAGGCCTTTTTCTTTTATTTTTGTTTTTCTGTTTTAACAGAATAGTTTCTGTTTTGAAAAATTCATATCTTTTATTCTGTTTAATATTTTTAGGTGATTCTTTTTTTGTTGGTTTGCAAATTTTATGTAGTTTCTGTAGAATATATATTTAGCTATGTTAAAATTAATTAAAATTGCTTTATTTTAGTTTTAGTCAGAATAGTAAATCTGCTATAACTTGAGTTAGAAAAATTATTTTTGGATGATTCTTTTTGTCCCAACTTTATTTTGACATTTCCAAACCATAGAAATTAATTTGGGTATTTTAGGATTAATAAAAAATAGTTTTAAGCAGAATCTTGTTAATTCTAATAAATTAACTAGCTACTGTTTTCCTATTATTTTAAATAGTAAATAAATTTATTTTTAACATGTAATTGATTATTCTAGGATAGTTTCTGTCACTTTATAGGATGAACTTTTATTTATAATAAATAAAAGTTTTATTTTATTTTTCTTAATAGAAATTGAATTAGGCCTAATAGGAGTTTTATAATAGCTTTTAGATTAATTCTTTTTGCTCCTAGTTGCTTAATGAAATCTTTTCTGTTAAGTTAACCTAAAACCATGAATAGGTTATGTTAGGGAAATTTTTGTTGTATAAAACTATTCTAGTTGTTGTTTTAAGTAGGAAACTTGAGTTGGTTCCTTTGAGTTTTCTTTTGGGTTTTGATTCGTTGTTTTGGTGTGTTATGTTGCTATTGCTATGCTATTGTGTTATGTGATCCTATGCTATATGCTTATGGTGATTATTGTTTATCTCGGTAGAATTTCCGGAGTGCGAAGTTTGCTACCACGAGTCCCTAGTTTTCAAAGATCGTCAACAAGGCAAGTTCACTTTGACCATGTTTTCATACCTATGTTTTATTGCATATAGTGGCACCTTTGCAACCACCCCTCAGTAGTGTTATTGAATCCTTGTAGTTGAGTAGTATGCATGAGGTAGGAACCCATCATTCCTGTTACCAAGCCTGGGACGTTATTTGTTGTAATGCTACGCTATAGTAGACGGGGTTTGGTATGAGTACTCGGGAGTGGTGTGATAATGGAGGCTCTACGTCAATGACGATGACTCCATGACGGAATCTGCAAGGACTGCATCTTCAAGGCCTCAAGACTTCAAGACTCAAGACAAGAATTCAATACACACTACTGGGTGAAGGACGGTTGACGGGCACCCTGGAGAAACCAGTGGTTGGCCGGGATGCATGGAGAAGCGCCATGACATCTTGCGGAAAGCTTCACCCAGACTCAAAGAGACGGAAGAATACTTCATGCCCGGAAGCTTACCTGTGCAACCGCAAGTCATTATGGGCTCGCTTGGTTGACCTTAGTTGTGACTCTGGCTGGGGCGGTGCTAGCAGATGTAGAACTACGGTAGGATGGGTTGAGTACGGACGGTGGTCGAGGAACTCTTTGGAAGACCATGTTTCGGTCATCTTGTTCTCAAACACTCTGAAGTGCGAGAACGTAAAGAGAGGGATCGAATCTTGCGGGTAAAGTGTACAAACCTCTGCAGAGGGTTTAAACCTAATCGATTAGCCGTGTCCCGATTCACGGACAATTTGAGCCTCGGACTTGGATCTATCTCGGAACTCTCAACACCGGATTGATAACCTAATTGTGGGCAACATATGATGATTTTGGGCTATGAGACATCGGTTGGCGAACCATGTCATGATAGAAAACTCCATAGTACAGACTTCATTTATTCCTTTGATGTAGGAAAATAAAATCAGCTTTTACGCAAACAAAACTCAGATCTGAGCCACAAAGCCATATTGCATATAGTTTAGTTTTATCATCTGTTTTCTCATATTGTGATCTTGCGGTACATTCAATGTATTGACCTACACGGCTGCAACGTATCATGTTGCGATACTTTCCTCGACGAGTAAGAGCTACGATCAGGTTACGGTCTACACTCAACTCCGCCGATGGCGTTGATGGGACTCCACACCCGTTTGATTGTTTTCGCTGAGTATTACGAGGTATATATCATTTTACGTTATTTATACATGTGATTGCACTTTGATATATACATTGATGTCTTGTGTGTGCAACATACTTGATCCGAGGATGGCACGGATACACAGAGGCTTGACCGTCTGAGGTCGGGTCGCTACAGAAATGGTATCAGAGCACATGTTGACTGTAGGACGTGACCCTAGAAACCGAAAAGCCCTAGGACAGGATATCTCAAAAAGACTTTATTCACAAAAAGACTCTTACTCCTCATCTTTTCTGATTTTATCAAATAGACCCTCTCACCTCAAATAGTTGGAATATACCCCTTATCCTTTGATCACCCGGAGGATCAACTGAAGACGCTCCAAGAAGGATTTGATGACCCTTTCAGAGTAAAGAGGATTTCACCATGTATTAGAAGCTACAACAGTTGAAGACTCCGAAGACTTGAAGGATCTGAAGAATTATTTGACCTTTAGAAGACCAAACCCCTGTTACACACTTACGTTAGATACAACGATTTGTGAGCTGTCATTTGTTTGATGTTTTTCTGACAGCCACAAAGTAAAACTTGCTTCTTCAAAAAAAAAACCATTGTTTGCATTGTGTGTATATCCCTCCCCACCTCTCTCATATCTCATCCCAAAACCTTTGAACCCCATAGATGATGAATGAAGTTGGACTGATATTCTCTGGACCGAAGACTCAGCCGGAGGCAGAGCTATGGATGCAGAACATGGAAAAACATTTCGGGAGCAATTTGGTTTCAAGGAAGTATGAGGTCCAATACGCTCTTCAGTACTTTACAGAAAGTGCTGCAACCTGGTGGAACATGCATCGAGCCATACAGGGATTTAATGGAGCAAGAACTTGGGAGGAATTCAAGAAGACCTGTTGAGATCACGTCTCATCCGGAAGCACTATGATAACCCGAGACCTTGTGCTGCAAGATTTGCGGAGAAATAGGACACACCGAGGAGGAACACAAGGATGGATGCCCTCATTGTGAGGAAAAACACCCAGCTGAGGAATGCCCAACCAGTCAGATGACTTGTTTCTTGTGTGAAGGAACCACCCACTACCCGACTCGATGTCACATTTACCCCATGGTGCAACAAACTATTCAGGAGCAGAAAGAAGGAATGAAAGAAGCTCTCCGGGAAGTTATGAAAGAACCTGTGATGAAGGAAAGTGTTGAAGACCTTGATGGAGAAGGCCTCAACAGATTTTACTCCAATGCCTGCTATTCATGTGGAGAAGAAGGACATTTCTCGCAACATTGTCCCAAGGGAAGAAAAGAATATCTGGGATATTTCCTGACAACAGAAGTGAAGTTTGACCCTCGGGAAATAGAAACTCTGATCATTACAGAGAAATCCAGGAAGAGAAAAAGAAGTCAACCCCAGAACAACACCATTTTCGCAGAGAAGGACTTGAGTCATATCACCTGTTACAGGTGCAAGGATTTAGGTCATTACGCTAGTAAATGTCCAAAAAAGAAGCCAAGAATCCAAGGAGCCCACATAATCACAAAGAAGCCCCGAGATATGTCGGAAGTCATTTGTTTTCGCTGCAAGGAAACAGGACATTATGCTATTAAATGTCCTGACAAGATGAAAACTGGAGTTGAGTAGTTGGAATTTTGATATGGATAATAAGAGTAGTAGAAAGCAATTTCATTTTCATGAGCTTGATGAGTTGAGTTATGTAATAGATTACTCAGAGATTGTAATAGTTCATGGCTCAATAAAGTTGTAATGTCACATGTTGAAAGGCTTTAAGGAGTTGTCATATTTTATCTTGGAAATTAATATTCTTGATGAACATGGAAGAAGGTGAGTTGTGATGCATAAACAGGAAATTGGAAATTGAGTTTGAAGTACCTTATTCTGAGCATCATTTCTGTTTCACAAACTGCAGATGACGACACTTTACGAGTCTTTCCTTAAAGGTCCGGAAACCATCATGACCCTGACAAGTGATCATGATTACCCGAAGATCCTGAAGGACATGATGAAGCATATTCACCTTGAAGGAGATGCAGTCTACAAAAGCTACCCCTTCATGCAAAAGGGAGTGGAACTTTGGTATGTGGAGGTACACCTCCACCATTTGAAAGGAGTTTGCCCAAAGATGATGGGGCAGTACTTTTTCATTTCACGTGTGCCACAAGCAACCTTCTTCGATGCTGTTCGTGAAGCCGCCATGGAAGCCATCGCCGATCGAGAAATACTTGAAGCAAGACTCCGTTATACTCGGGAATACCTAAGCGAAGTGCATACAGAGATGATGGAGGTGAAGCTCAAGGCCACCACGATGAAACAGAAGATTGAAAATTCAAGGCACATGTCGCACAATTCCAAAGGGATCAAGAATCCTCAAGGAGGAAAAATGAATAAAGTTGGGAGTAATGTCTGACCATACCGAACCATGTGGGTGGCAGCATTTGTAATAAACTTTTTGGAATTTGGATTCACGAAAAGGATGTAATAAAAGATTGTTATGAAAATAATGAGATTTATGGATAAACTAGTGCATTTTCTTTGGTGTCGTAGTACTCTGTAAAGCCACAAGATAAATGAAGAAAGAAATGTGTTATTCATGACGGTCCATAGAAGGAAGCCGGACAAGATAAGTTGGAGTTGTGCTTTTGATATGATGGTATGAAGAAACAGAGTACCACTGGATTTAAGGAGGTGTAATGTTGGAATATGGAACAAGAGTGTTACTCCAAGGATGAGTTAAAGCGGCACTAGTGTTGAAGTGGGCCATAACCCACAGGCCCAGGATTTTGGAAAGGAACAGATGTAACCTTGATAAAGGAATAAATTGGAAGAATCAGTGATCCAATCAGCATACGTTTCGTAGGAGGTTACGCAAAAACCTGAGAGTGGTGAAGTAACGATAGATGTTTGTTCAGCTTGCAGAAACCAAAGGATTTACTCGAACCCAGTTCGAGAACAAGAGAAATTCTGCAATGCTTGTGAGTATGCCCAAGTGTTAGAATACGTGATTCACTTTGTTTACGTATGTGGTAATGATTCAAGTGCGGGATGGATTGGCCCCATACGGAGACTTCTATCATGAACTATCATATGTTGATGGAAAATCAGAGAGACTTGAAAACCTTTGAAGAGTGTCGACGCTATAAGCCATAAAACCATAGAATGGTAGGACGATGGAACCCCTTACAGCAACCGCTGCCAATCGTAGGTTATACGGTGAGGTTCAACCCAGACCCGTTTTCTGCAGGAGAAACCATAAATTGTAGACCACCATGAGTATTTCTATAAGTTGTCTAGAATGGACACGGACCTATCAGCTAAGAAGATCCAGTCTCGGACGAACCACAACTTTGAAGAACCGAACCAAGATTCTGAGGAAAACTCTATGCTCCTGACAGAAGAGCGTTAATGAAGGAGCTATTGTAAGATATGTGAAGATACATACATTGTCAACACTCCAGAGGAAGTATCTGAGTTTATTGGAACTGTAACCTTGTTTCGAGTGTGGTAGCACCCCTGACCTTTCTGACCAGAACTTTTGCTAGAAGACCCCAACCCTAACCTTTTCTTGCTAGCCTCTTCGAATCTCGAGGACGAGATTCATTTTAAGTGTGGTAGGTTTGTAACATCCCAAAATTTCAAATTTTGGAATGTTATATTAATAAATAACTATGCTTGTTGTCTGATTGTTGGTTTGATTGATTGAGTGAGACTGAGTGAAATTTGAAACTTTTGAAAGTTGAATGAGAGGGAATGAAATGACTTTCCCAAAACCTTCTCCTTTGCCTTTTGGATCTCAATGAATTCAAGTTCATTCCAACACCAAACCCTAGAGTGGAGATGACATGACTTCTTCCATTTGGAATGAAAAGGGTTTTGGAAAAAGATTTGAATTTCATCTGGGAATATTTCAAATTCAAAGCTTTATGCAACTCAATGATTTTCATGAGGGAAGATAAAATGACTTCTTAAATTATATGAAATATGAGTTGGAAGTTAAAAAGTATCAAGTTGAAAGTCATTTGAAAGTGCTTTGAAACCCTCTTTCAAATTTTGAGTTTTGAATTTGAATTCAAACTTTGGCAAGTGGGAATCATTTCAAAAACTATGCCTGATAAATACTTGATCAAAAGTATGAGAGGAGTAACATGACACTCCAAAAATATCAGAGGAAAACAGTGCCAAAAGTTTTGGATTCAAATCTGAATTTTATTTGAATTTGAAAAAAATAGATTTTTATAAAGTTTGGATTTTGTCCTTGGAAAAATGTTCAAATGAAAGGGAATATTCCCCTGATCATTTTGGTATATATATACCCTATATAAAATATCTATATTTTAAAAGTTATACTCTGTTTTGTTTTATTTTAAAAAAATAAATTCAAAAAAAAGGAAAAACCCCAGGCGCCAGCCAGGCCCCCTGGCCCAGCCAGCGCCGCAACCCCCACCAGCCTGGCCCAGCCAGCCGGCCCACCGAGCGGCCCAGAGGCCAGCCCAGCGCCGACCGAGCCGGCCTCACCTCACCTCTCTCGAAAGCGCTCCACGCCCGCCGCCCGCTCGCCTCGCTCTCTCTCTCTCTCTCTCTGTGGGACCCGCCCCTTCGTCACCCCTCGCCACGCCACGCCGTCGCCGCCATGGATCGCGGATCCCGAAGGATCCGGATGCCGATCCTCCGATCGACGCCGAAGCTAGGCCGAGGCCCCAGCTATAAAAGCCGCCGCCCGCACCCCATTCCCCCCTAGCCCTCGCGGACCCCTCTCCTCTCGCCGAGCTCACGGAGCCCAAGCTCTCGCCGCCGCCATTCTCGTCGCCGTCGCCGCCCTAGCCCTCCCGACCACCCCGACTCCACCAAACCCTCCCGAGCTTCCCAAGACCCGGCCGGCTATTTCCCGACCTCACCGACGCCTGAGCCCTCGCCAGACTCATCGCCGCCCCCCGCGCCGCCGGACGCCGGTAAGTCACCGAAGCCCCTCCCGTCCGTCGCCCACCAACGGCTAAGATTAGACCCGAAGGTATGTTTTTTTAGAAAACCGGCCCGGTTCGTTACGGTTCATTTAGTTAGGTTTATTTTTATTAGCCCGGCCCGTTTTAGTTTAAACCCTAGGCCCGTTTAGGTTATTTGACGCACAGTGCGTAGTTTAGGCCCATTAGGCCTTTTTCTTTTATTTTTGTTTTTCTGTTTTAACAGAATAGTTTCTGTTTTGAAAAATTCATATCTTTTATTCTGTTTAATATTTTTAGGTGATTCTTTTTTTTGTTGGTTTGCAAATTTTATGTAGTTTCTGTAGAATATATATTTAGCTATGTTAAAATTAAATAAAATTGCTTTATTTTAGTTTTAGTCAGAATAGTAAATCTGCTATAACTTGAGTTAGAAAAATTATTTTGGATGATTCTTTTGTCCCAACTTTATTTTGACATTTCCAAACCATAGAAACTAATTTGGGTATTTTAGGATTAATAAAAAATAGTTTTAAGCAGAATCTTGTTAATTCTAATAAATTAACTAGCTACTGTTTTCCTATTATTTTAAATAGTAAATAAATTTATTTTTAACATGTAATTGATTATTCTAGGATAGTTTCTGTCACTTTATAGGATGAACTTTTATTTATAATAAATAAAAGTTTTATTTTATTTTTCTTAATAGAAATTGAATTAGGCCTAATAGGAGTTTTATAATAGCTTTTAGATTAATTCTTTTTGATCCTAGTTGCTTAATGAAATCTTTTCTGTTAAGTTAACCTAAAACCATGAATAGGTTATGTTAGGGAAATTTTTGTTGTATAAAACTATTCTAGTTGTTGTTTTAAGTAGGAAACTTGAGTTGGTTCCTTTGAGTTTTCTTTTGGGTTTTGATTCGTTGTTTTGGTGTGTTATGTTGCTATTGCTATGCTATTGTGTTATGTGATCCTATGCTATATGCTTATGGTGATTATTGTTTATCTCGGTAGAATTTCCGGAGTGCGAAGTTTGCTACCACGAGTCCCTAGTTTTCAAAGATCGTCAACAAGGCAAGTTCACTTTGACCATGTTTTCATACCTATGTTTTATTGCATATAGTGGCACCTTTGCAACCACCCCTCAGTAGTGTTATTGAATCCTTGTAGTTGAGTAGTATGCATGAGGTAGGAACCCATCATTCCTGTTACCAAGCCCGGGACGTTATTTGTTGTAATGCTACGCTATAGTAGACGGGGTTTGGTATGAGTACTCGGGAGTGGTGTGAGAATGGAGGCTCTACGTCAATGACGACGACTCCATGACGGAATCTGCAAGGACTGCATCTTCAAGGCCTCAAGACTTCAAGACTCAAGACAAGAATTCAATACACACTCTTGGGTGAAGGATTTGTTGACGGGCACCTGGAGAAACCAGTGGTTGGCCGGGATGCATGGAGAAGCGCCATGAAATCTTGCGAAAGCTTCACCTGACTCAAAGAGACGGAAGAATACTTCATGCCCGGAAGCTTACCTGCAACCGCAAGTCATTATGGGCTCGCTTGGTTGACCTTAGTTGTGACTCTGGCTGGGGCGGTGCTAGCAGATGTAGAACTACGGTAGGATGGGTTGAGTACCGGACGGTGGTCGAGGAACTCTTTGGAAGACCATGTTTGGTCATCTTGTTCTCAAACACTCTGAAGTGCGAGAACGTAAAGAGAGGGATCGAATCTTGCGGTAAAGTGTACAAACCTCTGCAGAGGGTTTAAACCTAATCGATTAGCCGTGTCCCGATTACGGACAATTTGAGCCTCGGACTTGGATCTATCTCGGAACTCTCAACACCGGATTGATAACCTAATTGTGGGCAACATATGATGATTTTGGGCTATGAGACATCGGTTGGCGGAACCATGTCATGATAGAAAACTCCATAGTACAGACTTCATTTATTCCTTTGATGTAGGGAAAATAAAATCAGCTTTTACGCAAACAAAACTCAGATACAGAGCCACAAAGCCATATTGCATATAGTTTAGTTTTATCATCTGTTTTCTCATATTGTGATCTTGCCGGTACATTCAATGTACTGACCTACACGGCTGCAACGTATCATGTTGCAGATACTTTCCTCGACGAGTAAGAGCTACGATACAGGGTTACGGTCTACACTCAACCTGCCGATGGCGTTGATGGGACTCCACACCCGTTTGATTGTTTTCGCTGAGTATTACGAGGTATATATCATTTTACGTTATTTATACATGTGATTGCACTTTGATATATACATTGATGTACTTGTGTGTGCCAAAGATACTTGATCCGAGGATGGCACGGATACACAGAGGCTTGACCGTCTGAGGTCGGGTCGCTACAATTCTTTTATTCACCCAAGATCATAGCAAAACAATCAAGCCCTTGACTCAACACTAAACTTTATTATATTTATATATATAGCTTACGGACTCGATTACATAGAGAGATCATGAAGCAAAACTCAAAACTAGATCATGCCATAAACTTTATTCTACTAAATCAAGATACTATTAATAGGATCGAACTAAGAAAAACGGTAAAGATAGGAGTTGTGATGGTGATACGATACCGGAGCACCTCCCCCAAGCTTGGCAGGTGCCAAGGGGAGTGCCCATACCCATGTGATTATGTCTCCTTTGTTGGCGAAGAAGGTGGAGGTGATGGATAGTCGCACATCGAGCGTAAGAGGTCCTCCAACTTGCAAATAATGCCCTTGAGTGCAATGATATGCTCCTTCAACAAAATATTTTCACTTGTGAGATACTTGTTTTGAATACGAGCTAACTCAATCATATTGAAAGCTTCGATTTCAGTTGGGGTGAGAAAGTTGTGATCAAGTTGGAGGGTGTCTTCTGCTGCCGGAACTTGGTCCTCCGTGGCCTTCTTGATCCTTTCATCCTTGTTGACCTCCATGGGTTCTTCCCTCTTCAGCTCTATCTTCATTAGCCAAGCATCTTTGTCACCATTGTCGGAGGAGGTGGACGACATGATGCCTGGCCTTGACAACCCTCACAGAAAATAGCTCGAAACAAGAACATAGGAGATTTGTGTGATACGGGAGTCAAAACCTTCGGGAGAATATATAATGAATTTTTACCGACCAAAATAAGTATCGTGCAAGAAAACGGAGTCCGGAGGGCACACAAGGTGCTCACGAGGTAGGGGGCGCGCCCAGGGGGGTAGGGTGCGCCCACCACCCTCGTGGGGCCCTCGTGTCCTTCCTGGACTGCCACTTATTTTTCTATTTTTCTAAATATTCCAAAACGGAGAAATATTGCCTTAAAAATTGTTTTGGAGTCGGTTTACTTACCGTACCACATACCTATTATTTTTCGGAGTCTGAAACGGTCTGGAAAGTCTCCGTTATGTATTCCTCCGGGGTTACGGTTCCAATAATATTGGTTTCAACATTTATGGGATTACCTGAGATATAATGTTTGATCCTTTGACCGTTTACCACCTTCGGATTTGTGCCTTCGAAGTTGTTGATTTTTATGGCACCGAAACGATAGACCTCCTCGATAACGTAGGGACCTTCCCATTTAGAGAGAAGTTTTCCTGCAAAAAATCTTAAACGAGAGTTTTATAGCAATACATAATCACCTACATTAAACTCACGCTTTTGTATCCTTTTGTCATGCCATCTTTTAATTTTTTCTTTAAACAGCTTAGCATTTTCATAAGCTTGGGTTCTCCATTCATCAAGTGAGCTAATATCAAATAACCTCTTCTCACCGGCAAGTTTGAAATCATAGTTGAGCTCTTCAATAGCCCAATATGCCTTATGTTCTAGTTCGAGAGGTAAGTGACATGCTTTTCCATAAACCATTTTATACGGAGACATACCCATAGGATTCTTATATGCAGTTCTATAGGCCCATAATGCATCATCAAGTTTCTTGGACCAATTCTTTCTAGACCTATTAACAGTCTTTTGCAAAATTAATTTGAGCTCTCTATTGCTCAATTCTACTTGACCACTAGACTGTGGGTGATTGGAGATGCGATTCTATGATTAACGCCATATTTAGCAAGCATTTTACGGAAGGCACCATGAATAAAGTGTGAACCACCATCAGTCATTAAATATCTAGGGACTCCAAACCTTAGAAAAATAACTTCCTTAAGCATTTTAATAGAGGTGTTATGATCAGCACTACTAGTTGGAATAGCTTCTACCCACTTAGTAATGTAATCAACAGCAACTAAAATATGTGTATATCCATCAGAGGCAGGAAAAGGTCCCATATAATCAAAGCCCCAAACTTCAAATGGTTCAATAACAAGTGAATAATTCACAGGCATTTCTTGACGTCTACTAATATTACCAATTCTTTGACATTCATCGCAAGACAAAACGAACTTACAGGCATCCTTGAAGAGAGTGGGCCAATAAAAACCGGATTGCAATACCTTATGTGCAGTTTTGTCTCCAGTGTGGTGTCCTCCATAAGCTTCGGAGTGACATTTGCATAGGATCTGTTCATGTTCATGCTCAGGTACACAACATCTAATAACACCATCTACTCCTTCTTTATAAAGATGTGGGTCATCCCAAAAGTAATGTCGCAAATCATAGAAAAACTTTTTCTTTTGTTGGTATGTGAAGCTAGGTGGTATAAATTTAGCAACAATATAGTTAGCATAATCAGCATACCATGGAGTGCTACGAGAAGTGCTTATGACATTTAGTTGTTCATCAGGAAAGCTATCATAAATAGGTAGTGGGTCATTAAGAACATTCTCTAACCTAGATAAGTTATCTGCAACGGGGTTCTCAGCTCCTTTTCTATCAACAATATGCAAATCAAATTCTTGCAGCAAGAGAACCCATCTAATAAGTCTAGGTTTTGCATCTTTCTTTTTCATAAGATATTTAATAGCAGCATGATCAGTGTGAATAGTTACTTTAGAATCAACAATATAGGGTCTGAATTTATCACAAGCAAATACAAGCGCTAAAAGTTCCTTTTCAAGTAGTAGCATAATTTCTTTGAGCATTGTCTAGAGTCTTACTAGCATAATGGATAACATTTAATTTCTTATCAACTCTTTGTCCTAGAACAGCACCTACAAAGACAATCACTAGCATCACACATAATTTCAAAGGGTAAATTCAATCGGTGGCTGAACAACAGGTGTAAACTAATGCTTTCTTAAATATTTCAAATGCTTCTACACAATCATCATCAAAGACAAATGGTACATCTTTTGTAATAAATTAGTCGAGGTCGAGAAATTTTGAGAAGTCCTTAATGGACCTCCTATAAAGTCTGGCGTGACCAAGGAAACTTCTTATACCTTTGATGTCCTTGGGACATGGCATCTTTTCAATAGCATCAACCTTGGCCTTATCAACTTCAATACCTCTTTCAGAAACTTTGTGCCCCAAGACAATACCTTCATTAACCATAAAGTGGCACTTTTCCCAATTCAAGACAAGATTAGTTTCTTCACATCTCTGCAAAACTCGATCAAGGTTGCTCAAGCAATCATCAAAAGAGGAACCATAGACGGAAAAGTCGTCCATGAAAACCTCACAAATCTTTTCACAAAAGTCAGAGAATATAGCCATCATGCATCTTTGAAAGGTAGCAGGTGCATTACATAAACCAAAAGGCATACGTCTATAAGCAAAAGTACCAAAAGGGCATGTAAAAGTAGTCTTTGATTGATCTTTAGCTGACACAGGTATTTGAGAGAAACCAGAATAACCATCTAGAAAACAATAATGTGTATGTTTGCATAATCTTTCTAGCATTTGATCAATAAAAGGTAAGGGGTAATGATCTTTCTTAGTAACTTTATTTAATTTGCGGAAATCAGTTACCATCCTATAACCTGTGATAATTCTTTGCGGGATCAATTCATCTTTATCATTAGGGACAACAGTAATACCTCCCTTCTTAGGGACACAATGGACAGGACTTACCCACTGACTATCAGCAACGGGATAAATTATACCTGCCTCCAGAAGCTTGAGTATTTCTTTTCTTACCACTTCTTTCATTTTAGGATTCAAACGACGTTGAGGATCACGAACTAGTTTGGCATCCACTTCCAAATTTATTTTATGTTGATATAGAGTGGGGATAATGCCCTTAAGATCATCAAGGGTATATCCAATAGCGGCACGGTGCTTCTTCAGAGTTTTCAATAATCTTTCCTCTTCATGCTCTGAAAGGTTGGCACTAATAATAACAGGATATATTTTCTTTCCATCAAGATAAGCATATTTAAGATTATCAGGCAACGGTTTAAGCTCAAACACGGGATCACCCTTGGGTGGAGGAGGATCCTCTAGGATTTCAACAGGCAAATTGTGTTGCGGAATAGGTTCCTGTTTAAAGAATACTTCATCTATTTCCCTTCTTTCATTCATGAACAGATCATTTTCATGGTCTAGCAAATAGTGTTCTAGAGGATCACTAGGAGGTACGGCAATAGAAGCAAGACCGATTATTTCATCCTTACTAGGCAATTCTTCCTCACGATGTTGTTTACTAAATTTAGAGAAATTAAACTCATGAACCATATCATCCAAGCCAATAGTAACAACATTCTTTTCGCAATCTATCCTAGCATTAACAGTGTTCAAGAAGGGTCTACCAAATATAATGGGACAAAAGCTATCTTGTGGGGAACCAAGAACAAGAAAATCAGCGGGATATTTAGTTTTCCCACACAAAACTTCAACATCTTTAACAATTCCCATTGCAGATATAGTATCTCTATTGGCAAGTTTAATTGTAACATCAATATCTTCTAACTCAACAGGTGCAATATCATGCATAATTTCTTTGTATAAGTCAATGGGTATAACGCTAGCACTAGCGCCCATATCACATAAGCCATGATAACAATGATCTCCTATTTTAACAGAAATAACAGGCACGCCTACCATAGGTCTATGTTTATCTTTAGCACAAGGTTTAGCAATTCTAGCAGTTTCACCGCAGAATTGAATAACATGCCCATCAATATTATCAGACAAGAGATCTTTAACAATAGAAATATTAGGTTCTACTTTGACTTGCTCAGGAGGTGTATAAGTTCTAATATTGCTTTTACGAACAACAGTTGAAGCTTTAGCATGATCCTTTACTCTAATAGGGAAAGGTGGTTTCTCAACATAAGAGGTAGGAACAATAGGATCATTATAAGTGACAGTCTTTTCTTCAACTTTAATAGGTGCAGCTACTTTTACTTCTATGGGAGGATGATATTTAAAGCACTTCTCCTTAGGGAGATCAACATAAGTAGCAAAAGATTCACAGAAAGAAGCTACTATCTCAGAGTCAAGTCCATATTTAGTGCTAAACTTACGGAAAATATCGGTATCCATAAAAGATTTAACACAATAAAACTCAGGTGTCATACCTGACTCCTTACCTTCGTCGAGGTCCCAATCTTCATAGTTGCGTTTAATTCTATCCAATAAATTCCATTTGAGTTCAATAGTCTTCATCATAAAAGAGCCAGCACAAGAAGTATCGAGCATGGTGCGATTGTTATCAGAAAGCCGAGCATAAAAACTTTGAATAATTATTTCTCTTGAGAGCTCATGATTGGGGCATGAATATAACATTGATTTAAGCCTCCCCCAAGCTTGAGCGATGCTTTCTCCTTCGCAAGGCCAAAAATTATATATATAATTGCGATCACGATGAACAAGATGCATAGGGTAATACTTTTGATGAAATTCCAATTTCAATCTTTTATAGTTGCATGATCTCATATCATCACATAGCCTATACCATGTCAATGTGTCTCCCTTCAAAGATAAACGGAAAGCCTTCTTCTTAACAACATCATCGGGTATACCTGCAAGCTTAAATAATCCACAAATTTCATCCACATATATTAAGTGCTCATCAGGATGCTTTGTTCCATCTCCTGTAAAAGGATTTGCTAGCAGTTTTTCCATCATACCCGAAGGAATTTCAAAAGGAGTTTCATTTTCAATAGGTTCAGTAGGTTGAGGAGCAACTCTTTGCTCTACTGGACGGGGTGAAGATAACCCAAACAAGCCCCTCAGAGAATTACTTTCCATAGTAACAAGTGACAGTAAATTTTAGCACACTATATAAATTTTTACTTACCAAATTCCACCTACCAAAGGCGCTACACTCCCTGGCAACGGCGCCAGAAAAGAGTCTTGATGACCCACAAGTATAGGGGATCTATCGTAGTCCTTTCGATAAGTAAGAGTGTCGAACCCAACGAGGAGTAGAAGGAAATGATAAGCGGTTTTCAGCAAGGTATTCTCTGCAAGTACTGAAATAAATGGTAACAGATAATTTTGTGACAAGATAAATTGTAACGAGCAACAAGTAACAAGAGTAAATAAAGTGCAGCAAGGTGGCCCAATCCTTTTTGTAGCAAAGGACAAGCCTGGACAAACTCTTATAATAGGAAAAGCGCTCCCGAGGACACATGGGAATATCGTCAAGCTAGTTTTCATAACGTTCATATGATTCGCGTTCGGTACTTTGATAATTTGATATGTGGGTGACTGGTGCTTGGGTGCTGTTCTTACTTGAACAAACATCCCACTTATGATTAACCTCTATTGCAAGCATCTGCAACTACAACAAAAGTATTAAGGTAAACCTAACCATAGCATGAAACATATGGATCCAAATCAGCCCCTTACGAAGCAACGCATAAACTGGGGTTTAAGCTTCTGTCACTCTAGCAACCCATCATCTACTTATTACTTCCCAATGCCTTCCTCTAGGCCCAAATAATGGTGAAGTGTTATGTAGTCGACATTCACATAACACCACTAGAGGCTAGACAACATACATCTCATCAAAATATCGAACGAATACCAAATTCACATGACTACTAATAGCAAGACTTCTCCCTTGTCCTCAGGAACAAACGTAGCTACTCACAAAGAATATTCATGTTCATAATCAGAGGGGTAATAATATGCATGAAGGATCTGAACATATGATCTTCCACCAAATAAACCAACTAGCATCAACTACAAGGAGTAATCAACACTACTAGCAACCTACTAGCACCAATCTCGGACTTGGAGACAAGAATTGGATACAAGAGATGAACTAGGGTTTGGAGATGAGATGGTGCTGGTGAAGATGTTGATGGAGATTTCCCTCTCCCGATGAGAGGAGCGTTGGTGATGATGATGATGATGATTTCCCCCTCCCGGAGGGAAGTGTCCCCGGCAGAACAGCTCTGCCGGAGCCCTAGATTGGTTCCGCCAAGGTTCCGCTTCGTGGCGGCGGAGTCTCGTCCCGAAAGGTTGCTTCTTATTTTTTCTCATCGAAAGACTTCATGTAGGAGAAGATGGGCGTCGGAGAGCCACCAGGGGGCCCAGGAGGTAGGGGCGCGCCCAGGGGGGCGCGCCCCCCACCATCATGAGCAGGGTGTGGGCCCCTGGCCATCATCTTTGGCGACGATTTTTCTTTATTTATTTTAATATATTCTGTGGAGTTTCAGGACTTTTGGAGTTGCGCAGAATAGGTCTTCAATATTTGCTCCTTTTCCAGCCCAGAATTCCAGCTGCCGGCATTCTCCCTCTTCATGTAAACCTTGTAAAATAAGTGAGAATAGCCATAAGTATTGTGACATAACATGTAATAACAGCCCATAATGCGATAAATATCGATATAAAAGCATGATGCAAAATGGACGTATCAGTACCATTACCAGGTTTGCCAGCCAATCCGGATGCTTGATATCTCTAATGAATCCGGCCTCGAGTAGTTTGGCTAGCTCTTCCCCCATGGCCTCCGTTTGGGCTCTGAAAACCGTCTTAGAGTCTGCTTGACCGGTTTGTATCCTTTTAGTATATTGAGGCTGTGTTCGGCCAATCTGCGTGGGATGCCTGGCATGTCCGATGGGTGCCAGGCAAAGATGTCCCAATTCTCACGTAAGAAGTCTCGCTGTGCGGCGTCCATCACGGGGCTCAGCTGTGTCCTGACGGAAGCTGTCTTCGTGGGGTCCATTGGGTGGACTTGGAATTTGACTATCTCGTCTGCGGGTTTAAACGAGGTGGACTTGGGTCGCTTGTCGACTATCACGTCGTCCACATCCCACGGTGGCCCGCAGATGTTGTTAATTCTTCGCCGCTAGGGCCTCGAGATAATGCCTCGTGGCTAGTGCTGCGGTTTTGTTTTCGGTAGCGAGTGCGACGTCCGGATCAGCAGCTAGAGTGATGATTCCATTGGGCCCGGGTATTTTAAGCTTCATGTACCTGTAACGGGGTATAGCTTGAAAGCTTGCAAACGCGTCCCGCCCTAAAAGGGCGTGGTATCCGCTGCTAAAAGGGGCCACTTGGAATGTGATTTCTTCGGACCTATAATTCTCCGGGGTGTCGAATACCACGTCAAGTGTGATTTTTCCCGCACACCGTGCTTCTCGACTAGGGATAATTCCCCTGAAGGTTGTGCCGCTTTGTTCGATGCAGCCTTTGTCGATTTCCATCTTGTTGAGTGTCTCTTCATAGATCAGATTTAATCCGCTTCCGCCATCCATGAGCACTTTAGTGAGACGAAAGCCATCCACGATTGGGCTAAGAACCAGAGCGGCTGGTGCCCGGACAGTCCAGAATCTAGGTTCGTCACTGGCATTGAAAGTTATAGCAGTGTCGTTCCAGGGGTTCATCATGGCCATATGGCAAATTTCAGCGAGAGCTCGATGAGCTTCGCTTATGCCCTACTGTTTGAGGCAAAAGTCTCAAGACTGTTAGTACCGTATTGTGCTCGTTGGCGGGATGTTGTTCTGTAAGAAGATCCTCGCCACTTTTCGCAACATGCCAGAGTATCCAACATGCCCTAAGGCTATGAGTTGGTGCTGTGTCCGGAGTGTTGTGGAGTTTACATGGCCCATTGAGCCATTTTTTCAATACAGTTCCCCGCCCTAGGGTGGGCTTTGGTTTCTTGGGGATTGGATCGGACGACGTACGAGAGGTCGCCCGTTTAGTTCAGACAAAGGTTTTGGTGAAGGCCGGATTGTCCCAAAATTCAGCTTGAGTTTTCCAGACGCTTTCCATCGCACAGTACTTCTGTACTATGATTGCTAAGTCCGCAAAGCGTACTATGTCACGGCGACTTATAGCATTAAGGATTCCTTTGTCCGTGCAGTTTTTGCAAAAGAGCGAGACTACGTCCTCCTCGTGGTAGTCCTCGACTTTGTTTAGCACAAGGAGGAATCTGGCCCAGTAATGATGCACTGTCTCCTGGGGCTCTTGCCTGATATGGGAGAGGTGATTTAAGTCTGCGTGGGTGGTTACAGTTGAATCCGGATTCTGATCCGATCTAGCACCCCGGGGCATGGAAGCTTCCGAGTTCAACAGCTCGGGATTCGGGACGTTGCCCAATTTTTCCGGCCCCGTGCCCGGTTCTAAGTCCGGGACCCGGGTCATATCATCCCCCGGGCGGGTGTCCGGCTCCTGGAGCTCGGTGATCCGGACAAAATTCGTCCTCAAAATAGAGGGATACTCCTTGTGTGGTTCCTCCGATACCGCTATCTCATGGGTGGACGGCGGGGATTTAATGTCCCTTTGGTCGGGTTTAAGCCCGATCCGGTCATAGTCCGTTGCGACTCCCAAAGCGGCGATGCGGTCCAAGAGCTCATTAAGAGAAGAGAGCTCTATCGGATCCATCTGTTCGGCGAGTTCCGAATTGATGTGAAGTTTATGCTGATGACCCGAGAGGCCATCGTCTGCGCGACAGCCGATGGGGCGGCCATGACGAAGCTGCCTAGTCGGAGAGTTTGGCCTACAGCCAGAGCTCCCTCTATGGTAATGTTGTCCCTGACAATGAGACGAGCCATCGAGCCTTGCAGCAACGACACAGAGAAACTCTCAATGAAAGCACCAATGTCGGTGTCAAAACCAGCGGATCTCGGGTAGGGGGTCCCGATCTATGCGTCTAGGCTGATGGTAACAGGAAGCAAGGGACACAGATGTTTACCCAGGTTCAGGCCCTCTCGATGGAGGTAAAACCCTACTTCCTGCTTGATTAATATTGAAGATATGGGTAGTACAAGAGTAGATCTACCACGAGATCGTAGAGGCTAAACCCTAGAAGCTAGCCTATGATGGTATGATTGTAATTGTGATCGCCCTTCTAAGGACCAACCTCTCCGGTTTATATAGACACCGGAGAGGGATAGGTTTTACATGGAGTCAGTTACAAGGAAGGAAATATAATATCCGGATCGCCAAGCTTGCCTTCCACGCCAAGGAAAGTTCCATCCGGACACAGGACGAAGTCTTGAGTCTTGTATCTTCACGCTTCAATAGTCCGGACGATGTATATAGTCCGGCTGTCCGAATACCCCCTAATCCAGGACTCCCTCAGCCGTCTCCTTGGGCGGCTGGTGTCAGGAGGCTGCGAAAGAGGAAGAGGGTGGGTGGCAAGGCCGTCAACTCGGAGTACGCGGGCACCGACGCCTTCATCGCGTATTGTCGGTCCTGCCGCCTCGTCTTCCAGCTCCTTTCCCGGCACCGTCATCACCGGCCCGCCTGTGGGCGGCCATTGAGGTGTTCTCTTGGTGCTTTCTGCTGCTCGTAGCTTGCCTAGGCGCCCCTTCGCCCTTTCGCTTCCTTGACTTGCCTCCTGAGGAGAGGGACAAGAAAGGGATTACGGGCATCTTATCTCTTTTTTAGTTTGTAAGCCTGCGGGCCTTTGTTAACTTTAGAACTTGTAATCCCCTTGTTCATGTTTTTCATTTTGTATGGACTATACCTGTACGGGATGTTTTTTAATGAAAAAGGGATGTTTGCCAGGTTTTTCGTTCGCAGGTGAAACCCACGACAAGGAGTAAATCCTTGTTACCTTTAAGATAAACATTTTCTCGCCCGGCAACAAGCCTTGCCGTCCCCCCACTTCACTCGACCTTTCTCACGCCCTTGGCGGAGGCAGGGATGAGGTGGCCTTAGGCTCCTCGTTTCATTTCCTTGCTGCCGTGACTACGACCAAACTCGGTCCCAGGAGACGAGTCCTAGGGTCCGGAAGAAGGGGAGCACGGTAGCCTAAGGATAAAACGAGGTTTCACATACCTCGGTCCATAACGAAACGCATGATAAGGGATAGAGAACTTATCTGAATCTGCAGCCCCCGGCAACCTTGGCTTGCCGCGGGTGGATCTTTGCTCTTGTAGCCCTGTGCACATCGGCTTGTCGGGGCCCGGACGCCGGTCCGTCCCCTTTCTTCCAAAGCAGCTCGACAAGGATATTCATGTGTCCTACGAACCAAAGAAGACAGAGAAGAACAGAGAGACGCGCACTCGACCTCTAAGCTAGGGGTTAGCCACCGCTAAGCACTATCAACCCTAACCGAGGAAGAGACTCAACCTAGCATGCATGCTATAACTTAGGGCGCCAGCGCTTCGTTTATTTATGCTCAGGGTGTGCGCCTGGCTTTGTACAAAGGGTCACATGCCTTGTCGGCAAAGCTTGTACAAAAGGTGGCTTGCGGGAGGCCGGCAAGCCGCATTTATGGGTAAAACTTGCGAAGATGCTCGATGTTCCGAGTTGCTCACTGGGATGGCATCTTCGGTCTCCAGCGGATGCGCCAGGGCACGGTGACTCAGATTACCCGATAAGGGCCTTCCCACTTCGGCGTCAACTTGTTGGAATTCTTGGCCGACTGAACGTGCCGAAGAACAAGGTTACCTTCCTCAAAGCTTCGGGCATGAACCTTGTGGCTATGGTAGCGGCGCAAGGCTTGCTGGTAGCGTGCTGCTCTCACAGCCGCCCGGAGACGATCTTCCTCAAAGGAGCGTCGCGTCATCTTGCAGCAAACGCTCTTGCTCAAGCTCATCATAAGCGAGCACTTGAGGTGACCTGTTTATGAGTTCTGTGGGGAGAACTGCTTCTGCCCCGTAAACCAGGGCAAAGGGTGTCTGGCCGGTGGCTTGATTTGGCGTCGTTCTGATCGACCAAAGAACTGCCGGCAACTCATCAATCCAGCGCCTTCCGCTCTTGCGCAGCCTATCAAAAGTCTTCGTCCTTAAGCCTCGCAGGACTTCAGCATTTGCTCTCTCCGCTTGGTCGTTGCTCCGTGGGTGTGCCATAGAAGAAAAACAGACCCTGCTACTGAGATCCTCAATGTATTGCATGAAGGCATGGCTTGTGAACTGTGTGTAGTTGTCGGTGATGATCCTGTTGGGCACCCCAAAATGGCATAGTAGTCCCTTGAAGAACTTGATGGATGACTGCGCTGTCACCTTCCTCACTGCTTCCACCTCTAGCCACTTTGTGAACTTGTCGACTGCGACATACAAGTACTCAAAACCCCCGACAGCACGGGGGAAAGGGCCCAATATGTCGAGCCCCCAGACCGAGAAGGGCTAGGAGAGAGGGATAGTTTGAAGGGCTTGAGCTGGTTGATGGAGCTTCTTCGAATGGAACTGGCATGCTTCACACTTGGTTACTAGTGCTGTCGCATCCTGGAGGGCGGTGGGCTAGAAGAAACCTTGCCGGAAAGCCTTGCCGGCAAGGGCTCTCGACCCTATGTGGGAGCCACATATACCTCCATGTATCTCTGCCAATAGCTTTAGTCCTTCCTCCCGGGAGATGCACATCAATTTCACCCCATTTGGTCTTCTTCTGTACAATACGTTATCAACGAATTGGTACAGAGCAGACCGGCGGGCTACTCTTTCTGCCTCTGCCTACTCCTCAGGAAGCTCTCCTTTTTGAAGGAATCAGACGGTGTGCTGCGCCCATGCCGGAGCCTGTGACTCGACGACAAGGACCAAAGGCATCTCTTCTGCCACTGGAGCCGCCGCCTCCACGGCCATGACCTGAGGTCCTGCCGGAGTCGGCTGTCCCGCGGCAGGATCAACATCTGCGGCAACATCTTCGCCGGCGGCTCCGGGGAGCTCGGTGGGAAAGTACTTGCCAGGGCCTAGCTTCCTCCGCTTGTTCTGCCCGGTTGACGGTTCAACGGACGGTTGGGTTAACTGAAGCACAAAAGTACCTAGTTCCACAGGTAGCTTGAGGGCAGCGCGCTTTGACAGGTAGTCGGCAATGTCGTTCTCCGCCCGAGGGACATGCTCCGCTTGTATGCCGTCAAAGCGCTCCTCCAGTTTCCTCACCTCATCTACGTAAGCTTCCATCAACAGACTTTGATAATCTTTGTTGATCTGCCTGACGACGAGCTGTGAGTCGCCCCTGAAGATGAGCTTTTTAACTCCGAGGTCTGCCGCAATCCTGAGACTGGCAAGCAATCCCTCATACTCGGCGGTGTTGTTGGTTGACATCTCCCGGGGGAAGTGCATCTTGATGACATACTTGAGGTGCTCTCCGGTGGGTGAGACAAGCAGACACACAAAGACCGGGCGCCTTTGCAAGAGAAGGCACCATCAAAGTACATGACCCAGCTTGCGGCTTGTTTCCTTGCCGGGAGAGTGCTCTCTGCACCTCTTAAATCGGGCGTCGAGGTCCATTCGCAACAAACTCCGCCAAGACTCTGCTCTGAATCGTCGAGGTACTTTCAAACTTCAAACCAAAACTTGACAGCTCCAGGGCCCATTCCACGATCCTCCCCGTTGCATCTGGGTTATGCAGTATCCGTTGCAATGGGAGGCGGGTGACTACCGTGATCTCGTGCGCTTGGAAGTAATGGCGCAGCTTCCTCAAAGCCATAAGGAGGCCGAAGAGAAGCTTTTGCACACCTGAGTACCTCGACCTAGCCCCCTGCAAGAGGGAGCTGACGAAGTAAACTGGGTGTTGTGCCATTTTCTTCTTCTGCGCCTTTTCACCCGGTCGCGTGGGTCCCGTCGTACTGGCGCCAGTCTTGACGGGACCGAGCCTTGCTGGGGACTCAGTCTTACCGGGACTAAGCCCTGCCGGGGAGGGTTCCGGCCCGTCAACCGTCGCTTCTGCCGCTGCTGCTATCTCCTCATCAACCTTTCTCTGCGCCACTAGTGCGGCGCTAACCACCTGATTTGTTGCCGCTAGGTAAAGCAGCAACGGTTCTTGTGGTTTAGGCGCAACCAGCACTAGGGTAGAGGAGAGGTATTTCTTCAAATCTTGCAGCGCCGCCTCGGCCTCTGGGGTCCACTCCACCGGCCCTGCCTTCTTCAGGAGCTTGAAAAAAGGAAGGGCACGCTCCGCAGATTTGGAGATGAACCGGCTCATGGCAGCAACGCAGCCAGTGAGCCGACGCACGTCCTTGATCCGTTTGGGCGCCTCAATCTCCTTGATGGCCTTGATCTTATCTGGGTTTGCTTCAATCCCGCGCTGGGACACAAAGAACCCGAGAAGCTTGCCGGACGGGACGCCGAAGACACACTTCTCAGGGTTCAATTTGAGGTTGATCTTGCGCAGGTATCCAAATGTTTCCTCCAGATCTTGTACAAGTGTTGCTTTGTCCTTGGTTTTGACCACTATGTCATCCATATAAGCTTCCATATTTCTATGTAGCTGGGGCTCAAAACCAATTTGGACTGCTCTTGCAAAGGTTGAGCCAGCACTCTTCAACCCAAAAGGCATCCGTAAAAAGCAATACGTACCACATGGGGTGATGAATGTTGTCTTTTCCTCGTCTTCCTTTGTCATGAAGATCTGGTGGTATCCTCAGTAGGCGTCAAGGAACGACAAGAGGTCACACCCAGCCGCGGAGTCAACAATCTGGTCAATGCGCGGTAACGGGAAAGGATCCTTTGGACAGGCCTTATTGATGTCTGTGTAATCAATACACAGCCTCCACTTCCCGTTTGCCTTGCGCACTACCACCGGATTGGCCAACCACGTCGGATGGAGTACTCCCCTCACCAAACCTGCCGCCTCTAGATTTTTGATTTCCTCCGTGATGAACTCCTGCCTCTCCAGAGCTTGCTTCCTGACCTTTTGCTTGACGGGCCGTGCATGAGGACAGACAGCAAGGTGGTGCTCAATCACCTCCTTGGGAACGCCAGGGATGTCGGAGGCTTGCCATGCAAACACATCGCCATTCGCCCGCAGGAAGGTGACGAGCTCGCTTTCCTATTTGCCATCAAGGGTGGAGCTTATGGTAAAAGCTCCCCCGTACCGTCCTCCTTGACGGGCACCTTCTTGGTCTCTGGTGGTGTGGCTCTGGACTTCTTGCTCTTGCTGGCGGAGCTCTCTGGCACGTCCTCAACGGGAGCGCAACACCCCGAAGAGGTGCGCTTGCTGGAGTGGGTGCGAGGCGTCTCGCCGGTCTTCTTCCCCGGGCTCCGTCGGCAGGAGCAGGTGCCTTAGCGGCAGCTGCTGCAACTGCTTCCCGGTAGAGTTGGTCGGTGCAGATCAACGCATCTTTCTTGTCGGAGGGGACGGTGATGATGTTCATTGGCCCGGGCATCTTCAGCATGTTGTAGGCGTAGCGCGAAGCCGCCATGAACTTGGCTAGTGCCGAGCGGCCGAGGATCCTGTTGTAAGGCAAGGGGATCTCGGCTACATCGAAAACAATCCTCTCCGTCCTGTGGTTCAGCTCGCCTCCGAATGTCACAGGCAGCGTGATCTTTCCCTTTGGCTGGCTCCTCCCCGGATTAACCCCTTGGTACGTGCCCGTCTCCTCGAGGTCTTCATCAGGGATCTGCAGCCTTTTGACCACAACAGGCGAGATCAAGTTCAGGCCGGCCCTGCCGTCAACCAACATCTTTGTCACCTTGAGGTTGCGGATTGTTGGTGAGACCAACAATGGCAAGCACCCGACCGCAGTAGTGCGGTCAGGGTGGTCCTCGGTGTCGAAGATGATGGGCGTGCTGGACCATTTCAGCGGCTTCCGTGCGTCGAACGACGGCTCCACCGCTGTGACCTCACGGGCCCACGGCTTGAGTTGGCGGTGGGATGTATGCAGCGAGGCGCCACCATCGACGCACATGGCCTCTGTGGATTCTGAAACTTGTGGTCGCCGGACTCGTCGTCCTCGTCATGATCATCGTCTTCCTGCTTCTTGTCACGGCCCCGAGCGGGCCTCTCTTGCTGATTATCCTTGCCGCGGCAGCCTCCTTGGCCGCTACGTTTCTTGTCGGATCCCTCGGCACCATCTGGGCCTTTCTCCTTGTCCCGCCGCTCATACTCGGCTTTCTGCTTCTCGGCGAGCAGCTCTACCTGCCGGCAGTTTTGGAGATCGTGGCCCTTAGTGTGATGGATCTTGCAGTACTGCTTGTCGGAGCCTCCTGGCTTGCCGGCAGCCGCCAAGGCCCGGCAAGCGTCACACCCCGTAACCTCCTTGTCGGGGTCGCTCGCCTTGGTCTTCTTTGTGGCTCCGGTGTCGTCGGATCCCTCAACGGCAAGCATGGCCTTGCCCTTGCGCTTCCTGTTACGGCGTTGGCCCTTCTTCGCTGGGGTGGCGGTGTCGCCAGTGGAGTCGGTTTCCGCACCGGCATCTTCGCCAGGGTACTTCCTTCCCTCCTCAGCACGAGCGCATCGATCGGCCAGAACATAGAGCTCGGCCACATCCTTAACCTTGTTCATCTCCAGTTCTTCACGCATCTTGCGATTGCGCATGTTCTGATGGAACGCACTGATCACGGCAGCGGGATGAACATCGGGGATGTTGTACTGCACCCGGCTGAACCTTTGGATGTAATTGCGCAGGTTTTCTCCCTCCTTCTGGGGGATGATGTGTAAATCACTCGCCTGGTCATGAGCTTGGTGACCTCCGGTAAAGGCGCCAACAAACTCATGGCACAGATCCGCCCAAGAAGAGATGGAATCCATCGGCAAGTGCATCAACCATGACATAACATTAGGCTTGAGTGCCAACGGGAAGTAGTTGGCAAGCACCTTATCGTCGCGGGCCCTAGCAGCTTGCATCACGATGGTGTATATGCTGAGCAACTCTGACGGGTGAGTCTTGTCGTTGTACTTCTCGCCAACGTCGGGCTTGAACGTACGGTGGGAGGGCCACTGGAACTGCCGCAGCTCACGGGTGAAAGCCGGACAACCCACCTCGTAAGGTAGGCCGTCATAGCCTCCCGGCGCTGGGTGGTCCGTAGCGGGCCCTGCCCACCTGTCCGACTGGTGGCGCGCGTCTCGTCGGCGCTCGATCGTAGTTCGAGCGTCCTCATGAGCCCGCTCCCGAAGGACTTGACGCTGATCGCGGTTGGTGCGCGGGTCGGACGACGCGATGGAGATGTCGTTCCAAGCGTTGTCGCGGTGAACCGACGCCCGGGGCGGTCGTGATGGAGGTGGGGAGTACACCGTGGCCGTGCCGCCACCGGCATGGCCTCCGCTGGCACGCGGTAGCCCGGTGGAGCGACGGCCTACGGGTCCCGCTGGCCGCAACTCATCGTTGTTGGCAATGCCGACGAAGCTCCGGACGGTGGCCCTCCATTCGTCAAGCTTCTCCGCGGTAGGAGGAAAATCGAGGAGCAGCTGCGCGCGTGCTAGGGCCTCCGCTGGCATGGGTGGCGGCGAGAGCTGGGTGGACCGTGATGCACCTCGACTTCTAACCACGTTAGAAGGAGCTGCGTCACGGCCCCGCAGCCGTTCGCCACCTCCGTCAGCACCTCGGCGCGCATGCTGGCCCTCCTCATCATGTGATGGGCGCACGGGACTCTTCCCAGGGCGGCGCGAAGGGTCACCAGCAGGGTGACGCTGCTCATCACGCACAACCTGGGAAGAGCGCGCCGTGGGCGCTGGTGTTGGTGTCTTGGAGGTCGCCGTGCTGCCGCCCGGCGGGATGGCGGCGCCCCTGGAGGGCCCCGCGCTGCTTGCGGGGGGGGGGGCGACTCCATCTCTGGAGCCCGTGACTGGCGGCTCATCGCCTGGCGCGCGAACGACGCCACTCGCTAGGCCTAAACTGCCAGGGTGATGTGGATGTTCGCGGGCCGCGCCGCGGGTTCTCTCTGCGACTGGCCCGCTACTGGTCCGCACCGGTGTTGGCAACCTGGTCCCAGACAAACCGATCGTCGTGGTCGCCTTCTTCTTAGGAGCCTTGGCGATGAAGAACAGCTAGGTCAACTGCTAGACCAGATTCTCACAACTGCACCCCCTACCTGGCGCGCCAAAGATGTCGGTGGGGAACGACACCTATGGGATCACTGGGATCCCTTCTACGGTTGCGGGGCGCGGGGATCGTGAGAAGAGCGGGACTAGCAGGCGACACAAAGGGATTTACCTAGATTTGGGCCGCAAAAATGCGTAAAACCCTATGATCCTGCTTTGGTGGATGTATTTAGTGTTCTTGAGCTCTTGAACTAGCTCTAGGTGCTGCAAGGTTCCGAAGAGCCGAATCATTTTCCCGTGTGCCATGGGCCTCCTTTTATAGGCGAAAGGGGCTGCCACAGTGGCACACAGGAGGTGGAAAGTGCTACAGCGTCACAAGCTTATCGCTGGCATTACAGGACAAAGCGCATTTAATGTGAGGCTTAGGTGTCCCTTCACTTTATTGGAGATGGGGGCGAGGCCCGTCCCGTCCGTCGCCACTCCTCCAAGCTTCGACACGCGCCCTAACCAGCGATGCATGCAGTGCCATGTAGGCAGGCAGGCAGCTGAGGTGGCACGATGGTGGAGCCTCCACGAAGGGCTGCATGTTGCCACGCAGGTGCCTGCCCAGCTGGTTGGGTCGGCAGCTGCATGCGAACGGCGGCGGAGACTTGGCTGGTGCGGGCCTGACGGTGTCCCTGCTGGTGCGCTTGGCGAGGGCCTTGCGGGTGTCCTGGCAAGGGTCTTGCCGTGGCGTGCGGGCGTCCCCGGCAAGGATCTTGCCAGGGGTCTTGTGGGTTTCTTCAGTGAGGATGGCTGCCTTCCTATCCTCATTTGATCTTGACTATTCTTTGTCTTCACAAAGATCTGCATGCCATCACAGAGGTGCCTCCCGAGCCCTGTTCCAATGCGTTTGTCGAGCATTGGTGGGCTCAAGGGCGGCTCGCTCGGCTGGCGTGGGCGAGATGCCCCGGCAAGGGTCTTGCCGAGGCCGCTGAGGCTGCCCCGGCAAGGGTCCTTGCTGGGGAAACCTGCTTCGCCCATCTAATCTTTGTGGCCTTGGTCCTTGTCGTTGCTTTGTTCGTCTTGGGCTTCGGTCTTACCTTGGCTCACCTCCCCTGGTCTGCTTGGTGTGGTCGTGGGCGCGGCTCTGACTGCTCGTGCACAGGTAAAGGGGTACAAAAACGTGCCCTTCTTTTTGTACACCGACATATAATGTCTTGCAACAAGATGGAATCGCATAATTCACATATATGGTAATTAGACACTAAACAGGTGGCATTCACACAAAGCATGTCTAAACTAAGCAAATGACATAGCAATGCAAGATAGCATACGCACGATATGAGCAACATAACCCTGCCAAGTTAGAGAATGCACCTCGGGGGGGGGGGGATAGGACTGGTCATCTGTCTCTGAATCCTCCTCTGAGGAGCTATCCGTAACCAGCAAGACATGTGCTTTGTCAGATAGCATTGTCTGCTCTGAAGACCTGGTTTCCACTTCAAATTTTTCCATGACCGTGTCGAATGGCTGATGCACAGGAAGAGTAATTGAATGTACTAAAATTGTTGACAAATTTAGCACGTAATAAAAAAATTATGGCATGATATAATTCACATATAAGATGACTGGCTAACCAGGGTGGCATTGCAAAATTCGCATATATAATGCCTGGATAAACAAGATGGCATTGCATGATTCACATATACGATAAAGAAACTAAACAGATGGCATTGACACAAAGCATGTCTAAACTAAGCAGATGTATCCAGTAAGCAATGCAAGGCACCATATGCGTGATATTACCAACATCAGCATGCCAAGTTAGAGCGAAGACCTCAGGGGGTAAGTAGGAGTGGTCTTCTCATTCTGAATCCCCCTCAGAACAGTTATCTTCCTCTTGATTACAATCTGAAATGGGTGGAGGGGGGATGCCTTTGCGCCCACCATGGAGCGACGTCTGCATGAAATTTTATTGCCACGCAAGGCTCGTCTCTTTTGCTCTACATGTTCAGTTCAGTTGTGTACAATAACTGACATGCATAGGAATAAAACATAGTGAGATTATGTAAGGAGTGCATGCACAAATCCAGAGTGATGGTAGCAAACTGTGGATAGACCCAAAACCAGTGATAGCAGGCAGATAATAGCTTTATTTAAAAAATACAGATAATGGCTCCTTTAATGTTTATTTGCATCCAACATGAAACTCATAGTAGACACCCAAGATTAACCAGATAGTAGACAGATAGTACTGATTGCTGCCCCAATATGTACCCCAAAACCATTTAAAAACTCAAATTTCAGCATTAGTTTGGACCTGGCTCGGAGTCTAATAGGTGAACACGACGATAAAGTAGCATGTCATCATATTAAGTGATGCATAATGTAAGCAGACACGAAAGTGTGCGACCTCTCTTGCGGACCCGTGTAGTCCTCAAGGTCATCTGCTCAGTTGATGATGGTAATGCAGTTGTCGTGGCTGCCGGCGGCGGGGAAGAAGATCTGAGGCAGCGAAAGACAGTCTGGAGAGCGGATCCCTACTGTGGTAAACCCTTCCGTCGTTGGAGCAGCTGAGCTGGGGTGGAACACACCGCAACAGGAGCAGGACAAACCACACAAGGTTTTCTTTGACACATATCTGTAACAGAAGTAATTGTGTAAGGGCTTGTTTGAATTTGAGGATTCTAACAATGCAGGGATAGGAAATAGACAGGAATAGGATAGGAATGCACGTGCAAAACAGAGAATTTAAAAACACAGAATTTATGCCAATCTGGGTGTTTGATTCACAAGAATTGGAAGAACACAGGATGCAAAGAAGCAAGGTGAGATTAAGTCAAACCACAAGAAAATGTACGGTTATAATGCTATTATGCTACTATCTCTTAGTCTTGTGCTTCATGAATAGGAATTTGAAAAGGAGGACAAGTGGGAGGGAATTAAAATTCCTACGGTTTTTCTTTCAAGGAGACACTAAAGGAACAAATCCTACAGTTTTCCTTTGCTCCATTCCTTTGAACCAAATTCATGAATAGTAGTACCATAGGAAACTTTCCAATTCCTATGTTTTGCCTTCACTTTTCCTTTCAAGCACTGGCGATTCTAGTAGGCAGGCTTGAGCAAGGAAAAACCTACACTCAAAAAATGTTTTTGTGCTACTTCTATTACTTTGGACCCAGCCACTGCCCTACTAGCTCAACTCCCAGGCCCATCGACAAATGCACAGCTCAAACGCGCAGAGATTAATAATGATGGCGTTCAACAGAGTCCGTCACAGATAGCTAAGTTGCCTGGTACCTCACTGCTTGTCATATAGTAGGAGAAACTAATCGTATTTCACGTTACTGCGTGTGCTCAGTGGACAATATACATAACATGTAGAGTAAAAAAGAGATGCAACAAGTGTACAACCTCTTTGGCGAAGCCATGTCGATCTCAGCGTGATTGGGTTGGTCGGTAAGGATGATCCAACTGACTTGGCTGTCGGAGGAGGGGAAGAAGATCTTAGGCGTCTGGAGATGGAGCCCGGGGTACTGCTCCACTGTGATGGAGGGTTTCATCGTTGGAGCAGCTCCGGTGAGTTGTACGACGTCGAGGCTGAAGTAGGACAAGAGAGACAACATTAACTTGAGTGGAATTCTAATAGCATCTCCAATAGATGACGTAAAATACATAACCATAAAGTGCTAAATGTAAAATACATCAGCCGCTCATCTTTGAACTTAACTGTCGAAACTGAATTTAACTGTCGAAACTGAACTTAACTGTCGAAACTGTATTTTTCTGTCGAAACTGAATTTTTCTGTCGAAACTGAACGCACTAGCTAGTAGCAGAAAAGCAGTAGCAGCAGCGCGTGCGAGAGCCGGGGCAGCTGGTCGTGTAGCAGCATCAGGTGAGGCTACCCTGAGCCGCCAGCCACCACCGGCCAAACAGCCGCCCCGCGCCGCCCCGCCCGCCCCGAAACCACTCCCCACCGCCGGTCTGCCGCCGCCCCGGCCATCCCTCTAGCCCCCCTCGTGCCGAGCTTTTTCTCCGGCGATCCCCATGCCACCGCCCCACCACCGTCGGCGACCACCGCCCCCACCCTAAACCCTAAGGTAGATAGTGGGGTACCTCTCCAGCGAGCCCCCCTCCCATTGCTGCTGGTTCTTCCTTAACTCCGCGAGCCCCCGACCCAAAATCGATCGACCTAAAAGTCGATTCAGTCGACTGAAGTGTAGCAAAATCAGAGCAGCATCGCAAACAAGAGCAAGAGCGAGAGCAGCAGCGCGAGAAAGAGCAAGAGCAATAGCAAGAGCAGACCAAGCAGGGGACCGAGAGCAAGAGCAGACCAAGCAGGGGACCGAGAGCAAGAGCAGACCAAGAAGGGGACCGAGAGCAAGAGCAGATCAGCAGCGTGAGCGAGAGCTAAAGCAGCAGCAGCTCCTACTGATGTGGACGTCGTCGCCGAGGGAGCGACCCCGTGGAGGAAGTGGCCGGCGACGCCGCCGTGGATGAAGTCGCGCCGTGGAGGGTCGGGACCGAGCACCTGTAGCACCGTGAGATCGAATCAAGAAGAAAATGCGGCGATTAGTGTACAACCTCTTTGGTGGCGTTGATTAGGCCTCAGCTTCATTCGAGGAAACGGTGATGATGATGCTCTTCAGATGGTGTAGGTGAAGACGGCGGTGTGGGAATGGAGGTGGCGCGAAAGGCGAGGGGAACGTCGGGGCAGCTCCTTGGAGGTGGAGGACGGGGTGGCTGAACCGGCGGGACGACGAGATCGACGACGGATCCTCATCCGGTACGGTGGATGAGGGACGTCGAGGTGTTGCTGTGGACGATGTCGTCGGGGAAGAGGCTCCGGCTGGGTGGCGGACGGAGGAGGATGTGGGGCTTCGCGGGTTTTCGCGGACTCGGTGTATGAATGGGTGGGTGGATGAGATGAGAGTGGGGAACCATGGCTTAGGGACGCGCTTGTCCGAAATGTGGGGTAAGTTACGAAATTACCCCCACCGATTTGAGCTAGGCGGTTCTTTCGGTTCAGGGGTATCACGGGCATTTCACGTGTCGGGATTTCACAGGAGGTGGGAGTTTTCGCGCGCGTTGTAATTTTGGAATAGCAAGGCGCGGGTTGAGATGGAGGGAGTTGTCGGAGCACAATGAGACAAACATATATCTTAAATATTTCGAGGTAACAAGGCGCGGGTTGAAGAGGCGGGAGTTTTGCAGCACGATAGACAGAGACTCTAGCTTGAAATTTCGGCATAACAAGGCGGGGCTTGAAATTTCGGGAGAACAAGCTTAACGTGTATCCAAAAAAATACAATTCGCACCTCATCACTAGAGAGAGCTATGTCCCGTTTTACTATAGTACTAGAAATGCATTCAAATAGAACAGAAAAACTAAAAAAATCAGGACAACAAACATAACGTGTACACCAAAACAATTTGCACTTCCCTCAACAATAAAACAACAATGTGTTTTGTCTAGCATATGGACTAAATTTGAGTACATTTTCCCTGCTTCAATGGGATTGTACTTGGGTTAGTTATACAACCATCTAAATATTATCTTCACAACACATGACATGAATATAGGAGAAGTAAATTCCTATATAAATACGAACTACATGTACATATGATCTCAAATTCAAATATATGTATAGATTTTATATTGAATTCAAATCATAGTACATGTATGCTCTAGCTAGATGTTCGAAATCTAAACCATGTATGATATAGTACGTACAATGTGTTTAACAAGCACAACATACACACAAACACCATTTAGACTAGTAAGGTACACGTGCATTGCACGCATGAGATTTGGCAACCAAATTATGAATAAATACCACATTATAGCATGTAAGCTTTGAGTCATATATGCATGATGTAGATGTTCGTTTAATTCTTATAGTTCATTTCATTCAAAATCATCTAGGTTTATAAGAAAGCTAATCTATTTTAAGATTCATGGAATTATGCGTTGTGGGGCATAAAGTAAAAACAAATAACGGCAAATCATGTAGAAAAACATTTGGGCAATTCTGATACGGAAGACTAACAAAGAAGAAGTGCTTGTGTTTTAAGGTTTGTGCATTATGCTTAAGTTCAGCCATGGAGTTTTCTAAATTATACATGTGGCAAAATCTGGTGGAATCTATATGATATCCAACGGCCAGTTGTGCTCAAATTTGCCATTCTCTGCATCATCGGATTGGCCTCATCCAACGACCATCTTTCAAAGTTAAAGTTATCCGCACACTATATAAAAAATATAAAATATAATATATATAGGGGTATAGATATAGATATGTGATGTGAAAGCCACCCATCATCTTCAATTAGAATAGTGTGTCCATGCACGGATGCAATGTGGTCAAACGATGTCTGTCATTGATATCTCAAATACAAATCAGTCTGACCTTGTTCAATGTGTATGCAGTACAACATGCTCGTTTTCAAACCACACCACGCATATCTCAGTTATATTCATGCATGCATGGGTTTCAAACATCATAATCTCTTATTCAAATATTTGAATTCTACTTTACATTGATTATGACGTCACCTAGTTTTTTACACCCACACAGTCATCTTCTCTTTATAACTGTACCATTAACTTTCTCTCGTGCATGCATGCACACACAGTACCAGTCGGCATTATCCATCGCACACATGCAATCTTTCTCTTCAGGTCAGTCTCCCATGCATGCACACACACACACACCTCCCCCTCCCCATCATATCGGGCATTCCTTATCTCTCACGTGCATGCGCAACGATAGATGTTCCTCTATGTGTGTGTGTATATAGCTAGGTCTTTCACAATTTTTGTGTGTTCTCGTTTTTTCTTCTTTCAAGGAAAAAAGACAATTGTGGGAACCTTCTGAGCCTGCCCATGTGGGGCGCGAGGTCCCCCATTTTTTTTGTGTTCTTGTTTTTTCTTTTTTTTTCTTTTCTCCTTTCCTTTTTTTCCTTCTTTTTCCTCTTTAGTTTTTCACTTTTTTTGTGAATTTTCTTTTCAAATTCACGAACACTTTTTGTTCATCGAGTTCAGAAAATGTTCATAGAACTCATCTTTTTTGGTTCGTCACATTTAAAAAATGTTCACCAAAATTCAAAATTTGTTCACCGACCTAAAAAAATCTTTATTAAATTCAATTTTTTTTCATCATTTTTTAAAATGTTCATCGAATTCAACTTTTTGCTCATCGAATATAAAAGATGTTCAGAAAAATTTAAAAATTTAAACTGATTTAGAAAATGTTCATTAAATTCAAATTGTGTTCATCATTTTCAAAAATGTTCATCGAAATTAACTTTTTGTTCATAAGATTTAAAAATGTTCACCAAAATTCACATTTTGTTCATCATTTTCAAAAATATTCAATCAAATACAAAATTTGTTCATTGATTTTTCGAAATGTAAAAATAGTTCATTCTTTTGAATCACAACTATTTTTGAATTCAAGAACTGTTTTTTATGACAAGTCACAATATTTTGAATTTTAGTTGCAATCCCGAATTATTTTAATATGGAATAAAATAAAAACAGATAATAAAAAATGAAAAGTGAAAAAAAAACGAAAAAAATTGGGGCGCCCACCCAGCGCTTGGGCCGGCCCAATTGCCAGCCAGTTTTGGGAACCAACTGGTTTTATTTACGTGTTTTTCTGTTTTTTTTGTTGTTTCAATTTCTTTTTCTTCTTTCTTTCTTTTTATTTTTTGTTTATTTTTCTTTTTCAAGGTTATTTTACCTTTTAAAAACTAAGTCCATCCCCCATTGGTCCACCGCAGCGTCCGCTACTCTGGCAGAGGCGACAGCGACAACATCGGCGAGCGGCAATCCGTCCAGTCTTGGTGTCCCGCCGCCGTGATGGTTACGCCGGATCCGTTTGTGTATTGCAGGATCCGGCCAGATCGATGCTCGTCGAGGAGGGAGGGTAGGGGATGGCGAAGAGAGCTCGAGAGGAGAGGAGGGGAATTGCGGTGGGAGGAAGAATGGGATGTTCGAAAATTGTTCTGTATTTTTGAAAAATTGTCTTGCTTTTAAAACTCATTCAAAATTTCAAAAAATGGTTGTTTTTAGAAGAAAAAAACCATAAATTCATAAATTTTCGGGATTTTCCAAAAAATTTCTTTTTTTGTAAAAATGTTGCAAATGCTTTTGCTCGAAATTTTGACAACTCTTGAAAAAATATACGGGCGTTAAATTTTTTAAACCGATTTTTACTTTTTACTTTTTAATTTGTTGGTAATTTTTTATTTTCTCCTTTTTATTTCTTTCATTTCAATTCTTTTATTTTAATTATTCGATTTACTTTCTTTGAAAAAAGTCCATTTTACTACCCTGAATAAAGTGGGTGGTACACTTTATCCCCTGATCTATTTTTCCGCTTCTTTTACCCCCAAACAAACCCAAACCGGACAAAACACCCCCTCGGCTGGTTTTTCTTCACCCGCTGCTGATGTGGCACTAGTCAACGGCGGTTTTGACGTAGGTGGGGCCCCCTTGTCAGGGCTCTCTCTCTCCACGGGGTCCCCTGCTCCGCCATCGTGCCTTGCCGCTGCTCGCCCTCACTGCCACTACTGCGCTGCTCGTCCTGCTGTTGTTGCCGCCGCCCCTAGCGCATCTGCCATGCCTTGCTACACTCGCCCACACGCGCTCGCGCTCACTGTCAGATCGCCACGCCATGCAAGCCTTGCGCGCTGCCGCCGCTTGCCTTTCTTCTTCTCTTCTTTTCGCCACAATGGGCCCTCGCTCCTCCCTCCCACGCACGGCGATGCTGCTTCTGCGTCTGCTGCCACCGCCACCCGTTCGCCCGCTCGCCGGCCACCTGCACCTACCGAGCTACTCTGCTGCTTGAGCCCCCTCCACCACGGGCGCTCTGCCTGTAGCGCCTCCTCTGTTGTCGTCTTTCACTGCATTCGCTGCGCCCGTCCATCTAGCCTTCGCCTAGCCCGTGTGTCGATCACAATGCCGCTGCCCGTCGGCGGTGCCAGGCCGCCCCTTCCTTCCTCAGCTGACGCCGGACCGTGCCGAGCCCATGGTGCCCGCTCTCTCCGCCAGCGCCGCTTTCAGATTACCGTCCGTCCGTCTCCCGCAGCCCCTCGCCGCCCTACCGATGCCGTGGCATTGCATGCGCTTGCCCGCACAGGTGGGCGCCACACCCAGACCACTTCCACTGTCGACAAAGGCGTGGCGACGCCACAGACTCCGCCATGAGGCGCCTCCGCCCATCCTTCTGCTTTAGAGAGAGAGAGAGAGAGAGAGAGAGAGAGAGAGAGAGAGAGAGAGAGAGAGAGAGAGAGAGAGAGAGAGAGACCTGACAAGGGGGCCCCACCTAGGTCAAAACCGCCGTTGACTAGTGCCACATCAGTAGCGGGTGGAGAAAAACCAGCCGAGGGGGTGTTTTGTCCGGTTTGGGTTTGTTTGGGGGTAAAAGAAGCGAAAAAATAAATCGGGGGTAAAGTGAACCACACACTTTATTCAGGGTAGTAAAATGGACTTTTTCACTTTCTTTTAAAAAAATCATGTTAGTTTGTCAACAGATGTTCAGAAATTTAAAAAATGTTCCCATTTTTAAAATTTGTTCGTATTTCAAAATTTGTTGAACAATTCTGATTTTTTTGCAAATTATTGTTCGTGTTTTCAAATTTTGTACTGGATCCAAAAAATATTCGCATTTGAAAATATGTTCGTCTTTCGAATTTTATTTTGGAGTTTCAGAAAATGTTTCCATTTCAAAAAGAATGTTCGCGTGCTCAGTTTATTTCTAGATTTCAAAATATGATCACTTTTCCAAAAATTGTTCAAAATTTTAGAAAACTTTTTGTTTTTCTTAAATTGTTCTTGTCTTCAAATTTTGTTTGGCGGTTCTGAAAAAAGTTTGAATTTTTTTTCTTGTTTCAAATTTTGTTTTAAGTTTAAAAAAATGTTCGTGTTTCAAAATTTTGTTTTGGAATTTCACAAAATGTTCCTATTTTTTGAAAAAAATGTTTTCTGAACTGTTTTCTGAATTACAAAAAAGTTCACCTTTCAAAAAAATGAGAATAAAACAAAATGTTCCTGTCCACAAAAATTGTTTGATCTTAGAAAAACGTTCATGTTCTAAAAAATGTTTTGAATTTTTTTAAATTTTGGTTCACGAATATGAAAAGTGTTCAAGTTTCATTTAGCATTCACGTTTTTGTTAAAAAGTAAGTTTCGCCTTCAAAATCCAAAATAAAAAGTCGGATCCGCATTTTAGTTCATAGAGGTTTTCCACTGGTCTATGGTCAACACCGCTAACTAGTTCAACTTGGGTGTTGGTTGGTCATATGCGTTCAGCCGACAATCTGCCGCAAAGAGTGGTAGATAGGAGCTCCCGCATTGGGGGCGCCCCCACACGCCATATAGGAGGTCTCCTTTCGAAAACTGGTGTTTGCCTCGCACTGCTTTAAAGCTGAAATGGGCCGAACCGGCTCGGGCCGCTCCCCTCACGCGCTTCATTGAAGCCGCAGCATTGGACGTAGACGGGCGTGTGCCCTGCTCTCGATTTTGCCAGCGAGACACGCATCCGCTGATGCTGGTTCCTATATGGCGCAGACACCCGCCCCAGCCCCAGCCCCAACCCCCCTCCTATGCGCCGCTTATTGCGGCAAGTAGTCACATTTTCCATAGGAGACGACTCGCCTGGGCCGGCCCACTAGCTAACCTCCGCAGAATGAAAAATAAAAGTGCACTAGCTAGGAATCGAACCCGCGAGCTGCTGTAGATATGCACCACGCGCTAGCCACTGCGACACGCGAGTTAATATGAAAAATATGCAGCGCCAGCATTAAAGAACCGGAGCGAGTCCATAGCCACTGTAGTAACAGCGGTTTATTGCATACAATTACATATTAAAACTTCTATTAAAATTTCAAGCATAAAAAAGGATTTTTTTTGAAACGCGACATTATTTGGGAACATAATAGAAACTAAAAACAAGTAGGGAACATGTTTATGAAATTCAAAAATATTTTTTTAATTTGCAAACAATTTTTTAAAGCGGGAACATGTTTTGTACCGCCGAACATTTTTTAAAATTTGTTAACAAAATTTGAAACTGAACAATTTTGAAACTTAAAAACGAAAATGTGCATATTTTTTTGAAATGTGCGAACAATTTATTTAAAACAGGAACATGTTTTGAACCACCGAACATTTTTTGAAATTGTGAACAAAAATTTGAAACTGAACAATTTCAAAACTCCTGGAAAAATGAAAACGTGCACATTTTTGGAATTTTCCGAAAAACAATGACATTTTCGAAAAATCAGGGACATTTTTTTGAAACCATGAACATTTTTTTCTAAACATGAATTTTTTTGGAAATTATGAAAAATTTGTTCAAAACACATTTTTTCAGAAAATTCAGAAAACATGAAAAAAAAATTGAGTATGTGAACAAAATTGAAAAGGCTGGAACTTTTTTTGAAATTACAGAACATTTTCAAATTTATGAAACAAAATTTAGAAATGAGAACATTTTTTCAAATTCCTCGAACATATTTGGAGTTTACGAACAAATTGTCAAAAAAAATGATTTCTTTTCAAATTAGTGAACACATTTATTGAAAATTCCAAATAGAAAAGAAAACCAAAAAAAGGCAAATACGGACATTTTTAAAAAGGGAGCATTTTTAAATCCCACAACATTTTGTTTAAAATGCGAACAATCTTTGAATTTATGAACAATTTTGGAAAAATGCGGCCATTTTTATTAACAAAATGAAGGTTTTTGAAAGTGGGAACAATTTTTTAAGGTTACGAACAATTTTTGAAACATGAACTTTTTTCAAAAGAATTTGAAAAATGAAAAAGCAACGAAAAAATAAACCGAAAAGGAAACAAAAACATTTTTAGATCAAAGTTAGAAACAGAAAAACAATTTTAAAAATTCCAAACAAATTTGAAAGTTGAATATTTTTGAATACGTGAACAAAAGTTGAGTACATGAAGAAAATATAAAACGAATATGTTCAGAAATTCATGAACATTTTTGGAAAATTGCAAACAATTTTTGAAACGGAAATATTTTTTGAAAGCGCGAACATTTTTCTAAAAGTTGTCAAAATTTTGAACAAAAACATTCTGAACAATTTTCTAAACACAAAATATTTTTTGAAAATGCCGAACATTTTTTGATAAATGCATACAGTTTTTGAATTTATGAACAAAATTTGAAAACACGAACATTTTTTAAATTTTGAACATTTTTGTAAAAGCGCGAACATTTTTTTGAGAGGGAAAACATAAAACTGAAAAAACAAAAAAGAAAAAAGAAAAGAAAAAAAAAGTAATAGAAAAAGAAAGGAAAATAAAAAACCAGTTCAGAAACCTTCTAGAAGGTTCCCAAAACCAGAAAAATACCAGCTGGGAACCTGTTCCCAAAACCGGGAGTGCTGGAACGGTTAAACGGGCCGGCCCGTTACGTCGCTGCTCGGTCGCTCGCCTGTGCGAAGCGCCGGCAGTTTGACGCAACGAGCGGTTCGACGCAATTTCGCCGGCAGTTTGATGCAATTTTTTTCTTTTCTGTTTCCCTTTTTCGCTTTTTTTTCTTTTTTTTTCCAAATTCGTAAACATTTTTTGTATCAAATTCATAAAATAATCACAATTTGTAAAAATGCTCAACGATTCAAAAAATGTTCATAGAATTCCTCTTTTGTTTATCACATTGAAACAATGTTCATCAAAATTCAAAATTTGTTCATAGAATTGAAAAAATGTTCACCAAATACAAAAATTGTTCATCAATTTCAAAATTTGTTCCCCAAATTTAAAATTTGTTTGTCGATTTCAAAATTTGTTCGTTTTCTTTTTTTCTTTTCTTACAAAATTTGTGAACATTTTTTGTATCAAATTCAAAAAATGTTCATCAATGTGTAAAAACGTTCATAAAATTCGTTTTTTGTTCATCGGATTGAAAAAATGTTCGTCAAAATTCAAAATTTGTTCATCGAATTCAAAAAATGTTCATCAAATTCGAAATTTGTTCATCAATTTAAAAAATTGTTAACCAAATTAAAAAAAATCATCATCGATTTCAAAAATTGTTCACCAAACTCAAAATATGTTCGTCGGTTTCAAATTTTGTTCAATGAATTCAAAATGTGTTCATCCATTTTTCAAAACATATTATTAAATACAAATTTTGTTCATCAAGTTAAAAAATGTTCATCATATTATAATTTTGTTCATCAAATATAAAGAAATGTTTTTGAAGAAAATAATGCTCATATAAATTTGTCTGTAGAAATAAATTATTTTTCATTAAAATTCAGAAAAGTTCATTATTTTGAAATCACGAACATTTTTTTACAAAATTCAATTTTCTAAATTACGTATTATTTTGAAGATAAACGAAAAGCAAAAATAGTAAAAAAACGAATTAAAATAACTGGGTCGTAAAGCCCCGTTCGTGGGCCGGCCCACTAGGGGCGCACGGAGTGGACGTGTGCGCGCTGGCATGTTCGCAGCGCGTCACGCGCCATATATAGAGCTCCCCCTCCGCTGGTCCCAGGCCTTTTCGGAAAAGGAAAAGGAGAAACCGAGCCGAACTGGGCCGGTGGGCTCTTCTTATATACTACTCCTACTACAAGTGTTCTTCTTCCTTTAGATAAGATAAGACCAAATCCCTTCTCTCCCAAAAAAAAGAGAGCAAAAGGACAAATCTCTCGGCGGCGGAGGCGGTTTGATCTCATCGGCGGCGATCTATTCCTTCCTTCACCACCCGCCCTCTCCCTTTCTCTCTCCAGTTACAGGTAACGACGTCCCTCTGATTCAACCGGTGGGGATTTGCCCCCTCCCCTCCCCTCCCATCTCCATGTGTGGCGTAGCACATCTTGTTCAGGGGTCTCGCTATTTCCTGCTGTTAATTATATATCTGATCTGATGCAGGAGCGGTCGATCCATCTGTGGCCATGTCGTCGGCCAACGCAACCTCTTGTGTTTATGGGGAAATTTGGATGTACGTATGCAGACACTATTTGTTCATCATATATGCTCTTTGGTGTGCAATTTTTGCCAGGATTTGTCGTTCTTTTAGCTGCTAAAGGAATTTGTTATCCGACAACATAGATTGCATGAAAAATGTTCGATTTTTCCATGCTCTCCCAGCCAACGTCAGCACAATAACGTTTTTCCAACTAAATAAGCCTTACATTTTCGGACAGGGGGTGGGGGGTAAAACTTGCACTGCATATTTTATTCATTATACATTACTCCCTCCGTAAACTAATATAAGAGCATTTAGAATACTAAAACAGTGATCTAAACCTCTTATATTAGTTTACAGAGGGAGTACATTATAACAGCCAGTTTGGTAAAGTGTAGTAATATAAAAGAGCTTATTTAGAGATCATTCTTCATATACCCTCTAGTTTGCTCAAGCAACCTCAACTGCATTGTGCTTACATCTTAATTTCTCTACTCCATGCATGCAGTGACGGCTTTGCCAGATTGCACAAAGGGGATGATTTCACTTCTAGCCCATCATCAAATACTCTCCAGGAGTTCGGTGATGTTTGGCTTGCTGCCGCCGAGCGCCAGCTCAGCCTCAGGCCCAAGTCGCCGTCCCCTGAGGAGCTGACGAAAAGCAGACAGGAGCGTAAGCGCAAGGGCTTGATCATAGCGCTCAACACATATGCCAAGCGAAACAACATGCAGGCATGCAAAAAATCATAATCAGAGTATTTATGTTTGCTTGTGTTTTTGCTTAACCACCTTAAGTTGTGTTTGAGTTATTATATGGAACTAAACGGCTGTCGTAGTTCATTGTTTTAACTACTCAAGGTTGGCTAGAACATCACACCCTAATTAAGTGTTTTGCGGGTTATGGATGCAAATCATGCGATTTGCTGCTGACCGAATCTATTATACTAACATATGTCGTTTCTATTTCAGCTCACTGATTTAGAATTCGTGGAAGAGAAAGAGAGGAACCAAGTCTATGGACGCGGAGCACTATATGTGCACTCCAACTTTCTGGTGAAAGGTTCAGATGGCAAACCTACTATGTTCTTTGCTGAGATGCATCCTGACTGCACACAGGAAGAGGATGTTGTCTGCTGCACTCCTTTGGAAGAAAACGACTATGGTAACTATATGCTTGGGTGGAATCTCCATGCTTTTTCACTAGTCATCTATGTGCTAATATATACTTTTCTTTTCACACATAAACAAGGTCATTGTGTCGAGTGTGACGATCGAGCAAAGGAGCTTAGGCATCCCTCGGGCGGTGGCTACTTGGGTGGACATGATGAGATGATTTTTCACTTTGAGGAGCTGGACAGTGATGATGACTGTTTTATGTGAAAGGAATCTATATATCCAACACAGAACCACAAACTAGGATTTGTGGCTCTCGGGTGCCACACACCCCTATACGAATATAGTATCAAAAAATACCAGGAAATTTCAAAAAGTTCTGGGATTTAGGGATATCAAAATGGGTGTCATTCTACTCCGTGTTTAGTTTCGTGAGGAATGGGTGCCTGTGGTATTCTCGGTATAAAAATCAAAAAAAAATCTCTAGAAAAAACTGTTTGGATGGATCGTTTGTTGGACCGTATTTTCATCGCCACAAATACCACGGGCACCCATTCCTCAAGAAACTAAATGCGGGGGTAGAATGGGCAACCATGTTTGATATCTCCAAATCCCATATTTTTTTGAAATTTCCTGGTATTTTTTAATACTATATTCATATAGGGGTTTGTGGCACCTGAGAGCTCCCATGCATTTCCCGTTTGGTCTTTGTCTACTATATGGTTCAGGTGTATGGCGAGAAGTTCTTTTTAGAGTGTGGCAAGAGGTGATGCATGTGACATGCAGGGTGTAAGAGAAGGAACCGAAGCATATGTATCTTTAATATTAACTGAAATTATACTTGAATCGGTGCAATAAGTTATTGTAACTGAACGAGTGTAGGATGATGTGTCATAAGGAGCTCCTGATTTGTGTTTATACATGGGTTGGGACTTGCGGTATTTCAGTTTTGTACTTGGTGGCCATATTCTCCTCTTTTTACTTGGTGCGACCATGAAGAGAGAGAGAGAGAGAACATGGCCATATTATCAACTTGGTAGGGATTATAGCCATTCAAGAAAATAAGTTGGTAGGGATTAATGCTGCTGCATCTTTGTAAGTTTTAACGCTTGACGGTCTTGGGTTCAAGCATCTCTTTCTTTGTAATTTGTGTATCATCTTGTCAAATGCAAGCATCTATGGAGTATTTATAATTTTATAAAAAGAAAAGGAGATACAGAGGAGTTTGGGCGACAAGTGAAAGAGGATTATAGTCGAAATGATCCTAACATATTAAGTATCTGAGCAATCTTCAACTGGCATTTGCTCAAAACAAAACGCCAAGGAGCTTCATTTGTCCATAAGAGTCAACCGTCTAGCAAGTCAGGTTACGGTATTGAAATCTATCAATGGGAACTCGGCCATTGTCGTAACTATTTCTTTTGAGAAAGAAGTAATCCTTCCGCAGAATATATGATGAAGCTTTTGCACTGTGTATGTTACCTTCAAAAAAAAGTTCTTTCTGGCTAAATCCTTCAGAAACAATTCGGTGAGAAGGTGAATTGCTTTTGAAGACACAAATGTACAGTTCACTAAGGAGTATCATGCCATGTAACGGCTGAAACCTTCAAAAACATACTTGCTGTGCTATTCATCGATCAAAAAACGATATATAATAAACATGGCTCGCATCTCTATTCATTGATCAAAAACAGTATATCATAAACATGTACGGCAACCAACATCATGGAAAGCATGATAATTGCTATTATAAGCCCAGCAAACTGACTACTTGTCCTACTATGTGTTTTTCCACGCTCCACAAATACTTATTGTATCTCTCCAAGCTCCTCGCCAGCAAACCCAAAAAATATAGGCATAGCTTATACGAAAAAGCAGCAGACATAATAAATCTCAAGAAAACACAAAGATTAAACTCATACGTATATCTGAAGCAAAAGAAAGCTCTCAAGTTGGACCATTTAACCTCGAGTAGATTGTTACAAGACGCACACAACAGGACGTGCAGGAACTAAACAGAAAATCCTTACATATGCATCCTATCTTCCCTAATGAAAAAGAATCCTACCGCTGGCCCAACCCTGTCTGTTGGAGGCTTCACAAAATGAAAAATGCTGGGAATCACCGGCTAGAATGTACAGAAAAGAAAGACAAGGCATTGCTAAATTCAACTGATTGACAACATAGGTTCTGAAGCTCTCACAATGAGCAAACATTACAGTGAGGCTCCAATTCTGCTATAAGATACTCATATGCTCTCACAAATAAACCAAATCAGTAGACATTACAGTAAGGCTCCAAAAAAAATCTGCTGGCCGGTGTTTGCTTTACAAAAAGAGTTAATATTCTACATCAGTGTAACTTTCTTAACAACACAGCGCTGCGAGGATGCCCAAGGTACATGCTGGCCGTTGTGAGGCTGAACGCCATAAGATGAGAAACATCCTGCAGTACTCTAACCTAAACACTCGCACGGTACAGATATTTGAGACAACTACAAGCTACTCTGCCAAAACCTTTGTCACCCCACGTTTTACCATATGAATTTTCAAAAATGTAGTACGACAGCCCATCACTTGTGACGCCATAACCTATGATGACCACACAGTGGGAGCAATACTGCCCTGAAGGATTTGTTTCAAATGTTGCGCCCTCAGGAATGTCATATATGTCGTTGAGTCCAAGCCTATGATAGTCGGTTGTGACTCTGAAGTTCCCAATAAGAGCTATTCCATCCTCCAATAAGGCATGAGCCTCTTTAACTCTGGCTGTATTAAGCTTCTCAAATTCCTTTATGCGATAACGTCAGTAACTCTGCAATAAAAGAAACATTAGAGATCATTTAAGAACATGTTGGGTGATCAAATGACATGTATCAACAACTGCTTCAGACAAAAAGAAAACTAGCTAGATCAGAGCAAATGCCATGTATCAATAACTACTTGAGACAAAAAGGTTCACAGAGCATGTTGGGTGTACAAATGGCATGTATCAATAACTACATCAGACAAAAATAAAACTAGGTCAGAGCATGTTGGGGTTAGAAATAACATGTATCGATAACTACATTATGTTTGGCTTGTCTCCTTCCAGAATGTTAACTTTTCATGCGGTCCAGAGCATGCTGGATATACAAATGACATGTATCAAAACTAGTTCAGACAAAGACAACTAGTTCAAAGCATGTTGGGTGTACAAATGACATATAAAGAAAACAAGTTCAGAGCATGTAGGGCATACAAATGACATGTATGGCAGAAATCATACGTGAAAATTTTCTTTTGCGTTGTCGTATGCTTCTTCGGTTATGACACCCTGAGCTACCATCCTTTCGAGACAGTAATCAAGCGTGTTGTGGCCTTTAATAGAATTTGTTGCACAAAATGCATCAACCAGATCTCTAAGATGTTCTAGCGAAAGATTCAGAATGAACTCCTCTGACAGATAAGTTTCAGTTCCAATCCTCACTGCTGTATTCTCTCTCTTGTAAAGTGATTCAGTACATGACATCGTTGAAGCATATGCACATTGGCCTGTGAATTGTCAACTTCAGCACTAATAATCAAACAGTGAAAATAAAAAGGGCAGTCTAGACATGTACCTCTTCTCTGGTCCCTAAGTGATGGCATAATGCTCCTACCATTAATAAATCTAAACCTCCAACTGAAGTCAGAGAGGCCGTCTGCTTCCTTATACACTGTCATATAAAATAGATTCATTGAAATTCAAGAGAAGCTCACACAAGTAAAGAGTGACATCCTAAACGATATTGATGTGCCTCAGAAGCAATGTAGTTCAGGTGAAAGAAGGATACTTACTGTAAACTTTTGTGTCTGGTCCTTTCGCATCCTGAAAATATGTCCAATTTAAATTACAAGCTCAGTAATTAATTAGCTAAAGTCGTAAGTCTAATGTAAATCAGAAATATAGTAAGATTACAAAAGTCTGACTGTTATTTAAGCTACTGTATTTGAAAAGAAAAGTATTTGGTCCTTACTGAGACTGTCAGTAAGTTAATACATTGAATAAAACTATGCAGCATAATTAGCTAATCAAGAGATGTAGCGGAAAAAGCTGAGACTTGGATCCTAGTTAAGAAACATACTACAGGGGGAGGCGATCCTTCATCTTATCGCATCTAGCTTAAGGACATTACTGTTACTCCCTCTGTCCCATAATATAAGACGTTTTTGCAAGCTAGACGGAGGGAGTAGTTCAGAGGGCATCTATGCAAAACGTAGCAGTTGTGGACCTCCAACAGTAACCTCTGACCAAGAGATGTATGATAAACTAGAACGTGAGTGCCAGATCAAATAATATAGCCAATCAATGAGAAATTTCTTGCAGTTATCTACACCTCAGGGGAGTGCAACAAAATAAAGAAATTTGGAGATTACCAGAACCATATTAAACATTATGCCCCAAACTAAATGTTGTTAGTGCATACACTTATTTTGTTCAGATAACATCGAATAATAAAGTTTAAATTGGTCTTTTTGAATAATTATGCAAGTGAATTTATGCCAACTTCCAAGTTATAATTATGGATAGACAACTTCAGATAAATATCCCTAGCTTTATTTGTTTTCTACTCCTACCACTTTTTGTTTAGTGGTGTTTACACGTAATGAAAAAAATGCAGACACACTAAACTATTTCCCTTCAAAAATGGATCCAAAGAACTCAAACTTCAATGAATACAATGGACTAGCTGGTTTGATGCTACCATTAAAAGGAAAGGCACAATTACAAAAATTAAGTTAGGTGCATTTAGCTTCAGATTTCAGCCACAATTACAACAGTTAAGTTGGAACATACCACTGTTAGGCGGCTGAACTTGCGATCATACAACTTTTTAGCATTGATAACTTGTTGATGAAGTTCACTTAGTGGACCCTCAACCTGAAAATAGATGTTAGTTGCCTAATTTTTTTAAATGATTGTTTGTGACAACAAAAAGTTTGGGCACAGACCTCGGAGACCATTTTCTTTACAAACCGCTCACATCCAATAAATCCCAAAGCAATTATTTCCTTTTCTTGATAAACACTTGTCAGATTCTTGCATTGAGAGCAAATGTCATCCACGGCTTGCACGATGGTAGTAGAACTCCTTGACATTGATTGAATGGAATCCAAGGTCATCGGTAATATGTGCAAAGTACGGAACTTCGAGCAGAAATCTTGAGAAGCATCCTTGCAAGATGCAAGTTCATCAACGGCTTGACTCACAACTGACAGGTCCTTTTGCAAAGCAATCAGTTTTGGCATAATGGTGGAAAACTGTCGCAGGCAGATTTCTGAAACTATTGGAAACTGAGAAATCCATTTCAGTTCAACATTGACACGGCTATCATAGTGGACAAATCTACTTGCCGGTTTAGCTACAATCTTAGACAGTTGCTTGCTTCTCTTCTGAAGATTTTGCACATGCAATAGTAAAGGATCCTCATCATTGAAATAGAGGAGCAAACCAGTCTCGAGACCATTCAAGATCTTATTATTTTGCTGACACATTTTATCCAATGATTTCACTATTGGGCCTAAAGAAAATCACAATGTTAAGAGAATATTGTACACAAATGTTTCGCTACATGAAATACATTATGAGTATTTAGCATTTACCAAATGTGTTGATGAAGGAAGTAGGCTGACATCCAAAGAAATAATCTCCACCTTGTCTCTCAACAAGCCCGGAAATTATGAGTTGTTCTGCATTATAAATGTAAATAGTTGGGAAATCAGAGTTAAGTATCTCAAATGCGACAAATGTCAACTAGAACTAAATGTTAATGTACCTTTGGAGGCAAGTTCTGCTGACTTCCTCAAGTCTTGAAGCAGTGAATCAACATGTCTTTTGATTTTTTGTAAATCACTCAACTGAAGGAACCTTTCATGCATCTCGCTGACCTTTTGTTGAAGTGTCTGATAGCAGCGAGAAAGTTAAATTAGTTAGGATACTAACTTACTTGCTTAACGAAATATAAATCGTAGAAGAATGTACATGTTTAAAACATGGAATAATGTGGCAAGTGGCAACTATCACAAAACTAGATTTTGGAAGACCAGTTTCACAGAAGTAGAGATTTAGAAATCAGTGTTATCACAAAATCATGCAACCAAAATCACATCTGGTCTAGGCACACAAACTAACTGGAATCTTGGAATCATGGCTAACTAGATTCAAATTGCATAAAAAGCATCAGCAGATCTACGTCTGATATGGCCCCATGGTCAGTGCAGATGTTGAAGTTCTGTGATTGCAAACCACCTACAGATCGTGTCACCATCGCCTACAAACCACAACTTAAAATATCAGCCCGTATCTCCCTAAAAGGAAAATTAAGTTGGTCATCCAGAGAGTCATGTACGTTATATCTATCCATTGGCGAGCAAACAACTAAGACAGCGAAGCTGCTACTAGGCAGGCGAACAGATCTGATCTGGAGAAGGGGTAAACAGGGGGCTGATACTAGGCAGGCGAAAAGATCTGATCTGGAGAAGGGGCGAACAGGGGCGAACCAGTTGTTGAGAAGCAGGAGGTTGGGGGATCCGTAGAGACTGCCGTACAAGCTCGCCGGCCCCTGAGTGAGGCAGCGGGACGGGGCAGGCCGACGAGGGAGGCAGCTGGACGGGGCAGGCCGACGAGGGAGGCGGCGGGTCGGGGCAGGCCGACGAGGGAGTCGGCGGGTCGGTGCAGGCCGACGAGGGAGGCGGCGGGTCCATGCAGGCCGACGAGGGAGGCGGCGGGACGGGGCGACTCGTCGCTCGGCCCCGGCGACGGCGAGGCCGCATCTCGCGCCGCGTTAGGGTTCAGCGGCGTCTCCTCCGGACCCGGGGCCCGGCAGACTGTTCGTGTGGGGAGGGGAATTGGATCGTGGAATTTTTTTTTTACTGTGCAAGATTATAGTAGTATTTCAATTCATGGGAACGACTTTCTCTGGTCTTGCCAGACTACTTTTTGTATTAAATTTATAAAGGAATGAATTCTGCTGAGCACGTCCTCCTTTTGATTTCTTTTTCCATATCAATAACAACAGTCGCATACACCAAATCTTTCATCAAAATTCACATGCTACTGTTTCCTGTGCAGGCTAAAATTCAACAAGAATCATGACATCGATGGGGTTTTTCAGTTTGCAGGATTCTATAAATAAATCTGGTTAAAGGAAACAGTACCAAGAAACAAGGATTTTGTAAATTTGGGTGTTTTTCCGACGCCGACTCTCAAACCGCCCGTATACGTCCGGACCGGAAGCCATCCAACGCAGGTCTTTGTCGGTCCGCGGCGTGGTCCGGACGCACTTTCTCTAGCAAACCGGAGACAAACATGAGGTGCCCTACGAGCATCCGGGCAGCTGACACGCCCGCTTCTGACCGCCTTGGCCCACTAACAACAACCCACCTGCCTCTCCCGCGCTTTCCATTGAATGTCCACGCCGTTTGCCGCGCCGCATTCATGTTGGTCCAGAGCATGCAGCGGCTGACATTGATGCCGCAAATTGACTGGACAGGAGGGCAGTGCAGACGGACGAGACTTCTCACTATCGGCATTGAGGCGGCGCGCCGGCCGAGAAAGCGCCGCCCGCTTTTTTTTAACACAGTATAATCGAAGCCGCTCATATACACGAGCACTCACCCCTATGAACGCACACATGCACACCCTATCCCTGTGAGCATCTCCGACAGACTGAGCCGGCACATCATCTTGAGATTGACGAAGAGGCCACAAACGTCTTCTTCCACTAAACGCAAATCATCGGAAGATCTAGAATAAATCCAAGGAAATGCGAGTACCAATGTCAAGTCTAGGACTTGAACTCTGGTGGGCAGGGGATACCACAGTCCTTCTAACCATCCAACCACGGGTTGATTCGCGCCGCCTGTCATTAAAACAACGCCCGTTGGCTCTGGCCGTCTGTCTGCTATTTAAACGATGTCAGAGGACGGGCAAAAATTGGACAACACTCCGCTAACATCTCCTCCTTGCACCATTTTCTCCACAATCTCCATGGCACTCGACGAAGGGAAGAGGAGTTCTCTGACATAGAAGCAAGTTGGGTGGCCCGTCGAGCCAGCCAGATACGAGCCAGGCAACGCGCTGCTCCACCACCCTCGACGATCCAGGCCGCTATAGGCAAGCTCGCGGATGCAGAAGCTCCAAGCCGGCGCGTCATTCATTAACTCGCGGGGGAGCATGGCGGCACTGGCATCATGGCTGCCGTGGACGAAGCCGTGTCGTACCGCTCCTCCCGTGCCCGGGACCACGTCATCCCCTGTCAATGTACGCGTAACCGCGCCTGCCGGCCGAGAAGGAAGCCGGCTTCGCAGAGATGGACGAAACGGCGGCCAACACATCCGCGGCAGCCGCCATCATCGAGGAGAAGTAGAACACGGGAGGCCGCCGCCGCTCCGGTCTCATGAAGGCCACCACCGAGGCGACGCCGGCGTACATAGCCGGTGTCTTGCCCGGTCGCAGACCATTGTCATCCCCTTCCCCTCCGGCTGAAGCCCATCGCGTGGGGTTCCACTCCCATGAGCGGGCTATCGAACATGGGGGAAGCAAGCCACCCTTTGCGCTGAAGCATACACCTCCGGGGCTCGCGGCAGTCCGGCGAGCGAGCTGCTGGATATGGGGAAGACAATGGAGATCCGTCGTGGCCGGCTGTAGACTAGTCAAGGGTATTCGTGCCGTGCGCATGGATACCCGCCGACGACGGCCGTAGACTAGTTTTACCTTAGTTCGGTATATTTTTTGTTAAAAATATCCAAAATGTAATTAATGTCGTGTCGTTTATATGAAATCCGCCTTGTTTGCATGATTCTCTTCCAGTTTATATCAAAATTCGACGTGTTTGCACGAATTCCATCCAGTTAGTTTCAATTGTTGTTGAAATGTATGCGGGCAGTGTTGGATGACCGTCTTCCGCATCCATGTCCCCGGATAGATGCGGGAGGAAATTTGCGGGTCACCGTTGGAGATGCCCTAAGCACCGCCAAATTAAAAATCAAATTTCACAATTGCATAAAAGGCTTTATTGTGATGTTGAAACGCCACTAAAGACACTGGTCTCGTACTTCGCACGTAGCTACTCTAAGGGCTTCTTTGGTTCAAAGGAAAATCGGAGGAAATTTATAGGAATAAGGAATTTTCATATGGTGGTATTATTCATGTGTTTGACTCAAAGGAATGGGACGGAAGGAAAAATGGAGGAAAATTTCTTTTCAACCCAGTATCAAAGGAAAAATGTAGGAATCCAACATCCATTCAAACCTCTTTTTCACATTCCAATGCACGAAGACTTTAAGTTGACCATTTTTATTTGGGTTCATGTAAACAACCAAGTTAACAAAATCCATGTGTTTATCATTCCCGTTGTTCCAAATATCGACTCGTTAATCGGCATCTCAATGAGTTAATCGCTACTTGATGGGTCACCGAATAGTGGATTAACTGATATATCGGCCCATTAACTGGAAAATTTGTCTGTTTATCACTACTCAGCACCGGCCCGATATGGTACCAGTTACCGGTATCCTGTACATTGATCATCCTATGTTTTGCATGCGCATTCCTATCATATTCCCGTGTTTTTTTCTATTCCCAAGTTTTCTATTCCCGAGTTTTTTACTTGATATTTTGATTGAATATGTACTTGGAATTTCATGTCATAGTAGATGCATGATGTGTGAATGTTGTAAGAAAATCGGTTTTGCCATGGCCTTTCAAAGTATAAATTGAACATATAGTGCAGTGTAGGGCTGTATCTAAATCAGCGAGTGCACCCAAGTTTTAACTAGCTAGATTGGGGTGGTACACATAGTGGCGCTTTTAGGTAATTTTCCATTAAAACCAAGGGTAGATGGGTAAGGCATGGTTTCGGGGCATCTACTAGTGAAATGCACTGAGTGAAATCGGGTCGAAGTTTTTCCAGCTCCAACAAAATGAACTAAGGCATTCTCAAATAGTAATAAAAAATGTAGGGGACGAGTGTTTGGGACAACTCTACTAGTATATCATCTAAGTAATGTTGCTTATTTCTAGCAGATAGAATACGAACCTAGTAGGATAATTAATGGCTGATCAAACGACTTGACAAGAGTAGAAATGTCATATGCCTGGTCATCTTGTTTGTTTCCTCCACAATTTGATACCTGCAAAGCATGCATCATGACAATCAGAGGCAATGAGCTATGATTATATATGTAGAATAAAAATAGTCATGTTAGATGATTTTGTGGAATCATTATTAATTGTAATTTTTAGGGGATTTTGTCGAATCATTATGAGCGGTGTTCCTCTCTTTATATTAAAAAAGAACCGCAGTGCACTCGGAATCGATAATTAAAGGTGTATACAAATATATAAACTGGTTGCAAGTATGTGTAAAAGTGACACCGATGAAACGCACGTCGGGATACTGCAATTTTATTTTCTTAATAAAGAAGATAGAGCCTCAATTGGATAAATGAAGCTTCGGTTAATTTGATGGAACTTTCTTTTAAAGAATGGTAATCTGTAGTATATGGAATTATGTACAAGCTCTATGGTGGTCATGAAGAAGAACAAGACAAGAAAAAAAAAGTTGCACGGCCAGAGCCAACAAATATATTTTTCTATTGAAAAGTTGAGTCTGCTCGGTAATTATTATTTTTGCGTATATATGTTCTGGGATCAGATTTTGACATATGAATAATGAAGGTTCCACTAAATCCCAATTGTTCTGTAAGGTTTGTGGGTGAAATTCCATGATACAACGAATACAACCAAGTATTTCGTCAACGCACAATATTTTCTACTCCTACTAATCAATCAATTTGTAGGTACGCACACCTGAAACACATTAGAAGCATGCATGACGTATGTTCACCTTTTGCCCTGCAAGGCGAACCTAGATCAGAGATAGCTGTAAAAAGAAGAAGGGAGACAGATTGATCTGGTCAGTAGATCATATTGGATCGACGGAGACGGTACGTAATCCAGGAGGCTTACAGGTGATGACATTGATGCATCCACCGATGGATTGGATCGGATGCACGTACGCAAACTTCACACCATGGGTGCAGATCAATCGATCCAAGCTCGATCTTGTCCCTTCTTGTGCCTGGCCCTCCGGCGATATGTCATATATGGGTGATCGAGCGCGAGGGCGTGTGATGATCCGACGATGTATCGATCTGCAAACGGCAGGCGGCCGGCCGCCGGCCGCCGGCGCCCATCTGCAAACGGAGGACAGACATGGTTAGGGTTCCAAGGAACTGATCAATACGTAATGATAATACTGAAGGAGAGATAATAAATTGATTACGGTGGACTCCTACATACTGTCCGTAATTACAACGAATTCCTATATTTTTTTACAACGAACTCCTATATTATGCGCATGCATTTTCCCATCATGCATATTCCTGCGTTTTTTCGTGTTCCTACCTTTAAGTGGTCTCTTTGACTCAGGGAAGTACAAAAGGCGCATAAATAAGTGTCATGTCCTCTTGTATCTTATAGGATTACAAAACTACAGAAGTTTATGGCTCATTTGACTCGAAGAAATTTCATAGGACTTTGGAGGATTTTGATTCTTAAGATATTTTTTTCTATGTTGGTTGTTTAATTCACATCTTATCTTATATATATACTCCCTCCGACCGGAAATACTTGTCATAGAAATGGTTGAAAATGAATATATCTATAACTAAAATAAGTCTAGATACAATTATTTCTAAGACAAGTATTTCCGGACGGAGGGAGTATTTACTAATTGGAAGCACCATACGAGACACCACGTTAATCCTTAGAATTAAGAAATTTTGACCGTTCAATTAATATATCATTCATCTATAGTCATAGGATGAAACAGGAGACCACCTAATTGTTCAAAAAAAAAAAAAAAAACAGGAGACCTGCTCTTCTTACCAACGTAGAGGAGTCCTCCTCGGCTCCTCCCCATGGTCTCTTTTATTTCCCCCAAAAGTCCTCCTCCCCACGTCTTTCTCCGTTTCCCCTTCGTAGTAAAAAAAACTGAGCGTCATCCCTAAAGAAAACATACGTGCGTCCTTCTCCACACGGCCTCTCTTTGTTTCCCTAAAATAAAAAACTGTGTGTCATCACTAAAGAAAACATACGTTAGTTCTTCCCATGGTCTTTCTTCGTTTCCTTCAAAATAAAAAAGCTGAGCGTTATCCCACGAAAGAAAAAAGCACGAGTATCATCTAACTTTTCTCTCTTTTGTTTACTACATTTGTGCGATGCATGCTTGAGCGATGAATTATATTTTTAGAGTATGTGTTTCATATTTTCTCGGGAAGCATGCAACTACTAATACTAGCGTCCACATATGTACCAATCAATTATTCGATAGGATGCGTTGTGACCAGAAAAAGGAAAAGTGTGAAATATTTCTCATAATAATTATATCAAGTACTCCACTTTAATATTCGGGAGTAGATCCTAATTATTTTTCAGAAACTGTTAGCGACTTCTAAAGAGTGCTATTGATAGTGGAAACTCCATTTTGACCTAAAATACTTCAAACATCCATTTTAATTTTCATATAAAATTATTTAAATACATGATTAAGAAAAAACAACCATACAAATAATCCATCCTACGTTCTTTGATTTGAAAAATAAAATATGACGTTGTGATTTTTCTGTTCAGTGTATAGAATATTACTTTGACATTTTATAAAATATTGTTTGCTATATGGTCAAACATGAAACTAAATGATCTCATCGACATAGCACACTTCTGCATGGATGTCATAAAGGCTAACTGAAGATGAAATTTAGACTTTCATCCACTCTTTTTCTAGAACTTCTACATATTCATGGGATATTTATAAATGAATTTAACAAACATTATTTTTTTTCATTCACACCTATGCATGTTGACCACGTATGCACAACATCAACAAAGTTGCACCCTTATATTAACTACTACCCATGTTACTATATATAAGACGTCTTATATTTACAAATAGAGGGTGTAACATCTATCAATCTGAGGTCATGTGCGCCATGACACAATAGGTACATAGAAGGAATATAATTCTTTCAACATCCAAATCTAACCATGTAAAACAGTAACATGCATTTCACTAATAATATTTCAAACGAGTGTGTTCTAATTTTGTCCTGACATTTCTAATGTGCACAATTTTAGGCATACAAAGTATATTCAAAGCACTAGCCCGTGCAGGTGCACGGGTTGCTGACTAGTGGTTAGAATCCAGAGGAACTTTTCCTTAAGATTCATTTGTACCATGTTTTGGAGAAAAATTTCTATTCACTCAAACCACTTAGTATAAATACTTTGATTTTTCTGTGTATTAAACACCCTTTCATCCGAATTCTTATAGTTGTCTAATCCTAGAGGATTCAAGAGGACATGACACTACAATCCTATGTTTTCTTTATTCCTGCGTTTTGAAAATCCTACGAATCAAAGAGGCCCTTAGAAAGAAGAGTGTTTGATAGCACAAGAAAAATAAAGTTATTTTCCCTCCAAAACAAAGGAATTCTACCAAGGAATTCCTATGAAAAAAGCCACAAAGATTCCAATCCTCCAAATCAAACAACCATGTAGGAAAAATTCCTAAGGGTCCAAATCCTATGAAATACCTTCGAATCAAAGGAGCCCTTAAAATCACATGAACCAAAGAGGCACTAACTTGTTTTTAGGGGTAGAGGCGATCCTCCTTTTAGAACTACGTCAAGCTACACTTTTAGAGCAAACCTGATACATTCCTTAAAGCCAACTCTATCTCCTTAAGATTTAGAAGGGAACTGATGCGGATAGCCTGGAAGTGAGATGTGGGAGGGGAGCATGAAAGACGCGCGGTTCGAAGTGGAAGAAATCTTCTTTGTTCCCTCTCCTTCTGATTTGGTTATGTAATAAGTAATACATAGTTTTCGTTTCCTGCTCTGTTGGAGAGAACTTATGCTCTCGAGCGCTAGGCAGCGTAGTCTCCTAGAATGTTGCTTTATTCTCTGTTTAGGCGCATATTGGAACTGGTTGTGACTGCTTTATCTGCTTCAATCTGTAAAGTTGGGACAGGGGGGCAACCCCTTTCATTAAAAAAAAAAAATTTAGAAGGGAACTTTCAAAAAGGCTAGCCTCCATATTTAGAGCTTGAAGGAGGGAATTTACAGTGCACTCTATCACCGATTTCTTCCCTCCAAGCCCAAGCCACCCCACCCAGTGCCCAGTGGCATGCGAACCTCTTCCTTATGTTGTGCTTATATAAGCCATCGCTCGCCCCCGCCTGCACCATCCCCCACTGCCCCTGTCATGCCATCGAGCCCATGAGGAGGGAAGCGGTACATCCTGCTGGTTTAACATCACGATGAAGAAGACGTTGGTGTCGGGCTTCACACCCCGTCATACAGCGTCCTCCGCCCTCCAAGACAACAGGGAGCCGCCTAGGCCAGGCGGGCCGTCGCCGCTGCCATTGCGAATGCCGAGGAAGAGGACGAGTCCCCCCACTTTGAGATGGAGAATGACTCCTCGAAAGATGATATTCCACCACCGAGGCAGACCGGGTGCGCCCACTCTAGGCGGTGCTCGAGGCATCCGCCACTAACCCCTGTGGTGACTTTGCAAATTGTAAATGGCCTCTAAAACTGTTTGAAAGGATCGATCTCTTGTGAGAGAACCTTTTTTTGTTTTGCGGGCTCTCTTGTGACTTGTGAGAGAACCTGTTAGAATTGAGACATGAACCCGTCCATATCAGGTGTATATACACCGAAGAACCAAAGGGCATTTCCTGTTAGAATTGCTCTTACATATACATGGATTCCTTTGGCCGTGAAAAAAAAAACTATCCGGACAGGAACAAGTATGGTACGGTACGACATAGCCACTGGTCACTCTTTCACTCTCTGTCCCTCTTTTGTATATCGAGCGCAGCAGCTGGTGACCCGTCAGACTCTCTCTTGTGCGGGCGGACGTTGTATAGATCGAGCAGCTAGCAATCGAATCGGGGAACGGGGATGGATCAGCGAACACTGGCAGCAGGGGTAGAATTAGGATCCAGTAAGTAGTCCAGCGAGTAATTCCCAATCGGTCGACGGAAAGCGGAGCTGAGCTAGCTAGGTTCGCGCGTGGGGGTCTGGACTCGCTCGATCTGCAGCTCGCAGGTCTACACACGGACGACCCATGGGGTGGGATGGGATGGGATGGATGGATCCACGCGCCGGAGCGAGCGCAAAGCCAGAAATTAAAGGGCTCGTGGAGGGAGAAGCATGGTATATACGTACCAGTCCGGGCGGCCGGCCGGGGAGCGCCGTGCCTCCTCCTGATCCGTCTGGCCGGCCGGCGGCATATCTGTCGGTCGATTATCTGAGGTGAGCAAGGGGCCGGCCGGAGATCCACCCAGAGAGACTTCGTCTCGCGCGAAGTCCTTCATCCTCTGTCTGTCTAGATCTCTCCCCCATCCCCATGGGCGGCCTCCCTCAAAAGTGACTAGGGGAGTGGGAGACCGGCCGGGGGAGGAAGAAGATGTGGTACTCTACTAACCAGAGGAGAGGAGAGGAGGGGAGGGGGACTGAATTTTAGGGCAGCACCTGGCCCACATGCAGAGGGAGGGAGGGTACGCAGTAATTTCTGTGCTGGACGTGACAGGTTTCCCCTTCTTTTTTTTGAGGGGTGACAGGTTTCCCCTTCTCGCTTATTAATTTGGCAGGTGGAGTAGTGCATGAATGCGTCATAAAGGGTCTACGTATTCACCCCCTGCGCTGCACTGTCTGCTCTGTCCAGGTGGAAGTAGGTAAGGTGCAGGTAACTCTACGTGCACGCATGTGATGTGACCTTCTTTTCTCTCACGATAAAATAAGAAATTGGCTGCGTCCATTCTCTTTTTCAGAACTGAAAATCTCTTTTTCACTATGCCAATAATTCTCTCTATATGGTTCCGTAATTGTGCATGGCGAAGGTTGAATAGTTCTTTACGATTCCGCGGCCTTTGACGTACTTGTGCTTGTTCTTGCAAATGGTATCTAGTTTCACCGTATGGGGCAAGAAACCGTGGTGTGTTTGCATAGCCCGCATCTACAAGATAATATTTACCATGAGGTACCTGAAATCCATGGTTAAGTGCATCTTGGAGAACCCTTGCATCCGAGGCTGATCCTTCCCAGCCAGGATGCACATGCAGAAACCTCAAATCAAAGTCACATGCAACCATAACATTTTGTGTGATTGTTTGCTTTCTATTTCGATATGGCTCTTGTTCATGTGGTGAGATAGTCATTGGAATATGTGTACCATCAATAGCACCAATGCAATCCTGTATTCATATTATATCATGAGATATTATTTTGAATAAAACTTCAAACAACCATATTACATTTACCAATACAAAGTCAAAAATATATGAAAATGTATGCTTACATTGAAGTAGGGATGGAAATGTGATCTCCTCAAGACTGGATGTGGTCGAAGAGAAGGTGGGCGTATATAGATGCTTGCAAGCTTTGTAATTGCCTCTAGTACATCTCCAAAGTGTCGACTGATGGTTTGCCCACTGTGTTGGAACCTATCCTGCAAGGTTTCATTACTAGCATTTTTTGCAACTGCATATAAAAATATCGCAACCTTTTCTTCCAAGGAGACTATTGTTGATCTTCAAGTATTTCATTCTCACGCAGCTTCTCAACTAGAGCATGAAAGATGTAAGCCTCCATTCTGAAATGCCTTTTGCATAGGCTTTCATGCCCATTTAAGATTTCCTGGACATAAGCAGCTCCTGTAAGACTAGATGTATGCATTGGCTTTTTCTCTCTTCCTTCTTCCATGGCAGGGAAGACAAATAACATGAATTCATCCTCCATCTATGACCTCCTGTGATAGCTTGGATCCATTGAAATGTGTGTAAATCAGCAAGAAATGCTGAAAATATTTGTATGTTCTATGAGTGAGATGTGGATCAACAAAGAAAATATGGAGATATTGTCAATGCATATGTACTAACCTGTTGTTTATGTTATCCTGGTTGTTGTTGATGACCATGCTAGAAGCTGCTGGAGGGGTTCCTTCTTTGGTTAGCTAACCATAAACTGAAGATGAGATTTGTGTGTATTCTGAAGATGAGATGTGTGTGTTTTGATCTCCACAACAAGATGATATATAGGGAGAGAAGGCTAGTATAGCCATGTAACGGCTAGTTGCTTGAGAGCAACTAACGGCTAGTTGCTTTAAATTAAAATATTATTTCTTTATGTTTCCTATGTGTGTTCCTATCCTGTGAACCAAAGGGCATTTAATTTCCTATTCCTATGATCTGAGCAGCTATAGGATTGGAAATGCACACACTAAGTGGGATCGTGCGGCTTCCTCAAGCGCGTTTTATTAGTGTGGATCCACACACCGCTTTGACCTCTCAATCCTTATCTCTTCCCCGAGCACACTTGGTCCCTTCAAACCGCCTCCTTCCCTCTGTCTCTCTCTCACACACACACACATCAGCCATGGAATCCGCACAATGTTCTGTGAGCTTTTTCACTGCAGAACAACTCCTGGGGCCCCTGTTGCCGCGAGCACCTCCACAGCCACCCAAAAACAGGAGATCATCGCTGGGCATGGTCCCCGTTTTGCAACTCCGGCGACCCTGGGTACACCATGTCACCGGTGTAGGTCGACCCCTTTTTTTGATTGCCATCGGCTGTAGCTTTTTGATCACTAGTTGTATCTTTTTCTGCCTATGGTTGCATCCTTTCACAAATTATTCTGTTCCAACCTCTCCCAAATTGCTTGTTTTTATTGAACCACCATTGACGTTTTGCTACAACCAGTGAGGTGACGTGCTAGAAGCAGCACCCATTGGTGCTGGAACTGAAGCGCGCCTCACCGGCGACGTGATTTTTGCTAGAACCAGCGTAATTCTTTGCTGGAACCGGCTAGTTCCTTTGCTACAATCAGACCTTTTGGATTTTTTGCAACCGGCGTCACGATTTGCTAGAATCGGCGTCACATTTTCTGGAAGTATCTGTCGCAAGATCGATGGAATGCTGCAACCAGCTGAAGGAAATATGCCTTAGAGGCAATAACAAAGTTGTTATTTATATTTCCTTATATCATGATAAATGTTTATTATTCATGCTAGAATTGTATTAACCGGAAACTTGATACATGTGTGGATACAAAACACAGTGTCCCTAGTAAGCCTCTACTAGACTAGCTCGTTAATCAAAGATGCTCAAGTCATCAAACAAAAGCGGTGGAAGTTGCATGGCAATATATCTCGGAATGGCCATGAAAAAGCCATAATAGGTAGGTATGGTGGCTGTTTTGAGGAAGATATAATAACATTATGTGTGATAGAGCGTATCATATCGCGGGGTTTGGATGCACCTACAAAGTTTGCACCACGTCTCAATGTGAGAAAGGGCAATGCACGGTACCGTAGAGGCTAGCAATTTGCGAAATGGTAAGAGTGCGTATAATCCATGGACTCACATTAGTCATAAATAACTCATATACTTATTGCAAAAGTTTATTAGCCCTCAAAGCAAAGTACTACGACACATGCCCCTAGGGGGATAGACTGGTAGGAAAAGACCATCGCTCGTCCCCGACCACCACTCATAAGGAAGACAATCAATAATAAATCATGCTCCAACATCATAGCATAACGAGAGCCTATACGTGCATGCTTCGGGAATCACAAACCTTAACACCAATATTCTTACTAACCACAACCACTTACTAGTACCTCCCACATATTCCATCTCTATATCGCAAAACTATTGCAAGGAATCAAATATATCATATTCAGTGATCCACAAGTTTTATGTAGGATTTTATGACTAACCATGCAATTGACCAATTCCTATTGACTCTCTAAATATATATAAGTGAAGCATGAGAGTTTAACTCTTTCTACAAAAGACCATGCTCTAATAAATATAAGTGAAGCAAAAGAGCATTCTTCAAACAACGGTTTTCCATGTGAAGAGAAACAAGCAATCCAAACTTCAAATAATATAAGTGAAGCATATGAAGCATTATATAAAGCCACATTGAAAATATATAAGTGAAGTGCAATGAGCATTCTATAAATCAACCATGGACTATCTCATACCATTGCTACCTCTTAAGCACTGCGTTGGTTTTTCCCTTGAAGAGGAAAGGGTGATGCAGTAAAGTAGCGTAAGTATTTCACTCAGTTTTGAGAACCAAGGTATCAATCTAGTAGGAGACCACGCTCAAGTCCCTCGCACCTACACAAATAAATAAGAACCTCGCAACCAACGCAATAAAGGGGTTGTCAATCCCTTCACGGTCACTTACGAGAGTGAGATCTGATAGATATGATAAGATAATATTTTTGGTATTTTTATGATAAAGAGAAATAAAGATGCAAAGTAAAATAAAAGGCAATGGAAAATAGCTAAGTGTTGGAATATTAATATGATGGAAAATAGACCCGGGGGCCATAGGTTTCACTAGTGGCTTCTCTCAAGAGCATAAGTATTACGGTGGGTGAACAAATTACTGTCGAGCAATTGATAGAATTGAGCATAGTTATGAGAATATCTATGTATGATCATGTATATAGGCATCACGTCCGTGACAAGTAGACCGACTCTTGCCTGCATCTACTACTATTACTCCACACATCGACCGCTATCCAACATGCATCTAGAGTATTAAGTTCATAAGAACAGAGTAACGCTTTAAGCAAGATGACATGATGTAGAGGGATACACTCATGCAATATGATATAAACCCCATCTTGTTATCCTCGATGGCAACAATACAATACGTGCCTTGCTGCCCCTGCTGTCATTGGGAAAGGACACCGCAAGATTGAACCCAAAGCTAAGCACTTCTCCCATTGCAAGAAAGATCAATCTAGTAGGGCAAACCAAACTGATAATTCGAAGAGACTTGCAAAGATAACCAATCATACATAAAAGAATTCAGAGAAGATTCAAATATTGTTCATAGATAAACTTGATCATAAACCCACAATTCATCAGTCCCGACAAACCACCGCTAAAGAAGATTACATCGAATAGATCTCCATGAGAATCGTGGAGAACTTTGTATTGAAATCCAAAGAGAGAGAAGAAGCCATCTAGCTAATAACTATGGACCCGAAGGTCTGAGGTAAACTACTCACATATCATCGGAGAGGCTATGGTGTTGATGTAGAAGCCCTCCGTGATCAATGCCCCCTCCGGCAGGACGCCGGAAAAGGCCCAAAGATGGGATCTCACGGGTACAGAAGGTTGCGGCGGTGGAATTAGGTTTTCGTGGATGCTTCTGTTGGTTTGCGGGTACGTAGGTATATATAGGAGGAAGAAGTACGTCGGTGGAGCAACATGGGCCCCACGAGGTGGAGGGCGCGCCTAGGGGGGGGGGGGGTAGGCGCGCCCCCTGCCTCGTGCTTTCCTTGTTGCTTTCTTGACGTGGACTCCAAGTCCTCTGGATCACGTTTGTTCCGAAAATCACGTTCCCGAAGGTTTCATTCCATTTGGACTCCGTTTGATATTCTTTTTCTGCGAAACACTGAAATAGGCAAAAACAGCAATTTGGGCTGGGCCTCCGATTAATAGGTTAGTCCCAAAAATAATATAAAAGTGTATAATAAAGCCCATTAAACATCCAAACATAATATAATATAGCATGGAACAATAAAAAAAGTATAGATACGTTGGAGACGTATCAAGCATCCCCAAGCTTAATTCCTACTTGTACTCGAGTAGGTAAATGATAAAAATAGAATTTTTGATGTGGAATGCTACTTGGCATAATTTTCAATGCAATTCTCTTAATTGTGGTATGAATATTCAGATCCGAAAGATTCAAGAAAAAAGTTTAATATTGACATAAAAATAATAATACTTCAAGCATACTAACTAAGCAATTATGTCTTCTCAAAATAACATGGCCAAAGAAAGTTATCCCTACAAAATCATATAGTCTGGCTATGCTCTATCTTCATCACACAAAATATTTAAATCATGCACAACCCCGATGACAAGCCAAGCAATTGTTTCATACTTTTGATGTTCTCAAACTTTTTCAATCTTCACGCAATACATGAGTGTGAGCCATGGACATAGCACTATATGTGGAATAGAATGGTGGTTGTGGAGAAGACAAAAGGGAGAAGATAGTCTCACATCAACTAGGCGTATCAATGGGCTATGGAGATGCCCATCAATAGATATCAATGTGAGTGAGTAGGGATTGCCATGCAACGGATGCACTAGAGCTATAAGTATATGAAAGCTCAACAAAAGAAACTAAGTGGGTGTGCATCCAACTCGCTTGCTCACGAAGACCTAGGGCATTTTGAGGAAGCCCATCATTGGAATATACAAGCCAAGTTCTATAATGAAAAATTCCCACTAGTATATGAAAGTGACAACATAAGAGACTCTCTATCATGAAGATCATGGTGCTACTTTGAAGCACAAGTGTGGTAAAAAGGATAGTAGCATTGTCCCTTCTCTCTTTTTCTCTCATTTTTTTTCTTTGGCCTTTTCTCCCTTTTTATGGCCTTTTTTTATTTAGTCTGGAGTCTCATCCCAACTTATGGGGGAATCATAGTCTCCATCATCCGTTCCTCACTTGGGACAATGCTCTAATAATGATGATCATCACACTTTTATTTTCTTACAAATCAAGAATTACAACTCAATACTTAGAACAACAATATGACCCTATGTGAATGGCTCCGGCGGAATACCGGGATATGCAATGAATCAAGAGCGACATGTATGAAAGAATTATGAACGGTGGCTTTGCCACAGATACAATGTCAACTACATGATCATGCAAAGCAATATGACAATGATGGAGCGTGTCATAATAAACGGAACGGTGGTAAGTTGCATGGCAATATATCTCGGAATGGCTATGGAAATGCCATGATAGGTAGGTATGGTGGCTGTTTTGAGGAAGGTATATGGTGGGTTTATGATACCGGCGAAAGGTGCGCGGTATTAGAGAGGCTAGCAATGGTGGAAGGATGAGAGTGCGTATAATCCATGGACTCAACATTAGTCATAAAGAACTCATATACTTGTTGCAAAAATCTATTAGTTATCGAAACAAAGTATTACGCGCATGCTCCTAGGGGGATAGATTGGTAGGAAAAGACCATCGCTCGTCCCCGACCGCCACTCATAAGGAAGGCAATCAATAAATAAATCATGCTCCGACTTCATCACATAACGGTTCACCATACGTGCATGCTACGGGAATCACAAATTTTAACACAAGTATTTCTCAAATTCACAACTACTCAACTAGCATGACTCTAATATTACCATTTTCATATCTCAAAACAATTATCAAGCATCAAACTTCTCATAGTATTCAACACATTCATAAGATTTTTTTTACTAATCTTGAATGCCTATCATAATTAAAGCAAATTACCATGCTGTTTTGTAGGACTCTCAAAATAATCTAAGTGAAGCATTAGAGAACAATAGTTTCTATAAAACAAATCTACCACCGTGCTCTAAAAGATATAAGTGAAGCACTAGAGCAAAAACTATATAGCTCAAAAGATATAAGTGAAGCACATAGAGTATTCTATCAAATTCCGAATCAAGTGTGTCTATCTCAAAAGGTGTGTACAACAAGGATTATTGGGGTGAACTAACAAATAAAGACTCAAATTATACAAGACGCGCCAAGCAAAACACATATCATGTGGTGACTAAAAATATAGCTCCAAGTAAATTTACCGATGGATGAGGACGAAAGAGGGGATGCCTTCCGGGGCATCCCCAAGCTTTGGCTTTTAGGTGTCCTTAGATTATCTTGGGGTGCCATGGGCATCCCCAAGCTTAGGCTCTTGCCACTCCTTGTTCCATACTCCATCTAATCTTTACCCAAAACTTGAAAACTTCACAACACAAAACTTAACATAAAATCTCGTGAGCTCCGTTAGCGAAAGAAAACAAAACACCACTTCAAGGTACTGTAATGAACTCATTCTTTATTTATATTGGTGTTAAACCTACTGTATTCCAACTTCTCTATGGTTTATAAATTATTTTACTAGCCATAGATTCATCAAAATAAGCAAACAACACACGAAAAACAGAATCTGTCAAAAACAGAACAGTTTGTAGTAATCTGTGACTAACGCAAACTTATGGAACTCAAAAAATTCTACCAAAATAGGAAGACCTAGACAATTTTTTTATTGATCTGATTCAATTTGAATCAATATTTTATCACGTTCTGGTAATTTGTAACAATTGTTTTCGTGAACAGAAAGTTTCTGGAATTTTCAGCAAGATCAAATAACTATCATCCAAGAAGATCCTATAGGTTTAACTTGGCACAAACACTAATTAAAACACAAAAAAAAAACCTAACCAGAGGCTAGATCAAATGTTTATTCCTAAACATAAGCAAAAAGCAAAAAACTAAAAATAAAATTGGGTTGCCTCCCAACAAGCGCTATCGTTTAACGCCCCTAGCTAGGCATTGAGATTTCGATGATGCTCATATGAAAAACAAGAATTGAAGCACAAAGAGAGCATCATAAAGCATATTAAGAACACATCTAATTCTAACATACTTCCTATGCATAGGCATTTTATAAGCAAACAAATTATCAAGACAAGCAAAAACTAGCATATGCATGGAAGAAGAAAGAAACATTAGCAATCTCAACATGACGAGAGGTAATTTAGTAACATGAAAATTTCTACAACCATATTTTCCTATCTCATAATAATTGCATGTAGGATCATAATCAAATTCAACAATATATATATCACATAATATTTTCTTAACCAGATCCACATGTATGCAAAGTTGACACTCTTCCAAAATAGTGGGATTAACATTAACTAAAGTCATGACCTCTCCAAACCAACTTTTATCAAAAACTTCATAAGATTGAACATTCTCCAAATATGTGGGATCTAAAGTTGAAACTCTTCCAAACTCACTTTTAATATTATTGCAAACATTATTATCAATCTCATATTCATCATGTGGATTAAATAAATTTTCAAGATCATAAGAAGAATCACCCCAATCATGATCATTGCAACAAGTAGTAGACATAGCAAAATTAGCATCCCCAAGCTTAGGGTTTTGCATATTATTATCACAACTGACATTAATAGAATTTATAATAACATCATCCTTTTTATTCAAATATTTATCATGAATCACTTTATAAAGCACTTCATCACAATTTTCAAACTCACGACTTTCAAGCAAAACCCCATAAAGATAATCTAGTGCACTCAACTCACTAGCAACTGGTTCATCATAATTGGATCTCTTAAAAAGATTGGCAAGAGGATGAGGATCCATAGATCTCTTAGCAAGCAAAGATGCAAGCAAAAACAAGGCACATGGTAACACAAGATCAAACGGAAGAAGGGCGAAAGAAAAGGCAAAGGTGAAGTGGGGGGAGAGGAAAACGAGAGGCAAATGGCAAATAATATAATGCGAGAGATAAGGGTTTGTGATGGGTACTTGGTATGTCTTGACTTGACTTGACTTGGCGCGAATCTCCCCGGCAACGGCGCCAGAAATCCTTCTTGCTACCTCTTGAGCACTGCGTTGGTTTTTCCCTTGAAGAGGAAAGGGTGATGCAGTAAAGTAGCGTAAGTATTTCCCTCTGTTCTGAGAACCAAGGTATCAATCCAGTAGGAGACCACGCTCAAGTCCCTCGCACCTACACAAACAAATAAGAACCTCGCAACCAACGCAATAAAGGGGTTGTCAATCCCTTCACGGTCACTTACGAGTGAGATCGATAGATATGATAAGATAATATTTTGGTATTTTTTTGATAAAGAGAAATAAAGATGCAAAGTAAAATAAAAGGCAATGGAAAATAGCTAAGTGTTGGAAGATTAATATGATGGAAAATAGACCCGGGGGCCATAGGTTTCACTAGTGGCTTCTCTCAAGAGCACAAGTATTACGGTGGGTGAACAAATTACTGTCGAGCAATTGATAGAATTGAGCATAGAGAATATCTAGGTATGATCATGTATATAGGCATCACGTCCGTGACAAGTAGACCGACTCCTGCCTGCATCTACTACTATTACTCCACACATCGACCGCTATCCAAAGATGCATCTAGAGTATTAAGTTCATAAGAACAGGTAACGCTTTAAGCAAGATGACATGATGTAGAGGGACAAACTCATGCAATATGATATAAACCCCATCTTGTTATCCTCGATGGCAACAATACAATCGTGCCTTGTTGCCCTAACATCATTTGGAAAGGACACCGTAAGATTGAACCCAAAGCTAAGCACTTCTCCCATTGCAAGAAAGATCAATCTAGTAGGCCAAACCAAACTGATAATTCAAATAGACTTGCAAAGATAACCAATCATACATAAAAGAATTCAGAGAAGATTCAAATATTGTTCATAGATAAACTTGATCATAAACCCACAATTCATCGGTCCCGACAAACACACTGCAAAAGAAGATTATATCGAATAGATCTTCACGAGAATCGTGGAGAACTTTGTATTCAGATCCAAAGAGAGAGAAGAAGCCATCTAGCTAATAACTATGGACCCGAAGATCTGAGGTAAACTACTCACACATCATCGGAGAGGCTATGGTGTTGATGTAGAAGCCCTCCATGATCAATGCCCCCTCTGGCAGGACGCCGGAAAAGGACCCAAGATGGGATCTCACGGGTACAGAAGGTTGCGGCGGTGGAATTAGGTTTTCGTGGATGCTTCTGTTGGTTTGGGGGGTACGTAGGTATATATAGGAGGAAGAAGTACGTCGGTGGAGCAACATGGGCCCCATGAGGGTGGAGGGCGCGCCTGGGGGGTAGGCGCGCCCCCTGCCTCGTGCTCTCCTCGTTGCTTTCTTGACGTGGACTCCAAGTCCTCTGCATCACATTTGTTCCGAAAATCACGTTCCCGAAGGTTTTATTCCGTTTGGACTCCGTTTGATATTCTTTTTCTGCGAAACACTGAAATAGGCAAAAAGCAACAATTTGGGCTGGTCTCCGTTAATAGGTTAGTTCCAAAAATAATATAAAAGTGTATAATAAAGCCCATTAAACATCCAAAACAGAATATAATATATCATGGAACAATAAAAAATTATAGATACGTTGGAGACGTATCAACCATCATGGTGCATAAAAGAAAAATGAAAACTAAATGCAAAAGACGCTCCAAGGTTTGCACATATCACATGAACGAAACGAAACCAAAAACATACTGATACTTGTTGAATGTAGCGACCCGACCTCAGACGGTCAAGCCTGCGTATTCTTGTGCCATCCACGGATCGGTATCTTTGGCACACACAGACATCAATGTATATATCAAAGTGCAATCACATGTATAAATAATGTAAAATGATATATACCTCATAATACTCAGCGGAAACAATCAAGCGGGTGTGGAGTCCCATCAACGCCATCGGCAGGTTGAGTGTAGACCGTAACCACAGATCGTAACTCTTACTCGTCGGAAGAAACATCGCAACATGATACGTTGCAGCCGTGTAGGTCAATACATTGAATGTACCGCAAGATCACAATAAAAGAACAGATGATAAAACTATACTATATGCAATTTGGCTTTGTGGCTCTGTATCTGAGTTTTGTTTGCGTAAAAGCTGGTTTTATTTTCCCTACATCAAAGAATATCAGGTGTCTGTACTATGGAGTTTCTATCATGACATGGTTCCGCCAACCGATGTCTCATAGCCCAAGAATCATCATAAGTTGCCTACAATTAAGTTATCAATCCGGTGTTGAGAGTTCCGAGATAGATCCAAGTCCAGATGCTCAAATTTGTCCGTAACCGGGGACACGGCTAATCGATTAGGTTTTAACCCTCTGCAGAGGTTTGTACACTTTACCCGCAAGATTCGATCCCTCTTTCCACGTTCTCGCACTTCAGGGTGTTTGAGAACAAGATGACCGAAACATGGTCTTCCAAAGAGTTCCTCTGACCACTGTCCGGTACTCAACCCATCCTACCGTAGTTCTACATCTGCTAGTACCATCCCAGCCAGAGTCACAACTAAGGTCAACCAAGCGAGCCCATAATGACTTGCGGTTGCACGGTAAGCTTCCGGCGTGAAGTATTCTTCCGTCTCTTTGAGTCTGGGTGAAGCTTTCCGCAAGATGTCATGGCGCTTCTCCATGCATCCCGCCAACCACTGGTTTCTCCAGGTGCCCACAACCGTCCTTCACCCAGAGTGTGTATTGAATTCTTGTCTCGAGTCTTGAAGTCTTGAGGCCTTGAAGATGCAGTCCTTGCAGGTGCCATCATGGAGTTGTCGTTATTGATGAAATCCTTCATTCTCACACCACTCCCGAGCACTCATACCAAACCCGTCTACTATAGCGTAGCATTAAAATAAATAACGTCCGGGCTTGGTAACAGGGTGATGGGTTCCTACCTCATGCATACTACTCAACTACAAGGATTCAATAACACTCTTGAGGGGTGGTTGCAAAGGTGCCACTAAATGCAATAAACATAGGTATGAAAGCAATGGTCAAAGTGAACTTGCCTTGTTGGCGATCTTGAAAAACTAGGGTTTCGTAGTAGCAATCTTCGCACTCGGAAATTCTACCGAGGCAAACAATAACTATAATAAGCACATAGCATAACATAACATAACAAAGTAACACACCAAAACCAACAAAGTAAAACCCAAAGGAAAACTTAAAGAAAAAAACAACTCAAAGTTTTCCTACTTCAAATAACAACAAAAATAGTTTTATATAACAAAATTTCTTAACATCACCTAATCATGGTTTTATGTTAACTAAACAGAAAAAATTTCATTAAGCAACTAGGAGCAAAAAGAATTAAATAAAATCTATTATGAAACTCCCGAATAAGCAAAACAAGCTTTAATTCAAATCTGATCTAACTCAATTTTATAAATCCAAACATAGACAAATTATATATTTTTGGAAACTACAAGAAAATTGTGATCTAACGCAAAAAGAATCAGCATCATTGTACTTCTAGATCAAAAGTTATAGGCTAAACAAGAACGGAACTAAATCTGTTACGAAAATAAATCTGAAAACGAAAACGGAGTTACTCAGACGTGAGGTAGAGATGGCAGGAAGGAGGCAGCGATGTGGAGGCTGCTCGGCGGGGCGAGGTCGCCGGCGAGGTGGGGGTGGTGGAGGAGGGTCGGCGCTTGGGAGGTTGCTGTTGGGCGATGGGAGGTTCCAGGAGAGCTCTGGTGGCGTTCTAGGCGGGAAAAGGAGGACGGTGGCGAGGAGGCTACGGGCAGGGAGGCGTGGTGATGGGAAAAATGGAGCGAGGAGAGGAGGGGTTTTATAGGCGGTCTCGGGAGGTGCTGGGATGGAAAGACGAGGGAGATCGGGAAGGTGGAGTTTCTGTCTCCATGGATATGGAAAGCTTCAGAACGTGAGAGGAAACAGAGGAAGGAGATGATCTCTTGTTGGGCTAGAATAGGAAAGTGCTTAATGGGCCAGCAGGTTTTCCTAATAAAATGATTCCATTCCTATTTTTAAAATTAGGAAACTAAAACAATAAAAAGGAAATCAAATCAATTCGAATCAAGAGTTTTATATACTAAAATTATCGAAAAATAAAATGTAGATGATGAGCATTATTCCACGGCCAAAATAAAAACTTAAAAAATGTTTTTCAGAAAATCCCTAAAGGCTTTATTTCTTTTTGCAAATAATTTTAAATAAAACTTTGGTTTTTCTTGGCTCAAATAATTCAAAATGCCCCTGATTTTGGAGGGTCATTTTCCTCCGCTCTTTCTTGCTTGCAAGAATTTATTTTTCGGGGTATTTCTCGGGGAAGAAAAATAGAGAAGCAAGTGCAAATATTTGAAAGAATTAAATTGCAAAACTCCGTTCAAATTCTTTATGATGAATTTGAATGCCCCAGAAGTCATGTCATCTTCTCTCATTGATTTTAATAGGATGAATTTGAATTTACCGGAGAAGGGGAAAGTCATTTTATTCCCTCTCTTTCAAAAGTTTTTGAAAAGGTTCAAATTTCACTCAAGTTTAATTCACTCAAGCAAACAAACAAACAATTCAATTAATTATATTAACATTCCAAAATTTGGGATGTTACATTGAAGAAAGATGGGATGCCTTCTGGGGCATCCCCAAGCTTAGACTCTTGGGCCTCCTTGAATATTTACTTGGGGTGCCTTGGGCATCCCCAATCTTGAGCTCTTGCCTGTCCTCCTTCTCCTCATATCGAGACCTCCTCAATCTTTGATCACTTCATCCACACAATACTCAACATAAAGTTCCGTAAGATCCGTTAGTATAATAAAGCAGATCACTACTCTAAGTGTAGGGCAACGTAGTAACTTCAAAAAATTTCCTACGCACAGGCAAGATCATGGTGATGCATAGCAACAAGAGGGGAGAGTGTCGTGCACGTACCCTCGTAGACCGAAAGCGGAAGCGTTATGACAACGCGGTTGATGTAGTCGTACGTCTTCACGATCCGACCGATCCAAGTACCGAACACACGACACCTCCGAGTTCAGCACACGTTCAGCTTGGTGACGTCCCTGAAGGAAATATGCCCTAGAGGCAATAATAAAGTTATTATTTATTTCCTTATTTCATGATAAATGTTTATTATTCATGCTAGAATTGTATTAACCGGAAACATGATACATGTGTGAATACATAGACAAACATATAGTCACTAGTATGCCTCTACTTGACTAGCTCATTAATCAAAGATGGTTATGTTTCCTAACCATAGACATGAGTTGTCATTTGATTAACGGGATCACATCATTAGGAGAATGATGTGATTGACTCGACCCATTCCGTTAGCTTAGCACTTGATCGTTTAGTATGTTGCTATTGCTTTCTTCATGACTTATACATGTTCCTGTAACTATGAGATTATGCAACTCCGTTTACGGAGGAACACTTTGGTGCTACCAAACGTCACAACGAATCGGGTGATTATAAAGGAGTACTACAGGTGTCTCCAAAGGTACATGTTGGTTGGCGTATTTCGAGATTAGGTTTTGTCACTCCGATTGTCGGAGAGGTATCTCTGGGCCTTCTCGGTAATACACATCACATAATGTAACACCCCGGATACAACTTTCCATATTCGTAACTCCGACTCTTGCCTTTTCCGGAGATGTGTTATTTTATTTCCGTTGTGGTTGGGTTTTGTCTGTTGTTTTGCGTTTTGTTCTTGTTATGCATCTCATCTCATAGCATCATGCGCATTGCATCGGCATCGTTGTCATAAAACTTGCATCCGTTCGGGTTCCGCCGGTTCTCTCCGTTGCCCGTTCCGAGTCCGGATACACTCGCATGCGCCCGCGGCACCTCCAAAATATTATTTTATAAGTGGCATAATAATGTTCTCGGAATGGGTTGCAACTTGTCTTGCGGTCTTATTATAGTGTAGACAGGCCGCCTGCCAAGTTTCATCGCATTCGGAGTTCGTTTGACTGCCCAACCGTTAAATATGTAACCGGATATAGTCGGTATATTCGTCGGATGTTTCGGTCTCCGAAATCGTGCCGGGCTGCATTTCTCCTCTCTCTCCTATCAGTCTAGACCCTCTCGTCACAGCCCACCCGCAGCTCACCAAAAACCCCCCTCTTTTCCTGATCGTCGGATCGCGATCGGAGGTCCCGAAACCCCCCTCCTAACCCCTCAAACCCTAGCCCTACCTATAAATGGAAGCCCCCCTTCCATTTTGGGCAGCCTAACCCCCCCTCCTTCCAAATCTGGCCGTCCTACCCCCCTCCTCCTCTTTTTGGCGCCTCCTCCCACCTCGGGGCCGCCCGCCTCCCCTCCAGATCCGCCACACACCTCATCCTCGCCACTTGGCGCTTTGGATTCGCCAGCGCCACCACCAGCGCGCCCCTCCACTCCGCGTCGCCACGCGTCCCCAGCCTCTCCCCTCCCGCCAGCCCGCCTGAAGCCCATCCGGGCCCGCCGAGCCCATCTCCCAGGCCAGGCGAGCCCAAGACTCGCCCTCAGCGTGGGGCCTTCGCTCCCGCACCCGCTTCGCCGAGCCTCGCTGGATCCTGCCCAGCAGCCGGACCGCCGCCAGGCGACCTCCCAAGCCGACCACGTCCCTCTGCTCCTCCGCCTTGCCCCTCTCTCTCCGTCATCTCTCTCTCTCTCCGTTTCTCTCTCTCTCCAGGATGTCGCCACCGCCGAGTTTTGAGCTTCGCCGCCGCCTTTCGATCCGTCGCGAGCCCTCCGACTTCCTCCCATGGCCGGATCCGGCGATCGCCGCCCGGATCCGCTTGTTCCGCCCCTCCGGGCCTCCTCCGCTCCTCCCGACGTCCCCGCCGCCGCCTTGCCATGGCTCCTGTTCGTGCGGGAGCACGAGGAGACGACGAGCGCCCGCTTGTGGGCTGCCGCGTCCCTTGCGCGTGGGCCCCAGCGCCCCGGCCCAGCGCGCCGCCTCCCCGAGGCCCAGCCGGAGCCTCTCCCTCCTCCACCGAACCGGGCCAAGCCCAATGTGAGCAGCTCCCCCCAGCCCAGCACCCAGCAGATCTGGCCCGTTGCTATTTTTTTCCGTCCTGCGATTTTAACATTATCCAGTTATTTAACTGTTTTACAGAAAACCCCCCCTAGACTTCATGCATGTAATAACTAATTAACCGTGCATCGGTTTAAAATAATTTATATATGTAATATGCTCAGAAAATTGTGTAGATTAATAATATGTCATTTTCATCCCATGTTAAAATGTTTAACTTGCTGTTTATTTAAATTTGCTAATATGCCATGTTAAAATGCTTTATTTCATAACTAAATAACCGTAACTCGGAATTAAATGTTCTTTATATGTAAGTGGGGTGGAAAAATGCCTAGATTAACATGGTCCACTTTATGTTGCTGTTTAACAACTCTAAAATTGTGTTTAGGGCAGAACAGTACCGAATCTAAAATATTGCTCATGAGGATTTTCCGGAATTGTTGTTTCTTATTTCCGGCCTCATTTAAACTTGCCTAAATAGCTAGTTTAATTATGCTCCACCTCTTGCCATGTTTAACAACATTTAATATTGTTGAGTACCTAACCGAGAGAGAACTAAATAAGTGTTGTGGTGTTCCGTCAATATGCAACTCGTTGCATATTGGGCTCCATTTAACTTGTAGTTTTGTTTGTGCATATTGCCATGCCATGCATATTTAAACCGGACATGCATCATACTTGATTGTGCATCATGCCATGTTTATGCTTGTGCATTTATCATGCTGTTTGTTTCTTTCCGGTGTTGCTTCTCGGTTCCGGTATTGTTGCGATTGTGAGGATTCGTTCGACTACGCCCGTTTGTCCTCTTCATGGACTTGATCTTCTTCCTTGCGGGATTTCAGGCAAGATGACCATACCCTCGAAATCACTTCTATCTTTGCTTGCTAGATGCTCGCTCTTTTGCTATGCCTATGCTACGATGCCTACCACTTGCTATATCATGCCACCCACATTGCCATGTCAAACCTCTAACCATCATTTCCTAGCAAACCGTTGTTTGGCTATGTTACCGCTTTGCTCAGCCCTCTTATAGCGTTGTTAGTTGCGGTGAAGATGAAGTTTGTTCCTTGTTGGAACATGGAGATGTTGTTCCTTGTTGGAACATGTTTACTTGTTGGGATATCACAATATATCTTATTTAATTAATGCATCTATATACTTGGTAAAGGGTGGAAGGCTCGGCCTTATGCAGTGTTTTGTTCCACTCTTGCCGCCTAGTTTCCGTCATATCGGTGTTATGTTCCCGGATTTTTGCGTCCCTAACGCGGTCGGGTGATTTATGGGACCCCTTGACAGTTCGCTTTGAATAAGACTTTTCCAAAGAAGGCCCAACATTGGTTTTACATTTGCCTCACCTAGCCTTTTTTCCCTTGGGAGTCGCGCATCCCGAGGGTCATCTTTATTACCCCGGGCGATTGCTTGTCTAAGCGTTGGTCCAAACTAAACACCGTCGGGACCATCCCTTGGCAACTTGGGTTACGTCGGTTCTGACGCTTCGCTTATCCGGTCGTGGCTCGAGACGAGATCTGTGGCTACTATCGAGGTGTCGACACGCCGGAGGTCTTCTTGGACTTGTTTTATTGCTGTGAAATGTCTTGTAGCCGGATTCCGAGACTGATCGGGCTTCCGGGAGAAGGTCTATTCCTTCGTTGATCGCGAGAGCTTATCATGGGCTAAGTTGGGACACCCTGCAGGGTTTGAACTTTCAAAGCCGTGCCAGCGGTTATGTGGCGATGGGAATTTGTTAATGTCGGTTGTAGAAAACCGAAGTTGATCTTAATTAAAATACACCAACGCGTGTGTAACTGTGATGGTCTCTTCTCGTGAGTCCGGAAGTGAACACGATGTTGGAGTTATGTTTGGCGTAAGTAGTTTGAGAATCACTTCTTGATCATAGTTGTTCGATCGTGCTTTGCCTCCTCTTCCGCTCTCTTTTGCGTATGTAGCCACCATATATGCTAGTCGCTTGTGCAGCTCCACCTCACTACCTGTCCTACCTTTAAGCTTAAATAGTCTTGATCTCATGGGTGTGAGATTCTTTGAGTCCCGTGGCTCACAGATACTTCAAAACCAGTTTGCGGTGCCGATGAAACCGTGCGGTGATGGACCCAAGCTCAAGGAGGAGCTCGATGAAGATCTTGTTCTTTGTGTTGTTTCGTTTGAGTTGATCGAGAGTGGAGCCAGTTGGGACGATCGGGGATCTGTGTAGCATTTGGGGTAGTCTTCTTTTATTTTGGTTCCGTAGTCGGACCTTGATTGTATCTGTATGATGTAATGTTTTACTCATGTATTGTGTGAAGTGGCGATTGTAAGCCAACTATGTATCTCTTTTCCTTATGTATTACATGGGTTGTGTGAAGATTACCTCACTTGCGACATTGCTTTCAATGCGGTTATGCCTCTAAGTCGTGCTTCGACACGTGGGAGATATAGCCGCATCGAGGCGGCGCAAGTTGGTAATCGAGCCTTCCCGACTTAGGAGCCCCTACTTGATTGTTTGTTGACGTTGTTGAGTCTAGAATGGAAAATGTTTTGAGTCTTAGGATTATATATATCGGAGTAGGATTCTTTTTACTCCCAGGTCCTTCGTCGCTCTGGTGAGGTATCCCGGCGTAGATGTTTTGTCTTTCCTCTCCTCAAATTTCACTAAAATTTTTTTAGGATCACGTGGGTATCTTAGAATCGTTCGATGGTTTTGTGACGAGAACATTGTTCTTGGTGCCTCGACATTTAGGGGTTGTGGCGGTGTCCCGGGAGTTGAGCTCCGGGTGTTGTCGTCACAATTTTATCGTTGCGATTCGAATACCGAGTTTTGCCGACATCGAAATCTCTTTTGTGCAGTTGTTGGTGAGATAACCTGATAGCCCGATCTTGTGGCGAGTCGGGAGTATTGCCATGACTTGTATAACGGATGCTTTTGAAGGTTGAGGTACACGATTTCGAAGGTTTCTTGGTTATGTGTTGACGGATGGATCACATTGGATCTAGGTATTGTTAGTTTGGGTGATATATTTTGTGTCCCTGTATCCCCAACACCAGATTGCATAACCGAAAGTTTCGGGAGTTTATAGGTGGAATTCAAGTAGCTCCTAGGATATCTTTCCGATGGATGTATGATTTGAGATTGGGGTTCAACGTCTAGTGGTCCGCCCATTCACGGTCGATTCGATGGTGGTCGAGGCGTCTTAAAGAATCCTTGGCTATGCTGATTCGGGACGTCTTGTTTGTCATTCGTGACGTCCGCTATACGTCGTGTCCGTGTGGGCCCCACCACGAACACTTTGGGCGAAATCTCTATCATGTGTTTGTTCCGGCTCATTCTTGAAGCCAATCCTTTGTTTTTGTTCCGTTTTGTGTTATTCAAGTTGCTTCAATGCCAAGTGTTGATTCCATACCTTTCCTAATTGGTGTTCTCATATTGCTATGTGAATACTAATCCTTCTTGATCACTGAGCTTGTCATGTTAATTCTTTTCCAACCGGCGTGCTTCTCTTCAAGTGGATCCGATCATTCCAACATTCGCAAGATCAATTCTAAGCTTTTTCTCAACGGTGTTCGTTTCATCCGACCCAAGTTGTTTTGATTTCCGCCCTCCACCCTTTTTCTTCAAGGACTCAGATTTCTTAATCAAGTATCCATTTTATTGAGTGAAGTTTCTTCATTCTTTTCCTTTAATGTTTATCCGGTGATTCTCATGAAGATGCTAAAGGAAGTTTCAACCTTATCATTGTTCCATTCTAATTTTCTTCTCCGGTGGATGTAAGTCAAGTTTTCGGTGTTGATCGTATTTTTTCATCATTTCAAATGCTTTCTCATGTCGGTGCATCTCTTAATCATCCACTTCTCGCTATTCAATTGTTAGGAGCGTTGAAGATATCTCGGAAGATTCTAGTTTCCATTCTCAATTCACTCAAGTTCTTTTGAGGATGCTATCTCATTCAAGCCATTTAACTCTACCGTGCAATATCTATTTCAAACAATTGTTCAACGGTGGTTTTTTGAGTGGGCCCTAACCCACGTGTCTTTTCGAGGATCTTACCTAACTCTTTTAATTTTCCTGAGCTATTCCCAAATTCATTGCAAAGTTTGATGTAAGGATGAATTATCATCACCAAATGTCTTTCTCCAAGATCTTTCAAATTCTTTTCATCGGTCGTTCAATCTTTCTAATTTTCATTCCGGAGTGCCTCAACAATTCATGGTCGTGTTTCTCGTCGTCATTCTCGAATTTTGAAGACCGAAGAAGAGTTTCTCTTAAATCTTGCTTCATTCTCTTCAAGATTCATGGTTCTAGCTTGATGCCATCCTCTCATTATTGTCTTGATTGTGAGAATTCTTTTCATCCATCCAGAGCAATTCAGGAGTCTTTTCAGTTTGATTCTTCTGAGCCCATCCTCTCAGTATTATTCATTCCAGCTTTCAGCTCTCGTTCTCCAAATCATACCGGTGCATCATTCAAATATCCTCTAATCAGTTCATGATCTCTTCGTTCTAATGTATCTAAATTTTGTCAAGCATCTTTATTCGTTTTACAATTCTTCCCGGTGAATTGTGCCTTTGCTACGTTCATTTTTAATTATTATGGTGGTTTGTTCAAGAGTTCTCTTCCTTCGTTATCATATAGACTCATTCGTTCTTTCCAATCCCACCGGCGGTTCCATCAATACCTTCTCAAGTTTGCGCTATATCTCTATCTGTAATCATTTATCAATGAGAATAAGTAGTATGCCTAATCCATTGCTTGTCATAAATTTAATTGGTGAAGGATGAGCATAATGTAATTCTTATTCTTGTTTCATCGAGTAAGTTCAATTCCTTATTCCAGAGGATCATCAAAATTCTTGATTTCATTTGTTCATCTTTTCTTTCCGGAGTTCCAAGTTTTCTCGGTTATATCATTTCAAAGCTTCATCTTATCACCGCAAGGCTTCACCTTGTGTTTTCAACTTCTCTTTCTTTCTATCACCCTTTTGGTTACCGGAGTTCATCATGGAGGCTCTACATGGTGCTTCCTCAAGGATTCTTTTCATTCGTCATTTGTTCTTCAAGTTTTCTCTCGGAGTTATGATCCGCCAAGCTATACTCAAAATTGAACATGGTGCTCAACACATGTTTTGTTTTGAGGAGTTCAAGCATTCTTCTTCTTGCATTCCGAAGTGCAATTCTTTCTACCTTATCTTTTGAGATGGTGTTATGTCATCCTTGGCAATTTCTCCTCGTGCTTCATGAGTCACATGTTGTCAAGAATGAGGTATTTTAAATCCATCAATCTCTTCATTGGACTTATCTTGGGCTATATTTCACCTAAAGCTTTCCCTAAGGGTTGTTGCTAATTATGGTGCTTATTAATGACCCAAGTTCTTCATTTGTCCTCCCGGTGAAATAAGTTTCTCGTCTCCTTGTTGATATCAATCCAATCGTTTGTTTCCGTTGGTGGCAGAAGCTCACCTCATAATGTTGAGATGTTTCCATAAGTCCACTACGAGGTTATTCTTTTCGTTGTTGGTTTTCCAACAACCCCGTTGTAACCATCTTGGAAGGGTGCTTTTCCAAGTTCATTTGTGGCAGAAGTTGTCATTTTCTTCTCCATTCCTTTATTCCAATGACCTATCTTCATTTTTTTTTCTTAGGAGGCATTGTGATGTTGCACTCTTGACCCATCATCTTCTTTTGTCAAGATCATGTTCTTTTCTTGCTTATCCATTTAACCGGAGTATCATGTTTTCATTCGAGTTCTCTCATCTTATCAAGTTTTGCCTGCTTCCTCAACCGGAGAGCTGTCTGAAATCTTTCTTACCCCTTGTGCCTTTTTTTTCAATAGTTAGGAGGCGGTATGTTGTTGATTTCATCAAGTATCATCCCATCTTCTCAAGTTCATGTTCAACTCCTTCCATGTTCAATCGAGTGCTGCCCAATTCTTCCTCTCTCATCTTGTTTTAAGCGGAGTGGTTTCAATTCTATCTTGTCCATTAAACTCTTGATTCATGCCTTTTCAACCTTCAAGTTATCGTAATGTTCCTTGTTCCTCTTTTCTAACGGTTTGTTTTCAACCTTGTTCATCTTCGTTGTGTTCTTTCTTTCATTTTGCTCAACCTCTCAAGGTTCTTTGGTTTCACTCGTTTGTCAAAGAAGCAACTTAGTTTTACCTCTCATCGTCCTCTTCCTTTTCCCTCTGGTGCCATCCTAGATCTCGGGACGAGATCCTCTCGTAGTGGTGGAGTGTTGTAACACCCCGGATACAACTTTCCATATTCGTAACTCCGACTCTTGCCTTTTCCGGAGATGTGTTATTTTATTTCCGTTGTGGTTGGGTTTTGTCTGTTGTTTTGCGTTTTGTTCTTGTTATGCATCTCATCTCATAGCATCATGCGCATTGCATCGGCATCGTTGTCATAAAACTTGCATCCGTTCGGGTTCCGCCGGTTCTCTCCGTTGCCCGTTCCGAGTCCGGATACACTCGCACGCGCCCGCGGCACCTCCGAAATATTATTTTATAAGTGGCATAATAATGTTCTCGGAATGGGTTGCAACTTGTCTTGCGGTCTTATTATAGTGTAGACAGGCCGCCTGCCAAGTTTCATCGCATTCGGAGTTCGTTTGACTGCCCAACCGTTAAATATGTAACCGGGATATAGTCGGTATATTCGTCGGATGTTTCGGTCTCCGAAATCGTGCCGGGCTGCATTTCTCCTCTCTCTCCTATCAGTCTAGACCCTCTCGTCACAGCCCACCCGCAGCTCACCAAAAACCCCCCTCTTTTCCTGATCGTCGGATCGCGATCGGAGGTCCCAAACCCCACTCCTAACCCTCAAACCCTAGCCCTACCTATAAATGGAAGCCCTTCCATTTTGGGCAGCCTAACCCCCTCCTTCCAAATCTGGCCGTCCCACCCCCCTCCTCCTCTTTTTCAGCGCCTCCTCCCACCTCGGGGCAGCGCGCCTCCTCCCCTCCAGATCCTCCGCCGCCACCTCATCCTCGCCACTTGGCCCTTTGGATCGCCATGCGCCGTCACCAGCGCCCAAGCCCCTCACTCCCGTCGCCACGCGTCCCAGCCTCTCCCTCCCCGCCAGCCCACCTGAAGCCCATCGGGGCCTTGAGCCCATCCCAGGCCAGGCGAGCCACTGCTGTCGCCCATGGCGTGGGCCTTCGCTCCCGCACCCGCTCACCGAGCCTCGCTGGATCCCAGCGCCATGGCCAGACGCCCGCCGGCGACCTCCCAAGCCGACCCGTCCCTCTGCTCCTCCGCCTTGCTCCTCTCTCTCCCGTCGTCTCTCTCTCTCTCGTTTCTCTCTCTCTCATGAGGATGTCGCCACCGCCGGAGTTTTGAGCTCGCCGCCGCTCTGGATCCTGGTCGCGGAGCCCTCCGACTTCCTCCATGGCCGGATCCGGGCGATCGCCGCCAGATCCGCTTCGTTCCGGCCCCTCCGGGCCTCCTCCGCTCCTCCCGACGTCCGGCCGCTGCCGCCCTTGCCATAGCTCCTGTTAGTGCGGGAGCACGAGGAGACGACGAGCGCCCGCTTCGTGGGCTGCCGCGTCCCTTGCGCGTGAGCCCAGCGCCCGGCCCAGGCCAGCCTGCCTCCCGAGGCCCACTGAGCCTCTCCCTCCTCCACCGAACAGGCCAAGCCCAATGTGAGCAGCTCCCCAGCCCAGCACCAGCCAGATCTGGCCCGTTGCTATTTTTTCCCGTCCTGCGATTTTAACATTATCCGATTATTTAACTGCATTTTCTGAAAACCCCCTAGACTTCATGCATGTAATAACTAATTAACCGTGCATCGGTTTAAAATAATTTATATATGTAATATGCTCAGAAAATTGTGTAGATTAATAATATGTCATTTTCATCCCATGTTAAAATGTTTAACTTGCTGTTTATTTAAATTTGCTAATATGCCATGTTAAAATGCTTTATTTCATAACTAAATAACCGTAACTTCGAATTAAATGTTCTTTATATGTAAGTGGGGTGGAAAATGCCTAGATTAACATGGTCCACTTTATGTTGCTGTTTAACAACTCTAAAATTGTGTTTAGGGCAGAACAGTACCGAATCTAAAATATTGCTCATGAGGATTTTCCGAATTGTTGTTTCTTATTTCGGCCTCATTTAAACTTGCCTAAATAGCTAGTTTAATTATGCTCCACCTCTTGCCATGTTTAACAACATTTAATATTGTTGAGTACCTAACCGAGAGAGAACTAAATAAGTGTTGTGGTGTTAGTCAATATGCAACTTGTTGCATATTGAGCTCCATTAACTTGTAGTTTTGTTTGTGCATATTGCCATGCCATGCATATTTAAACCGGACATGCATCATACTTGATTGTGCATCATGCCATGTTTATGCTTGTGCATTTATCATGCTGTTTGTTTCTTTCGGTGTTGCTTCTCGGTTCCGGTATTGTTGCGATTGTGAGGATTCGTTCGACTCGCCTCGTTTGTCCTCTTCATGGACTTGATCTTCTTCCTTGCGGGATTTCGGCAAGATGACCATACCCTCGAAATCACTTCTATCTTTGCTTGCTAGATGCTCGCTCTTTTGCTATGCCTATGCTACGATGCCTACCACTTGCTATATCATGCCACCCACATTGCCATGTCAAACCTCTAACCATCCTTTCCTAGCAAACCGTTGTTTGGCTATGTTACCGCTTTGCTCAGCCCTCTTATAGCGTTGTTAGTTGCGGTGAAGATGAAGTTTGTTCCTTGTTGGAACATGGAGATGTTGTTCCTTGTTGGAACATGTTTACTTGTTGGGATATCACAATATATCTTATTTAATTAATGCATCTATATACTTGGTAAAGGGTGGAAGGCTCGGCCTTATGCAGTGTTTTGTTCCACTCTTGCCGCCTAGTTTCCGTCATATCGGTGTTATGTTCCCGGATTTTTGCGTCCCTAACGCGTCGGGTGATTTATGGGACCCCTTGACAGTTCGCTTTGAATAAGACTTTTCCAGCAAGGCCCAACATTGGTTTTACATTTGCCTCACCTAGCCTTTTTCCCTTGGGAGTCGCGCATCCCGAGGGTCATCTTTATTACCCCGGGCGATGCTTGTCTAAGCGTTGGTCCAAACTAAACACACCGCGGGACCATCCCTTGGCAACTTGGGTTACGTCGGTTCTGTCACGCTTCGCTTATCCGGTCGTGGCACGAGGCGAGATATGCGCGCTACTATCGGGTGTCGACACGCCGGAGGTCTTCTTGGACTTGTTTTATTGCTGTGAAATGTCTTGTAGCCGGATTCCGAGACTGATCGGGCTTCCGGGAGAAGGTCTATTCGCCGTTGATCGCGAGAGCTTATCATGGGCTAAGTTGGGACACCCTGCAGGGTTTGAACTTTCAAAGCCGTGCCCGCGGTTATGTGGCAGATGGGAATTTGTTAATGTCGGTTGTAGAAAACCGAAGTTGATCTTAATTAAAATACACCAACGCGTGTGTAACGTGATGGTCTCTTCTCGTGAGTCCGGAAGTGAACACGATGTTGGAGTTATGTTTGGCGTATGTAGTTTCAGGATCACTTCTTGATCATAGTTGTTCGACCGTGCTTTGCCTCCTCTTCCGCTCTCTTTTGCGTATGTAGCCACCATATATGCTAGTCGCTTGCTGCAGCTCCACCTCACTACCCTGTCCTACCTTTAAGCTTAAATAGTCTTGATCTCGCGGGTGTGAGATTGCTTTGAGTCCCGTGGCTCACAGATACTTCAAAACCAGTTTGCGGTGCCGATGAAACCGTGCGGTGATGGACCCGAGCTCAAGGAGGAGCTCGATGAAGATCTTGTTCTTTGTGTTGTTTCGTTTGAGCTTGATCATTAGTGGAGCCAGTTGGGACGATCGGGGATCTGTGTAGCATTTGGGGTAGTCTTCTTTTATTTTGGTTCCGTAGTCGGACCTTGATTGTATCTGTATGATGTAATGTTTTACTCATGTATTGTGTGAAGTGGCGATTGTAAGCCAACTATGTATCTCTTTTCCCTTATGTATTACATGGGTTGTGTGAAGATTACCTCACTTGCGACATTGCTTTCAATGCGGTTATGCCTCTAAGTCGTGCTTCGACACGTGGGAGATATAGCCGCATCGAGGGCGTTACACATAAGCCTTGCAAGCATTGCAACTAATAAGTTAGTTGCGAGATGATGTATTACGGAACGAGTAAAGAGACTTGCCGGTAACGAGATTGAACTAGGTATTGGATACCGACGATCGAATCTCGGGCAAGTAACATACCGATGACAAAGGGAACAACGTACGTCGTTATGCGGTTTGACCGATAAAGATCTTCGTAGAATATGTAGGAACCAATATGGGCATCCAGGTTCCGCTATTGGTTATTGACCAAGAATAGTTCTCGGTCATGTCTACATAGTTCTCGAACCCGTAGGGTCCGCACGCTTAAGGTTTCAATGACAGTTGTATTATGAGTTTACATGTTTTGATGTACCGAAGGAGTTCGGAGTCCCGGATGAGATCGGGGACATGACGAGGAGTCTCGAAATGGTCGAGACGTAAAGATTCATATATTGGATGATATGTTTAGGCCAAGGGGTCAAGCCCATGAGGCTTTAGGTTGGTGCAAAAGGAGTTTTGCGGAGGCCAGGGCCAAACGCGGAGACCACGGCGTCGGCCTGGGCCAGACGCCGAGGCCCATGGCGTCTGGGCCAAACGCCAAGGATTGTGGCGTTTGGTCCTGGAGTCCGAGTGGGACTCTTGCCTTTCGGGCAAAACCGACTTTGAGGAGGCTTTTGCTCCAAGTTTCACCCCGGGCTCAACATATAAATAGAGGGCAGGGCTAGCACCAAAGAGACAACAATTGATCTCTTGGATCTCTTAGCGTGTCGCGGTGCCCCCTCCACTATAGTCCACCTCGATAATATTGTAGCGGTGCTTAGGCGAAGCCACTGCAACGATAGAACATCAAGATCGTCACCACGCCGTCGTCTTGTGGAACTCTCCCTCGACACTCGGCTGGATCGGAGTTCGAGGGACGTCATCGAGCTGAACGTGTGCTAGAACTCGGAGGTGCCGTAGTTTCGGTGCTTGATCGGTCGGGCCGTGAAGACGTACGACTACATCAACCGCGTTGTGATAAATGCTTCCGCTTAGCGATCTTCAAGGGTATGAAGATACACTCTCCCTCTCGTTGCTATGCCATCACCATGTTCTTGCGTGTGCGTAGGAATTTTTTTGAAATTACTACGTTCCCCAACAGTCCCACAAACTCATGATCCAGCAGAGCTTCGAGGGAAAGTTCCGTCAGCACGACGGCGTGATGACGGTGTTGATGATGCTACCGACGCAGGGCTTCGCCTAAGCACCGATACGATATGACCGAGGTGGATTATGATGGAGGGGGGCACCGCACACGGCTAAAATATCAACTGATCAACTTGTGTGTCTTTGGGTGCCCCTTCCCCACGTATATAAAGGAGGGTGGGGAGGCCGGCCAGCCTCTCTAGGCGCGCAGGGGGGGGGGGAGAATCCTCTTCCTAGTAGGACTAGGATTCCTCCTTTCTTAGTCCTACTAGGAGGGGGAAGGAAGGAGAGGGGGAGTAGAAGGAAAGAGGGGGCGCAGCCCCTCCCCTAGTCCAATTCAGACTAGGCCCATGGGAGGCGCGCGGCCAGCCCTCGTGGCTTCTCCTCTTTTCCCCCTAAAGCCCACTAAGGCCCATATGTACTCCCGTATTCCCGTAACTCCCCCGGTACTCCGAAAAATACCCGGATCACTCGGAACTCTTCTGATGTCCGAATATAGCCTTCCAATATATCGATCTTTACGGCTCGATCATTTCGAGACTCCTCGTCATGTCCCTGATCTCATCCGGGACTCCGAATAACCTTCGGTACATCAAAACACATAGACTCATAATACTGACCGTCGCCGAACGTTAAGCGTGCGGACCCTACGGGTTCGAGAACTATGTAGACATGACCGACACACATGTCCGGTCAATAACCAATAGCGGAACCTGGATGCTCATATTGGCTCCCACATATTCTATGAAGATCTTTACCGGTCAAACCGCATAACAACATACGTTGTTCCCTTTGTCATCGGTATGTTACTTGCCCGAGATTCGATCGTCGGTATCTCAATACCTAGTTCTATCTTGTTACCGGCAAGTCTCTTTACTCGTTCCATAATACATCATCCATAACTAACTCATTAGTTGCATTGCTTGCAAGGCTTATAGTGATGTGCATTACCGAGAGGGCCCAGAGATACCTCTCCGAGCAATCGGAGTGACAAATCCTAATCTCGATCTATGCCAACTCAACAAGTACCATCGAGACACCAGAGAGCACCATTATAATCATCCAGTTACGTTGTGACGTTTGGTAGCACACAAAGTGTTCCTTCGGTATTTGGGAGTTGCATAATCTCATAGTCATAGGAACATGTATAAGTCATGAAGAAAGCAATAACAATATACTAAACGATCAAATGCTAAGCTAACGGAATGGGTCAAGTCAATCACATCATTCTCTAATGATGTTATCCCGTTAATCAAATGACAACTCATGTCTATGGCCAGGGAACTTAACCATCTTTGATTCAACGAGCTAGTCAAGTAGAGGCATACTAGTGACACTCTGTTTGTCTATGTATTCACACATGTACTAAGTTTTCGGTTAATACAATTCTAGCATGAGTAATAAACATTTATCATGATATAAGGAAATATAAATAACAACTTTATTATTGCCTCTAGGGCATATTTCCTTCAGTCTCTCACTTGCACTAGAGTCAATAATCTAGTTCACATCGCCTTGTGATTTAACACCAATAGTTCATATCACTATGTGACTAATATCCATAGTTCACATCGCCATGTGGCCAACACTCAAAGGGTTTACTAGAGTCAGTAATCTAGTTCACATCGCCATGTGATTAACACCCAAAGAGTACTAAGGTGTGATCATGTTTGCTTGTGAGAGAAGTTTAGTCAACGGTCTGCCAAATTCAGATCCGTATGTATTTTGCAAATTTCTATGTCTACAATGCTCTGCACGGAGCTACTTTAGCTAATTGCTCCTACTTTCAATATGTATCCAGATTGAGACTTAGAGTCATCTGGATCAGTGTCAAAACTTGCATCAACGTAACCCTTTACGACAAACCTTTTGTCACCTCCATAATCGATAAACATATCCTTATTCCACTAAGGATAATTTTGACCGCTGTTCAGTGATCTACTCCTAGATCACTATTGTACTCCCTTACCAAACTCAGTGTAGGGTATACAATAGATCTGGTACACATCCATATAACCTATGGCTGTGGCATAGGGAATGACTTTCATTCTCTTTCTATCTTCTGCCATGGTCAAACTTTGAGTCTTACTCAATTTCACACCTTGTAACACAGGCAAGAACTCTTTCTTTGACTGTTCCATTTTGAACTACTTCAAAATCTTGTGTACTCATTGAAAAACTTATCAAGCGTCTTGATCTATCTCTATAGATCTTGATGCTCAATATTTAAGCAGCTTCACCGAGGTCTTTCTTTGAAAAACTCCTTTCAAATACTCTTTTATGCTTTCCAAAAAATTCTACGTTATTTCCGATCAACAATATGTCATTCACATATATTTATCAAAAATGCTGTAGTGCTCCCACTCACTTTCTTGTAAATACAGGCTTCGCCGCAAGTCTGTATAAAACTATATGCTTTGATCAACTCATCAAAGCGTATATTCCAACTCCGAGATGCTTGCACCAGTCCATAGATGGATCGCTGGAGCTTGCACACTTTGTTAGCATCCTTTGGATCGATAAAACCTTCAGGTTGCATCATATACAACTCTTCTTCCAGAAATCCATTCAGGAATGCAGTCTTTACATCCATTTGCCAAATTTCATAATCATAAAATGCGGCAATTGCTAACATGATTCAGACGGACTTAAGCATCGCTACGAGTGAGAAAGTCTCATCGTAATCAACTCCTTGAACTTGTTGAAAAACCTTTCGCAACAAGTCGAGCTTTGTAGACAATAACATTATTGTCAGCGTCAGTCTTCTTCTTAAAGATCCATTTATTTTATTTGGCTTGCCGATCATCGGGCAAGTCAACCAAAGTCCACACTTTGTTCTCATACATGGATCCCATCTCAGATTTCATGGCCTCAAGCCATTTCACGGAATCTGGGCTCATCATCGCTTCCTCATAGTTCGTAGGTTTGTCATGGTCAAGTAACATGACCTCCAGAACAGGATTACCGTACCACTCAGTGCGGATCTCACTCTGGTTGACCTCACGAGGTTCGGTAGTAACTTGATCCGAAGTTACATGATCATCATCATTAGCTTTCTCACTAATTGGTGTAGGAGTCACAGAACAGATTTACGTGATGAACTACTTTCAATAAGGGAGCAGAATACGATTACCTCATCAAGTTCTACTTTCCTCCCACTTACTTCTTTTGAGAGAAACTCCTTCTCTAGAAAGTATCCATTCTTAGCAACGAATGTCTTGCCTTCGGATCTGTGATAGAAGGTGTACCCAACAGTCTCCTTTGGGTATCCTATGAAAACACATTTCTCCGATTTGGGTTTGAGCTTATCAGGATGAAACTTTTTCACATAAGCATCGCAACCCCAAACTTTAAGAAATGACAACTTTGGTTTCTTGCCAAACCACAGTTCATATGGTGTCGTCTCAACGGATTTAGATGGTGCCCTATTTAACGTGAATGCAGTTGTCTCTAATGCATAACCCCAAAATGATAGTGGTAAATCAGTAAGAGACATCATAGATGGCACCATATCTAATAAAGTACGGTTACGATGTTCGGACACACCATTACGCTGTGGTGTTCCAGGTGGCGTGAGTTGCGAAACTATTCCGCATTGTTTCAAATGAAGACCAAACTCGTAACTCAAATATTCTACTCCACGATCAGATCATAGAAACTTTATTTTCTTGTTACGATGATTTTCCACTTCACTCTGAAATTATTTGAACTTTTCAAATGTTTCAGATTTATGTTTCATCAAGTAGATATACCAATATCTGCTCAAATCGTCTGTGAAGGTCAAAATATAACGATACCTGCCGCGAGCCTCAACACTCATCGGACTGCATACATCAGTATGTATTATTTCCTACAAGTCTGTTGCTCGCTCTATTGTTCCGAAGAACGGAGTCTTAGTCATCTTGCCCATGAGGCATGGTTCGCAAGCATCAACTGATTCATAATCAAGTGATTCCAAAAGCCCATCAACATGGATTTTCTTCATGCGCTTTACACCAATATGACCTAAATGGCAGTGCCACAAATAAGTTGCACTATCATTATTAACTTTGCATCTTTTGGCTTCAATATTATGAATATGTGTATCACTACGAACGAGATCCAACAAACCATTTTCATTGGGTGTATGACCATAGAAAGTTTTATTCATGTAAACAGAACAACAATTATTCTCTAACTTAAATGAATAACCATATTGCAATAAACATGATAAAATCATATTCATGCTCAAAGCAAACACCAAATAACACTTATTTAGGTTCAACACCAATCCCGAAAGTATAGGGAGTGTGCGATGATGATCATATCAATCTTGGAACTACTTCCAACACACATCGTCATTTCACCCTTAATTAGTCTCTGTTCATTCTGCAACTCCCATTTCGAGTTAGCAACTGAACTAGTATCAAATACTGAGGGGTTGCTATAAACACTAGTAAAGTACACATCAATAACATGTATATCAAATATACCTTTGTTCACTTTGCCATCCTTCTTATTCGCCAAATACTTGGGGCGATTCGCTTCGATGACCAGTCCCTTTGCGGTAGAAGCACTTTAGTCTCGTGCTTAGGTCCGGACTTGGGCTTCTTCACTTGAGCAGAACTTGCTTGCCGTTCTTCTTGAAATTCCCTTCTTCCCACCACAAAAAAGACACATCGGTGACATTTTGGGCGAATCGAAATTTTTTCTCATCATACTTATGACACTTCTATGAAGATAATTGTGACAAAACCGGTATCATCATAGATGTGGTGGGATCCTACTTCTATGACAAAAATCATGATGAGAAATGGGCTTTTCGTCTGGGGCGGGCAAGATGCAGCTGCATGACATTCTTTGGGCCGTCCATGACGGAAAAACCATGGTAGAAGCGAGGGCGAGGAAAATATCGTGGTGTTCCCTGTTCACGGTGGGTGGTCGGGGCGGCGATGCGCGTTTCTTCGTACACGCACGCTGCGTGGAGTGCGAGCGTTGGGCTCTAATCAACCCGAGCGATTGCCTTTGCAAGCTACACGTTCTTGAACCCGAGCGATCGATCGATGGCTGTTAACTGAACCCGATCGAGCGATTCCTTCACTACTGCTGCTAACTAAAGCCGATCGATGCTGCCTCTAGATGAATAGTGAGCGTTGCTTTGGGGGGGGGGGTTTGGATGAATAGTTCCCGGTGGGGGTGGATGAACAGGACCCCGTGGTGTTGTCTCTGGATGAACAGTGAGTGTAGCTGGGGTGGTTTGGATGAACAGTTCCCGGTGGGGGTGGATGAACAAGACCCCGTGGTGTTGCCTCTGGATGAACAGGACCCCGATCGATCGAGCGGTTGGGGCTGGATGAACAGACCCGTGGAGGGCTGGATGAACAGGACCACCACTGTGGAGGTCTGGATGAGCGATGAGACGGTGGAGGGCTGGATGAGCAGAGGCCCGTGGAGGGGTGGTTGAGCAGGAGCCCGTGGAGAGGGCTGGTTGAGCGATGGCCGGTGGAGTAAGCGCGGTGGAGGCTGGATGAGCAGGAGCTGTGGATGAGCGATCGCGGTGGAGGCTGGAGGAGATCGACGGTGGATGAGCAGTGGCCCGTGGAGGCCGGAGGGGTCGACGGTGGAGATGAACAGTATCCGTGGAGTCCGCTTTGCGACGCCACACCCTCCCGATGAACAGGACCCTGTTTTGACCGTGGCGCCCAACACAAGTCCGTTTCTCCGTTTTGCGGTATGCCACACCCTCCGGTCAACAGGACCCCCGTTTCGACCGTAGGAGGTCCGTTTCCTTCGTTTTGCGGTACGCCAGACCCCTCCCGATGAACAGGATCCCGTTTCGACCGTGGCCGGTCGAACACAAGGCCGTTTCCTCCATTCTGCGGTATGCCAGGCCTCGTTTTCATCGGCTGTTCCGTCCAAGCCCTCCCGATGAACACGACGACACATTCCGTTCCGACCCAGCCAGTTGGCTCCCCATGAACACGACGACGACGCAGTTTCTCCGTTCTAATCCAGCCATGTACACGAGCCCTGGCCGTACGTATGGGCGAGTAGGCGTTCGAGACCCTGCCTATATGTACGTACGTGGTCGTATTTTCTTTTTTGCACACTCGCCGCTGTACGTACGTGTACATGCTACATGCGCGCCTCTACTACGACATGTGCGCACTCTACATCGACCAGTATGTACGTACACGTTCGCGACCAAAATGACAACGCTACGTATGCTTCGACCAGGTGGGTCCCAATTGTCAGGCACTTCCTTGCGTGCGAAGATATAGCTGGTGGGTCCCAGCAGTCAGGGGGCGAATCGTTTTTTTTGCCCAGACGCACTTCCTTGCGTGCGAAGATGTAGCTGGTGGGTCCCAACAGTCAGGGAGGAAACATTTTTTTCACAAAATACGGTGGCCCATCCGGTGGGTCCCCGCTGTCAGGTGCAGGAATGATTAGTTTGCGCATAATAAGGAGGCACTTCCTTGCGGCTGCCGCGGACCCAACTGTCAGCCTCTTCACGTACAACACTCTTCCGATGGAAGTCGGTCGTTGACCACATTGACCACGCCGCGCCGAGAGCACCAAGGCGGTGGACGACGGCGAGGCCTAGGAAGGGGACGACATGGAGCCAAGGAAGACGCGGCAGTGGATGCCCACGCGTAGAGAAGTATGAGGGTTCACTGGTTCGCTGCGGTGTGAGGCTGCCGTTGCCGCAGAATAACAGGGGGTGTGAGTGAGTAGATGGATGGCCTTGCCAGCGGTGGGAGTAGTAGGGGGCGGTGAGGCCTCCGCCGCGCGCAGCAACCACCCGGGAGGCAGGAGCATGAGACACGACCGACGCTGGTTTGGGCGGCTGGAGCAAGAAGACCAGAGGTTGAAGAAGCACTACGGTCGTTGGATGGACATCGTACGGGCACTGGAGCTAGAATCGTGCATATTGACTAAGTTGACAAAGCCCTCTGTCCCCATCAACTTAGTAGGCCCACAAGTCAGCCTGCCACTATACTTGGTCCCAGCTAGCAGGGGGAGTATTCATTTTTTTTTGTGCGTAATAAGGAGGCACTTCCTTACGTGCGAAGATATAGCTGGCGGGTCCGAGCTGTCGGTGCGATAACGTTTTTACGAAATCTGAGGCCCTTCCGGTGGGTCCCGGATGTCAAGTGGAGGAATCATTATTTTGCGCGTAATAAGGAGGCATTTTCTTGCCTGCGGCCGTGGACCCAGCTGTCGGCCTCTCCACGTCTGATCTACTTCAGATGCATGTCGGTCTTTGACCATGTTGACCAGCCAGCGCCGAGAGCACCAGGCGGTGGACGACGGCGAGGCCTAGGAAGGAACGACACGGAGCCGAGGAAGACTCGCAGCTTGTTTCCCACGCAGAGGGAGTACGACTGTCTGAGGGTTCTTGGTTAAATCTGCCGTCGCCGGAGAATAACAGCAGTCTTGGTGAGTAGAGGATGTCTAGGCGATGATGGGAGTACGGTGGGGCGGTGAGGCTGCTGGCAGCACAGACCGGCATGCATGGGAGGAGGGAGCAGGCAGTCCTGCTGGCGCTTGTTTGAGCGGCTGGAGCAGGAAGATCAGAGATTGAAGAAGCACGACAACCGTTGGATGGAAATCCAACAGTCACTGCTTGTGCGTCAACCTTTTTTTTTAGGAAAGCCTCAAATCTGTGAAAAACAACATACATCCCATCTACCATTATTTCTAATAATTTACAGCCCATTTGCTAATTCTTAAGGTTTTTTGGAGCCCACATTCTTTTTGTTAGCATTACAGCCCATATTGTGGCCACGGTTAAAAAATTATACGAAATTTTGCATATTTCAAAAGCGGTCCGAACTGTTTTTAATCCCGAAATTTCGAGTCACATTTCAAACAGATTTTAAAAATAAATGTATATCAATATAAAATCCAACAAATTGTCCACGCATAAAAATCAATGCAATTTAAAATCTCGAAATGAAAAAAAGAAATTTGAAACTAATTGTCGCTTTGATGTGTTTTAAAATGTACAACCCATTTCTCATTACTGATAGGCCATTTTCTCGGCCAGCCGAATGAAGCTCTCTTTGTCTTGAAAGATTTGCAGCCCAACAGGCCTGACAAAACGACATACTTGGCAAATCATAAAAAAACTGGGCTGTGGCCGTGGACCCAGCTACGGCCGTGGACCCAGCCGCCAGCCTCTCCACGTATAGTACTCTTCCGATGGAAGTCGGTCGTTGACCACATTGACCACGCCGCGCCGAGAGCACCAAGGCGGTGGACGACGGTGAGGCCTAGGAAGGGGCGACGGAGCCGGGAAGACGCGCGGTGGATGCCCATGCGGAGAGGAGTACGAGGGTTCACCGTTTGGCAGCGGTGTGAGGCTGCCGTCACGCAGAATAACAGGGGTGTGGGTGAGTGAAGGATGGCTTGGCCAGCGGTGGGAGTAGTATGGGGCGGTGAGGCCTCCAAGCAGACACCGCCACGGGAGGCAGGAGCAGGCGGCATGACCGGCGCTGCTTTGGGCGGCTGGAGCAAGAAGACCAGAGGTTGAAGAAGCACTATGGCCGTTGGATGGACATCGTACGGTCATTAGAGCTAGAATCGTTCATATTAACTAAGTTGACAAAGCCCTCTGCCCCCGTCAACTTAGTAGGCCCACAAGTCAGCCACCCACTATGGTGGGTCCCAGCTAGTAGGGGGTATTTATTTTTTTGTTCATCATAAGGGGGCACTTCCTTGCGTGCGAAGATATAGCTGGTGGATCCGACCTGTCAGCGAGGGGAACGTTTTTTTTGTGAAATATATAAGCCCTTCCCGTGGGTCCTAGCTGTCAGGTGAAGGAATCATTATTTTGCGCGTAATAAGGAGGCATTTCCTTGCGTGCGGCCGTGGACCTAGCTGTCAGCCTCTCCACGTACAATCCACTTCCGATGGATGTAGTTCATTGACCACGTTGACCAGGCCGCGCCAAGAGCACTAGGGCGGTGGACGACGGCGAGGCCTAGGAAGGGAACGACACGGAGCCAGGGAAGACTTGCCAGTTGTTTCCCACGCGGAGGAGTACGAGGGTTTATTGGTTCGTCTGCCGTCCCCGGAGAATAACAACAGGTGTGGGTGAGTAGAGGGATGGCTAGGCCAGCGATGGGAGTACAGTGGGGCGGTGAGGCCTGCGCGGCAGCATAGCCGGCCGCAGGAGGAGGGAGCAGGCAGTCCCGCCGGCGCTTGTTTGAGTGGTTGGAGTAGGAAAAGCAGAGATTGAAGAATCACGACAGCCGTTGGATGGACATCCAACAGTCACTGCTCTCGTGTGCATTATTTCTAATAATTTACAACCCATTTGCTAATTATTAAGAATTTTTTGAAGCCCATCTTCTTTTTGTTAGCATTACACCCCATATTATGGCCACGGTTAAAAAGTATACGAATATTTGCATATTTCGGTGCGGTCAACTGTTTTTAATTCCGAAATATCGATTCATATTCAAACTATTTTGAAAAATAATCTATCTATCTATTATATACATAATACAGAAAACAAACAAGCCGTCACATTGATCCACACAGATTACATTATCTCTACCATTAATTTTTTGATGTAAACGGCTGAGATTGAAAGATATAACGTTACATACAAATATTGAGTATGGGTAGATATTGTGTTGCACCAGGAAAGCCTGTCACGTATATATCTATCTGTGATAGGAAAGTGCAATCTGGGTCATGTACATGAGAAGGACACGATCTTACTTTGCCACCGCCACGTAATCATATTCCATGTAATGAGTTCCGGTTTGTATATAAGGGAAAATAACAAGAGCCAGCCAAGTTATGCAAGGTCCAACCTACAAAGCCCAGTTCCCTGAACGCTTCAAGGCCCACCACGGGGGCGAGGCGCCGCTGCGGGGAACTGCCGAGTGCGAGGACCTGGGCCAATGGATAACGACTCGCGGCTACGACGGGATCTGCCGGATCTCGCCGGCTCCATGCGGGGTGGTGCGTGGGCGGCGATGCAGGGGCACCGGCTAGGAGCGGAGCAAGGGCAGGACGGCGAAGGAGCTCCAGGCTCGGCTTGAAGGACAGCCATAACAACTCTTCTAGCTGATCGGATGCGGCAGAGATACACAAGTAAGCAACAACCATCTGATTGATTTCCTACGGGGACACACACACTACATTGCATGCACGTACGCAAATTCTTATGTAGATCGACTCTGGCATGTGGTATTTCACATGAGTTATTGCAGGTGGATTGATCAGGTTGATCAAGCAGACTTTGTACGTGAAGAGTAGTTCCAGCAATATCGCATAAGCAAGCAAACCAAGCAAGGTTTCATAGGTCGCTCTGGATAGAAAGCATCCGGCAACTCGCCGGATCATCTCAGTGAAACTAAAGCCGAGTACGGAACCAACACATACATTATTTTCTACAGGCCATGGCGCATTACTATCGGATGGATCCATGTAACTGGTGCTCATGGTTATGGATGGTAGTCATGTAATACTTGAGATGACAGCGTGCATGGTTTGGTCTAGCCACCAGAGCATGCTTGCCAAATTGGTTGCCCACGCACAGCGACGGCAATTTGATCCCTGTAGCATGCATACATGGCGGCCAATCGTACCAATGTTCTAGGTAACGTGCTTGACGAAACCACATCCCATTAATTTTTGAGTTAACATTCTTTTCATATGTTTTGCCTTAATTAATCCTTTTATATGTTGAATTGCTGAGCAGAAATTTCTCACTTTTGTTATTGCGTAAAAATAAAGAGGCAGTTTGTTAGACCACTGGAACTAACTTACCAGTTTAAGAGCATGGTCGTACTAACGGGTGAGCTGAATTAGGTGGTCGTGGGGCTTTTAAAAATGTTCAGGGTGGGGAATGAGCAAATCCTTTTGCTAAATTATTCTAGCATAAACACATCCTACGTCTAATTCCAAAATTACATGGTGTAGAGCCTAATAATACAGTTGGGACTTAGGAGAAGCAATCCACGGAGAACTGTAACAATATGTTACCCATAAATTGATATATATGAACAAAAATTAATGTCCCTGTGGCATGTGTGCAAAATTTCTTTTATGCCATACACGAACATTATCTTTGAGATAAATTATTTCTAAGTCGTTATCTTGCATATTCAACTAATATAAGCCAATTCAAATATTTTCTTATTGAAAAGTGATTCCTGAAAATATTACATGGAACTGTACATGTGTTCTTCAGTTAAGATATCTGATATTGATGCTTATAGATTAGGAGAAGTCAATAGTGTAATTTGATCTTCGCCATCACTATTTCCTTAAGATGCAGCCATTAGCTTAATATACATCAAGATCTGTTTCATAGATATGCATGATGGCCTAATTTGGAAGGGAAATGGAGATATGGTGGCCTTTAGCTATTCAGCCGGGCAGGGAGATAGGATTTTTCTGACACAGCAGGGAGATAGGATTAACTCCTATGCGGCACAAGATTGGACTCCTATGTACTAGATCGGCAACGCGCCTTGGCGCGAGGGTGCCTGTCCGAACGTTTTGGTCAAGTAGGTAATGCTCAAATTAGTAGAAATCCATGTTTAACATAGGCATTCAAACAAGATAACAAAATAAAGGAAGAAATATTCACATGTGCAGGCAACTGAACCACCATCTTTTCAATGCAAAAACAAGAATACACTCATGCAGTAATCAACAACAACCAACCTTATCCATAGTAGCACCCATCAGATTAAGATTCAGAGACACACAGCCAAGATTAAGATTCATAGGAACCAAGCAAACATCACTCAGGCAAGATTTTATTGGAAATCTACTGCAATACTTAAGCTACTGGAAATTCCAAAACAGCGAAGTTCCATCTAAGCTACTGGAGTAAGTTACTGCAATCTTCCTCTTGAATCTACTCCCACATTTCATCATTTAGCTACTGGAGTACTGGAAATCCCATATTTTTTCACAACAATTTCATCTTTTCTGCTGAGTACCTCGATCTGGACGTCGCAGCCGGTGGGGATCTCCTTGATCTGGACGCACTTTCTTGCCGGCTTCTTGTCATCCTCGTTGGCTTCCTCGGCGCCCCACTTGGTTTCGACCTTGCCGGCGGCGCATGGCTTGGACTTGGCCTCCCACTTCCACTTGGGGTCGAAGCCGTCGTCATTGGGGGAGGCGAGCTCCGCCTCCCACTTGAGCGCATGGCCTCCGTCACGTTGCCTGGTTCAGGCGCGAGATCAAAAACAGTACCTTAGCACACGGTTCGACGCCCAAAGCAATTCATCTAATATTTCATCTTATGAAGAGATCAAGTTTGTCACAAAGGAATAGAAAAAAAATGCAATGCATTATCATAGATCAGGATTAGAGCAAGTCATTATATATTAATCAACACATTCCACAAGTCGAAAGACCATTCATAATGATTGAAGCAAGTCCTTTATATAGAAAGGGATTGAAGACTGGGTAGTACATTAGAGGGCAGCCGAACAGTACAAAACATTAAAACTAAGGCGTTTATAGAGAAAGCTACTGACAATAGTCGCATAGCAGCCTACATATATAACTACACAATGAGAGCCAATGGTGTGTCTCATCATAGCCAAAATATAATGTAATAGTTCTATAGGCATAAAGAACTTGCCATTCATTTGTCAGCCTGAACATTGCCATAGTGAGCATAGGAAATAAAATACCCACCATGTTTTTACGGTTATGCCAGTGGTAAACTACGGGCAATTAACTTGTTACAATTATACATGCTCACTGGTCATCCATGGCTCAGCCCCATGCTCACAAAATCATAGGATGCACAATTTTATTTGTGTGTTGGCAGCCTGAGATCTTTCTGCCGAGCACCAAGGAGGAAGAGGAGGAGCACAACAGTGGCGAGAGCAAAAGCCGTGCTCCTCTGGGTAAGCACACACCAACATTTCATCAAGAAGTTTTGGCTCGTCACGCCATGTCGCCAACATGACAACCTTGATATATTATTTTAACTAAATTCCTAGAAAATGATGACAAACCAAAGAGATCCAGCTGCAAACTGCATACAGTTCAACAAATATGAACTGTACAAAGCAACTCACAAATTTGAGATGAGCTTGGTCCTTTGAAGGCAAAAAAGGAGAAAATTTTGAGCTATATTTTGCAGCACACGAAAACAACAATTTTCATTGCTATTTGAACAGGGCAGATACCTGCTCCAGTTTACTTGATTAAAACTGAAGCAATACAAGATGCTATCGACACTACATCTAGTGGCATTATATGGCCAATGACCATCTAACACAGAGTAGCAGCAGAGCATAGAAGCAGGAAATGCCCAAAGCAACAGAATGACATAAAAAGGTAAAGAATAATCTGTACTACTATTTATATAATGAAAAAGAGATGGTTCTCCTAGGCCCTGCATCATAATCAAATGAAAACAATCAATTACCCTCGTGGGTCTAATGTACCCGAGTGTCCCAGATCTTCGCCAAGCAAATTTCTGTAAATGTCATTCAGTTAGAAGACCACCATTAGTGCATATCATAATCAAATTGTTCAATGCTCAATTAGATAATAGCTGAATAGATGGTTCTCATGGGTGAGCATGTGGCACAACATTTTCTTTGCAGAAGAAGTAAGCACTATTTTTAGACATCAGTTTTACCAAGCAATTATATTTCAATCCAACCTAGCAGGGCGGATCTAGCGTGGGGTCATGTAGGGTCGGTCGCCCCGACTAAATTTTCAAGACCTAGGGTACCCTACTGCTTTTTCCAATGGCTGCCATGGGCAGGAGAGCAGCTCTCGTAGTCTCGTGTAGACCTGTACGCTCAATCGGTGGAAGTTTTTTAAAGGCGTTCAATCGGTGGAAGTTACGAGCAGGAAGACGAGAAGATACAGATTTGCTTGTAAGTTGTAAGAGATGGGCCAATGACCAAGGCCCAATTGCACGGTCTCTGTGAGCCCATTATTTTCAGATAGTTTTATGCTCCCAATTCTGTCGATATATAGGAAACCAAAAATCGCCAACATGTATTGTGCGATCAGCCAACAGAGAGAGAAAACAGCAAGTCTATTCATTCTCCCCTAATCTTCTGCTCTCATGCTTCTATATTTCTTTAATTTCTTGTTACGTTGGCCTAATTCTTGAAAGTTAATTAGAAAATTTGATGTTATACTTAACCTAAGAAGATGAATCAGTCCTTATATGAAACTACTTTGAAATATTAATTATATTGATCGTCTTGCCTGCTACCTGCCAATTAGTTTTGTTGATTATCTTCTTTCATTGCATCATGGCTTCAAAACAAATTCTATAAAAATCCGCCTGTAACTTCAAATCTTGGATCCGCCATGCAACCTAGCCACCAAACTCTGCTATTCTAGCATAAAAGGCAAACATACTATGATAGGCTCCTCGAATCTACATCTCGCCTACCAAAATATACACATGACCACCATTAGCCAACTGGAGAGAGGGAGAGACCTGATATCTTGTTAGAGCACCTCAAACCAAACTATGTTTGTTTTAGCCTAAAAAGGCAAACAAAATATGAGAGTTGTTGTTCTCAAATATTACCACACGCATGGGCTGTTGTATAAATGAAGATGCATATTGGTATTTCTATCTCAAACTATCAATACCTAGACACTAATGTCTGGCTTGTCCGCAATACACTATACCTGATGCAATAGTTTATCTCTAAAATGTCCATGTGTTGTTGGCCCAAAGGTCGCCATCATGGACCAAGCACACCAAGAGAGGTCATTCAATCTTCAGAGGGATAAAACGAACCAAAATCAAGCAAATCGTAGCTATTATATGCACTGCTTATGATGGCACATAATGTGTTGTGCATTCTATGCACTTCAATGGGAACCCAAATTGTTTTTGCTCCATTTACTTGATTTAAGGCCTGGCTGCATGCACACATACCTATCTGCGTGACGGCTCCGATGAACTGCACACTAGAGTGGACGCCACGATCGAGTTGTCCGGCTGCCAGTGTCAAGGCCGTGCTTGCCTTTAGAGCTTAACATACACCTTTCAATATAGCTCATCTTTCTTGGTGTTGCCCTCTCTATAAGCACATTATAGTACTATTTCCTGTAAATATGAGAAGTAATAACATCAGGTTTCATCACATTACAGTCCAAAGGAAAACAATAATGCAAGTATGCATACAACAGATGTAGCTGCTCTCGCCTTTGGTTGACAACGTCCTAAATATGTACAGTTCAACAGTGAATCAACCATGAATAGAAAAGAACATTCAGTTACACATTCATCTATTCACATGACAAACAAAGACAAGTAAAATATGGTGACCATTTAAGAAACACGACACTCACTTTTTACTTTTTAGTCAAATTATACTTGGAAGAAGCTGAGATCAACTCTTCCTAAAAGGGAAATATCACATTCTTAAAAAATAAATATAAATTAAAAGAAAACACTTTTCTGAAATGAAAAGTAGAACCAAGATCTAAAATATGTATAGTTCAACAAAGGACTAATTAAATCTAAAACTCGTAACCATGCAGCGTTATAACCTCAAAATGCATACCTAATTTGTGGTAATCTAATTGCTGATTAAGACATAGAAGCTTAAATAGATCATATCGAGAGAGAGAGAGAGAGAGAGAGAGAGAGAGAGAGAGAGAGAGAGAGAGAGAGAGAGAGAGAGAGAGAGAGAGAGAGAGAGAGAGAGAGAGAGAGAGAGAGAGAGAGAGAGAGAGAGAGAGAGAGAGAGAGAGAGAGAGAGAGAGAGAGAGAGAGAGAGAGAGAGAGAGAGAGAGAGAGAGAGAGAGAGAGAGAGAGAGAGAGAGAGAGAGAGAGAGAGAGAGAGAGAGAGAGAGAGAGAGAGAGAGAGAGAGAGAGAGAGAGAGAGAGAGAGAGAGAGAGAGAGAGAGAGAGAGAGAGAGAGAGAGAGAGAGAGAGAGAGAGAGAGAGAGAGAGAGAGAGAGAGAGAGAGAGAGAGAGAGAGAGAGAGAGAGAGAGAGAGAGAGAGAGAGAGAGAGAGAGAGAGAGAGAGAGAGAGAGAGAGAGAGAGAGAGAGAGAGAGAGAGAGAGAGAGAGAGAGAGAGAGAGAGAGAGAGAGAGAGAGAGAGAGAGAGAGAGAGAGAGAGAGAGAGAGAGAGAGAGAGAGAGAGAGAGAGAGAGAGAGAGAGAGAGAGAGATGGTACCTTGCCTCTTCTGCACATTAACGCCTAGCTGAATTCATGTTAATTACGCAGAAGAGAGAGAGCGAGGCATCCTCTTGCGAGACCAACCAAGGGCAGCAACTTCGATCGTAAAATATCTTGTCAACAATATTATTACGTAATGTAAACGCATACAACAATCATGTTAATAGAGCACCAACATAATCTCCTATATCATTCAAGATTAAAAGGATGAGCATAAAGTACACATGAAACCAGTTGTATTCTTCGTGTTCTTCCCGGACCATGTTTTATATCAGCAAATTGCTTGATTGCTCAAGAAAGTACTTATATTAGCAAAGGTCAATCATCGCTGCCCCAAATCAGAATTCTATTAAAAACATAGAAGACAAAATGCCTTCCTGAACCATGTTTTATCAATAGACAAACTTCCGGTGGTAACCAAATGGTAGCAAATTTTCATAATTCAAATAGTTGTTATGCCTAAATGAACAAAGTTCAACACTATTACAAGCTTGTCGGGAAGAGTGCAAGGCAAATCGATGCAAAACTATATGTACAAAGAAGGTGGCAACAAAACAAATTAACCCCAAATGCTTACTTAGCAAGGAAATAAGTTACAAAGCTAACAAAACATGCATCCTTCAAAGTTCACTTACATTTAGTCCGTGCATGATCCACAAAATGCAGTGGTGACAGATAGAATTGGGGAAAGCTTCGAACAAACCAAAGAAAACAAAAGGAAATGTCCGCCAATGGCTCAGATTTATGGAAGATGGCTATAAACACTGGAGCATAAATAAGCAACACCTTTAGATATACAAGTAAAAAAGGGTCTAGGGTTCATTGCATAGTGGGCTCAGATTCGCTTTTCTCGATCATATAACCTACCCCATCATCTCTTGTCACCAGATCAATCTGTTTATACAATGGAGCTGCCCCGTTATCACTCAACAAGAATGACCATCCAAGGACAGATCAATAGGTATCACAGATCAAAAGGATTCTAGAGACAACAGGAGGATCCAACTTGATACCCATAGGTGCCTTGATTGCTCAAAGGCACACTCATTCCACCACGCTAATCATCATCGCCTAGCACTAACGCCACCGCCACGCATAAAGCGAAATGGCGAGAATGCCCCCGGCGGGGCAGGCTATTTACGAGCGGTGGCACGAAATGGGAGTAACTATTCATTCCAGCAGTAACTTTTTTTATCCGACGGACGAGGTCGTTACAGGGGTCGATCCGACGCCCAGATCCGATCAAGCCACCCGATCCGACGGCCAGAATCCCAAATCGCTGTGCGCGGCTCGAGGAGCTTTATTCTTATTTCTAGATGGATGTATGGATCAATGTAGCCATGGCCATGTCCCATACAAGAGCCAAGCAGAGGAGCAGGAGGAAGATGGAGCTCACCGAGGAGGTTGTAGCCGAGGCAAGATTTCGGCACGCCGGGTTATGCGTGAACGCCGGCCCAACCGCAAGGAACAGCGTCGAGTTGGCGCTTGCACCGCCCCGCCGACGAGCACAAACGCACCAAAAACCTGTATAAGAAAGGCATGATTATTTATCGAAACAATTATTTAATTAGTACTATTTAGCGTAATGACTAATAGGTAAGACATACAGTGCAAAGATCTCATGCTCTCATGGTTGAGCCTCTCTTTTTGAGAAAAGACACCCCAGTCAATTAGATCACCTAGCGGTAGCCCAAGAGCGAGCTTGTCCTTCACTGGGCAAGAATGGAGTATTACCTAACGAACATTGCTTACCCCATATTCATTTATAAAGTATATTTAATCTGTATGCTCTGTACACATTTATTCGATGCGGTTACTCAGACTAAACATATCTGATCCAACAGTTAAACAGCCGTAGATTAGGAGTTGGCCTATTGGAAAATGCAGCTGATTCATAAGTAGATCTTTAAGCACCCGTAGGATGGTATATTAGCAATAGTTCTAAGCATTTTTTAGATAGCGAGCTCGATGAAATTAAGGATTTTAGGTTACTTTTCAATTATAATGCCCATGAAAGGTTTAAAGATTTTTTTCTTTTAGCTGTCCCATGACAATCTGCACTAAAATCCTATTACATCCACAAGCACATTAAAGAAAGAGAGTTACCTAGCCCACGACCGGAGGCGCAGGAGCATCCAAAGGTCCGCTCCATCAGAGAGGAGTGGCAGGCAGGGAAAGCCGACGCTAACGAGGAGCCCACCCAGCCTGCCTGCATGAAGAAGAAACCAAGTGCATGCATAAGAGGGAAGGTAAGTGAGTGGGAAGAGAAAATGAAGCAGCCCGAGCTCGAGAGAGCTCGTGGATGCTTCATCTCTTATTTCTGGATGGATGGATGGATCAATATAGCCATGGCCATGTCCCATGATGGCAGAGTCAAGCAGAGGAGCAGGAGGAAGATGGAGCTCACCGAGGAGGTTGTAGCCGAGGCAAGACTCGATCACGCCGAGGTTGCGCATGAACGCCGGCCCAACCGCAAGGAACTGCGTCGGAGATGCGCTTTGCACCGCCCCGCCGACAAGCACAAACGCACTAAAAACCTGTATTAGAAAGGCATCGTTATTTATCGTAAACAATTATTTAGTAATTACTATTTAGCGTAATGACTAATAGGTAAGACATACAGTGCAAAGACCACATTTTGTCTTGCATAAGGAATATTTCCACACTTTTAAGTGTATGACATATGTCATCTATTTGTTAGAAAAAGCATCTTGTCTAAGGTGTGGCAAAACCAAACACTGCCTTGGTTAAATTGTGCTTGCCTAGAGGTGTGGCCATGTGGCTAAAACCAAAAAATTAGACGCCAACTATATGTTTTTCTAAAAGGACACATGAACATATTAAATACAGTAAAGTGCAAATTGCAGTTTATTCCTCTGGTCTATAACAACATTTAATTCCCACTAATGAACAAGATTGAGGTCAATATACATTTTACCTTGTTTTTCTCATTGTTGTTGTAATGCTCCAATGCGAGGTTTGCATAGTCATCAGATTGCCTTTGAAGACGTCCCTCATAGTCATACAGCCGGCGATTGTGGACCATCTCATCATCTGAGGAGTGCCGCTCTGGAGAATCCGGTGCGTAGTCCTCACAGTCAGACCACCTAAATTTGACCAAAAGGTCAAAAAGGCAAAAGGCATGGTTATCATGCATTATGATCATTTGACAACAAAATAAAAGGAGCTGCTGCAGACCCTGACTATTTCATAAAGTAATGCATATGGGACAGCATGAATGATCGATTGTGAAAACATGGTGATGAGCAATGAATAGGCAATCATATAGGTCAAACTGATGGACTTTGGGCAATGGTTCAGAAAGAAGTTTGTCTATAAATATTTATGTATGTTTCATGATAAGAAAGGTAAATCCATCAAAAGCTGACTTACATCTCGTGGTCAGGATGAAGAAGTGGCAATGTAGGGTTGTTTTCATCAAGCTGGAGGCTTGATATTCGCATCACAAAGGTCAAGCCTAATAGAAATAAAAATTCAGATGGACAAAGGCTGATATATAATACTATAACCAATCAAACATATAAGCATGAGAGGATTCATTCAGCTTACATGTTGGCGCTCTGATCGAGAAGAGGTAAAGAAGAAGGAGAATATTCATCACCCACAAATTGAGTTTCAGGCGAGGAAGGGGAGTCTGGCTCTCGAGGTTCAGAAGGAGGAACCCTTCTATAGTATAGCACATGTGACGCCCTCGATTCAATCGTACACTAATCATGCACGCAAATGTGTACGATCAAGATCAAGGACTCACGGGAAGATATCACAACACAACTCTACAAATAAAATAAGTCATACAAGCATCATAATACAAGCCAGGGGCCTCGAGGGCTCGAATACAAGTGCTCGATCATAGACGAGTCAGCGGAAGCAACAATATCTGAGTACGCACATAAGTTAAACAAGGTGCCATAAGATGGCTAGCACAAACCGGGATACAGACGAAGAGGACAGGCCTCCCGCCTGGGATCCTCCTAGGTCACTCTGGTCGCCGCCGGTGGCTGCACGTAGTAGTAGGCGCCCGAGTAGTAGTCGTCATAGGCGGTGGCGTCGATCCTGGCTCCATCGTCGATTGCAGCAATCGAGTAGAGATAGGGGAAAAGGGGAACAAGGCAACCGTGAGTACTCATCCAAAGTACTCGCAAGCAAGGAGCTACACTACATATGCATGGATATACGTAAAGGCCATATCGGTGGACCGAATCTGCGAGAATGCCGTAATAAGAGGGGATAGCTAGTCTTAACGAAGACTACGCTTCGACACTGCCTTGCATGCATGTAAGAGGACAACGGAAGTCCTCCAAGTAACATCATATAGCAATAATCCTACCCGCAATCCCTGCTCATATCCCCGAGCGAGAGCGACCACCGTTGTATCCGCACTTGGAAGGGTGTGTTTTAACAAGTATCCGGTTCTAGTTGTCATAAGCTCAAGGTACAACTCCAAGTCGCCCTGTTATCAAGATCACGGCTATCCAATAGATTAACTTCCTGCAGGGTGCACCATCTTACCCAAAGACGCTTGATCCCATTTGGCCGGACACACTTTCCGGGTCATGCCCGTCACAGAAGATCAACACGCCGCAGCCCCACCTAGGCACAACAGAGAGGCCAAGACGCCGGTCTAAACCTAAGCCGCCAGGGTCAGGCCCATCGCCTCAACACACCTGCACGCTGCGTTGGGCGGCCGGAAGCGCACCTAGCCTAACAGCGCTCCAGTCCAATCCGGCGCGCCGCCGCTCGTCACGACGTCTGAAGTGCTTCTGATACCACGACGCCGGATACCCATAACTACTCCCGCGTAGATGGTTAGTGCGTATAAGCTCAGAGCCAACCCGGATCAAATACCAAGACCTCGTTAAGCGTGTTAAGTAACCGCGAACGCCGAACAGGCCAGCCCACCTCTCTCTAGGCGGTCTCAACCTGCCTGCCGCTCGCCTCAATGATCCACTCGTGGGTGCTCCATCACCCGACCCGACTTTAGTCTCACATGTATCATGTATAAGTATATAGTATATACCGTGATCAACTCCCGAGTGATCACGGCCCGATAGTATAGCACGCGCATGCATACAAGAAAGTAGGGCCACAGATGAAAGTACTAGCATCCTATACTAAGCATATAGGATTGCGTAAGGTAACAATGGTTACAAGGACAAAGCTATGCAACAAGATAGGAGTATCCGAAAACAAGAATATGCTATGCTACTCTAATGCAAGCAAGGTAGATAAGAGTAGGCGATATCCGTGATCAAGGGGGCTTGCCTGGTTGCTCTAGCAAGAGTGAGGGTCGTCAAGATCAGAGTCGAACTGCCACCGCAGCGTCGGCCTCGTAGTCTCATCAAGAGAAGAGGGGAAGAAACAATGAATACACGGTAACAAATGCATAACGATGCATGACATGCCAAGAAGCGATGCTAGGCGTGCCCTAACGTGGTAAGAAGGGTACCGGTTTAGGGGAAGGCATCCGAAGTTATCCTGCCTCCCGACGCCTGTCGATGATGAACCGGAGGAGAAAGTTTGCAGTTCGATAGGTTAGAGTCGTGTGGTGGACGAACGGATCGCGTATCCGGATTCGCCTCGCTGCTCGAGCAACTTTCATGTTGAAATTATTTTAATTGGATAACGGATTAAAAGTTATGATTTATAAAAGGTTTTATTAATTTCTGGAATTTTAATTAATTATTTAATTAATTTGAAATTGCATTTATGACATCAAGATGATGTCATGTTTGCGTCATCAATCAACAGGGTTGACTAAGTCAACCCCGACAGTGGGTCCCACATGTCATACTCTATACCTAATTAACCTAATCGATTAATTAACATTACTTAATTAAGTTAATTAATGATTAGAGTTAATTAATTCGAAATTAATTAGTTTAATTAATTACCCAATTAATTTAACTAATGATTAGGTTTAACTAATCCGAATTAATTAGTTTAATTAATTACTCAATTAATTAATTAATTAATTATTTAGTTAATTAGTTTAATTCATTTTAATTCATTTTTAGTTCGGTTTTAATTAAAACGCCTTTTGTTTTAATTGGGGGTGGGGCCCCACGTCGCTGGGCCCTATGGCCAAGGCAAGGCGACGCGCGATGAAGGCGCGTTCGATTCGGCACCACCTGACCCGGGTCGGGGAGGCGCGATCCAGAGGCGGATCGGGCGGGGCGGGCGGCCGCCGGCCGAGCCACGGCAGCACGGCGGCGTGAGTGACGCGACGCCGCTGGCGTCGGGAGGGCGAACGGGTGGGGGCTCGGGTTCGGCCGGGGCAGCGAGGATCGGTCATGGCGGCGAGGCGCCGAACGGGGGGAGAGCGAGGGGCTGGGCGGCGCTAGAGGCGCCATGGTCGCCGACGGGGAAAAGGAAGGGGAGAGGGGCCACGCAGGGCGGGCCGGTCAGGGCCACGGCGGCCGGATCCGCAGAGAAGGAGAGGAACGGGGGGGAGGCGTCGGCTGTCACGGGGGCCCGATCCGCGACGGGCCGGTCTGGGGCCACGGCGACGAGCGGAGGAGCCGGGGAGCCGAGAGGGCGTCGGTCTGGCGGGACGGCCGGAGCCGGGCCACGACGGGAGAGGGAGGAGAGGGGGGGCTCACAGGGGGGAGCAGGGTCTCGGCCGTGGGCTGGGTGAGGGCGGGCAGGCCAAGGGGAGGAGGCCGGGAGGCGTGCCCGCGACGAGGCGGAGAGGGCCGAGCCATGCGCGGCGGAGGCCAGCTGGCTCGAGGGGGGGGGGCGACGGAGGGAGGAGGGAGCTCCCGGGCGGCGGAGGAGGAGGGAGGACCGGGGTTCCGGTCGCGCGGGGGGTCGGCGGCGAGGTGGGAGGACGGGGGGTGTGCTCGGTCGGGGTTTCCTCCACCGATCCAGATCGGGGGAGAGGAGAGGCGAGGGGCGCGTGGGGGAGTGGGGTGGTGGCTAGGGTTAGCCACCGGTGGGGGGGCTAAGTGGGGCGGTGGGCGGTGGGCGGTGGGCCGCCCAGGGGGAAGGAATGGGCCAAAGGAGTGGGGGGGGGGCGGTGGGGGCGGGGGGGGTTATCCCCTTCGCTGTTTTATTTTTTTCCTTTTCTCTTTTTATTATTTTTGTTTTTTCTGTTTTGGTTTATTTAAAATGCTCTGGCATTTTATAAATATTATTGCACCCCACCAACATTAGGTTAGGTATTTTAGAAAACCCCGGAACATTTTAGAATTAGTTTTCGAAACCCTTTATCATTTGTTTCATTTTTGATTTTGTTTTAGGACGGATCCGAATTAACGAGAGGTTAATTAACATAACCGGGTGATTACTGTTGCATAACCATCCGGGCGTTACAAATCTCCTCCACTACAAGAAATCTCGTCCCGAGATTTAGGAGGTAGAAGGAAAGAGTGCGGATATTCATCTCGTAGACGATCCTCGCTCCTGTGTGGCTTCATCTTCGAGTGATTCACCATCGGACTTTGAGAAACTTGATCGCTTTCCGACGTGTGCGGCGTTCAGCTTGGTCGAGAATGCGGACCGGATGCTCTTTATAGGAGAGGTCCTGCTGCAATTCGAGCACTTCATGGTCCACGCCGGATTGGGTCTTTGAAGCAGCGCCGGAGTTGGGACACGTGGAACACATCGTGAACCCGAGAAAGGTTCGACGGAAGCTCCAGCTTGATAGGCCACTTTTCCACGCCTTTCCGTAATAGTGAAAGGGCCTATATAGCGAGGCGCTAACTTGCCCTTGATCCCGGCGGTGAGCACCTTCATTGGTGTAACGCGAAGATAGGCCTTTTCGCCAAAGTTGATAGACCATGTCTTTGTGATGACGGTCATAATTACTTTTTGACGAGACCGAGCAGTCTTGAGATTCTCGCGAATAATGCGGACTTGTTCTTCGCATGTTGATAATATCCGGACCAAGAGTGGACGCTCCCCGCTTCGACCAGTTCGAGGGTGCGCACTTTCGCCCATATAACACTTCAAGGGGGCCATCTTCGCACTAGCTTGATAGCTATTATTATAAGAGAACTCAGCATACGGAGAGATTCCTCCCATTTCTTGCCGAATGAGACGACACAAGCTCAAGCATGTCTTCGAGAATTTGGTTGACACGCTCAACTTGCCCTTGAGATCGGATGAAAAGCAGATCGAAAGATAAATGAGTCCCCATAGCTTCTTGAAAACTTGCCCGTAATCTTGAAGTGAATAAGCTGCCACGGTCCGAATCGATAACCAAAGGGAATACCGTGAAGTGAAACAATTCGACATATAGAGCGTTGCAAGCTGGCTAGCGGTGATCGCTTTTTGACCGCCGGAAAATGTGCAACTTTAGAAAGCCGGTCAATGACGACAAGAATAGCATCATTACCTTTCTGCGATTTGGGAAATCCAAAGGACGAAGTCCATTTCAACATGGTCCCATTTCCATTCGGGAATAGAGATAGGCTGCGAGTTCCAAAGAGGCCTTTGATGTTCTCGCTTTGATACGACGGCAAACGCCACACTCGGAAACATAGCGAGCAATGTCCTCGCTTCATATTAGACCACCGTAATCTCGATTTAATGTCTTGATACATCTTTGTACCGCCAGGTGGATACATAGAGGCGATCATGAGCTTCTTGCATAACCTTCTGAGTCATATCCAGGTTGTCCTTCTTACACGGCACCACTAGGCGGCCTTTGAAGTACAAGGCGCCATCATCGGCAATAGTGAAGGAGGGATTTCCTTTCCTGACGTCTTGTTTAAGCTTGTAGACTTCAGTCAAATCCTGCATTGTCTTTATGGTGCCCAAGAGATCGGGTTCAACAGCCGGGGTAAAGAGGGATCCTGGGGAACAACACGGAGATTCATCTTGCGAACTCCGGAGGAGGGGGAGCGAGTGCACCGGAGGAACAATATGGAGGTTCAGACTGCTGAATTCTTCAACAAGTGAGGGCTGAACTTTGTGAACTCAAGGTGGTTGCAAGAAGACTTATGGCTCAAGGCATCAGCCATTACATTAGCCTTGCTCGGCGATAGGAAATACCCAAATCAAAGTCTGCAATGCCTCCATCCATCTCTGCGACGGAGGTTCAGGTCTGGCTGAGTAAACAGATACTTCAGACTTTGGTGGTCAGTGTAGATCTCAACGATTACCGAGAAGGTAATGTCGCCATCGCTTTAGCGCATGAATGACGGCAGAAGTTCGAGGTCATGAACTGGGTAGTTCTCCTCGTGAGGGCGAATCGTCGAGAGGCATAAGCAACTACTTTGCGCTCTTGCATTAGGACACCGCCTAAACCTTGACGGATGCGCAGAAATGACGAAGTCCTTCTTAGTATCGAGGAGCTAGCATCGGGCGAAGTCAACTTGTCTTTGAGTGCTCGGAAACTTTCCCGACACTTATCTCGCCCATTGAACTTGACGCCTTTATGCAACAAGTTAGTCGAGGTCTGGCAATCTTGGAGAAGTTCTCGACTTAATCGACGACAATAGTGGCGAGACCGAGAAAACTTCGACTTGCTTAACGCTCTTCGGAGGAGTCCAATCGAGAATAGCTTGAACTCGTTCAGGTTGACGGCAATGCCATCCTTAGATATGACATGCCCAAGATAGGTTACTTGGAAGCCGAATTCACACTTGGAGAACTTGGCATAGAGTTGATGCTCTCGTAGCTTTTCCAAAGACAAGACGAAGATGTTCAAGATGTTCTTCTTCATTCTTGAATAGATCAGATATCATCCAGATAAACCACGCACGAACTTGTCGAGGTAATCCATGAATATATAGTTCATCAAAGCGAGAGAAGGTGGCTGGAGCATTGGTTAGGCCGAAAGACATGACGATGTACTCGTATGAACCATAACGAGTCACAAATGCGGTCTTTGGGATATCCTCCTCACGAACACGGATCTGGTGGTAACCCAACCTCAAGTCGAGTTTCGAGAACACTGACGAACCAGCCAGTTGATCATAAAGATCATTGATCCGAGGAAGAGGATACTTATTCTGAATGGTAGCTTGATTTATAGGACGGTAGTCTTGAACCAATCGGTTTGTCCCATCCTTCTTCTTAACAAAGAGAGAAGGTGCTCCCCAAGGAGAGCAACTTGGGCGAATGAAACCGCTTTGAAGAGATTTGTCGATTTCCTCCTTTAGTTCAAGGAGTTCATGCGGCGGCATCTTGTAGGGCCGTTTGGCTATAGGAGTGGTGCTGGTTTCAAGTCGATGACGAATTCGACAGCCCTAGCAGGGGAATCCTCGAAGTTCTTCAGAAAGACGCCTTGGAAATCGCAAACGACGTGAATGTTTTCAATTCCCTCGAGTGGTGCGGCGCTCAATGCATTCAATGCATAGAGCCTTGCCTCGACATTTTGAACCGAACGAGCATTGTAGCTACGATTTCATCGAAGGGTGCAGCGGATGGACGGTCTTAGTGGCAAACGATTGACGCCAGATCGCTTTCAACCAATCCATCCCAAAATGAGGTCAATGCTACAAGACTTCAGACGATAGGAGAGACAAGGAATTCCATTCCTTCGATTTCAACGGGACGCTGTTGCAAATCATGGAAGTCCGACATTGGCCCGCTGGGTGTGTACTAATAGTGAAGCATTCATGTCTTCACTTTTAATGCCATGCATGAATGCAAAATCTTCGACATGAATGAATGTGATGCCCCGAATCGAATAAAACAGATGCGTGTACTGAATTTACGAGGAGTGTACCCATCACAAGAGCAGGCTGGTCTTGAGCTTCGCTCGATCAACGTGGTTGGCCCGAGCTTGCCCATAAGACTTTCCAAAGGTTGTTGCGCTCGGTGTTTCCACGGCCACCGCCGGAAGGGCCGCTTGATTCGGTTCGGTTGCATTCTCTAGCACGGTGCCTCGCTGTCCGCACCAAGCATAAGCCATTATTGGGAGTGGGAACAGGAGCTTGGGGTGGTGGAGCTGGAAGCTTGGCTGCTTAGTTGTAGGCGCACGAGGTGTAGCATAGTTCTCGCTTTGAAGCAGAGCATTCGGTGGTACATGCTGTTGGGAATCCATATCTTGCGCTTCGCGAGGACGGGCTCAAGATGAGCCCGTGTCACGGTTGCGCTGTTAGAGCTCTGTATTCCTGCGCACCAGTTTCGACATTGATAGCTTTGTTCACCAAGGTGGCGAAATCAGCAAAGTCGTGCACTAGAGTGCGAGCTTGATGTCGACTTGAAGACCGCCACGGAACTTCTCCCGTCTGCGTGCATCGCTTGTAATATCCTCTTGAAAGATAGCGAGACAAGTCCAAGAACTCTCGATAGGCTTCAACAGTCTTGTTGCCTTGGGTGAGGTTATGGAACTCACGCTTCTTCCGTCCATGACCCCTTGAGGGATGAAGCGGCACGGAAGGCAGCCTGGAAGTCCGGCCAGTGATGAGTGTTCCAACCGGCAGGTACGACGGTGGCTGTCCCACCATTGAGCTGCGGGTCCCTTCAGAAGAAGGAAGCAAAGGTGACATAGCTGGCGAGGGCTACATCAGCAGACTCCATCTCATAGGTGATGTCACGGAGCCGATCATCGCATCCGAGGGCTGAGTTGAGCTGCGGTAAACGCCGGGGTTCAGCGTATGAATTCTGCAGAGTTGTTCCGTTTGGGTGCGGTTCATATTGGGGCGAGGAACTGAGCCATCATGTTCTCCATGAACTGGCGATTCATCTCAAGCTGTTGGACCATACCGCCATGTACTCAGCGGTGGTGGGAAGTTGGCACCACGACCACGACCTGCTGGCCTAACCATCCTGCTATTATATAACAGGGGTAGTTCAAAGATTTGAGAAATTAAGCAAGAGACAGAATCATTCATGATGAATCATGCATAATGAAAGCAGATGATGGGAACTACATAGTAGTTGGCATATCTTACAAAAGGAATCATGCATGAGTTCGATACATAGAGTCCAGTACATAGACTACTACATCATAGGCGCACACAGGCTCGCGGCGAATACATCAAATACTAACAAGCAAGTCTACATCAGTCCACGCGGCATGCGGAGGTAGTCAGAGCTCGAAAGCTGATAGTGCGGCAAAGGATAGTCCTCCACGTCGGTGACACAGGGGCCGCGGATACTCGGTGCTGAATCCGACGCCCGTGGCGAAAGGGCCAAGTCGGGAGAGTAGCCTCCACGTCGCCAACCGACACCACAGGGCATCATGGTCTGGCGGGGTAGATCGCAGAACGCGGCAGCTCTCCGGATCGGACAAAGGGTGCATCAGCGTCGAGCACGGTAGAGGTGCCGACGGGTGATGTACAACTCGTGGCGAAGAGCTCGGTTAGCTCGATCCAGCCCATCGGATGCGTAACAAAGTTCGATGGTGGAAGGGCTCTCTGGTGACAATGGTGTAGGCAGCGGTGTAGTAACCTCCTCACCAACATCGACGCGATAGCAATGTGCTCAAAGGGGAGGTGTCCAACTCGATACTCGACGAAGGCGTGTCGATGCAGCATAAGCAGCATCGTGGACTGCCATATCGATGGTCACTCCAACACCATGTGCGGTGTGCAGACAAGAGTGGACTCGTACTCCCGAGAGTAGAGGTGGGCGATGGCGCATCGCTTCTCTGGTTGTAGTCTGGTACTCCTCATAGGCGGTGTACTCGGGTGCCAGCGATAACCCGATAGGTCATCATCTCGGCTAGCACCGCAGTGATCCCGAGGCACCAATGGCCGTCGTGTGGCGCCTGCGACCTGCCTCGTGGGTTCCATCTGAAAACAAAGACGTTACAAAGGAGTCAAATGACGTGGTGGAAATTGTTCAAATACAATTCCAAAAACAACTAAGGCTATATCCATCTTCGGGGTGAATGCGGTCACGGGATCCTAGTGCTAGTTAGTAAAATCGTTTAACCCGAGTAGAAGAGAGTCCAGAGTCCCAGAGGAAAGGTCGAGGAGTAAAAGATCCTAATACCACCCGATGGCGACGTGGGCCCGTAAGGCACACAGCCAAGTTAGTAAAAGTTTTGCAATGTCTAGACTCGACTTGGCCAAGGAGTGTGGAAGGGGATTCCTACAGCGATGGGCTCGATACCAACTTGTGACGCCCTCGATTCAATCGTACACTAATCATGCACGCAAATGTGTACGATCAAGATCAAGGACTCACGGAAGATATCACAACACAACTCTACAAATAAAATAAGTCATACAAGCATCATAATACAAGCCGGGGCCTCGAGGGCTCGAATACAAGTGCTCGATCATAGACGAGTCAGTGGAAGCAACAATATCTGAGTACGGACATAAGTTAAACAAGGTGCCATAAGATGGCTAGCACAAACCGGGATCTGATCGAAGAGGACAGGCCTCTGCGCTGGATCCTCCTAGGTCACTCCCGGTCGCCGCGGCGGGCTGCACGTAGTAGTAGGCGCCCGAGTAGTAGTCGTCATAGGCGGTGGCGCTCGATCTGGGCTCCATCGTCGATTGCAGCAATCGAGTAGAGATAGGGGAAAAGGGGAACAAGGCAACCGTGAGTACTCATCCAAAGTACTACAAACAAGGAGCTACACTACATATGCATGGATATATGTGTAAAGGCCATATCGGTGGACCGAATCGCGAGAATGCCGTAATAAGAGGGGATAGCTAGTCTTAACGAAGACTACGCTCGGACACTGTCTTGCATGCATGTAAGAGGACAACGGAAGTCCTCCAAGTAACATCATATAGCAATAATCCTACCCGCAATCCCTGCTCATATCCACGAGCGAGAGCGACCACCGGTTGTATCCGGCACTTGGAAGGGTGTGTTTTAACAAGTATCCGGTTCTAGTTGTCATAAGCTCAAGGTACAACTCCAAGTCGCCCATTATCAAGATCACGGCTATCCGAATAGATTAACTTCCCTGCAGCGTGCACCATCTTACCCAAAGACGCTTGATCCCATTTGGCCGGACACACTTTCCGGGTCATGCCCGCCGTAAGATCAACACGCCGCAGCCCCACCTAGGCACAACAGAGGCCAAGACGCCGGTCTAAACCTAAGCGCCAGGGGTGCAGGCCCATCGCCTCGAGCACACCAAGCGTTGCGAGGGCGGCCGAAGCAGACCTAGCCTAACAGTGCGTTCAGTCCAATCCGGCGCGCTACGCCGCGTCCGTCGTTGACGTCTGAAGTGCTTCGGTGATACCACGGCGGGATACCCATAACTACTCCCGCGTAGATGGTTAGTGCGTATAAGCTCGTAGCCAACCCAGATCAAATACCAAGACCTCGTTAAGCGTGTTAAGTAACCGCTGACGCCGAACAGGCCAGGCCACCTCTCTCCTAGGCGGTCTCAACCTGCCCTGTTGCTCGCCTCAATGATCCACTCATGGGTGCTCCATCACCGACCCGACTTTAGTCTCACATGTATCATGTATAAGTATATAGTATATACCGTGATCAACTCCCGAGTGATCACGGCCCGATAGTATAGCACGGCGCATGACAAGAAAGTAGGGCCACGAGATGAAAGTACTAGCATCCTATACTAAGCATATAGGATTGCGGTAAGGTAACAATGAAGTTACAAGGACAAAGGCTATGCAACAAGATAGGAGTATCCAAAACAAGAATATGCTATGCTACTCTAATGCAAGCAGGTGTAGATAAGAGTAGGCGATATCCGTGATCAAGGGGGCTTGCTGGTTGCTCGCAAGAGTGAGGGTCGTCAAGATCAGAGTCGAACCGCCACCGCAGCTGCGTCGGCCTCGTAGTCTACCGAAGAGAAGAGGGGGAAGAAACAATGAATACACGGTAACAAATGCATAACGATGCATGACATGCCAAGAAGCGATGCTAGGCGTGCCCTAACGTGGTAAGAAGGGTACTGGTTTAGGGGGGGAAGGCATCCGGGAAGTTATCCCGTCTCCGGACGTCTGTCAGACAGATGAACCGGAGGAGAAAGTTTGCAGGTTCGATAGGTTAGAGTCGTGTGGTGGACGAACGGACTGCGTATCCGGATTCGTCTCGTCGTTCTGAGCAACTTTCATGTTGAAATTATTTTAATCCGGATTACGATTAAAAGTTATGATTTATAAAAGGTTTTATTAATTTCTGGAATTTTAATTAATTATTTAATTAATTTCGAAATTGCATTTATGACATCAGCATGATGTCATGCTGACGTCATCAGTCAACAGGGTTGACTAAGTCAACCCTGACAGGTGGGTCCCACATGTCATACTCTATACCTAATTAACCTAATCAGATTAATTAACATTACTTAATTAAGTTAATTAATGATTAGAGTTAATTAATTCAGAATTAATTAGTTTAATTAATTACCCAATTAATTTAACTAATGATTAGGTTTAACTAATCCAGAATTAATTAGTTTAATTAATTACTCAATTAATTAATTAATTAATTATTTAGTTAATTAGTTTAATTCATTTTTAATTCATTTTTAGTTCTGGTTTTAATTAAAACGTCTTTTGTTTTAATTGGGGGGGTGGGGCCCCCACGTCAGTGGCCCTATGGCCAAACGGGCGCGGGCGACGCGGGCGATGCGGGCGTTGCCCGATTCGGGCACGACCCAGGCCGGGTCGAGGCGGCGCGATCCGAGGCGGATCGAGGCGTGGGCGGCCGGAGCGGCCGAGGTTGACGCCCGGCCGCCGCCGTGGCGACGCTGCCGTGCGTCGGGAGGGCGAACGGGTGGGGTTGAGTTCGCCGGGCCGCAGCGAGATCGGTCATGAGGCGGCGATCAACGAGCAGAGAGCGAGGGCTCGGGCTGGCGCTAGGCGCGTCGCGAGTCGCCGACGGGGAAAAAGGAAGGGAGAGGGGCCACGCAGTGGCCGGGCCGGTCGGGACCACGGGGCGGATCCGGCAGAAGGAAGGAGAGGAACGGGGCGTCAGTGCTGTCTGCTGGGGCCCGATCCGCGACGGGCCGGCGGGGGCCACGGCGACGAGCGGAGGGAGCCGAGGGGGGCGTCAGTCTGGGGGGCCGGAGCCGGCACGACGGGAGAGGGAGGAGAGGGGGGGGCCTCACAGGGGAGCGGTGGTCTCGGCAGTGGGCTCGGTGAGGGCGGGCAGGCCAGGGAGGGGAGGAGGCCGGGAGGCGTGCCTGCGACGAGGCGGCCGAGCCGGGCGGGCGGAGGCATGCTGCTCGGGGGGGGGCGACGGAGGGGAGGAGGGAGCTCCAGGCGTCGGAGGAGGAGGGAGGACCGGGGTTCCAGGTCTTGGGGGTCGGCGTGAGGTGGGAGGACGGGGGGTGCTCGGTCGGGGCCTCCTCCGCCCAACCAGATCGGGGGGGAGAGGCGAGGGGGCGTGGGGGGTGGGGTGGTGGCTAGGTTAGCCACCGTGGGGGGCTAAGTGGGGGCGGTGGGCAGTGGGCGGTGGGCGGGGGGAGAAGAATGGGCCAAAGGGAGTGGGGGGGGGCCGGTGGGCTGGGCGGGGGGTTATCCCCTCGCTGTTTTATTTTTTTTTTCTCTTTTATTATTTTTCTTTTTCTGTTTTGTTTATTTAAAATGCTCTGGCATTTTATAAATATTATTGCACCCCACCAACATTAGGTTAGGTATTTTAGAAAACCCCGGAACATTTTAGAATTAGTTTTCGAAACCCTTTATCATTTGTTTCATTTTTGATTTTGTTTTAGGACGGATCCGAATTAACGAGAGGTTAATTAACATAACCGGGTGATTACTGTTGCATAACCATCCGGGCGTTACAGCACACCAGGCATCTTGCTTCTTCTTTCCTCGATTTCCTTCACAACCAAATTAATCATGAGACATGGACCTACTGATAGATAACAAGCAATCAATCAATTGAAGTGTATCAGTGGAATTCGCTGGGACAATAGGTGGATACAAATTCTAGGGCTCGATACAGTGTACCTCACTTTCGAGATTCGATCTGCGGGAGAGGAGGAAGACGACGACCCGATTCGAACAGCGGGGGAGGAGGAAGGATCGCCGGGATCTACGAAAAGGCGGAGATCTTTTATTACTGTGCACCGTGGCGGCGACGGCGACGCGTTTTGCCTTCACCTCTGTCTAACGAGCTCGTCGCCGTTGGGGTGCACCGCGACGGCGAGTGGCGCGTTGTGTGGGTCCTCCCCGAGCACAATCCTCGCCTGCAGCCCAAACCCAAAGAGAAAGAGGTCAACCTACTATCAAATCTGAAGCCCAACCAAAATCTTAGAAAAAAAAGGGGTGGGCAGCGACGCACCAAGGGCGAGGGAGGAGACAAAGATGTGTCGCCGAAGTCCACCGGAGCCACGCCGGCGATGAAGGTGATGCTGGGTGTGCTCGGCGAGCCCTGGTCGTCGTGTCCAGGTGAGACGCTCTGGGCGCGGCGCGAGGGGGAGGGCGCGAGGATCAAGAGGAGACCCCCTCCGCTGCTGCTCGTCGGCATCGCCCAAGGCCTGCTGCTGCTGCTCCCCGCCGTCGCGCTCCTTGTCCTCCCTCCTCTGCTGCTCGTCGTTGTTGGGGGGGCTCTGTTGCGGCGGATCTGGCCGCGACGGCGCGGTTCGAGGCGGTGGGTGGTGGCGGTGGCGATGTGGGTGGGAGGAGAGGAGGCGCGCGGGAGGGAAGGGGAGGGGAGAGGAGGCGCGGGAGGGAGAGGAGGCGGCGGCGAGGCGGGACGAGCTGGGCGCGGGGGAGGCACGGGGCGGAGGCGCGAGTGCGGTAGGGCGAGGCTGCGGGCGGCGTGGTGCGTGGGCGCGAGTGCGGGAGGAGACGGCTAGGGTTGAGCCGGCCCTTTTATACCCCTTATGCGTGAAATGACGAAAATGCCCCAGAAGGGGCAAGCTAATTACGCGCGGTGGCACGAAACAAGAGTAACTATTCATTTCTATAGTGCCAGCCCCAGATCCGATGGCCCAGGTTGTCCAGCGGCTCGATCCGACGCCCGGAATTCCATCAAGCGAACCGATCCGACGGTCAAGAGTGCCTGAGCTCTAAGGAGCCTTGTGGTAACATCCTTCTCTTATCTCTTGATACGTAATTTTTCTTTGTGATTTTTCGTAATATATACTGATCGGCCTGGGACTCACAATGCATTCATGCTTGGAAGCACGTCTGAGTCAGACTTATCTCTAAAAAAACGCCCATGACAAGCAGTCCTTGAAGCCTATTTTCATGCCATATCAATTGAGTTTTTTTAGGAAAACAATTGAATTTAATACGCCAACAATTTACATTCTGTAGGACATACACATTCGTATTGCCAAATTTAATTTGGATATTTTTGACTCGCAGGAAAGATAGATACAGAAATAGAAAAGCACATACTACAGTGTGATATCGACTTGATTTCCCAGGATTGCAAAAAGAAAAAAAAATCTTTCAGAGAGCTATGGGTTGGATGAAAAATTCTATATGAAAATCCAAAAACTTTCGTTGCTTTAATACTTTAATAAGAACATGAATCAAGGAGTTCCCGTAAAAGAGAAGCATACTGTTTGCATCACAGAAGAAAACTAAATGATGATACAGTATAGAAAGTAAAAAATAATAGCAAAAGCCCGCACCATGCAAGCAAACCAATATTAAATTGTTGCATATAAAGTTTAGCAGCTTTTTGACAATTTTTCTGATGAAACAAAACAATTCATGAAATCTAATCTGATCGGCAAATCTTTTCAAATTCAATGCATCCCATTTCTTTCCTTCTACATCATGTCTCTAATCAAGTAATCCCTCATATAACATTTTCTATTTTTTTTGTATGCGCAGAATGATCTACATAGCAATTCATGTGTATTACATCTAAAATGCATTTAAATCCATGCGTTCCTAAGAGGCCCAAGTCAAGTGTAATAAACTGTGTTGATATCCAGAACTATATTTTCATGATATAAAAAAGAACAAACTATGTCGAGAGTGAGTGAGATAGAATAACCGACCCAGAGAGAATATTTTATAAATATGTTATCTAAGTGGTAACCAAATAAGTGTCTGCGCCATGCATTTAAGCTGCAAATTTTCTTTGAAATTGTAATTGTTTGCCAAAAAGACTAATAATATGACAACAAACACAAAAATATAAACACGACAACATGCAAATCTAGCTGCGCAAATGCGCGGGTCACTCCGCTAGTTTATATAAATATAAAATCCAAATAATTGTCCACGCATAAAATCAATGGAATTTAAAATCTTGTAATAAAAAAAAATTGAAACTAATTCCCAGTTTGATGTGTTTTAAAAATGTACAACCCATTTCTGGGCAAACCGAATGAAACTCTTTTCGTCTTGAAAGATTTGCAGCCCAGCAGGGCTGATAAAGCAAGTAGGCCTCGTTTGGGTATTTCTTTTTACAAAATAGAACTGGGCTAACGATTTTCAGCAAGAAAAAAACACAACTGGGCTCATGACGTGGTAAACATAAATAAAACCCTGGCTAGACGGGCCACAGCCCCCGCACAGCCCCGTTGTTACCCTGATCGGTCGCTAAAACTATTATAAATAACAACTGCTTGTTTCTAAAAAAAAAAACTGCGCGACCTGCTGGGTCCCTGGTGTCAGCCGCTCGCAGTGTAATTCTCGTTTATTGACTACGTTGACAATGGCGTGAGCCCCAGATGTCCAACCATTAGAAGAAACCATATTTTTGGGCTTGTAATATAGAGGCACTTGCTTGCGTACTGCCATGACGCTGGTGGGTCCCTACTATCATCCTCTCCAAGTACAGTCATCTCCTTGTTCCTCTCGGTTGTTAACGACGTTGACAACGCAAGAGGGCGGCGCACCGCGCACGGCGAGCGAACCAAGGCCGCAAGGCGGAGGACAACGGCGAGGCCTCGGACGGAACGAACAGGAGCCGTGGAAGATGCGCCAGTCCAGTGGCAGGCGGAGGGGAGTACGAGGGTTGGCTGGTTCGGGTGCGGGTGCATGTTGGGGCTGACGTCGCTGGAGAATAACAAGACGTGTGGGGGAATAGAGGGAGGGACTGGCCAACGTTGGAGGGTACGCACGATAGGGCGGCGGAGGCGCAACCAGCCATGGGAGGCGGGGGCAGGCGGAGCCGACGGGGTGGTTTGGTTTGGGCGGCTGGAGGAAGAAGAAGACAAGAGATAGAAGATACACGACAGATGTTGGATGTCAATCCAACGGCTGGTAGGCAGAATCATGTGTTGACTGGCTAGTAAGTAGACACCACCTTGGATAGGCTATTTCCTCACGGGTCCCAAATGTCAGAATCCAAATCTGTCACGGTCGTGCAGCCTTTCCTATGAAAATTTACAACCCATTTGATGTGCTAGTTCGAAATAAGTTTGTGGGTGCTGGTGGGGGCTAATCACTTGGCTTCTGTAATGCACGGTGAGGTCACGCAGCCGGTGAGAGTGATGTTATTTCCCTTGGTTGGGATTTGTTAGTTGTTACAATATTTCACTCTAAATTAAACGACTGGCAAGCCATTTGCCTTGCTTCAAAGAAAATATGACAGTCACAGCCGAGTTGGAAAGGGCAAGAGCATCTAACTCCAGCTTACAAACTGTACAAAAGCACGAGGGTTAATTGTTCACCAGGTTTACAAAAAAAACCCAGGTTGAAAAGGGCAACAACATCTAACTCCAGCACTGTTTTCGGCAGTCACAGTCAAATGGATCAGTCAGGTCCATAGAATGAACATCCTGGGTCGTAAAATTTACAGGATTATGACTACAATATGTTGTAAATAGAAGGCCGGCACGTTCAGAAGCTCTTTTGCCCACCTGAAACTCCTTTTTTTGCTCTTCCACATACCCATCCGTCAAAACCATGCTGTTGATAAACTTAAGCCTGATGGACAATAGTAACCTGCATTCAGCAGGAAGAATGTGACAAATCTAGGGTTTTCACGGTTGGCTACATATCGTTCTAGCGTTATTGTCTTCAATCAATCTCATGAGAAGTGAGAAAATCTCGAAGCTTACGAATCCACCGATTGGTTATAACTTTCTTACCCCGTCATGTTGCCTAAATAGACATGAAGATTGAAAACAGTTAAGGTCTAAAAAAAAGTGTCGAAAGAGCAACAGCTGAACGGTTAATTCTAGTACACTATATGCGGGCTTCCAATGTGCGTGAAATTATCACCTTTATATACAACTTCTCCAGACATGGAAAGCATTGTAGCAAGCCAATAATCTTGTTCAGATCAAAACTATTCATTTGGATATATAAGATCTTGACAGAATCCAGCACCATTGATATGCCATCCATGGAGAAACTCTTCATTGAGCATATAACATAATATTAGTACAAAATGTGTACTCCAAGATGACATATAACTTATGCGCAGAAATTTAAAATGCAGCTTATGGTTACAAGTGTAGATGATAATGTAAAGTACCTGAAGAACTATGGAGCCAAACACCATATTGAAATGAGCACAAAGATCATGTATTACACCGAAGGTCTCTAGTTTAGGCGCAGAGAGGACGGTTATTTGCAACGGTGATTAACTAGAATCAAGGATCAACCTTTGAAGTGAAGGGGCATATTGGATGATGAGCTGCCTTCCGTCAAAACAGAATCCAATTCTTACAAGGTTAGGCGACTTTATTTGGAGACAAACAATTATAACTGTGAAAACAAGCACCAAGCACTCCAAGGCAGGGCAACTGGAGTGGATGATGCTGTGCAATGAGGCCTCCGATATACGAACCCGCACAAGTGAACGTTTCTTGAGAAATGGGAGTCGAAGGTTTAGTAGCAGTTATGCAGTAGGTCGCACAGTATCAAAGGTGGCAGTGTGGACAGAGGAGGAAAACTGCGAGATGGACATCGGTGCTGAGGGCACAGGTAGATGGCGTTCGGTATCTGGTAGGTGATTTCCAGGGGAATAGTAGAACTCAAGCAACTTTAGTTCTGTGAACTCAGGGGATTTCAGCCATCGTCCACCATGCAGGGCATGGTATGCTTGCTCGTAGCATGGCGGGATGCAGAGGCTTTGAGCGGAGCCACAGTGCGAGGAGATGATGGCTCGGGATTTCAAAATCATTAAAGAGAGATAGGCGACGATAGTCGAGATTAAGAACGCGGCGCGCCATAGAGGGCGCCACCGAATTGAGAGGACTGGGTGCGGCAGCAATCCTTGGTGGGAGAAGCGAGATGATCTCCCCAGGACGGCGTCCGGAGATCGCTGATCACGGTCCACCCGAGATTCTACGAGTTCACAGGATCCGGTGGGGGTCACCCGCTTCTCCCAGCTATCGGGTGCAGGATCTACACAGGCGTCGCCGCTGGCGAGCCTCATCTTCTTAGCGCTGGGGTCAGCCGACTCCATTTTCCTCGAGGCGTCGCGTCGCTCTCACGGTTTGAGCAGAGTAACGAATGACGAGCCTAGTTGTAGTGCGAGTGAAGAAGAAGGGAGTTGGGGTTTTCAGAGTAGTGAGGAAGAAGGGAGCTGGGGTTTTCAGTAGGAGTGAGGTGAGGAATTTGGGGTACAGTGGGCGGTGACGTGAGTGGGTGGGAGTGAGGAGGAAGAAGAACACCCAGGTTTTTGGGGGCGGTGTCTTTGGGTGTGGGTGGCGCCTCTCATTCAAGTAAATATATGGACTTTTGAATTGATTTTACTATTTACTAGGGTGGATGGGCTGTTTTGTCTTGGGCCCAGGAGAAACAATTACTACTAGTACAGTGGAGACACTCTCAGACTACCCGAAAAACAATTACTACTAGTACAGTGGATACAATACCGCTTGGCTCCTCCTAGGTCATCGAAACATCTCTCTCTCTGAATGTCGTTATACTTTTGTTCACCGACATGCGGGCCATGCAGCGCAAGGGCCCAAATGCCATCCACCAAATTAGAAGGCAGTATGCAAAGTGGAGAGTCACCCCGGTTGTAGCGTGGAAATAACGAGCCGTCGTATCACAAAATCCCACCTCCCATGATCTAAGTTTGACGACGAAGCAACCATCATTTCACTCTTCGCTGAATCCCCTTCTCCCTCACCGTCTTCAAGAAAGGCAACACTCGCATCTACCACTGTTCTTCTCTCCCAAGGAAAGGAAGGTAAACGGATCCATGATGTTGGTATATTTTCGTTCAGAGAAAAAAAAAAGAACTTTTGCAAAGCAGTAACCGATCCTCACTCTCTTTTTTGTTTCATTGTCATTGCGATTGTGTTTTCCTTTCAGTGATCTCCTAGTATTCATCAATTTCATGATGGACCAAGGAGAACTAGGCAAAGATCTGCCGATATTGGAGCAGACATGGGAGGCTGATCCCCACAAGACAGAGAGCTCCAAGAAGATGGAGGCAGCCACCGAGCCGACCCCAGATACGCTCACGACCACTACTGAGATGGTCAATGCCCCGTTTGAGGTTACAACCCCCGTGGCACTTCAGGAGCAGTTTCCCCCCTTCAAGGATGTGTCCCCCCCGCTGAGCTGCCCAAGGTGATTTTCTTCTTTGCCGATCTCGATTATGGTTTTTCATCTAAGTATGTGGTGATGAATAATGAAAAATTTTATTAGCTTCGATGCCATGCTATACATAGTGGTTTAAATAACTTGTGTTTCTTATACTGGAAAGTAATTCAAAATTTGTTTCTGTTTTAGTTAGAGCCCTGATGCAGATAAGGATTGTGTGGTTGTACATGTCACTCGCTATGAGGCGGATGACCTGAATATACGCACTGGGAAAACAAAGTTTTTAGGCTGTTAGATCCTGGAAGCCATTTGCGCTTATACCAATGAAGAGTTGTATTCCAGCCTCATTGTTGTCAGGCGTGTTGTCCAGGGTGTACTGAAGCACAAGAAGTTCAAAGCTACTCCTTCATTTGTGAGGCATACTGTTCTTGTCAAGCTTACGCAGGAACATGACGTGGCATGCCTCCACAAACAAGTTTATGAGTGGCAAGGCCACAAGGTTGTTATCATGAAGGTTCACAGGATTGAGTTGCTGCCGGACATCCTCGATGATGTTCATGGCAAGGTCAGTCTTGTGTCCAGCCCAAATTAGATGGAGGCATGAAATAGTTGCCCCAGCTAGTGTTTAATAGTAGTTTGGATTGTGTCTAATTATTCGAACCTTGCCTGTTATCGAGCCCTCTGGGGCTAGTACTCTGTTTGAATCCGTCTATGGGAACTGCTGCTACTTTTGTGTGCCCATGAATCATCGTAATTGTTGCGAAGCAGACGCTGGTCCTCACTAGTTTTATCATACGAGCGGTGTGTGTTTGATGAAATAGAGTACTCGTTAGAACTGTCTTGTTGACGTATACATAAGTACTTGTAAACACTGTTGGTGCTACCCCACTTGTAAGCAGTTGTGCAAAACACGACACATTGGCTTAGCTCGCTTCAACACTAGGCTATCGACCAGCTAACAATCAACAATCTGCTATTTGACATATAAGCAACCATGTATCTTGTTACAGTGGTTCATGCAGTTAACTGAGGCCACAATGTAAATTCCAAACGTTCACACGCTAGTCCAGCGTTCATGTGGAACACTCACATTAAACTCGGCTCATAAAAAACTTGAAAAGCATAAGTTAAGCAATTTTATACATCTCAATGATTCATAGAACATAACAAACATATACTAGTTCACAGCAAAAGACAAAGTTGTGAGAAGGTTTACAAATCAGGAAAAAACAAGCAAGGCTTCTCTGAGCAAAGGGCCTCCCGGCAGGCTTAAATTTCCTGGAGTTCACTCTGGTTTTTTCTTGTTGCCACCATCCAGGGTTAGGTTCTCTCATTCCAGAATAACCAATTATAATTGTGTTCTCAGCTGGAATGCTGAACTGAACCATGTAGTGTACTGACCAGCTGAAATTCTTGTGCATTCCACTAAATTTAAGCACCGCTATTTGCAGAAATAAGCAGACCACAATGCCTCTTGTCCTTTTGTCAAAAAACCGCCGTGCAGTCGTGCCAGCTAGTCCTCGGTCCATGGATGAACTGGTAGAAAGTGCATTCCGGACTAGGATGCAGTTGTTTTCGCTCGTCCCTACACTGCAGTCAGGAAGTAAAACGTACGAATCAACTTCTTTTATATTGCGTTGGTCATTCTACCTAGTAACTACCAATGTAGGAATACCTGGAAGACGGGTGGTTAGACGACGACAACGAGGATAGCCATCTCATTTTGCGCAGTTCTACTAAAACTGAGGTGTGTGCTTTTGATTGCGCGGATAGAAGCGATACGGAGCAGACATCCCGAAGCGATATGGAGCAGACATCCCTGTTTGCACAAATCTGAAATACGGTTATTTAAGCGTGACAGATATTTGCGTTGGCATATGATTAACAACAGCATCTATTGTGTTATAGTTGGCACTAGATTGACAAGATGAAAGTGTCCTTAAGTAAGTAGCATCACATCACATCAACACGCCACTAGATTAACATGCGAAACAATAGCATTAGTATTATTGTCATGATAGTAGCACATGGTCAGTAAATGTGCAATCAAATTTGTGCAGTTCCACTGGGATGAAGCAATGTTAGCGGTGTGAGATTTAAGTGTAACTACAAAAACACAATTCATGGGAAATAAAGCAAGACGGAAGCACTTTGTAAAATGGTGGTGGCATTGCTTCAATTTATCGATGGCACTAGACCATTACTTATAGTGACATTAGGTGGCATTGCTTAATGCTTCATGTGATTTTACATTAACGGTAGCGATATGGGCGTAGGGACAGCAGGGGCATAAAGTGGTGAGGCAAATGTGGTTGCCAGAGCGGCAAACACTCAGGCAACATGCCTGCATTTGTCCCATTTTTTATCTCCTCGGCGACATTTTCCTATGTGAGCACAGGAAATCTAGACCTGCTCATTCTCATTTGCGTTGTCCCCCAACACCCGTCACTTTCTTTCCTTTTTCAACCAAGAGATAGGTCCACTTCCACCCACCCTTTGCCATCCACCATGCTTTCTTCGTCTTTTCACCAAGAGACTGGTTGGGTAGCCAGTATCTACTACTTTCCCCCGTTTCCTCTTAGAACCAAGTCCTAGATTCATGCTACAACTTTCCCACTTCCTTCCCTGTTTGAACCAACTCTTAGAGTCGACTGTATGAACTAGCTTTACATCTAATAATAGTAAAAGTCTAGGTGGCTTTGGAACAGCGGACGGAAGTAGAAAAAGATCCACACGAAGCCAAGTGGGGAGCTGGGGCGATGAAACAAGGCAGGTTTGAAGGAATATATACAGGGTCGTCGGCATGTGGCAAAGGCGGCGTCGGGAGGCTGCATCTTAGCCACAATACCGAGGGAGGAAGAAGGGGTCGGAGGCCCTCCGGAGCCGCTCTCTCGGAGAGAGAGCGGCACGACCGCCCGATCGAGACGGGCAGCCATTAATGGTCTCCTCCTCGCGCCGGCAGCAGCGTGAGCGATGAACCTACACCCCTGCCCGGTCGAGGTTGTCGGCCGGATTTATGACCAGCCGTGAGCTGAGAGAGAGTGTGGCCACCTATGTCTTGCTTAGATCTGGAGAGCATGAGAGAGTGAACGAGATGAACCCTGGTAAAGCAAGCGCTAAGGCTCCTGCTTATATATATAGTGGAGTGATTTTGTCGTACCAGCTTCAAAAAAATGCGCTCCTATGTGTACCCGCGAGTGGGTGTGAGAGAACTATTGCGTGCGTGCACCGCTTTTCTTCGTGAGAGTACAATATACTATGCCCAAAGAACGTTCGCCACAAGAGTAATAGTATAAGTGTGTGACGTGTGAGCTAAAATAAAATGTGCATGACGTCTTTTGTTTTTTAGAAGTTCTGAAGGTAGGGTGTGAAGAGCACATATGTGTGTGACGTCTACCTGCAGATAGACGGTGGGTGCGAGAGGACTCGGGAGGGTGCGTGTGTGTGAGAGAGAGGGGGGCACGTACCAATGCAATGCATGTGTCCATAAATCATTATCCAACAAATGTTCGCCACAAGCCTTTTCCTGACGAACACTGTAAGAACCGTTAGATTGGCATCCGATAATGCCAGTTTTGCCATGTCATTTAACAGAAAAGCCACTCCTCCTACACACAAATCTTCCACATAAGTGTTAGCAACTGCCGTATGCTCCCTCCGTTCCAAAATGAAGTGCATATAGATTTATTGAAAATTCGAACCTCGCAAACTTTTACCGAGTTTTCATGTACCAAATTGCACATGTAGAATACCCTGTATATATCATTTCATTCATCTTCAAGAGTTAACTATAAAGAGGGGGGAGGAGTCTACAAAGAAAGACCATCGTATCACCTGCAGCAATTTCAACCATCCTTTGGTGTGGAGGAATATCATAGGAACTCTATATGATATGATTTTTATAGAATTTTTTCCTTTAGAGCCAATTGGTTCATAGGAATAGATTCATATACTCCACATTTCAAAGGAAAATAAACATTAGCGTATATTCAATAGAAAAGTTCCTATGATATGAACCAAATTACATCTCTTTTCTAATCCCTCCTCATAGGAATTGAGATACATGTCATCTCTAGATTCAATAGAAAAGTTCCTATGATGTCAACCAAATGACATCTCTTTTCCAATCCCTACTCATAGGAATTGAGATACTCCATGTCATCTCTTTCCCTACAACTTCCATGTATACATCTTCTATTCATAAATAGCTAGTACAACCCACTAGCAGCTTTTTCCAAGACATGCAACTATGGCACAAGAACTATATAGTGTGCGAATAACTTGAAATATGGTGGTTGGATGAAGCTAATCCGACGGTCTTGAGAGATGGCAAATCCGAGCACTCTTGGCGTTGGATATCATCAACATTCCACCAGATCTGCCACATGTACAATTTAGAAGACTCCATGGTTGAACTTAAGCATAATGCACAAACCTCAAAACACAAGCACTTCTCCTTTCTTCTAGAATCTTCCGTATCATAATTGATTTTTTTTCTAAATGAATTACCATTATTTGTTTTTTACTTTATGCTTTACAATGCACAACCCCATGAATCCTAAAATTTTTATAAAACTAATTGATTTTGAATGAGATGAACTATAAGAACTAAACGAACATCTACATCATGCATATATGACTCAAAGCTTTACATGCTATAGTGTGTATTTATTCATAATTTGGTTTCGAAATCTCATGCGTTCAATGCATGTGTACCTTACTAGTTTTGAGTAGAGTAGCAAATTTCACGCGGCCCTGGGTATATCAAATTGCAGGGCCCATGCATCATTGCCTTTCGGTCGAACCTACGTCCACAATTGTTTGTACGTACTATATCTCCACTGGTCCCCGAACCCAAAATGCTGCCTCGTTCCCCTAAAACCAAGCGGCCCACACATATTTAAGGCGTCGACTCGAACTCAATCCCTCTCCCGTTTACTACGACGTGGCCCCGCACGCCCTAGTAGTACTCCTACAAACCCTACCGCCGCACGCATCATCGGTTTTCTTCAAGAGGGCGAGGAGAAGCCGATTTGTAGTGGGCGCTTAAAAAATGATCTGTAGTGGAGACCCCTACCCTAGGGTGCCCTAGGTAGCTGCCGCACGCATCATTGGTTTTCTCTTTTCTTTATGCTCTTGCGCCCTAGAGTGAAATGATGGTTGCTTCGTCCGTCCAGCTTAATGCGGGAAAGGTGGGGCTTTGTGATTTGGCCCCTCATCGCTCATTTTCTACTACTACGGCGCTACGACCGAGGTGCCTCCAATTCCAACCGCTGCTCCGAACTGTAATTTGGTGCATCGCACGTGGAACAAGACGGTAGATGAGCCACATGTCGGCCAAAGGGGTACTGTTAAGTGTGTCGCCATTTCGTGTGCGGACTGACCCTGCTTGAGTCGCTACGCCAACACGACAAGTGCAGCCTACCACTTGGTTTTGCTCCGTGGTGAATCCCGACTATATTGATCTAAAAAGATACATACTGAACTACCCTCTCCGTCTCATTTTCTTAGACATCTCGGTTTATAGGGCGTGCACGTAGTTCTAGGTCATCCATTTGACTAACTAAATCTGAGTTACTATGTCACAAAAAGTATATCATTGGATTATTAAGCGGATGTAGTTTCTAAACATATACTGTTCATCACATATATAGCTAGTTAAATTCTCAACCTAGAACGACATGCATTCCATGTAAAACGATACGGAGGAAGTATAGTAGTAAAAATGAGGTGATTTTACCGAGCGAACGATAGGGGAGCATGGCCTGTCATGCGGTCCCACGTGTCATGATGTACCAAGGCAATGCCTGTGTCCCTCTTGAGGCAGAAGCAATACTACGTGGTTTGAGATGATGGCGATCCGAAGTGTGAAATAATGGTTGCTTCGTCCGTCTGGGAAGGTGCTGCATTGTGATTTGACGTCTCATTGCTCATTACTACTACTACTGGGGCGGTATGGTAGGGTGCGTCCCCTGCTGTTACAGACTTGTTATTTGGTGCTTGACACGTCGACCCGGTTGCTATATGTCCCACATGTCGGCGACAGGAAGTACAAAATTCATGAAAGCGAGCATCGACAGAGGAGTACAAGACACGACTTGGGTTTTTGCTGCTTTGCTCGATCCATCGATACAAACTTGGACTAAAAAAAGGTGAGGGCGGGTCTTTTCCTGCGCGGCAGGCAGGGGAGTTTGGCATAGTCTGTTCGAGGCAAGGAGGCAGGAAGGGAAACAAGCAAATAAAGGTTGAGCGACTTAGTTTTGGGAAAATCTGATTTTACGGAGTACGTACCCACTAGGGTTTATAGGGCTCATCTAAAAAACATTCGTTTTTCCGTTTTATAAGTCTCGATTCTACTACTAGTAGTAGTACCATCACATGTTGGATTTCGAGGTGCGTTAGATCAGCTGATGCAAGCAGTGGCAAGAGAAAACTCACCAATGCATGTAGAAGTTCATGGAAATTTAGTGGTCATTCATGCATTTGCTTTAATTAATGCCTCGGCAAACATAACTTCTTGAGGAGAACGAGCGTACTAATTACTTGTGCAAACTAGGAGTACGAAATTAATTCGACCACTCACCGTGTACCTTGGTTGGAGAGATTTTGAAATTGAGCCATAAACTGGAAAGGAGGGAGTAGTAACTTTTGTCTCGATTACTATTTGTGGCCTTGTATAGATGCAAAATGTATTTTTTTATAGTGCCTTGTATAAGTAAATGGAGGGAGTAATAAAGGACATATATATTCCAAACAATATGATAATCTCTCTATCCAAGGTAGTAGGGACGAGGAGTAAACGGAGGGAGTAGTAAAATTTTCTCCTCGTCCTGTGAGCCACCGCGCGCGTGAGCGAGGGAGCGGGCGTAAGGCGTACAATACTACTACTAGTAAGCAAGCTTCACCTCATCCTGCGAGCCACCGCACCCGTGGGCGGGGGAGACGGCGTACTAAGCAAGCTTCTGCTCGTTATGTGAGTTGACGGGACACATCAAAAGTACTCCAGAGTATAGAGTCTTGCCTCTAAGGTAGGCCCCACATGGTTTGCCTCTTTTTTACCCGTGGTAGACGATCTTCCCTCCACCAAGTGGACAACCAGTACACGGTCAAATTACCACGTGGGCAGCCTTTTCGTACAGAAATGAGCTCCACCGTGTACCCGCGCGTGTGTGGTTGGGAAAGAGACAGGAGTACGTGCGCCATGCGTGCACCTCTTCTCTTCGTGCACGTCCCCCACCTACGTGGGTGTGTGTGAGAGATACAAACCTAGACAAATGGCTTGTGCGGAATAACTACTCTTCGTAAGCCACTGTAAGAGTGGACAAAATGGTGAAGGAGGAGATAGGGGAGCGACGGAGGTGTGCGATTCTTGGCCGGCATTTGGCCTCGTTTAAATAGGAGATTAAATAGACGGTGGACGGGAGGAGCTCGTCCGGTGCTGTGTTTAATGCCGGCCCGGCCATGAACGGACGTGTGTCCAGAGTGGGTTTCTCGACTTCCACACGGGCGGGTTTCATGGAGGCGTTTGAATGCGGCAAGGAGGCGTGTTCAGCCGGGCGTGCAGCGAGTGGCGCCCTCGACTTTGACGTAGGACACCGCGCCATTCTTCCACTGACGTGTGGGCTCTTTGGGTACATGGCCTGCATGTCAGTGACCCAACGCAGGCAGCGCACAGCAGAGGAACCTTTAGTGAGCCAAGGCGGTCAGAAGCGGGCATTTCATAAACCATGATTGTTCATTGAGTGTGACGTCATCATTTTCATGTAGATAAGCCTACTATGTTGATAGCCCGTTCGATACATTGTGATTCATAAAGACCGCTGCAAACATCAATGTTCTGCTTATCATAGATAAGATTGATTAATACCCATAAAAATCCATGTCTTTAACAAAGGGTGCATGCACGTATAGGTTGAGCGTGTGTCTTGCGTCGTGTGTTGTGTGCATGCAGGCGTGCGAGTGTTGCGTGCGTGCAAGGGTACATTTCAGTGTTGCATCCATGTGTGCGTACGTGCGTGTGTTCGTGAGTGCATGTGTACGTGTCAGTGTTGCACGCCTGCATGCGTGCGTGTGTTTGTTATGTGTACGTGTCAGTGTTGCACGCCTGCATGCGTGTGTGTCTTGCGTGCGTGCATGTGTACGTGCGAGGTGAGGCTACACGTAAGTCGACTGACTTTTTCATCTCTGGTCATTAGATTTTCCAGCCATTGGATACGAAATCATGGGCCTGCAGTTTATCATCAAACTCCACCCCCCTGAGCCACCAGCCACCACTGGCGAACTGCCCCGCGCAGCCGCGACCGGCCTGTGCCGCGACGCCGCCCCGCCATGACCGCCCCGCGCCGCCGCCGCCCACCCACCCGAAACCACTCCCCACCACCGTCCGCCCCGCCGCCATCCCTCTAGGCCCCCTGCGCCGAGCTTTTTCTCTGGCGATCCCCACACCACCGCCCAATCAACGCGCCCCCACCACAGGAGACTGCCAACCAGAGGTCTCACGACTTCGAGTACCCACCGACCACTAATTTATTCATTTCTGTCCTTCATATACGCGCTGACACGTGGGCCCTATGGTAATGTGCGCTGCTGAATGTGGACCGTTTGACTGGTCAATTGATCGTGTCATCAACAAATTACGGAGCTGTATGAAGAGCCAGTGACCGTATGATCACCCTAAAATGTATTTTATTAACACAGTACAGACTCAAACTACCATTTCTTTCTTTCATATACGGGCTGACAGGTGGGCCCCACGGTTACGTGCCCCGATGGTGCAACACTAGTTGCGCCACGTGGAACGTTTGACTGGTCAATTGATTGTGTCATCAACAAAATACGGAGATGTACGGGTGAGCCAGTGACCGTATAATCATGACATGTATTTTTTTAACACGGTACAGACGCAAGGGCTCATATATAGGCGCAAGCACTAACTGCTATAAGCGCACACACGCAGACCCTACCCCTATGAGCACCTTCGAAAGAGTGAGCCAGCATATGATCTTGAGATTTTACGAAGTCACCATAGGTGCCTCGTAGTCGAGTGGAACGTCTCCTCCCACTGAATGCACATCGCCGGAAAATACTGAAATTAACCCAGGATAAATGCGAGCACCGGGACTTTAACCCTGGTGGGCTCGAGAAACCACTGTCCTCCTAACCATCCAACCACATGTTGGTTAGCACGAAAAAATGTATGTGGTGAGCGTGATGATTTTATTCTGAAGTCCAGTGACCATATCGTGCTTTCGCTTCAAATACAATGACCGTAAGTGTCGTCAACAAAATATGGAGCATGCATCAAATGCAAAGTCCGTCAGTGTCATCAAGAAAATACGGAGACGTATCTTGAGCTAGATACCGTATGATCACCATGAGAATGTATACGGTGACCGTTATGAGCATATTCTGAACTCCAGTGACCGTATAGTGCTTTAGCTTGAAATACAGTGACCGTCATGCGTGAATGGGTCATGGTCATGCATACTTTTAGAGGGCTGAGAGATAGTTTGTGTGCGTACGTGAAAGTGGTGTAGAAAGAGGGGATGTCCGGTGGAGACAAGGAGAGATATGCCCTTCGTTTCTCTTTCCCGTGACTAATATTTTAGGAGAATATACAAACATTCACAATGCAGAACAAATATTTTTGGATGCACCATGCAATTAACTTTCATGTATAACATTGTACTATTGTATATGCTTATTTTCTTAGTGGCCGATTGCGTGTGTGGTGTGGTCGGCACATCATTTCTAGTTGTGGTGGGTCAACATGAGGATTCATGGGTCGGTTCCATCCTACACTACATAGGTTGGATCGAGACGCGTTATACGAAGACCCATGTGGAGGACTCGGCGTACAACACGAAGCTAGCTACCAGAGTCGCAGAGGACTCTATCCCCACTGGTGATAAGCCGACTATATATGATTTGTAACCCTAGGCCCCCAGTATATTATAGAAGCTTGGGGGCTAGTTCGTCGATAGTATACACACACGCACAATGCCTGGTACTCACGTGTACTTTGTACACACCCCTATCACTAATATATAGTACCTGGAGTAGCCTTTTTCCTGAACTGCAAGGGTCCGAACTAGGGTAAAACTTTACCTCGTATTACCATCCAGCCTAATAGTCAGGGATATCCTACCGAATGATATGATGGAATCATATTTGCCAACTACTAAGAGAGAGGTGTGTCTGGGGGGGGGGCAATGTGTGCGAGAGAGGCCTAAAGATAATGTGCGTGCGGGAGACACGTAGGCACATATATGTGCGTATAGAGGGCTAGTAGAGACCGTGCGTGTGTATATATGCATGTGAGAGAACTAGTGTTTTCTAATGAGATTAGTGAAAAGAGTGGTACATAGTAGTCAGAAAGAGAGAGAGAGAGAGAGAGATACAGAGAGAGCATGTGCGTGAGACTCCCCGACACCCCGAGAGAGATTGTGAGCATGTGTGAAAGAGAAATGCCGATGCATATATGCGGTAGATAGAGAGATATATAGCGCGTTTGTGAGAACGGGCCGAGGCATAGTGCATCTACGTGTAAAAGGCGGTTCTATGCATTAAATTAGAATATAAATGGCATTATTATTTTTGGATGAGATCATGAATTTTGCAAATTGCGTATGGACGAAAATCGGTCTATCATACACCCATACTCTATTGAATTCTAGCATGTGCATGTGTTTATTTCATATTATCGATCCATAGAGTGAGAGCGGTTTGAAATACAGGCAATGGTTTCTTTTTCAATTCATATATAAACATTAATTAGTGTACTCCATGTTGTTAGTGTGAAGCACTTTATACATTTGTCACTTGCATGGATACATTCCAAATTGCTAGCTACGAAATAGAATACATGTCGAATTCAACATAAAGGGGGTTTCGAAGATTCGAATTCATAGGAAGTGCATTCATCTATTTGAACCCGAGATAATGGCATTTGTGTAAAAGGGGGCATCAATCTTTGTTGTGCGTTTGAACATGCTATATATATATTCATACGCATGTCTAACTTTTTTTTGCAACTAAGGAGATTATATCTGGAACCATGCATGAACTGAGGTAAGTTACATATTTTTTAATTACTCGTGTATAATGTATATTCAAATGTACCACCTCCATTCCAAAATAATCGTAGCTTTAGGATTTTCAAGAGTAAATATTTGTGAAGTTTGACAAATCCTGAATGTTCAATTCAAGAGAACCAAAAACGTTAATGCTTCTGCTCCCAAATATTGAACGAAGCGCTAAATAGGCCTCTGGTCACCCGAAACCGCGTAAGACTAATGTTTGGTGGTAGGAAATTACTGTCCCGAGTCTGGCCCGTGTAGCCTATCGGCCCGATGTCCAAAGGTCTAAACCGGGGTAGGTTTGTAACTTCACCAAGACGCCAGTCTCAACCGCCTCCGAGAAGCATTCATACGCCGTGGGCGCCTAAACACCCATGCGCTCGGCCGAAATCTATCCCGCTCACATTTGGGACACCTGAGATTACTATCCTACCACCAACCCGCAATACGTCCGAAATTTTAGATGGGGGCAAAGTTTGTAACTTTCCCCAAATTTCAAACAAGCGCGTCCCAAACCGAAACATTGTTCCCCCTTAGTTCCCCGCCTCCCTCCGTTTCCCCATTCATACTCCGTGGGCGCCAAAACGCCCTCTCCACAAGTCGCGAAACCCCAGCCTCCTCCTTCCTCCACCCCATAGCGCCCAATCCACCGCTTCCCTCCTCCATCACGCCGGAGCCGGTACCCCGACGTCTTCGTCCAACGCAACCGCAACCGCAACGCACTCAAGGACTTAGCAGCTGAAGCCGAGGTAGAGCTGCCTCCACGACGCCGACGCCGACGTGCGCTGTACCAGAACTACTCCGACCACGCCGTCCTGCGCCTCACTGCTGCCGCTCCACTGTCGCAACCGTCCGCCGCACCGGAGCTGTTCCCGCTACGTCGTCGTTCGCCGCCTTAGATCTGCTTCCTCGCTGCCGACAGACGGCCGCTGCACCACAGTCAACAACTTGGCCATGGGTTCGTCCAAGGCTGCACCGTCCTCCACAACTTCTCGTTTCCAGCGAACCGCAAGAAGATCGTTGGGAAAACAGAAGGAGGACACAACACTGCCAGCAGAAAGAGGTACTCCTCTTCCCTTATTCGTGCAAACCTTACGTCTCTGCTCACACCATATTCATCCCACGAAAGAAACTAGTTGAGCGCTTCTTACTCCATCTTCTTCGTGATACTAAGTGCACAAGGTTTCCTTCCTTTACTATTTCACCTTTGCTAGAGGTCAGTAGCCCGCCTGGATTTCAATTCAGGGTCAGTCGAACCGTAATTAAAAGAAGCAGCACCCGCTTAGGCGCGCGGAGCACCTAGTCCGCCTGTTCGCCGGGGAAGCGGTGCATCGGTGTCTATCATAGGGGTGTGGGGCGCAGGAGCTGCTTGCGCCCGATCTGGAGGTCGGTGGGGCTTGAATGGATGGCCGGGGGGCGGTGCGGTGAGGTCGAGGGGAGGGCACAGGCAGGGGACTGGGCCGGTGGTCGCTGCTATTTCGAGGAAGATCGTCAACACTAACTGGCTGGAGGTAGATGAAGGCGATCTGCCCGTTCTTTGTACATCAGACGGTGCAGAAAATGGACTGACCTATTTGTTTTCAGTCAAATGTTATTTTCATAGAATCCTGTAGTAATTTAGTGTTCCATGCATGTTGTAGAGCTATCATATGTCTCCCGTCATTTATTTCTCACCGACCTGCTATCTGCTACCTTTACACTATACTAATTGTGCACACACTTCAACCATACTCACACTATTGTTTTTTTATGCATGGGTATTTCAGACTCTGACGCAGTGTTGATGAATGCTGAAAAGAAAAGACAGAAGTCGCTCCAGTGTAATTCGAAGAAAAGCACTAAGCTTTTCAGCGCTCTAAAGGATGCGATGTCGTGAGTTGGAGACGATGGCGTAGCTCTGCAGTTGATGATCTCAATTTCCACACACAACCATCCCAGGTGTTTGCTTTAACTTCGCGCTGTCAAATGTGGTTGCATGTTGCATATGGCGTCTAGCTTGTATTGCTTCCAATTTGGTTAAGCTGCATCTGCTTACTTTACACATTATACCTTTGATAATGACATGCCTTCCTGTTTTTGATACACACTACATATGTCTATTAACCATGTTCGTACATCAAACTAATGCTCTTTTGTATCCCTCGTCAATCACTTATGATGAGATAGTCACCCGAGTGGGTTACTGTGAGATGCCATACTCGTTTAAAGAGTGCAGTGTCATCCTCCCCACATGATTCTAAAGAAACAGCAAGGCTAAATGAAGATAGTCAACGTAGCTCTCTAGTTGATGACCGCTATTCCCCCACACCACCATCACAGGTGCTTGCTCTAACTTCGCAGTGTGATATGTGGTTGCATGTTGCATATGGTGTCTAGCTTGTAATGCTTCTAATTAGGGTAAATTGCATCTGCTTAGTTTACACATTATACCTGTGAATATGGCATGCCTTCCTATTTTTGGTACACACTACATCTATGTGTTAACCTTGTTCTTACATGAAACTACCTCTCTTCTGTATCCTGCATCAATCACTTACGATGAGTCACCTTTATTCGTTGCATATTGCATATTATTTCTAGCCCGTTGCCATGTATTGCTTCTAATTTGGTCAAATACATTTGTTAGGGCACCCTTTTAATTTGGCAGAGTTATATTGGTTTCATCTTTCGTATGGTTTCTAGTGTGCATTGATTCTAACAAGTTCAAGCACATTGTGCTTAGTTTATAGTCTATACATCATACATGTCAATATGTCACGCCGTCCTGTTTTTCATACATATCACATCCTCCTATCATGCGGCTGCCTTACATGGAAGTAGTGTTCGTTAGTGTCATGCATCAATGAGTTCTGAAGAGCAAATTTTATTCCTTTTTCTTGTGGGTTTGACTTGATAAGGCAAAATCAAGAAATAGGAAGGAAAAGAGTAAGGAAGGCGATGATGGTGGTCCTCTGTGAGGGAGTCCTGGATTAGGGGGTCTCCGGACAGCCGGACTATATCCTTTGGCCGGACTGTTGGACTATGAAGATACAAGATTGAAGACTTTGTCCCGTATCCGCATGGGACTCTCCTTGGCGTGGAAGGCAAGCTTGGCAATACGAACATGTAGATCTCCTCCCTTGTAACCGACTCTTTGTAACCCTAGCCCCCTCCGGTGTCTATATAAACCGGAGAGTTTAGTCTGTAGGACAACAACAATCATATCATAGGCTAGCTTCTAGGGTTTAGCCTCTACGATCTCGTGGTAGATCAACTCTTGTAATACTCATATGCATCAAGATCAATCGAGCAGGAAGTAGAGTATTACCTCCATCGAGAGGGCCCGAACCTGGGTAAACATCGTGTCCCCCGCCTCCTGTTACCATCCGCCTTAGAGGCATAGTTTGGGACCCCCTACCCGAGATCCGCCGGTTTTGACACCGACATTGGTGCTTTCATTGAGAGTTCCTCTGTGCCGTCAACGTGAGGCTTGATGTCTCCTTCGATCATCGGTAACGATGCGGTCCAGGGTGAGGTTTCCCTCCCCGGACAGATCTTCATATTCGGCGGCTTCGCACTACGGGCCAACTCGCTTGGCCATCTAGAGAAAATCGAGAGCTACGCCCCTGGCCACCAGGTCAGGTTCGGAAACTTGAACTACACTGCCGACGTCCGCAGAGACTTGATCTTCGAAGGATTCGAAACCATGCCAGGTGCGCCGCACGGTCACGACGAGCATGATTTAGCTCTGCCGTCGGACAGTGTTCGGAAAATCACACCTGCGACTACTCCGGCCCTCAATCCGGAGCAAATCGCGCCATCCGAGGACGGGTGGATAGACCCCGCCATGGAGGCCACACTCTCAGTGGCGATAGAGCCGGATACTGACTTCACTCCTTACGAGAGCCGTGTTGCTGAACTACTGGATTCGTCCCCGGCCACGGACTCCGAGCCGCCTGCGCCCGTACCTATCGAACCCGATTGGGCGCCGATCATGGAGTTTACCTCCGCGGATATTTTTCAGCACTCGCCCTTCGGCGACGTGCTAGATTCATTAAGGTCCCTCTCCATGTCAGGAGAACCTTGGCCGAACTATGTCCGGCTAGAATGGGATGCGGACGACGAAGAAATTCGCTGCCCACCCACCACCCACTTAGTAGCCACTGTCAATGATTTAACCGACATGCTCGAATTCGACTCCGAAGACATCGAAGGTATGGACAACAATGCAGGAGACAAACAGGAACCACCGCCCATGATGTCTACTACACAACCTTCTTCTTGTAGACGTTGTTGGGCCTGCAAGTGCACAGGTTTGTAGAATAGTAGCAAATTTCCCTCAAGTGGATGACCTAAGGTTTATCAATCCGTGAGAGGTGTAGGATGAAGATGGTCTCTCTCAAGCAACCCTGCAACCAAATAACAAAGAGTCTCTTGTGTCCCCAACACACCCAATACAATGGTAAATTGTATAGGTGCACTAGTTCGGCGAAGAGATGGTGGTAAAAGTACAATATGGATGGTAGATATAGGTATTTGTAATCTGAAATAATAAAAACAGCAAGGTAACAAGCGGTAAAAGTGAGCGTAAACGGTATTGCAATGATAGGAAACAAGGCCTAGGGTTCATACTTTCACTAGTGTAAGTTCTCTCAACAATAATAACATAGATAGATCATATAACAATCCCTCAACATGCAACAAAGAGTCACTCCGAAGCCACTAATAGCGGAGAACAAACGTAGAGATTATGGTAGGGTATGAAACCACCTCAAAGTTATTCTTTCAAATCAATCCGTTGGGCTATTCCTATAAGTGTCACAAACAACCCTGGAGTTTTTACTAGAATAACACCTTAAGATACAAATCAACCAAAACCCTAATGTCACCTAGATACTCCATTGTCACCTCAAGTATCCGTGGGTATGATTATACATATGCATCACACAATCTCAGATTCATCCAACCAACATAAAAGTGCTACAAAAAGTGCCCCAAAGTTTCTACCGGAGAATCAAGAACGTGTGCCAATCCCTATGCATAGGTTCATGGGCGGAACCCGCAAGTTGGTCACCAAAACATACATCAAGTGGCACATGATATCCCATTGTCACCTCAGATAATCACGGCAAGACATACATCAAGTGTTCATAAAAGACTCAATCCAATAAGATAACTTCAAAAGGGGAAACTCAATTCATCACAAGAGAGTAGAGAGGAGAAACATCATAAGATCCAACTACAATAGCAAAGCTCGGGATACATAAAGATCGTGCCATAGAGGGAACACGAGAGAGAACATGAGAGAGAGAGAGAGAGAGAGAGAGAGAGATCAAACACATAGCTACTGGTACATACCCTCAGCCCCGAGGGTGAACTGTTCCCTCCTCGTCATGGATAGCGCCGGGATGATGAAGATGGCCACCGGAGATGGATCCCCCCTCCGGCAGGGTACCGGAAAGGGGTCCCGATTGGTTTTTGGTGGTTCTGGAGGCTTGCGGCAGCGGAACTCTCGATCTAATCTCTGTTCTAGAAGTTTTAGGGTACGTAGGTATATATGGGTGAAAGGAGTACGTCGGTGGAGCTACGGGGGCCCCACGAGCCAGGGGGCGCACCCAGGGGGGTGGGCGCGCCCCCCCACCCTCGCGGGCAGCCCGTATCTCCCCTGACGTGCACTCCAAGTTCCCTGGGTTGCTTTCCTTCCAAAAATAACTTCTCCAGTTGATTTCGTTCCGTTTTGACTCCGTTTGATATTCCTTTTCCTCGAAACACTGAAATAGGCATAAAACAGCAAATCTGGGTTGGGCCTCCGGTTAATATGTTAGTCCCAAAAATAATATAAAAGTGGAAAATAAAGCCCAATATTGCCTAAAACAGTAGATAATATAGCATGGAGCAATCAAAAATTATAGATACGTTGGAGACGTATCAAGCATCCCCAAGCTTAATTCCTGCTCGTCCTCGAGTAGGTAAATGATAAAAAAGATAATTTTTGATGTGGAATGCTAGTTGGCATAATTTCAATGTAATTCTTCTTACTTGTGATATGAATATTCAGATCCGAAAGATTCAAGACAAAAGATCATATCAACATAAAAATAATAATACTTCAAGCATACTAATCAAAGCAATCATGTCTTCTCAAAATAACATGGCAAAAGAAAGTTATCCCTACAAAATCATATAGTGTGGCTATGCTCCATCTTCCCCACACAAAGTATTTAAATCATGCACAACCCTGATGACAAGCCAAGCAATTGTTTCATACTTTAACATTTTCAAAACTTTTTCAATCTTCACGCAATACATGAGCTTGAGCCATGGATATAGCACTATAGGTGGAATAGAATGGTGGTTGTGGAGAAGACAAAAAGGAGAAGATAGTCTCACATCAACTAGGCGTATCAACGGGATATGGAGATGCCCATCAATAGATATCAATGTGAGTGAGTAGGGATTGCCATGCAACAGATGCACTAGGACTATAAGTATATGAAAGCTCAACAAAAGAAACTAAGTGGGTGTGCATCCAACTCGCTTCCTCACGAAGACCTAGGGCATTTGAGGAAGCCTATCATTGGAATATACAAGCCAAGTTCTATAATGAAAAATTCCCACTAGTATATGAAAGTGACAAAATGAGAGACTCTCTATCATGAAGATCATGGTGCTACTTTGAAGCACAAGTGTGGTAAAAGGATAGTAGCATTGTCTCTTCTCTCTTTTTCTCTCATTTTTTTATTTGGGCCTTTTCTCTTTTCTATGGCCTCTTTTTTTTTCGTCCGGAGTCTCATCCCGACTTGTGGGGGAATCATAGTCTCCATCATCCTTTCCTCACTTGGGACAATGCTCTAATAATGATGATCATCACACTTTTATTTTTCTTACAACTCAACAATTACAACTCGATACTTAGAACAAGATATGACTCTATATGAATGCCTCCGGCGGTGTACCGGGATATGCAATGAAACGTGAGTAACATGTATGAAAGAATTACGAACGGTGGCTTTGCCACAAATACGATGTCAACTACATGATCATGCTAAGCAATATGACAATGATGGAGCGTGTCATAATAAACGGAACAGTGGAAAGTTGCATGGCAATATATCTCGGAATGGCTATGGAAATGCCATGATAGGTAGGTATGGTGGCTGTTTTGAGGAAGGTATATGGTGGGTGTATGATACCGCAAAAGGTCTTGTATTAGAGAGGCTAGCAATGGTGGAAGGAAGGAAAAATGCGTATAATCCATGGACTCAACATTAGCCATAAAGAAATCATATACTTATTGCAAAAATCTAGAAGTTATCAAAGTAAAGTATTACGCGCATGCTCCTAGGGGGATAGATTGGTAGGAAAAGACCATCACTCGTCCCCGACCGCCCCTCATAAGGAAGACAATCAATAAATAAATCATGCTCCGACTTCATCACATAACGGTTCACCATACGTGCATGCTACGGGAATCACAAACTTTAACACAAGTATTTCTCAAATTCACAACTACTCAACTAGCATGACTCTAATATCACCATCTTCATATCTCAAAACAATTATCAAGCATCAAACTTCTCATAGTATTCAACACACTCATAAGAATTCTTACAAATCTTGTATGCTTTAGCATATTAGGATTATTTAAGCAAATTACCATGCTATTTAAGAATCTCAAAATAATCTAAGTGAAGCATGAGAGTTCAACTATTTCTCCAAAATAAAACTACCACCATGCTCTAAAAGATATAAGTGAAGCACTAGAGCAAACGACAAACTACTCCGAAAGATATAAGTGAAGATCAATGAGTAGCTAAATAATTATGCAACTATGCGAATACTCTCTCTCATTTAATAATTTCAGATCTTGATACTTTATTCAAACAGCAAGCAAAGCTAAAGAAAATGACATGACGCTCCAAGCAAAACACATATCATGTGGTGAATAAAAATATAGCTCCAAGTAAAGTTACCGATGAACGAAGACGAAAGAGGGGATGCCTTCCGGGGCATCCCCAAGCTTAGGCTCTTGGTTATCCTTGAATATTACCTTGGTGTGCCTTGGGAATCCCCAAGCTTAGGCTCTTGCCACTCCTTATTCCATAGTCCATCGAATCTTTACCCAAAACTTGAAAAATTCACAACACAAAACTTAACAGAAAACTCGTGAGCTCCGTTAGAGAAAGAAAACAAAAGACTACTTTAAGGAACTGTAATGAACTCATTATTTTTTATATTGGTTTTAAACCTACTGTATTCCAACTTCTCTATGGTTTATAAACTATTTTACTAGCCGTAGATTCATCAAAATTAGCAAACAACACACGGAAAACAGAATCTGTCAAAAACAGAACAGTCTGTAGTAATCTGTAACTAACGCAAACTTCTGGAACTCCAAAAATTCTAAAATAAATTGGTGAACCTGAGTAATTTGTCTAGTAATCATCTGCAAAAATAATCAACTAAATAGCACTCTCCAGTAAAAAGTTCTAGGTAATCCCGTGAGCGCTAAAGTTTCTGTTTTTTACAGCATGATCATAAAGACTTCACCCAAGTCTTCCCAAAGGTTCTACTTGGCACAAACACTAATTAAAACACAAAACCACATCTAACCAGAGGCTAGATGGATTATTTATTCCTAAACAGAACCAAAAAGAAAGAAACTAAAATAAAATTGGGTTGCCTCCCAACAAGCTATCGTTTAATGCCCCTAGCTAGGCATTATGATTTCAATGATGCTCACATAAAAGATAAGAATTGAAACATAAAGAGAGCATCATGAAGAATATGACTAGCACATTTAATTCTAACACACTTCATATGCATAGGGATTTTGTGAGCAAACAACTTATGGGAACAATAATCAACTTGCATAGGAAGGTAAAACAAGCATAACTTCAAAACTTTAAGCACATAGAGAGGAAACTTGATATTATTGCAATTCCTACAAGCATATATTCCTCCCTCATAATAATTTTCAGTAGAATCATGAATTAATTCAACAATATAACCAGCACCTAAAGCATTCTTTTCATGATCTACAAGCATATAAATTTTCCTACTCTCCACGTAAGCAAATTTATTCTCATCAATAGTAGTGGGAGCAAACTCAACAAAATAACTATCATGTGATTGAATATTAAGATCAAGATGACAAGTTTCATGGTTATCATTATTCTTTAAAGCATACGTGTCATCACAATAATCATCATAGATAGGAGGCATACTTTCATCATAATAAATCTGCTCATCAAAGCTTGGGGGACAAAAAATATCATCTTCATCAAACATAGCTTCCCCAAGCTTGTGGCTTTGCATATAATTAGCATCATGGATATTCAAGGAATTCATACTAACAACATTGCAATCATGCTCATCATTCACATATTTTATGCCAAGCATTCTATGTAATTCTTCTTCTAGCACTTTGGCACAATTTTCTTTTCCATCATACTCACGAAAGATATTAAAAAGGTGAAGCGTATGAGACAAACTCAATTCCATTTTTTTGTAGTTTTCTTTTATAAACTAGACTAGTGCTAAAACAAGAAACAAAAAGATTCGATTGCAAGATCTAAAGATATACCTTCACTTACCTAGCCTCCTTGGCAACGGCGCCAGAAAAGAGCTTGATGTCTACTACACAACCTTCTTCTTGTAGACGTTGTTGGGCCTGCAAGTGCACAGGTTTGTAGAACAGTAGCAAATTTCCCTCAAGTGGATGACCTAAGGTTTATCAATCCGTGAGAGGTGTAGGATGAAGATGGTCTCTCTCAAGCAACCCTGCAACCAAATAACAAAGAGTCTCTTGTGTCCCCAACACACCCAATACAATGGTAAATTGTATAGGTGCACTAGTTCGGCGAAGAGATGGTGATACAAGTGCAATATGGATGGTAGATATAGGTATTTGTAATCTGAAATTATAAAAACAGCAAGGTAACAAGCAGTAAAAGTGAGCGTAAACGGTATTGCAATGATAGGAAACAAGGCCTAGGGTTCATACTTTCACTAGTGTAAGTTCTCTCAACAATAATAACATAGATAGATCATATAACAATCCCTCAACATGCAACAAAGAGTCACTCCGAAGCCACTAATAGCGGAGAACAAACATAGAGATTATGGTAGGGTATGAAACCACCTCAAAGTTATTCTTTCAAATCAATCCGTTGGGCTATTCCTATAAGTGTCACAAAAAACCCTGGAGTTTTTACTAGAATAACACCTTAAGATACAAATCAACCAAAAACCTAATGTCACCTAGATACTCCATTGTTACCTCAAGTATCTGTGGGCATGATTATACGATATGCATCACACAATCTCAGATTCATCCTACCAACATAAAAGTGCTACAAAAAGTGCCCCAAAGTTTCTACCGGAGAATCAATAACGTGTGCCAACCCCTATGCATAGGTTCATGGGCGGAACCCACAAGTTGGTCACCAAAACATACATCAAGTGGCACATGATATCCCGTTGTCACCTCAGATAATCACGGCAAGACATACATCAAGTGTTCATAAAAGACTCAATCCGATAAGATAACTTCAAAAGGGGAAACTCAATTCATCATAAGAGAGTAGAGGGGGAGAAACATCATAAGATCCAACTACAATAGCAAAGCTTGGGATACATCAAGATCGTGCCATAGAGGGAACATGAGAGAGAACACGAGAGAGAGAGAGATCAAACACATAGCTACTGGCACATACCCTCAGCCCCGAGGGTGAGCTACTCCCTCCTCATCATGGATAGTGCCGGGATGATGAAGATGTCCACCGGAGATGGATCCCCCCTCCGGCAGGGTACCGGAAAGGGGTCCCGATTGGTTTTTGGTGGTTCTGGAGGCTTGCAGCGGCGGAACTCCTGATCTAATCTCTGTTCTGGAAGTTTTAGGGTACGTAGGTATATATGGGTGAAAGGAGTACGTCGGTGGAGCTACGGGGGCCCCACGAGGCAGGGTGGTACGCCCAGGGGGGTGGGCGGGCCCCCACCCTCGTGGGCAGCCCGTATCTCCCCTGACGTGCACTCGAAGTTCCCTGGGTTGCTTTCCTTCCAAAAATAACTTCTCCAGTTGATTTCGTTCCGTTTTGACTCCGTTTGATATTCCTTTTCCTCGAAACACTGAAATAGGCATAAAACAGCAAATCTGGGCTGGGCCTCCGGTTAATAGGTTAGTCCCAAAAATAATATAAAAGTGGAAAATAAAGCCCAATATTGCCTAAAACAGTAGATAATATAACATGGAGCAATCAAAAATTATAGATACGTTGGAGACGTATCAGCCCACAGGGCGCTGGACCGCCACCTCATCATATGATATATATATGGTGGATACCCCCAAAGAAGACAATGACGAGGAACGGGAGGATGCAACAAAGAACAGCTCCATCGAGAAGCAAAGAAAGCGTCAGCGTAGGCGCCACTCCAAATCCCGCCTCGGCAAAAACAGCGATAACAGCTAAAGATAAAATACCACCCCAGTCGAATCCAGAAATGACGACCACATCGACCCAGCGGCGGAGCAGGATGAACCAGCCAACGGAGAAGATAGTACAGATCCGCTGTCCGAACACGGCGACACCGAGGATAAAGCTCATAAACCCCCCTCCGGAGAGGAAAACAGTTCGGACGAAGATGCAAACATCATCCCAGAAGAGCACTTGGAACAAGAGAACCTCCGCAGAAGGCTTATCGCCACAGCGAGGAGTCTGAAGAAGAAGAAGCAAAGGCTTAAGGCCGCAAAAAATACGCTCAACAGCGGATGGAACAAAGTGCTCGGCAATGAAGAAAAGTGTGGTGCAAGTTACCACACAAAGAGCTATCCAAAGCACAATATATTGCCTGAATTCGACGATGAGGCCTTAGAGCCCACACAGCCGAAAAACAAAAGGCCAACCGGTCGAATCAACCACCTTGTGGCCGCGATAGAGCGGCCAAAAAGGCTGCACATAAGTCAACACACGATCTACGTGAGGACTTGCGCCAAAAATCCAGCATGACCAGATCCATTTATGGATCTAGGAAGCGCGCTCCGGCACAAAAGAAAAACTGAATACTACAACCGTTCGAACGCCATGATACATCAAAATACAGGGGCGCCGCACACCCCCTATGTTTCACCGATGAGGTGCTGGACCACAAATTCCCAGATGGATTCAAACCGGTGAACATAGAAGCGTACGACGGGACCACATACACTGGAGTCTGGATTGAGGACTTTATCCTCCATATCCATATGGCTCGCAGAGACGATCTCCACGCCATCAAGTACTTGCCGCTCAAGCCTAAAGGACCAGCTCGGCAATGGCTGAAAGGCCTCCCCAAGAACTCAATTGGAAGTTGGGAGGAGCTCGAAGATGCTTTTCGGGCTAATTTTCAAGGGACCTATGTCCGACCTCCGGATGCGGACGATCTAAGTCATATAATTCAACAGCCCGGAGAGTCAGCCCGAAAGCTTTGGAACAGGTTCCTCACTAAGAAGAACCAAATCGTCGACTGCCCGGACGCAGAAGCCTTAGCAACTTTGAAGCACAGCGTCCGAGACGAATGGCTCACCAGACACCTCAGCCAAGAAAAACCCAGAACAATGGCAACCTTGACAAACCTTATGACCCGCTTTTGCGCGGGCGAAGATAGCTGGTTAGCCCGCAGTAGCACCAGCGACCCAAGCACATCCGAAGTCAGGGATGGCAATGGAAAACCACGACGCAGTAAAAACAAGCATCGAAATACAGAAGACAACCCAGATAATACGACGGTAAACGCCGGATTCAGGGGCTCCCGACCAGGTCAGCGGATAAAGACTTTTAAAGGCAGCAGAGATGGACCATCCAGCCTAAACGAGATACTAGAAAAAACATGTCAGATTCATGGCACCCCCGATAAACCTGCAAATCACACCCACAGAGAATGCTAGGTCTTCAAGCAGGCCGGCAAGCTAAACGCCGAACACAAGGGGAGGGACACACCAAGCGAAGACGAGGACGAACCTCGCCAACAAAGCACTAGGGAACAGAAAAAATTCCCACCAGAGGTTAAAACGGTAAATATGATCCACGTGACAAAGGGGAGAGGCGAACATGCACTCCGAGACACACGCGCCGTAGAGCCCGTCACCCCTAAGTTCAACCCCTGGTTGGCCCACCCGATCACTTTTGATCGCATGGATCACCCGACAAGCATCCGACACGAAGGATTGGCTGCCTTCGTGTTAGAACCAATAATAAATGGATACCATCTCACACGAGTCCTTATGGATGGCGGCAGTAGTCTAAATCTGATATATCAGGACGCAGTCTGCAAAATGGGGGTAGACCCGACAAAAATCAGCCACAGTAATACCACCTTCAAGGGAGTAGTACCAGGCCCAGAGGCCCGCAGCACGGGCTCTCTATTATTAGAGGTTGTATTCGGTTCTCTCGACAACTTCCGAAGCGAAAAGTTAACCTTCGACATCGCTCCATTCCGAAGTGGTTATCAAGAACTACTCGGAAGAGCGGCTTTCGCTCGTTTTAACGCAGTACCGCATTAAGCTTCTCTCAAGCTTAAGATGCCCGGTCCACGTGGCACCATCACCATTAGCGGAAACATTGAACATTCCTTACGAGCGGAAGAATGTGTGGCGGCTTTAACAGCCGAACACTAATTGGCCCCTTCAACTAGAATAAAGGGTCGGTCGTCAAGACCGCGGACACGGCTAGACGAGTCCGGCACATTACTAGCCATAACGGCTAGACGGCACCAGGGGCTTCCCGCGTGTAATTAGGGCTAGTTCGGCTCAACTTGACTTATCTTGAATTTTAATGGTTTATTGAGAATAACCAATTTTTTGGCACGACAACTTTCACCTAAGTTCTTCTCTTTTACAGATGACAATCATGCCACACCCGTCCAGGATACGGCACAATGGAGACACAGGCGCAGACGTGCAGCAGGGACCCGCTCAAAGGTTTCTTTTTAGATTAAGACCCTGCGTAAACCTTTTTTACTGTCTTTTGTTGTTCACATCCTCCGGATACTTAGTATAACCGAGAAGGATGCTGACGTTATTGGCATTTCGCCACGTCAGAGTATTGCACGTACCTGGACACTTGGGGTTCATCATCAAGGGCACTGCTTGGCCCGGCATATTTTATAAAGACCGAATACCTTAGGGAGTGTTCGGCGTCGCGAGTTTGGCCTTATATGCATCAGCTCCGAATCATGTCTTTGGTCAAATGTTGGGTTTGCCCGGCTCCCGTGTTGTGCTACCTTATGTTCCGCTCTATCGGCTAAGGTGGCACCGGGAGAACTACTGCGATTGTGCCCTGGTTCATCCGGATGAGCATCTCAGTAGAGAAAGCCGAAAACTGACTGTCACTATAAAGCGCGAGACTGGTCAACCATTCGAGGACTTAACGGAATCTTCGGGATTCCTCCGCATTAACGAAGGGCCATTTCCCGATCATGTACATACGCGCCCCATATTCGGACGAGCGCATAAGTACCAGGGGCCATATAGTAGTCCCACCGTCAAACTCCTATGGCTAAGTGAAAGTGTTAAAGCAATATAGTTCGATTGCCTTGTTCGCTGCGCTACCACCTCCTTAGTGGACCAAGACGTTGAATCAAGTGTGGATACGCGTTTTTTGTGAACACCACCGCATTATATGCACGGGGGCTGAAGCCGACGACTGCAAACTTTCAGGTTATTTACACATATACATGAACGGCCGCACAGGAGGCATCATAATACTTTCAGGAAAAAGTATAAACATAGCCTTTATAATTCAATAAACCATTGTTTTTACAATGGGAATACATGTCACTAGAACATAATATTCTACGAGCACTGAGCTTCTATTGAACGAGCGCCTTCAAGGACTTCTTCAAACTAGTGCTCGGCAGATATTCGGCCCACGGCCGAACTCGGGGCTGCAATACCGGTGGCCTCCATCTCTGCCCAGTATGTCTTGACATGGGCAAGCGCCATCCTCGCACCCTCTATGCACGCCGACCTCTTCATAGCGTCGATGTGCGTCACAGCACCAAGGAACTGTTGCACTAAACTAAAATAACTATTCGGCCTTGGCCCTTCCGGCCACAGATGATCCACAACAGACCTCATGGCAAGCCCGGACAATCTATGGAGCTCGGCTCACTCGGTCATTCGCTCATTCAGTAGCAGCGGACGCACTGGAACATCGAACTGTGACCAGAACAGCTTGTCCACTTCGCGATCTTTTTGATCCTTGAAGTACTTGGCCGCATCAGCAGCACTGGCTGCCAAATCCGCGCATGCGTCTGCAGAACTCCATAGTTGATCAAGAGGGGCATACTTCGGATCTCTGAACTTCGTCCGCAACAAAAAGGGCTTCCTAGCAGCGATATCTCCAGCTTGACACAGCTCCTCTTTCACCGCTCTGATTTTAGAATGGGATTCCTTGGCTGCTACCATAGCCTTTTCCAGGTCCGCCGCCTTCGCTTGGCTTTCTTTTTCAAGAAGCTGCTACTGGTCGGTGGCGTCTTTCAACTCAACGGCCATCTTGGCTATTTTTCCTTGCTTTGGCAATGCGCAGCCTGTTCGGCTCTCAGCTCTTCGACCGCCTTTAGAGCGGCCGCATCACTATTCCTGACTTGTTCTTTGGCTCGGGCAAGTTCCGCCCGAAGGGTCTCCACGACGGCAGCTCCATTTGCAGTGACAACATATTAAAGATACTAGCATGCTCCTCTTACTATATGTTGATCGCCAGAGAAATCACATACCCTGCGCCTCGTCGAGCCGCTTGTTGACAAGTACGATGTCGGCATCTGCCGCATCAAGTTGCCGCTTTAGCTCGGCAAACTCACCAGTCCGGCTAGCCACCGGACCCTCCGCCACCTGCACATGAAGGCGAACTGATTATCACCTGGGACTATGATCCTCTGTTTGCCGCCGTTCTCGACGGCAACCAGAGTCTCAGGGGCTACTATCTGCATAGGGCACACCTAACGTGTGCGGTACTGTAAAAATGTACACTATTTCACGTACCTCAAAGCCTTTCAGCAGACTCATAAAAGCTTCATGCAACCCGCTTTCAGCGGATGAAATCCTTTGAATCACTGTACCCATTAGTGTGCGATGCGCTTCTGAGATAGCCGCTTGCTCCAGAAGATCCTTCAGTGCGTCCGATCGCACACCGGACGGTTCCGGACTCTTCCTGTCGCTCTCCTTAGGAGCCGCATCCTGAGGACTTTGGGTGGCCGAGGGATTACCCTTTGGCCCTGGCGGATCAGGAGAAACCCTTCTCGACGACACTTCAACGTCGCCCGCCTCATGAGGCGGGGTGGCATGGGGAGGCGTTTCGCTGTCCATCATCTCCGGAAGAAGATCCCCCGAGGACGAACTCTGTCGAGAAGGGCTACGATCCGAACTACAAGATATATGCTTCGGTTATTGTCCTCAGAGGTAAAGCAGGATATTTTTACTAGTAAGTACCTTTTGTTTACTTACCGCTCGGCGGAGGGCTGATCCCCTTGCAGACACTGTGCGGCAAGGGTACCCCCCGAGGCAGGACCCTCTGGCAAAGATTTCTTCCTCCGTTTGGAAACCTTTGTTTCCGGGTCTTCAGAGGTGGTCCTCTGTAACGCCCCGGATTCGATGCGCCAGGTGTCCGCCAGTTATTCGTCGTTGTTGCCATGTCATGTGCTTGCGTGTCTCTCTTTGCCATGTCATCATATGCTTTTCATATCATGTCGTCATGTGCATCGCTTTTGCATACGTGTTCGTTTCATGCATCCGAGCATTTTTCCCGTTGTCCGTTTTGCAATCCGGCACTCCTATGTCTCCGGCGCCTTTTACCTCTTTTTCGTATGCGGGTGTTAAGCGGTCTCGGAATGGACCGAGGTTTGTCAAGCGGCCTTGGTATAGCACCGTGAACCGCTGTCAAGTTTCGGATCATTTGGAGGTCGTTTGGTACTCCAACGGTTAACCGGGTAACCGCAAAGCCCTCTTTGAGTTGCAGCCCAACACCCCTTCCAAAGTGGCCCAAAACCCACCAAACTCCTCTCCATGCTCTCGGTCGTTCGATCACGATCGCGTGGCCGAAAACCGCACCTCATTTGGACTCTCCTAGCTCCCTCTACCTATAAATATGTGTCTTCCTCCGAAATTTCGGGTCCAACCCTAGTCTTCTTCATCCTCGCGCCGCCGGACACGTCCGCGCCGCCACCGGACATGTCCAGCCGCCGCGCCGGACGAATCCGGCCGCCACGTGTCCCCGCCCGTCTCCACCGCGCCCCGCCGCGGCCTGCGTAGGCATGAGCCAGCCCGCCCGCCCGGGCTGCCACATACCAGCGCGCCGCCCAGCGCCCCGCGCGCCGCCGCGCCCTCCGCCGCCCGTTACGCCCGGCCGCCAGCCTCCCCGCCGCCCAGCGCCTCCAGCGCAACTCAGCGCCGCCCCGACCGCCTCCGCCCGCTCCGGTGGCGCCCGGCCCGCTTCTCCGCCTCGGCCGAACGCGCCGCCCTCTCGCCTCGCCGCCCGGCCCGCCGACCAGCGCGCCGCCTCCGCCCGCCGAGCGCCGCCCTTAGCGGCGAACGCGCCCGCCCGCCGCCCGGCCAGCGCCGGTGCTCAAGGCCGTCCTCCGCCGTCGCCTCGTCTGCCTCCGCCCACTGCGGCCGCCATAGCCGGATCCGCCCAGACCTCGCTGGCCCCATCTTCTTCCGCAACTCCGGCGAACTTCTCCGGCGACCCGCGGATCGGGACGAGATCCACCACTCCCTCCATCCAAACGGCTTCCCCGAACCCGGATCTCCTCGTCCCGCACGCCTCCGTCCCGGGTTGACTTTCCCGGAGGTGATATTTTCACCAAGTCCCGAAATCTGCAGTAATTTTGTTCCATTTTTGTTGCATCATATCTCTGTCATCGTAGCTCCGTTTTTCGCGTATAATATGTCAAAATGTTCGTCTCGAAGAGTAGATCATTTCATCTCATTGTATCATTTTCTTTTGAGCTCATCTTGATGCCCGAAATGTTGTTGCAAGAGTGCTATGGGATGTTAGTTTCTGATTTTTATCAGAACTTGCACTTTTGTCATTTTTGCCATGATTGATGTGTGCATCCTATGAGTTTGAGTCCTACATGTGTTTTGTAATATGCCATGTCTTCTTTCCAGTGGTGCTTGCTATGTATTTTTGTGATCTATGTGGTGACTAGCACAAGCATGCAAACTAGGTGTCTTGTTGTTGCTGATTTCAGCCCTGTTTGCTGTTATTTTGATGCCATGTTTACTTGATGCTACAGAGTTATCCATGCATATTTTGACATACTTCAGTAAGGGTGTTTTGTTAAAAATGTCTTGCTCTATCCATCCATGCCCTTGTTTGAAATTATGGAGTAGTCTAGCTTGAGTCAATCGAGCTCTACTTTTGCTATTAAATGTTTCCTGGCAGATTGTTTACATGTTATTCAATTTTGCCAAGGTTGTTGTGGTTGATCCATGTATGCTATGTTATTGTTCTTGCCATGTATGTCTTCTATGCCATGTCTTCTTGATGTATGTATGCTTAGTTTATCATATAAGGCTCTGTAGTGAGTGCATTGAGCTTGTAAACATGCCTACTTGTTATCAGTTTTTGACATGCCATGTTGCTGAATCTGTTAACGAAACTTTCGTTATTGACATGGGTGCCATCATATTTTCTGATCCTTTTTGGCTTATGGTCACTAAGGGACTTTTGTTCTATGCTTTGAGTAGATTCATTCCATGCCTTTGTTTGCTATGATCAGTTCCTGTAACATGTTGTTTCATAGCTCTAAACATTGCAACCTGATGTTAATTTCTGCCAATGCCTGAAACTGTTATTAGTTGCAATCTTGCCATGTGTTTTTGAGCATGTTCTAGTTGTTTCTGGAGATAGCTCAGTGTTCATGTTTTGTAATGCTTTACCTGTAGATCATGCCCATGGCTTTTTTTATTATATTGTGGTGCTGTAGCATGTTGTTTTGATGCTTGCAATATGCCTAGTTGCTGTTTTGGACAGATTGTTGTCATATCTTGTATTGTGTGTATGTGTTGAACCGTTGCTCCATTTTGAGTGTGCTCTATATGAAACTTGCTTGATTTTGCATGTAGTTTCATATTATCATGTTGGATCCTTGTTTTGAGGTGTTTGCTTGATGTTTGTATGCATTTTGCATCAATGCCATGCTTATCTTGTTTTGCTCATACCTTCTAAGCCGTAGCTCCGAATCTAATGAACTTTATATGTAACTTGACTAGAATTTCGTGTAGATCATTGTGGTGCATATTAAATTGCTGTTTAACAACTTGAACATAAGGTTTATTCAGATCTGGACCATTTTCGAAATATGCATATGAGGACTTACCGGAATTGTTATATGTTGTTCCCGGCCTCATTTAAACTTGCCTTGATGTGTTGCTCTTGTTTGCATCATCCCTTGCCATGAGTAGCCTCATCCTAGCTTCGTCATGCATCATGTTTGTTGTGCATCATGTCTTGTTCATGTGGAGTGTTTACTATGTTGTGTGCTTCTTCTTGTTAGTTCCTGTTTCGTTGCGATCGTGAGGATTCGTTCGTCTACGCTTGGTTCGGCTTCATCCGTTCGTCTTCTTCATGGACTCGTTCTTCTTCCTTGCGGGATTTCAGGCAAGATGACCGCTACCTTGGATCTCACTACTATCATTGCTATGCTAGTTGCTTCGCTCTATCGCTATGCTGCGCTACCTATTACCTGTTGCTCAAGCCTACCTAATTGCCATGTCAGCCTCTAACCTTTTGCACCCTTCCTAGCAAACCGTTGTTTGGCTATGTTACCGCTTTGCTCAGCCCCTCTTATAGCGTTGTTAGTTGCAGGTGAAGATGAAGTTTGTTCCTTGTTGGAACATGGAGATGTTGTTCCTTCCTGGAACATGTTTACTTGTTGGGATATCACAATATATCTTATATTAATAATGCATCTATATACTTGGTAAAGGGTGGAAGGCTCGGCCTTATGCCTGGTGTTTTGTTCCACTCTTGCCGCCCTAGTTTCCGTCATATCGGTATTATGTTCCCGGATTTTGCGTCCCTAACGCGGTCGGGTGATTTATGGGACCCCCTTGACAGTTCGCTTTGAATAAGACTTTTCCAGCAAGGCCCAACATTGGTTTTACATTTGCCTCACCTAGCCTTTTTCCCTTGGGAGTCGCGCATCCCGAGGGTCATCTTTATTTCCCCGGGCCAATGCTTGTCTAAGTGTTGGTCCAAACTAGAGCCACTTGCGGTGCCGCCCCGAGGCAACTTGGGGTATCGTCGGTTGCCGTACGTAGTGTTCATCCGGTCGTGGCCTGAGACGAGATACGCGCGGCTACTATCAGGGTGTCGGCACGCCGGGAGGTCTTGCTGGACTTGTTTTATTGTTGTGAAATGTCTTGTAGCCGGGATTCCGAGACTGGTCGGGCTTCCCGGGGAGAAGGTCTATTCCTTCGTTGATCGCGAGAGCTTATCATGGGCTAAGTTGGGACACCCCTGCAGGGTTTGAACTTTCGAAAGCCGTGCCCGCGGTTATGTGGCAGATGGGAATTTGTTAATGTCCGTTGTAGAAAACCGAAGTTGATCTTAATTAAAATACACCAACCGTGTGCGTAACGTGAGTGTCTCTTTTCGGGTTGATCGAGAGGAGAACACGGTTTCGGGTTATGTTTGGCGTAAGTAGGAGTTCGGGATCACTTCTTGATCATTACTAGTTGACGACCGTTCCTTTGTTCCTCTTCTCGCTCTCATTTGCGTATGTTAGCCACCATATATGCTTAGTCGCTGCTGCAACCTCACCACTTTACCCTTCCTTTCCCATTAAGCTTTGCTAGTCTTGATACCCATGGTAATGGGTTTGCTTGAGTCCTCGTGGCTCACAGGTTACTACACCACCGAGTTGCAGTACAGGTTTGCGATGATCATGACGTGAGGCGATGTTTATTTGTGTTGGAGTTCTTCTTACGCTTCTTCTTGATCGGGGATAGGTTCGGTCGGCAGCCTGGGCTAGCAGGGTGGATGTCGTTTGAGTTTCTGTTTATGTTTCATCCGTAGTCGGATGTTGATCTCTTGTATATGATGTTGGTGTATTCTTGTGGCATTTGTGCCTTATGTATGTATCCCACTATTATGTAATGTCGATGTAATGATATCCACCTTGCAAAAGCGTTTCCGATATGCGGGTCTATCCTTGGTGGGACCTTCGAGTTCCTTTTGGATAGGGTCGCATATTGGGCGTGACATCCTCTTCCTTCCTTGGGGAGAGGGAATTTCAGATTCTTCTCCCTAGTTATCCTCCTTCGTGGAGGCGCTAATTCCCCCGGTTTGGATGAATAATGAGTGAGGCCCGCTTTCAGCCTCTTCGTTCCCCCCTTTATCTTCCCCTGAGGGCGCCTGATAAGGCGCTGGCTCGAGCATTCTGGCCAGTACTGGATCTGCTGAGCCTTCGGGAAGGGGAGTAGAACACCTAATCATCTTCGCCTTTGTTACCCAGTCCTGGACAAAGAGCGACTTTTCAGAATGATGTTGGGATAACTAAAAAGACAGCGTATTCGGCCACTGGATTACTTACCTGGGTATCTGGGCGATTGCAGCTCAGACCCGCATCCTCGGTGAGGTCCGGACACCTTATTTGTGGTCCGAAGAACAATTTGTACATCTCTTCGGGCGTCATGCCGAGGAAGTGCTGAATAGCTCGCGGTCCTTCCGGGTTGAACTCCCACATTCGGAGGGGTCGACGTTTGCAAGGCAGGACTCGACGAACTAGCATGACTTGCATTACCGTTACCAGACCGACATCTCTCTCGAGGATATCTCGGATGCGACTCTGCAATATCGGCACGTCGTTTACTGGCCCCAGTCCAGCCCCACACTGATCCATGACGTCAGTTGTGGAGGGGGCCCGAGCGGAAGGCAGGGGCGACCACCCACTTGGTACCCCGGGGAGCTGTGATATAAAACCACTCCCGTTGCCATAGACTGGACACCTCCGGGAAGGAACCCTATGGCCATGGAACATCGACGCTTTTGCTTATTGCGACACCTCTGTACTCTGCGTGTCGCCCCTCAATCATCTTCGGCTTCACATTGAAGGTCTTGAGCCATAAGCCAAAGTGTGGGGTAATGCGGAGGAAGGCTTCACACACAATGATGAATGACGAGATGTGATGGATGGAATCCGGGGCCAGGTCATGGAAATCCAGCCCATAATAGAACATGAGCCCCCTAACGAAGGGATCTAGAGCAAGGCCTAGCCCTCGGAGGAAGTGAGAGATGAATACAATGCTCTCTCCAGGTTCGGGAGTGGGAATGGCCTACCCTCGAGCAGGTAACCTGTGCGAGATTTCGCCGGTTAAAAACCTAGCCTCTCTTAGCTTCTTGATGTCTTCCTCTATGATAGAGGAGGGCATCCACCGACCTTGAAGGTTGGATCCGGACATGGTTGAAGGTTCGAAGCGCCTGACCTGAGCCTTGGGTGTTGGAACTCGAGGTGGGGGAAGGATTCGATTGAGTGCAAGAAGAAAAAGGACAGGCCTTGGCCTCTTTATAAAGGGGATGAATATCAAGCGTCCTCCGCGTGGCCGTTTGGGACTTGCCTAAAATCAAGGAGCCATACCAATGGGCACGATTGGGTTACCCACATCAGTATTGATGAGAATCCCGTAATAAGGGGGACACGATCTCTGCTTCGACAAGACGTGCCAACAAGATCGCCTCGCAAAACATGCGGTGGCAGGCTGAGCGAGAAAGACGGTTCGTCATGGCCAGACCACGGCAATACGTCACATTATGAAAAACGGTCGACAGATTGGATTTGTGGAAATATTATTGTCTCTACGATGGTATGTGGAATTTGTTTTGCAGAGTCGGACACTATCCTTGTGTTCAGAATCTTATATGGAGTATTCGGAGGAAGAACCCGCCTTGTAATGCCGAAGAAAAATCTGCGCACCGGACTCATCGCCATTAAAGCCTGGTTCAGGGGCTACCGAGGGAGTCCTAGATTAGGGGGTCTCCGGACAGCCGGACTATATCCTTTGGCCGGACTGTTGGACTATGAAGATACAAGATTGAAGACTTCGTCCCGTATCCGGATGGGACTCTCCTTGGTGTGGAAGGCAAGCTTGGCAATACAAATATGTAGATCTCCTCCCTTGTAACCGACTCTTTGTAACCCTAGCCCCCTCTGCTGTCTATATAAACCAGAGGGTTTAGTCCGTAGGACAACAACAATCATATAATAGGCTAGCTTCTAGGGTTTAGCCTCTACGATCTCGTGGTAGATCAACTCTTGTAATACTCATATTCATCAAGATCAATCAACCAGGAAGTAGGGTATTACCTCCATCGAGAGGGCCCGAACACAGGTAACATCATGTCCCGACCTCCTGTTACCATCCGCCTTAGGCGCTTGATTCGGGACCCCCTACCGAGATCCGCGGTTTTGACACCGACACTCTGCAGCAACGTAAACGAAGCATATGTACCGATTCTCCTTGTACTGATAGTGCATTACAAGGTCCAAGTCTCTGTCGGTGTCAAAACTGGCGGATCTCGGGTAGGGGGTCCCTAACTATGCGTCTAAGGCGGATGGTAACAGGAGGCGGGGGACATGATGTTTACCCAGGTTCGGGCCCTCTCGATGGAGGTAATACCCTACTTCCTGCTTGATTGATCTTGATGATATGAGTATTACAAGAGTTGATCTACCATGAGATCATAGAGGCTAAACCCTAGAAGCTAGCCTATGGTATGATTGTTGTTACCCTATGGACTAAACCCTCCGGTTCATATAGACACCGGAGGGGGCTAGGGTTACACATAGTCGGTTACAAGGGAGGAGATCTGTTGGAAATATGCCCTAGAGGCAATAATAAAATGGTTATTATTATATTTCTTTGTTCATGATAATTGTCTGTTATTCATGCTATACTGTGTTATCCGGAAATCGTAATACACGTGTGAATACATAGACAACAACATGTCCCTAGTAGGCCTCTAGTAGACTAGCTCGTTGATCAACAGATAGTCATGGTTTCCTGACTATGGACATTGGATGTCATTGATAACGGGATCACATCATTAGGAGAATGATGTGATGGACAAGACAATACTAAGCATAGCACAAAGATCGTAGTTAGTTAAACGCTAGAGCTTTTCCAAATGTCAAGTATCATTTCCTTAGACCATGAGATTGTGCAACTCCGGATACCGTAGGAGTGCTTTGGGTGTGCCAAGCGTCACAACGCGTAATCGGGTGACTATAAAGGTGCACTACGGGTATCTCCGAAAGTGTTTGTTGGGTTGGCACGAATCGAGATCTGGATTTGTCACTCCGTATGACGGAGAGGTATCTCTGGCCCCACTCGGTAATGCATCATCATAATGAGCTCAATGTGACCAAGTGTCAGGTCACGGGATCATGCATTACAAGATCGAGTAAAGTGGCTTGCCGTAACGAGATTGAGCGAGGTATTGGGATACCGACGATCGAGTCTCGGGCAAAACGCATCCGATTGACAAAGGGAATTGTATCTGGGATTGATTGAATCCTCGACATCGTGGTTCATCCGATGAGATCATCGAGGAGCATGTGGGAGCCAACATGGGTATCCAGATCCGCTGTTGGTTATTGACCGAGAGTCGTCTCGGTCATGTCTGCGTGTCTCCGAACCCGTAGGGTCTACACACTAAGGTTCGGTGGCGCTAGGGTTGTAGAGATATTAGTATGCGGTAACCTAAAGTTCTTGAGTCCGGATGAGATCCGGACGTCACAAGGAGTTCGGAATGGTCCGGAGGTAAAGATTTATATATAGGAAGTCAGTTTGACCACGAGAAAAGTTTCGGGGGTCACCGGTATTGTACCGAGACCACCGGAAGGGTCCCGGGGGTCCACCGGGTGGGGCCACCTATCCCGGAGGGCCCCATGGGCTGAAGTGGTGTGGGAACCAGACCCTGGTGGGCTGGTGCGCCCCACCCAAGGGCCCAAGGCGCCTAGGGTTGGAAACCCTAGGGGGCCGTTGCCCCCCGAGGGGGCATGCGCCCCCCTGGTTGGAAACCCTAAGGGGGCCGTTGCCCCCGGGGGCCGCCTCCCCTCTAGATGGGATCTCCAAGGGGGCATGCGCCCCTAGCCCCTATATATAGTGGAGGGGAGGGAGGGCAGCCGCACCCTAAGCCCTGGCGCCTCCCTCTCCCTCCCGTGACACCTCTTCCTCCTCCAGTAGCGCTTGGCGAAGCCCTGCTGGAATCCCGCTGCTTCCACCACCACGCTGTCGTGCTGCTGGATCTCCATCAACCTCTCCTTCCCCCTTGCTGGATCAAGAAGGAGGAGACGTCTTCCCAACCGTACGTGTGTTGAACGCGGAGGTGCCGTCCGTTCGGCACTCGGTCATCGGTGATTTGGATCACGACGAGTACGACTCCATCAACCCCGTTCTCTTGAACGCTTCCGCTCGCGATCTACATGGGTATGTAGATGCACCCGTTTTCCCCTCGTTGCTAGATAACTCCATAGATTGATCTTGGTGATGCGTAGAAAATTTTAAAATTCTGCTACGTTCCCCAACAGTGGCATCATGAGCTAGGTCTATGCGTAGTTCTCTTTGCACGAGTAGAACACAAATTTATTGTGGGCGTAGATGTTGTCAACTTTCTTGCCACTAATAGTCTTATTTTGCTTCAGCGGTATTGTGGGATGAAGCGGCCCGGACCGACCTTACACGTACGTTTCCGTGAGACAGGTTCCACCGACTGACATGCACTAGTTGCATAAGGTGGCTAGCGGGTGTTTGTCTCTCCCACTTTAGTTGGAGCGGATTCGATGAAAAGGGTCCTTATGAAGGGTAAATATAAGTTGGCGAATCACGTTGTGGCTTTCACGTAGGTAAGAAAACGTTCTTGCTAGAACCCTATTGCAGCCACGTAAAAACTTGCAACAACAATTAGAGGACGTCTAACTTGTTTTTGCAGCAAGTGTTTTGTGATGTGATATGGCCAAAAGTTGTGATGAATGATGAATGATATATATGTGATGTATGAGATCATGTTCTTGTAATAGGAATCACGACTTGCATGTCGATGAGTATGAAAATCGGCAGGAGCCATAGGAGTTGTCTTTATTTTTTGTATGACCTGCGTGTCATTGAGAAACGCTATGTAAATTACTTTACTTTATTGCTAAATGCGTTTGCCATAGTAGTAGAAGTAATAGTTGGCGAGCAACTTCATGGAGACACGATAATGGAGATCATGATGATGGAGATCATGGTGTCATGCCGGTGACGAAGATGATCGTGGAGCCCCGAAGATGGAGATCAAAGGAGCTATATGATATTGGCCATATCATGTCACTATTTGATTGCATGTGATGTTTATCATGTTATTCATCTTGTTTACTTAGAACGACGGTAGTAAATAAGATGATCCCTCATAATAATTTCAAGAAAAGTGTTCCCCCTAATTGTGCACCGTTGCGAAGGTTCGTTGTTTCGAAGTACCACGTGATGATCGGGTGTGTTAGATCCTAACGTTCGGATACAACGGGTGTAAGCCAGATTTACACACGCAATACACTTAGGTTGACTTGACGAGCCTAGCATGTACAGACATGGCCTCGGAACATGGAAGACCGAAAGGTCGAGCATGAGTCGTATAGAAGATACGATCAACACGACGATGTTCACCGACGTTGACTAGTCCGTCTCACGTGATGATCGGACACGGCCTAGTTAACTCGCATCATGTTTCACTTAGATGACTAGAGGGATGTCTAATCTGAGTGGGAGTTCATTAAATAATTTGATTAGATGAACTTAATTATCATGAACTTAGTCTAAAATCTTTACAATATGTCTTGTAGATCAAATGGCCCATGTTACCCTCAACTTCAACGCGTTCCTAGAGAAAACCAAGCTGAAAGATGATGGCAGCAACTATACGGACTGGGTCCGAACCCGAGATCATCCTCATAGCTGCCAAGAAAGATTATGTCCTAGAAGCACCGCTAGGTGAAGCACCAATCGAGAGAACCAAGGCGTTATGAGCGCTTGGCAGTCTCGTCTTGATGATTACTCCCTCGTTTAGTGCGGCATGCTTTACAGCTTAGAACCGGGGCTCCAAAAGCGTTTTGAGCAACACGGAGCATATGAGATGTTCGAGAGCTGAAAATGGTTTTCCAAGCTCATGCCCGGTCGAGAGATATGAAGTCTCCGACAAATTCTTCAGCTGTAAGATGGAGGAAAATAGTTCACGGTGAGCACATACTCAAGATGTGCAGGTTGCACAACCGCTTGACTCAGCTGGAGTTAATCTCCCGGATGACGCGGTCATTGACAGAATCCTCCAGTCGCTTCCACCGAGCTACAAGAGCTTTGTGATGAACTTCAATATGCAGGGGATGGAGAAGACCATTCCCGAGGTGTATTCAATGCTGAAATCAGCGGAGGTAGAGATCAAAAAGGAACATCAAGTGTTGATGGTGAATAAAACCACTAAGTTCAAGAAAGGCAAGGGTAAGAAGAAATTCAAGAAGGACGGCAAGGGAGTTGCCGCGCCCGGTAAGCCAGTTGTCAGGAAGAATTCAAGCAATGGACCCAAGCCTGAAACTGAGTGCTTTGATTGCAAGGGAAGTGGTCACTGGAAGCGGAACTACCTCAAGTACTTAGCGGACAAGAAGGCCGGCAAAACCAAAGGTATATGTGATATACATGTAATTGATGTGTACCTTACCAGTACTCGTAGTAGCTCTTGGGTATTTGATACCGGTGCGGTTGCTCATATTTGTAACTCAAAGCAGGAGCTGCGGAATAAGCGGAGACTGGCGAAGGACGAGGTGACGATGCACGTCGGGAATGGTTCCAAGGTCGATGTGATCGCCGTCGGCTCGCTACCTCTACATTTACCTACGGGATTAGTTTTAAACCTCAACAATTGTTATTTAGTACAAGCTTTGAGCATGAACATTGTATCAGGATCTCGTTTAATTCGAGATGGCTACTCATTTAAATCCGAGAATAATGGTTGTTCTATTTATATGAGAGATATGTTTTATGGTCATGCCCCGATGGTCAATGGTTTATTCTTAATGAATCTCGAGCGTAATGTTACACATATTCATAGTGTGAATACCAAAAGATGTAAAGTTGATAACGATAGTCCCACATACTTGTGGCACTGCCGCCTTGGTCACATTGGTGTCAAGCGCATGAAGAAGCTCCATGCTGATGGACTTTTATAGTCTCTAGATTATGAATCGTTTGACACATGCGAACCATGCCTCATGGGCAAAATGACCAAGACTCCGTTCTCCGGAACAATGGAGCGAGCAACCAACTTATTGGAAATCATACATACTGATGTGTGTGGTCCAATGGGCGTTGAGGCTCGCGGAGGATAGCATTATGTTCTCACTCTCACTGATGACTTGAGTAGATATGGGTATGTTTACTTGATGAAACACAAGTCTGAGACCTTTGAAAAGTTCAAGGAATTTCAGAATGAGGTAGAGAATCAACGTGACCGAAAGATAAAATTCTTACGATCAGATCGTGGGGGAGAATATTTAAGTCACGAATTTGGTACGCACTTAAGGAAATGTGGAATCGTTTCACAACTCACGCCGCTTGGAACACCTCAGCGTAACGGTGTATCCGAACGTCGTAATCACACTCTATTGGATATGGTGCGATCTATGATGTCTCTTACCGATTTACCGCTATCATTTTGGGGATACGCTCTAGAGACAGCCGCATTCACTTTAAATAGGGCACCGTCTAAATCCGTTGAGACTACACCGTATGAATTATGGTTTGAGAAGAAACCTAAGCTGTTGTTTCTAAAAGTTTGGGGATGCGATGCTTATGTCAAGAAACTTCAACCTGAGAAGCTCGAACCCAAGTCGGAAAAATGCGTCTTCATAGGATACCCTAAGGAAACCATTGGGTATACCTTCTAGTTAAGATCCGAGGGCAAGATCTTTGTTGCCAAGAACGGGTCCTTTCTAGAAAATGAGTTTCTCTCAAAAGAATTAAGTGGGAGGAAAGTAGAGCTTGATGAAGTACTACCTCTTGAAACGGTAAGTATCGCAACTCAGGAAGATGTTCCTGTGGTGCCTGCACCGACAAGAGAGGAGGTTAATGATGATGATCAAGATATTTCAGATCAAGCTCCTACTGAACTTCGAAGGTCCACAAGGACACGTTCCGCACCAGAGTGGTACGACAACCCTGTCTTGGAAATGATGTTGTTAGACAACGGTGAACCTTCGAACTATGAAGAAGCAATGGCGGGCCCAGATTCCAACAAATGTCATGAAGCCATGCAATCCGAGATAGGATCCATGTATGAGAACAAAGTATGGACTTTGACAGACTTGCCCGATGATCGGCGAGCAATAGAAAACAAATGGATCTTTAAGAAGAAGACAGACGCGGATGGTAATGTTACCATATATAAAGCTCGACTTGTCGCTAAGGGTTATTGACAAGTTCAAGGGATTGACTACGATGAGACTTTCTCTCCCGTAGCAAAGCTGAAGTCCGTCCGAATCATGTTAGCAATTGTCGCATACTATGATTATGAGATATGGCAAATGGACGTCAAAACGGCATTCCTTAGCGGCCATCTTAAGGAAGAACTGTATATGATGCAGCCGGAAGGTTTTGTCGACCCTGAGAATGCTAACAAGGTATGCAAGCTCCAGCGATCCATTTATGGGCTGGTGCAAGCATCTCGGAGTTGGAACATTCGCTTTGATGAGATGATCAAAGCGTTTGGGTTTACACAGATTTATGGAGAAGCCTGCGTTTACAAGAAAGTGAGTGGGAGCTCTGTAGCATTTCTCATATTATATGTGGATGACATACTTTTGATGGGAAATGATATAGAACTTTTGGACAGCATTAAGGCCTACTTGAATAAGTGTTTTTCAATGAAGGACCTTGGAGAAGCTGCTTACATATTAGGCATCAAGATCTATAGGGATAGATCGAGACGCCTCATAGGTATTTCACAAAGCACATACCTTGATAAAATATTGAAGAAGTTCAAAATGGATCAGTCCAAGAAAGGGCTCAATGCCCGACCACGGCAAAAGATAAAGAAGAGATGAGTGTCATCCCCTATGCCTCAGCAATAGGATCTATTATGTATGCCATGCTGTGTACCAGACCTGATGTAAACCTTGCCGCAAGTTTGGTAGGAAGGAACCAAAGTAATCCCGGCAAGGAACACCGGACAGCGGTCAAGAACATTCTGAAGTACCTGAAAAGGACTAAGGATATGTTTCTCGTTTATGGAGGTGACAATGAGCTCGTCGTAAAGGGTTACGTCGACGCTAGCTTCGACAGAGATCTGGATGACTCTAAGTCACAGACCGGATACGTGTATATTTTGAATGGTGGGGCAGTAACCTGGTGCAGTTGCAAGCAAAGCGCCGTGGCGGGATCTACATGTGAAGCGGAGTACATGGCAGCCTCGGAGGCAGCGCATGAAGCAATCTGGGTGAAGGAGTTCATCACCGACCTAGGAGTCATACCCAATGCGTCGGGGCCGATCGCACTCTTCTGTGACAACACTGGAGCTATTGCACTTGCCAAGGAGCCCAGGTTTCACAAGAAGACCAGGCACATCAAGCGTCGCTTCAACTCCATACGTGAAAATGTTCAAGATGGAGATATAGATATTTGTAAAGTACATACGGATCTTAATGTAGCAGATCCATTGACTAAACCTCTCCCTAGAGCAAAACATGATCAACACCAGAACGCTATGGGTGTTCGATAAATCACAATGTAACTAGAATATTGACTCTAGTGCAAGTGGGAGACTGTTGGAAATATGCCCTAGAGGCAATAATAAAATGGTTATTATTATATTTCTTTGTTCATGATAATTGTCTGTTATTCATGCTATAACTGTGTTATCCGGAAATCGTAATACACGTGTGAATACATAGACAACAACATGTCCCTAGTAGGCCTCTAGTTGACTAGCTCGTTGATCAACAGATAGTCATGGCTTCCTGACTATGGACATTGGATGTCATTGATAACGGGATCACATCATTAGGAGAATGATTTGATGGACAAGACCCAATACTAAGCATAGCACAAAGATCGTGTAGTTCGTTTCGCTAGAGCTTTTCCAAATGTCAAGTATCATTTCCTTAGACCATGAGATTGTGCAACTCCCGGATACCGTAGGAGTGCTTTGGGTGTGCCAAACGTCACAAGGTAACTGGGTGACTATAAAGGTGCACTACGGGTATCTCCGAAAGTGTCTGTTGGGTTGGCACGAATCGAGACTCGGATTTGTCACTCCGTATGACGGAGAGGTATCTCTGGGCCCACTTCGGTAATGCATCATCATAATGAGCTCAATGTGACCAAGTGTCCGTCACGGATCATGCATTATAGTGCGAGTAAAGTGACTTGCCGTAACGAGATTGAGCGAGGTATTGGGATACCAACGATCGAGTCTCGGGCAAGTAACGCATCGATTGACAAAGGGAATTGTATACGGGATTGATTGAATCCTCGACATCGTGGTTCATCCGATGAGATCATCGAGGAGCATGTGGGAGCCAACATGGGTATCCAGATCCTGCTGTTGGTTATTGACCGGAGAGTCGTCTCGGTCATGTCTGCGTGTCTCCCGAACCCGTAGGGTCTACACACTTAAGGTTCGGTGACACTAGGGTTGTAGAGATATTAGTATGCGGTAACCCGAAAGTTGTTCGGAGTCCTGGATGAGATCCCGGACGTCACGAGGAGTTCCGGAATGGTCCGGAGGTAAAGATTTATATATAGGAAGTCTAGTTTCGGCCACCGGAAAAGTTTCGGGGGTCACCGGTATTGTACCGGGACCACCAGAAGGGTCCCGGGGGTCCACCGGGTGGGGCCACCTATCCGGAGGGCCCCATGGGCTGAAGTGGCATGGGAACCAGACCCTGGTGGGCTGGTGCGCCCACCCAAGGGCCCAAGGCGCCTAGGGTTGAAACCCTAGGGGCCGCCCCCCGAGAGGGGGCATCGCCCCGGTTGAAACCCTAAGGGGCCGTTGCCGGGGCCGCCCCCTCTAGATGGGATCTCCAAGGGGCATCGCCCCAGCCCCTATATATAGTGGAGGGAGGAGGCAGCCGCACCCTAAGCCCTAGCGCCTCCCTCTCCCTCCCGTGACACCTCTTCCTCCTCCAGTAGCGCTTGGCGAAGCCCTGCTGGAATCCCGCTGCTTCCACCACCACGCCGTCGTGCTGCTGGATCTCCATCAACCTCTCCTTCCCCCTTGCTGGATCAAGAAGGAGGAGACGTCTTCCCAACCGTACGTGTGTTGAACGCGGAGGTGCCGTCCGTTCGGCGCTCGGTCATCGGTGATTTGGATCACGACGAGTACGACTCCATCAACCCCGTTCTCTTGAACGCTTCCGCTCGCGATCTACAAGGGTATGTGGATGCACTCCTTTTCCCCTCGTTGCCAGATAACTCCATAGGTTGATCTTGGTGATGCGTAGAAAATTTTAAAATTCTGCTACGTTCCCTAACAAGATCTACATATCCGTATTGCCAAGCTTGCCTTCCACGCCAAGGAGAGTCCCATACGGACACGGGACGAAGTCTTCAATCTTGTATCTTAATAGTCCAACAGTCCGGCTAAAGTATATAGTCCGGCTGTCCGAGGACCCCCTAATCCAGGACTCCCTCAGTAGCCCCTGAACCAGGCTTCAATGACGATGAGTCCGGCGTGCAGATTGTCTTCGGCATTGCAAGGCAGGTTCCTCCTCCGAATATTCCATAGAAGATTTTGAACACAAGGATAGTGTCCGGCTCTGCAAAACAAATTCCACATATCAACGTAGAGAGAATAATATTTCCACAAATCTAATCTGCTAACAACTTTTCTTAATGTGACGTTCTGCCATGGTCTGGTCATGACGAACCGTTTTTCCGAGCCTGCCACTGCACGTGTCGCGATGCGGTTTTGTTGGCACGTCTTGTCGAAGCAGAGATCGTGTCCCTCTTTTTACGGGATTCTCATCAATACAGGTGTGGGTAACCCAACTGCGCCATCAATTACGGTGCTTGGGGAATAAGCGGTTTTACTAGGCAAGTGGGGAGGCGCAGAATCCCTGCTACCTTTATAAGGGGATAAGGACTCCCATTCGCACTCACGCTTTCTTCTTCCCGATCCATTCCCCTCCGCCAGAGCTCCAGCGCCCAAGCGTTCATATTCTCTGCCCACAAAGGCCTTCCGAAAATGTCCGGATCCGGAGAAGGAGGCAAATGGACGGCCTCTACCGTCCGGGAGAAGGATATCAAAAAGCTTCGGGAGGCCGGGTATCTGGCCAAGAAAATCAGCCACCGTTTCCCGACGGTGGGACAGATCGTCCCTACTCCGGAACCCCACGAGAGGGTTGTATTCCTCCCTCACTTTGTCTGCGGGCTAGGGTTTCCCCTCCACCCGTTCGTTCGCGGCATCATGTATTACTATGGGATCGATCTTCATGATCTGTCCCCTAATTCCTTCCTCGACATCTCGACATTCATTGTCGTGTGCGAGGCTTTTCTCCGCATCTCGCCACATTTCGGCTTATGGCTGAAGATTTTTGATGTGAAGCCCAAGGTAGTGGGTGGCGAGCACGCCGAGTGCGGGGGCGCTATGGTGAGCAAGATGCCCAACGTTACATGGCCAACGGGCACCTTTAAGGATTCCATCAAGGAGTGGCAACAACAGTGGTTTTACATCACCGAGCCGCGCAGCATGGAATGGGCCGCTACTCTCGAGTTTCGGTCCGGTGCCCCCTGCAGCTTACATCCTGGGTCAAGAAGGGCCTGAACTGGTCCTCGTCCGAAAAATTGTCGGCGCTCCATATGCGCGTTAAAGATATGAGAGACAAGAACATTGAACTTGTCAATGTAGTCCAGGTGATGTTAGTTCGCCGGATCCTACCTTGTCAACACCAGACCTGCAATCTATGGGAATTCGATCCGGCCAAGCACCAAACCCCGCGAGAGCTTTTCGGCTCCTCGCACAAGGACATCTGGAAGGTGCTTTTCAAGTCTAGCAAATCATGGCCGGACTCCGCCGAAGACCGCGGGTACCAACTGTCCTGCCCTGCAAGTTCGGTAAGTCATCGTACTTTTTATCCGCATAACCCAAGGGAAGCACTTAATGTGTTTTCCACAACTCTCCTAGGGCTGGACGAAGAAGGCAGAGTGGATCCATTGTCCGGCCCCGCTGCCCGAAGAGCCGGCCGTCCCACTTCTGACGAAGATGCTGGTCCCGGCGCCTTACAAGGTGCCGAAGAAGACGGCCGAGAAGTAGGCCAAAAAGATCCGGGGCGGCCTTCGTCGCCACGGCACTTTGGACACAATATCCGAAGGCTCTGATGCCCGTTCCGCCTCTGAAGAGGATGAGGAGGAGGATGAATCCCCTGCGGGGGAAGAAAGAAGAGGACGGCCTCCGCACACTTGGAGGCCGAGTCACCTAAGAGGGGAAAAGCTCCTCTTCCAGAGGAGTCCACCGCTGCAGCCGACAGCGGCCCGGCGTGGGATCCCAGGGCCCAGCCCCTGGTGAATTCGTGAGTATATTGAATCTGAGTACGTTTATGCGTCCAGACTCATCATGGCATAATGTTTTAACCTGAGCCATTTTTTTTGTAGTCTGGCGAGGTCCCGCACCGAACAATCCTCACCAGAGGATTTGCTGAGCTCGAATGCTATGGAGAGCGGGACGCCCCCGAAGGCCCCTTCCCCGAAACATGTGGATAACACTGAGGCTTCGTCCTAGAAGGACCCCGGCCAAGGAGGGGAGGAAGAGATAGTGAAAGCGGCGCCTGGAGGTCAAACTTCAGGGGCCGGAGACACGGGGAAAACGATTCCCATGGGAATCGTCGGCGGGATACATCTTGAATTCGGCTCCCAGCCGGACGCAATTCCGGAGACCAATATGGCTCCAGAATCAAGTAGGCAGCCTCCCTTAGATGGAGGGGGCGTGCCTGTTCCACCGGCAATCTCTGTCCAACCAGAGGTGCTAGATGCTTTGTTGGCGGCGCTGAAGAGCGCCTCCATCGTCGATGAACACCGTGCCCTTATGGGTGCGGTGATTGAGAAGATTCAGTCTGCCGAGAGTGGACTGAATGGAACCTGTATTAGCCTTATAAAAGGTTTTGAGGTATGTTTTATGAGGTTTCGAAGAGTTTCATGGTATGGATAGTAGCCCCTTATACACTGTTCGGTGAAAGAAAGAACCGTACAGAGGATCAAATTTATGTTCGCAGGAAGACTCATTGAATGACATCTATTTCTCTTCTGTTATAAGCAGGCGTCTGTAGCGGCTGCTGCCTCTCGTACAACGAAGATCTCCAGACTGAATCAAAGTTTGGAGCGGGCCAAGGAAGAACTTGGCCAGTTAAAAACGCAGTTGGGAGATAAACAAAGTATGCACAAATCTTGTACGCGTTTATTGCGAATGAATTTTCAGTAAGATGAAATAGGCTTCCTGATTTGCACTAGGGATGGTGACCGAAGTCGAGGCTCTGAAGAAGGCTGTGGCCGAGGCCGAGAAAAAGGCAACCACAGAGCAGGCTCTTCGTGAGAAGTACGAGGCTAGGGTTATTAAAGCTGAGCAGGAGCTGCAAGAGGCCGTGAAGAAATGCGAGACCTTGGAGCAGAGTTTGACGGAGAAAGAATCCAAACTCACCAAGGCGCATCAGGCCACGAGCGATGCCCGGGGGAAACCCAAAGCGCCCTGCAGGGGATCCAAGAGGCGAAGAAGATCGTGGCGGGTAAGTCTTTTTCCATGTAAAGCAAATATTTAAGGAGAAAATTATGTTTCTAATTTTCAACTCGGATTTCTCCAGGGGTATTTGCGGAGCTGCCCCGCAGTATATCGGATGCCGCCCAATTCTACCGAGCCGAAGAAAGGAACACTGCGGATAAGTTCTTCTGGTCGCAGTATCTGGCACCGAATTATCCAGTGTCGTTTGCCGATCAACTGAAACAGCTGATCGAACTGCATAAGGCGGCGGAACTAGCCATGAAGGATTTTATTATCCGGCTATGGCCCGCTGAGCCGATTCCAAGAAGCTACTTCGGGCTTGTGAAGCGACTTGTATGTGCTTGCCCTCGACTTGACGTCATCAAGCGGTCGGTCTGCATAGAGGGTGCGCGAATGGCCTTCGCCCGCGCAGAGGGGCACTGGGGGAAGATGGATGCTGAAAAGATGATGACCGAGGGACCGCCCGAGGGGAAGGAGCACCGCAAGCCCGAATTATATTATGAAAGTGTCCTGAAAGGATCCTACCTTGCAGCGGAGCTATGCACCAAGGACGTTATATTTCCATGAATGCAAATCATATTGTCCTTTGTAATGTTTGAACAAGATCATTTCTATTGTTTATTGCATGTTATATGAAAGTTTATCCTCCTGCGCGGCCGTTTTATATATTAATCCTGAGAGTTGGCCAGTCGTCGGCTTCTGCCCCCACGTAGGAACTACGGGGGTGTTCGGGATAAACCTGATCACTCTTTATCCCAGTTTTGGGTCCTTCGAAGGAGGTGTTCAGCACAACGAACCAGGCAATCAGACTATAGGGCTTTATCGCTCTCACTTAGCCATAGGAGCTTTAGGAAGGTAGGCGCAGCCCCTGGTGTTCGGAAGACCGCACGAGGGGCTCTATAAGCACCTGATCGGAAGAATAACCGATCCATCGCATGCTGCATTGGTTATGGCATTATGCGGGAGAAATCCTTGAAGATTTTACAACCTCTCGAACAGCTGACCAGCTCTCGCCGCATCATGACAGTCAGTTTTCGGCTTTCTCTACTGAGGTGCTCGTCCGGAAGAACTGGGACACAATCGCAGTAGTTCTCCCAATGCTACCTTAGCCGATATAGCGGAACGTAAGGTACCAAAACATGGGAGCTGGGAAAACCCAACTTTTGACCCGAGACATGATTCAGATCTGATGCATATAATGCTATAAGTTCGGGGTGCCGAACTTCCATGAAGGTATTCGGACTTTGTAGCCGTATTATGGGTAGAACAAAGCCCCTGGCATATTTTAAGGCATATCGTTGTGTACGGATGCCACTTGACAAAAGAATTTCAATAAGAAATAACAACAGGTAAGCGTCATATAAATCCACATGTTGTATTTAAATAGTACGTCGATGAGTATGAGTACAGGTAATGTGATAAAAAAGAAATGTGACTATGGAACCTGCTGAGACCAGGGGGGAAGAGGCTGCGCGCGGATCCGGAGTATAGTCGGATGGTCGTCGCGGGGAATATATAAGGATTCCCTTGCGCGTTCGAGCTGCCTCCATATCGCCCGTCCTGGTCGGCGCAAAGGTGATCCTGCAAAGGAAATGTAAGAAATGTTTGCGTGCCGGAGAGCGGTTGAGCCGCTGAGTGCGGCCTGTCCTGGCCTTCGCCGGAGTGTTTAATTGAGCTCTGGACGAGCCGGGCTATCCTTCCACGAAGTAGTTCGGAGTCCTTTGACGGTGTCCGGGAGCCTGGCCGTCGACTCGAGGTTTGGCTGCAGGGTGCTGCCCATTGCTTCTGCTGTTAAGGCAGCGGTGTATTCGTTGGTGCCGAAGGAAAGTTCGACCTTGCCATTAACCGTGATGACGCCGTGTGGACCGGGCATCTTGAGCTTACGGTAGGCATAATGTGGCACTGCGTTGAATCGAGCGAACGCAGTTCGTTCGAGCAGTGCCTGATAATCACCGCGGAAAGGGACGATTTCGAAGATTAATTCTTCAGTACAGTAATTGTCTGGTGATCCGAAGACTACCTCAAGGGTGATGGAGCCTATACAACTGGCCTCCACACCTGGTATAATACCTCTGAAGGTGGTTTTAGTGGGCTTGATCACCAAATGATCAATTCCCATCTTGCGCACTGCGTCCTGGTAAAGCAGGTTTAGACTGCTGCCTTCGTCCATAAGGACTCGTGTGAGGTGGAACCCGTCAATTATTGGGTCTAGGACTAGTGCGGCTGGATTCCCCTGATTGGTGTTAACCGGACGATCCATGCGGTTGAAGGTGATCGGCCTGAGTTTATATTGTAGGACAACTGGTTTCGTTAAGTCGATATCCCTAAGGGTGCTCATCCATTCCAGGCTGGGGATGTGGGTAGCGTTTATCACGTTCACCCTTTTGATTTGCGGGGGGAATTTCTTGTGACACTCCAAAAATTTTTGTTTTGGTTCTCAGCAAAAACCTTGTTGGTTTTGAAGGAGGTCATTTAAACCCTTCCACAGATCTCTTTCTCTCAAGAATTTTCCCTTTGACAATTTTTTTTACTTTGGCACCTTCTTCTACTCTGGTGTTGGTTATTAAAGACCCTTTCTTCTGATTTCCCCCTTCTCAAATTTTATTTTTGGGATTTATTTCCTTTTAGAAGAAAACCCTAGGAGTTTTGGGTCTTCTCTTATTTTTTTAATCCACCCATGGTTTTACCATGCCTCATGTGGTAAATCTTCCCTAAACCCCTCCTTCCCCTTTGGGACAATCCAAATATTCGGTCCCAACAAGTCCAACTCATTTTTGAATTTTATTTCATTTAACTCTTTCCCCAAAACAATTTTGCCCATTATTTTGAGCCTAAGTGATTTGCAAAGCAAGTACCTATTTGCCTTTGAACTTTGCTCTCAAACTAACTTCTCTGGATAGTCCCTAGCACCCACAACCTAGAACCATCAAGATCCACTCTTCCCCTTTTCAAAATTTTCAAGTTTCAGCTTTTGCAAGTTTGGACCAGATTTGTCAAATTTGGTGAAATTCATATCTCCTCTTCTCCAAAAATTCCACCAAAATTCAGGCAACCTCCAGTTGCAATGAGAAGCCACTCCACCAAAAATCAGCTCAAGGAAAAATCCCCACATGCCAAAAGCATTCTGTCGAACACCTAGCATGCACTGTCACTTTGCACTTTCAGTAAATTCAGAAATTCAGAGTTTCAGTGTCGTTTCTTCGTCAGGGTCGGGTCACCTGTCAACAGTGCGCCTGGCGCGTTGCGCACGGCCTCTCCTCCCTGACCGGAGCGCCGCACACCCCCTTGGACGGATGCAGGTGTCGGTGGCGGCGAGCCTCGCCGTCATTGGCGGTTTCTGTGGTGCCTGCACCACCCATGGCGGCCAGCGAGGGCCCGAGCCCGCTCACCACGCCACCCGTCGCCGCCCATCGTTCCCTGGCCCTCCGCGTGGCTCATGCACGCCAGCGCACCCCCATTGCACCGTCGCCGTGGCCGGCAAGCACAGGGTACGCCCTCTGCCGCCGACGGGCCCGCGCCGCCCATTTTCGTAGAACTCCCCCCAAAGCTTCTCGTTCAAACTCGTTTAGCGTCTAAATGGAGCCAGTAGACCCCCACGTTGATGCTCAACCGCTAAACCACCCCGACCAAGCCCTGCACCGCCGTAACCTTCGCCTGAGAACTCCGTTCACGGCCAACCCCCCTGATCGCCTATAAAAAGGGGCCCCGATCTCGCCCTCGAGAACGCAGCATCCCTACACCTCACCAACACTCCGCCAGCTACTAGGAGGACCTCGAGGAGGTCTCCTCCCCAACTCCGGCCGCCTGCCCGCCTCGGCCTCCACCTCGATTCACTCCGGTGAGGCCGCCCCGGCGCCCTAACCTCGTCAGCACTCCCCTCGACCACCCAGTAGCCTAACCCCCACCTCAATTTGCTCTTCGCAGCCCTCCCCGGCGAGATCCAACCCCTCCCGAATCACCGTCCGCCGGAGCAAGGGCCGCCGTCGATGTGGTACTCACGGCGACCACCACCACCACCCACCGACGCTGAATGGCGCCTCGAGCATGGAGGTACCACCCGATCCTCCTGCCTCGCCGTGGATCGCCGCGGCAACCACCGCAGCCCTCGGCGCCGACGAGCCCGCCTGCTTGAATTTTAAACTGACGGGTGGGACCCGCCCAGCCTCTCTGTTCTTTATTTTGAACGTTTTCAAAGCGTATTCGATAAATGCGCTTTCCAAACCGAATCGTTTTCTGAACTTTTCTGTTCGCCTCGAGCATTTTCTCGTTTCATTACGTAAAGGTCCTTGGACGAAAACACTTATAACTTTTGAACAGAAAAGGATTTTTGAGTGATTATTTTTATGTCCTCTTAAAAATTTTGTCTAGTTTTTTATCAGATTTATTTGAGAAATATTTGGAATATTTTCTGAGCACCCCTTGGTATTTACGTTAGTGCGTATATTTTTGTATACCGTAGATACCGAAGGAGGTGACGGAACCGCGAACTTCACCGAGCTAGGCCCCGACTACTTCGAACCAGGCAAGCATGTTTGAACTTTTGATATGATGAGTGTTTGGGCATGTTTGCATTAATTTAGTATCATGGCATGTTCATGAGCATCTCGATGAAAGTTTATCTCGTAAAAGTTGAGGCAAGTGAGCTCCGGGAAATCCATGAGTTGTTGGAAACATGTTGCATGGCCATGAGTTGGCATGAGAATGGGAAGATGGCAGTGTTGTAGCATGCCAGTCTTATGCCAGATCGTTGACCCAGTGTCAACATAAATCAGTCAAATTCCGTCCGTCTCCCCTTTCGTACTACCACATGTTTTCCGCAAGGGATACGGCTTAGTAAGTTGCAAACCACTTTCTGGTACACACCAAATCGAGAGGCCGGGATGAGGGTTTCATGGCCCTGGATTAAAGCCTATCATCCGGTTAGGGGGCATGGGTGTTTCCAGTTGGGACCGAGAGGGGGGCACCCCTTAGAGCCCATGCTATTCGAGATAGTGATCTGCCCGTCTCAAAGTTTTTCCTGAACGCTGTCAAGGGTGATTCCTGGCAACGTGAGGTAGGATGGGTGTGTACTGGTTAGCTGTGTTTTCTCTGAAATACCGTAAACGGAACTAGTCCTTCATGACTACGGAAATCCGTTGGCTGTGGATATTTTAGTACAAACTCTGCAGAGTCAAAAATCCTTGAAATCATTCTATTCATGTCCAAGTGTTGTGTTCATCTTATCTTGTCAAATATCAGTCCCGGAGACAGCAACTCCTGAGAACCACATGAATGTTAAAGGTTTCTTTCCTGTGGATGGACTAACCCGCTTATTGTCTTGTGATGAATATTTTCCGTGAGCACCATTTCTTGTAAGTTATGAATAATGAATTATAAGCCCTTTCTGCGATGTCGCCGACGTCCGATCGTGGCATTGATGTTTACTTATTTTTGATATAAGCCCTTTCTGCGATGTCGCTCCGACGTCCGATTGTGGCATTGTTGTTTACTTATTTTGATATAAGCCCTTTCGCGATGTCGCCGACGTCCGATCGTGGCATTGTTGTTTACTTATTTATGATATAAGCCCTTTCTGCGATGTCGCTCAGACGTCCGACTGTGGCACTGTTATTCACTTATTGTTGATATAAGCCCTTTCAGTGATGTTGGTCCGACGTCCGACTGCGGCACGCATGTCTTTTCTTTTAGTATAAGCCCTTTATGAGGTGTCGCTTAGATGCCCGACTGTGGCATGCTTTACTTATTTGTTCACCCTTCGAGGTGTCGCTTCAGACACCCGATCGGTTTTCGGTTTATTTTCTTAGGGTTTTCGAGCGGACTACCGCCGATTTCCTTTTTACTTACCTTGCTATACTAATTTGATTGCGCATTGTTAAATTATTCATGTCGCATTCGTGCATACATTTGTTATATCTTTTGTCCGAACTGTCTTGCGAGTACTTTCAAAGTACTCACCTGGCTTGTTGATTTGGCCAGATGCTGATGAAGGCGATCTCATGGATGAAGAGTTCGATAGCGAGTCCGACGCCTAGAGGAATCCCACTCAGTCTCGTGCGACCCCTGGATTAGTCACTGTGATATATTCGCTTCCGCTACCCAAATAAATTCACCCAGCCTCACCTCGGCGATCGATGAGCCGTCAGTGTAGGAGTCATATCACCCACTCCACTATGTCATATCCGCCACTATGTATAATTATTGACGTGCTTGTAATAATTTGTTGAGCAAGATCAGCTCGACCTGTAATATATTAATTGCTACCGCTTATTGTATCAAGGTTTTGTCCACCAAGATGGAGGATTTTCCTCACACTAGAATTAAAAGATTGGTTTCTCAATAAATATTTTTATTGGAAAACCGGTCGTGACAAGCTTGGTACCAGAGCCAGGCTGACTGTAGGAAGCCACTAGGTGCGATCGCTAATCGGTTATTATCATATAGAGCTATTACTTAATTTTTACAAATGTAGTCAATTTCTGACAGTCAGCATAAATTTATGATTTGATTACTCAGGATTTTTGCCTACTTTTGTAGATGGCTGGCAACGACTGCGAGTCACAGATGTTCGCCAACATGCCCGATGGGTTCGTCAAGCTTCTCTCCTTCATCATCCAAGTCGCGATGGGGCCATCTATGCGCCCCGTCTTCTCACTCTCTCAGCATAAGGTCAATGACCGTCTAACCATGCACCAAGCCGCGGTGCAATTCAAGGGAGGGCGAGTTGAGCGTTTCCGGTTCTTGGGGAGAGCCATGCCCACAGAGAAGCATGCACTGCAGATGGCAGCCCGTGAGGCGATAACTCGTCTCAGGGATATCCTTCCTTCGATGAAGACTCGTCGTTATCGCTACCTGCCATGTCACGTGCCATACACTTGCCACTATGCGTTCTCTTGCCCCAGAGGAGAACGAGACGAAGCTTTTGAGATGCTTATCGAGTATCTCTGGGCTTTGGAGGCAGCCTTCGACAACCTGGTGGACGACTTTGTAGCTGCCCGCATGGACTCAGTCCATGGCTGTGCCGCCAACAGGAGGGAGCTCCTGCGCACCGCACCGCCACTGACTTTCGTCTCATCATCAGCATCTTTTGCTCCTACTACTCATCGCCTGCCTACCACGGAGGAGTTCAACCATGTCATTGCGCCTACTCCGGGTCGTTCTGCACCACCCCTTGTGCCCGCTCATGTTCAAGTTGTCCCGCATAGGGCACCTGCTCCACCAACTCAGCGCAACACTTCACGTCTGGAGCCTATCACCGAAGAGGAGGTTGAGTCCCCAGCCTCACTGCGCCTCACCCTTGGCAGGCCAAGGGAAATCCTTACCATCTCCGACTGAGTACGCTTAGCCGTCATGCGATGTAAATCGACTTGTGCGATATGTTTTTATAAGCTGTGAGAAGTAGCTTGTTTGCGCATCATGTAGGAACTGGAGAAGTGCACTAGCCTAAATAACATGTCAGGATTATGTACGCATATCCTGAGTGATGTATTGTATAATTACTGCTTGCGTTTAAGATATGTTATGAGCAGTCCTTCTCCGTGCGCAAACGTTTATTCTCTTGAAAATCTTGGAGCATTTGCGACTTCTTCCGTCTTCATGAATTCATTGACTTTTGCGACTCGAATTTCTTTTCTTATGAGTTTCACAAAATATGTCCCCAGAGTGAACAATGTCTCGTCCTTGGACACGCTCCATGCCCACTCTGCCAGAGCATAATTATGACACACAACCCAGCAACAATTTCACACAAGGGCAGTCAAGTCAACAGGACAGTGAAACGGCACTTTCCCAAATGTGCTGTCTTTATGAGCAAAGTCAGCAACAACATCAGGAAATGATGAACCAAGTCATCAATATGGGAAATCACCGTGGACAGTATCAGCAACAATCAAAGTTATCTGAGCTACAGAAGACGCATCCCCAAACATTTTCTCATACTGACAAACCTCTTGAAGCCGAGGACTGGCTTCGAGACATGGAAAGAAAATTAATCATTGCCCAGTGTTCAGATCTGGAGAAAGTACTGTATGCACCGCACTATCTCACTGGAGCAGCCGCATCATGGTGGGAAAATTTCCTACACATGCACCCCAACGAAAATAATATAACATGGGAGGAGTTTAAAGAAGGTTTTTGTGGGGCACATATTCCTAAGAGTCTTATGAAGATCAAAAAGAGAGAATTTGATGACCTCAAGCAAAGGACAATGACGGTGTCAGAGTACAACAGTCAATTTACTCTGCTGTCTCGCTACGCCAACGAGGAGCGTATGTCGGAAAACAAGAAGATGGAGAAATTCCTAGACGGTCTGACACCCACGCTTAAATGCCAACTGGTCGTGCACACCTTTCCAGATTTTAAGACGTTGGTGGATAAGGCCATTACCTTGGAGAATGAGAGACGCAGCTTAGAAGATTTCCGCAAGCGGAAGAGGGACCAGACTAATCATGCCCGCAACCACCGCAACAAGACAGATGTTCAGAAAAACTGGACACCCAAACCCACGACAAGCGTCTCACGCCCAATCAAGAATTTTCATGCAAGGGACAAGGAGTTCACATACCGCCCATGCGTTACTTGTTACGCTTGTGGAGAAGAAGGGCACTATGCCAAGCAGTGCCCCAAGCCAAGGAACTTGACCCCAAAGCCGAACAACGGAGGCATAATTGGCGCCAAAGCGCAACAATTTCAACCCAAATGACAACCACAGGAAGGGTCATCTGAACCACGTGACCAAAGAGGAAGCACAAAATGCCCCGGATATCGTACTGCACGCTTTCCGTCAACACAATACCTGCCATGGTTTTGTTTGATTATGGAGCTTCACTCATTCGTTTCGAAAAGTTTTGCCTTGCAAAATAATTTTTCGATGCTTCCCTTGGGAAAATCTATGATCGTCAAGTCCCCTGGAATTAAGCAAGTTACCTAGAGTTATTGCCAGGGTGTGGTTATCGAGTTTGAAGGGTTGAAGTTTCACGCAAATCTTATCGTGTTGGAAAATAAAGGGCTGGATGTCATCCTAGGGATGGATTGGTTAACCACCAACAAAGGTTTTATTGATTCCTTCAACCGGACCGTAATTCTCACCCACCACCATGGGAGGACCATAAAAGTTTCAGCCAAGGAAAGAAAAATATCCCGGCAACCAAGATTGAACAAGGTGGATATTTCTGAATTGAGCAAGGTTCCAGTAGTGTGTGAATTTCCAGACGTATTTCCCGAAGAACTACCAGGCATGCCACCAGACCGAGAGATAGAATTCATCATTGAGCTAGCACCCGGAACCGCCCCCATATACAAGAAACCATACAGAATGGCACCATCCGAATTGGTAGAGCTGAAGAAGCAAATAAAAGAATTACTAGACAAGGGTTATATACGAGCCAGCTCCTCACCCTGGGGTTCACCGATTTTATTTGCCAAAAAGAAGGATGGAACCCTGAGATTGTGCATAGACTATCGAGCACTTAACATGGTCACAATCAAGAACAAATATCCGATGCCATGGATAAATGATTTATTTGATCAGCTCGCTCAGGCCAAGGTATTCTCAATGATTGACTAGAGGTCGGGATACCATCAATTAAAAGTACGAACAGAAGATATTCCCAAGACGGCTTTCACCTCCAGATACGGATTGTATGAGTTCACCGTAATGCCATTCGGACTAACAAACGCCCCCGCATATTTTGTTCACCTCATGAACAAAGTATTTATGAAGTTTATGGACAAGTTTGTTGTGGTATTTATCGATGATATTCTGGTATACTCCAAGACACCAGAAGAGCACGCTGAACATCTCCGAATTGTACTAGGGGAACTCAGGAAACATCAATTATACGCTAAATTCAGCAAGTGTGAATTTTGGCTAAGGCAAGTAGGTTTTCTGGGCCACGTACTGACCCAAGAAGGTATTGCCGTAGACTCGGAAAAAGTCAAGGCCGTACTTGGCTGGAAGCCACCAGCCAGCGTAACGGACGTATGAAGTTTCTTGGGAATGGCAGGATACTACCAAAGATTTATTGAAGGATTCTCCACCATAGCAAAGCCAATGATGCAACTACTCAAGAAAGACATGAAGTTTGAATGGACAGAAGCTTGCGAGAAAAGTTTCCAAGAATTAGAAAGGAAATTAACGTCAGCACTAGTATTAATTGTGCCGGACATACATAAGAATTTTGAGGTGTATTGCGACGCATCCCGGAAAGGCCTCGGATGCGTGTTGATGCAAGAAGGCAAGGTAGTCGCATATGTCTCCAGACAACTTCGCAAGCATGAAGAAAATTACCCTACTCATGACCTAGAATTAGCAGCAGTCATTCATGCACTCAAAGAATGGAGACACTTTTTACTTGGAAATCGTTGTGAGATATATACGGACCATAAGAGCCTCAAGTATATTTTCACACAACCGGAACTGAATTTGAGGCAACGATGCTGGTTGGAACTAGTGCAGGATTATGATGTTGGAATCCACTACCACCCAGGTAAAGCAAATGTAGTGGCAGACGCTCTAAGTCTGAACCCTAGCCCAAACGACGACGGCCTGCCAAACCTGAGGCCTGAATTCCAGCAGGAGTTTGCTAAACTCAACCTGCTGGTAGTCACCGAAGGCAGCATATCAAATTTAGAAATACAGCCTACCCTAATAGAGACAATTAAAGAGGCTCAGCATGGACACCCCAGCATTGAAGGCATTAAACGGAAAGTGAGTTTGGGCAAGGCCCCAGAATTCACTATCGATAAGCAGGGAATATTGTGGTACGGGGATAGACTTTGCGTACCAAATATCAAGGATCTTAAACAACAGATCTTAGCTGAAGGCCACACCGCCCCGTATTCGATACATCCTGGAGGGACAAAAATGTACAAGGATATTCAGGAAAAATATTGGTGGCACGGTCTAAAAAGGGACATAGCCACGTTCATCGCATGTTGTGACTCTTGTCAACCTATCAAAGCCGAGCATCAGAAACCGGCCGGACTTTTATAGCCAAATAAAATACCCGAGTGGAAATGGGACGAGATTGGGATGGATTTTATTGTTGGGCTACATCGGTCACGGCACGGAAATAACGCCATTTGGGTCATCACTGATAGACTGACTAAAGTAGCACACTTCATCCCCGTGAAGACAACCCACACCACTCAGAAGCTTGCTAGGCTCTATCTTTCCCGTATCGCTCGCTTACATGGAGTCCCAAAGAAAATAATCTCGACGAGGCACTCAATTCGCCTCCGATTTTGGGATCACTTACAACAAGCTCGGGAACTCAACGGCATTCAAGACCGCATACCACCCCTGCACGGATGGGCAAACCGAGCGAGTAAACCAGATTCTAGAAGATATGCTGAGAGCATGTGCCCTCACCTATGGGACCAATTGGGAAGAGAGCTTACCATACGCAGAATTCGCATATAACAACAGTTATCAGGCCAGCCTACAAATGGCACCATTTGAGGCTCAGACGGCGAAGATGTCGTACCCGCTAAATTGGTCGGAAGCGGAGACAGCCATATCTTCGCCCGCACATGCTCAAAGAGGCTGAAGATAAGGTCAAGGTGATTAGGGACCGACTCAAGACATCCCAAAGTCGACAGAAGAGTTATTACGATCAAAAACATCGGGGGATCAGCTTTGAACCCGGTGAATTTGTGTACCTACGAGTATCCCCTATGAGAGGCCTGCATCGATTCAAGATTAAAGGGAAGCTATCACCAAGATTCATCGAACCATTCTGCATAGTGGCACGGAAAGGCACGGTAGCCTACCAGCTAGACTTACTCAAGATTTATCCGACGTCCCACGACGTGTTCCACGCCTCGCAATTGAGGAAGTGCGTGAGCAACCCAGAGAAACAAGTACCCCATGAAAACATTGATGTGCAGCCAGACCTCACATATCGAGAGCATCCAATAAAAATCTTGGAAGAGTGTGAAAGGAGAACCCGACAGAAAACCATCAAGTTCTTCAAAGTTCAGTGGAGCAACCACACCGAGAGTGAAGCCACCTGGGAAAGAGAGGATTTTCTTCGGACGAGCACCCACATTTATTTGAGGATCAGCTGGAATCTCGGGACTAGATTTTTCCTAAGGGGGTAGGTGTTGTGACACTCCAAAAAATTTTGTTTTGGTTTTCAGCAAAAACCTTGTTGGTTTTGAAGGAGGTCATTTAAACCCTTCCACAAATCTCTTTCTCTCAAGAATTTTCCTTTGACAATTTTTTTACTTTGGCACCTTCTTCAACTCGGTGTTGGTTATTAAAACCCTTTCTTCTGATTTCCCCCTTCTCAAATTTTATTTTTGGGATTTATTTCCTTTTAGAAGAAAACCCTAGGAGTTTTGGGTCTTCTCTTATTTTTTAATCCACCCATGGTTTTACCATGCCTCATGTGGTAAATCTTCCCTAAACCCCTCCTTCCCCTTTGGGACAATCCAAATATTCTGTCCCAACAAGTCCAACTCATTTTTGAATTTTATTTCATTTAACTCTTTCCCCAAAACAATTCTGCCAATTATTTTGAGCCTAAGTGATTTGCAAAGCAAGTACCTATTTGCCTTTGAACTTTGCTCTCAAACTAACTTCTCTGGATAGTCCCTAGCACCCACAACCTAGAACCATCAAGATCCACTCTTCCCCTTTTCAAAATTTTCAAGTTTCAGCTTCTGCAAGTTTGGACCAGATTTGTCAAATTTGGTGAAATTCATATCTCCTCTTCTCCAAAAATTCCACCAAAATTCAGGCAACCTCCAGTTGCAATGAGAAGCCACTCCACCAAAAATCAGCTCAAGGAAAAATCCCCACATGCCAAAAGCATTCTGTCGAACACCTAGCATGCACTGTCACTTTGCACTTTCAGTAAATTCAGAAATTCAGAGTTTCAGTGCCGTTTCTTCGTCAGGGTCGGGTCACCTGTCAACAGTGCGCCTGGCGCGTTGCGCACGGCCTCTCCTCCCTGGCCGGAGCGCCGCACGCCCCCTTGGATGGATGCAGGTGTCGGTGGCGGCGAGCCTCGCCGGCATTGGCGGTTTCTGTGGTGGCTGCACCACCCGTGGCGGCCAGCGAGGGCCCGATCCCGCTCGCCACGCCACCCGTCGCCGCCCATCGTTCCCTGGCCCTCCGCGTGGCTCATGCACGCTAGCGCACCCCCGTTCCGCCTCGGCCTCCACCTCGATTCACTCCGGTGAGGCCGTCCCCGGCGCCCTAACCTCGTCAGCACTCCCCTCGACCACCCAGTAGCCTAACCCCTACCTCAATTTGCTCTTCGCAGCACTCTCCGGCGAGATCCAACCCCTCCCGAATCACCGTCCGCCGGAGCAAGGGCCGCCGTTGACGTAGTACTCGCCGGCGACCACCACCATCACCCACCGACGCGGAATGGCGCCTCGAGCACGGAGGTACCACCCGATCCTCCCGCCTCGCCGTGGATCGCCGCAACCAACCACTGAGCCCTCGGCGCCGACGAGCTCCGCCCCCCTTTGAATTTTTAAACTGACGGGTGGGACCCGCCGTCGGCCTCTCTGTTCTTTATTTTGAAACATTTTCTGGCGTATTCGATAAATCGCTTTCCAAACCGAATCGTTTTCTGAACTTTTCTGTTCTTCCCCGAGCATTTTCTCGTTTCATTACAGAAAGGTCCTTGGACCAAATCACTTATAACTTTTAAACAGAAAAGGATTTTTGAGTGATTCTTTTTCTGTCGTCTTCAAAATTTTGTTAGTTTTTTATCAGATTTATTTTAAAAATATTTGGAATATATTTTGAGCACCCTTGGTATTTACGTTAGTGCGTTTATTTTTGTATACTATAGATACCGAAGGAGGTGACGGAACCGCGAACTTCACCGAGCTAGGCCCCGACTACTCCGAACCAGGCAAGCATGTTTGAACTTTTGATATGATGAGTGTTTGGGCATGTTTGCATTAATTTAGTATCATGGCATGTTCATGAGCATCTCGATGAAAGTTTATCTCGTAAAAGTTGAGGCAAGTGAGTTTCGGGAAATCCATGAGTTGTTGGAAACATGTTGCATGGCCATGAGTTGGCATGAGAACGGGTAAGATGGCAGTGTTGTAGCATGCCAGTCTTATGCCAGATCGTTGACCCAGTGTCAACATAAATCAGTCAAATTCCCGTCCATCTCCCCTTTCGTACTACCACATGTTTTCCGCAAGGGATACGGCTTAGTAAGTTGCAAACCACTTTCTGGTACACACCAAATCGAGAGGCCGGGATGCGGGTTACATGGCCCTGGATTAAAGCCTATCATCCGGTCAGGGGGCATGGGTGTTTCCGGTTGGGACCGAGAGGGGGGCACCCCTTAGAGCGCGCGTATATAAATTTGATCCCATGCTATTCGAGATAGTGATATCCCCGTCTCAAAGTTTTTCTTGAACGCTGTCAAGGGTGATTCCTGGCAACGTGAGGTAGGATGGGTGTGTACTGGTTAGCTGTGTTTTCTCCGAAATACCGTAAACGGAACTAGTCCTTCGTGACTACGGAAATCCGTTGGCTGTGGATATTTTAGTACAAACTCTGCAGAGTCAAAAATTCTTGAAATCATTCTATTCATGTCCAAGTGCTGTGTTCATCTTATCTTGTCAAATGTCAGTCCCGAGACAGCAACTCCTGAGAACCACATGAATGTTAAAGGTTTCTTTCCTGTGGATGACCTAACCCGCTTATTGTCTTGTGATGAATATTTTCCGTGAGCACCATTTCTTGTAAGTTATGTCGCTCAGACGTCCGACTGTGGCATTGATGTTTACTTACTTTTGATATAAGCCCTTTCTGCGATGTCGCTCAGACGTCCGACTGTGGCATTGTTGTTTACTTATTTTTGATATAAGCCCTTTCTGCGATGTCGCTCAGACGTCCGACTGTGGCATTGTTGTTTACTTATTTATGATATAAGCCCTTTCTGCGATGTCGCCAGACGTCCGATCGTGGGTAATCGTTATTCACTTATTGTTGATATAAGCCCTTTCAGTGATGTCGCTCCGACGTCCGACTGCGGCACGGATGTCTTTTCTTTTAGTACAAGCCCTTTATGAGGTGTCGCTTAGATGCCCGACTGTGGCGTGCTTTACTTATTTGTTCACCCTTCGAGGTGTCGCTTCAGACACCCGATCGGTTTTCGGTTTATTTTCTTTGGGTTTTCGAGCGGACTACCGCCGATTTCCTTTTTACTTACCTTGCTATACTAATTTGATTGCGCATTGTTAAATTATTCTTGTCGCATTCGTGCATACATTTGTTATATCTTTTGTCCGAATTGTCTTGCGAGTACTTTCAAAGTACTCACACGCTTGTTGATTTGGCGGATCTTGTGAAGGCGATCTCATGGATGAAGAGTTCGATAGCGAGTCCGACGCCTAGAGGAATCCCGGTCGAGTCTCGTGCGACCCTGGATTAGTCACTGTGATATCTTCGCTTCCGCTACCCAAATAAATTCACCGAGCCTCACCTCGACGCTCGATGAGCTGCCAGTGTAGGAGTCATATCACCCACTCCACTATGTCATATCTGCCACTATGTATAATTATTGGCGTGCTTGTAATAATTTGTTGAGCAAGATCAGCTCGACCCTGTAATATATTAATTGCTACTGGCTTATTGTATCAAGGTTTTGTCCACCAGTATGGAGGATTTTCCTCACACTAGAATTAAAAGATTGGTTTCTCAATAAATATTTTTATTGGAAAACCGGTCGTGACATTTATTTTGCCCTCCTGTGTTCGGTGATCTGGGCTCCTTGTCGCCACCATCGCTTTGAGACCCCTTCTCCTTGTTTTCGGCACCTGACCTGCCGGCTTGTTTGAAGACCCGGCATTCTCTGTTGGTATGATTGGCTGGTGTTCCTGGGGTGCCATGAATTTGGCATGGACGGTCAAGTATGCAGTCCAGACTGGACGGACCAGAATTGTTATTTTTGAATGGCTTTTTCCGCTGACCGGACTTAGAGCCACTGAATCCGGTACTGACTGCCATGTCTTCGGCGTTATCACCATTTTTGCGACGCTTGTGTTTGTTGCGTCGGGGTTTGCCGTTGTTATCTCTGGCCTCTGATGTGCCATGGTTGCTTGCTGTGTTGTTGCTACGGGCCAACCAGCTATCCTCGCCCGTGCAAAAGTTGGTCATGAGTGTCGTGAGGGCTGCCATGTATCTTGGCTTCTCTTAGCCGAGGTGTCGGGCAAGCCACTCGTCACGGATGTTATGTTTAAAGGCCGCTAGGGCTTCGGCATCCGGACAGTCGACAATTTGGTTCTTTTTAGTTAGGAACCGAGTCTAGAATTTCCTGGCTGAGTCTCTGGGCTGTTGTGATATGTGACTTAAATCCTCAGCATCCGGTGGCCGCACATAAGTGCCCTGGAAGTTGTCCAGGAATGCGTCTGCCAGGTTCTCCCAACTTCCAATGGAGTTTGCCGGCAAGCTGTTCAGCCAATGCCGAGCCGGCCCTTTTGAGTTTTAGTGGGAGATACTTGATGGCGTGTAGATCATCCCCGCGGGCCATGTGAATGTGGAGGAAGAAATCCTCTATCCATACCGCCGGGTCTGTAGTGCCATCATATGATTCAATGTTTACGGGTTTAATCCCTTCTGGGAATTCATGATCCATTACTTCATCAGCGAAGCATAGGGGCTGTGCGGCGCCTCTATGCCGGGCTATATCACGACGCAGTTCATACGAGTCTTGTCTGCTGTGTTCAGCCTGGCTGGATTTGCTTTTAGTATATCCGGCGTCACGGTTATCGTCACGCGTTGAGGCGCGCCCCCGTGATCCGTAGATCGATCTTGCATGTCCTGCTTTGTTTTCCAATACGTCTCGCAGGTCCTTCGTATTACCCCGGGCCTTAGTATTTTTGTTTGACTGGCGGCGGGGTGCGGGCTGGACTTCGGCCTGATACGCTGCTTTATCTCGGCCATGAGGTGGCCGGTCAGCCGCATCATACGCTGGAAGCGTAGGCTTTAATGCTTTCTCCTTGAGTTGGGGTAGCAACCTGCGCTTTGGGTAACTTTTGGTTGGGCGCTCGAGTTCGTATTCCTCGGCCGCTAGGACCTCAGTCCATCTATCCGCTAGCAGATCTTGGTCAGCTTGAAGCTGTTGTTGCTTTTTCTTCAGGCTATTTGCTGTGGCTATAAGCCGGCGCTGGAAGTGCTCCTGTTCGACGGGATCCTCAGGCACGATAAATTCTTCGTCGCCGAGGCTCACCTCATCTTCGGAGAGAGGCATGTAATTGTCATCCTCTGATTCTCTGTCTACTACCTGTTCCTTAGGGCTAGCTTGCCCATCCTCACGCTCGAGGTCTGGCTGGAGGGGATTGTCTTCGTCTTCGGCACTATCCGCAGCTTTATTGTTTCTTGTGTCAGTATCGCTGCTTTTGCTATGGTGGGGCTTAGAACAGCTTTGCTGACGCCGGTGCTTGGGTTGCTCTTCGGAGGGATTATCCTCCATTGCCTTACCGTCGTCGCCTTCTTTGGGGGTGTCCACCATGTATATATCATATGATGAGCTGGCAGTCCAGCGCCCTGTGGGTGGTGGTTCCTGTTCGACTCCTGCATCGTCGTCCATACAGTCGATGTCTTCGGAGCCGAAATCGAGCATGTCGGTTAGATCGTCGATAGTGGCTATTAAGTGGGCGGTGGGTGGGGAACGAATTTCTTCGTCGTCCACTTCCCACTCAAGGCGGACATAGTTCGGCCAAAGGTCTCCTGACAAGGAGAGAGACTTTAATGACTCAAGAACGTCACCCAAGGGCGAGTGCTGAAAAATATCCGCGGAGGTGAACTCCATGATCGGTGCCCAATCAGGTTCGACAGGCACGGACGCGGGCGGTGCGGAGCCCGTGGCCGGGGACGAATCCAAGTGTCCGGCAACACAGGTCTCATAGGACGTGCAATCAGTATTCGGCTCTATCGCCACTGAGTGTGCGGCCTTCGTGGCGGGGTCCATCCACCCGCCCTCGGAGGGCGCACTCTGCTCTGGATTTATGGCCGGAGTAGCCACAGGTGTGATCTCCTGAACACCGTCCGACGGCAGAGTTAGGTCATGCTCGTCGTGACTGTGTGGTGCACCTGACATAGGCTCGAATCCGTCAAAGATCAAGTCTCCGCAGATATCGGTTGTATAGTTTGAATTTCCGAACCTGACCTGACAGCCAGGGGCGTAGCTCTCGATCTGCTCTAGATGGCCAAGCGAGTTGGCCCGCAGTACGAAGCCGCTGAATACGAAGATCTGTGCCGGGGAGAAAAACCTCAGTCGGGATCGCATCGTTGTTGATGATCGAAGGAGCCATCAAGCCTTATGGTGATGGCACAGTGGAACTCTCAATGAAAGCACCAATGTTGGTGTCAAAACCGGCGGATCTCGGGTAGGGGGTCCCGAACTGTGCGCCTAAGACGGATGGTAACAGGAGGCGGGGGACACGATGTTTACCCAGGTTTGGGCCCTCTCAATGGTGGTAATACCCTACTTCCTGCTTGATTGATCTTGATGATATGAGTATTACAAGAGTTGATCTACCACGAGATCGTAGAGGCTAAACCCTAGAAGCTAGCCTATGGTATGGTTGTTATTGCCCTATGGACTAAACCCTCCAGTTTATATAGACACCGGAGGGGGCTAGGGTTACACAGAGTCGGTTACAAGGGATGAGATCTACATATCCGTATTGCCAAGCTTGCCTTCCACGCCAAGGAGAGTCCCATCCGAAAATCCAAGGTGCTTGCTCAAACTTGGCAGTGTGATATCTGGTTGCATGTTACATATGGTGTCTAGCTTGAATTGCTCCTAATTAGTGTAAACTGCATCTGCTTAGCTTACACATGATACGTGTGAATATGACACGCTTTCCTGTTTTTGGTACATACTATATCTGTCTATCACACCATGTTCTTACATGAAACTACTCTTCTTGTGTATCCTGCATCAGTCACTTATGATGGAACACCTTTAAGTTGGCAGTGTGATATTGGTTTGCATCTTGAATATGATTTCTAGCATGTATTGCTTCTAGTTTGATGAATGCCACCTATGATGAGACATTTTTAACTTGGCAGAGTGATATTGATTGCACCTTTCATATGGTGTCTAGTTTGCAGTGCTTCTAATTTGTTGAAGTGCCTTCTGCTTAGTTACCACATCATAGGTGTGAATATGTCAAGCCGTCCATTTTTTCGTACATATTCTATCCTCGTATCATGACTTTGCCTTTCATCGAGTAGTGTTCACAAGATCATGCATGAATGAGTTCTCAAGAGCGAATTATATTCCTTTTCTTGTCGGTTTGACCTCACAATGCAAAATCAATAAAGCTGAAGGAAATTGGCAAGGCATTGGATGATGGTGGTCCTTCCGAGCAACTGAAACGGAGGTTCTCTACAGATTCTACTCCGCCATCCTCCCAACAAGATTCGCAAGACAACACAAGGCTAGACAATTAACGTAGCTGTGTAGATGATGAGCACATCTCCCCTACTCCACCATCACAGGTGCTTGCTCTAACTTGGCACTATTATATGTGGTTGCATGTTGTGTATGATGTCTAGCTTGTATTGCTTCTAACTTTGTTGAATTGCATCTGCTTACTTTACACATAATGCCTGTGAATATGACACGTGTTCCTGTTTCTAGAACATACGTGTACATGATGAGCACATCTCCCCTACTCCACCATCACAGGTGCTTGATCTAACTTGGCACTATTATATGTGGTTGCATGTTGCGTATGATGTCTAGCTTTTATTGCTTCTAACTTTGTTGAATTGCATCTGCTTACTTTAGACATAATGCCTATGAATATGACACATGTTCCTGTTTCTAGAACATACGTGTACATGATGAGCACATCTGCCCTACTCCACCATCACATGTGCTTGCTCTAACTTGGAACTGTTATATGTGGTTGCATTTTTCGTATGATGTCTAGTTTGTATTGCTTATGACTATGTTGAATTGCATCTGCATAGCTTACAACTTATACCTGCAATGATCACTTACCCATAAAACACATTTAACTTGAGACTATGATGTAGGTTGCATCTTGCATTGTCTTCTAGCTTGTACTACTTCCAATTTCTTGAAATGGCACTTACGACGAGACACTTTTTACCTGATAGAGTGATATTGGTTGCATGTTCATATGGTGCCTAGCTTTCATTTCTTCTAATTTTGTTGAAATGCCTTCCGCTTACTATTTTTTCATACATATTCCATCCTCCTATCGTACGTGTGAATATGAAACGCTATCTTTTTTTGTATATATTCCATCCTCCTATACTACGCTTGCCTTACATCAAAGTAGTGTTCGTATGTATCATGCATCAACCAGTTATGCACAGCTAATTTTATTCATCTTCTTGTGGTTTTTACTTCATAAGGAAATATCAGAAAATAGGAAGGAAAATAGTAAGTTAGGGGATGTTGGTGGTCCTCCGCACCGACGCAAACAGAGACTCTCTAGATTTGCCACTGCCATTGCTAATGAAGTTGAAGTCCCAAGTCTACATGATGCGTTCATCTCCCATACTCCACCATCGCAGGTGCTTGCTCTAAGTTGACAGTGTGATAATTGGTTTCATGTTGCTTATGTTGTCTAGCCTGTATTTATTCTATTTTGATTAAATTGCACCTGCTGAGTTCATACGTTATACATGTGCATATGACATGGCGTTCTGTGTCTAGAATACACTGCATCTATCTATCATACCATGTTCTTACATCAAAGTAGTGATGTTGTGTATCCCGCATCAGTCACTCATGATTTAACACTTTTAACATGGCAGTTTGATAGTGGTTGCATCTTGCATTGATTTCTATGTTTTACTGCTTCTAATTTTTCGAATTGCCACTTATGACAAGACACTTTTAACTTGGCAGAGTAATATTGGTTGCATCTTTCATATGGTGTCTAGCTTGCTTTACTTCTATTTTTTTGAAAATCCTTCTGCTTAGTTTACACATCATAGATGTGAATATGTCATGTCATCTTGTTTTTCTTACATATTCCATCCTCATACGGTTGTCTTACATCAAATTATTGCTTGTCTGTATCATGCATCAATGAGTTCTGAAGAGTGATTTTATTCTTTTGTGTTGTGGGTACGGCTTGACATGGCAAAGTCAAAAAAGTGCAAGGAAAATAATATAGTAGGGAGTGGTGTTACTTGTCGGGTGAAACGGAAAAGGATCTGTCATCCAGATTCTGCTGGTACTTATAGTGCAGTAGAAGGTCCTAGTCCACCGGCTAAATCTACAAACATAGTATCACCTGCTCCACCAGCTGTAGCATCCGCTTCAAATGTACCAGCATCTCAACGAGTTACTCGTTCGTTTGCTCCGGAACTGGCCAGTTCCCAAGCTGCCTTCACACCTAACACTACTTCCGAAGCACCGCTGACACAACAGGATTTGGCAAGATCAGATGAACCTCATGAGCATCAACACCAAGACGGTACCTGACCGAGTCAAGTTGCAGTTGCATGCTCCTTTATATGTACTCTCACAGTTTGATGTACACTAACACTTTCCATATTCGTTGTTGAATTAGCACCACGACGCAAGCGGAAACAGACATCAAGGACAATGCTTGAATATTAACAAAATCTAAAGGAGGAAGAATGAAGATCCATTTTGAGGCGGGTTTAAAAAGGCCACGTGATGCTACAGAGTCAGCCAAGTTAGTATCAGAGGCAGCCGTTGCCGTTAGGTGTCATGCACGTATCCTCCCAATGTGGATCCAGTACAGGAATGAGAAAGACAATACCCAGTTTAACACCTTCCTTGACCATTTATCCATAAGTAATGTTATTCATCGCAATTAGTAATATTGTCTTTCTCTGTCCCATACTTTCTAGCTTCCTCCTAATAAGACTCACATTCTTTTTTCCATAGATGAGGTTCAAGTTGGATCCGAAAGATGATGCAACTAAACAAGCATGCACTTATGTTTTTCACCGCTTTCTGCGGACATGATCGGTACCACCTTAGAAAATCTCACTTTGAAGGCAAGGCTAACAATGAAATCGCCCAAACATCTCCAAAGGTAATATATTACAGATGAAGACCGGACAGCCCTCGTTAAACATTGGTCTGATCCAAAGTATCAGGTAGGCTATATGTATTTGATCAGACCACATATTGAACTTGTATTTATGTATGTGCCTTACAAGTGTATCTTCTTCTAGGCTAACAGTTTGAAGAACAAGACCAACTGTTCTAAAGTGAAATTCCAACAGACAAAAGGATCTCGTAGCTGCTACGTCTTGAGCTTGCGTTGGTTTTCCCCGAAGAGGAGAGGATGATGCAGCATAGTAGCGTAAGTATTTCTCTTAGTTTTTTAGAACCAAGGTATCAATCCAGTAGGAGGTCACGCGCAAGTCCCTCGTACCTGCACAAAACGATAGCTACTCGCAACCAACACGATTAGGGGTTGTCAATCCCTTCACGGTCACTTACGAGAGTGAGATCTGATAGAGATTATATTTTTGGTATTTTCGGTATAAAGATACAAAGTAAAAAGTAAAAGCAAAGCAAGTAAATAAAGTGATGGAGATTGATATGATGAGAATAGACCCGGGGGCCATAGGTTTCACTAGTGGCTTCTCTCAAGAGCATAGATATTCTACGGTGGGTGAACAAATTACTGTTGAGCAATTGATAGAATTGAGCATAGTTATGAGGTTATCTAGGCATGATCATGTATATAGGCATCACGTTCGAGACAAGTAGATCGAAACGATTCTGCATCTACTACTATTACTCCACTCATCGACCGCTATCCAAAGATGCATCTAGAGTATTAAGTTAAAAAGAGTAACGCCTAAGCAAGATGACATGATGTAGAGGAATAAATTCATGCAATATGATAAATACCCCATCTTGTTATCCTCGATGGCAACAATACAATACGTGCCTTGCAACCCTTTCTGTCACTGGGTAAGGACACCGCAAGATTGAACCCAAAGCTAAGCACTTCTCCTATTGCAAGAACTACCAATCTAGTTGTCCAAACCAAACGGATAATTCGAAGAGACTTGCAAAGATAACTCAATCATACATAAAAGAATTCAGAAAAGATTCAAATATTATTCATAGATAAGCTGGATCATAAACCCAGAATTCATCGGTCTCAACAAACACATCGCAAAAAGAAGATTACATCGAATAGATCTCCACGAGAGAGGGGGAGAACATTGTATTGAGATCCAAAAAGAGAGAAGAAGCCATCTAGCTACTAGCTATGGAACCGAAGGTCTGAAGTAAACTACTCACACTTCATCGAAGGGGCTATGGTGTTGATGTAGAAGCCCTCCATGGTGGATGCCCTCTCCGGCGGAGCTCCGGAATAGGCCCCAAGATGGGATCTCGTGGATACAGGAAGGTACGGCGGTGGAATTAGGTTTTTAGCTCCGTATCTGGTCTATTAGGGGTACGCAGGTATATATAGGAGGAAGGAGTACATCGGTGGAGCGTCAAGGGGCCCACGAGGTAGGGGGCGCGCCTAAGGGGGGGGGGGCGCCCTCCACCCTCGTGACCGCCTCTGGTGCTTCTTGGAGTAGGGTCCAAATCTCCTGGATCACGTTCGGTGAGAAGATCACGTTCCCGAAGGTTTCATTCCGTTTGGACTCCGTTTGATATTATGTTTCTATGAAATACTGAAATAGGCAAAAAACAGCAATTCTGGGCTGGGCCTCCGGTTAATAGGTTAGTCCCAAAAATAATATAAAAGTGAAAAATAAAGCCCATTATAGTCCAAAACAGTAGATAAAGTAGCATGGAGCAATAAAAATTATAGATACGTTGGAGACGATCGCATCCCAAGCTTAATTCCTACTGTCCTCGGTAGGTAAATGATAAAAGAGAATTTTGATGCGGAGTGATACTTTGGCATAATTTCAATGTAAATCTTCTTAATCATGGTATGAATATTCAGATCCGAAAGATTCAAGACAAAAGTTCATATTGACATAAAATAATAATACTTCAAGCATACTAACAAAGCAATTATGTCTTCTCAAAATAACATGGCCAAAGAAAGTTATCCCTACAAAATCATATAGTCTGGCTTTGCTCCATCTTCACCACACAAAGTATTTAAATCATGCACAACCCCGATGACAAGCCAAGCAATTGTTTCATACTTGAAGATTTTCAAAACTTTTTCAATCTTCACGCAATACATGAGCGTGAGCCATGGATATAGCACTATATGTGGAATAGAATGGTGGTTGTGGAGAAGACAAAAAGAGGGAAGATAGTCTCACATCAACTAGGCATATCAACGGGCTATGGAGATGCCCATCAATAGATATCAATGTGAGTGAGTAGGGATTGCCATGCAACGGATGCACTAGAGCTATAAGTATATGAAAGCTCAACAAAAGAAACTAAGTGGGTGTGCATCCAACTCGCTTGCTCACGAAGACCTAGGGCATTTGAGGAAGCCCATCATTGGAATATACAAGCCAAGTTCCATAATGAAAAATTCCCACTAGTATATGAAAGTGACAAAATGAGAGACTCTCTATCATGAAGATCATGGTGCTACTTTGAAGCACAAGTGTGGTAAAAGGATAGTAACATTGTCCCTTCTCTCTTTTCTCTCATTTTTTATTTGGGCCTTTTCTCTTTTTTTATGGCCTCTTTTTTTTCGTCCGGAGTCTCATCCCGACTTGTGGGGGAATCATAGTCTCCATCATCCTTTCCTCACTTGGGATAATGCTCTAATAATGATGATCATCACACTCTTATTTTTCTTACAACTCAACAATTACAACTCGATACTTAGAACAAAATATGACTCTATATGAATGCCTCCGGCGGTGTACCGGGATATGCAATGAAACATGAGTGACATGTATGAAAGAATTATGAATGGTGGCTTTGCCACAAATACGATTTCAACTACATGATCATCATAGCAATATGACAATGATGGAGCGTGTCATAATAAATGGAACGGTGGAAAGTTGCATGGCAATATATCTCGGAATGGCTATGGAAATGCCATAATAGGTTGGTATGGTGGCTGTTTTGAGGAAGGTATATGGTGGGTGTATGATACCGGCGAAAGGTGCGCGGTATTAGAGAGACTAGCAATAGTGGAAGGATGGGAAAAGTGTGTATAATCCATGGACTCAACATTAGTCATAAAGAACTCATATACTTATTGCAAAAATCTAGAAGTTATCAAAGCAAAGTATTGAGCGCATGCTCCTAGGAGGATAGATTGGTAGGAAAAGATCATCGCTCGTCCCCGACCGCAACTCATAAGGAAGACAATCAATAAATAAATCATGCTCCGAGTTCATCACATAACGGTTCACCATACGTGCATGCTACGGGAATCACAAACTTCAACACAAGTATTCTTTGAATTAACAACTACTAAACTAGCATGACTCTAATATCACCATCTTCATATCTCAAAACAATTATCAAGCATCAAACTTATCTTAGTATTCAACACACTCAAAAGAAAGTTTCACATATCTTGAACACCAAGTATATTAACATTAAGCAAATTACCATGCTATTAACGACTCTCAAAATAATCTAAGTGAAGCATGAGAGATCAAGTTTCTTTAAAAAAATCCACCACCGTGCTCTGAAAGATCTAAGTGAAGCACTAGAGCAAAGATTATCACGCTCAAAAGATATAAGTGAAGCACTATGAGCAAACTATCAAGCTCAAAAGATATAAGTGAAGCACATAGAGTATTCTAACAAATTCCAATTCATGTATGGCTCTCTCAAAAGGTGTATACATCAAGGATGATTGTGGTAAACTAACAAGCAAAGACGCAAATAATACAAGACGCTCCAAGCAAAACACATATCATGTTGGTGAATAAAAATATAGCTGCAAGTAAATTACCGATGGAAGTGGACGAAAGAGGGGATGCCTTCCGGGGCATCCCCAAGCTTTGAATTTTTGGTGTCCTTGGATTATGTTGGGGGTGCCATGGGCATCCCCAAGATTAGGCTCTTGCCACTCCTTGTTCCATAGTCCATCAAAAGAATTCACCCAAAACTTGAAAACTTCACAACACAAAACTCAATAGAAATCTCGTGAGCTCCGTTAGAGGAAGAAAACAAAAGACTACTTTAAGGTACTGTAATGAACTCATTATTTCTTTATTTTGGTGTTAAACCTACTGTATTCCAACTTCTCTATGGATCATAAACTATTTTACTAGCCATAGATTCATCAAAATAAGCAAACAACACACGCAAAACAGAATCTGTCAAAAACAGAGCAGTCTGTAGTAATCTTCAACTAACGCAAACTTCTGGAACCCAAAAACTTCTACCAAAATTAGACGACCTGGGAAATTTGTTTATTGATCAGCAGCAATTGGAATCACTATTTTATCACGTTCTGGTGATTTTTAACAATTCGGGCACTGATCACAAAGATTCTGGAAATTACAGCAAGATCAAATAACTATCTCCCAAGAAGATCTAATAGGTTTAACTTGGCACAAACACTAATTAAAAGATAAAACCACATCTAAACAGAATCTAGATGGATTATTTATTCCTAAACAGAACCAAGAACAAAAAAACACAAAATAAAATTGGGTTGCCTCCCAAGAAGCGCTATCGTTTAACGCCCCTAGCTAGGCATAAAAGCAAGGATAGATCCAGGTATTGCCATCTTTGGTAGTCAATCCATAAGTGGCTCTCATGATAGATTCATATGGTAATTTTATTTTCTTTCTAGGAAATTGTTCCATGCCCTTCTTTAAGGGAAATTGGAATCTAATGTTTCCCTCCTTCATATCAATAATTGCACCAATCGTTCTAAGGAAAGGTCTACCAAGAATAATAGGACATGAAGGATTGCCATCTATATCAAGAACGATAAAATATACGGGCACATAATTACTATTTGCAACAATAATAACATCATTAATTCTTCCCATAGGTTTTTAAATAGTGGAATCCGCAAGATGCAAGTTTAGAGAGCAATCATCAAAGTCACGGAAATCTAGCAAATCACACAAAGCTTTGGGGATAGTAGAGACACTAGCACCCAAATCACACAAAGCATGAAACTCATAATTTTTTAATTTTAATTTTGATAGTAGGTTCCCATTCATCATGGAGTTTTCTAGGCATAGAAACTTTCAACTCAAGCTTTTCTTCATAAGATTGCATTAAGGCATCAACAATGTGTTCGGTAAAGGCCTTATTTTGACTATAAGCATGAGGAGAATTTAACACGGATTGCAACAAGGAAATACAATCAATTAAAGAGCAATTTTCATAATTAAATTCCTTGAGATCCGAAATAGTGGGTTTAGCAATATCTAGATTTTTATTTCTTTCAATCCCACTTTTATCAATTTCATCATCAAGATCTAAAAACTCCGAATTCTTAGAACGCCTTCTAGGTAAAGGAAGATCATATTCAGTTTCATCAAGATTCATATTGCAAAACAAAGATTTAATAGGGGACACATCAATAACTTTTAGATCTTTATCTTGATTTTCATAGGTATTAGAAGAACACGCTTTAATAAAGGCATCTTTTGTAGCACGCATCCTAGCGGTTCTTTCTTTGCACTCATCAATGGAAATTCTCATAGCTTTGAGAGACTCACTGATATCATGCTTAGGAGGAATAGATCTAAGTTTTAAAGAATCAATCTCCAGAGAAATTCTATCAATGTTCCTAGCCAAATCATCAACTTTAAGCAATTTCTCTTCAAGCAAAGCATTGAAATTCTTTTGTGAATTCATAAACTCTTTAACACTACTCTCAAATTCAGAGGGCATCTTATTAAAATTTCCATAAGAGTTGTTGTAGGAATTTCCATAATTATTAGAAGGATTACTAGGATAAGGCCTTGGATTAAAATTCCCTCTATAAGCGTTGTTACCAAAACTATTCCTTCCAATAAAATTCACATCCATAGATTCATTATTATTCTCAAGCAAAGTAGATAAAGGCATATTATTGGGATCAGAAGAAACACTCTTAGCAAATAAATTCCTAAGTTCATCCATCTTTTCACTCAAAACATTGATTTCTTCTATAGCATGCACCTTTTATTAGTAGATCTTTCAAGATGCCATTGAGAATAATTGACCATAATATTATCTAGGAGTTTAGTAGCATCTCCTAAAGTGATTTCCATAAAAGTGCCTCCTGCGGCCGAATCTAAAAGATTTCTAGAAGCAAAATTCAATCCAGCATAATTTTTTTGTATAATCATCCACAAGTTCAAACCATGAGTAGGACAATTACGTAGCATTAATTTCATTCTCTCCCAAGCTTGTGCAACATGTTCATGATCAAGTTGCTTGAAATTCATAATATCGTTTCTAAGAGTGATAATCTTTGCGGGAGGAAAATACTTAGAGATAAAAGCATCTTTGCACTTGTTCCAAGAATCAATACTATTTTTAGGAAAAGATGAAAACCACGCACCACGCTTTAGCACGATCTCTAAGCGAAAAAGGAAATAGCTTCAATTTAACGACATCATTATCAACATCTTTTTTCTTTTGCATATCACATAAATCAACGAAGCTATTCAGATGAGTAGAGGCATCTTCACTAGGAAGGCCGGCGAATTGATCTTTCATAACAAGATTCAACAAGGCAGTATTGATTTCACAAGATTCAGTATTGGCAAGAGGAGCAATCGGAGTGCTAAGGAAATCATTATTATTGGTATTGGTGAAGTCACACAATTTGGTAGCATCTTGAGCCATCGCGCCAAACAAGCAAACTAACACACGAGCAAACAAACGGATGAGGAAAAAGGAAAAGGAGAAAGAGGAGGAGATTGGGAAAGAGAGGGCGAATAAAACGGCATGTCAGGACCCCGATTCCAAGTCACATCGACCCAGCCGGTAACACCTCATATCACTTTGCGGCCTCACGCACGGTATTCCCACGGTGTCGCCTTACCATGGCCGGGACCGCTTATGCGTCTTTTGGCTCACGTATATGATAGTGTCGCTAGCATCCACATGACAAAGAACCCGGCCGACATGGCTAGTCGTGAACCCAAAGCGGCGCTAACCTATGGGGACAGCATACATGAATCACATCGAGCATGTCACCATCAACGTATGAATTGGCTGTAGCACGGGCTAACAGACTCCAAAGATCCCGGCTGTAGCAGGCTAGGCAGGACTCGAATATCACCGCGTGACATTTCCCGAAGGGATGACATAGGAACGAAGTGAAACACATGCCGCCAGTCAAGTGTCCAAGCAGTAGTGCTGGGCTAACAGGACTCTGGTGAACCGGGCTGTAGCGGACTACTATCGCTGAGAAGCACAAGACTACATTTCCCCATATGAGAGGCTGCCAAGGATAAACAACTAGTTTGTCGGATCCCACTCATACCAAGCATTTCAATCATACACGCAATATGCCCGATATGAGTAAATACAACAAGGCATCACAACAAAACTCTACAATTCAAAGTACTTTATTTAAAAGGCTCCGAGGAGCCATACATAACATATCCATACAGGTAGGGGTCACATGACCCAACACTCAAGTCATACAAACATACAAGCACATGCGGAAGCAAACTAGTCTGAGTATAGACTCTAGAAAGAAAGAAAGCTTGTTGAAACCTTTCTATCTACAGTGGCCCTTCACAAGCCTTGGATCACCACCTAGGTGGCTAGTTCACTCGTCGATGTCAAGGTCTACATAAAACCCATCGGAGGGGGCAGTGTTGTCGTCTGAAAAACATTAATTAAGCAAACATGAGTACGGAGGTACTCAGCAAGTCTTACCACATAATCCTATCATACATGCACATTCTCAAGAAGGTGGTGGAGTTATTTGCAGCAAGCCAGCTTTGACTCTTGGCTAAGCTATCCTACGTGACACCACTTGAAAAGCATTTGTCGCACACGAGTCCACTAATCACCAACACAATACTCCACCGTGGATCCTCTCTCGTCAACCCACGAGAGGGCCATCCGCGGTACTCACACTTATCTTGAGGCTTTTAGTAGTATCCATTTACTTGTCTATGAACTGATATAGGCAACCCAGAAGTCCTTCTCCGTGGACACGGCTATTCGAATAGATCATATCAACCCTGCAGGGGTGTACTTCTTCACACACGCTCTCACCACTTACCGCCGTTTACACGACATGTACTCGGCAACCTTCAAGCGGAAGCCCAAGGTGGTGTCGGCCACAGCCTACCTAAACACTCAAGTCCCTAGTCCAGTTTATCGCCTATTCGGGTTCCATCCGCAGGAGTCCGACCGAGGTTTCCCATACAGCCCCGAACGATGTGTGCGGGGTTCCCGAGATACCAAACGGGCACTTTCGGTACACGGGCCACGTGCCTACCGCAACACAACCCACCCCTAAGGTCAGCGTTGCGTGCGGCCCCAAAGATACTACAAACACGAAACTACTTGCAACTCCCTGGACTGAGAACAAGGGTGGTTAAGAAGCGAGAGGGTCCATTGGTTTCGGGCCCAATGCGTGGTAGTAACTATTTCATGGATCACAAACACAGATCTCAGTTCTTAGGGACGGCTTCAATGAAACAACCCACCATGTACTCCTACATGGCCTCTCATCGATACCTTTACCAAAACGTGTTCAACACTTTCACTCTCGAACCCGACACAACCTTTCACTCCAGTTCATCATCCCGATGAGCCAGACCTGACACAACTCTAAGCATAGCAAGCATAGCATGGTAGGAATCACAAACATGGCTCAATCAACTCCTACACATACTAGTGGGTTTCATCTAGTTACTGTGGCAATGACAGGTCATGCAAAGGAAGTGGGTTCAACTACCGCAGCACACAACAGTTTGAATCGCGTTGTCTTAATGCAGTAAACGAGAGCAGAAGCGAGAACATGGGTTTGTATCGGAATGATCAATGGGTTGCTTGCCTGATGGAGTGGTGGTAGGATACTGCCCTTCAGACGGATATTCGGGATTATCCTCGGAGGCAGAACCTATCACGAAAGACATACCGAAAATAAACACACATGGCAATATGCAACAATATGATGCATGCTATGACATGGCAATATGGATGTGTGTTGGCCTAATGCAAGCTGAAACAAAAAGGGATGAACTCATTTGAATCAAAGATTCAAATGCTAGCTCATTTAAAATAGCCCTAAAGGTGTAATATCTTATTCTTCTTAAACAGCAAGGTTAACTTGTTTTATCATGCATGAAACCTTTACCAATGGATATAATGGATTTTTCTGATCATTTTTCATATATAAATCTTTGCATTTGGAGTTATAGATTAAAAGTTATGAATATTTGAAGTTTGAACCTATATTCTGGAATTTCCTGTAATAGAATAAATCCAGTAATTAACTTATTGCGTCAGCCATGCGTCAGGATGACGTCAGGGTCAACGGAGACGTCCAAGTCAAACCTGACTGTGGGTCCAGGTTGTCAGCATAATTAGTTTAACTAAAAATTAATTAAAACTAATCCTATTTAGTTAACAGGGCTGGGACCCACCTGTCATTGACTCATCAGAGTCAACCAGGGCCCACCCATGGTCAAGTCAACGTCGGCTGCCCGGCGTCTAGCCGCCGGCGAGCCCGACGCGGCGACGGAAGTGAGTTTGGCCGTTTCGGCAACCAAACGAGCCGCGGAGGGTGGCTATGGGTAGCTGGGGACATGCCGCAGCTTCTGGTGGAGTCGGTTGGGGTCGGGGCGGCTGGAATCGGCGCCGGCGACGACCTAGGCGGCCGCCGGAGTTCAGCCGAAGGCGAACTCGAGGCTAGAGGGGTCGGTGAGGTGCGGGGAGTGCATGGTTAGATGCTACGTGACTCGGTGAGTGCGATGGACACCGAGAGGTGGCCGGAGGGTGACCGGGAGCACGTCGGCGACGAGCTCCGCGGCGGTGGGTGCGGTTGAGCTCCGGGAGGTCACTACACAGCTCGGGAGCAAGAAAGGAAGGGAAGGGGGGGGGGGGTAGATGAGCTCACGGGTAACTCGGAGAATCTCTCGTCGGGGTCGGGGACGGACCAGAGCGACGACGGCGTTGAAGGGGATCTCCGGCGACGGCGGGATCGGGCGAGGTCGGTGTAGTGGACTCGGGGCACTAGAGCATACGAGGCTTGGCTAGCTTGGGGTAGAGGAGGGTGGCGGAGCTCCTAGACACAGTGAGGAGGAGCACGGACGGCGGGGAGCGCGGTTCTGGCGATGGGCGGCGGTGGCGCCGGCCATGGCGGGGAGCGCGAGAGAGGAGCCGGGAGGAGAGGAGGTGTCCGAGGGGTTCGGGGAGCAGGGGAGCGAACAGCGTCGGGCTGGGTGAGGGAGCGGCGAGGCGGCGACCAGTGCGTGGCACCCATGCGGTGCTTCACCGCCGAAGCACTGGCTGCTCGTGGCCGAGCCAAGCAGCTCATTGGCCTTGCTGTTGGGCTGGGCAGCGGTGGGCCGGGTAGGTGGCGCCAGTAAGGTTTTCTTCCTGTTTTCTTTTCTATTATTCTGCAACTTTGTGGAGTTTTTAAAATACTTAAACAGTTTCAAAAATCACCAAACTGCTCCTGGTCCATTGTTGGAATATTTCCAACATGAAACATTTTAGTTTGGAAATATTTGGGCATTTGAAATATTTTATATAATTTTAAATGCCCAAACTCAAATAGCTATGATTTAATTCAAAGACCTTTGGATGACCTAGAAAATGGTGCACCACTTTAGGCAGAGGCTCTGAACCAAAGAAAAGGTGATGAGCATTTTTGAAGGGAATTTCAGGTTCATTGAAAATAATTTTAGTAAACCCTAGTTGGATTAAAAGGGGTTCTGGGGTTTCTGTCTTCCCCATTTCAAATTCAAGTGAAATTTAAACATGATGCACACACTAATGCATGGTCTAGCTAGGATGTGGCACGACAAGGGTGAAGTGGGGGAGAGGAAAACGAGAGGCAAATGGCAAATAATGTAATGCGAGAGGTAGGGATTGTGATGGGTACTTGGTATGTTGACTTTTGCGTAGGCCTCCATGCAACGGCGCCGTAAATCCTTCTTGCTACGCCTTGAGCTTGCGCTGGTTTTCCCGAAGAGGAGAGGATGATGCAGCACAGAGCGTAAGTATTTCCCTCGCTTTTGAGAACCAAGGTATCAATCCAAGAGGAGGTCACGCCGCAAGTCCCTCGTACTGCACAAAATGATAGCTACTGCAACCAACGCAATTAGGGGTTGTCAATCCTTCACGGTCACTTACGAGTGAGATCTGATAGAGATAATATTTTTGGTATTTTTGGTATAAAGATGCAAAGTAAAAAGTAAAAGCAAAGCAAGTAAATAAAGTGATGGAGATTGATATGATGAGAATAGACCCGGGGGCCATAGGTTTCACTAGTGGCTTCTCTCAAGAGCATAGATATTCTACGGTGGGTGAACAAATTACTGTTGAGCAATTGATAGAATTATGCATAGTTATGAGGTTATCTAGGTATGATCATGTATATAGGCATCACGTCCGAGACAAGTAGATCAAACGATTCTGCATCTACTACTATTACTCCACTCATCGATCGCTATCCAAAGATGCATCTAGAGTATTAAGTTAAAAACAGAGTAAAACCTTAAGCAAGATGACATGATGTAGAGGAATAAATTCATGCAATATGATAAATACCCCATCTTGTTATCCTCGATGGCAACAATACAATACGTGCCTTGCAACCCTTTCTGTCACTGGGTAAGGACACCGCAAGATTGAACCCAAAGCTAAGCACTTCTCCCATTGCAAGAACCACCAATATAGTTGGCCGAACCCAACGGATAATTAAAAGAGACTTGCAAAGATAACTCAATCATACATAAAAGAATTTAGAAAAGTTTCAAATATTATTCATAGATAAGCTGGATCATAAACCCACAATTCATCGGTCTCAACAAACACACCGCAAAAATAAGATTACATCGAATAGATCTCCACGAGAGAGGGGGATAACATTGTATTGAGATCCAAAAAGAGAGAAGAAGCCATGTAGCTACTAGCTATGGACCCGAAGGTCTGAAGTAAACTACTCACACTTCATCGGAGGGGCTATGGTGTTGATGTAGAAGCCCTCCATGGTGGATGCCCTCTCCGGCGGAGCTCCGGAACAGGCCCCAAGATGAGATCTCGTGGATACAGGAAGGTACGGCGGTGGAATTAGGTTTTTGGCTCCGTATCTGGTCTATTGGGGGTACGTAGGTATATATAGGAGGAAGGAGTACGTCGGCGGAGCGTCAGGGGGCCCACGAGGTAGGGGGGCGCGCCTAGGGGGGGCGCCCTCCACCCTCGTGACCGCCTCTGGTGCTTCTTGGAGTAGGGTCCAAGTCTCCTGGATCATGTTCGGTGAGAAGATCACGTTCCCGAAGGTTTCATTCCGTTTGGACTCCGTTTGATATTCTGTTTCTTCGAAATACTGAAATAGGCATAAAACATCAATTCTGGGCTGGGCCTCCGGTTAATAGGTTAGTCCCAAAAATAATATAAACGTGAAAAATAAAGCCCATTATAGTCCAAAACAATAGATAAAGTAGCATGGAGCAATCAAAAATTATAGATACGTTGGAGACGTATCAGTAGCTATATTGCACACTACGAGGCTCTTGTAAATAGCTACTACTTCCTTCTTTTTTCTGTGCCATATTATCGTATCCATATTGACTTGTTCCAAATACAGAGGAAAGCCATGCGGACCAAAAGAACTGAACCGAATGCAGTGCAAATCTTCAAGGATTGCCACACCAGCAAGATGAAGGGCATGAGCACACCAGTTCAAGCCGCTGTTGTAAGTCCTTACTCCACCTGCCTTTGAACTGATTGGTACTGTGATGTGTTCATTTAACTACTTGGTTTGCAGCCAATTTCAGTTACTCTATTCACTTTTATACACAGTTGTCTTAACGTATCATTTCACCTTACATGGTTTAAAAGACATGAAGAATATTCTTTTGGTCTTGATCTGTATTCTAGTTGTTATGTTCACGTGCGCACACAATGATAAAATAGCATGTTTGTTTTATATCTATTTGCCCATGATATGAATGATGTCATACTATGTTCATCCTACTTTAAACCATGTCTCTATCCTTAGATGTCAACGAATGTGAGGAAATAGACAATACAAGAGGGCATGCTACATGGACATATGTTCAAAGTGATTTTATTATGTAGTTGGCACTACAATACATGCTAATGTATTACAGAGTTCACCAAAATAAGTTATGTATAAACGTGTAACCTACTTTGTTTGTTTTTGTCTCATTAGTAACTTATCTGGTACACTAATCTACAAGTTCAAACTTTCAGGAAGCTATGGAAGAAATGATTGAACAGCCACAACCACCTGAAGGTAACGAGGCTACCACAGGCACAATGTCACCTCTTGCTGCAGGGCGTCAGTATCTCTCCACTAACAGTTCAAAAAGCACCTTCCTGCGTAATTCAGGGTTGCTTGTCAAGGTAACCTCGTCCAAATCGCCTACTGAACAAAATCTTCCTGCTAGACAGAGTGATATATCTGCGCTCCAGACACAAGTCCAATCCCTAATGGACGTCATTTTGGAAACAAGAATAGTGGTTGACAAATGTCGTCAAGATATGAATGGTTTTGAAACCAGACTATCAGACATTTGCTTCGTTGTTCAAGAGCAATGTCGGAAAAAGGTGAAGATCGTGCTGCTCCATCAGATTCTACAGCTTGAAACATTAGCACTCAGGTCAAATGGTCTATGCTTCTATACATCTGATGGTGCTTTTATCTGCAAGGACTGTAAACTTTATGCCAACAGGCCTTTTGTTGCATGGTTTGAATTTATTTTGTTGTGATACAACATTTATGATGCTGCCAAAGGCTGCAATAATTACGACTTTTGTATAGTGTAGGTTTATCTTAGTAATGTATTCGGCCGAAAGCTTCGTAGGAGCCCAACATGCCAATATTCGTCGGGCCCATTCCAATTGGGCTAAAAACGATTATGGGCCGAAATTTGCATGTAGCCCACTAAAAATATATGGGCCTAAATCAACATAAGATTTCATATTTTTCTGGTAGGCCTATGCCCATAGTGGGCCTTTAACATGCCTAAACATAATTTGGGCCCTCAGTAACAATAGGCTGTTTACAGGTGTAAATATCTCAAGCCCATAAAAAACATGGGCCTTTAAAAGACCGAAAGTGATATTGGGCCCTGATTGTGCCAAATAACCCATTGATCTTAGCAAGCCGAAATGGTGGCCCATTTACGATGCGGATCTTTCACAGGCCGAAATTTGGACGGGCCGTAAATGCGCCGACCTAATACACGGGCCTTTAATAGGCCGGAAGTTCGGTCGGGCTAGATTATCGTCATTTTTATATGGGTCGTTAATGGGCCTGATGTGACGATGGGCCACATATGGCCCATGGATTTCGTCCGATGTTAACAGGCTGAAAATCACAGTAGGCCAAAAGTGGCCCAAATCTATAGTGGGCCTCTAACAGGCGAATGTCAGACATGGCCGAATATGACCCAAATCCTTCATGGTCGTTTATGGGCCGAGAGTTTCAATGGCCTGTAAATGGGCCCAAATGAAGCAGGACCTTTAACAGGTCGGAAATACACCGGGCCGTAATTCGGCCCATATACTTAGTGGACTATTAACGGGCCAGAAGTGACCATGGGCCGCGATGATGACAAGTTTAGGACAGGCCGTTGACGGGCCGATTTGACACTAGCCGTACGCGCCTGAACTTAGAATGTTGGGCCTTTAGCTGGGCCGACCCATTATGCTCTGCCAAATCTTGTGGGCCTTTAGCTAGGCTGGCCCATTGTGGTCCACTAAATATTGTGGGCCTTTAGCTGGGCCGGCCCATTATGATCTACAAAATCTTGTGGGCCTTTAGCTGGGCCGGCCCATTTGGTCCGCTAAATCTTGTGGGCCTTTAGTTGGGCCGGCCCATTTAAAATTTATGGGCCACTTTTGGGCCCGTCCATGTGTCAACATATCATAGGCTCATCTCGACCGTTGGATGAGTGACACCTGTGCCAACGCGGAGCTGACGCGTGGTTCCGTCGGCCAATGAGAATTTTAAATGTGGAAAATCGGCATTGGTTGTGGCTGTTAGTGGGTTATCGGATCCAAAACCGGACCCGATAGTTTAACAGCGTCCCGTTACGGTGGATGCCACGTGTCGGTCACCCTTGACGAAAGCACTTCTATGACGCGCGATTTATCGTCATGGAAGTGGACACTTCCGTGATGATAATTTTGGTAATTTCATGGAACACTTCTATGACAACACAGGTATGACTCTTCATTCTGTCATAAATTTGTCATGGACGTACATGCATGACAGAAAACGTGACCTACTGTGACAAACATGTATCATCACGGAAGTGTATTTTTTTGTAGTGTCCCTTTGCCCTTTCCGTGAAACTAGTGGTATTGTCAACCATCAACACTTGATGCTTTTCTTGATTTCTACCTTCGTCGATTTCAGCATCACGGAGAGCTTGGGAATCTTTTCCGTTATCCCTTGCATATTATAGTTCATCACGAAGTTCTAGTAACTTGGTGATCGTGACTAGAGAACTCTGTCAATCACTATCTTATCTGGAAGAATAACTCCCACTTGATTCAAGTGATTGTAGTACTCAGACATTCTGAGCACATACTCGCTAGCTGAGCTATTCCCCTCCATCTTGTAGGAAAAGTACTTGTCAAAGGTCTCATACCTTTCGACTTGGGCATGAGTCTGAAATACTAATTTCAACTCTTGGAACATCTCATACGCTCCATGGCGTTTCAAAAATGTCTTTGAAGCCACGATTCTAAGCGTAAAGCATGGTGCACTAAACTATCAAGTAGTCATCATATCGAGCTTGCCAAACGTTCATAACATCTACATTTGCTCCTGCAATCGGTCTGTCACCTAGCGGTGCATTAAGGACATAATTCTTCTATGCATCAATGAGGATAATCCTCAGATCACGGATACAATCCGCATCATTGCTACTAACATCTTTCAACTTAGTTTTCTCTAGGAACATATCAAAAATAAAACAGGGGAGCTAAACGCGAGCTATTGATCTACAACATAGATATGCTAATAGTACCAGGACTAAGTTCATGATAAATTAAAGTTCAGTTAATCATTACTAAACAGTATAACTCAGCTAGCTAGGAGCCTCCATGGTGTTTTGAGTCTCTCAACCGTCGGATTGCTTGTACGTTCGATGCAGATCGCCTCAGTCGTCCCACGGTCGCGCACACGCTCGATGCATCGTTTGGTGGGCCGCTGCTCCGCCCAACGACCTGTGCTTCTCTCCTTAATCGGGCCGTCATAGGCCCACGTATTTCCATTCATACGCTAACAGCCCAGGTTGTTGATGTTCCAGTGCTATTCCCACCGAGAACACCTTCGCAGGCGCCGTCGTTCCTTCCTCCGCGATGCGCCGCTGCCGTCAGGAGCATCTGCTGCACGTCTGCCTCTTCTGACCAGCTGCCAACCCCACGGCCTCCTGCTTGTGGATTTGGGTGAGACGACTTATGTGTTTTGCGGCTAAAGTGAGAATGTGACATCAGGAGTAGCACTGGAACTGGAGTCCACCCACAGTCTCTTCCGCGCATCCACGCGACTGCCGTTGGCAACCTCGTCACCGCGACGGCTTCGGCCCTGCTCCAACAAAATGCGCCTCAGATCCCGTCTCCGTCGCCGCCACGCTCACTCTCCCCCGAGCTTGAGACTGTGGACTCTCCGGCTCCGCCGCCCACCGCTGCTGCGCTGGCCGCGACTGCCCTTGCTTCCCGCAGGTCGGACCCGACCATTGGGGGGCGGAAGGCGATGACATGCTCGGACGCGGCGCCCAGTGCTCCTATGCCGCAGGTCATTGCTGGAGGTGACCGTGTCGTCCCGCCTGTGCGCCCTGGTTGGGGGGGATTGGCGTGGATGCTTTCGTCGGAATGAGGCACCTGCCGTTCTCGACTGTTGTGCGGCTGCTCCGCGCGGGGATGAGTTGGGGGGCTGGCAGCTCGTCTCCAAGGGGCGTTGTTCGACGCCTTCTCTGGCTTTTCATTGCCCTACCTTCAATGCACGGCTGCCTCCTCCGGCATGGTTGAGAGCTAGATGTTTTCGGTGTCTGTGTCGGGGTCATCGAGCACACTCCTGCAGGGATCCAATCCGTTGCATAAATTGCCTCCGTTTCGGCCACATTGCTCGCTTTTCCCGTGCGAAGCAACCCGTTGACCAAACTACGCCGCAACCATGTGTTGCTCCACCGCCTGCATCCGTCATCCAAGCTGATGTGCCATTACAACTCGTCCTTGAGCAGCAGGCTGAGCTACTTTGCGTTGAGCTTCGCGAATGTCTTGTGCATGTTGAGAGTGTCTTGGCAAGGGCAGAGGATGCTCTTGGTAAAATTTAGGTTGTGCCGATTGGGTCTCTCCCCGAGCTTCAAGTTGGTTCTATAGATGGAGAGGAAGTCGACCTCTATGGAGTTTTCTCTCCTCATGCAAGGCCCTGCTCTATGGTGTCGATTGATGTTGGGGGTGAAGTGATCGTTGAGGATGTGGCTCCAGTTCTACAAATTATGCCTGAGTTGACAGTGCTATGTGAGGAGTCCACTCCACCTCTTTCGGTGGCGATTCCGAAGGAGATGGGCTTGCTAGGGGCTTTGGCGGTGGCCACGACACCCTCACCACCGCCCTTGGAGTCTAGCCAGACCGACTTTGTGGTGTGAAGGTTTGGATGTCGCGGTCACTCACTTGCCTGTCACCATTGGGAAAGTGGTGCCCCCAGGTGGAGATGTTGTTGGTACTGATGCGTTGGCACCTTGTCCCAATGCTCTCTTTGCAAAAGAGCTTTGCAACTTGCTCCCTAGCTTGGAGGCGGATAGCCCTGGGTCTGGTAAGGAGATTGCGTGCATCCTGACCGGAAAGTTTAACGAAGACAAGATCAAGAAGGTGGAGAAGTCTCTCAAAAGAAAAAACAAGAAGAGTGATGCCTTAGGGAAGGCATCTGCGGCTGCTTAATGGTTGCTCCTTGGTCCTTTGGGCCGTCCTCACGGTTTAGCTTATCATCATGGTTTTTGGGGGGCCTTTTATCTATTTCCGTGGTGTTCTTTTTGGGGATTCCTTTGCGATGTAGTTGCGTGTGGGCTTGGGTCTGTTGCATGTTGGAAATGTCTGTAGGGTCGGCGGTGCGATCACGAGGTTTTAGACTTTGGGAGTAGTCCGCATGTGGTTTGTTTGTATTGGTTTTCACCCGGTTTTCCATTAATTAACTGGGCAACTCTCTTCTTCTTAATTAATCGATGAGGCAAATCTTTTGTCTCCGTTTCGAAAAAAAAGAATGTGACATCAAATTGTAATGTCGTGGATTAGTCTACTAACTCATTTCTCAACAGGGTTGTGCTTGTGGTGCCTTAATTCTGAAGATTTGTATGCTATGGTTGATTGGTTGTTATGCCTTTTGGGGGGTGAATTGCTGATTTCCTGAGTTGGATACCCAAATTTTTTTTCATACCCTTACTAATCTGAGTGTGCTTCTTCCCCTAGACAGGGATACTAAGGCACAATGATCCACGGGGATTTTCTGCTGGGAAAATTGATTGCTGTTATATTGTGAGTTTTCCAGCTTTACCTTTCATTCGAGCACTTACAGTTTGGTTCATCATTTTCTTGTGTCTACGCTGACATGATTCCCTCACGATTGGCTCTGAATTGTTGTTATGCGCTATTAGTACGTAAAGGCTCTGCATTTATATGCTATTTAAACCTTTTACTGTGATCAAGATAGGGTGCTAATCTCTAGGGCTGCCAACATCATTTTAGTTTGGTCCAACATATGTAAGCATGAAATACAAAAGCTCCTGTGTAAATTGTGATTGGGAGATTATGCTTTCAAGGCTGGATATGTCTAGGTATATTGTTTAGCTTAGTCCAACTTGATCTCATAGATCCTATGTAAATTGTACTACTGCTTTGGCCGAATTTATAAAAGGGTTTAAGTTGGCTATTGCCCACCGTAGTTACCCCTTAATTATTATTTTGAATTTGATCACCCCGTCAAATAATCATTGTTTTGTGCGAGTTACTTGTCATGTGTAAATTAATCAGTATTATTTGCGATTCTTCTGACTCCATTTATCATGACTCATAAATAAGAATCAGAAATGCAATGGTCGAGTTCCCAAGCTATATGTATTCAATTTCATATAAAAGTTGATTCCATAAGAAAGATTTAGACCGGAGATTCATAGCCACATTGCAATGCGTAGTGATAGGAGTGCAATTTCGGTGCAATATTTGTGGTTTGAACTGGTCCTTCCGATGATAATGAACATCATTGTTCTTCCATTTTTGTTAGGTGTAGCTTCATTTCTACTTTATGTAATGTTCAATCTTTTAAAGAAACATGTTCTGTTTTAAATTTCATCATATGCTTCTATCGTCTTCAATTTATAACTTTATTTTCTACAATATTGGGCGGGCGCGGCAACGCGCGTCTTCATGTTCTAGTATTACTTAAGAACTCCCAGTTAGATAGACATCCCTCTAATCATCTAAGTGATCACGTGATCCATATCAACTAAACCTTGTCCAATCATCACGTGAGATGGAGTAGTTTTCAATGGTGAACATCACTATGTTGATCATATCTTCTATATGATTCACGCTCGACCTTTCGGTCTCCAGTGTTTCGAGGCCATATCTGCATATGCTAGGCTCGTCAAGTTTAACCCGGGTATTCTGCATGTGCAAAACTGGCTTGCACCCGTTGTATGTGAACATAGAGCTTATCACACCCGATCATCACGTGGTGTATCAGCACGAAGAACTGTCACAACGCTGCATACTCAGGGAGAACACTTGTACCTTGAAATTTAGTGAGAGATCATCTTATAATGCTACTGTCGAACTAAGGAAAATAAGATGCATAAAGGATAAACATCACATGCAATCAATATAATTGATATGATATGGCCATCATCATCTTGTGCCTTTGATCTCCATCTCCAAAGCACCGTCATGATCACCATCGTCACCGGCGCGACACCTTGATCTCCATCATAGCATTGTTGTCGTCTCGCCAACTATTGCTTCTACGACTTTCGCTACCACTTAGTGATAAAGTAAAGCAATTACATGGTGATTGCATATCATACAATAAAGCGACAACCATATGGCTCCTGCCAGTTGCCGATAACTCGGTTACAAAACATGATCATCTCATACAACTAAATTTAGCATCATGTCTTGACCATATCACATCACAACATGCCCTGCAAAAACAAGTTAGACGTCCTCTACTTTGTTGTTGCAATTTTTACGTAGCTCTACGGGCTGAGCAAGAACTGTTCTTACCTATGCATCAAAACCACAACGATTTTTCATCAAGTATGTGATGTTAACCTTCACAAGGAGCAGGCGTAGCCACACTCGATGCAACTAAAGTTGGAGAAACTGACACCCGCCAGCCACCTGTGTGCGAAGCACGTCGGTAGAACCAGTCTCATGTAAGCGTACGCGTATGTCGGTCCGGGCCGCTTCATCCAACAATACCGCCGAATCAAAGTATGTGTGACGCCCCCGCTTCAATCGTACACTAATCATGCATGCAAATGTGTACGATCAAGATCAGGGACTCACGGGAAGATATCACAACACAACTCTAAAACATAAGTAAGTCATACAAGCATCATAATACAAGCCAGGGGCCTCGAGGGCTTGAATACAAGTGCTCGATCATAGACGAGTCAGCGGAAGCAACAATATCTGAGTACAGACATAAGTTAAACAAGGTTGCCTTAAGAAGGCTAGCACAAACTGGGATACAGATCGAAAGAGGCGCAGGCCTCCTGCCTGGGATCCTCCTAAACTACTCCATGTCGTCGTCAGCGGGCTGCACGTAGTAGTAGGCATCTCCGGGGTAGTAGTCGTCATCGACGGTGGCGTCTGGATCCTGGGCTCCATCGTCTGGTCGCAGCAACCGGGTAGAGGAAGGGGGAAAAGGGGGAACAAGGCAACCGTGAGTACTCATCCAAAGCACTCGCAAGCAAGGAGCTACACTACATATGCATGGATATATGTGTAAAGGGCCATATCAGTGGACTGAACTGCATTATGCCAGAATAAGAGGGGGATAGCTAATCCTGTCGAAGACTACGCTTCTGGCAGCCTCCGCCTTGCAGCATGTAGCGAGAGTAGATCAAGTCCTCCAAGTAGCATCACATAGCAATAATCCTACCCGCGATCCCTCCTCGTAACCACGAGAGAGCGACCACCGGGTTGTATCCGCACTTGGAAGGGTGTGTTTTATTAAGTATCCGGTTCTAGTTGTCATAAGGTCAAGGTACAACTCCAAGTCGTCCTGTTATCAAGATCACGGCTATTCAATAGATTAAACTTCCCTGCAGGGTGCACCACATAACCCAACACTCTTGATCCCATTTGGCGGACACACTTTCACCGGGTCATGCCCGCCGCTGAAGATCAACACGCCGCAGCCCCACCTAGGCACAACAGAGAGGCCAGCACGCCGGTCTAAACCTAAGCGCCACAGGGTGCAGGCCCATCTCCCATAGCACACCTGCATGTTGCGTCTGTGACGAAAGCGAACTAGCCCCATTAATACAAGAGCAGGCTTACGTTCCAATCCGGTAGCAGCGCCACTCGATCGCTGGCGTCACGCGAAGTGCCGGTGATACCACGGCGTCGGGATACCCATAACTACTCCCACGTAGATGGTTAGTGCGTATAGACCAAATGGCGGACTCGGATCAAATACCCAGATCTCGTTAAGCGTTTTAAGTATCCATGACGCCGACCAGGGCCAGGCCCACCTCTCTCTAGGTGGTCTCAACCTGCCTGCCGCTCCACCACAAAGTAACGATCGAGGGCCGTGGGAACCCAGGCCCACCTCTACCGGGATGGAGCCACCGTCCTTTCAAATTTCATCTCCGAACAGTATCACATGTAATGTAATAGTGTAAAGTATATAGTATATGCCCGTGATCACCTCCCGAAGTGATCACAGCCCGATAGTATAGCATGGCGAGACGGACAAGAGTGTAGGGCCACCGATGGAACACTAGCATCCTATACTAAGCATGGGATAGCGGTAAAAGGTAACAACAAAGAGTAGCAAGGACAGGCTATGTAGCAATATAGGATTAATCGAAACAAGTAACATGCTACACTACTCTAATGCAAGCGATATAGAGAAGATTAGGCGATATCTCGGTGATCAAAGGAGGGCTTGCTGGTTGCTCACAGTAAGGAGGGATCGTCAACACCGTAGTCGAACCGGGCAGCACGCGTCGGTCTCGGTGTCTAAGCGGAAGAAGAGGAGGAAGAAACAATGAATATTTAAGCAAACAGATGCATGACAAAGCAAAGCGTGATGCTAGGCGTGCCCTAACGCGGTATGTGATGATACCGGTGAAGGGGGGGAAACATCCGGGAAAGTATCCCCGGGGTTCCGCTTTCAGGCGAAGGAGCGGAGGAAAGTTGCGAGTTCGATAGGTTAGGGATGTGTGGCGGACGAGCGGGCTGCGTATCCGGATTAAATCTCGTCGTTCGAGAAACTTTCATGTAGAAAGTATTTTCATCGAAGCTACGGTTTATTTCATATGATTTTAAAAGATTTAATTCATTTTAGGATTATTTAATTACTTAAATTCAACATTATCCGAGCATTACATCTTTGCGTCGCCAAGACGACGTCAAGATGACGTCGACGCTCAACAGGCGTTGGTGGTCAACTGACGTGTGGGTCCCATTTGTCATTGACCGATTAGGGTTTACTTAAACTATCTACTTAATTAGATTAATTAAACATGATTAATTAACTTAATTAATTCATTTACTATTTTAATTATTAATTAATTAATTATTAATTAATTAATTAATTAATTAATTAATTAATTATATATTTATTTTATTATATATTTTCTTTTTAACCGGGGGGTCCATCGTCATAGGCCGGGGAGGCCTATCGGGCGCCGAGCTGTCGGGCGTGTACAGGCGCTGACGAGGCATCTGCGTCGCCTTTAACGGCCGCGCCAGCCAGCAAGGTCCCGAGCGCGCAGCGGCCGGTGGGTGCGGTGGCGCGACGAAGCGAGGACGGCGTCGGGCGGGGGCTGACATGGATGGGCGGTTGGTGCGGCGATCAAACGGTCACGAAGTTCGCGAGCGAGGCCACACAGCGAGGCGGCGGCGTGGCAACCGCCGGCTTTGGCAGAGGCGCTGGGAGGAGGGCGGCGTCGCGAGAGGGAGAGGAGGTCGAGGCGGCGTGCAAGGCGGCGTTCGACACGGGAGAAGGGGAGTACGATGAGAGGAGGTGCTCACGGCGGGGCCGTAGGGTATTAGCGATGGGCTCGGGGAGGTTCGGCGAGGCATCGGCGACGGAGAGGGCGGCGGCGGCGGGGTCGACGTCGGGCTGGTCGGCAACGAAGAGGATGAAGGCGATGGCGTCCAGCAGGTGGTCCTCGAGCGATGGTGACGGCAAGGGGCGACGGGTGGCTCCGGTGAGGCTCGCGGAGCTCGAGCGGCCTTGATCGTCGGGTGGTTGCTCGGGGTGGAAGAATGGCGCGGGAGGAGGAGTTAAATCGCCGTGACGGCTCATCCGCTGACAACGGGTCGCCGGACGGTCGAGAGGCTCGAGCAGGTCCTCAAGCAGGTGGCGGCGATGCGATGTGTGTGCCGTGTGCGTGAGGAGGCGGCGCGAGAGAGAGGGGGGACGAGGGAGTGGGGGTGGTAGCGATTTGGGTTTGGTCGCCCCAGGGGGCTATAGGCGTCGGCTGGGCCGGCCTGATTGGCCCAGAGGCCTGCTGGGCTGTGGCCCAGTGGGGGGGGGGGTTCTTTTTATTTTTTTTTGTTAGTTTAGTTTTTCTCTTTTGTATTTTCTTTTCTTTTATTTATTTACTTTTCTGTTTTAAATCATTTTAAATTATTTAGGCCTTTTATAAAAATGTGTTTACTGCACCATATTTATCTATGTAATATTTAGTACAACCCGAACATTTTTGTTTTAAATTTTGAAAAACTTTTATTGCTGACATTAATTTGAAATTGAATTTTGAAATGGTTTTGATCCAACGCGATATTATCAATAGCAACCGGGGTGACGTGGCACCGTTAACGTGGGATTTCTGTAGCTTAATTACCCGGGCGTCACAATTCTCCTCCACTACAAGAAATCTCATCCCGAGATTTAAGAGGGGACTAGGGGAAAGGTCTGTTCACGAAATCCTAACGAATCTTCTCGTCTTTGGTTGCTCTTCTCGAAGAATTCGATCCATTACATTGATGTCTTGAGTTCTCGGCTTGGTCATCATGATGAAGTTGTCGTCCTTACTTGGGGATCTTCATCGTACTTACGGAAAGGATAAGGGTAGCTTCAAAGGACAGACCTCTACAAGGTCGACTATCTGTCGATAACATCGAGGAAGGTGGCGGAAGTTACTCTCGGATTGAATCTTAAGAAAATATCGAGAGCAAAGTAAGGAGGTACCATGAGAATTTTCAAGCGGATAGGCAAGCGTTCGATGCCTAATCGAGAAGGTGAAAAGGGTTCAGCATAGCGAGCATAAGTATTCCGTCGATACCAAAATAGATCACTTGGGACGGTGGTCCGTGAATTACATCTGAGTCCACTTGCGAGAATAACTTTGGGAATAGGGGGTGTACAGGAGATTCAGGTTTCGATCTGTGGGCTGTGGGTTATGGGCCCACCATGTGGTTGAAAGTAGGAAGGGGCCGACATCTTGCACGGTCATGATAGTAAGGCGTGTCGGAGGGTAGCCTATCGCTTATCTCGGCAACAACATCGATACCAAGGGTGAGGACGAAGAGAACCATTTTCACCTTTCGTTGAGCGAGGCGGACCAATAGGCAAAGTTCTCGTCCATCCGTGGTTACCGAATGTCATCAACAATCTGAGGTCTTTCGACGGAATTGTTTACTTGAGGTGGTTACATAAGCAGGAGAATATTACTACTTAGATCATATAGATCACAAGAAAGGTTAAACCAAACAATGGAAAGGAAAATGTGTTAAACACATATTTCGAGGTATATCCTTCAAAGGACATGCGAGAGCATGATTCCCACGACAGGATAGAATGTAGAAAACCATTTAGGTAAGGGAGATGAATTTCATGACATTACCCATACAGCGGTGTTTGGATAATTGATAAAGAAAATTTAGCATTGTGCTACAAATGTTCTTGTTGAAAATCGGAGTACCACGGACATGCTTGAGATAGCATTGACATGGTCTTCAAACAAAGGTCGGTTTTAGATACTCAATGGATCCATCGAGAACAGTTTATAACATAGGTCTTACAATTTCCTCCGGGAAGAATGGTTATCCTTGCAAATAAACCATAATGATAGGTCCTCCGGCCGGGGGTGCTAGGCATGACATCCACATTACCAGGTCATCAAAGGGCCAACAACATAACTCTTGGAAAGTTGTCCCAACCATCATATCTGACCGAGATTCAGATCCGATTGGTGTCATGATACCTCAGACTCAGGATATCCGAGAATAAAGGTTGCAACACAAATAGACGAAATGACATTTCAGGATTCTCAGGAAATGAACTATGGGAGTGGGTTCCTGAAACAATAGTTCATCATTAAACCAAGGAGAGGAGGAGGTGGCTGATGGGCTCGGCGATAATCCATCGAGATTTTCGACAAGATGGATTTCCAAAATTATGTGAACAAGGAGATAACATTTGTCAGATCAAATGGTATAATGATGTATGCTCGAGGAAACATACTCAATTAAACATTGGTTGAAAGGTGCACCCGAATATGGGTTGGGTTGCACGATCAATGTTAGAGTGGTGACTTGACGAACAAAAGAATTAGAATGAAACTCGACCATTCACTTCAAAGCAATAGGGTTGCTAGAAGTTTTGAATTCACACATCATAGTTCAATTGTCGGTATTTCGGTTAGAAACAACACGGGTACCAAGAAAGAATGGTGAGGGTGAGAAGTATCACCATACCAAGAATTCTTAAGAGGTGGAGTAATCCTCACGACATTCTTGACATAAAAGATGGTAATACTCCATGGTAAAGAAGAACAAATGCTAGATAGCAAGGAACTCGAGGTATAACACAGAACACAAACAAGTTTTTGTTTGAGGGAACGCAATAAAGAGGTCGATGACAACACAAATCATCGAGGGCAAGGATGGTATTTCTCATCATTAATTCAATTGATATCCTGGAAGAGCATCAGAATGTAGATGGTGATTGTCGGTGTCAAAACCGGCGGATCTCGGGTAGGGGGTCCCGAACTGTGCGTCTAGGCGGATGGTAATAGGAGACAAGGGACACGATGTTGTACCCAGGTTCGGGCCCTCTTGAGGGAGGTAAAACCCTACGTCCTGCTTGATTGATATTGATATTGTGGATGTTTACAAGAGTGGATCTACCACGAGATCAAGGAGGCTAAACCCTAGAAGCTAGCCTATGGTATGATTGTAAGGGTTGTTGTTGTCCTCTGGGACTAGAGCCATCCGGTTTATATAGACACGGAGAGGGCTAGGGTTACATAGAGTCGGTTACAATGGTAGGAGATCTACATATCCGTATCGCCGAGCTTGCCTTCCACGCCAAGGAAAGTCCCATCCGGACACGGGGCGAAGTCTTCAATCTTGTATCTTCATAGTCTTGGAGTCCGGTCGTTGATGATAGTCCGGCCGATGATAGTCTGGCCGGTGACGGTAGTCCGGCTATACGGACACCCCCTAATCCGGGACTCCCTCAGTAGCCCCCGAACCAGGCTTCAATGACGATAAGTCCAGCATGTGTGTAGTCTTCGGCGTTGCAAGGCGGGTTCTCCTTCAAGTTCTACGTACCTGCCGAACAGTGTCCAGCTTCCTCATCAATGTTGTGCGTCTCGGCTTCCACGCCCAATAATGGCCTTCTTCCATGCGTCGCGCGAACGTGAAAAGCCAGGGTGTCTTTTATGTTTTACCCCCTAGTTGTGCGAATAATCTGCCTATAAGGGAGGCAAGAATCCAGATCCAAATCACCATCTTCCTCTCGCAAATACTCATCGGAGTGCTTTCGACCAAGAATCCATTCCATCATGGACCGTCAACGCGGCTCCTCTTCTCACGCTCCCAACCCTTTGCCAGGAGATTGGAGGAGATGCTCTGTTCCACTGTGAGCTGGTGAAGCTCAAGTGGGGGATATCTCCTCCGGCCTTCATGGTTCCGGTTCGAGCGGGCTGGCCACCTACAAATGTGGGAAGCAAGCGGAGGTTACCCCAAATCCCAACAAAGGGGAGCGGGTATGCTTCGTCCCCTATCGATAAGGGGCTCGGTTTCTGTACATCCATTCCTCCACGGGCTCCACAGAGTTCTCGGGACTCGGCTTCATCACCTCACGCCCGCCTCAATCCTGCATATTGCGGGTTATGTTGTTCTTCTGAGCTATTCCTGGGCGTCGAGCCCCACTTCCTTGTGGAAGAGGTTGTTCTTCCTTGTACGCCGCTCTCACGAGGGTCCATATATCAAGTGGGCGGTGCGAAATATGGCGCATTGCGGGACCGGATATCCATCCGGAACCCCTAAGAAGGCGCTCAAGACCGGCCTTGAATGGTTTTATATATAAGGCGCCTCGCTGCGGACCCTGTTCGGATCGGCCTCCCGAGTTCAGCAATGCTCCTCTGAAGAAACGCCTAAGTTGGCGTCATGAGCCCCATCCGGAGGAAGACAAGGCGTCCATTTATTTGATGGGCGAATAAGATTCTTGGCCCATGCCGGGTTGACCATGATTGGAGTCATGGCAACATGCATTATCGAAGTGCAGCCACTATAATACAAGGGCCACCCATGTGGGATTTCAGCGGGAGGGCGATGCCACCCGTCACGGCCGCAAAGGGCCGGATTCGGCCGAAGATCTGGTGACGATCCTGTCCGGCCTGTATAAGGGGGAGAAGGAGGATTTCCTTCGGACGAACCCGTTAAACGGGTTCTCCATGAATCATCCCCGACCTTGGGTAAGCGAACACTCTACGTGCCCGACCCGCGCCTTTTGAAACTTCAGTTTCTTATATTGTGTTCTTCTTTCGACGCAGGAACTGCGCCGGACCGTGGAGGACATGCTAAGTCCGGCTCCGTGCCCGAGGATCCGGAGATCCGGGATCCGGCCTCGAAGAGGATCCGGACATAAAGGTGGAGCTAATCGGCGGGTGTTCCACCAGCTCAGCATGGACAATGCTTTAGTCGCCATAACGGCCGACTATCCCGGACTATATCCGGCTTCCTAGGTGATTGCGACCGAAGCCCTGACACCGTCATTCCTTCCTTGCTCATTTCTGACCACCGTATATGATGGCGCTGTCTGGAGGCGCCTTTAGGGCGAGAAGCCGAGCCCGGTGGCTGACCAACAAAGGCCACCCGGACGATGGCGGAAGAGGAGCGCGGCGCGGACTGAAACGTCGCCGCAAAGGTGTAGTTCACAATTCATTATTTAGAGCAACGTTCCTAGGAAGCGTTTGAGTGCTCATGACTTTTATAGGGAAAAAAGCGTCCGCCGGACTGCGGGCGTGGAGGTTGCCAATCCAACCTCTACCAGCCAGCTCCCTTTGGTCCGGAGGGGAGGCGAGCTCAAGCGCGAGCAGACGTTCCTCCGACGGAGGATGCCGAAGAACTATCCGCCACCAAGTCTGAGGTGGAGAGTGCCACTGAATCACAGCGCCGCCGGCAGTATTCGTGGCGTGCTTCTCCCCGAGGCGTTGAATCCCTTTAACACGGGGACGCGCACCTTCGTGCTGCTCAAGATGGTTTTACGAGCCACGCAAGCGGTATGTAAAAGACATACTGGTAAGAGAATTTAATAGTTATATATGCCAAGAGCCCCGAGACTTAAAGTAGTTATATTAGCTGATTTAAGGATCATATGAAATGTAGGATCTTACCGAGAAGAATACCCAACTGTCTCAGGAGCTGCAAGAGTGCAAGGCCCAACTTGAGGCCGCACTCTCTGGCGCAGGAGGAAACGCAGGACCTCTCACGTAACGCATTATTTTAGAAAGATAAGTAGCGTTTGGCCTTTGCGCAAGTCTAAAAAATGACGTTTCAGGTGCTGCCGGACAAGATCCGGACAGGCGAGAACTTCTGCACCAACTAAAGGCCGTCGAGAGGGTGCTGCATAAGGTGCAGCATGAAAGGAACAAGCTCCAGGATGCCCATGCCCAGCTTGGAGAAGAGCTGAAAAGCGTTCGGGCGAGCTGTCGGGCTCCGTTAAGGAGAATCAGCGGCTTGTCGCGGCATATATAGTAAGTGCTTGAGCGAACTCCTTTGAAAAGAAGAGTTCGGCGAGGAAGTCAATTTGACAGAATATGTCTGCAGGTATGCTCACAGGTCGCCCTGCGGAGGAGATGCCCGTATCAACGGGTGATCAACTTCCCGAATTGTTGCAACTGATTGAACGAGTTCGGCAGGCAATGAGCGGCGTCATCCAGGCTTTATGGCCGGCCTTCTCCTTACCCGATGGTCTTGGGGAGCTTGCAGAGAAGCTGCAGGGAGTGCGGTAGCGCTTCCATTTATGGAAGATTTTGGCCTGCCGCCAAGGTGCCAGGGAGGCCTGGGCCATGGTAAAGACGCGGTACAAGAAGGCGAATCCCAACCACATGGCAAGTCGGACTGTGGGGCCCGATGGGAAGGAGATCCTGTGAGTTTAGTATACGGCCAAGTAGAGTTGGCGCTAAATTTTCCCAACAGGATGTAAATTAGACAACTTTGTTAGGCGGGATTGAGGAAGAATACAATCGGTCGATTTGACAATGTATTATAAAATGACATATAAAATGCCTTCTAGCGGATTGTAGATCGTTTGTCTTTGCCGACCTTTTAAGCCGACCTCGGGACCCAAGAGTCCGGAGTGTGTCCGAATACCTTCTCGGTTATGAAACAACCGGGGTATGCATGGAGACTAGGCGTAGGGGTCATCAATGCTTTATCAGACAAGTGCCCAACTAGTTATGTTATATTACCTGGGTAGTAAGAAACATCTTCCAGGGAGAATAGTTCCGTTAAGGGTTCCTTTCCTCTGGGGGTGGCATACCCTAAAGTGCATGTCCGGACTGCGAAAAAAGCAGAAAAACATCTGGGGGCAGATAAATAAGTGGATAAAAAATCGTCTTTTAAGTCACCGACCGAATATTCCCTTAAGAACGCTAGCTTTCGGCTTCACCCAGTCTGAGGTACACATCCGGCTGACCCGGCAGTAACAATCGCAGAGGTGCTCCCTTTACCTCCTAGCCGAACAATTGGGAACATAGGGGTAAGCACAGGAGCCAGGCAACCCAGCTTGGCCAAAACTTAAGTCATATCGATGCATATAATGGTGAATAAAAGGTACATGTGGAGGCTTGACACATGTGCTGGGCATGAAGCCCTTATAATTAAGCTTCCGGTAAGGAAGCCCCCAGGTATAATGAGTGCGGATAGCACATCAATTGCGCGCGAACGTTGTGCAAGTAGGCCCTTTAAGGCTTGGATGAATAGGGTTGAGAAGAAAAAGATAAACAAAAGGCAGCTGAAAAAAAAATTGGACGGGGGAAAAGGACGAACTCTCAGTCCGGCGCTAGGCATAGAATCTTCGGAGGCGGGCTGCGTTCCATGGGTTCGGCTCGAGTCGGTTATCCGATGCATTTCGTAGACGGTATGCTCCGCGGTCAGGACTTGATCGATGATGAAGGGGCCTTCCCATTTGGGCTTGAGCTTGTCCTTTTTCTTGTCCGGCAGGCGTAGAACCAGTTCGCCAACGTTGTAAGTCTTGGCCCGTACTTCTCTGCTGTGATATCTTCGAGCCTGCTGCTGATAGAATGCGGAACGAGCCTTGGCGACGTCGCGTTCTTCCTCCAATGCGTCCAAGCTGTCCTGCCGATCCAACTCGGCCTCTCTTTCTTCGTACATGCGCACTCGAGGTGAGTCATGAATTATGTCGCAGGGCAAAACTGCTTCTGCGCCGTATACCATAAAAAATGGTGTGAATCCGGTAGTACGGTTAGGCGTTGTCCGCAGCCCCCAGAGTACGGAGTCGAGCTCCTCTACCCAGTGCGTGTCAGATTTCGTAAGGGACCGCACTAGTCTGGGTTTGATGCCGCTCATTATTAGACCATTTGCTCGTTCCACTTAACCGTTGGTTTGAGGATGATAGACTGAAGCGTAATCGAGCTTGATGCCCATATTTTTGCACCATGATTTAACCTCATCGGCGGTGAAGTTCGTGCCGTTATCGGTGATGATGCTGTGGGGGACACCATAACGGTGTACTACCCCAGATATAAAGTCTATCACTGGTCCGGACTCTGCCGTTTTAATTGGTTTGGCCTCTATCCATTTGGTGAATTTATCCACCATGACCAATAGGTACCTTTGCTTGTGGGTCCCCCTTTAAGTGGTCCAACCATGTCAAGCCCCTGCACCATGACGGCCAGGTGATGGGTATAGTTTTGAGGGCGGTGGGTGGCATATGGCTCTGATTAGCAAAGAGCTGACAACCGACGCATCTTTGGACTAAATCCTGAGCATCTGCTCGGGCCGTCGGCCAATAAAATCATGTACGGAATGCCTTTCCTACAAGGGCCCGAGCTGCGGCGTGGTGTCCGCCTAGTCCGCATGAATTTCAGCCAGAGGTTTCGCCCTTCCTCTTGGAGATACACCTTTGAAGGACTCGGTTGTGCTTTTCTTATAAAGTTCTCCTCATAGACCTTGTAGGCTTTAGATCGCCGGACAATGCAGCGGGCCTCATTTTGGTCTTCGGGAAGCTCCTGCCTAAGTAAGTAGGCGAGGAATTGTTCTGTCCACGGGGCAATTACTGCCATTATGTCGTGGGCGGGAGGTGTTATGTCATCGGCTGAATCGCCGGTTGGTGCGGCTTGTTCCGGTTTGTTAGTTTCGGACTCCTCTTCCCATAGTACGGATGGCTTGAAGAGCCGTTCCAGGAGGATGTTAGGAGGGACAGCGTAGCGTTTTGCGCCGATGCGTGCCAGTACGTCGGCTGCTTGGTTATTATCCCGGGCTACGTGATGGAATTCAAGTCCTTCGAACCGGGCTGACATTTTTAGTACAGCGTTGCGGTATGCTACCATTTTTGGATCTTTGGCGTCAAAGTCTCCGTTTATTTGGGATATTGCGAGGTTTGAATCCCCGCGCACCTCTAGGCGTTGAATGCCCATGGAGATTGCCATCCGGAGACCATGTAAAAGGGCCTCGTATTCGACTGCGTTGTTGGAGTCCGTGTACATTATCTGAAGTACGTATTGGACTGTGTCCCCGGTCGGGGACGTCAATACGACGCCAGCCCCCAATCCGGCTAACATTTTAGAGCCGTCGAAGTGCATAATCCAATTGGAGTATGCGCCGTACTCTTTAGGGAGTTCGGCTTCAGTCCATTCAGCGACAAAGTCAGCCAAAACTTGTGAGTTTATAGCTCGCCGAGGTTTTTAAGTTATATCAAATGGTAAGAGCTCAATGGCCCATTTTGCAATCCTGCCCGTCGCGTCGCGGTTGTTTATAATGTCGTTAAGTGGTACTTCAGAGGCCACTGTTATCGAACACTCTTGAAAGTAGTGTCGGAGCTTCCGGGATGCCATGAACACCGCGTATGCTATCTTCTGATAGTGCGGGTAACGGGACTTGCAGGGGGTTAACACAGTGGATACGTAGTATACTGGTTCTTGAAGAGGGAATTTATTCCCTTCTTTCTCTCGTTCGACGATGAGTACCGTGCTTACAACTTGATGCGTTGCTGCGATGTATAACAACATTGGTTCACCCAGGTTGGGCGCAGCCAGGACCGGATTTGTTCCCAATATGGCCTTTATTTCTTCGAGTCCGGCAGTGGCAGCATCCGTCCACTCGAAATGTTCGGTGCGCCTAAGGAGGCGGTAGAGGGGTAATGCCTTCTCTCCTAGACGGGAGACAAAGCGGCTTAGAGCCGCCACGCATCCAGTCAATTTTTGTATTTGCTTGAGGTCTTTTGGGATATCTAGCTGTGACAGAGCTCGGATCTTGGCTGGGTTTGCTTCAATTCCTCTACCAGATACGATGAAGCCCAGCAGCTTTCCAAATTGATACGCCAAAACGCATTTTCCGGATTCAGCTTGATGTCATATGCTCTGAGGTTGTCTAATGTGAGCCTCAAGTCGTCTACTAGAGTTTCGACGTGTTTAGTTTTGACGACTATGTCGTCCACGTATGCCTCTACTGTTTTGCCGATCTGGGTAGCGAGACATGTCCGAATCATGCGCTGATATGTTGCGCCGCGTTTTTAAGTCCGAAGGGCATCGTGTTGAAGCAGAATGGTCCATATGGAGTAATGAATGCCGTTGTGGCTTGATCCGCTTCGCCATCTTGATTTGATGATAGCGGAGTATCGTCCGGAAGCACAATGAATCGTGCCTGCGGTGGCATCGATGATTTGGTCGATCTTGGGGAGGAAGGATCCTTTGGGCAGGATTTATTTAGGTCTTTGAAATCGGCGCATAGGCGCGAGTTTGTCCTTCTTTGGTACCATTACCAGGTTTGCTAGCCAATCCGGATGCTTGATGTCTCGATGAATCCGGCTTCCAATAGTTTGGCTAGCTCTTCTCCCATTGCCTGTCTTTTGGGTTGGAAAATCGTCGAAGAGCCTGTTTAACGGCTTGAATCCTTTAGGATGTGTAGGCTGTGTTCGCCAATCTGCGTGGGATTCCGGCATATCCGAGGTGCGCCAGCAAAAATGTCCCAATTTTCGAAGGAATTCTCGCAGTGCGGCGTCTACATCAGGGTTCAATTGTGCCCCGATGGAGGCCGTCTTTGTAGGGTCCGTTGGGTGGACCTGGAATTTTACTATTTCATTTTCTGGTTTAAAGGAGGTGGACTTGGATCTCTTATCGAGTATCACATCGTCCCTATTCACCGTAGAGCGCAGCGCCGTGAGTTCCTCTGCCACTAGGGCTTCGGATAGTGCCTCTAAGGCTAATGCGGCTGTCTTGTTTTTGGCGCGGAGTGCTATGTCCGGATCACTAACGAGAGTGATTATTCCGCCGGGCCCAGGCATTTTGAGCTTCACGTACCCGTAATGGGGTACAGCTTGAAAAATTGTGAATGCCTCTCGTCCTAATATAGTGTGATATCCGCTGTTGAACGGGGCCACTTGGAACGTGACTTCTTCGGATCTGTAATTGTCCGGTGAGCCGAATACCACATCGAGTGTGATTTTTCCTGTGCAGCGCGCCTCCCGGCTAGGGATTATTCCTCTAAAGGTTGTGCTGCTTCGCTCAATGCGGCTCCAGTCTATTTCCATTTTTTGAAGGGTTTCCTCGTATATGAGGTTTAATCCACTGCCGCCATCCATGAGGACTTTTGTAAGTCGAAAGCCGTCTACTATTGGACTAAGTACCAGTGCGGCTGGAGCTCGGGCTGTCCGGAATTTAGGTTCGTCGCTGGCGTTGAAGGTGATGGCTGTGTCGCTCCATGGATTGGTTGTTGCTACTTGGTAGACTTCGGCGAGGCTGCGGATTGTTCGTTTCCGTATATTATTTGATGCGAAAGTCTCGACGACTGTTGATACCGTACCGATGTTGTTGGAGTGGTTTTCCGGGGCTAGAAGCACCTCTCCACTTTTGGCCACCTGCCGTAATATCCAACATGCTCGAAGGCTGTGTGTTGGGACGGCGCCTTTTGTACTGTGAATTTTACAGGGTCCGCTGAGCCATCCCTCTAGTACGGTTCCGTGCCCTTTATGGGGTTTTGCTTTTGGTTTTGTATCTGGTGCCGAGTGTAATGCACCCTTTTGTTGCGGACTAGGGTTGTATTGGGGTCCGGATTATCCCAAAACTTATTTTCGGTTGTCCGAAACTCTCCATCGCACAATACTTTCGTACTATGGGCGCCAGGTCGTGAAGCGTGTAATTTCACGACGGCCGACGGCGTTCAAGATTCCTCGTCCGTGCAATTATTGCAAAAATTGAGATTGCGTTTTCCTCTCGGCAGTCCTTTATCCTGTCCATAACCGGAGGAATCGGCCCATAGTGATGTCTTGTCTCGGAGGGCTCTTGCGGATTAGAGATAGATAGCATATGTCCGGGCGGTGGGTGGAATTAAGTCCGAACCCTACCCATCTCAAGGCTCGAAGGCCGAAGTTTCAATTTGGAAGCTTGGATTGCTGGACATTGTCCAACGAGTGCAGTCCGATGCGACTTTAAGTTCAGTGCTTGATCGAAGTCTGTCCCTCCGCGGAATCCGGCATGGGGGTTCGGGAGCCGGACATGACTAGTTTTCAATACAGGAGAAGCGTCGCCGCATTGTTCCTCTACCACTGCAACGTGGTGGGTGACCTGGGGAGAGTTAATCTCTCTCAGATCGGTTTTAAGCCCAATATGATTGTAGTCTGTAGCGACTCCAGGGCGGCGATGTGATCCAAGAGCTCGTTCTGGACGAGAGCTCTATCGATCCAGCCGCTCGGCGAATTCGAGCTGGCGTGAAAATTGCTTTTGACGACTTGAGAGGTCATTGTCGAAGCGGTGGCCGGACAGGCGGTCATAAGAAAGCCACCTAGCCGGATAATTTGGCCGGCAGCCAAGGCTCCTTTGGCGAAAATACCGTCCTTGAAGACGGGAGGAGGCATCCTTCTTATCGGTGGCGGCACGAGGAACTCTCAATGAAAGCACCAATGTCGGTGTCAAAACCGGCGGATCTCGGTAGGGGTCCCGAACTGTGCGTCTAGGCGGATGGTAACAGGAGACAAGGGACACGATGTTTTACCCAGGTTCGGGCCCTCTTGATGGAGGTAAAACCCTACGTCCTTCTTGATTGATATTGATATTGTGGATGTTTACAAGAGTGGATCTACCACGAGATCAAGGAGGCTAAACCCTAGAAGCTAGCCTATGGTATGATTGTAAGGGTTGTTGTTGTCCTACGGACTAGAGCCATCCGGTTTATATAGACACCGGAGAGGGCTACGGTTACATAGAGTCGGTTACAATGGTAGGAGATCTACATATCCGTATCGCCGAGCTTGCCTTCCACGCCAAGGAAAGTCCCATCCGGACACGGGGCGAAGTCTTCAATCTTGTATCTTCATAGTCTTGGAGTCCGGTCGATGATGATAGTCCGGCCGATGATAGTCCGGCCGATGATGGTATTCCGGCTATCCGGACACCCCCTAATCCGGGACTCCCTCAGTGATCATGACACATTTGTCGAGAGATTCCATGAAGATGTAATCGGTCGACGATGACATCAAGTCAAACGAATGATGAAGCGAAAGGTTGTTGGAACCACGAGTAGGACACAGACCCGAGATCAAGTTTGTTGTTCAAGATGGAACAATAAGACAAGGAAACCGAAGTAAGCTTAGCTCAATCGTCGAATGTTGTGCTCCGGAATTAAGGACCCGGTAGCATAGTTAAAATTAGCACGATAATGAGGTAGCTGATCAGGCTAGGAGTGACGGGATGGAGTATTAAACTTCTCAACCACAAAGTACTGGGGGTACCGAATCTCAGTGTTGATTCGATTCACAAATCGGGGTTCTCGGTTGACGACAACCCATAACCCGTGGAGTGACTGTGATGGGGAAACGTACTACTTCATCAGGAATTCATAAGATGAAGTGCAATGGGTTGATATCCTCGAGATACCAGGAGGTAATACTCGAAGGTAGAACAAAATAGAGGTTGGGAAGGCGTACTGATCTGCAGAAGGCAAGCACTTTAACTTGTCCGAGAAATAGAATCAAAGGAGAACAATCATGGTCGGAACCCACGATCATAAAGGATCGAGCCACGGATACAAGATGAACTTATAACAAGGGGTAATTATTTTTACGAGCAGCTTCCATGATAAGTTATACGTCGTGTCCATGGGCATGAACGCAAGGTTCAAGGTCGACTCCCACTTCTCCAAAGCATAACCTTACATTCACTTCTCGTTTCGGTAATGGCATTAGTGTTGAAAGTTTTACCTAGTGAAATACCAGATGAGTATGACCCGTGAAAACTTCCGAGTTCACACATAGTAAGGAAGGTATAGGTTCAACCCATCAGGGCATCTTAGGAACATATCTTCAAGAGTACATGATACAAGCTCGAAAGTAGAGCATGATTGACAAGGCAAATGATACAATTTACCAAAGGCATTATGTATCAGGGGAAGGACTCAAGGTTTTGGGAATATGCAGGAACGATCGGATAATAATCCACCAAACGATCTGGCGGACCGCCAAGAATCTGATGTGAGCATATATGTTCAACCAGAAGAAGAATAATGCAAAAGGCATCGGATTATAGAAATATTTTGATAATTCGAGAGCTTAAGTACAAGGAATTATGATTTCCAAAATGGGGGATCAGAAGCAGATGCTCTGATCAAAAGATAAGTAAGTCCAATAGACTTAGAGGCACAAACGGTGGCAATTCGATTGGTCGACAACCAGCTCATGTTCAAAATGACGTCTGAGCCGGAAAGATATTTTAGAAGGGTTGATAGATGATTGTGTGCATTCGCACACATGTTGAATCAAAAGGATCAAAATGACGGTGTCAAAAGATACTAGTGAATATTGCTAGTGACATGGGAGCATCCATAATATAAGCATACAAGTAATTGCAGAGCAATAGTTTGAAGAGGATGCTCAGAAGGTCGGATAGTATTACAGAGTATCTTATGAAGCATACGAACAACTGGGGATGAACAGATACTCAATAAGTGCGAGGAATTTTCAATAGCGGTATTCATGTGGTAAAGAAATGCAAGGCAGTAAGCTTAAAGGATTTTCGGAACAACGGAGAGCAATTTAGGGCATCTTGTACTAACCAGACCAACTGGGGATGAATGTAAGAATAACAACTGCAAGTAGTTATCCGTAAGGGTTTGCGGTGGAAGGGAATTACCGTCGATGAACACAAGTTCTCGGGTTAACAGCGGAGAGTATCTTCAGGGTCTTCTGGTGCAGCAGACGATCATCAGTAATAAGGGGCTCTCCGGGTGAAAGTGATAACGAGATCCTAATGTTAGATTTAGTAAACTTCATTTAACCCGAATAGAGGAGAGATCAGAGTCCCAGAGTAAAGGTCGAGGAGTAAAAGATCCTAGTACCACCCAATGGCGACGTGGGCCCGTAAGGCACACAGCCATGTTAGTAAAAGTTTTTGCAATGTCTAGACTCGACTTCGGCCAAGGAGTGTGGAAGGGGGATTCCTACAGGCAGTCGGCTCTAATACCAACTTGTGACGCCCCCGATTCAATCGTACACTAATCATGCACGCAAATGTGTACGATCAAGATCAGGGACTCACGGGAAGATATCACAACACAACTCTAAAACATAAATAAGTCATACAAGCATCATAATACAAGCCAGGGGCCTCGAGGGCTTGAATACAAGTGCTCGATCATAGACGAGTCAGCGGAAGCAACAATATCTGAGTACAGACATAAGTTAAATAAGGTTGCCTTAAGAAGGCTAGCACAAACTGGGATACAGATCGAAAGAGGCGCATGCCTCCTGCCTGGGATCCTCCTAAACTACTCCAGGTCGTCGTCAGCGGGCTGCACGTAGTAGTAGGCACCTCCGGGGTAGTAGTCGTCATCGACGGTGGCGTCGCTCCACAGGCTCCATCGTCTCAGTCGCAGCAACCGGTAGAGAAAGGGGAAAAGGGGAACAAGGCAACCGTGAGTACTCATCCAAAGTACTGCAAGCAAGGAGCTACACTACATATGCATGGATATATGTGTAAAGGGCCATATCGGTGGACTGAACTGCAGAATGCCGAATAAGAGGGGATAGCTAATCTGTCGAAGACTACGCTCGCAGCCTCCGCCTTGCAGCATGTAGCGAGAGTAGATGAAGTCCTCAAGTAGCATCACATAGCAATAATCCTACCCGCGATCCCTCCTCGTAACCACGAGAGAGAGCGACCACGGGTTGTATCTCGCACTTGGAAGGGTGTGTTTTATTAAGTATCCGGTTCTAGTTGTCATATGGTCAAGGTACAACTCCAAGTCGTCCTGTTACCGAAGATCACGACTATTGAATAGATTAAACTTCCTGCAGGGTGCACCACATAACCCAACACGCTTGATCCCATTTGGCGGACACACTTTCTGGGTCATGCCCTTGTGATAGATCAATACGTCGCAGCCCCACCTAGGCACAACAGAGAGGCCAGCATGCCGGTCTAAACCTAAGCGCACAGGGGTCTGGGCCCATCGCCCGTAGCACACCTGCACGTTGCATACGCGGCCGAAAGCGGAACTAGCCCCCTTAATACAAGAGCAGGCTTACGTTCCAATCCGGCGTGCGCCACTCAGTCGCTGGCGTCACGAAGTGCTTCGGCTGATACCACGAGTCGGGATACCCATAACTACTCCCACGTAGATGGTTAGTGCGTATAGACCAAATGGCCAGACTCAGATCAAATACCCAGATCTCGTTAAGCGTGTTAAGTATCCGCGAACGCCGACCAGGGCCAGGCCCACCTCTCTCCTAGGTGGTCTCAACCTGCCCTGCCGCTCTGCCACAAAGTAACAGTCGGGGGCCGTCGGGAACCCAGGCCCACCTCTACCGGGATGGAGCCACCTGTCCTTTCAGCCCCCATCTCCGAACAGTATCACAGGTAATGTAATAGTGTAAAGTATATAGTATATGCCCGTGATCACCTCCCGAAGTGATCACAGCCCAGTAGTATAGCATGGCAGACGGACAAGAGTGTAGGGCCACTGATGGAACACTAGCATCCTATACTATGCGATAGGATAGCGGTAAAAGGTAACAGCGATAGTAGCAAGGACAGAGCTATGCAGCGAAGATAGGATTAATCGAAAGCAGAACATGCTACACTACTCTAATGCAAGCAGTATAGAGAAGAGTAGGCGATATCTGGTGATCAAAGGGAGGGCTTGCCTGGTTGCTCTGGCAAGGAGGGATCGTCAACACCGTAGTCGAACTGGGCAGCAACAGCGTCGGTCTCGGTGTCTAGCGGAAGAAGAGGGGGAAGAAACAATTAATATTTAAGCAAACAGATGCATGATGATGCATGACAAAGCAAAGCGTGATGCTAGGCGTGCCCTAACGCGGTATGTGATGATACCGGTGAAGGGGGGGAAACATCCGGGAAAGTATCCCCGGGGTTCCGCGTTTTCGGGCAGAGGAGCCGGAGGGGGAAAGTTGAGAGTTTGATAGGTTAGGGATGTGTGGCGGACGAACGGGCTGCGTATCCGGATTCATCTCGTCGTTCTGAGAAACTTTCATGTAGAAAGTATTTTCATGTGAGCTACGGTTTATTTTATATGATTTTTAAAAGATTTAATTCATTTTTAGGATTATTTAATTACTTAAATTCAACATTATCCAGAACAGTACATGCTGACGTCAGCATGACGTCAGCAGTCAACAGAGGCGTTGACTGGTCAACTGACGTGTGGGTCCCATTCGTCATTGACTGATTAGGGTTTACTTAAACTATCTACTTAATTAGATTAATTAAACATGATTAATTAACTTAATTAATTCATTTACTATTTTAATTATTAATTAATTAATTAAATAATAATTAATTAATTATATATATATATTTATTATTATTATATATTTTTTCTTTTAACCGGGGCGGGGTCCATACGTCATAGGCCTAGGGGAGGCCTATCGGTATTGAGCTATCGGGCGTGTACAGGCGCTTGACAAGGCACTGCGTCGCCCGACGGGCGCCGCCGACGAGCAAGGGCCCGAGGCGACGGCGGCCCGGTGGTGCGATGGCGCGACAAAGCGAGGACGACGCCGGGCGGGGGCTGGCATGGATGGGCGGTTGGTGCGGCGACGAACAGTCTGAGGCTGCCGGGCGAGGCCAGGCGAGAGGCAGCAAGGTGGCAACCGCCGGCTTTGGCAGCAGGGCGATGGGAGGGCGGCGTCGCAGGAGGGAGAGGAGGTCGGGGCGGCGTGCAAGGCGACGTTCGACACGGGAGAAGGGGAGTACGATGAGAGGGAGGTGCTCACGGCGGGGCCGTAGGGTACTGGCAGTGGGCTCGGGGAGGTCCGGTGAGGCGGCATCGGCGACGGAGAGGACGGCGGCGACGGGGTCGACGTCGGGCTAATCGGCAACGAAGAGGACGGGGCGGTGGCGTCCGCGAGGTGGTCCTCGAGCGATGGTGACGGCAAGGGGGCGACGGGTTGGCTCCGGTGAGGCTCGCGGAGCTCCAGGCGGCGAGGCGCGGTCGTCGGGTGGTTGCTCAGGGTGGAAGAATGGCGCCGGGAGGAGGAGTTCGTCGCCGTGCGAAGCGGCTCATCCACGGCAACCGGTCGCCGGACGGTCGCGAGGCTCGCCGGTCCTCCGGGCAGTGGCGGCGATGCAGTGTGTGTGTGTGTGTCGTGAGGCGGGGCGAGAGAGAGGGGGACGAGGGAGTGGGGTGGTAGCGATTAGGGTTTGGTCGCGCCAGGGGGCTATAGGCGCGGGCTGGGCCGGCCTGGTTGGCCCAGAGGCCAGCTGGGGTGTGGCCCAGTGGGGGGGGGGTTATTTTTATTTTTATTTTAGTTTAGTTTTTCTCTTTTGTATTTTCTTTTCTTTTATTTATTTACTTTTCTGTTTTAAATCATTTTAAATTATTTAGGCCTTTTATAAAAATGTGTTTACTGCACCATATTTATCTATGTAATATTTAGTACAACCCGAACATTTTTGTTTTAAATTTTGAAAAACTTTTATCGCTGATATTAATTTGAAATTGAATTTTGAAATGGTTTTGATCCAACGCGATATTATCAATAGCAACCGGGGTGATGTGGCACCGTTAACGTGGGATTTCTGTAGCTTAATTACCCGGGCGTCACAGTATGACATGCTGGTAAGCAGTATGACTAGTATCGCCCACAACTCACTTGTGTTCTACTCGTGCATATAACATCTACGCATAAACCTGGCTCGGATGCCACTGTAGGGGAACATAGTAATTTCAAAAATAATCCTACACACACGCAAGATCATGGTGATGCATAGCAACGAGAGGGGAGAGTGTCGTGCATGTACCCTCGTAGACAGAAAGCGGAAGCGTTATGACAACACGGTTGATGTAGTCGTACGTCTTCACGATCCGACCGATCCAAGTACCGAACACACGGCACCTCCGAGTTCAGCACACGTTCAGCTCGGTGACGTCCCACGAACTCATGATCCAGCAGAGCTTCGAGGGAAAGTTCCGTCAGCACGACGGCGTGATGACGGTGTTGATGATTGATGTCTACTACATAACCTTCTTCTTGTCACTACAAAAAAATACACTTCCGTGATGATACGTGTTTGTCACAGTAGGTCGCGTTTTTTGTCATGCATGTACATCCATGACAAATTTATGACAGAATGAAGATAGTCATACCGGTGCTGTCGTAGAAGTGTTCCATGACATTACGAAAATTATCATCACGGACGTGTCCACTTCGATGACGATAAATTGCGCGTCACAGAAGTGCTTTCGTCAAGGGTGACTGACATGTGGCATCCACCGTAACGGAACGCCGTTAAGCTATCGGGTCGGGTTTTGGATCCGATAACCTGTTAACAGCCCCGACCAATGGGGATTTTCCACGTGTAAAATCAACATTGGCTGGAGGAAACACGTGTCGGCTCATCGTTGGGACAGATGTCATCCATTCATTGGACAGAAGGCGCCTATGATACGTCGACACGTGGCACGGCCCATCAAGTTTAAATGGGCCAGCCCAACTAAAGGCCCACAAGATTTTGCGGACCATAATGGGCCGGCCCAGCTAAAGGCCCATGAGATTTCATGGACCATAATGGGCTGGCCCAGCTAAAGGCCCACAATATTTCGCGGGCCATAATAGGCCGGCCCAGGTAAAGGCCCACAAAATTCTTGCGGATCATAATGGGCCGGCCCAGCTAAAGGCCCATGAGATTTCGCTGACATTAATGGGCCTGCCCAGCTGTAGGCCCACAAGATTTTGAGGACCCTAGTAGGCCGGCCCATTAACTGGCTGCCATGTTTTGGGCCAAATGCCGGCCCATATTTGATCTGGTCCATTAATGGCCTGCCACGTTCCGGGCCTAATAATGGCCCATATAAGATCCGGCCCGTTAAAAGCCTCCCACTTTCTGGGCCAAATCACGGCCTAGATCAGGTCCGGTCCTTTAAGAGGCTTTGGGCTCAATTATGGCCCATATCAGATTCGGCGCGTTAATTAGACGCTATGCTTTTGGGCCCACTTGCTAAAGGCCCATTTAGTAATTCGGCCTGATATTAGTTTTGGCCTGTTAAGGGCCCGTTTAACATTTCAGCCCTATATTAAATTCGGCCTGTTAAAAGCCCGTCATATAGTTGGGCCTAACTACGACCAGGTTTGCATCCGGCCTGCTCGCAGCGGATATCTGATTGGCCAAACAAGGACCAAGACAACTTTGGCCTGTTAAAAGCCCGTGAATTGATTCGCACAATCATGGGCCGGGTCCATTTTGGGCTGCTGCCGGCCCGTGAGCTATTCGGCACGTTTTAGGCCCAACCTACTTCTCAGCCTCCTAAAAGCCCATTGAGATTTCTTGTGAAAAGAGGGCCGGGGGTTACTCGGCCTATTAAAGGCCCGAATCTACTAGTGGGCCAGTTTGACGGGGCCCATGATGCGGATCATACATCGTGATTGCATGACGGCCCGATTATGTACCGTAATTTTACGGTTTGGCGGTTCTTGTGAAGACAGGATATATATACAATAAAATAACTGCAGCATCGTGAATAAGAAAAAACCTAGACTATACAATAAAGAAATTATGGAATATTACATCCACTGGGCATCAAAGTTCACCACTATGATAATGAAGCACAAGCAGACAGCAGATTACATACACTGGGCATCAAAGATCGCCACTAGTGCAAATAAACACGCCGACAAAATAATATACAAAACCGACACACTTCAATAGAGTTCAAGAAAGGTTAGCCTATTTGGGAGCTGCAGCGCAAGCAAATGAGCAAGATGATGAGGCTGTGCTTGTTCAATACTTATATCTTCCTCACTCTGAAAGATAAACAAGCGAGACAGATGACAGGTTTTGCACATAAAAGTATCAAGTTGACAATTCATCACATTTCTTCTTGTTAATAAAGTGACACAGTTTAAAATTGCATTAACACAATATGGTATTGTTCAGGTCAAGACATGGCAGGAAATGACATTGTGAAGGAGTTGGCAGCTTCACAACACCACTGGATTACAGATCAAGAACTCATAAGTATCAATGGTTAGTGTGCTATTGCTACGTCTTGAGCTTGCATTGGTTTTTCCCGAAGAGGAGGGGGTGATGCAGCACAGTAGCGTAAGTATTTCCCTTAGTTTTTGAGAACCAAGGTATCAATCCAAGAGGAGGTCACGCAAAATCCTCGTACCTGCACAAAGCGATAGCAACTCGCAACCAACGCTTAGGGGTTGTCAATCGCTTCACGGTCACTTACGAGTGAGATCTGATAGAGATAATATTTTTGGTATTTTTGGTATAAAGATGCAAAGTAAAAAGTAAAACCAAAACAAGTAAATAAAGTGATGGAGATTGATATGATGAGAATAGACCCGGGGGCCATAGGTTTCACTAGTGGCTTCTCTCAAGAGCATAAGTATTCTACGGTGGGTGAACAAATTACTGTTGAGCAATTGATAGAATTGAGCATAGTTATGAGGTTATCTAGGTATGATCATGTATATAGGCATCACGTCCGTGACAAGTAGATCGAAACGATTCTGCATCTACTACTATTACTCCACTCATCGACCGCTATCCAGCATGCATCTAGAGTATTAAGTTAAAAACAGAGTAACGCCTTAAGCAAGATGACATGATGTAGAGGAATAAATTCAAGCAATATGATAAATACCCCATCTTGTTATCTTCGATGGAAACAATACAATACGTGCCTTGCAACTCTTTCTGTCACTGAGTAAGGACACCACAAGATTGAACCCAAAGCCATGCACTTCTCCCATTGCAAGAACTACCAATCTAGTTGGCCAAACCAAACGGATAATTCGAAGAGACTTGCAAAGATAACTCAATCATACATAAAAGAATTCAGAGAAGATTCAAATATTATTCATAGATAAGCTGGATCATAAACCCACAATTCATTGGTCTCAACAAACACAACGCAAAAAGAAGATTACATCGAATAGATCTCCACGAGAGAGGGGGAGAACATTGTATTGAGATCCAAAAAGAGAGAAGAAGCCATCTAGCTACTAGCAATGGACCCGAAGGTCTGAAGTAAACTACTCACACTTCATCGGAGGGGCTATGGTGTTGATGTAGAAGCCCTCCGTGGTGGATGCCCTCTCCGGCGGAGCTCCGGAACAGGCCCCAAGATGGGATCTCGTGGATACAGGAAGTTGCGGCGGTGGAATTAGGTTTTAGCTCCGTTTCTGGTCTATTGGGGGTACGTAGGTATATATAGGAGGAAGGAGTACGTCGGTGGAGCTCCGAGGGGCCCACAAGGCAGGGGGCGCGCCCGGGGGTGGGGGGGGGGTGGGGCTCCCTCCACCCTCGTGACCTCCTCGGAAGCTTCTTGGAGTAGGGTCCAAGTCTCCTGGATCACGTTCGGTGAGAAGATCACGTTCCCGAAGGTTTCATTCCGTTTGGACTCCGTTTGATATTCCATTTCTTCGAAACACTGAAATAGGCAAAAAATAGCAATTCTGGGCTGGGCCTCTGGTTAATAGGTTAGTCCCAAAAATAATATAAAAGTGGAAACTAAAGCCCAGTATAGTCCAAAATAGTAGATAAAGTAGCATGGAGCAATCAAAAATTATAGATACGTTGGAGACATATCAGGCATCCCCAAGCTTAATTCCTACTCGTCCTCGAGTAGGTAAATGATAAAAAGAGAATTTTTGATGCGGAGTGATACTTTGGCATAATTTCAATGTAAATCTTCTTAATCATGGCATGAATATTCAGATCCGAAAGATTCAAGATAAAAGTTCATATTGACATAAAAATGATAATACTTCAAGCATACTAATCAAAGCAATCATGTCTTCTCAAAATATCATGGCAAAAGAAAGTTCATCCCTACAAAATCATATAGTTAGGCTATGCTTCATTTTCGTCACACAAAGATGTTCCCAACTTCTATACCCCCGATGACAAGCCAAGCAATTCTTTCATACTCAAATAATCTCAAACCTTTTCAACCTTCACGCAATACATGAGCGCGAGCCATGGATATAGCACTATGGGTGGAATAGAATATGATGATGGGGATTGTGTGGAGAAGACAAAAAAAGGAGAAAGTCTCATATTGACGAGGCTAATTAACGGGCTATGGAGATGCCCATCAATTGATGTCAACATGAGGAGTAGGGATTGCCATGCAACAGATGCACTAGAGCTATGAATGCTCAACAAAAGAAAACTAGTGGGTGTGCATCCAACTTGCTTGCTCATGAAGACCTAGGGCATTTTGAGGAAGCCCATCGTAGGAATATACAAGCCAAGTTCTAAAATGGAAAATTCCCACTAGTATATGAACAAGAAAATTTATGAGACTCACTATATGGAAAACATGGTGCTACTTTGAAGCACAAATATATGAGACTCACTGCATGAAGAACAAGGTGCTACTTTGAAGCATAAGTGTGGTAAAAGGATAGTAACATTGCCCCTTCTCTCTTTTTCTCTCTTTTTTTTGGGCCTTCTCTTTTTTTATTTGGCCTTTCTCCTTTTTTTATTTTTTTTCGTCCGGAGTCTCATCCGACTTGTGGGGGAATCATAGTCTCCATCACCCTTTTCCTCACTGGAGCAATGCTCTAATAATGATGATCATCACACTTTTATTTACTTACAACTCGATATTACAACTCGATATCTATAACAAAGGTATGACTCTATATGAATGCCTCCGGCGGTGTACCGGGATGGTGCAATGAATCAAGAGTGACATGTATGAAAAATAATGCATGGTGGCTTTGCCACAAATACAATGTAAACTACATGATCATGCAATGTCAATATGACAAAAGTAAAGTATGTCATGATGAGCGGAACGGTGGAAAGTTGCATGGCAATATATCTCGGAATGGCTATAGAAATGCCATAATAGGTAGGTATGGTGGCTGTTTTGAGGAAGATATAAGGAGGTTTATGTGTGAAAGAGCGTATCATATCACGGGGTTTGGATGCACCGGCGAAGTTTGCACCAACTCTCAATGTGAGAAAGGGCAATTGCACGGTACCGAAGAGGCTAGCAATGGCGGAAAGGTAAAAGTGCGTATAATCCATGGACTCAACATTAGTCAAAAGAACTCATATAATTATTGCAAAAATTTAGAAGTCATCAAAAATCAAGTATTACGCGCATGCTCCTAAGGGGATAGATTGGTAGGAAAAGACCATCGCTCGTCCTCGACCGCCACTCATAAGGATGCACAAGCCAGGTACACTTCATGTTTCAAATTTGTTACACAACTTTAACCATACGTGCATGCTACAGAACTTGCTAACTTCAACACAAGTATTTCTCAAATTCACAACTATTCAATTAGCACGACTTTTATATTATCACCTCCATATCTCAAAACAATTACCAAGCATCAAACTTAATTTAATTCACTCAAAAAGAAAGTTTCACATATCTTGAACACTAAGTATATTAACATTTAGCAAATTACCATGCTATTAATGACTCTCAAAATAATCTAAGTGAAGCATGAGAGATCAAGTTTCTTTAAAACAAATCCACCGCCATGCTCTAAAAGATCTAAGTGAAGCACTAGAGCAAAAATTATCAAGCTCAAAAGATATAAGTGAAGCACTATGAGCAAAACTATCAAGCTCAAAAGATATAAGTGAAGCACATAGAGTATTCTATCAAATTCCAAATCATGTATGGCTCTCTCAAAAGGTGTGTACAGCAAGGATGATTGTGGTATACTAACAAGCAAAGACGCAAATAATACAAGACGCTCCAAGCAAAACACATATCATGTGGTGAATAAAAATATAGCTGCAAGTAAATTACCGATGGAAGTGGACGAAAGAGGGGATGCCTTCCGGGGCATCCCCAAGCTTTGACTTTTTGGTGTCCTTGGATTATCTTGGGGGTGACATGGGCATCCCCAAGCTTAGGCTCTTGCCACTCTTTGTTCCGTAATCCATCAAAAGAATTCACCAAAAACTTGAAAACTTCACAACACAAAACTCAATAGAAATCTTGTGAGCTCCGTTAGAGAAAGAAAACAAAATACTACTTCAAGGTACTGTAATGAACTCATTATTTATTTATATTGGTGTTAAACCTACTGTATTTGAACTTCTCTATGGATCATAAACTATTTTACTAGCCATAGATTCATCAAAATAAGCAAACAACAAACGCAAAACAGAATCTGTCAAAAACAGAACAGTCTGTAGTAATCTGTAACTAATGCAAACTTATGGAACCCAAAAAATTCTACAAAAATTAGACCAACTGGGAAATTTGTTTATTTATCAGAAGCAATTGGAATAAGTATTTTATCACATTCTGGTGATTTTTTAAAATTCGGGCACTGAGCGACAAAGATTCTGGAAATTACAGCAAGATCAAATAACTATCTTCCAAGAAGATCTAATAGGTTTAACTTGGCACAAACACTAATTAAAAGATAAAACCACATCTAAACAGAATCTAGATGGATTATTTATTCCTAAACAGAACCAAAAACAAAAAACACAAAATAAAATTGGGTTGCCTCCCAACAAGCGCTATCGTTTAACGCCCCTAGCTAGGCATAAAGGCAAAGATAGATTTAGGTATTGCCATCTTTAGTTTTCAATTTTTTAGCGGAGTCATGCTCGAATCCGGGGGGTTCTTCCCTCTTCCCGTCATACTCGGAAATTTTTAGATCTAAAGAATCGAACCGTTTATTGCAAAGAGTAATCAACATATTCATACGGTTAAGATTTCCGCTAATATTTTTAAGAGGATCAAGAGACTTTTGTAAAAATTTTGTTACTTCGCAAATCTTCTCAAACACTCGGGTTTCTTCCTGGGTAGGATGAGATCCTCCCTTTTGGGGTGGTGTTCCCACTATTCCCTCTATAATCTCATGTGCAATACCAGGATCAATATTAATGAAATTTCCCTTGGCCATGCAATCCAAGAGTTGTCTATGCGTCATGTTTAACCCAACATAAAAATTGCGAAGAAGAATTCTAAAGTTCACTCTAGGGTGCACTTACGATAAGATTCCATCATCCTATACCAAGCATATTTTAAGTTTTCTCCTTGCCTTTGCTTGAAGTGAAGAACTTCAAACTCGGGAGACATAGGAGCGGATAAGGAATTCGACATAACGACAAGCAAGCAAACTAACACACGAGCAAACAAAAGGCAAAGGGAAAAAGAGGAGGAGATTGGGAAAGAGAGGGTGAATAAAACGGCAAGGATGAAGTGGGGGAGAGGAAAATGAGAGGCAAATGGCAAATAATGTAATGCGAGAGATAGGGATTGTGATGGGTACTTGGTATGTTGACTTTTATGTAGGCCTCCCGCAACAGCGCGCCAGAAATCCTTCTTGCTACGTCTCGAGCTTGCGTTGGTTTTCCCCGAAGAGGAGGGGGTGATGCAGCACAGTAGCGTAAGTATTTCCCTCAGTTTTTGAGAACCAAGGTATCAATCCAGTAGGAGGTCACGCGCAAATCCCTCGTACCTGCACAAAACGATAGCAACTTGCAACCAACGCTTAGGGGTTGTCAATCCCTTCACGGTCACTTACGAGAGTGAGATCTGATAGAGATAATATTTTTGGTATTTTTGGTATAAAGATGCAAAGTAAAAAGTAAAAACAAAACAAGTAAATAAAGTGATGGAGATTGATATGATGAGAATAGACTCGGGGGCCATAGGTTTCACTAGTGGCTTCTCTCAAGAGCATAAGTATTCTACGGTGGGTGAACAAATTACTGTTGAGCAATTGATAGAATTGAGCATAGTTATGTGGTTATCTAGGTATGATCATGTATATAGGCATCACGTCCGTGACAAGTAGATTGAAACGATTCTACATCTACTACTATTACTCCACTCATCTTTCGCTATCCAGCATGCATCTAGAGTATTAAGTTAAAAACAGAGTAACGCCTTAAGCAAGATGACATGATGTAGAGGAATAAATTCATGCAATATGATAAATACCCCAGCTTGTTATCCTCGATGGCAACAATACAATACGTGCCTTGCAACTCTTTCTGTCACTGAATAAGGACACCGCAAGATTGAACCGAAAGCCATGCACTTCTCCCATTGCAAGAACTACCAATCTAGTTGGCCAAACCAAACGGATAATTCGAAGAGACTTGCAAAGATAACTCAATCATACATAAAAGAATTCAGAGAATATTCAAATATTATTCATAGATAAGCTGGATCATAAACCCACAATTCATCGGTCTCAACAAACACACCGCAAAAAGAAGATTACATCGAATAGATCTCCACGAGAGAGGGGGAGAACATTGTATTGAGATCCAAAAAGAGAGAAGAAGCCATCTAGCTACTAGCTATGGACCCGAAGGTCTGAAGTAAACTACTCACACTTCATCGGAGGGGCTATGGTGTGGATGTAGAAGCCCTCCGTGGTGGATGCCCTCTCTGGCGGAGCTCCGGAACAGGCCCCAAGATGGGATCTCGTGGATACAGGAAGTTGCGACGGTGGAATTATGTTTTTGGCTCCGTTTCTTGTCTATTGGGGGTACGTAGGTATATATAGGAGGAAGGAGTACGTCGGTGGAGCTCCGAGGGGCCCATGAGGTAGGGGGCGCGCCCAGGGGGTATAATGTTGAGCGTGCCATGGCGGATCTGAAGGTGCAAACCGGACAAAGGAAACTTCGCAACCAAGACAAGAAATCAGAGTGAAGCAGTGGCGATCTATTTTCTTGCTACGATAAATAAGTTGAGCAGATACGAAAGAGTACCGCCTTTGGTGCGACGCCGTGTACGCATCTGCTGAGAATTTGACGGTGCTACGGTAGCGATGGCTGTCGGCGGCTGATGACCCACAAGTATAGGGGATCTATCATAGTCCTCTCGATAAGTAAGAGTGTCGAACCCAACGAGGAGCAGAAGGAAATGATAAGCGGTTTTCAGCAAGGTATTCTCTGCAAGTACTGAAATAAGTGGTAACAGATAGTTTTGTAATAAGGTAAATTATAACGAGCAACAAGTAACAAAAGTAAATAGAGTGCAGCAAGGTGGCCCAATCCTTTTTGTAGCAAAGGACAAGCCGGAACAAACTCTTATAATAGGAAAAGCGCTCCCGAGGACACATGGGAATATCGTCAAGCTAGTTTTCATCATGTTCATATGATTCGCGTTCGGTACTTTGATAATTTGATTTGTGCGTGGACCGGTGCTTGGGTGCTGTTCTTACTTGAACAAACATCCCACTTATGATTAACCTCTATTGCAAGCATCCGCAACTACAACAAAAGTATTAAGGTAAACCTAACCATAGCATGAAACATATGGATCCAAATCAGCCCTTACGAAACAACGCATAAACTAGGGTTTAAGCTTCATCACTCTAGCAACCCATCATCTACTTATTACTTCCCAATGCCTTCCTCTAGGCCCAAATAATGGTGAAGTGTTATGTAGTCGACGTTCACATAACACCACTAGAGGCTAGACAACATACATCTAATCAAAATATCGAACGAATACCAAATTCACATGACTACTAATAGCAAGACTTCTCCCGTGTCCTCAGGAACAAACGTAACTACTCACAAAGCATATTCATGTTCATAATCAGAGGGGTAATAATATCCATAAAGGATCTGAACATATGATCTTCCACCAAATAAACCAACTAGCATGAACTACAAGGAGTAATCAACACTACTAGCAACCTACTAGCACCAATCCCGGACTTGGAGACAAGAATTGGATACAAGAGATGAACTAGGGTTTGGAGATGAGATGGTGCTGGTGAAGATGTTGATGGAGATTGCCCTCTCCCGATGAGAGGATCGTTGGTGATGATGATGGCGATGATTTCCCCCTCCCGGAGGGAAGTGTCCCCGGCAGAACAGCTCTGCCGGAGCCCTAGATTGGTTCCGCCAAGGTTCCGCCTCGTGGCAGCGGAGTCTCGTCCCGAAAGGTTGCTTAATGTTTTTTTCTCATCGAAAGACCTCATATAGGAGAAGATGGGCATCGGAGAGCCACCGGGGCCCACGAGGTAGGGGGCGCCTGGGGCCCCCACCCTCGTGAGCAGGGTGTGGGCCCCCTAGCCTTCATCTTTGGCGACGATTTTTCTTTTTTTATTTTAAGATATTTCGTGGAGTTTCAGGACTTTTGGAGTTGCGCAGAATAGGTCTCCAATATTTGCTCCTTTTCCAGCCCAGAATTCCAGCTGCGGCATTCTCCCTCTTCATATAAACCTTGTAAAATAAGAGAGAATAGCCATAAGTATTGTGACATAACGTGAAGTAACAACCCATAAAGCGATAAATATCGATATAAAAGCATGATCCAAAATGGACGTATCAACTCCCCCAAGCTTAGACCTCGCTTGTCCTCAAGCGAAAAGCCGATAACAATAAATATGTCCTCATGTTTAGAGGTAGAGGCGTCGATAAAAATAAAATACAGACATGAAGGCATCATGATTGTTCTCATAACAGCAACATATATAGATTTTGTCATATGATTACTTATGTTCAAGTGATGACCTTTTCACAATGCAAAAGTATGAATCAGAAACCTTATTGGGCACCAACAAGTTATAACCTCAGTCATTGAAGCAATTGCAATTTATCATAACATCGGAAAGAGTCTATGTCAGAGCTTAAAAGCAAGTCCACATACTCAACTATCACTTAGTCCTTCATAATTGCTAGCACTCACGCAATACTTGTGCTTACGGAGTTTTAATCGGACACAGAGAAAGATAGGGGCTTATAGTTTTGCCCCACAACCTTTTACCTCAAGGGTAATGTCAACAATAACAATTCATGCTCCCCTACATCCAATTAGATATATATATCATGTTCTTTCCAACATGCTGCGCTTGCCAAAGGATAAAATGAAAAAAGAAAGGTGAAGATCACCATGACTCTTGCATAAGGTAGAGGATAATAATAAAAGATAGGTCCTTCGCAGAGGGAAGCAGAGGTTGCCATGCGCTTTTATGGTTTGATGCACAAAATCTTAATGCAAAAGAACGTCACTTTATATTGCCCCTTGTATGTCGAACTTTATTATGCAGTCCGTCGCTTTTATTACTTCTACAACAAGTTCGTACAAAGCTTATTTCTCTGCACTAATAAGTCATGCATATTTAGAGAGCAATTTTTATTGCTTGCACCGATGACAACTTACTTGAAGGATCTTACTCAATCCATAGGTAGATATGGTGGACTCTCATGGCTAAACTGGTTTAGGGGTATTTGGAAGCACAAGTAGTATCTCTACTTGGTGCTAAGAATTTGGCTAGCATGAGGGGGAAAGGCAAGCTCAACATGTTAGAGGATCCATGACAACATACTTTATCTCAGATATAAGAAAACATAACTCATTATGTTGTCTTCCTTGTCCAACATCAACTCTTTAGCATGTCATATTTTAATGAGTGCTCCCAATCATAAAATATGTCAATGATAATATATCTATATGTGAAACCTCTCTCTCCTTATTACTTCCTATTAATTGCAACGATGACCAAAGCTATATTTGCCAACTCCCAACAACTTTTAATCATCATACTGTTTCTATGTGAAGTCATTACTTTCAATAAGATCAATATGAACTCTTTGTTTCTTTTTATTCTTTTTCTTTGATTCACCCAAGATCATGGCAAAACAATCAAGCCCTTGACTCAACACTAATCTTTATTATATATAGCTGACGGACTCGATTACATAGAAGGATCATAAAGAAAAACTTCAAAACTAGATCATGCCATGACTTTATTCTACTAAATCAAGATACTACTAATAGGATCGAACTAAGAAAAATGGTAAAGATAGGAGTTGTGATAGTGATACGATACCGGGGCACCTCCCCCAAGCTTGGCAGGTGCCAAGGGGAGTGCCCATACCCATGTGATTATGCCTCCTTCTTTGTTGTTGGTGAAGGTGGAGGTGTAGTTGACTTAGTTGATGGCATAGACTTCTCCCTTAATTTGCGCTTGAGGACGGCATTTTGATCCCTCAGATCATCAATCTCCCACTCCAGGGTTAATATCTTCTTGCATAGGTCCTGCTTATTTTCCTGCAAGAGACGAAAAGGGATAAACTCGAACTTTGGTTTCTTTACTCTATCAGGGAGACTTGACTTTTTGAACTCTACATGCATGTCCCCAGGTTGAGGTAATGGGGCTTCATCATCTGAGCTCGTCTCCTCCTTCCCCTTGGGTTCATAGTCCTCTTCTTCCTCCGTAGTCCAACCATCGTGCTCCACGTCTCCATAGACCTTCGGATTTGCTAGGTAATCTTCCACATAGCTTTCTCCTTCCGAATCCTGGGACGACATGTTGATCTAATCTGCAGCAGCAACAGCTCGAAACAAGAACAGAGGATAATTGCATGATACGGGAGTCAAAACCTTCGGGAGAATATATAATGAATTTTTACCGACCAAAATACGTATCGTGCAAGAAAACAGAGTCCGGAGGGCACACGAGGTGCTCACGAGGTAGGGGGGCGCGCCCAGGGGGGTAGGGCGCGCCCTCCACCCTCGTGAAGGCCTCGTGTCCTTCCCGGACTACCACTTATTTTTCTATTTTTCTAAATATTCCAAAACGGAGAAATATTGCCTTAAAAATTGTTTTGGAGTCGGTTTACTTACCGTACCACATACCTATTCCTTTTCGGAGTCTGAAACGGTCTGGAAAGTGTCCCTTATGTATTCCTCCAGGGTTACGGTTTCAATAATATTGGTTTCAACATTTATGGGATTACCTGAGATATAATGTTTGATTCTTTGACCGTTTACCACCTTCGGATTTGTGCCTTCGAAGTTGTTGATTTTTATAGCACCGGAACGATAGACCTCCTCGGTAATGTAGGGACCTTCCATTTAGAGAGAAGTTTTCCTGCAAAAAATCTTAAACGAGAGTTGTATAGCAATACATAATCACCAACATTAAACTCACGCTTTTGTATCCTTTTGTTATGCCATCTTTTAACTTTTTCTTTAAATAACTTGGCATTTTCATAAGCTTGGGTTCTCCATTCATCAAGTGAGATAATATAAAATAACCTCTTCTCACCGGCAAGTTTGAAATCATAGTTGAGCTCTTTAATAGCCCAATATGCCTTATGTTCTAGTTCGAGAGGTAAGTGACATGATTTTCCATAAACCATTTTGTACGAAGACATACCCATAGGATTCTTATATGCAGTTCTATAGGCCCATAATGCATCATCAAGTTTCTTGGACCAATTCTTTCTAGACCTATTAACAGTCTTTTGTAAAATTAATTTGAGCTCCCTATTGCTCAATTCTACTTGACCACTAGACTGCGGGTGATAAGGAGATGCAATTCTATGATTAACATCATACTTAGCAAGCATTTTACGGAAAGCACCATGAATAAAGTGTGAACCACCATCAGTCATTAAATATCTAGGGACTCCAAACCTCGGAAAAATAACTTCTTTAAGCATTTTAATAGAGGTATTGTGATCAACACTACTAGTTGGAATAGCTTCTACCCACTTAGTAACGTAATCAACAGCAACTAAAATATGTGTATATCCATTAGAGGAAGGAAAGGGTCCCATATAATCAAAGCCCCAAACATCAAATGGTTCAATAACAAGTGAATAATTCATAGGCATTTCCTGACATCTACTAACATTACCAATTCTTTGACATTCATCGAAAGACAAAACAAACTTACGGGCATCTTTGAAGAGAGTGGGCCAATACAAACCGGATTGCAATACCTTATGTGCAGTTCTATCTCCAGCGTGGTGTCCTCCAAGCTTCGGAGTGAGACTTGCGTAGGATCTGTTCCTGCTCATGCTCAGGTATACAACGTCTAATAACACCATCTACTCCTTTATAAATATGTGGGTCATCCCAAAAGTAATGTCGCAAATCATAGAAAAACTTTTTCTTTTGCTGGTATGTGAAGCTAGGTGGTATAAATTTAGCAACAATATAATTAGCATAATCAGCATACCATGGAGTGCTACGAGAAGTGCTTATGACATTTAATTGTTCATCAGGAAAGCTATCATCAATAGGTAGTGGGTCATCAAGAACATTCTCTAACCTAGATAAGTTATCTGCAACGGGGTTCTCAGCTCCTTTTCTATCAACAATATGCAAATCAAATTCTTGCAACAAGAGAACCCATCTAATAAGTCTAGGTTTAGCATCTTTCTTTTCCATAAGATATTTAATAGCAGCATGATCAGTGTGAATAGTTACTTTAGAATCAACAATATAGGGTCTGAATTTATCACAAGCAAACACAACTGCTAAAAGTTCCTTTTCAGTAGTAGCATAATTTATTTGAGCATTGTCTAGAGTCTTACTAGCATAATGGATACCATTTAATTTCTTATCAACTCTTTGCCCTAGAACAACACCTACAGCATAATCACTAGCATCACACATAATTTCAAAGGGTAAATTCCAATCAGGTGGCTGAACAACAGGTGCAGAGGCTAATGCTTTCTTAAGTATTTCAAATGCTTCTACACAATCATCATCAAAGACAAATGGTACATCTTTTTGTAATAAATTAGTCAGAGGCCGAGAAAATTTTGAGAAGTCCTTAATGAACCTCCTATAAAATCTGGCGTGACCAAGGAAACTTCTTATACCTTTGATGTCCTTGGGACATGGCATCTTTTCAATAGCGTCAACCTTGGCTTTATCAACTTCAATACCTCTTTCAGAAACTTTGTGCCCCAAGACAATACCTTCATTAACCATAAAGTGGCACTTTTCCCAATTCACGACAAGATTAGTTTCTTCACATCTCTGCAAAACTCGATCAAGATTGCTCAAGCAATCATCAAAAGAGGATCCATAGACGGAAAAGTCGTCCATGAAAACCTCACAAATCTTTTCACAAAAGTCAGAGAATATAGCCATCATGCATCTTTGAAAAGTAGTAGGTGCATTACATAAACCAAAAGGCATACGTCTATAAGCAAAAGTACCAAAAGGGCATGTAAAAGTATTCTTTGATTGGTCTTTAGCCGACACAGGTATTTGAGAGAAACCAGAATAACCATCTAAAAAGCAATAATGTGTATGTTTGCATAATCTTTCTAGCATTTGATCAATAAAAGGTAAGGGGCAATGATCTTTCTTAGTAGCTTTATTTAATTTGCGGAAATCAATTACCATCCTATAACCTGTGATAATTGTTTGCGGAATCAATTCATCTTTATCATTAGGGACAACAGTAATACCTCCCTTCTTAGGGACACAATGGACAGGACTTACCCACTGACTATCAGCAATGGGATAAATTATACCTGCCTCCAGAAGCTTGAGTATTTCTTTTCTTACCACTTCTTTCATTTTAGGATTCAAACGTCGTTGAGGATCACGAACTGGTTAGGCATCTGCTTCCAAATTTATTTTATGTTGACATAGAGTGGGACTAATACCCTTAAGATCATCCAGAGTATATCCAATAGCGGCACGGTGCTTCCTCAGAGTTTTCAATTATCTTTCTTCTTCATGCTTTGAAAGGTTAGCACTGATAATAATAGGATATATTTTCTTTTCATCAAGATAAGCATATTTAAGATTATCAGGCAATGGTTTAAGCTCAAACACAGGATCACCCTTGGGTGGAGGAGGATCCCCTAGGATTTCAACAGGCAAATTGTGTTGCAGAATAGGTTCCTGTTTAAAGAATACTTTATCTATTTCCCTTCTTTCATTCATGAACATATCATTTTCATGGTCTAGCAAATAGTGTTCTAAAGGATCACTAGGAGGTACGGCAATAGAAGCAAGACCAATAATTTCATCCTTACTAAGCAATTCTTCCTCAAGATGTTGTTTACTAAATTTAGAGAAATTAAACTCATGAACCATATCATTCAAGCCAATAGTAACAACATTCTTTTCACAGTCTATCTTAGCATTAACAGTATTCAAGAAGGGTCTACCAAATATAATGGGACAAAAGCTATCTTGTGGAGAACCAAGAACAAGAAAATCAACAGGATATTTAGTTTTCCACACAAGACTTCAACATCTCTAACAATTCCCACTGGTGAAATAGTATCTCTATTGGCAAGCTTAATTGTGACATCAATTTCTTCTAACTCAATAGGTGCAATATCATGCATAATTTCTTTGTATAATTCAATGGGTATTGCACTAGCACTAGCGCCCATATCACATAAGCCATGATAACAATGATCCCCTATTTTAACAGAAATAACAGGAACGCCTACCACAGGTCTATGTTTATCTTTAGCACAAGGTTTAGCAATTCTAGCAGTTTCACCACAGAATTTAATAACATGCCCATCAATATTATCAGACAAGAGATCTTTAACAATAGCAATATTAGGTTCTACTTTGACTTGATCAGGAGGTGTATAAGTTTTAATATTGCTTTTACGAACAACAGTTGAAGCTTTAGCACGATCCTTTACTCTAACAGGGAAAGGTGGTTTCTCAACATAAGAGGTAGGAACAATAGGATCATTATAAGTGACAGTCTTTTCTTCAACTTTAATAGGTGCAGCTACTTTTACTTCTATGGGAGGATGATATTTAAACCACTTCTCCTTAGGGAGATCAACATAAGTAGCAAAAGATTCACAGAAAGAAGCTACTATCTCAGAGTCAAGTCCATATTTAGTGCTAAACTTACGGAAAATATCGGTATCCCTAAAAGATTTAACACAATCAAACGTAGGCTTCATACCTGACTCCTTACCTTTGTCGAGGTCCCAATCTTCAGAGTTGCGTTTAATTCTATCCAATAAATTCGATTTAAATTCAATAGTCTTCATCATAAAAGAGCCAGCACAAGAAGTATCGAGCATGGTGCGGTTGTTATCAGAAAGCCGAGCATAAAAACTTTGAATAATTATTTCTCTTGAGAGCTCGTGATTGGGGCATGAATATAACATTGATTTAATCCTCCCCCAAGCTTGAGCGATGCTTTCTCCTTCGCGAGGCCAAAAATTATATATATAATTGCGATCACGATGAACAAGATGCATAGGGTAATACTTTTGATGAAATTCCAATTTCAATCTTTTATAGTTCCATGATCTCGTATCATCACATAGCCTATACCATGTCAATGCATCTTCCTTCAAAGATAAAGGGAAGACCTTATTCTTAACAACATCATCGGGTATACCTGCAAGCTTAAATAGTCCACAAACTTCATCCACATAGAGTAGATGTTCATCAGGATGCTTTGTTCCATCTCTTGTAAAAGTATTAGCCAACAGTTTTTCCATCATACCTGAAGGAACTTCAAAAGGAGTTTCATTTTCAATAGGTTCATAGGTCGAGGAGCAACTCTTTGCTCTCTTCGACGGGCGAAGATACCCGAACAAGCCCCTCGAGAATTACTTTCCATAGTAACAAGTGACAGAAAATTTCAGCACACTATATAAAATTTTCCTTACCAAATTCCACTTACCAAAGGCGCTACACTCCCTGGCAACGACGCCAGAAAAGAGTCTTGATTACCCACAAGTATAGGAGATCTATCATAGTCCTTTCGATAAGTAAGAGTGTCGAATCCAACGAGGAGCAGAAGGAAATGATAAGCGGTTTTCAGCAAGGTATTCTCTGCAAGTACTGAAATAAGTGGTAACAGATAGTTTTGTGATAAGGTAAATTATAACGAGCAACAAGTAACAAAAGTAAATAGGGTGCAGCAAGGTGGCCCAATCCTTTTTGTAGCAAAGGACAAGCCGGAACAAACTCTTATAATAGGAAAAGCGCTCCCGAGGACACATGGGAATATCGTCAAGCTAGTTTTCATCACGTTCATATGATTCGCGTTCGGTACTTTGATAATTTGATATGTGGGTGGACCGGTGCTTGGGTGATATTCTTACTTGAACAAACATCCCACTTATGATTAACCTCTATTGCAAGCATCCGCAACTACAACAAAAGTATTAAGGTAAACCTAACCATAGCATGAAACATATGGATCCAAATCAGCCCCTCACGAAACAGCGCATAAACTAGGGTCTAAGCTTACATCACTCTAGCAACCCATCATCTACTTATTACTTCCCAATGCCTTCCTCTAGGCCCAAATAATGGTGAAGTGTTATGTAGTCGACGTTCACATAACACCACTAGAGGCTAGACAACATACATCTAATCAAAAATATCGAACGAATACCAAATTCACATGACTACTAATACCAAGACTTCTCCCGTCCTTTCGCCCGCTATATTAACTTGAGCCCCAGCTCCCAGCCATAGCCAAAGACCCACACTCATTCTCCTCCGGTCCCTTCCTTTTATTGGCACCACTCCAACCATGGCCTTTGGGCACTCCAAAGATCTCTTGGACGTACTGTCGCAGGAGCAGACGAAGGACATCGGTGGCTCCGCTCCGGGTGCACTCCAAAGCTCTCTTGGACGTACTCTCGCAGGAGCAGACGAAGACGAAGGAGATTGCCGCTCCCCCGCCGCCCTCCGCCGCCACGACCACGAAGCCTGCAGCGAGGAAGAGTAGTACACGGTAGGTCGCCACCGCTCTGGTCCTAGGAAGGCCACCACTCCTCCACTCAGTCGACGCCAAGCTTGGTGGGATAAAAATCGGCGGCCGATTAGCCGCTTGATGGCGACGTGGAGGCGGAAATCTTCATAACCTTGTGCTCCGGAGGAGGAGGTTATCGAGGCGGATAAGGAGGAGGCAAAGGCAATGGCGGCTTTCTCGGGTTCATGGCCGGACATGGTGGTCGGGGCCCGGCGATCGTTTAGATTAGGTTTACAGTAGGTTTTAGTACGGTTTGTACGACATATGTAATGAATTTCATCCAGTTTATAGGAAAATTTCTCGAAATGTAATGAATTTCATCCGGTCAATTTGAAATTTTCTTTGTTTGCACGAATTTCGTCCGGTTAGTTCATATAGTTGTCAAAAAGTATGCGGGCAGCATCGGATGGCATCCATCAGTGCCCTCGGACAGATGCCGGTGTAAATTTGTGGGCTAGCGCTGGAGATGCCCGAACTATCATGTTATAATTGCTAACAATCCTCCATTATTTGGCAGGAACAGTTATCCCTCGATCAAAATCAGATCTGCGGTGTTTCGCACTCCTCCCGCGTAAGAGTGTAAACTCTTGCTTACATAAAAATGGAGCAAGTGGACGGCACTGTAGCACGTCATATCACTCGAACTAGCCCGCCTAACGAGCGGGAAAGCACCGCCCTCGTCATTTTCTTCTGGATTTCTATCAATCGATCGCGCGAAAATGTTACGCTTCACAAGTTCTAAAGGAAAAGGCGGCACACTTACGACTCGTACGTGTCGCAACCCCGACAGTCCGGCTCGCACGCTGCTCACCAGAGGGGACACGCGTTGTCTTGCAATTTCACTGACACGTGGGACCGTAATTGAATAAACCGTCGATAGCCGAAATCTAATCGCTCGGCGGGCGTCGGCTGAGAAGAGAGAAACGGGGGAGGGAGAAGAGATCGCCCGCCCGTCGCGCACGGACTCCAAGAAATATATGGTGATAATGTGAGGTGGGCCATGCTGGAGTCCGAACCGCTTCCGGAGCCTGCTCTCACCGCCCTGGCCCCTCAAGACGCCAGCTGCCCGCCGCATGCATGCATAGCAAGTACTCCCTCCGTTCCAAAATATTTGTCTTTCTAGAGATTTCAACAAGTGACTACATAGGAAGAAAAATGAGTGAACCTACACTCTAAAATATGTCTACATACATCCCTATGTTGTAACCATTTGAAATGTCTAGAAAGACAAATATTTGGGAACGGAGGGAGTAGTACTCCTTATGTGGAGGAGAGAGAGGCATTGACAAAGTCAAGGAGTGGGCTCTGCAAGAGCCTGTCTCTACACGTGCTCCTAGGTATAAAAAAATAATTCTAAAAAAAGGCATAAAAACAATTGTGTCTTAAAAAAAGAAAGGTAAAAAACATTTGAGAGGAAATAGATAGAGAGAAAGTGAGAAAAGGCTGTAACCTGGGCATTACATGAGGAAGGAGGGAGTGGTGCACATGCCAAGTTCACTGGGCTGGCGTGTTTCACACTCCTCCGTCGTAACAGTGGAGACAATAGCAAAAATAAACAATGAATACTTGTTGCTCGTCCTCTATATCGGAAAGAATACTTTCATTCGCCGACATGTGGGACGTCGACCATCCTGGTCCACCTGCCATGCACAAAATTATCCTGGTCTACCCCGGTCGTATAGCGGCCCAACCTTTCCCACTGTAAGTTGTTCGGACGAAGGAACCATCATGACTTCGTTGAATTCCGCTTCTTCAAGAAAACTTACTGTACCAGCAATACTGCTACCACACGGGAAGACTGGACGGCACTGTACCACGTCATATCACTAAAACCCACTAGGCCAAACTAGCCCGCCTATGTCATCTATTTTGGAACGGAGGGAGTACGTCTCTGCACTGCTATGATTTTGTGTTGCACGTTCTCTGTACTTTTGCTATGATTTTCCTACCCTATGAACCAAATGAGCCCTGAATGTATGTCGACTATTGTCTGATCGATCGCTAAGCCTACAATTTTAGGAGCTAGGGCTATTGGTCGATCGACGAGGGATAAGTATAAGCGTACCACGAGCTCATAAGCCCCAACGTTTCTCTTCAGTGAGTGTTATGCAAGTACTATAGCTCACACAGTAGCTAGCCTACTAATATGAAGAATCATCAAACAAGCCCTGCTGATATGATAAACAGTTCAAACTTACATCTAAGCATGCCATATATTACGTCAAAAGCTGGTGAGGATACATCTATTTCCATAACTCGGAGAGGGTTAGCATGATTCACTATCAAACAAAAGTAGCAAGATCCGCCCACACAAGACAGTGCACTAGCCCTAAGATGGTTTCATAACACGCATCGTTTTTGTAATTCAACACAAGGAAATGCAAACTACCCTGAAGGATTAGCGCGACCAACTATTTCTTGTCATCGATCTCTTGGGCAACGACCATAGCACGGACAGCGGCATGGGAATCGATTTCTGGGGCGATGTCCGCAGGATGGACAGCGGCATCAGAATCGATCTCTGGGGCGATGTCCACAGGATGGACAGCGGCATCAGAATCGATCTCTGGGGCGATGCCAACAGGACGGGCCACGACATCGGAATCATCAAGGATGTCCACCGGCACCTTCACAACCCTAACATATTAGCAAGCACATTGCAAATAATCAAAAACCAAACCTATGGTAATAAGCCATTATTTTTTACCTTGTGCAGCTCACCGGGGGATCTCATCCCTCCGGGGGCCATCTCCTCATCCTCGATGGGGACCATCACCTTGCCAGGGGAATACTGCTTATCAACAGCGACTATGTCCTCAAACTCGGTCTTGAGCCTCACATAGGTGGCAATCAGAGTTCCCGGGGTAGGCACGATGGGGCCCTTGCTGTTCTTCCAACTTTCTTTGAGGAGTTCGTGCGCCAACGTCCTCAACTCTTGGGCCAGTGCTTGTTTCTTGGAGTTCTTCGTCTCCATGGGTTGGCCTGCCAACATGGTCAACTCTTTGGTCGGTGCTCGCTTCCTGGAGATCGCTGTCTCCAGTGGGTTGTCCGCCGGCAACTCTTGCCTAGTGCTCCAGGATCCATCAATGAACTGACAAACAAAAAGCAATCGAAAGGAAACCACAATCGCAATGAAAACGGGAAAAGAATAGGATGTGAGAATCGGTCGGTGCCTCGCAAAAAGAAGATTCTTGGAATGAAAATATAGCAGCATAACTGATTCGCCCACCTTTCCTTCATCGGTACAGAAGAAAAATGGCAGAAGTGAGTAGCCTGGAGTGAGGTTTTCTTCTAGAAAGGGAAGAAAGGGCTTGAACGAGCGTTCCAGTGAAATGATGGTTGCTTCGTCAAGTCCAACTTGCAGGCCACCTTACCACTGCTGGTAAAGGTGTGGGTTTGTGATATGACGGGTCATGACGGCCAAACCGGGGTGACAGGTGAGTCTCGGCTGTAGCACCTCGCTGTGATTTGGTGGATGGCATGCAGGCCTGGATGCTTTGAAATGTCCCGCATGTAGATAGAGCGGCTAGTCATATAGGAGTGCTCAATATTGTGCACCGCGACCAAGGCGGAGAGGAAAACGAGAGAACTATGTAATTAATGCATGAGTTTAATTAGGGTAGTTTTGTAAAGTACGAGATACATTCCTCCAATCGCAAAATGCCTTGGTTCATGAGGTTTGAGATTTGAGACCTATAAACCGGAAGGGAGGGGGTACTGCACACGGTGTAGTCTAGTCACTTGTTGAATTCTCTAGAAAGGCAAATACTCCTTTCTGGTTTACAGGTCTATACTACTCCCTCCGTCTAAGGTGTGTAAGTCATCTTACGAAAACCAAATAGTCCCAAAACACTTAGGCGCGGTACATTAACTTCTACCTTGTTTCTTGTTTCTTGACATATCAACCAATAAGAGATGAGAGGTGTGCATGCTTTTAATGACTTGCAATGGCTAGTTCATTGCATGCAATGCTATTAATTAGCAAATAAACATTGGTGACCCAGGAGGAAAGCGGTGCTAAGCGCGTGGACCTATGCAGAATGAGTATCAACCAATGGATAATGGAGTTTAATTGTTAAACAATACTCCCTCCTTTCCGGTTTATAGGGCTTATCTCAAAGTTTTATGTTTTCCATTTTATAAGGCTCAATTTGGTTGTTTTCCATCACATTTTCAGATTCCAAGGTGCATTAAATCATTGCATGCAAGTATTAAGAGAAATTTGACCAATGCATGTACTTTATGCATGCATGCATTGCAATCAATGCATTGATAAACATAAATTTTTGAGGAAAACAAGAGCATTAATTAGGTGCTTTTGCAAAACTACAAACTGTATTCCACCACTAACCATCTACATTGATTGGTGCGATTTTTGAATTGAGCACTATAAACCGGAAAGGAGGGAGTAGCAATTTTGTCTCATGCAAGAGCCTGGCTAGTATATGTGTGCTCCAAGGAACCGTACCACGCGAGCGTTCCCAACTGCCACGTTCGGGTTGCGCTTGGCTCTTCGCCTCTTCGAGAAGACGAACAATGATGCTACTCCTACTTCTACAGTATTGAATCCATTGCTGCATGTCCGTCCACCTCGTGCGGGAGGGATAGCGTGTAGTGAAAGCTTCTACTTACTGCTCCTGCCTTTGCGTCTATGACAGGTGGGCCCAACAGGTGGTTGGCCCTCCTGTCATGCAGCCAAAGGCAGGTGTAGTTAAGGCACCGGAGCTCAGTCCACGAGGAGAGGGCGTCGTAGTAATCAAATTTCTCAGTCTTGTACGTGTTGACGCGACGCATCAAAGCACTGCACTCAATAAAAGTCTTTTTACACATTTCAAATGGGCTACTTTGTATGTAGGAGTAGACATATTCTGCTTCATATGTAGTCACTTGTTGCAATCTCTAAAAAGACTTATATTTGGAAATGGAGGGAGTACAACGCATGCATGCATGTCGTGACTTTCCTTTTGATACTTGCATGTGTTGATTTGATGCACCTTGCTAAATTTTGACTATAAATTTAACTAACCAAATTTTCATGCATGTCACAAAAAATTACGGGGCTGTTTGGATTGTGACTATGTTTGTCTTATGTTGCCACATTATATTTCCCACACTTGCCACACTTGCCTAACCTGAGTTGCTCAAATTGTTAGACACACTTTGGCTTGCCTAAGGGAATCTTGCCACAATTTTTGTGTCTATGACATGTGGGGTTCACTGCTAAAAAAAATTGTTGTCTTAGGTGTGGCTAATAAAAAAGACTTATATTTAGGAATAGAGGGAGCAGAAAATATAAATAATAATGCATGTTGGGGCAACCCACGTTTCCGCTAATTTTAGCCGTGGGCTTGTTCACAATTTTTACGAGGGGGTGGTTGTTCATTTAATGGAGGGACTTGTAGTACCAGACTTGAGCGATACAAAGTGCGACTGGCACACCGTAACACCACTTGGAACAAGCGGTAGCTATCTCAAAAAACAATCAACAACTAAAAAAACCGCGACCTGGCATGTAGTAGTACACAATTTTAAACGATTGTTTTGATGGAGTGAAAAAGGAAAACTACCCCACTACTTATATATAGGCCGGAGCCTCCGTGCTTGCTTGCTAGGGTTGCTCTATTCTCATACTCTCATCCTCTCCAGATCTAAACAAGATAGGGGTAGTAACATTGTCTTTCTCCCTTCAAAAAACTCTGGCTTTCTATCCTCACCGCTGGTTACACATCCGGACGTATCCCCCTCCGCCTGTGAAGGGGAGGAGGGGAAGCATTTAGGCCAACGTCGACATCGAGGGAGGAGACCCACTGCCGGCCGCACCGTTATCTCTGGCATAGCGCCGGCGCGGGAGGTCCTCCGATCCCTTCGTCGTTTCCTGTGGGCGGATCCGGCCTCCTGCCGCCCACCTATCCACATCCCGACGACCTTCAGGTATATCTTTGTTCGAAACCACATTATCTCTTCTTCCCCAGCTCGCTACGTCGCTACATGTGCATCATTTTCTACCTCTCAGCCCCTCTTGATCGGATGGTCCAACGTCACCTATTTTTTTCTTCTATTGTTAGAGGTAAAGCTACTTCATGGAGTCGAATATTGTACTCCCTCCATCTGAAAATACTTGTCATTGAAATGGATGTATCTATATGTATTTTAGTTCTAGACACATCCATTTTGATGACAAGTAATTCCGAACGGAGGGAGTACGTGGTTCAAACAAGAAATAAAGTGGTGGTGGAGGAATTTAGTATGTACATCTGACTTGGTACAAACAGGAAGGAAAGGGGATGAAAGTAGTACAGACTGGTCATCCAACCGGTCTCTTGGTCGAAAAGGGAAATATAGGGGTAACGTTGTACACAGTGGTATGACTAGGACTAGATTTTCTATCCACACATAGGAGTAGGTGGCTAGAGTGAACAAAAATGGGACCAACCCAGATATGTTTTTTGGATGTTTGTTTCTCGGGGCAACAAACTATGAATCACCACTTTATGCCCCTGTTTACGTACATGGTGTTGTACTGCTGGTGCACCCACTTTCCCATGCCCTTATACCAAATATTTAGGCTTCGGTCGGTATAAAGGGGCAGAAAACATAGATCTTGATGAAAATAGAGGAATAGGAAAGGAATGTAGGTATAAAGCTATGGAACAACGAACCGGAGGAAACTCTCAAGAGAATGTGTTCGGATGGACTACGAAATGTATAGATTTGTTTTTTAGAGTAGCATGCTTGGCAGTATGAGATGCTATTTGTTTATTCAGCTGCACAGTGACTAATCTTGTCCTCACCTCACGTACCACACATAGGTTGATTTTTTTATTCCGGCAAACACATCACAGCAACATGTCTAACACATGGCAGCGAGCGCCTGCCTCGGGCTTCCGCTCAAAAAATGAGCAGCGCGTGGATGTTTCTAATCCTACGGAATCAGCACTACCAGACCAGCTTTCCTATGAAACACTATTCACCTTTCCCATGTTCCGAACGGTTGGAAGGGAAAGAATACCGTAGGAATTGGGTTCCTACAAAAATCCTGCACCAAACCTCTGAACTGAACACAGCCTTAGCTGTTCTTAATATAATGTCCCTGGTAAAAATGAAGCCATGCCACTATTTTTGCCCGTAATTGTTTGAGACTCTCACAAGTTTAGCCAAATGTTTTTTCCTATAATTGTTTGAGACTCTGACTGTTTCCTCTGTGCCTTTTTGTGCAAACAGGGATATCCAGTTCACCTGGTTGCTGTTTTGACCTTTTGGTGCACTGCACAAAACTCTTCTTAAAAGAAGTGACTTTTGTCTTTGTTTAAGCGGAATGTCGAATGGAACAGTTGGTTCATTTGGTGGAACTGCACAAAGGGAGATCGGTGTTCCAATCCTCATCATCCATATTGGCGCCATAACCTTCCATTAGGTAAGAATGATATTTAATGCATGTGTTCATCTTTATTTTCCGACTGCCATGAGAAAATAATGTTGTTTTTTACTAGTACACGTGTACTCCCTCACTGACAAAACCAATTCTGAATTAGAAGGCCAATCAAGTACTTGGTTTCACCAACTAGTGAGGAGAAAGAGAAACAGAGTATGAAGAGGAAGAAGAAGAAGAATAAACAGTGCCAAGACGATCTTGCTGAAGCCAGAGGCCTCAGTCGAGGCCATTCAAGGGCTCCGGCAACGACTACCTTACATGTGAGACGACCCTCCAGGGAGCCCTTCCACTTCTGCTGTCTCACTTAATTAATTAGGAGTACTTAAGTACCACTAATTTATTATTTCCTAATTTTCCTGTTGGAGTTAAACAAATATTTAGTAGGACCCTATGCTGAATCATGTACGTGTGAATGTTTGTCTATGGAGGTGAATCATGTGGTGGAGCAGGGAGCGAATATTATTAGTGTCATGACATAATAGTGCTATTGTTTTGCATGTCAATTTATTGCCATTGGTTCAATGAGGCAATGTTTTGCGTATTGTCCATCATGAATTTGATGCTACTGTCTGAGTAATATGCTAATGTCTTCCTATCCTTTCTCACTGAGGTAATGAAGGTTTCACCTTGTTCCTATTTGTGTAAAAAGGGATCATGTTGTGCCAATCATACATTTTAGTGTAACTACACAAGACAATACAATGAACTATATCCCAGCCAGTGCTTTATCTCTGCTGGAAGTTCTTGATAATCTTCGATATAATCTCAAAGACCTTTGGTAAACAAGAGTGATTTCAACCATACATTTGAAGTGCACAAAAACATATACTATTGTGTGATTCCAGTGAGTGCTTTATCATCTCTTATGTGACTACATGAATAAGCTTTTTCTCTCAAGTTGGTACGGGCCTAAGGCCTTCATCCATATTAGTTTGCTTTCATCTCTATTTGTATCGTGCTACTGTCATGAGAAACTCCTTTATCTTTGCACTTTTAAGTTTTGTAACCTATGATAAATGGCAATGCTTTGAGTGTTGAGTTGAGCTAATTGGCACTGATTAAATAAACTAATACCTCTCTTTAAGCAAGACTACTATGTTGCTAACTTTACCCATTAAGATAATGAGGGTGCTTCTATTTGTTAGTGTATGTTTCATCAACTAGTCCCACTATTACAGTAATCTCACTCTCTCAATATATGTGCCAACAGGGATGCTCGATTTTGGTGGAATTGCACAAAAACTTTGGGTGCTTCATTGCCTCGGCAGCTTCCGTCCTTTCCTGTCAGTCGCTAATCTCCGCTTGCTTTGTTCCTTTGCTGTCAGTCGCTTGGCTTATCTCGGCTTCCAGTCAAAGGAAATAGTAATTGATATGCTACCTCACACAGGTTGGTACTGGTCTTTATCCTGATTATTATGCCTGTCATATGTATTGGTAATTTGGTATTGTGCTACTGTTTGCCGATTTCATAAAGGAGTATTCTGGAGCCTGAACTCGCAAGCAAATCATTACATCGGGTGACTTCAGTAGAACTGCACAAAATGATCAGATGGACAGGTACTTATGCTGCTGCTATGTACTCCAAAGTTCACTCAGACAAGCATCGATATTGACAATAAGTGCCTATATTCATTCGAATATCGACCGGCATCAACCAATTGTCAAACTCCAAGTATTAGGAGAGTGAACGCCAAAAATATTGCTTGGTGCATAGCCCAGAAAAATGCAGTCCAGTCTTTGGTCCCAACTTGTGCCTTTTGGTTATCGGCACATATGGTAGCGAACTATATGGCATGGAGTCTAAAGATTCCACACAAGTTGGTTGACGTGTATATTCATCTGGCACTTAATCAGTCTGCACGCCATGGATGCTCCATTTCAGTTGAACTGCACAAAAAATTTGGGTGGTTCATTTTCTCAACCGCCTCCTTTCTCGTCTGCAGTGTAGAATTTTGGCGAGATACATGACCAAGATGAGCCAGTAAACTAGTTGGATGAAAGTAGTGGCCAAGTTGCTCAATCCTCCCTCGGCACGAGGCCACTATTTGAGGATAAACCTACAAGCAAAGTTCAGATTGTCTGTGCTGCCTCTTATGTACTCGAAAGTTTACTCGTACAAGAACTAATTTTAGCAAGAAGTACCTCCGATTGAACACCATTTACCAGTCTGTACCCTAGGTAATTAAAGTTCGTCCATGGATCATATTGGCTGTGATCTCAATCATTTGGATGCATCAACATATCTGAATCTTTTTATCAATTATGTATGAATATTGTCGTGTGATCTATCAATCATTTGGATGTATAGGTATGCTGAGCTTGTGTATATATTAATATTTTGAGTTGTTGATAGTGAATGTTGGCAATGAATATGAACGTGTCCTGTGAACCTGAGTTTGATATGAATGTTTACCTTTTCTGTTGTATTTGTGTGTGAACTTGTTAGTATGCCTACTGTGGGGTATAAAACGCAGGTCTCTTATAAAATTAATGCTGTGTCCAATTTATGTTTTCCCTTCTAACCACATATATATTTATATTATTACTATTATCATATATTTTATAGAGACTTATATATACATTATAAAAACATCCCACGTGTTATTAACTTATAAAAGTAAATGTTTAACGGAAAATCCTGGTTGTTTTTGACTCACAAGCAAGGAAAATCCTGGTGATTACGTACAAAAGCTTGCGAAGATTTTGAAGGACCAATTTAATAATAACGCGCTCATTTTTATTTTGAGCAATAACTCTCTAATTTCTTAATTATATATATATAAAATGTGCCTCTCCGGTTTATTCTTGCTCCTTCTACCATAACATTATATATATATAACTAGCCCAGCTAATACGTGTATTTCAATGAAGTGCAAATGGGCTGGGATTTCTAAGAAAATATAAATGGGCCTGACTGATGCGAAATTATTTGTTGACCCAGCCCAGCAAATGGACTGTACATTCTAGAAAACATGGGTTAAATATATGCCACATTTTTGCAGGCAGACATGTGGGCCAATAGGTTGAAGCCTACGCAGGGCGTTGTCAACTTGGTCAACAAATGATTGTGTCCTCCACAGCCATTGGATTTACATCAACACGGCCGGCATGCACCTTCAATCTCTCGTCTTCTTCCTCCAGCGTCGCCGGGGCCGCCTGGTCCGGCCTCCGGCGGCTAGCGGCTCTGCTTAGCACGCATCGCTGCGGAGCGCTACCTGTCGGTGTCAAAACCGGCGGATCTCGGGTAGGGGGTCCCGAACTTTGCGTCTAAGGATGATGGTAAGAGGAGATAGGGGATACGATGTTTACCCAGGTTCGGGCCCTCTCTATGGAGGTAATACCCTACTTCCTGCTTTATTGATCTTGATGATATTAGTATTACAAGAGTTGATCTACCACGAGATCGTAGAGGCTAAACCCTAGAAGCTAGCCTATGGTATGATTGTTGTATATATCTATCGACTAGCCCGGCCTTAGTTTATATAATGCACCAGAGGCCTAGGATAACAAGAGTCCTAGCCGAATACGCGGTGGGGGAGAAGTCCTTGTCTTGATCGCCAAGTCTTGTGGAATCTTCCTTGTATGCGGCAGCTGTCCGGACTGGCCCATGAGTATACGGCCATGGGGGTCCTAGGCCCAATCCAACTGATCGGGAGATGACGTGGTGAGTACCCCCTAGTGCAGGACACCGTCAGTATCCCCTTGAACCGGTCTTCAAGTTGGGGATGCTCATTGATTCTTCCGAACTGTTCTTCATCTTCGGTCGTCGGTCTTGAAAACTGGTTCAACAAATCTTCTATCTTGAGGATCGCCGAAGTGCATCCGAAGAGTTTACACGTTGGGTATCCGAGGAGTCCCTTTAAGTTTCCGGCCTTTATTAATGCCTTGTTATTTTTATGCCACACCTCGGGTTTGAAGTTGTTCCCGGGCGGCAGTGTCCTCTTGCGTCTGAGCTCCAACACCAGACTGCATTCGAGGTATCTTTAGCAGCCGAGCAGCAACGCTGGACTGCTTCCGAGCTCCAACGTCGGAATGTATCCGAGCTCCAACGTCGGACTGTGTCCAAGCTCCAATGCCGTACTATATCCAAGAAGTCATAGATCATCTTGGTCCAAAAAAGTTGAAGGAGTTTAGCCGAGCTTAATGCCGAAAATGCCCTCTATGGAGCCAGCCACTGGTGTCTGAGCTTTATGCCGGACTGCTTCCGAGGTGGTGCACCACCTTGGCCATGGGCTGATTTTTATGAATTTAATTCCGAATTGTGCAATGTAATCTCTGACGAGATGTATAGCCAGTATCCCTCAAGGTGCGTGTTGGCCTAATATCCGAGATGTACCTGAAGGAAAACATGAAACTGCTGATCCTAGTAGCCCCTGAGACTCAGGTCGTTGCGCCAAATCGGCTTGAGGATCAACTCCTAGCTCGGCAGCATACGTAGGAATAGAAACGCGGTATAATATATTGGGGAAAATAGTGATCGGCGAAAGGCCCTTGATAGAGGGTCTCGAGAAGTTGCCGTAATATATTAGCTTGACGCCGTATAGGTCCAGATGGTACCCATTGTTGTCTGGAGACGCGTTTGCGCATATTTCGGTCAAGCCGAATACTGAGCACTTTGAATTTTCTGCATTGAATAGGCAATGCAGTAGCCCCCGAGACACTGGTCGGGTGGCAACACCAGATCAGGGGATCGATGTACCCGTTTAATATTTATAAATAATGAGTGCAAAGCCCAGTAGCCCCCAAGCCTTAATGTGGGCACGGGTGGCCAAACTAAGGATCGATATCCAGAGTAAAATCACAAAGGATGTGTAATGATTCTATGTATCCAAGTACTCTACATCATTAATGCTCGGATCCGCATTGTACAAAACTTTGTTGACCGACCATCGGCTTCAACCTCCTCAGCCAGTAGCCGAGGAGTGTTTGTCCTACCTTATAAATCCTTTATGAGGGCATAGATTTACAGCAAACAAGGCAATCCGACCATATGGTTTTATAAACAAAGGTTCGCGGAGAGATATGTTATATTACTTTTTAACGTAAGAAACATCTTCCAAAGAAAATAGTCCCACTATCGGTTCCTTTCTTTGGTTTGTCATGCTAAGCATGATCATGAAACCTCAGCCCCGATCAATGTGGGAGGAAAGTATTCAGGATTTAGTTCGGGGAAAGTTCCCGAATTTTGTGGTATTAATGAACCAAAAAATTTACTTCCATTGTTGCCGACCAATGTGATCCTTTAAGATTGCTAGCTTTCGGCTTCACCCAGTCTGAGGTACTTAACTCGGATGACCCGGTAGTAACAATCACAGAGGTGCTCCCTTTACCGCCTAGCCGAACAATCGGGAACGTAGGGGTAAGCACAGGAGCCAGGCAACCCAGCTTGGCCAAAAATCCTAAGTCAAATTGATGCATATTTATGGCTTTATATAACAATAATTACGGAAGGCAATGCTTGTGTAATGAATACAAATGCTGATGATATATACTTATTTTGACCCCATTGCGACCGTTTATAAGTTGAAAGTGGCCCATCATCGGCTTCTACCCCTTTGTAGATACTACGCAGGGTGTTTCTGCAATAACCCGACAACCCTTAGCCGACCTCTCGGTGCCCGGAGGCGGTTGTGTTAGTGGAAACGAGGCAATCAGATATCTTGGCTTTATAACTTTCGCTTAGTCATAGGAGCTTTAAAATGGGGAAGCTAGCTACGAGCCCCCGTTTAGTGTTCGGCGACAACTGAGGTCAAGCCGTAAACACTTCAGCCAATGTTATGAACAGCTCATCATTTAACACGGTCATCGGATCGCTGACCAGTTTGCACTTACTGTGACAGTCAGTTTTCGGCTTTCTCCACTGAGCTGCTTAACCATGCGAGCTGGAAGCACAATCGCAGTGGTTCTCCTTTTGCACACCTAGCCGAACAAAGCGGAACGTAAGATTCAGGCAAAGGAGCCGGGCAACCCAACTATTGACCGAAGACACAATTCGAAACTGATGCATATATAGCAATATCCGAGATTTTTTGCCGAATCCCTAAAGGTGTCTGGCGTTGCACTGCGAGACTAATGCAGGAAACACAGAAATAGTTTGAAAGTGCCGTAGGCTCGAAAAGCCAAAAACCTTATTCAAAATTTTAATGTCCGAACTAGATCAAGTGTTCGGTGCCAATCCGAAAATTGGACTATAAAAAAAAGGTGCTTCTGTCATGCTTTAACGTGACACATCCTATCTCAAGACTCCAAGCGGGTCAGCCTATGGCCTCAACCTCCTTATCCTGAAGGCGGTGTGCTTCTCCGAGGCTAGTTTAGCAAACTGCACTCGAGCGGATTTAGAGAGAAGCAAGGCTATCCGGCTATTGACCACACACTTGCATCGAGAAAGGAGTGATAGAAAAAAGACTTTGCAGCGACCAAGAAGAAAAACAGCTCATACTAATTTAAGAGTCCCCAAGTGACTTGGGTAAAAGAATTTTATGTATAATGATTGTATGTACCGAAGTACTAATATCATATCTTAGTTCACCCGACCTTTAAACGCGTCTTAACCGACCATCGGCTTCTCCCTCTTCGGTCAAGGACCGAAAAGTGTTATGTACTCCACCTGTCGAGAATATCAATGGTGTTTCCGATAACCAGGCAATCAGGCCATAAGGCTGTAATAGACAAAGCACGCTCAGGGAACTTATGCTATATTACTAACAAAGTGTAAGAAGCATCTTCGAAGAAAATAGTACCCCCACCGATACCTTTCTTCGGTGCTCATTGTTACTATGAGACTTGTGCAATAGATTTTTTGTACTCATGAGTTCCGTTGTGTGCCGACCGTAATTGAAAACAGTAAGAGCGCTAGCTTTCGGCTTCACCCAGTCTGAGGTCCGGCTCGGGATGAACCGATCGTGACAATCGCAGAGGTGCTCCCTTTACTCCCTAGCCGAACAATCGGGAACGTATTGGTAAACACAGGAGCCAGGAAACCCAGCTTGCAAATCACTTAAGTCAATATGGTGCATATTGTGGCGTAATACGCGAACAAGGAACGAAGCCGTACAAGTATAATCATATGCAAGAGGAAAAACTTCATAAAGGAAGCCCCCAAGGAAACGGGGTATTTGAATTTGCGTGTCACAAACAAAGTTTGGACACGGAAGTTTTTAGCAAACAACCTTTTGTCAAAAAAGGTATAATACTTGGTCGGACCGAACAGAATTTAAAACTGAAAGTTTTTTAGCATGAAAGCGACTTAGCTGGTTAATGTGCTCGGTGTTGATGACGCGGTCCTAGCTTGATGCGGGACAAGGTCCCAGCCCCCAAGCCGGTCTCGAGGTGGCGGAACGAAGAGCTCGGCAATCCGAAGTGGCGACGTAGCACGACCAATGTAGTCCGGTAGAGTGACGCCGAAGAGACCACGCGACGCAGTCAAAGTCCATTACCTGCACATGTAAAATAGTGCGGTCCAGGAAATAGTAAGAATATATATAATCCTTGTGTAATTTCTTTGCGCGAAAATAATTTATTTAAAGAGATGTGGCCTGGTGCTGAAGCCAATGTCGATGCAGGGCGTCAGCATGACGCAGTGACAAAGCCTGAATTTGCAGGGCGGTCCGGGCTCCGGGTGCAGCGTTCGCCGAACTATGTATGGAAACTGACCGAACCACCACACAACCGTTTTTAATGTGGCCGCCATTTGATAGACATGTGTACAGATGATGGAACAAACAAGAGTAATAATTCCTTAAGAAAAATAAACCCAACAAGCAAAAGATGTTAGGATTAATAGCACCTGGTTTATTTGTTGTAGTAGTCCGAAGAAAAGCGACTCCCAAAATTGGGACTTGATCCGCATACCCATTGCCTGATGGGCGATGAGGCGATGGCATGGCAACGCTGGTAAAGGTTGACTCGCCAAGGCAAAGCCCCGGTCCACCGTGGCGAAGTTGGTTGGTCGGCCGGTGTCGCCGGGTTACCGGTGTCGATGAAGGGATGACGAAGTCCCCGGTCCGGACAAGGAGACGGAGCAAATCGATGAGGAGACATTGCAGCTGCCATGTCAGCCGAGTTGTTGAAGTAGTTCGGTGTTGGTGGACATTGGCTCGATGAAGCAACAGTTCGGCCATGCCGATGAAGGTTGTAACTTGTGACGTGGTCAATACTGGCTTGCTGAAGTGGCCGTGCGACGATGCCGGTGTGCCCGCTCCGTGTAATCCGTGGGGCGGTGATGTTTTATCTTTGGCGAGTCGAACAAGACTCTTATTCGACTCGCCGAGGTGAGTATCCGAAGAAGTTGAGCTCGGCTCAAAAAGCGACGACATGTCTAGCGCAGGTCGGCAGCCGTGGAGCTATATTGCCGGACTGGTTTGACACCAGCGTGATGGCGGAGATTACCTCAGAGGAGGATTAAAATTTTATGGGGGCGTGTTAAAAACAATGCGCAATACCTTAGAAGAAAATTCCTTTTAAAAAGGTTGTCAAATATCACGTTCATAAAGAAACATGAATTCGGGTCGGATCCGTATTCGTGTAGGAAACAGATCTGAAAAGTGATGCACTAATCAGGAGGTTCCCGGAGTTTGGACGGTCGGATCGAGCTAAATGCTTGACAGGTGGTAGATATAGGAATTCCACAGCCGATCAACGGTTGGATCTTCCAAAGGACATCCGAGCTAGATGTTGGACACCACGCTCCAAACTCGTCCGGATTCTCGTCCAGATTCAATGCGGCTCCGGTATATCAGAGATTGCCGGAGATTCCTCCATCGGAACTCGACAAAATTTTCCAGGGTCATTGTAGACTCAATTCCGCACAATTCCACCGAAGCAATCATTAAAGTGACACTCGAGGAGGCGGTGGTGGCGGATACATGTTCGCTGTCCAGAAAAACAGCACGGTCGCCCGAGGGCAATGTTGACGTTGAGCCGCTGAGCACCATGGATGATTCCTCCATGATCTTGATAGAGATCGGAGTTGATGTTGATGAAGTCCCTTGTCCGAACATGACGATTGGAGGCAGGGCATAGTATTCGGTCGAGCCGAGGTGACCGGTTGAGCCGGTGACGAAGAATTCGACGTCGCAGTTGATCTGCTGACGAGCCATTGATCCTTTTGCCGATCACACAGTGGAACTCTCAATGAAAGCACCAATGTCGGTGTCAAAACCGGCGGATCTCGGGTAGGGGGTCCCAAACTGTGCGTCTAAGGATGATGGTAACAGGAGACAGGGGACACGATGTTTACCCAGGTTGGGGCCCTCTCTATGGAGTTAATACCCTACTTCCTGCTTGATTGATCTTGATGATATGAGTATTGTTGAAAATATGCCCTAGAGGCAATAATAAAAGGATTATTATTATATTTCCTTGTTCGTGATAATTGTCTTTTATTCATGCTATAATTGTATTATCCGGAAATCGTAATACACGTGTGAATACATAGACCACAATATGTCCCTAGTGAGCCTCTAGTTGACTAGCTCGTTAGTCAATAGATAGTCATGGTTTCCTGACTATGGACATTGGATGTCATTGATAACAGGATCACATCATTAGGAGAATGATGTGATGGACAAGACCCAATCCTAAGCATAGCACAAGATCGTGTAGTTCGTTTTGCTAGAGCTTTTCGAATGTCAAGTATCTCTTCCTTAGACCATGAGATCGTGTAACTCCCGGATGCCGTAGGAGTGCTTTGGGTGTACCAAACGTCACAACATAACTGGGTGACTATAAAGGTGCACTACAGGTATCTCCGAAAGTGTCTGTTGGGTTGACACGGATCGAGACTGGGATTTGTCACTCCGTATTACGGAGAGGTATCACTGGGCCCACTCGGTAGTGCATCATCATAATGAGCTCAATGTGACCAAGTGTCTGGTCACGGGATCATGCATTACGGTACGAGTAAAGTGACTTGCCGGTAACGAGATTGAACGAGGTATTGGGATACCGACGATCGAATCTCGGGCAAGTAACATACCGTCTGACAAAGGGAATAGTATACGGGGTTGCTTGAATCCTCGACATCGTGGTTCATCCGATGAAATCATCGAGGAGTATGTAGGAGCCAACATGGGTATCCAGATCCCGCTGTTGGTTATTGACCGGAGAGCCGTCTCGGTCATGTCTGCATATCTCCCGAACCCGTAGGGTCTACACACTTAAGGTTCGGTGACGCTAGGGTTATTAGGAAGACTTGTATGTGATTACCGAATGTTGTTCAGAGTCCCGGATGAGATCCCGGACATCATGAGGAGTTCCGGAATGGTCCGGAGGTGAAGATTTATATATGGGAAGTTGTCATACGGTCACCGGAAAGTTCCGGGGGCATATCGGTATTGTACCGGGGCCACCGGAAGGGTTCCGGGGTCCACCGGAGGGCCACCTCTCTGGAGGGCCTCATGGGCCGTGGGGGCAGGGAACCAGCCCTGGAGGGCTGGGCGCGCCGCCCCCCTTGGGCCCATGCGCCTAGGGTTGGGGGGAAATCCTAGTGGGGGCGCCCCCTCTTGCTTGGGGGGAAAGCCCCCCTCCCTGGCCGCCGCCCCCCCTCTAGATCTCATCTAGAGGGGGGCGGGCCCCTTTCCCCTTCCCCTATAAATAGAGGGGCGAGGGGAGGGCTGCACACACAATCAAAGGCGCAGCCCCTCCCCAACACCTCTCCTCCTCCGCATGTGCTTGGCGAAGCCCTGCCGGAGAACTGCCACTCCATCACCACCACGCCTTCGTGCTACTGTTGGAGCCTTCTTACTCAACCTCTCCTCCCCCCTTGCTGGATCGAGAAGGAGGAGACGTCAGCCGCTCCGTACGTGTGTTGAACGCGGAGGTGCTGTCCGTTTGGCACTTGGTCATCGGTGATTTGAATCACGGCGAGTACGACTCCATCATCCCCGTTCTCTTGAACGCTTCCGCACGCGATCTACAAGTGGTATGTAGATGCATCTCTCTCCTATTACTCGTTGCTTAGATGAACTCATATATGGATCTTGGTGAAACCGTAGGAAAAATTTTATTTTCTGCAACGTTCCCCAACAGTGTTATCATGAGCTAGGTCTATGCGTAGTTCTCTTTTGCACGAGTAGAACACAATCAGTTGTGGGCGTAGATGTTGTCAACTTTCTTGCCGCTACTAGTCTTATTTTGCTTTAGCGGTATTGTGGGATGAAGCGGCCCGGATCGACCTTACACGTATGCTTACGTGAGACAGGTTCCACCGACTGACATGCACTAGTTGCATAAGGTGGCTAGCGGGTGTCTGTCTCTCCCACTTTAGTTGGAGCGGATTCAACGAAAAGGGTCCTTATGAAGGTTAAATAGAAGTTGACAAATCACGTTGTGGTTATTCGTAGGTAAGAAAACGTTCTTGCTAGAACCCATTTGCAGCCACGTAAAAGATGCAACAAACAATTAGAGGAGGTCTAACTTGTTTTTGCAGCAATTGTCATGTGACGTGATATGGCCAGAAGTTGTGATGAATGATGAATGATATATTGTGATGTATGAGATCATGTTCTTGTAATAGGAATCACGACTTGCATGTCGATGAGTATGACAACCGGCAGGAGCCATAGGAGTTGTCTTAATTATTGTATGACCTGCGTGTCATTGATTCAACGCCATGTAAATTACTTTACTTTATTGCTAAACGTGTTAGCCATAGTAGTAGAAGTAATAGTTGGCGAGCAACTTCATGGAGACATGATGATGGAGATCATGATGATGGAGATCATGGTGTCATGCCGGTGACAAGATGATCATGGAGCCCCGAAGATGAAGATCAAAGGAGCTATATGATATTGGCCATATCATGTCACTACTTTATATAATTGTAGGTGATGTTTATTATGTTTTATGCATCTTGTTTACTTAGAACGGTGGTAGTAAATAAGATGATCCCTTATAATAATTTCAAGAAAGTGTTCCCCCTAACTGCGCACCGTTGCTAAAGTTTGTCGTTTCGAAGCACCACGTGATGATCGGGTGTGATAGATCCTTACGTTCACATACAACGGGTGTAAGACAGTTTGCACATGCAAAACACTTAGGTTTAACTTGACGAGCCTAGCATGTACAGACATGGCCTCGGAACACAAGAGACCGAAAGGTCGAACATGAGTCGTATGGAAGATACGATCAACATGGAGATGTTCACCGACGATGACTAGTCCGTCTCACGTGATGATCGAACACGGCCTAGTCGACTCGGATCATGTAACACTTAGATGACTAGAGGGATGTCAAATCTGAGTGGGAGTTCATTAAATAATTTGATTAGATGAACTTAATTATCATGAACATTAGTCTAAAATATTTGCAAAATGTCTTGTAGATCAAATGGCCAACGCCATGTCACCATGAACTTCAACGCGTTCCTAGAGAAAACCAAGCTGAAAGATGATGGCAGCAACTATTCGGACTTGGTCCGAACCCGAGGATCATCCTCATAGCAGCCAAGAAACAATATGTCCTAGAAGCACCGCTAGGTGAAGCACCCATCCCGAGAACCAAGACATTATGAATACTTGGCAGTCTCGTGCGATGATTACTCCCTCGTTCAGTGCGGCATGCTTTACAGCTTAGAACCGGGCTCCAAAAGCATTTTGAGCAACACGGAGCATATGAGATGTTCGAGGAGCTGAAAATGGTTTTCCAAGCTCATGCCCGGTCGAGAGATATGAAGTCTCCGACAAGTTCTATAGTTGTAAGATGGAGGAAAACAGTTACATCGGTGAGCACATGCTCAAAATGTCAGGTTGCACAACCGCCTTGTCCCACTGGACATTAACCTCCCGGATGAGGCGGTCATTGACAGAATCCTTCGATCGCTCCCACCGAGCTACAAGAGCTTTGTGATGAACTACAATATGCAGGGGATGGTGAAGACCATTCTGAAGTATTCTCAATGCTGAAGTCAGCAGAGGTTGAAATCAAGAAAGAACATCAAGTGTTGATGGTCAATAAAACCACTAAGTTCAAAAGGGCAAGGGTAAGAAGAACTTCAAGAAGGACGGCAAAGATGTTGCCGCCCCGCAAAGCAAGTTGCCGGAAGAAGTCAAAGAATGGACCCAAGCACGAGACAGAGTGCTTTTATTGCAAAGGGAAGGGCCACCGAAGCGGAACTGCCCCAAATACTTAGCGGACAAGAAGGCCGCAACACTAAAGGTATATTTGATATACATGTAATTGATGTGTACCTTACCGAGACTCGTAGTAACTCCCGGTATTTGATACCGTGTCGTTGCTCATATTTGTAACTCACAGCAGAGCTGCGGAATAAACGGAGACTGGCGAAGGACGAGGTGACGATGCGCGTCGGAAATGGTTCCAAGGTCGATGTGATCGCCGTCGGCACGCTACCTCTACATTTACCTACAGGATTAGTTTTAAACCTCAATAATTTTATTTAGTGCCAAGTTTGAGCATGAACATTGTATCAGGATCTCGTTTAATGCGAGATGGCTACTCATTTAAATCCGAGAATAATGGTTGTTATATTTGTATGAGAGATATGTCTTATGGTCATGCTCCGATGGTCAATGGTTTATTCTTAATGAATCTCGAACGTAATATTACACATATTCATAGTGTGAATACCAAAAGATGTAAAGTTGATAACGATAGTCCCACATACTTGTGGCACTCGCCGCCTTGGTCACATTGGTGTCAAGCACATGAAGAAGCTCCATTCGATGGACTTTAGAGTCTCTCGATTATGAATCATTTGACACATGCGAACCATGCCTCATGGGCAAAATGACCAAGACTCCGTTCTCCAAACAATGGAGCGAGCAACCAACTTATTGGAAATCATACATACCGATGTAAAGCGGTCCATTGAGCGTTGAGGCTCATGGAGGATATCGTTATGTTCTCACTCTCACCGATGACTTGAGTAGATATGGGTATGTCTACTTGATGAAACACAAGTCTAAGACCTTTGAAAAGTTCAAGGAATTTCAGAATGAGGTAGAGAATCAACGTGACCTAAAAATAAAGTTCTTACGCTCAGATCGTGGAGGAGAATATTTAAGTCACGAATTTGGTACACACTTAAGGAAATGTGGAATCATTTCACAACTCATGCCGCCTGGAACACCTCAGCGTAATGGTGTGTCCGAACATCGTAATCGCACTCTATTGGACATGGTGCGATCTATGATGTCTCTTACCGATTTACCGCTATCATTTTGGGGATACGCTCTAGAGACAGCTACATTCACTTTAAATAGGGCACCGTCTAAATCCGTTGAGACGACACCGTATGAATTATGGTTTGGGAAGAAACCTAAGCTGTCGTTTCTAAAAGTTTGGGGATGCGATGCTTATGTCAAGAAACTTCAACCTGAAAAGCTCGAACCCAAGTCAGAAAAATGCGTCTTCATAGGATACCCTAAGGAAACCATTGGGTACACCTTCTACCTTAGATCCGAAGTCAAGATCTTTTATGCCAAGAATGGATCCTTTCTTGAAAAAGAGTTTCTCTCGAAAGGAGTAAGTGGGAGGAAAGTAGAACTCGATGAAGTACTACCTCTTGAACCGGAAAGTAGTGCAGCTCAGAAAATGTTCCTGTGGTGCCTACACCTCCGGAGAGGAAATTAATGATGATGATCAAGGTACTTGGATCAAGTTGCTACTGAACTTCAGAGGTCCACAAGGACACGCTCCACACCAGAGTAGTATGGCAACCCTGTCACGGAAATCATGTTGTTAGACAACGGGAACCTTCAACTATGAAGAAGCGATGGCGGGCCCGGATTCCAACAAATGGCTTGAAGCCATGCAATCCGAGATAGGACCCATATATGAAAACAAAGTATGGACTTTGACAGACTTGCCCGATGATCGGCGAGCGATAGAAAACAAATGGATCTTTAAGAAGAAGACGGACGCGGATGGTAATGTTACCATCTATAAAGCTCGACTTGTCGCTAAAGGTTATCAGCAAGTTCAAGGGATTGACTACGATGAGACTTTCTCTCTCGTAGCGAAGCTAAAGTCCGTCCGAATCATGTTAGCAATTGTCGCATACTATGATTATGAGATATGGCAAATGGACGTCAAAACGGCATTCCTTAACGGCTATCTTAAGGAAGAACTGTATATGATGCAGCCGGAAGGTTTTTTCGACCCTAAGAATACTAACAAGGTATGCAAGCTCCAGCGATCCATTTATGGGCTGGTGCAAGCATCTCGGAGTTGGAACATTCGCTTTGATGAGATGATCAAAGCGTTTGGGTTTATGCAGACTTATGGAGAAGCCTGCGTTTACAAGAAAGTGAGTGGGAGCTCTGTAGCATTTCTCATATTATATGTGGATGACATACTTTTGATGGGAAATGATATAGAGCTCTTGGACAACATTAAGGCCTACTTGAATAAGATTTTTTCAATGAAGGACCTTGGAGAAGCTGCTTATATATTAGGCATCAAGATCTATAGAGATAGATCGAGATGCCTCATAGGTCTTTCACAAAGCACATACCTTGATAAGATATTGAAGAAGTTCAAAATGGATCAGTCCAAGAAAGGGTTCTTGCCTGTATTACAAGGTATGAAATTGAGCTCGGCTCAATGTCCGACCACGGCAGAAGATATAGAAGAGATGAGTGTCATCCCCTATGCATCAGCCATAGGTTCTATTATGTATGCCATGCTGTGTACCAGACCTGATGTAAACCTTGCCGCAAGTTTGGTAGGAAGGTACCAAAGTAATCCCGCAAGGAACACCGGACTGCGGTCAAGAATATCTGAAGTACCGAAAAGGACTAAGGACATGTTTCGCTTTATGGAGGTGACGAAGAGCTCGTTGTAAAGGGTTACGTCGACGCTTAGCTTCGACACAGATCTGGATGACTCTAAGTCACAAACCGGATACGTGTATATGTTGAATGGTGGAGCGAGAAGCTGGTGCAGCTGCAAGCGAGCGCGCCGTGGCGGGATCTACGTGTGAAGCGGAGTACATGGCAGCCTCGGAGGCAGCGCATGAAGCAATTTGGGTGAAGGAGTTCATCACCGACCTAGGAGTCATACTAATGCGTCGGGGCCAATCAAACTCTTCTGTGACAACACTGGAGCCATTGCACTTGCCAAGGAGCCCAGGTTTCACAAGAAGACCAGCACATCAAGCGCCGCTCAACTCCATTCGTGAAAATGTTCAAGATGGAGACATAGAAATTTGCAAAGTGCATACGGATCTGAATGTCGAGATCCATTGACTAAACCTCTTCCATGGGCAAAACATGATCAACACCGTAACTCTATGGGTGTTCGATTCATCACAATGTAACTAGATTATTGACTCTAGTGCAAGTGGTAGACTGTTGGAAATATGCCCTAGAGGCAATAATAAAAGGATTATTATTATATTTCCTTGTTTCTGATAATTGTCTTTTATTCATGCTATAATTGTATTATCCGGAAATCGTAATACACGTGTGAATACATAGACCACAATATGTCCCTAGTGAGCCTCTAGTTGACTAGCTCGTTAATCAATAGATAGTCATGGTTTCCTGACTATGGACATTGGATGTCATTGATAACGGGATCACATCATTAGGAGAATGATGTGATGGACAAGACCCAATCCTAAACATAGCGCAAGATCGTGTAGTTCGTTTTGCTAGAGCTTTTCCAATGTCAAGTATCTCTTCCTTAGACCATGAGATCGTGTAACTCCCAGATGCCGTAGGAGTGCTTTGGGTGTGCCAAACGTCACAACGAATCGGGTGACTATAAAGGTGCACTACAGGTATCTCCGAAAGTGTCTGCGGGTTGACACGAATCGAGACTGGATTTGTCACTCCGTGACACGGAGAGGTATCACTTGGGCCCACTCGGTAGTGCATCATCATAATGAGCTCAATGTGACCAAGTGTCCGTCACGGATCATGCATTACGGTGCGAGTAAAGTGACTTGCCGGTAACGAGATTGAACGAGGTATTGGGATACCGACGATCGAATCTCGGGCAAGAACATACCGTCTGACAAAGGGAATAGTATACGGGGTAGCTTGAATCCTCGACATCGTGGTTCATCCGATGAAATCTTCGAGGAGTATGTGGGAGCCAACATGGGTATCCAGATCCCGCTGTTGGTTATTGACCGGAGAGCCGTCTCGGTCATGTCTACATATCTCCCGAACCCGTAGGGTCTACACACTTAAGGTTCGGTGACGCTAGGGTTATTAGGAAGACTTGTATGTGATTACCGAATGTTGTTCGGAGTCCCGGATGAGATCCCGGACGTCACGAGGAGTTCCGGAATGGTCCGGAGGTGAAGATTTATATATGGGAAGTTGTCATACGGTCACCGGAATGTTTCGGGGGCATATCGGTATTGTACCGGGGCCACCGGAAGGGTTCCGGGTCCACCGGAGGGCCACCCCTCTCGGAGGGCCCCATGGGCCGTAGGGGGCAGGGAACCAGCCCGGGAGGGCTGGGCGCCCCTTGGGCCCATGCGCCTAGGGTTGGGGGAAACCCTGGTGGGGCGCCCCCTTGGGGGCAAGCCCCTCCCGGCCGCCGCCTCCCTCCTCTAGATCTCATCTAGAGGGGGCCATCCCCCTTTCCCCTTCCCTATAAATATAGGGGCGAGGGGAGGGCTGCACACACAATCAAAGGCGCAGCCCCTCCCCTCCCCAACACCTCTCCTCCTCCGCGCGTGCTTGGCGAAGCCCTGCCGGAGAACTACCACTCCATCACCACCACGCCGTCGTGCTACTGTTGGAGCCTTCTTCATCAACCTCTCCTTCCCCCTTGCTGGATCAAGAAGGAGGAAACGTCATCCGCTCCGTACGTGTGTTGAACGCGGAGGTGATGTCCGTTCGGCACTTGGTCATCGGTGATTTGAATCACGGCGAGTACGACTCCATCATCCCCATTCTCTTGAACGCTTCCGCACGCGATCTACAAGTGGTATGTAGATGCATCTCTCTCCTATTACTCGTTGCTTAGATGAACTCATAGATGGATCTTGGTGAAACCGTAGGAAAATTTTTATTTTCTGCAACGTTCCCCAACAAGTATTACAAGAGTTGATCTACCACGAGATCATAGAGGCTAAACCCTAGAAGCTAGCCTATGGTATGATTGTTGTATATATCTATCGACTAGCCCGGCCTCGGTTTATATAATGCACCAGAGGCCTAGGATAACAAGAGTCCTAGCCGAATACGCCGGTGGGGGAGAAGTCCTTGTCTTGATCGGCAAGTCTTGTGGAATCTTCCTTGTATGCGGCAGCTGTCCGGACTGGCCCATGAGTATACGGCCATGGGGGTCCTCGGCCCAATCCAACTGATCGGGAGATGACGTGGTGAGTACCACCTAGTCCAGGACACCGTCACTACCCCACCGCCAGCCAGGCTATCCCTCCACCCCTCGACACCTCCTGTTATTCTCCACAGACTACAGCCCCACGCCGCAACAGAACTAGTTATAACCCTTCTCCTCCTCTCAATCTGCGACTCCACTGCCGCGTTTTCCCATCTCCGAGTCGTTCCTGTCCGGGGCCTCACCGTCGTCCACCACCTCGCTGTGTTCGGTGCGGCGTGGTCAACAAACGAGATTCATCGGAAGAGGACTGTACGTGGAGAGCCTGACGGCTGGGACCCACGAGGTCCATGGTCGCACGCAAGGAAAGTTCCTCCTTATTAAGCTGAAAAAAAATGTTTCCTCCACCTGACAGCTGGGACCCGCCGGCTGTATCTTTGCACGGAAGGAAGTGCCTCCTTGTTTTGTGAAAAAAAATATTCATCCTGTTGACAGTTGGGACCCGTCAGATTTGGTGACTGACTTGTGGGCCTACTAAGCAGACGTGTACCCACGGCTTTGTCAACTTAATCAACAAATGATTCTAGCAGCTGGAACGTTGGATGTTAATTCAACAGCCGTGCTCCTTCTTCAACCTCTATTCTTGCTCCTGTCTCCCGTGGGCGGCACCGCAGCCAGCTGCCGCCAAGACCAACCAAAGAAGTTTCCCACTCCTCTCCATATGCGACTCCACTGCCCCGTCTTCCCCATCTCCGGGTCGTTCCAGTCTGGGTGCACTCGACACGGTGTGGTCAACGTGGTCAACAACCGAGAGTCATCGGAAGATGACTGTACGTGAGAGGCTGATAGTGGGGACACACCACGCCCATGGACGCATGCATGCAACGGAATGCGGCGAGGTCAACGTGGTCAAGGAACGACTTCCATCCGAAGTATACTGTACGTGGAGAGTCTCAGCTGGGTCCACGGCCACAGCAAGTAAGTGCCTCCTTATTATGCAGAAAATAATGATTCCTCCAACTGACAGCAGGGACCCACTGGACGGGCCACCGTATTTTGCGAAAAAATCGTTTGCCCCCTGACTGCTGGGACCCACCTGACGGGCCACCGTATTTCGTGAAAAAATGTTCCCCCCGCTGTCTGCTCGGACCCACCGGAAGTGCCACCTTCTTACGCACAAAAAAATGAATACTCCCCCTGCTAGCTGGGACCCACCTTGGTGGGAGGCTGACTTGTGGGCCTACTAAGTTGACGGGGATGAAGGACTTTGTCAACTTAGTCAATATGAACGATTCTAGCTCCAGTGACCATACGATGTCCATCCAACGGCCGTAGTGCTTCTTCAACCTCTGGTCTTCTTGCTCCAGCCGCCCAAACCAGCGTCGGTCGTGCCTCATGCTCCTGCCTCCCATGGCCGGCTGTGCTTCCATGGAGGCCTCACCGCCCCCTACTATTCCCACCGCTGGCCAGGCCCTGCGGCGATGGCAGCCTCACACCGCAGCCAAACCAGTGAACCCTCGTACTCCTCTCCGCGCGGGCTTCCACTGCCGCGTCTTCCCCGGCTTCGCGTCGTCCCCTTCCTAGGCCTCGTCGTCGTCCACTGCCGTGGTGCTCTCCGCGCGGCATGGTCAACGTGGTCAAGGAACGACTTCCATCGGAAGAGTACTGTACATGGAGAGGCTGACAGCTGGGTCCACGGCCACAGCCTAGTTTTTTTGTGATTTGCCAAGTAAGTCGCTTTGTCAGGCCTGTTGGGCTGCAAATCTTTCAAGACGAGGGGAGCTTTCATTCGAGAAATGGGCTGTACATTTTTAAAACACATCAAACCGGCAATTAGTTTCAAATATCTTTTTTTTTCATTTTGAGATTTTAAATTACATTAATTTTTATGCGTGGAGAATTTGTTGGATTTTATATTGATATACATTTATTTTTAAAATTAGTTGGATGTGAGTCAAAATTTCGGGATTAAAAACAGTCCGGACCGCACCGAAATATGCAAAATTTCGTATAATTTTTAACCGTGGCCACAATATGGGCTGTAATGCTAACAAAAAGAATATGGGCTCAAAAAAAACCTTAAGAATTAGCAAATGGGCTGTAAATTATTAGAAATAATGACAGATGGGATGTATGCTGTTTTCCACAGATTTGAGGCTTTCCTAAAAAAAGGTTGACGCACAAGCAGTGACTGTTGGATGGTCGTCCAACGGCCGTCGTGCTTCTTTAATCCCTGCTCTTCCTGCTCCAGCCGCTCAAACAAGCGCCGGCGAGACTTCCTGCTCCCTCCTCCCCGCGGCCGGCTCTGCTGCCACGCAGGCCTCACTGCCCCACCGTACTCCCATCGCTGGCCTAGCCATCCCTCTACTCACCCACACCTGCTGTTATTCTCCGGCGACGGCAGACGAACCAGTAAACCCTCGTACAGTCATACTCCCCTCCTCATGGGAAACAACTATCGAGTCTTCCATGCCTCCGTGTCGTTCCCTTCCTAGGCCTCGCCGTTGTCCACCGCCCTGGTGCTCTCGGCGCGGCCTGGTCAACATGGTCAACGACCGACATGCATCTGAAGTGGATTGTACGTGGAGAGGCCGACAGCTGGGTCCACGGCTGCAGCAAGGAAATGCCTCCTTATTACGCGCAAAATAATGATTCCTCCACCTGACATCAAGGACCTGTCGAAAGGGCCTCTGTATTTCGCGAAAAAAACTTTACCGCCGCTGACAGCTCGGACCCACCAGCTATATCTTCGCATGCAAGGAAGTGCCTCCTTATTACGCACAAAAAAAATGAATACTCCGCCTGTTAGCTGGGACCCAGTATAGTGCCAGGCTGACTTGTGGGCCTACTAAGTTGACGGGATGGAAGGATTTGTCAACTTAGTCAATATGCATGATTGTAGCTCCAGTGACCGTACGATGTCCATCCAATGGCCGTAGTGCTTCTTCAACCTCTGGTCTTCTTGCTCCAGCCGCCCAAACCAGCGTCGGTCGTGCCTCGTGCTCCTGCCTCCCATGGCCGGCTGAGATGCGGCGGAGGCCTCACCGCCCCCTACTACTCCCACTGCTGGCCAGGCCATCCCTCTACTCACCCACACCCCCTGTTATTCTGCGGCGACGGCAGCCTCACCCTCGTAATCCTCTTCGCGTGGGCATCCACTGCTGCGTCTTCCCCGGCTCAGCATCGTCCCCTTCCTAGGCCTTGCCATCGTCCACCGTCGTGGTGCTCTCGGCGCGGCGTGGTCAATGTGGTCAATGACCGACTTCCATCGGAAGAGTACTGTTCGTGGAGAGGCTGACAGTTGGGTCCATGGAGGCCGCAAGGAAGTGCCTCCTTATTACGCGCAAAATAATTATTCCTCCACCTGACAGTAGGGACCCATCGGACGGGCCACCGTATTTCGTGAAAAAAATGTTTCCCCCCTGGCTGCTGGGACCCACCAGCTACATCTTCGCACGCAAGGAAGTGCGTCCGGGCAAAAAAACAAACGATTCGCCCCCCTGACTGCTGGGACCCACCAGCTACATCTTTGCGAGCAAGGAAGTGCTCGATACCGGGACCCACCTGGTCGAAGCGTATGTAGCGTTGTCATTCGAACGATACGTATATATACTTGATCGATGTAGAGGCGCGCGCGTGTCGTAGTAGAGGCGCGCATGTAGCATGTACACATACGTCTGGCGGCCAGGTGCAAGAAAGAAAATACGCCACGTATGTGTACATACGGCGGGTCTCGAACGCCTACTCGCGCGCATCGTACATGGCTGGGTCGGAACGGAGAAACAGCGCCGTCGTCGTGTTCATGGGGAGCCAATCGGCTGGGTCAAACGGAATGCATGGTCGTGTTCATCGGGAGGGCTTGGACGAACACAGCGATGGAAGCGAGGCTCGGCATACCGCTGCAACGAGGAAACAGACCTCCCACGCTCGGGGTCCTGTTGATCGGGAGGGTGTGTTGTACCGCAAAACGGAGGAAACGGACCTCCTATGGTCAAACCGGGGGTCCTGTTGATCGGGAGGGTCCGCGTACCCCAAACGCATTTAAACGGACCTCCTACGGTCAAACGGGGGTCCTGTTAATCGGAAGGGGTTTGGCGTACCGCAAAACGGACGAAATGGACTTGTGTTGGAGCGCTACGGTCGAAAACGGGGGTCCTGTTCATCGGGAGGGGTGTGGCGTACCACAAAACGGGACTCCACGGGATACTTTTCATCTCCACCGTCGACCTCCTACAGCCTCCACGGGCTCCTGTTCATCCAGCCTCCACCGCGCGCTACTCCACCGGCTCCTGTTCAACAACCCCTCCACGGGCACCCCTCCATCATCTACTGTTCATCCAGCCCTCCACACCACGGGGTCCTGTTCAACCACCCCACCACGGCCACCCCTCCACCGTCTACTGTTCATCCAGCCCTCCACCACACCACGGGGTCCTGTTCATCCAGAGGCAAAGCCACCACTCACTGTTCATCCAAACCCCCCCGCAACGCTCACTGTTCATCCCAGAGGCAGCATCGATCGCCTTCAGTTAGCAGCAGTAGTTGTAACATCCCAAATTTCCTATTTGGAATGTTTTACAATTATAGCTAAGCATCCTATGCATCCTGTTTGAATTTGAATGCCATTTGAAGTTTCAGAGAATTTTGAGTTTTGAATTTGAATTTCAAACTTTGGCAAGTGGGAAACATTTCAAAAACTAAGCCTGATAAATACTTGTCAAAAGTATGAGAGGAGCAAACATGACACTCCAAAAATATCAGAGGAAACAATGCCAAAAGATTTGGATTCAAATCTGAATTTTATTTGAATTTGAAAAAATGGATTTTTATAAAGTTTGGATTTTGCCTTTGGAAAAATGTTCAAATGAAAGGGAATATTCCCCTGATCATTTTGGTATATATATACCCTATATAAAATATTTATAGTTATTGTTTTATTTCAGTTTTTGTTTTATTAAAAAATAAAATTTTAAAAAGAAAAACCCCCCGGGGCGCCAGCTAGGCCACCCAGCCCAGCCAGCACCGCACCACCAGCCCACAGCCAGCCCACCCACTGCCAATGCCAGCCCAGCCAGCCGAGCCAGCCCAGCCCCCTCGCCTGAAACCCCAGGCCTCGGCCACCCGCCGTTCCTCCTCTCCTCTCATCGACCAGCGGGCCCGCCCCATCTTCTTCCTCGCCCACGATCGCCGCACCGCCGAGATCGCGGATCCCGGCGATCCGGATTCGACGCCCGATCCCCCAGGCGAGGACGACCCCTGGCTATAAAAGCCGACCCTCCGCGACCCCATTCCCCCTAGCCTCGCGGAGCCCTCTCCTCTCTCTCCCGAGCACGCCGGAGACCCGAGCTCCCTCCGCCGCCAAAGTCGCCGCCGACACCCTAGCCCTCCCGATCACCCCGACCCCACCAAACTCCTCACCGACCTCCCCGACCAAGACGGCGACTCCCAGCTCCCGACGCTGAACCCCAACGACGACTCTGCCGCCGCCACATGCGTTGCGGACTCCGTAAGCCACCGGATCATCCCCCGTCCGATCTCCAACGGACGGCCACGATTAGAACCCCGAGGGGTATCTTTTATAAAAGACCGCCGGTTCTTTCCGGTTTATTAGGTTAGGTTTATTTATTTTAGCCTGGCCGTTTTAGTTAAAACCACTAGGCCCGTTAGGCTATTTGACCTTGAAGGCACAAAGATAGGCCCATTAGGCTTTTTCTTTTATTTTTGATTTTCTGTTTTGAAAAATTGATATCTTTTATTCTGTTTATTATTTTTAGATGATTCTTTTTTGTTGGGTTGCAAATTTGATGTAGTTTCTGTAGAATATATATTTAGCTATGTTAAAATAATTAAAATTGCTTTAATTTAGTTTTAGTCAGAATAGTAAATCTGCTATAACTTTAGTTAAAAATTATTTTTAGATGATTCTTTTGTCACAACTTTATTTTAACATTGCCAAACCATAGAAATTAACTTGGGTATTTTAGGATTAATAAATAATTAGTTTTAAGCAGAATCCTATTAATCCTAATTAATTAACTAGCTCCTGTTTTCCTAATATTTTAATTAGTAAATAAATTTATTTTTAACATGTGATTGATTATTCTAGGATAGTTTCTGTCACTTTATAAGATGAACTTTTATTTATAATTAATAAAAGTTTTAATTTATTTTTCTTAATAGAAATTGGATTAGGCCTAAAATGAGTTTTATAATAGCTTTTAATTAATTCCTTTTGCTCCTAGTTGCTTAGTGAATCCTTTTATGTTAAGTTAACCTAAAACCATGATTAGGTTATGTTAAGAAAATTTTATTATATAAAAAACTATTTTAGTTATTGTTTGAAGTAGGAAAAACTTTGAGTTGGTTTCTTTGAGTTTTCCTTTTGGATTTGGTTTTGGGTTGTTTTGTTGTGTTATGTTACTTTTGTTATGTTGTGTTATGTGATCCTATTGCTATATGCTTATTGTGAAATTGTTTGTCTCGGTAGAGTTTCCTGAGTCTAAGCTTGCTACTCGACTCTTTAGCTTACGAGGATCATCAGCAAGGCAAGTTTTGATCATGTTATTTCTATACCTATGTTTTGTGCATTAGTAATTGTCACCACCCCACCATGCATGCAGTAGTGAAATGTTGAAGTCATTAAACTTGAGTAGTATCATGTGGTAGGATGAACCAATCCTTGTTACCATGACCCCGGACGTAGTAGTTACTTTGCTATGCTCGTGACGGGTTTTGGGTTGAGTGAAATTCATAAGCAAGATGTGAGAGTCAATGATGATGACAACCCCATGAACTACAATGATCAAGATGGACTTGGAAAATCACTCTTGGGTGGAGGATTTGTTGACGGGCACCTGGAGAACCAGTGGTGGCGGGATGCATGGAGAAGTGCCATGACATCTTGCGAAAGCTTCACCCAGCCACGAAGAGAAGGATGGATGCCCCATGACCGAAGCTTACTCAATGCAGCCGCAAGCCATTATGGGCTCGGCTGGGTTGACCCTAGTAGTGACGCTGGCTGGGCGGTACTACGAGAAGTAGAAGAACGGTAGGATTGGATGGGTACGGCAGTAGCTGAAGAACTCTTTGGAAGACCTGTTTCATTCGTCCGTCTTCAAACACCATGAAGTGCGAAGACTTTAAAGGAGGAATGATTCTTGCGGGAAAGTCGCAACCCTCTGCAGAGTTAAAGATCTAATCGATTAGCCGTGTCCCGATTACGGACATTTGAGCCTCTGGAACTTGGAAGTATTCGGATATCTCAACACTAAAACTAATGAATTAATTTGAGGGGTTTTATGACTTAATAATTTGGGAAATGAGATATTGGTTGGCGGAACCATCTCAATAACTACCAACAATTTGTAGTAATTTGCAAGCAAGTCCACTGTAGTAGGATAAAATTTGCTTTTCGCAAAATGATGAAACTTAGAGCTCCACAGCCAAAATGCATATAGAGTTAGTAACTTTATTATTGTTATTCTTCATGACTTGCCAGCTTATTCCAAAAGCTGACCTACATGGCTGCAACGTATTATGTTGCGAGAGATATATTCGATCAGAGTGAGGCTACGCTCCGCTTGGCGATTGCCCTTTGGAGTCGGATGGACTCGCTTATCTTCGACGCTTCGCAGTGTTATTAGTTTATTTCTCATGAGTTGGCCTTGAGCCAAATTTATTCTCTTGTAATAAAGACTCTATATGAGAATCGTTTAATGATATTCAGGTGTGATTGAAATTTGATTACTTTATCGATGTCTGTGGGTACCAAAGATGATCTTGGGATGGCATGCATACGTAGATTTGACCGATTTTGGGTCAGGTCGCTACAGAGATGGTATCAGAGCACACGCTGACCGTAGGATCGTAACCCCTAGGATCGGAAATCCATAGGAAGAGACCGTTTACTTTGAATCCTTTTCATTCCATAATTCTCCCCTGTTCAATTCTGACTCTTCTCCCATTTGCAACACTAGTCATCAACCCGTGCGTCTGCACGGGCTAGAAATATAGAAACCAAATTTATACTCCAACATTATAGTCTCCAAGTGCACACTAACCATAACATTTGTTTAGATCCTTTAACGAAGTTCACATGCAAAAATGTCTACCTGGAAAATATTAGAAAACAAAGTGTGGTGAATTAGACACATGAAATACACATGGCACACTTGGAAATATTGCATTCCATTATATATTTAATATATGGCGGGAAAACATCGAGCATTGAACTTATACCAAGAAGAAAATCCTGACCAGACAATGGATAATGAAAAATTATACAAATTTATTCCATCTATATTCTGCGAGACTACTCCTCTCACAAATACATGAAAAGGGCATCGAAATCTCCTTGCAATATTCCTTCCTCCTTTACACTACTACAGACGTGTACACCATGATAATGTGATATTCAATTATTGACTTACTCTTCTTTAACCATGTAGTACACATCCACTCAAGCAGCACCCAAACTGGGTAAAAGCAATGAATTTTAATCATATTGTATCAGAAAAATAGTGTTTAGCAACAGCAAGCGGGAGGACGATTGGGGTGTACCACGGCTTAAAAGCTTCCAAATAAATCTAAGTATCTAACAAAATAGACATCTACTACATTTCTGCTACGTCTGAACATGTAGACTGAGATTCAAAAGCTAGAGAGAACACAATCGGAAGAGCTGGACCTAATTTGTTGCAATGTACCTTAAACTAAGATTCAAGGCCGAGAGGAACACGATCGGAGAGCATGCAGCTAGATTGTCATACATGATTTATTGAATGGTATCTGCTAAGTAACAATTATGAGAAATAAATCACGTACCTTTTGTTGCAAAATAATAAAACACATACTTAATTATTGTACATGTAATTTATAGGGAGTTGAGAAATTTAAGAACGAAAAAATGCTCCCCTGGAAAGTAGGTGTAGTAGCGACCAGTGTCAAAGTTGAATGCCATGGAGTAGTCGGAACTTCGACGTGGATGTGTTTTTATTCAATTGTTAGACATGGGGCTGGGAGCTTTCTTTTTGTACGTGATGGTTTCATTTTTCTTGCTAGAACATGGACGTGAGTGTGGAGGACTCTATTTTTTGTACATGTATGCGGTGTATTTTTTCTTTCAATGGCTGGACGTGGTTGCTGGGGAATTTATCTTTTGTGCATGATGGATTTAATTATTTTCTGAAACTTGGAGCGTAAGTGTGGACTCCTATTTTTACATGCACGTGGTGTTTTTTTTCTTCCATGGTTGTACGTGGCTGCTGGGGACTTTTGTTTCAATACGTGATGTATTTAACTAATTTTCTTCTGAAACTTGGAGCGTAGGTGTGGAGGAGTCCTTTTTATATGTACATGGTGATTTTCTATATATGTAGACGTGAGTGTTGCGGATTTATTTTTCTGTACGTGATAGATTCATTTTCTTTTTTCTAGAACTTAGACTTGGGTGTTGCAGACTCCTATGTGATACGTGTAGGTCTGTTTATAGGATACGTGTAGGTCTATTTCCTTTTGATCTATGTACAAATAAAGGAACGCTACTCTAATAAATCGTAACCATTAAATTTATAATCTAATGGCTAAACTAATCTTGTTGATGTGGATTAACGTGGAAGCTCATATGATGCCTCCAATTAGTAAATATAAGATTCTAGATGGCCGTCGAGTTCACCCCAGTTTTGCTACCGGAGTTCTGCCAGCCCGATGAGACGATGCCCTTCGGAAGAAAGCTGGTCCAGATGGTGAAGCAGCTGAAGATAGCTCTACCCTCGATCACCGGGAAACCCACTAATGCACTTCCGACGGACACCCGCTACAGGATTGAAGTGCATATCCCAGGGAGAACCTTTGGAGGACACACGGAGCCTATCAACTTTGAGTTCACCGAGTTCAACTGGATCATCGGAAGGGACGTGGCGATCTATCGAGCACTTGGACATCTCCGAGAGGAGTACTGGGCCGAGCTCGATCACTCAGACCTCGCCATGGTTTCTCGCAGGGCAAGGAATGGAGATATCATCCGTACCATTGAGGACGATTCCACTCTCGTACATCCAGACTTGGAGTGTCTTCTCGTGAAACGGAGATTCAGACTCGCCAGAACTCAAGACACACTGAAGCTTTTGTTCCGCGAATCGAACTGGAGGAGAAGGCACGCGCAGACTTCCTTGGCCATGAGGAAGAAATCACGGACTTCATGGAGATAGTCGACGACCAAGATGAAGCTTGCCGCGATAGAGGAAAAGATGGACTTGGGAGAGGACCTTTACCGAGTGGAGATGAAGGACCCTCGTGAGCAATGATCAGGATTTTGAAGGAGTACCACCAAGGAAACCCCAAGAGGAGGCGCCAGCGATGAAGACTTTTAGTCGACCACCATGTTATCTTTTACTTTTTCGTCGATCGAGTTAGGCCGATGTTTTCCCTTCGATTAGTCATGAGCTTTTGTAATCGAGTTTGAACCATGTTTGAGTGAAATGAATAAATGATTGGTGTGTTATGATTGTGCATTCATATGGGTAGTGTTATTCTCATAGACCATTGTTCTATTCTAATCTTCTCATCCACTCCAAAACACCAGATGCCTCCGAGACGTGACACTTTTTTCCGCCGAGCTCACCCAACTGCTCCAAAGCAGCAGAATGCACCGATGCAACTACTTATTCAGAATCAGAACAACAACGCCAACAACCCACCGCCACCACCCACTGTGGACAACTTGACTCGATTTCTGAGGTTGAATCCGCCAGTGTTCTCTAGTAGCACTGAGCCGATTGTTGCTGATGATTGGCTCCGCAAAGTCGGAAGAGAGCTAATCACTGTTGGATGCACTGATGCTGAGAAGGTGCGCTTTGCCGCGCATCAACTGGATGGACCTACAGCTTCTTGGTGGGAGAACTACACCGCCACTTTTCCCATTGGTGCCATCACATGGGATCAATTCCAGCAGGCCTTCCGCACTGCTCATGTCTCAGCTGGAGCCATGAGTCTGAAGAAGCGTGAGTTCCGCAACTTGCGCCAGGGAACCGTCTTCAAGGCACAAGACGTGGATGAATTCAGCAAGCTCGCTCGCTATGCCCCTGATGATGTGGCCACAGATGCCGCCAAGCAGGAGAAGTTCCTTGAGGGACTCAATGATGAACTGAGCATGCAGCTTATTGTGGCTACCTTCAACAACTACCAGGAGCTGGTAGACAAGGCCACCATTCTTGAAGGCAAGCAGCAGCAGAGAGAAGCGCAAGCGGAAGTACAGCCAGGGAAGCACAACTCAGGAGCTCAGCAGAAGCCCCGCTATGCACCATACTCAGGAGGGCACACCCATCATAACCATGGAGTTCATAACCATGGAGGAAATGGGAACAACCGCAGCCAGGACAACAAGTCAGGCCATGGCAATGGCAATGGCAATGGTAATGGCAATCAGCACCGTTCTGCCCGGCTCAAAGGATCTGAGCCACATCACCGCTTCAAGTGCCGAAGACGAGCACTACGCCACCGACTGCCCGGAGGCCAAGCGGAGGAATGGAAATGGCAATGGAGGCTCAGCGAAGAAGCCCAATCCGCTCCTCGTGATCGTGTGAACCACATCGACGTGGAGGACGCCTATGATCAGCCGGACAATCGTGGTTGGTAAGTTTTATTGAATTCACGCTCAGTTTTGGTTCTCTTTGATTCGGTGCAACACATTCATTCATATCAAGGGTAGTTGTGGAAAAGTACGGGTTGCCCACTAGAACCCTTAGAAGCCCCTTCAAGGCGTCGGTTCCCGCAGGAGGAGAAATGATGGCGGGTGTAGGCTGTCATGCAACCCTCAACATCGGGAACCACAAATTTCCGTGGACCTCATAGTGTTGGAAACTCAGACCTTGGATGTAATCCTAGGCATGGATTGGTTGTCAAAGTTTGAAGGAACATTGATCGTGCCCAAGAAGTCTATTCTGCTCACCACCCGGAGCGTAAGAGGATCAAGTATGTAGCCAGCACAGCCGGATGAAGAATCAGTGCATTCCCTCACGGAGTTGTTCAGAGGAAGTGCCAGAGGTGCAAGACTTTCCCGATGTGTTCCCGGAGGAATTACCAGGAATGCCACCGGACAGGGACATTGAATTTCTGATTGAGCTATTGCCCGGCACAGCCCCAATATCCAAGAGACCTTATCGGATGCCACCGAATGAGTTGAAAGAGATCAAGGATCAAATAAATGAGTTATTGGAGAAAGGATATATTCGTCCAAGCTCATCACCTTGGGGAGCCCCAGTTCTTTTGGTAGAGAAGAAGGATGGAAGCTTGAGGATGGTTGTGGATTATCGTGCATTGAACGAAGTAACCATCAAGAACAAGTACCTCTGCCGATGATCAATGACTTGTTTGATCAGCTTGTTGGAGCCAAGGTATTCTCTAAGATCGATCTTCGATCAGGGTATCATCAGTTGAAGATTCGTGAAAAGGATATACCCAAAACAGCATTCACTACCAGGTATGGTTTATATGAGTATACCGTCATGTCATTTGGATTGACTAATGCTCCTGCATACTTCATGAATTTGATGAACAAGGTGTTCATGGAATATCTGGACAAGTTTGTCGTGGTGTTCGTCGATGATATATTGATTTTCTCCAAGAGCGAGGAAGAGCATAAGGAACATTTGCGTCTAGTTCTGGAGAAACTTCGAGAACATCAGTTGTATGCCAAGTTCAGCAAATGTGAATTTTGGTTGAAGGAAGTTGGATTCCTCGGACATGTTATTTCAGGAGAAGGAATAGCAGTTGATCCCGCCAAGGTTGAATCAGTCACCGATTGGCGCCACCCACCTCGACCAAGGAGATCCGCAGTTTTCTCGGACTCGCAGGATATTATCGGAGGTTCATTGAGAACTTCTCGAAGATTGCCAAGCCCATGACTGAGCTGTTGAAGAAGGAAGCCAAGTATGTTTGGACCGAGGAATGTGAAGCCAGTTTTCAGGAATTGAAGAAACAGTTGGTCACCGCCCGAGTGTTGATTTTGCGGACATACACAAGGAATACCAGGTTTATTGTGACGCTTCTCGTCAAGGACTCGGAGGAGTATTGATGCAGGAAGGTAAGGTTGTAGCTTATGCCTCCGGACAGCTACGGCCTCATGAGATGAATTATGCCACGCATGATTTGGAGTTAGCAGCTGTAGTGCATGCACTCAAGACACAGAGACATTTCCTCATCGGAAATCGTTGTGATATCTACACAGATCACAAGAGTTTGAAGTATATCTTCACGCAGAAGGAATTGAACCTCGAGCGGAGGAGATGGCTAGAGTTGATAAAGGACTATGACATGAGATTGCATTACCACCCGGTAAAGCTAATGTTGTAGCAGATGCTTTGAGCCGTAAGAGTTATGTGAATACTCTTACAGCAGGAGGATTACCCAGGAGTTAGTTGATGACCTCGAGATCTCCGATCGGAGATAGTTCCAGAGGATTTGTTGCAACTCGAAGTTCATTCCACTTTGGCCGAAAGGATTCGTGAAGCCCGAAGTCGGACAAGGAAATTGATGAGATAAAGCAAAAGATGGATGAAGGAAAAGCTAAAGGATTCCGTAAGGATGAACACGGAACTATATGGTTCGAGGATCGATTTATGTGCCCAATGATCCCGAACTCAGAAGCTAATTCTTCAGAGGCTCATGATTCACCGTACTCGATTCACCCCGCAACACCAAGATGTACCGGATTTGAAGCAAAGTTTCGGTGGACAGGTATGAAGAAGGATATTGCCGAGCACGTAGTAGTATGCGATGTTTGCCAACGTGTAAAGGCGAACATCGAAGCCAGCAGGTTACTTCAACCTTTGCCGATTCCCGATTGGAAATGGGAGAAACTTGGTATGGATTTCATCACAGGATTACCCAGGACCCGTTCAGGTTATGATTCTATCTGGGTAGTGGTTGATCGTTTGACTAAGGTAGCTCACTTCATTCCCGTGAAGACTACCTATACCAGTGCCAAGTTGGCCAAGATATACATGACCAGGATCGTATGTCTGCATGGAGTTCCGAGGAAAATCGTGTCAGATAGAGGAACGCAGTTTACCTCAAAGTTTTGGAAGCAGCTGCATGAAACTTTGGGTACGAGGCTGGAATTCAGTACAGCTTTTCATCCGCAGAGCAGATGGATGACCGAGAGAGTCAACCAGATTCGGAGGACATGTTGAGAGCTTGTGTGCTAGACTATGGGTCTAGCTGGGATGATAATTTGCCGTCGCAGAGTTCTCATACAACAACAGTTATCAATCTAGTTTGAAGATGGCCCTTCAAGCTCTATACGGAAGGAGGTGCGAACACCATTGTGTGGGATAGTGTTGGAGATCGATCACTTTTCGGTTCCGACCTTATCAAGGATTCGAAGAGAAAGTCAAACTGATTCGAGACAGGCTCAAGATAGCACAATCGAGACAGGAAGAGTTATGCCGACAATGGCGCAAGGAGGTGACTTAAGAAGTGGGAGACCGAGCATATCTTCGTGTGTCTCACTTCGTGGAATCAAGAGGTTTGGTGTCAAGGAAAGTTAGCACCCGATTCATTGGCCCTACAAAATCCTCGAGCGTCATGGAGAAGTTGCATACAAGTTGGAATTGCCGGAAGGATTGTCCGGAGTTCATGATGTCTTCCACGTTTCTCAGCTGAAGAAGTGCCATGCCGACATGGCCGATGTTCCGTTGAGAGACACAGTGCCCCTAGAGGCCATACAGCTTGACAGTGATCTGACTTACAAGGAGAAACTCGTCCGAATTCTCGAAACTGCAAGCAGAGTCACCCGCAGCAAGGTCATCAAATTTTGCAAGGTGCTGTGGAGTCACCACACCGAGGAAGAAGCCACCTGGGAGCGCGAAGAAGATCTCCTTCGAGACCACCCGCACCTATTTGCTAGCCAACCCGAATCTCGAGGGCGAGATTCATCTTAAGGTGGGTAGGTTTGTAACATCCCAAATTTCCTATTTGGAATGTTTTACAATTATAGCTAAGCATCCTATGCATCCTGTTTGAATTTGAATGCCATTTGAAGTTTCAGAGAATTTTGAGTTTTGAATTTGAATTTCAAACTTTGGCAAGTGGGAAACATTTCAAAAACTAAGCCTGATAAATACTTGTCAAAAGTATGAGAGGAGAAAACATGACACTCCAAAAATATCAGAGGAAACAATGCCAAAAGATTTGGATTCAAATCTGAATTTTATTTGAATTTGAAAAAAATGGATTTTTATAAAGTTTGGATTTTGCCGTTGGAAAAATGTTCAAATGAAAGGGAATATTCCCCTGATCATTTTGGTATATATATACCCTATATAAAATATTTATAGTTATTGTTTTATTTCAGTTTTTGTTTTATTAAAAAGATAAAATTTTAAAAAGAAAAAAACCCCTGGGCGCCAAATAGGCCACCCAGTGCCCAGCCAGCCACACCCACCCCACTGGCCTGGCCCAGCCAGCCCCCACTGCCAATCGGCAGCCAGCCACAGCCGAGCCAGCCAGCTCCCCCTCGCCTGAAACCCCAGGCCTCGGCCACCCGCTCGTTCCTCCCCTCTCCTCTCATCGACCAGCGGGCCCGCCCCATCTTCTTCCCTCGCCCACGCCGCGCCAAGACCGCTGAGATCGCGGATCCCGAGGATCCGGATTCCGATCGCCCGACCCCAAGCGAGGACGACCCTGGCTATAAAAGCCGACCCCTCCGCACCCCATTGCCCCCCTAGCCTCGCCGAGCCCTCTCCTCTCTCTCCGAGCACGCCGGAGACCCGAGCTCCTCCGCCGCCAAAGTCGCCGCCGTCGCCTAGCCCTCCCGATCACTCCCGACCCCACCAAACTCCTCACCGACCTCCCGCACCAAGACGGCGACTCCCAGAGCTCCCGACGCCTCGGAACCCCGACGACTCTCGCCGCCACCGCCGCCCGTCGCCGGACTCCGTAAGCCACCGGATCATCCCCCGTCCGATCTCCAACGGACGGCCACGATTAGAACCCCCGAAGGGGTATCTTTTATAAAAGACCGGCCGGTTCTTTCCGGTTTATTAGGTTAGGTTTATTTATTTTAGCCTGGCCGTTTAGTTAAAACCACTAGGCCCGTTAGGCTATTTGACGCCAAAGGCACAAAGATAGGCCCATTAGGCTTTTTCTTTTATTTTGATTTTCTGTTTTAGCAGAATAGTTTCTGTTTTGAAAAATTGATATCTTTTATTCTGTTTATTATTTTAGATAATTCTTTTTTGTTGGGTTGCAAATTTTATGTAGTTTCTGTAGAATATATATTTAGCTATGTTAAAATAACTAAAATTGCTTTAATTTAGTTTTAGTCAGAATAGTAAATCTGCTATAACTTTAGTTAAAAAATTATTTTAGATGATTCTTTTGTCACAACTTTATTTTAACATTGCCAAACCATAGAAATTAACTTGGGTAATTAGTTTTAAGCAGAATCCTATTAATCCTAATTAATTAACTAGCTCCTGTTTTCCTAATATTTTAATTAGTAAATAAATTTATTTTTAACATGTGATTGATTATTCTAGGATAGTTTCTGTCACTTTATAAGATGAACTTTTATTTATGATTAATAAAAGTTTTAATTTATTTTTCTTAATAGAAATTGGATTAGGCCTAAAATGAGTTTTATAATAGCTTTTAATTAATTCCTTTTGCTCCTAGTTGCTTAGTGAATCCTTTTCTGTTAAGTTAACCTAAAACCATGATTAGGTTATGTTAAGAAAAATTTATTATATAAAAAAAACTATTTTAGTTATTGTTTGAAGTAGGAAAAACTTTGAGTTGGTTTCTTTGAGTTTTCCTTTTGGATTTGGTTTTGGGTTGTTTTGTTGTGTTATGTTACTTTTGTTATGTTGTGTTATGTGAACCTATTGCTATATGCTTATTGTGAAATTGTTTGTCTCGGTAGAGTTTCCGGAGTGCGAAGCTTGCTACTACGACTCTTTAGCTTACGAGGATCATCAGCAAGGCAAGTTTTGATCATGTTATTTCTATACCTATGTTTTGTGCATTAGTAATTGTCACCACCCCACCATGCATGCAGTAGTGAAATGTTGAAGTCATTAAACTTGAGTAGTATCATGTGGTAGGATGAACCAATCCCCTTGTTACCATGACCCCGGGACGTAGTAGTTACTTTGCTATGCTCGTAGACGGGTTTTGGGTTGAGTGAAATTCATAAGCAAGATGTGAGAGTCAATGATGATGACAACCCCATGAACTACAATGATCAAGATGGACTTAGGAAAATCACTATTTGGGTGGAGGATTTGTTGACGGGCACCTGGAGAACCCAGTGGTGGCGGGATGCATGGAGAAGTGCCATGACATCTTGCGGAAAGCTTCACCCAGCCACGAAGAGAAGGATGGATGCCCCATGACCGAAGCTTACTGCAGCAGCCGCAAGCCATTATGGGCTCGGCTGGGTTGACCCTAGTAGTGACGCTGGCTGGACGGTACTACGAGAAGTAGAAGAACGGTAGGATTGGATGGGTACCGCAGTAGCGTAAGAACTCTTTGGAAGACCCTGTTTCATTCGTCCCGTCTTCAAACACCATGAAGTGCGAAGACTTTAAAGGAGGGAATGATTCTTGCGGGGAAAGTGCGCAACCCTCTGCAGAGTTAAAGATCTAATCGATTAGCCGTGTCCCCGGTTACGGACATTTGAGCCTCTGGAACTTGGAAGTATTCGGATATCTCAACACTAAAACTAATGAATTAATTTGAGGGGTTTTATGACTTAATAATTTGGGAAATGAGATATTGGTTGGCGGAACCATCTCAATAACTACCAACAATTTGTAGTAATTTGCAAGCAAGTCCACTGTAGTAGGATAAAATTTGCTTTTCGCAAAATGATGAAACTTAGAGCTCCACAGCCAAAATGCATATAGAGTTAGTAACTTTATTATTGTTATTCTTCATGACTTGCCAGCTTATTCCAAAAGCTGACCTACATGGCTGCAACGTATTATGTTGCAGAGATATATTCCGATCAGGAGTGAGGCTACGCTCCGCGCTTGGCGATTGCCCTTTGGAGTCGGATGGACTCGCTTATCTTCAACGCTTCCGCAGTGTTATTAGTTTATTTCTCATGAGTTGGCCTTGAGCCAAATTTATTCTCTTGTAATAAAGACTCTATATGAGAATCGTTTAATGATATTCAGGTGTGATTGAAATTTGATTACTTTATCGATGTCTTGTGGGTACCAAATGATCTTGGGATGGTATGAATACGTAGATTTGACCGATTTTGGGTCAGGTCGCTCTGAGAGATGGTATCGAGCACACGCTGACCGTAGGATCGTAACCCCTAGGATCGAAAGCCATAGGAAGAGACCGTTTACTTTGAATCCTTTTCATTCCATAATTCTTCCCTGTTCAATTCGACTCTTCTCCCATTTGCAACATTCTAGATGGCGTCGAGTTCACCCCAGTTTTGCTACGGAGTTCGCCACCCGATGAGACGATGCCCTTCGAAGAAAGCTGGTCCATATGGTGAAGCAGCTGAAGATAGCTCTACCCTCGATCACCGAAACCCACTAATGCACTTCCGACGGACACCCGCTACTGATTGAAGTGCATATCCTGTGGAGAACCTTTGGAGGACACACGGAGCCTATCAACTTTGAGTTCACCGAGTTCAACTGGATCATCGGAAGGGCGTGGCGATCTATCGAGCACTTGGACATCTCCGAGAGGAGTACTGGGCGAGCTCGATCACTCGAGACCTCGCCATGGTTTCTCGCAGGGCAAGGAATGGAGATATCATCCGTACCATTGAGGACGATTCCACTCTCTCGTACATCCAGGACTTGGAGTGTCTTCTCAGGAAACGGGAGATTCAGACTCGCCGTAACTCGAAGACACACCGGAAGCTTTTGTTCCGCGAACTGGAACTGGAGGAGAAGGCACGCGCAGACTTCCTTGGCCATGAGGAAGAAATCACGGACTTCATGGAGATAGTCGACGACCTGAAGATGAAGCTTGCCGCGATAGAGGAAAAGATGGACTTGGGAGAGGACCTTTACCGAGTGGAGATGAAGCACCCCTCGTGAGCAATGATCAGGATTTTGAAGGGAGTACCACCGAAGGAAACCCCAAGAGGAGGCGCCACTGATGAAGACTTTTAGTCGACCACCATGTTATCTTTTACTTTTTCGTCGATCAGTTAGGCCGATGTTTTCCCTTCGATTAGTCATGAGCTTTTGTAATCGAGTTTGAACCATGTTTGAGTGGAATGAATAAATGATTGGTGTGTTATGATTGTGCATTCATATGGGTAGTGTTATTCTCATAGACCATTGTTCTATTCTAATCTTCTCATCCACTCCAAAACACCAGATGCCTCCGAGACGTGACACTGGTTTCCCGCCGGAGCTCACCCAACTGCTCCAGCAGCAGAATGCACTGATGCAGCTACTTATTCAGAATCAGAACAACAACGCCAACAACCCACCGCCACCACCCACTGTGGACAACTTGACTCGATTTCTGAGGTTGAATCCGCCAGTGTTCTCTAGTAGCACTGAGCCGATTGTTGCTGATGATTGGCTCCGCAAAGTCGGAAGAGAGCTAATCACTGTTGGATGCACTGATGCTGAGAAGGTGCGCTTTGCCGCACATCAACTGGATGGACCTGCAGCTTCTTGGTGGGAGAACTACACCGCCACTTTTCCCATTGGTGCCATCACATGGGATCAATTCCAGCAGGCCTTCCGCACCGCTCATGTCTCAGCTGGAGCCATGAGTCTGAAGAAGCGTGAGTTCCGCAACTTGCGCCAGGGGAACCGTACTGTGGCACAGTACGTGGATGAATTCAGCAAGCTCGCCGCTATGCCCCGATGATGTGGCCACAGATGCCGCCAAGGGAGAAGTTCCTTGAGGGACTCAATGATGAACTGAGCATGCAGCTTATTGTGGCTACCTTCAACAACTACCGTGAGCTGGTAGACAAGGCCACCATTCTTGAAGGCAAGCAGCAGCAGATAGAAAGCATAGCGGAAGTACAGCCAGGGGAAGCACAACTCGGGAGCTCAGCGAAGCCCCGCTATGCACCATACTCAGGAGGGCACACCCATCATAACCATGGAGGTCATAACCATGGAGGAAATGGGAACAACCGCAGCCAGGACAACAAGTCAGGCCATGGCAATGGCAATGGCAATGGTAATGGCAATCAGCACCGTTCTGCCCCGGCTCCGAAGGATCTGAGCCACATCACCTGCTTCAAGTGCCAGAAGACAGAGCACTACGCCACCGACTGCCCGGAGGCCAAGCGGAGGAATGGAAATGGCAATGGAGGCTCAGCGAAGAAGCCCAATCCGTTCCCTCGTGATCAGGTGAACCACATCGACGTGGAGGACGTCTATGATCAGCCGGATAATCGTGGTTGGTAAGTTTTATTGAATTCACGCTCAGTTTTGGTTCTCTTTGATTACGGTGCAACGATTCATTCATATCAAGGGTAGTTGTGGAAAAGTACGGGTTGCCCACTAGAACCCTTAGAAGCCCCCTTCGTCGGGCCCGCAGGAGGAGAAATGATGGCGGTGTAGGCTGCCATGCAACCTCAACATCGGGAACCACAAATTTCCGTGGACCTCATAGTGTTGGAAACTCAGACCTTGGATGTAATCCTAGGCATGGATTGGTTGTCAAAGTTTGAAGGAACATTGATCGTGCCCAAGAAGTCTATTCTGCTCACCACCCCGGCGCGAAGAGGATCAAGTATGTAGCCAGCACAGCCGGATGAAGAATCAGTGCATTCCCTCACGGGAGTTGTTCAGAGGAAGTGCCAGAGGTGCAAGACTTTCCGATGTGTTCCCGGAGGAATTACCAGGAATGCCACCGGACAGGGACATTGAATTTCTGATTGAGCTATTGCCCGGCACAGCCCCAATATCCAAGAGACCTTATCGGATGCCACCGAATGAGTTGAAAGAGATCAAGGATCAAATAAATGAGTTATTGGAGAAAGGATATATTCGTCCAAGCTCATCACCTTGGGGAGCCCCATTCTTTTGGTAGAGAAGAAGGATGGAAGCTTGAGGATGGTTGTGGATTATCGTGCATTGAACGAAGTAACCATCAAGAACAAGTACCCTCTGCCGATGATCAATGACTTGTTTGATCAGCTTGTTGGAGCCAAGGTATTCTCTAAGATCGATCTTCGATCAGGGTATCATCAGTTGAAGATTCGTGAAAAGGATATACCCAAAACAGCATTCACTACCAGGTATGGTTTATATGAGTATACCGTCATGTCATTTGGATTGACTAATGCTCCTGCATACTTCATGAATTTGATGAACAAGGTGTTCATGGAATATCTGGACAAGTTTGTCGTGGTGTTCATCGATGATATATTGATTTTCTCCAAGAGCGAGGAAGAGCATAAGGAACATTTGCGTCTAGTTCTGGAGAAACTTCGAGAACATCGCTTGTATGCCAAGTTCAGCAAATGTGAATTTTGGTTGAAGGAAGTTGGATTCCTCGGACATGTTATTTCAGGAGAAGGAATAGCAGTTGATCCCGCCAAGGTTGAATCACCACCGATTGGCGTCACCCACCTCGACCAAGGAGATCCGCAGATTTCTCGACTCGCAGGATATTATCGGAGGTTCATTGAGAACTTCTCAAAGATTGCCAAGCCCATGACTGAGCTGTTGAAGAAGGAAGCCAAGTATGTTTGGACCGAGGAATGTGAAGCCAGTTTTCAGGAATTGAAGAAACGGTTGGTCACCGCCCGATGTTGATTTTGCGGACATACACAAGGAATACCAGGTTTATTAGACGCTTCTCGTCAAGGACTCGGAGGAGTATTGATGCAGGAAGGTAAGGTTGTAGCTTATGCCTCCGCACAGCTACGGCCTCATGAGATGAATTATGCCACGCATGATTTGGAGTTAGCAGTAGTAGTGCATGCACTCAAGACACAGAGACATTTCCTCATCGGAAATCGTTGTGATATCTACACGATCACAAGAGTTTGAAGTATATCTTCACGCAGAAGGAATTGAACCTCGGCGGAGGAGATGGCTAGAGTTGATAAAGGACTATGACATGAGATTGCATTACCACCCCGGTAAAGCTAATGTTGTAGCAGATGCTTTGAGCCGTAAGAGTTATGTGAATACTCTTACAGCAGGAGGATTACCCAGAGTTAGTTGATGACCTCGTAGATCTCCGATCGGAGATAGTTCCGAGAGGATTTGTTGCAACTCGAAGTTCAGTCCACTTTGGCCGAAAGGATTCGTGAAGCCCGTAAGTCGGACAAGGAAATTGATGAGATAAAGCAAAAGATGGATGAAGGAAAAGCTAAAGGATTCCGTAAGGATGAACACGGAACTATATGGTTTGAGGATCGATTTATGTGCCCAATGATCCCGAACTCAGAAGCTAATTCTTCAGAGGCTCATGATTCACCGTACTCGATTCACCCCGGCAACACCAAGATGTACCTGGATTTGAAGCAAAGTTTCTGGTGGACAGGTATGAAGAAGGATATTGCCGAGTACGTAGTAGTATGCGATGTTTGCCAACGTGTAAAGGCAGAACATCAGAAGCCAGCAGGGTTACTTCAACCTTTGCCGATTCCCGATTGGAAATGGGAGAAACTTGGTATGGATTTCATCACAGGATTACCCAGACCCGCTCAGGTTATGATTCTATCTGGTAGTGGTTGATCGTTTGACTAAGGTAGCTCACTTCATTCCGTGAAGACTACCTATACCAGTGCCAAGTTGGCCAAGATATACATGACCAGGATCGTATGTCTGCATGGAGTTCCGAGGAAAATCGTGTCAGATAGAGGAACGCAGTTTACCTCAAAGTTTTGGAAGCAGTTGCATGAAACTTTGGGTGCGAGGCTGGAATTCAAGACAACTTTTCATCCGCAGCAGATGGACAGACCGAGAGAGTCAACCAGATTCTGGAGGACATGTTGAGAGCTTGTGTGCTAGACTATGGGTCTAGCTGGGATGATAATTTGCCGTACGCAGAGTTCTCATACAACAACAGTTATCAATCCAGTTTGAAGATGGCCCCTTTCGAAGCTCTATACGGAAGGAGGTGCAGAACACCATTGCTGTGGGATAGTGTTGGAGATCGATCACTTTTCGGTTCCAACCTTATCAAGGATTCCAAAGAGAAAGTCAAACTGATTCGAGACAGGCTCAAGATAGCACAGTCGAGACAGAAGAGTTATGCCGACAGTAAACGCAAGGAGGTGACTTAAGAAGTGGGAGACCGAGCATATCTTCGTGTGTCTCCACTTCGTGGAATCAAGAGGTTTGGTGTCAAGGGAAAGTTAGCACCCCGATTCATTGGCCCCTACAAAATCCTCGAACGTCATGGAGAAGTTGCATACAAGTTGGAATTGCCGGAAGGATTGTCCGGAGTTCATGATGTCTTCCACGTTTCTCAGCTGAAGAAGTGCCATGCCGACATGGCCGATGTTCCGTTGAGAGACACAAGGTGCCCCTAGAGGCCATACAGCTTGACGGTGATCGACTTACAAGGAGAAACCCGTCCAATTCTCGAAACTGCAAGCGAGTCACCCGCAGCAAGGTCATCAAATTTTGCAAGGTCTTGTGGAGTCACCACACCGAGGAAGAAGCCACAGGGAGCGCCAAGAAGATCTCCTTGAGACCACCGCACCTATTTGCTAGCCAACCCGAATCTCGAGGGAGATTCATCTTAAGGTGGGTAGGTTTGTAACATCCCAAATTTCCTATTTGGAATGTTTTACAATTATAGCTAAGCATCCTATGCATCCTGTTTGAATTTGAATGCCATTTGAAGTTTCAGAGAATTTTGAGTTTTGAATTTGAATTTCAAACTTTGGCAAGTGGGAAACATTTCAAAAACTAAGCCCGATAAATACTTGTCAAAAGTATGAGAGGAGAAACATGACACTCCAAAAATATCAGAGAAACAATGCCAAAAGATTTGGATTCAAATCTGAATTTTATTTGAATTTGAAAAAATGGATTTTTATAAAGTTTGGATTTTGCCTTTGGAAAAATGTTCAAATGAAAGGAATATTCCCGATCATTTTGGTATATATATACCCTATATAAAATATTTATAGTTATTGTTTTATTTCAGTTTTGTTTTATTAAAAGATAAAATTTTAAAAGGAAAAAAACCCCCTGGCGCCAAAAGGCCACCCAGCCCAGCCAACATGCACCCACCACTGACCTGCCCAGCCCACACCCCACTGCCAATCGGCCAGCCAGGCCACCCCAGCCAGCCCAGCCCCCCTCGCCTTGAAACCCCAGGCCTCGGCCACCCGCTCGTTCCTCCTCTCCTCTCATCGACCAGCGGGCCCGCCCCATCTTCTTCCCCTCGCCCACGATCGCCGCTTTGCTGAGATCGCGGATCCCGGATCCGGATTCCGATCGCCCGACCCCCCCTCGAAGCGAGGACGACCCCGCTATAAAAGCCGACCCTCCGCACCCCATTGCCCCCCTAGCCTCGCCGAGCCCTCTCCTCTCTCTCCCGAGCACGCCGGAGACCCGAGCTCCTCCGCCGCCAAAGTCGCCGCCGTCGCCTCTAGCCCTCCCGATCACCCCGACCCCACCAAACTCCTCACCGACCTCCCCGCACCAAGATGGCGACTCCCAGAGCTCCCCGACGCCGGAACCCCAACACGACTCTCGCCGCCGCGCCGTCGTCGCCGGACTCCGTAAGCCACCGATCATCCCCGTCCGATCTCCAACGGACGGCCACGATTAGAACCCCCGAAGGGGTATCTTTTTATAAAAAGACCGGCCGGTTCTTTCCGGTTTATTAGGTTAGGTTTATTTATTTTAGCCTGGCCGTTTTAGTTAAAAACCACTAGGCCCGTTAGGCTATTTGACGCTTGATTACAAGATAGGCCCATTAGGCTTTTTCTTTTATTTTGATTTTCTGTTTTAGCAGAATAGTTTCTGTTTTGAAAAATTGATATCTTTTATTCTGTTTATTATTTTAGATGATTCTTTTTTGTTGGGTTGCAAATTTTATGTAGTTTCTGTAGAATATATATTTAGCTATGTTAAAATAACTAAAATTGCTTTAATTTAGTTTTAGTCAGAATAGTAAATCTGCTATAACTTTAGTTAAAAAATTATTTTAGATGATTCTTTTTGTCACAACTTTATTTTAACATTGCCAAACCATAGAAATTAACTTGGGTATTTTAGGATTAATAAATAATTAGTTTTAAGCAGAATCCTATTAATCCTAATTAATTAACTAGCTCCTGTTTTCCTAATATTTTAATTAGTAAATAAATTTATTTTTAACATGTGATTGATTATTCTAGGATAGTTTCTGTCACTTTATAAGATGAACTTTTCTTTATAATTAATAAAAGTTTTAATTTATTTTCTTAATAGAAATTGGATTAGGCCTAAAATGAGTTTTATAATAGCTTTTTAATTAATTCCTTTTGCTCCTAGTTGCTTAGTGAATCCTTTTCTGTTAAGTTAACCTAAAACCATGATTAGGTTATGTTAAGAAAATTTTATTATATAAAAAAAACTATTTTAGTTATTGTTTGAAGTAGGAAAAACTTTGAGTTGGTTTCTTTGAGTTTTCCTTTTGGATTTGGTTTTGGGTTGTTTTGTTGTGTTATGTTACTTTTGTTATGTTGTGTTATGTGATCCTATTGCTATATGCTTATTGTGAAATTGTTTGTCTCGGTAGAGTTTTCGGAGTGCGAAGCTTGCTACTACGACTCTTTAGCTTACGAGGATCATCAGCAAGGCAAGTTTTGATCATGTTATTTCTATACCTATGTTTTGTGCATTAGTAATTGTCACCACCCCACCATGCATGCAGTAGTGAAATGTTGAAGTCATTAAACTTGAGTAGTATCATGTGGTAGGATGAACCAATCCCCTTGTTACCATGACCCCGGGACGTAGTAGTTACTTTGCTATGCTCGTAGACGGGTTTTGGGTTGAGTGAAATTCATAAGCAAGATGTGAGAGTCAATGATGATGACAACCCCATGAACTACAATGATCAAGATGGACTTGAAAATCACTCTGGGTGGAGGATTTGTTGACGGGCACCTGGAGAACCCAGTGGTGGCGGGATGCATGGAGAAGTGCCATGACATCTTGCGGAAAGCTTCACCCAGCCACGAAGAGAAGGATGGATGCCCCATGACCGGAAGCTTACATGCAGCCGCAAGCCATTATGGGCTCTGGCTGGGTTGACCCTAGTAGTGACGCTGGCTGGGCGGTACTACGAGAAGTAGAAGAACGGTAGGATTGGATGGGTACGGCAGTAGCTGAAGAACTCTTTGGAAGACCCTGTTTCATTAGTCCGTCTTCAAACACCATGAAGTGCGAAGACTTTAAAGGAGGGAATGATTCTTGCGGGAAAGTCGCAACCCTCTGCAGAGTTAAAGATCTAATCGATTAGCCGTGTCCCGATTACGGACATTTGAGCCTCTGGAACTTGGAAGTATTCGGATATCTCAACACTAAAACTAATGAATTAATTTGAGGGTTTTATGACTTAATAATTTGGGAAATGAGATATTGGTTGGCGGAACCATCTCAATAACTACCAACAATTTGTAGTAATTTGCAAGCAAGTCCACCTAGTAGGATAAAATTTGCTTTTCGCAAAATGATGAAACTTAGAGCTCCACAGCCAAAATGCATATAGAGTTAGTAACTTTATTATTGTTATTCTTCATGACTTGCCAGCTTATTCCAAAAGCTGACCTACATGGCTGCAACGTATTATGTTGCGTAGATATATTCGATCAGAGTGAGGCTACGCTCCGCTTGGCGATTGCCCTTTGGAGTCGGATGGACTCGCTTATCTTCGACGCCCGCAGTGTTATTAGTTTATTTCTCATGAGTTGGCCTTGAGCCAAATTTATTCTCTTGTAATAAAGACTCTATATGAGAATCGTTTAATGATATTCAGGTGTGATTGAACTTTGATTACTTTATCGATGTCTTGTGGGTACCAAAGATGATCTTGGGATGGTACAAACACGTAGATTTGACCGATTTTGGGTCAGGTCGCTACAGATGAGTGAAGGAATCGCTCGATCGGGTTAGATTAACAGCCATCGATCGATCGCTCGGGTTCGATGAACGCGTAGCCTGCAAAGGTCAATCGCTTCGGGTTCGATTAGAGCCCAACGCCTCGCTTCGGGTTCGCTTAGAGCTAACGCCTCGTACACGCTTTGTCGTGTCTGAGAGAAAGCAGCGCATCGCTTCGCCCCGACCTCCCACCATAACCAGGAACTCCCCGAAATTTTCCTCCCCCTCGCTTCTACCACGGTTTTTTCCATCATGGACGGCCCAAAGAATGTCATGCAGCTGCGTCTCCGCCCTGCCAGGACGAAAAGCCCATTTTCATCATGATTTTTGTCATAGAAGTAGGAGCCCACCACATCTATGATGATACCGGGTGTTGTCACAATTATCGTCATCGAAGTGTCATATGTATGACAGAAAAAAATTTCGTTCGGCCCATAATGTCACGGATGTGTCTTTTTTTGTAGTGTGTAGACGTTGTTTGGCCTCCAAGTGCAGAGGTTTGTAGGACAGTAGCAAATTTCCATCAAGTGGATGACCTAAGGTTTATCAATCCGTGGGAGGCATAGGTTGAAGTTGGTCTCTCTCAAGCAACCCTGCAACCAAATAACAAAGAGTCTCTTGTGTCCCCAACATACCCAATACGATGGTAAATTGTATAGGTGCACTAGTTCGGCGAAGAGATGGTGATACAAGTGCAATATGGATGGTAGATATAGGTTTTTGTAATCTGAAATTATAAAAATAGCAAGGTAACTAATGATAAAAGTGAGCGTAAACGGTATTGCAATGCTAGGAAACAAGGCCTAGGGTTCATACTTTCACTAGTGCAAGCTCTCTCAACAATAATAACGTAATTGGATCATATAACTATCCCTCAACATGCAACAAAGAGTCACTCCAAAGTCACTAATAGCGGAGAATGAACGAAAAGATTATGGTAGGGTACGAAACCGCCTTAAAGTTATCCTTTCTGATCGATCTATTCAAGAGTCCGTAGTAAAATAACACGAAGCTATTCTTTCCGTTCGATGTGTCATAGAGTTCGTACTAGAATAACACCTTAAGACACAAATCAACCAAAACCCTAATGTCACCTAGATACTCCAATGTCACCTCAAGTCTCTGTGGGTATGATTATACGATATGCATCACACAATCTCAGATTCATCTATTCAACCAACACAAAGTACTTCAAAGAGTTCCCCAAAGTTTATACCGAAGAGTCAAGATGAAAACGTGTGCCAACCCTTATGCATAAGTTCACGAGGTCACGGAACCCGCAAGTTGATCACCAAAACATACATCAATTGAATCACGTGATATCCCATTGTCACCACAGATAAGCACATGCAAGACATAGATCGAGTGTTCTCAAATCCTTAAAGACTCAATCCGATAAGGTAACTTCAAAGGGAAAAATCAATCCATTACAAGAGAGTGGAGGGGGAGAAACATCATAAGATCCAACTATAACAGCAAAGCTCGCGATACATCAAGATCGTATCATCTCAAGAACATGTGAGAGAGAGATCAAACACATAGCTACTGGTACATACCCTCAGCCCCGAGGGTGAACTACATGCTCCTCGTCATGGAGAGCGCCGGGATGATGAAGATGGCCACCGGTGAGGGATTCCCCCTCCGGCATGGTGCCGGAACAGGGTCCCGATTGGTTTTTGGTGGCTATAGAGGCTTGCGGCGGCGGAACTCCAGATCTATTCTGTTCCTCGAAGTTTTTCGGGTATATGGATATATATATATATAGGCGAAAGAAGTCGGGCAGGGGAGCCACGAGGGGCCCACGAGGGTGGGGGCGCGCCCAGGGGGCATGCGCGCCTCCCTGCCTCGTGGCCACCTCGAAGCTTCCTTGACTTCAACTCCAAGTCTCCTGGATCACGTTCGTTCCAAAAATCACGCTCCCGAAGGTTTTATTCCGTTTGGACTCCGTTTGATATTCCTTTTGTGCTAAGCACTGAAACAAGGGAATAAAACAGAAACTGGCACTGGGCTCTGTGTTAATAGGTTAGTCCCAAAAATAATATAAAAGTTTTTAATAAAGCACATAAACATCCAAAACAGACAATATAATAGCATGGAACAATCAAAAATTATAGATACGTTGGAGATGTATCAGTATCCCCAAGCTTAATTCCTGCTCGTCCTCGAGTAGGTAAATGATAAAAATAGAATTTTGATGTGGAATGCTACCTAACATATTTATCAATGTGGCAAGAATATTGTGGCAAGAATATTCAGATCCATAAGATTCAAGAAAAAAGTTTAATATTAACATAAAAATAATAATGCTTCAAGCATACTAACTAAGCAATCATGTCTTCTCAAAATAGCATGGCCAAAGAAAGTTCATCCCTACAAAATCATATAGTTTGGTCATGCTCCATTTTCGTCACACAAGAATGCTCTCATCATGCACAACCCCGATGACAAGCCAAGCAATTGTTCCATACTTTAGTGATCTCAAACTTTTTCAACCTTCACGCAATACATGAGCGTGAGCCATGGATATATTACTATGGGTGGAATGGAATATGATAATGGGGGTTGTGTGGAGAAGACAAAAAATGATAAAGTCTCACATTGATGCGGCTAATCAACAAGCTAGGGAGATGCCCATGGATTGATGTCAATGCAAGGAGTAGGGATTTCCATGCAACAGATGCACTAGAGCTATAAATGTATGAAAGCTCAACAAAAGAAACTAAGTGGGTGTGCATCCAACTTGCTTGCTCACAAAGACCTAGGCATTTGAGGAAGCCCATCGTTGGAATATACAAGCCAAGTTCTATAATGAAAAATTCCCACTAGTATATGAAAGTGACAAAGCAAGAGACTCTCTATCATGAAGATCGTGGTGCTACTTTGAAGCACAAGTGTGGAAAAAGAATAGTAGCATTGTCCCTTCTTTTTTGGGGGGCCTTCCTTTTTTTCTTTGGCCTTTCTTTTCCTTTTTTTCTCTCTTTTTTTGGGACAATGCTCTATTAATGATGATCATCACACTTCTATTTATTTACAACTCAATGATTACAACTCGATACTAGAACAAAATATGACTCTATATAAGTGCCTCCGGTGGTGTACCGGGATGGGCAATGAATCAAGAGTGACATGTATGAAAATTATGCATGGTGGCTTTTCCACAAATACGATGTCAACTACATGATCATGCAAGGCAATATGACAATGCTGAAGCGTGTCGTAATAAACAGAACGATGGAAAGGTGCATGGCATTATATCTCGGAATGGCTATGGGAATGCCATAATAGGTAGATATGGTGGCGGTTTTGAGGAAGATAAAAGGAGGTTTATGTGTGATAGAGCGTATCGTATCACGGGGTTTGGATGCACCGGCGAAGGTTGCACCAACTCTCAAGGTGAGAAAGGGCAATGCACGGTACCGAAGAGGCTAGCAATGATGGAAGGTTGAGAGTGCGTATAATCCATGGACTCAACATTAGTCATAAAAAACTCACATACTTATTGCAAAAATCTACAAGTCATCAAAAACCAAGCACTACACGCATGCTCCTAGTGGGATAGATTGGTAGGAAAAGACCACCGCTCGTCCCCGACCGCCACTCATAAGGATGACAATCAAAGAACACCTCATGTTTCAAATTTGTTACATAACGTTTACCATATGTGCATGCTACGGGACTTGCAAACTTCAACACAAGTATTTCTGAAATTCACAATTACTCAACTAGCACAACTTTAATATCACTATCTTCATATCTCAAAACAATCATCAAGTATCGAACTTCTCTTAGTATTCAATGCACTTATTATGAAAGTTTTTATTTTATCCCTCTTGGATGCCCATCATATTAGGACTAAATTCATAACCAAAACAAATTACCATGTTGTTTAAGACTCTCAGAATAATATAATTGAAGCATGAGAGTTCATCTATTTCTTCAAAATAAAGCCACCGTCGTGCTCTAAAAGGATATAAGTGAAGCACTAGAGCAAACGACAAACTACTCTGAAAGATATAAGTGAAGATCAATGAGTAGTCGAATAATTATGCAACTGTGTGAAGACTCTCTAACATTTAAGAATTTCAGATGTTGGTATTTTATTCAAACAGCAAGCAAAACAAAAGAAAATAAAATGACGCTCCAAGCAAAACACATATCATGTGGTGAATAAAAATATAGCTCCAAGTAAAGTTACCGATGAACGAAGACAAAAGAGGGGATGCCATCCGGGGCATCCCCAAGCTTAGGCTCTTGCCACTCCTTATTCCATAGTCCATCGAATCTTTACCCAAAACTTGAAAACTTCACAACACAAAACTTAACAGAAAACTCGTAAGCTCCATTAGCGATAGAAAACAAAACACCACTTCAAGGTACTGTATTGAACTCATTCTTTATTTATATTGGTGTTAAACTTACTTTATTCCAACTTCTCCATGGTTTATAAACTCTTTTACTAGCCATAGATTCATTAAAATAAGCAAACAACACACGAAAAACAGAATCTGTCAAAAACAGAAAAGTCTGTAGTAATATGTAACTAACGCAAACTTCTGGAACTCTACAAATTCTGACAAAATAGGACGACCTAAATAATTTGTTTATTGATCTTCTTCAATTGGATTCAGTATTTTATCACGTTCTGATGATTTTTAACAATTGTTTTCCTGAACAGAAAGTTTCTGGAGTTTTCAGCAAGATCAAATAACTATCATCCAAGAAGATCCTATAGGTTTTACTTGGCACAAATACTAATTAAAACACAAAACCACATCTAACCAGAGGCTAGATGATTTATTTATTCCTAAATAGAACCAAAAAGCAAGAAACTAAAATAAAGTTGGGTTGCCTCCCAACAAGCGCTAACGTTTAACGCCCCTAGCTAGGCATGATGATTTCAATGATGCTCACATAAAAGATAAGAATTGAAACATAAAGAGAGCATCATGAAGAATATGACTAGCACATTTAAGTCTAACCCAGTTCCTATGCATAGGGATTTTGTGAGCAAATAACTTATGGGGACAATAATCAACTAGCATAGGAAGGCAAAACAAGCATAACTTCAAAACTTTAAGCACATAGAGAGGAAACTTGATATTATTGCAATTCCTACAAGCATATATTCCTCCCTCATAATAATTTTTAGTAGCATCATGAATAGATTCAACAATATAACCATCACATAAAGCATTATTTTCATGATGCTCAAGCATAGAAATTTTATTACTCTCCACATAAACAAGATTCTTCTCATTCGGGATAGTGGGAGTATCATATGAAACTCGAATACTATAAATTGTTTCCACATTAAAAGAATAATGTTCAGAAAAGGGTAATCATAATCATGACAAGTTTTATAAATATAATCATCACTACTTTTTATAGCATAAGTGTCATCACAATAATCATCATAAGTAGCAACTTTGTGCTCATCATAATCAATTGAAACCTCTTCCGAAATAGTGGATTCATCACTAAATAAAGTCATGACCTCTCCAAATCCACTTTCATAAATATTATAAGATTCAACATCCTCCAAAATAGTGGGATCATTACTTCCTAAAGTTGACACTCTTCCAAACCCACTTTCATCAATATAATCATCATAAGTAGGAGGCATTCTATCATCATTATAAATTTGCATATCAAAACTTGGGAGACTAAAAATATCATCTTCATTAAACATAGCATCCCCAAGCTTGGGACAAACATTAATTGCAGCAAATATATTCTCAAAAACATCATCTTCATCAAACATAGCGTCCCCAAGCTTGGGTCCTTTCATATCATAAGCATAATCACTCTCATCATTAATAGTATGGATAGCACCAATAGTATAGCAATTATCATCATCACGATGAGTAATAGGAGCAGGAGAGATACCTTTCTAACTTTGCTTCTCAGTCTTTTCTTTTTCTTCTTCACATCACGTGTGGGTTCAATCCTCTTTTTGGAGCTCCTTATTAATGAGATTGGTTGAATAGAAAGCTCCTCCTCGTTACCTGATTCATCATAAGAAATAATAGGAGAATATTGGGAAGTCTCTTCCCTTTCGTTAGTATTCTCTCCATCTTCTATTTGTTTTATTTTATTTATTTAATTGGCAATATAAGGATTTTCAATGCAATTCACAACACAATACATATAAATTTCCTCTAGATCAAAATTAATAACTCTATAAAGGGCAAATTCTGGAATAACCTTAGTTATACGTTTCATTTCTTCATAACCCAAGAGCAAACTAAGTTCACTATGATGTGCAAGGGAAATCAAGTCATCACAATTTTTGTACACGATACGATCATGAAACAATTTGCATTGGGTACTGAAATGATCATGTTCATTGCAAAGTTCACAAGTATGGCTAAGAAATTTTAAACTTTCAGCACAAACATCTAGCCTTTCTTGCAACCATTTAGTTTCCAAATACTTATGCCTCTTGCAAAATCTATTTTCCATAATTGGTGTGTACTTGCAAGCTCTATGCACTCCACAAAAATTGACATGCTTATAAGAGATATTTTCATCATGACTAGTGCAATCATCACTAGTACTATGGATATTCAAAGAGTTCATACTAACAACATTGCAAGCATGCTCATCATTCAAAGATTTAGTGCCAAACATTTTATAGACTTCTTCTTCTAGCACATGAGCACAATTTTCCTTTCCATCATTCTCACGAAAGATATTAAAAAGATGAAGCGTAAGAGGCAAACTCAATTCCATTTTTTTGTAGTTTTCTTTTATAAACTAAACTAGTGATAAAACAAGAAACTAAAATATTCGATTGCAAGATCTAAAGATATACCTTCAAGCACTCACCTCACCGGAAAAGAGCTTGATGTCTACTACACAACCTTCTTCTTGTAGACGTTGTTGGGCCTCCAAGTGCAGAGGTTTGTAGGATAGTAACAACTTTCCCTCAAGTGGATGACCTAAGGTTTATCAGTCCGTGGGAGGCATAGGTTGAAGATGGTCTCTCTCAAGCAAACTTGCAACGAAATAACAATGAGTCTCTTGTGTCCCCAACACACCCAATACAATGGTAAATTTTATAGGTGCACTAGTTCGGTGAAGAGATGGTGATACAAGTGCAATATGGATGCTAGATATAGGTTTTTGTAATCTGAAATTATAAAAACAGCAAGGTAACTAATGATAAAAGTGAGCGTAAACGGTATTGCAATGCTAGGAAACAAGGCCTAGGGTTCATACTTTCACTAGTGCAAGCTCTCTCAACAATAATAACGTAATTGGATCATATAACTATCCTTCAACATGCAACAAAGAGTCACTCCAAAGTCACTAATAGCGGAGAACGAACGAAAAGATTATGGTAGGGTACGAAACCACCTTAAAGTTATCCTTTCTGATCGATCTATTCAAGAGTCTGTAGTAAAATAACACAAAGCTATTCTTTCCGTTCAATCTATCATAGAGTTCGTACTAGAATAACACCTTAGGACACAAATCAACCAAAACCCTAATGTCACCTAGATACTCCAATGTCACCTCAAGTATCCGTGGGTATGATTATACGATATGTATCACATGGTCTCAAATTCATCTATTCAACCAACACAAAGTACTTAAAAGAGTGCCCCAAAGTTTCTACCGAAGAGTCAAGACGAAAACGTGTGCCAACCCTTATGCATAAGTTCACGAGGTCACGGAACCCGCAAGTTTATCACAAAAACATACATCAAGTGAATCACGTGATATCCCATTGTCACCACAGATAAGCACATGCAGGACAGACATCAAGTGTTCTCAAATCCTTAAAGACTCAATCCCATAAGATAACTTCAGAGGGAAAACTTGATAACCCACAAGTGTAGGGGATCGCAACAGCTTTCGAGGGTAGAGTATTCAATCCAAATTTATTGATTCGACACAAGGGGAGCCAAAGAATTTTCTCAAGTATTAGCAACTAAGTTGTCAATTCAGCCACACCTGGAAACTTAATATCTACAGCAAAGTATTTAGTAGCAAAGTAATATGATAGTAGTGGTAACGGTAACAAAAGTAACGGAAGCAAAAGTAATATTTTTGGTATTTTGTAGTGATTGTAACAATAGCAACGGGAAAGTAAATAAGCGTAAACCAGTATATGGAAAGCTCGTAGGCATTGGATCAGTGATGGATAATTATGTCGGATGTGGTTCATCATGTAACAGTCATAACATAGGGTGACACAGAACTAGCTCCAATTCATCAATGTAATGTAGGCATGTATTCCGAACATAGTCATACGTGCTTATGGAAAAGAACTTGCATGACATCTTTTGTCCTACCCTCCCGTGGCAGCGGCGTCCTAATGGAAACTAAGGGATATTAAGGCCTCCTTTTAATAGAGAACCGGAACAAAGCATTAGCACATAGTGAAATACATGAACTCCTCAAACTATGGTCATCACCGAGAAGTATCCCGATTATTGTCACTTTTGGTTGTCGGATCATAACACATAATAGGTGACTATAGACTTGCAAGATAAGATCAAGAACACACATATATTCATGAAAACATAATAGGTTCAGATCTGAAATCATGGCACTCGGGCCCTAGTGACAAGCATTAAGCATAGCAAAGTCATAGCAACATCAATCTCAGAACATAGTGGATACTAGGGATCAAACCCTAACAAAACTAACTCGATTACATGATAGATCTCATCCAACCCATCACCGTCCAGCAAGCCTACGATGAAATTACTCACGCACGGCGGTGAGCATCATGAACTTGGTGATGGAGGATGGTTGATGATGACGACGGTGACGAATCCCCCACTCCGGAGCCCCGGACGGACTCCAGATCAGCCCTCCCGAGAGGTTTTAGGGCTTGGAGGCGGCTCCATATCGTAAAACGCGATGATTTCTTCTCTCTGATTTTTTTCTCCCCGAAAGCCAATATATAGAGCTGGAGTTGGCATCGGAAGGTTTCCAGGGGGCCCACGAGGTAGGGGGCGCGCCCAGGAGGGGGGGCGCCCCCCACCCTTGTGGACAGGGTGTGGGCCCGCTGGTCTTCATCTTTGGCGATGATTTTTATTATTTTTTCTAAGGTGTTCTGTGGAGTTTCAGGTCATTCCGAGAACTTTTGTTTTCTGCACATAAAACAACATCATGGAAATTCTGCTGAAAACAGTGTCAGTCTGGGTTAGTTCCATTCAAATCATGCAAGTTAGAGTCCAAAACAAGGGCAAACGTGTTTGGAAAAGTAGATACGACGGAGACGTATCAACTCCCCCAAGCTTAAACCCTTGCTTGTCCTCAAGCAATTCAGTTGACAAGCTGAAAGAGAAAAAGAAAAAACTTTTACAAACTCTGTTTGCTCTTGTTGTTGTAAATATGTAAAGCCAGCATTCAGGTTTTCAACAAAGATTATAACTAACCACATTTGCAATAATTCTCAGGTCTCATGTTTACTCATATCAATGGCATAATCAACTAGTGAGTCATAATAATAAATCTCGGATGACAACACTTTCTCAAAACAATCATAATATGATATAGCAAGATGGTATCTCGCTAGCCCTTTCTGAGAACGCAAAACATAAATGCAGAGCACCTTTAAAGATCAAGGACTGACTAGACATTGTAATTCATGGTAAATGAGATCCAGTCATAGTCATACCCAATATAAATTAATAGTAATGAATGCAAATGACAACTGCACTCTCCAGCTAGTGCTTTAATAAGAGGGTGATGACTCAACATAAAAGTAAATAGATAGGCCCTTCGCAGAGGGAAGCAGTGATTTGTAGAGGTGCCAGAGCTCGATTTTGAAATAGAGAGAACTCATATTTTGAGCGATATACTTTCATTGTCAACATAGCAACTAAGAGATGGCGATATCTTCCATGCTACACACATTATAGGCGGTTCCCAAACAGAATGGTAAAGTTTATACTCCCCCTCCACCAACAAGCATCAATCCATGGCTTGCTCGAAACAACGAGCGCCTCCAACTAACATCAGGTCCCAGGGGGAGTTTTGTTTGCAATTATTTTGATTTAGTTTGCATAAAGCATGGGACTGGGCATCACGGTGACCAGCCATGTTCTCATGAGTGAGGATCGGAGTCCACTCCTCTTGAGAATAACCCGCCTAACATGGAAGATAAGGACAACCATAGTTGATACATGAGCTATTCGAGCATACAAAACAGAATGTTTATTTGAAGGTTTAGAGTTTGGAACATACAAATTTACTTGGAACGGCAGGTAGATACCGCATATAGGAAGGTATAGTGGACTCATATGTCATAACTTTGGGGTTTAAGGGATTGGATGCACAAGCAGTATTCCCGCTTAGTACAAGTGAAGGCTAGCAAAAGACTGGGAAGCGACCAACTAGAGAGCGACAATAGTCATGAACATGCACTAAAATTAATAAACATTGGATACAAGCATGAGTAGGATATAATCCACCATGAACATAAATATCGTGAAGGCTATGTTGATTTGTTTCAACTACATGTGTGAACATGTGCCAAGTCAAGTCACTTAAATCATTCAAAGGAGGATACCACCCCATCATACCACATCACAACCATTTTAATAGCATGTTGGCACGCAAGGTAAACCATTATAACTCATAGCTAATCAAGCATGGCATAAGCAACTATGATCTCTAATTGTCATTGCAAACATGTTTATTCATAATAGGCTGAATCAAGAATGATGAACTCATCATATTTACAAAAACAAGAGAGGTCGAGTTCATACCAGCTTTTCCCATCTCAGTCAGTCCATCATATATCGTCATAGTTGCCTTTCACTTGCACGACCGAATGATGTGAATAATAATAAGAGTGCACGTGCATTGGACTAAGCTGGAATCTGCGAGCATTCAATAAACAGGAGAAGACAAGGCAATATGGGCTCTTGTTTAAATCAACAATAAGCCATATAAGGGCCACTCCAATAATTTAATCATGGTCTTCTCCTATCGACCCCCAAAGAAAAGAATAGGAATAAAACTATTTACACGGGAAAGCTCCCAACAAGCAAAAGAAGAATGGGAAATATTTTTGGGTTTTATTTTTAATTATTACTACTACAGCAGGGAAAATAAACTACTACTAATTTTGTTGTTGTTTTCTTAAAGTTTATTAAACACACAAGAAGAAAGCAGGAAAAAGAAAATAAACTAGCATGGATATTATAGTGAAAGAGTATGAGCACCGACATCTATCAATGAGTGTGTGTGAACATAAATGTAATGTCGGTGAGAAATACGTACTCCCCCAAGCTTAGGCTTTTGGCCTAAGTTGGTCTATTGCCAGGGATAGCCTGGCTGATACCCGTAGGTGTAGCTGGGGTCGTACTGCGATACAGAGGCTATCGCCTCCTGAGCTGCAGTGTGGCGTCGAGCTGCCTCCGCTCTTCTCTCGTACTCATCTTCCTCCTCTCTAGTAATAACATATCTTCCTTTTGTCTGAGAATCAAAGAAGGCAGGAGCAGGAAGAGTAATACAGACAACATGTCGTTTGTTAAAGATTAGTCGATAATGGAGAGGTGGTTCAGTCCTCTCAACAAACTGGTGGGAAACCATAGAATCAAAATCTAAATAAGTAGGGGGTAACTCCATATCACCCACACGGATGTCTATCTCAAGAAAATTAGCTAAGCGGGTTGCATAAATTCCTCCAAAGAAATCTCCGTTATATCTATTATGATGCAATCTACGAGCTACAATGGCTCCCATATGATAAGATTGGTCTCCTAACACAGTACTCCTGAGAATGCTGAGATCAGGGACACACATGTGACATGCTTCATCCTTAGCATTTATGCACCTACCGATGAAGAGAGCAAAATAATGTATAGCAGGAAAGTGAATGCTCCCTATAGTGGCTTGCGTTATATCTCTAGGTTCCCCCACAGTTATAGTAGCAAGAAAGTCTCCAAATTCAGATTTACGGGGATCAATAGTACTACCCCATTGTGGGAGCTTGCAAGCAAAAGAAAAATCCTCTAAGTCCATGGTATAAGATTTTTCATAAAGATCAAACATGACTGAAAGAGAATTACGCGAAGATGAGAATTTAAACCTCCTCACAAATGAACTAGTGAGATCATGATACTGTGGGCATTTGTCTGCCTCGAAGTCTACAAGACCGGCGTTACGCAAATATGCGTTAAATTCTTCTTTGATTCCCGCTCGATCCATAAAATTTTCCGAAGGCCATTCACAGGGCCTCACGCGAGCGTCTCTTGGTGGTTCCTCGTCAGCATCACGCATTGCAAGCCTGGGACCTTGCTTCATGAAGAACCACCTTGGAACATCTTCCTAAACATATTGTTTTCTCTAAAAAGAATTCTGAAATTTTTAGTAACTTCAAACAAAAGTGAACCAACTTCAATAAAATTGATAGCAACTACTCCTACAAGTGACTAGAGCCTTTATCAAGCATTAGAACTACTTGGAACCATATAAAATTGACATGCAAGCTCAAGAACATGGTCACCTATGCAGCACAAATTTGCAATGTATAAAGCACTAGAACAAAAACTAATTGGACCAATGGAGGAGTCACATACCAAGGAACAATCTCCCCAAGCAATTTTGTGAGAGGTGCTTTGAGCAAGGAGACCGAAAATCACAGCAACGGGGGCTGGAACTCGTGTTTGAGCTGGTTATTCGTGTTTGTGGGAGGAAGAAGAAGGGGATGGGTGCAGGAATAAGTGGAGGAGGGCCACCGTGGTCCCACGAGGCAGGGGGGCGCGCCCAGGGGGTAGGGCACGCCCTCCACCCTCGTGGCCAGGTGGCAGCTCCCCCCGCGGTAATTTTTGCACTAAAAACCCTCAAATGTTCCCGAAAAATCATATTAAATTGGCATGGCATTCTGAGGACTTTTATTTTCGGGATATTTTTATATTGCACAGATAAATCAGGAAACAGACAGAAAAAATACTATTTTTACTTTATTTCAACTAAATAACAGAAAGTATAAAGAGGGTACAGAAGGTTGTTCTTCTAGTTTCATCCGTCTCATGATCATCAAAATGAATCCACTAACAAGGTTAATCAGGTCTTGTTAACAAACTCATTCCGACTAACATGGAACCAGAGAAGTTTCGAATAACACTAAGTTACCTCAACGGGGATATGCACATCCCCTATAATAAGAATATCATATTTCTTCTTGACAGTAGGAAGAGGAAATTCAAAACCTCCAAAAATAATCGATGGAACTTTTCCAATAGAATTGATACTATAAACTTGAGGTTGTTTCCTCGGAAAGTGTACCGTATGCTCATTACCATTAACATGAAAAGTGACATTGCCTTTTTTGCAATCAATAATAGTCCCTGCAGTATTCAGAAAAGGTCTTCCAAGAATAATAGCATACTATCGTCCTCGGGAATATCAAGAATAACAAAGTCCGTTAAAATAGTAACGTTTGCAACCACAACAGGCACATCCTCACAAATACCGATAGGTATAGCAGTTGATTTATCAGCCATTTGCAAAGATATTTCAGTAGGTGTCAACTTATTTAAATCAAGTCTACAATATAAAGAGAGAGGCATAACACTAACACCGGCTCCAAGATCATATAAAGTAGTTTTAAACATAATTTCTTTTAATGGAGAATGGTATAGTGGGTACTCCAGGATCTCCAAGTTTCTTTGGTACTCCACCCTTAAAAGTGTAATTAGCAAGCATGGTGGAAATTTCAGCTTCCGGTATCTTTCTCTTATTGGTAATGATATCCTTCATATACTTAGCATAAGGATTTGTTTTGAGCACATCTGTTAATCGCATACGCAAAAAAATAGGTCTAATCATTTCAGCAAAGCGCTCAAAATCCTCATCATCCTTTTTCTTGGATGGTTTGGGAGGAAAAGGCATGGGTTTCTGAACCCATGGTTCTCTTTCTTTAACATGTTTCCTAGCAACAAAGTCTCTCTTATCATAATGTTGATTGTTTGATTGTGGGTTATCAAGATCAACAGCAGGTTCAACTTCTACATCATTATCATTACTAGGTTGAGCATCATCATGAACATCATCATTAACATTTTCACTAGGTTCATGTTCATTACCAGATTGTGTTTCAGCATCAGACTTAGATATATTATTTGGATTATCAGGTGGTTCAGCAATAGGTTCATTAGAAGTTTGCAACGTCCTATCATTTTTGTTTTTCTTCCTTTTAGAAGAACTAGGCACATCAATTTTATTTCTCTGAGAATCTTGCTCAATTCTCTTAGGGTGGCCTTCAGGATACAAAGGTTCCTGAGTCATTCTACCAGTTCTAGTAGCCACTCTAACAGCATAATCATTTTTCTTACTATTCATTTCATTGAGAAAATCATTTTGAGCCTTAAGTACTTGTTCTACTTGAGTGGTAACCATAGAAGCATGTTTGCTAATGAGTTTAAGTTCACATCAGCCATATAATCACCCAAGTGTTTAATCATATAGGTATTTTGTTTTAATTGTCTACCAAAATAAGCATTGAAATTTTCTTGTTTGACAATAAAATTATCAAACTCATCCAAGCATTGTCTAGCAGACTTATTGTGAGGAATATCACCTTCATCAAATCTATAGAGAGAATTTACCTTTACTACCTGTGTCGGGTTATCGGGATCAGGAGGTTCTTCAATAGGTAATGGATCAAGATCATATGTTTCTTCAACAGACGGTAAGTTGAGACCATGTATTTCTTCAATAGGAGGTAAATTCTTAACATCTTCAGCTTTAATACCTTTTTCTTTCATAGATTTCTTTGCCTCTTGCATATCTTCAGGACTGAGAAATAGAACACCTCTCTTCTTCGGAGTTAGTTTAGGAATAGTCTCAGTAATTGGCTCCGGAGCTGGCTCAGGAGGTGCCCAATTATTTTCATTTGTCAACATATTATTCAATAGAATTTCAGCTTCATCCGGTGTTCTTTCCCTGAAAAGAGAACCACAACTATCCAGGAAATCTCTAGAAGCATCGGTTAGTCCATTATAAAAGATATCAAGTATTTCATTTTTCTTAAGAGGATGATCAGGCAAAGCATTAATTAACTTGAGAAGCCTCCCCCAAGCTTGTGGGAGACTCTCTTCTTCAATTTGCACAAAGTTGTATATTTCCTTTAAAGAAGCTTGTTTCTTATGAGCAGGGAAATATTTAGCAGAGAAGTAATAAATCATATCCTGGGGACTACGCACACAACCAGGATCAAGAGAATTAAACCATATCTTAGTATCACCCTTTAATGAGAACGGAAATGTTTTAAGGATATAAAAGTAGCGAGATCTCTCATCATTAGTGAACAGGGTGGCTATATCATTTAATTTAGTAAGATGTGCCAGAACAGTTTCAGATTCATAACCATGAAAAGGATCAGATTCAACCAAAGTAATTATATCAGGATCAACAGAGAATTCATAATCTTTATCGGGAACACAAATAGGTGAAGTAGCAAAAGCATGGTCAGGTTTCATTCTATATCTAAGAGATTCTTTACTCCATTTAACTAGCAACCTCTTAAGTTCGTATCTATCCTGGCAGGCAAAAATAGCTGCAGAAGATTCCATATAGAAAAGATAACCCTCAGGAATAGCAGGCATATCTTCATCATCACTTTCATCAGCATACTCAGTTTCAATAGTTTCTCTCTCTCTAGACCTAGAAATTTGTTCATTAAGAAATTCACCAAGGGGCACAGTAGTATCAAGCATAGAAGTAGTTTCATCATAAGTATCATGCATAGCAGAAGTGGCATCATCAATAACATGCGACATATCAGAACGAATAGCAGAAGCAGGTTTAGGTGTCGCAAGCTTACTCATAACAGAAGGTGAATCAAGTGCAGAGCTAGATGGCAGTTCCTTACCTCCCCTCATAGTTGAGGGATAAATTTTTGTCTTAGCGTCTTTCAAATTCTTCATAGTGTCCAGCAGATATAAATCCCAAGTAACTCAAAGAATAGAGCTATGCTCCCCGGCAACGGCGCCAGAAATTGTTCTTGATAACCCACAAGTGTAGGGGATCGCAACAGCTTTCGAGGGTAGAGTATTCAACCCAAATTTATTGATTCGACACAAGGGGAGCCAAAGAATATTCTCAAGTATTAGCAACTAAGTTGTCAATTCAGCCACACCTGGAAACTTAATATCTGCAGCAAAGTATTTAGTAGCAAAGTAATATGATAGTAGTGGTAACAGTAACAAAAGTAACGGAAGAAAAAGTAATATTTTTGGTATTTTGTAGTGATTGTAACAATAGACAACGGGAAAGTAAATAAGCGTAAACCAGTATATGGAAAGCTCGTAGGCATTGGATCAGTGATGGATAATTATGCCGCATGCGGTTCATCATGTAACAGTCATAACATAGGGTGACACAGAACTAGCTCCAATTCATCAATGTAATGTAGGCATGTATTCCGAATATAATCATACGTGCTTATGGAAAAGAACTTGCATGACATCTTTTGTCCTACCCTCCCATGGCAGCGGGGTCTTAATGGAAGCTAAGGGATATTACGGCCTCCTTTTAATAGAGAACCGGAACAAAGCATTAGCACATAGTGAATACATGAACTCCTCAAACTATGGTCATCACCGAGAAGTATCCCGATTATTGTCACTTCGGGGTTGTCGGATCATTACACATAATAGGTGACTATAGACTTGCAAGATAGGATCAAGAACACACATATATTCATGAAAACATAATAGGTTCAGATCTGAAATCATGGCACTCGGGCCCTAGTGACAAGCATTAAGCATAGCAAAGTCATACCAACATCAATCTCAGAACATAGTGGATACTAGGGATCAAACCCTAACAAAACTAACTCGATTACATGATAGATCTCATCCAACCCATCACCATCCCGTAAGCCTATGATAAAATTAATCACGCACGGCGGTGAGCATCATGAAATTGGTGATGGAGGATGGTTGATGTTGACGACGGCGACGAATCCCCCTCTCCGGAACCCCAAACGGACTCCAGATCAGCCCTCCCGAGAGGTTTTAGGGCTTGGCGGCGGCTCCGTATCATAAAACGCGATGATTTCTTCTCTCTGATTTTTTTCTCCCCGAAAGCCAATATATAGAGTTGGAGTTGGCGTCGGAAGGTTTCCAGGGGGCCCACGAGGTAGGTGGCGCGCCCAGGAGGGGGGCGCGCCCCCCATCCTCGTGGACAGGGTGTGGGCCCCCTGGTCTTCATCTTTGGCAAGGATTTTTTATTATTTTTTCTAAGATATTCCGTGGAGTTTCAGGTCATTCCGAGAACTTCTGTTTTCTGCACATAAAACAACATCATGGCAATTCTGCTGAAAACAACGTCAGTCCAGGTTAGTTCCATTCAAATCATGCAAGTTAGAGTCCAAAACAAGGGAAAAAGTGTTTGGAAAAGTAGATACGACGGAGACGTATCAAAACTCAATCCATTACAAGAGAGTGGAGGGGGAGAAACATCATAAGATCCAACTATAACAGCAAAGCTCGCGATACATCAAGATCGTATCATCTCAAGAACACGAGAGAGAGAGAGAGAGAGAGAGAGAGAGAGAGAGAGAGAGAGAGAGAGAGAGAGAGAGAGAGAGAGAGAGAGAGAGAGATCAAACACATAGCTACTGGTACATACCCTCAGCCCTGAGGGTGAACTACTCCCTCCTCATCATGGAGAGCGCCGGGATGATGAAGATGACCACCGGTGAGGGATCCCCCCTCCGGCAGGGTGCCGGAACAGGGTCCCGATTGGTTTGGGGTGGCTACAGAGGATTGCGGCGGCAGAACTCCCGATCTATTCTGTTCCTCGAAGTTTTTAGGGTATATGGATATATATATAGGCGAAAGAAGTCGGTCAGGGGAGCCACGAGGGGCCCACGAGGGGCGGGGGCGCGCCCAGGGGGGCAGACGCGCCTCCCTGCCTCGTGGCCACCTTGAAGCTTCCTTGACTTCAACTCCAAGTCTCCTGGATCACATTCGTTCCAAAACTCACGCTCCCGAAGGTTTCATTCTGTTTGGACTCCGTTTGATATTCCTTTTCTGCGAAACACTGCAACAAGGGAAAAACATAAACTGGCACTCGGCTCTGGTTTAATAGGTTAGTCACAAAAATAATATAAAATTGTTTAATAAAGCCCATAAACATCCAAAACAGATAATATAATAGCATGGAACAATCAAAAATTATAGATATGTTGGATACGTATCAATGATGCTACTGACGCAGGGCTTCGCCTAAGCACCGATACGATATGACCAAGGTGGATTATGGTGGAGGGGGGCACCGCACACGGCTAAAAGATCAACTGATCAACTGGTGTGTCCTAGGGTGTCCCCTTCCCCACGCATATAAAGGAGGGAGTGGAGGTCGGCCGGCCTCTCTAGGCACGCCAAGTTGGGGAGGAATCCTCCTCCTAGTAGGAGTAGGATTCCTCCTTTCCTAGTCCTACTAGGAGGGGGAAGGAAGGAGAGGGGAAGGAGAAGGAAAGAGGGGGCGCATCCCCTCCCCTAGTCCAATTCGGACTACGCCCATGGGGGGCGCGCGGCCAGCCCTCGTGGCTTCTCCTCTTTTTCCCCTAAAGCCCACTAAGGCCCATATGTACTCCCGTATTCCCGTAACTCCCCCGGTACTCCGAAAAATACCCGGGTCACTCGGAACCTTTCCGATGTCCGAATATAGCCTTCAAATATATTCATCTTTACGGCTCAATCATTTCGAGACTCCTCGTCATGTCCATGATCTCATCCGGGACTCCTAACAATCTTCGGTACATCAAAACACATAAACTCATAATACTGATCGTCACCGACCGTTAAGCATGCGGACTCTACGGGTTCGAGAACTATGTAGACATGACCGAGACACGTCTTTGGTCAATAACCAATAGCGGAACCTGGATGCTCATATTGGCTCTCACATATTCTACAAAGATCTTTATCGGTCAAACTGCATAACAACATACGTTGTTCCCTTTGTAATCGGTATGTTACTTGCCCGAGATTCGATCGTCACTATCTCAATACCTAGTTCTATTTCATTACCGGCAAGTCTCTTTACTCGTTCCATACATCATCCCGCAACTAACTCATTAGTTGCATTGCTTGCAAGGCTTATAGTGATGTGCATTACCGAGAGGGCCCAAAGATACCTCTCCGACAATTGGAGTGACAAATCCTAATCTCGATCTATGCCAACTCAACAAGTACCATCGGAGACACCTATAGAGCACCTTTATAATCACCCAGGTACGTTGTGATGTTTGTTAGCACACAAAGTGTTCCTCCGGTATTCGTGAGTTGCATAATCTCATATTCATAGGAACATGTATAAGTCATGAAGAAAGCAATATCAATATACTAAACAATCAAATGCTAAGCTAACGGAATGGGTCAAGTCGATCACATCATTCTCTAATGATGTGATCCCATTAATCAAATGACAACTCATGTCTATGGCCAGGAAACTTAACCATCTTTGATTCAACGAGCTAGTCAAGTAGAGGCATACTAGTGACACTCTGTTTGTCTATGTATTCACACATGTACTAAGTTTCCGGTTAATACAATTCTAGCATGAATAATAAACATTTATGAGGATATAAGGAAATATAAATAACAACTTTATTATTGCCTCTATGGCATATTTCCTTCACAAAGTACTATTGCAAACCAATTCATATTTTGTCTTTGCATTTTAGCTACTGTAATATAACTTTTCCATGGCTTATACCACCAATAAAAATCGATAGTTTCATCAAAACGAGCAAAACAATGAATCAAAAACAGAATCCGTCTTAAACAGGACAGTACGTAGTAATCTGAACATTCACCATACTTATGGTACCCCAAAAATTCTGAAAAAATTAGGAAAAATAAAAAAATTGTATATAAAGACAGTGCAAAAAGTTTCATAACCGTTTGACGTTCCAGTAAAAAATTTAAAATCACGCACTACAGCTAAAGTTTCTTTTTTGCACCGCACAAACCAACAAGCAATCTAAGCATCCTAAAGGCAAACCTTGGCACATTATTTTTATAATACAATGGAATTGTACAAGGGGATAATTATTTTTGTTGAAAAGTTTTTGTAATTAAGATTCACAAAGTTTTCATGGGCATGAACAAAATTCAAGGCTAGCTCCTGCTTCTACGGTGCTCGTCTATCTCACTTTCACTTTTTTTTGTAAAGTTTAAAGTCCCCTCTATATTTTTTGTTTTTAAACTTTATAAAAGCACTCAAAAAAATAAATGACTCTCTAAAACTTCCGGGTTGTCTCCCTGGCAGCGCTTTCTTTAAAGCCATTAAGCTAGGCATAAAAGTGCTCAAGTAATGAATCCACCCGGATCCCAAGGTATATCAAAGTCAATTTTAATTAACAATGATTTGGCATTTAGTAGTGAGCACAAAGGAACATAAATCAAGCAATTAAGAAGTCTAACTCTCTTCCTATGCATCGGCATGTCATACAAGAACAATTCATGCACATCAAGTAAAGGCCAATACATAGCATAATCAGTTTCTTGCAATTTTTCCGTGTTGGAAACATAGAGGGGTGGAGATATAGTTCCTCTCTCATGATAATTGCAAGTAGCAGCAGCAAGCACATGCATATTATATTCATCAAGATCACCATGTGCAATGGTAAAAGGCAACCCATCAATATAATCCTGAATAAGTGCAAACTTCTCCAATATAGTGTAGTTTAGAGAATTCAAAAAGATAATAGGACTATCATGTGTGGGTGCAATAGCAACAATTCCATGTTTAACATAAGGAACAATAGCAAGTTCATCTCCATAAGCATCATTCATATTGGCATCTTGGCCACAAGCATAGCAAGCATCAAGTTCATCAAAAAGGGATATTTCAAATGAATCAACGGGATCATAGCAATTATCATAGCATTCATCCTTCGGTAAGAACAAAGGGAAATTAAATAATGTATGAGTTGAAGAGTTACTCTGATTAGAAGGTGGACACGGGTAGCTAATCCGTTCTTCCTCCGTTTGTTCTTCGCTCTCCTCATCATCTTTTTCATCCAATGAGCTCATAGTTTCATCAATTTCTTCTTCCATAGACTCCTACAAAATATTAGTCTCTTCTCGAGCAGCGGAGATTTTCTCAATAAATTCATCAATATCGGAATTGTATTTATAATTACCATAGCAATATTTAAGGATGTCAAAATTTTCAGGTCTATAAACATCATCATCAAAAGCTTCATATTTTTTCAAACAAAGATTCAATTTCATAAGCACCCTTAAAAGCAAAAAATTCTTCTATTTATTCCACATCATAGTAATCATATATACCATTAGCATAAGAAGCTAAGGTTTCATTATCATTAAATTCACATGAAAAGGGAAGATGTGGAGCATTCATCCTAGAGCAACAAGTAAAATCATATCTCTGACATAAATCCCAAGCATACCATTGAAACATTTGAATTTGATCCCATAACAACTTCCCTTTATGAGTAAAGCGATATCCCTAAAGTATTCACGTTGATACAACGTTGCTCCCATTATATAGTTGAATGGGGTTTTCTCAGGATTATCAAAGTAGTGCATAATATCTTTTACATAATGAGCATCGAGGGTTTTAGGAGGTTCCCCATCTCCATGAGTAGCAAGTACCACTAATTTTTTTGGTGTTTCGTGTTCCATATCCGTAACTAAAGATAAAGAACAACTTAGAACAGAAAATATAAGTTACTTAGTGATAAAGCAAACAAGCACACACAAGAATATTCACCCCACGCTATTGCTTCCCGGCAACGGCGCCAGAAAAAGGTCTTGATAACCCACAAGTATAGGGGATCAATTGTATCCTCTTCTGATAAGTAAGAGTGTCTAACCCAACGAGGAGCTAAAGGTAGAACAAATATTCCCTCAAGTTCTATCGACCACCGATACAACTCTACGCACGATTGCCGTTTGCTTTACCTAGAACAAGTATGAAACTAGAAGTACTTTGTAGGTGTGATAGGATAGGTTTGCGAAATAATAAAGAGCACATAAATAAAATCTAGGGGATGTTTAGATAAAGACACAACTAAGTTAGTTTTAGTAGAGAGCTTTTGTCAACAAAAAAGTTATTTGTCCCTAGGCAATCGATAACAAGTACCGATAATCATTCTTGTAATTTTATATGAGGGATAGGCATGAGCTAACATACTTTCTCTACTTGGATCATATGCACTTATGATTGGAACTCTAGCAAGCATCCGCAACTACTAAAGATCATTAAGGTCGTGAAACCCAATCATAGTGTTAAGTATCAAGTCCTCTTTACTCCCATACGTCATACCCCAGTTACTCGGGTTTAAGTTTCTGTCACTCTCGCAACCCACCGTAAGCGAACCATGAACATATTGCAACACCCTATAGCGGGGCCCCCTCACGTTTGCGCGAGACGGAGGGCACCATAGGACAGCACCATAAATAAAATATGTAATCATACCAACCAAGATCACGATTAACCCATAGGATAAAACTGATCTACTCAAACATCATAGGATAACCATATATCACTGGGAAATAATATATGGAGTTGAGCACCACGTTTAAGTAGAGATTACAGCAGGGGGAAAAGGTGTTACACCGCTACATAGAGGGGGAGAGAGTTGGTGTTGACGGTAGCAAGATTGTTGATGTAGATTGCCGTCCCGATCGTTGCCCCGGTCGCACTCCAGCGCCACCGGAAGCGAGGGGGAGAGAACCCCCCTCCTTCTTTTTCCTTGGCCTCCCCCCTAGATGGGAGGAGAGTCCCCCCTCTGGTCTATGGTCTCCATGGCGGCGGAGGGGTGGCAGCCCCTCCGAGATTGGATCTCCCACTCTGTTCTCTTCTGTTTCATGTTCTCCAGATCTGGCCGAAAACCGTTTATTATATTTCCGGAGATCCGTAACTCCGATTGCACTGAGATTTTAACACGATTTTTTCCGGATATATGGTTCCTTGCGCCCGAAGTAGAGCTCCAAACGACTTTCGGGCAGGGAACAATCCACCACCGCGCGCCAGGGGCCTCTGGCACACCCTGGTGTCTTGTGGGCTGTGTGGGCCTCCGTTTGCGGTGATTACAACTCTGAAAAATCACATATATTCCAAAATAATTCTCCGTGAAATTTTATTGCATTTGGACTTCGTTTGATATGGATACTCTGTGATACAAAAAATATGCACAAAACAGGAGCTGGCACTGGGCACTGGATCAATAGGTTAGTCAAATAAATCATAAAAAAAGTTGCCAAAAGTATGTAAAAGTTGTATAATATTGGCATGAAACAATCAAAATTATAGATACGACGGAGACGTATCACTAACCATAGACATGTGTTGTCATTTGATGAATGGGATCACATCATTAGGAGAATGATGTGATGGACCCATCCGTTAGCTTAGCATAATGATTGTTAAGTTTTAGTGCTATTGCTTTCTTCATGACTTATACATATTCCTTTGACTATGAGATTATGCAACTCCCGAATACCGGAGGAACACCTTGTGTGCTATCAAACATCACAACATAACTGGGTGATTATAAAGATGCTATACAGGTGTCTCCGAAGGTGTTTGTTGAGTTGGCATAAATCGAGATTAGGATTTGTCAGTCCGAGTATCAGAGAGGTATCTCTGGGCCCTCTCGGTAATGCACATTACTACAAGCCTTGCAAGAAATGTGACTAATGAGTTAGTTACGGGATGATGCATAACGGAACGAGTAAAGAGACTTGCCGGTAACGAGATTGAACTAAGTATGATGATACCGGCGATCGAATCTCTGGCAAGTAACATACCGATGACAAAGGGAATAACATATGTTGTTATTGCGGTTTGACCGATAAAGATCTTTGTAGAATATGTAGGAACTAGCATGAGCATCCAGGTTCCGCTATTGGTTATTGACCAGAGATGTGTCTCGGTCATGTCTACATAGTTCTCGAACCCGTAGGGTCCGCACACTTAATGTTCGATGACGATTTGTATTTATGAGTTATGTGTTTTGGTGACCGAAGTTTGTTCGGAGTCCTGGATGAAATCACAGACATGACGAGGAGTCTCAAAACGTTCGAGAGACAAAGATCGATATATTGGAAGGTAGTATCCAGATACCGGAAGGGTTCCGGAGTGTATCGGGTACATACCGGAGTACCAGAGGGGTTACCGGAACCACCCGAGGAAAGATATGGGTCATATGGGCGATAGGAGGTAGGCTAACCAGCCCACAAAGGGCTGGTGCGTCCCCCCACAAGGGAAGAGGCCGAATTGGACTAGGGAAGGGGGCGCCACCCCGCTTTCCTTCTCCTACTCCCTCTCCTTCCCCTTTTCCCCCTCTGGTAGAAGGAAAAAGAAGGAGGGGCGAATCTCTACTCCTAATGGACGAGTTGGTTGAATAGTCCCACCACTTTCGTCTGGTTTTTTTTCGTCCCTGCTCCCACCCCTTTTTTACGGGTTTATTTTCCTCTACACTCTTTCCTTGTAAACCAACACTTCCCTAACATATAAAAGATCACAAGTCTAACTTTCCTAATTTACCTAAATCAATCGATTCCTCCCATCAATGCAATTTGATTTAATAGGAAATAAAATAACGAATTTGAAGGAAACACATAATAGAATTTAAGGAAAAATCCGCGCATCTATCTCTACTCTTACTCTTAACTAGAAGAACGCCCGTGCGTTGCAACGGGGCCACGTTAACTTAAAGAGTTCAATATTACGACATTGGCGACCTATTTTACCATCAAATCCTCACACACACACACTCCCTCCCTCTTCCTCACTCTCTCTCCCCCTCTCCCTCTCTCTAACACACACACATATCCATCTTATTTGGTACGGGACCATAATCCATCTATTTCACACACACACGCTAGTGCATAACAATATGGATTATGTGTATTATATTTGCCACCAGAACTGAGGGAATTAATTTCATGTAAATCGGCCAGCCACAGCTCCAAGAATATGCGGAGGAGGTGGCCGGGTCAGCGTCGGCGCCCGTCCGTCAAGGGCCACGGGCCCGCTTCCAAGTGCACGTGCAATGCACGTCTTCACAAATATTACAACCAGATGTGGGAAATCACATACTAACACGATGTTGCAATCAATTTGTAATTAAAGAAGCCAAAAGTCTTTTTTCTTAAACCAGAAGTCCTTATGCTGGAGTTTAAACAAACCCCACAATAGCCCTACTTATCACCTAATTAAGCAGATGCATGACTTATGAAGCGGATAAGAAATCATGTTAACTTGGAACTAAAATTCCAACAAAAGAGTGAGGAATAAACCTTTTTATCATTGCTCTGAAGTCTAAACCTCCACCTATTTGTTAGTGAAATGTGAGTATGCTTGGAAGATAATAATTTCTTATGCAACATATGCTTTTACATCCGAAAGAGCTATAAAATATGTTGACCTACCTATGTGCACTTCCTAAATCAAGCGGATAAAATTATTTCTATCGGCAATATAAAATATTAAACATTAGAAAGAAAGGGACAATGTCCACTAACCATGCAAATATTCGACCATGGGATATTTAGGCTGGCGATATGGGAAATCAAAGCTAAAAATGACTCGATGAGTTAGGGATACATCAATAAATATTGTAAAAAGTGATAAAAACAAATCTACAGCAACTCGCGACCCCACGAACTCAGATTCGCAATGAGCAAGTTAGTGAGGCCACCACGGTAGGCTAGCACCAAGGGACAAGGGCAACAACCGCCTTCCCATCCAACCCATCGATTCTGCTGGCGCTACTTTCATCCTAAGCCCATGAGTACCGTTAGTGTGTTGCCACGTACGGAGAAGCTATGAACTGAAATTTTCATCCAAATCATGAAAAATGTTAATGTTCCTCTCCTCTCCCATCCCTCATGTGAACATACCCAATTCGTGGTTGGCTCACTACATTCAGCGTAGCTCGATGTGCACCGCCTCGCTCTTGATTAGTTGCCGCAGTGCCACGCATCTATGCCAACAAGCTGGGAAACAAATGCAAATGTTACATCGAGTCAAAATCAACCATCCCACAATCGTAACAATAGAAAAGATAATAACCAAAATTTAACAGAAGAACTACTGCTTGGCTCCCAGATCCATCTCGATAGCCCTTGATCTGGCTGCTGAGCTTCTCCTAGCCGCCTCAACATCACGTCATTACCAAACATGTAGTGGATGCCTAGTGGGACAAGGATTAAGAAATAACATGAGGTGAAAATGCGATGGCTGTCAATTCCATAAGAAGATCCAAGTAATTTGACAAAACAGATCGAGAGCATCTTGTATAATCTCAAAAAGCAACTAAAAATATGAGAAATGAAGTGATGAAAATCAGGCCCTGCTCTCATTTATGCTCGCTTTTGTAATGGGAGGCAAGGAATGGGGATACCGGGAGAAGAAAGGATCACATGGACGGCAAGCCTCCACCACCGGCAAGTGGGGTTGCTTCGCATCCAATCTCCACGGTCGCCACCTCCATGGGGACAAACTCCCATGTTCACAACCGGGCTCCCAATCGGCCGCTGCCTCGCCGACCTTGACGACGAAGTAGTCCCTCCCTTCGATCCCATTCGCAACGGAGGCAACACCCATCCCAGCGGATGGGTCCGCGGTGAGATCCCTACTGGATTATGGTCGCGCCTCCCCAAACCTCACCGCGGGACACATGAGAGGGCGCCGTTGCCATGGTCAGGCTTGGATGGGGAAAGGAGGCGACATAGCAGCAACGGCGCCTTCGACGGGATTGGTGGCGACGACGGCGACGAGCGAGCGGGAGGACGGTGGCGGCGAGAGAGTAGGAGGGTGGTGGCGGCAGTCCATCGGCCGCCGTGACGTGAGAGGAGGATGGGGATGGGGCCGCGATCTGGACGTATGGAGCGGTCGAGAGGAGGGGAAGTAGGCGGCTGGGTTTTTCCATCATGCGGGGTTTGGGGGAGGTCAAACGAGAGGGATTTTTTCGTGCAGGAGGCAGAGCAACGAGGGCGGATGTAGGGAGACGGGACGCGGTCGATTGGCAGGAAAAGGAAAGCTACGCAAAATTGCATCAATATAAGAAAATATCCCATCAATACTTGATTGATTGCGATTTATTTTTTATATGGTAACTAATCTGATCATCAATACTTGATTGATTGCGATTTATTTTTTATATGGTAACTAATCTGATGGGTTTATGTGGGTGGTGAAGCGAAAAGGAAAGCTACGCATTTTTTTAGGCAGTAGAGATGATTGATGATAAGAAAGGGAAAATCACATCAATATAAGAAAATATCCCATCAATACTTGATTGATTGCAATTTATTTTTTATACGGTAACTAATCTGATCATCAATACTTGATTGATTGTGATTTATTTTTTATATGGTAACTAATCTGATGGGTTTATGTGGGTGGTGAAGCGAAAAGGAAATCTACGCATTTTTTAGGCAGTAGAGACGATTGATGATAAAAAAGGGGAAATCACATCAATATAAGGAAATATCCCATCAATACTTGATTGATTGCGATTTATTTTTTATATGGTAACTAATCTGATTATCAATACTTGATTGATTGCGGTTTTTTTTATGGTAACTAATCTGATGGGTTTATGTGAGTGGTGAAGCGAAAAGACAGGTGGGAGGGAGACGAAACAAAACCATTGAAATAAAACCAACGAAAGTGGTGAGGCGAAATAAAAACCAGCGAAAAATGACCGGCGGACTATTCGTAGATTTTTTTGGTTCATCTCTCTTGGTGCGACGGGATGTTAGGGCCTGGAGTGCGTGGGGGCGGCGGGGGACTCGGCTTGAGGTTTTTTTTTTGGTTCTATGCGGCTTAGTGTGAGACGGGAGGTTGGGCGTGTGCGGGACTCGATCGCGGGGTTTTCCTTGGTTTTTCGCGGCTGAGAGGGAGGTGGGAGGAAGTACCAAAGAAGTACCAAAAAAGACCGGGTAAGGTGGGACGAAAATAAAATCCGGAACGCGACCTACCAACTGAGACATTAGGAGTAGAGATGGGGGAGTTTGTAGGTTGTTCGTTCCTTCTCCTCCACCCCTCGATAGGCCTTCCACCTCCAGCATCCCATCGATTCCCCCCCCCCCCCCCGAGGAAACCACTCCGATTTTATCTCGTCAGTGAGTTGTTGGCTTTTTTAGCATCCTTTCTCTCGTCGCCAATCTCTCTGTTTCAAAACTTTCTAAAATCACAAGCGATAAATCAAAACTTTCCCTTGCCCGTTTCCTACATGCATGTTGCTTCTCCAGCATATCTCAATCGAATCAAAAAGAAACCACATATGTTTTCTCATGGACAGGATCATATCCAAAAGGCTCGGTATGTGATAAAATCATGGAGACCTTCCATTGACGACGAGCACTTGTAGCCGGAGCTTGGAGACACGAGGTAAGAAGGCAGCGCTAAGCCGTTTCATATACTGGCACGCCGGCTTCAGAACCCAGAGATCTTACTGATGGGGTCTCCTAGCCACCGTAGGACATGTAGTATAGGTAGGGCTGGATGCCGATGTAGGACCTCGAGTACAGGTTGAGGGTGTCCGTGCTCCGCCAGAGCACGCTCCATCGCGAGGTGGGTACGGCGGTACATGCGGCGTCTCTGGCTGGGAGGAAGGAGATGACACATGCGATCAGGTCGGAAGAGACGCCGGAGAAACAATTGGAAGCGGCCATATCGATTGTCAGGTGAGATTTTTACTAGCAGTTTGTTTCTCAATCTTCGTTTCTTCGGCCAAACTGGATCTGGTTAATTAAGTTTGTATAGGAATAGAAATAGTCAGTCAAGACTCAAGCGTTCCATTAAACCATTATTAGTGGGATGCATAATGTGGCTCTCGGCCTGCGCTCACTCCTCCTTAGCGCCTCTACGATCGCTTCACCATCCTTAGATTTTTAGGATGACTGCAGCAAGAAGACATACACTACTAAGGAAAAGCCTAACAGCAGCGCGGGTTTTAGCTACATTAGTAGCGCGGGGACCGGCGCTACTAATAAGGCGCTACAGCTAACACTTAGCAGCAGCGCGTGGGCACCCACGCTACTGGTATACAAGTGTAGCAGCAGCGTGCTTCACGCAAGCTCGCTACTGCTAATAGCTCTAGCGTGCTTGGGCCGGACGCGCTACTGCTACTGTCACGCTGCTACTAACTTTCTCCACTCGCTACTGTTAATTTTAGTAGTTTTTAGTTTTTTTTTTGCATATCTGTTTTGTATTTGAACAGGCTTTATACAAGAATCTTTAACAGATACAAATGTCATCATGATACACATACAAATGGCTGCGAGGCCACAAATGTAATCATAGCATATACATACAAATTAATAGTCTCATCATAATCATCATCCAACACAAAGTGGTATCTCGTCATCATCTCGAAAATAGCGATACAAGTCTCGATTACTTGCAACTACATCGTCATCCATCTAAACAATGGTATACGCGAGAAGAGCTATCATTTTGAGTGAGAGCGGAAATATGCAGTACATGAGTTCGTATCCCTCTCTCGCATTAGCGTGAACCTAAACTAACTACCGCCTGTCGCTCGGAAACCGGAAACCGGTACACCTGGGCCTGACATTCCGGCAACTCATCGTATATATACTCCTGGCGTAGCACTTCTTCGCCAACGATGATCTATGCACCTGCATCGTCACATGAGTCGATGATATGCAACATATATAGTTGAGCAACAGAAAGAGACAGACTTGGCAAAAATAGAAGCAACATATCATAAGCATAAATAACAAAGTTGATCATACCCAAAATGCCCTAACTAGCGTGATCGTCGCTAGTCGAGGAGGACGGTTTAATTACATCACAAATAAAGTTTCGTCGTGCATAACTCAAAGTTTCGTCATACAGAAAGTGTGGACTAAATGGACACATTGTCATATATCGACAATCACTCCAACATGTCGTGCCATCCATCCAAGTCAGGGAGATAGTCCCCGAGCCTAGTGGAAGGCTTCAGGTCGAGACGCTGAGAGGCTACCCGTGTTCGTACATCTTCCCGCGACATTTGCCGTTCTTCGTAGAACATCCCTGTTTTTCCGACGACCTCCTTCATGGTGATTTGGGCAAGTTCGCGCTGGATGTGATAGAACTCGGCTCGAAGTCGATGATCCTCGATATCTCCTACGTTCTTTGCCCATTGTAGAATATGGGCATCGCCGGATGTAGGTGACATGCGAAGGTTCTGGTAATCCCGTCTGTACTCTAGCATGTGGTGTAGGACATAGAATCCATCATTAAGAGAACCACTCGGTTGCTGGATGCAGCAGAAGTCAGTCTTATATATGGCCGAATGCGAGCCTGCCGCCCCTTCTCTTCTTGTCCACGACCTCTCCACCCCGTGCTTCGTAGTAAAACATAGCACTGTCGAGAACATCCTTGATGTGGGTGTAATCCTTTTTGTGAATGTTCTTCGACGAGTCCAAGTAAAGAGCATGGGAGTATCGGGGGTAGAGGATGATGAGGACGGCGCGCCCGCCACTGCGCAAAATAAGTACACCTCAAATTAATTAGCCTCCACCGTGCAAATGAATGATTGAAATCGAAGGAATGATATCTGCGCGGATGATTTACATGGGATGATAAGGAACGAGAATCGCCTCCTTGTCCTTATTGGCGAGCATGAAATTGACGATGTATTCCCTCACATATTCACGGTGCTTTGCGCAGACTCCCAAGAAGCACTCGTGCATGAAGTACGGGTCAGCGGCACAGATATGAGGTATCTGCTCAACCCCGATGATATAGTTCATGTGCAAGGCATAAAGGCGGACAAACGTAAAATCCAGCTTCTTCACGTGAAACATGTCGAATATGTAAACGAATCGAAGGAAGAACTTATCCGCGGGGAAGAAGTCGACGTACAACAATTGTCGCAGAACGTTAACCACGTAGTGTGGGTATCCTGGATCTTTCGAGGCGATGAGGCCTTTCTCTATCCGCAGCACATCGTCACGAAGTCTCCTTAGATCGTCGTATCTGGCCCCTAGCGCTGCTGCAGGTAGGATTGGTTGACCGGGGATATGCCATTTATCCGCACCGGGGATATCTATACGGTCTTGAACCCAAGGCTGCTGAGGCGGCTGGATCATAGAATCAGCTTTCTTGCCTTTCCTCGATCTCTTCCTAGGCTTCTTTGCCGGAAGGTCGTCTATGATACGTTGAGCCTCCGGAGACGACAATTCAGGCACCAACTCATGATGCTCAAACCCTGAGTAGGCGCCAGTATAGACATACCGTTGAGTGCCATCGTCATCCTCATCCTCGTCCATGGCGATGCCATCAGCGACTAATGGAGCCTCTTCCGTACCCCATCCGCTATCACCCAACCCGACACCCGACGCTAATTGGGTTGGTGGGGTGTTGATGTTCATACCTTGCTGAGGCTGCGTGCTCGTGGGTGTGCTCCCGACCGCCTCCAGACGAAGCAGACTGTTTGGCCACAACAGGACCCACCCATTGCAACAATCACCAAGCCGCCGCGGGGTCTCTTCGTCATCCCCCCTAGTACCAGAGGAGGCAAATTCTCGTGGCCTGGTTTGACACTGGCCACGGAAACCTTGAAGACGTTTGGGGGGATCGGTCGGCTGTGGAACAATGGTTCCTTCGGCTTCATTAATGTCGCCTTCCCCACGTCCACCTTCTGGTCACCGATGGTATACAATATGGTGCACGGGGTTTCGTCGGACTGCAAAGAAAAGTCTGCGATGTGAGACATCCGAAAGGCAACGAAAACGGGAGATTATACATTTATTGAAGGGGCCAGTGTGTGATGACCCACAAGTATAGGGGGTCTATCGTAGTCCTTTCGATATGTAAGAGTGTCGAACCCAACGAGGACAGAAGGAAATGATAAGCGGTTTTCAGCAAGGTATTCTCTGCAAGTACTGAAACAAGTGGTAACAGATAGTTTTGTGATAAGATAAATTGTAACGAGCAACAAGTAACAATAGTAAACAAAGTGCAGCAAGGTGGCCCAATCCTTTTTGTAGCAAAGGACAAGCCTGGACAAACTCTTATAATAGGAAAAGCGCTCCGAGGACACATGGGAATATCATCAAGCTAGTTTTCATCACGTTCATATGATTCGCGTTCAGTACTTTGATAATTTGGTATGTGGGTGGACCGGTGCTTGGGTGCTGTTCTTACTTGAACAAACATCCCACTTATGATTAACCTCTATTGCAAGCATCCGCAACTACAACAAGATTATTAAGGTAAACCTAACCATAGCATGAAACATATGGATCCAAATCAGCCCTTACGAAACAGCGATAAACTAGGGTTTAAGCTTACATCACTCTAGCAACCCATCATCTACTTATTACTTCCCAATGCCTTCCTCTAGGCCCAAATAATGGTGAAGTGTTATGTAGTCGACGTTCACATAACACCACTAGAGGCTAGACAACATACATCTCATCAAAATATCGAACGAATACCAAATTCACATGACTACTAATAGCAAGACTTCTCCCTTGTCCTCAGGAACAAACGTAACTACTCACAAAGCATATTCATGTTCATAATCAGAGGGGTAATAATATGCATAAAGGATCTGAACATATGATCTTCCACCAAGTAAACCAACTAGCATCAACTACAAGGAGTAATCAACACTACTAGCAACCTACTAGCACAAACCCGGACTTGGAGACAAGAATTGGATACAAGAGCTGAAGTTTCAGGACTTTTGGAGTTGCGTAGAATAGGTCTCCAATATTTGCTCCTTTTCCGGCCCAGAATTCCAGCTGCCGGCATTCTCCCTCTACATGTAAACCTTATAAAAGAAGAGAGAATAGGCATAAGTATTGTGACATAATGTGTAATAACAGCCCATAATGCGATAAATATCGATATAAAAGCATGATGCAAAATGGACGTATCAACTCCCCCAAGCTTAGACCTCGCTTATCCTCAAGCGAAAAGCCGATAACAACAAATATGTCCTCATGTTTAGAGGTAGAGGCGTCGATAAAAAGAAAATACGGACATGAAGGCATCACTAGTAGAAAAAGGGTCAAACGTGAAGCACATTAGTGCCGGTTTGTATAAGAGCCGGCACAAATGTATACATTAGTGCCGGTTCCAACGGCTAGCCTTTAGCACCGGTTCGTGGCTAACCTTTAGCACCGGTTCGTGCCACGAACCGGTACTAATGAGGGTGGTGGCAGGATGTTGTCGATCTGGGCCCCTCCAAAGCACCTTTAGTACCGGTTAGTGCCACGAACTGGTACTATAGGTCCTCCTGCATATAAACCCTTCGTCCAGCTCGCTCTGTTCTTCCCCCTTTCCCCTCTCCTCTCCTCTCTGTTCTTCCTCTTCTCCCCTCGAGCTCATCACACATTTTGCCCAAAATTTGTCAAGATTTGAAGGCCCCATCCATTCAAGTGATCACAAAGGTTAGCAACTTTGTCCTTTCATCTCTCATTGCTAGATTAGCTCTTGCATTGGTTCATATAGTTATTAATTTGTGAGTTTAGTAATTTGGGAGGAAATATATATATGTGCTAGTATTTGATTTATATGCAATTTGAGGTCAAAATAACACTTAGTTTGCATATGTAGGTGTGGTTTACTTAGTGCCTTCTAAATCTCTGTCGTAACCACACGCCGATCGCCCTTTTAGTCCGTCATGGCACCACCTTGTGGTGAGCCTCTTGTTCATGAAATTTTATATAAAAATTGATGTTTCTGTGATTTGGATATATAGTTACTCGTATAATTATTATCTTACCCGTACGTTGTTTGTTATACATAGTGCCATGGTTTTGATATCCGTCCCCGTCGGCCCTCGTCCTTGTTATGACTCGGATGTGGTATATTCTCTTTTAAAACTATTTGTTGCATTTCGTGTTTATGATAAATTATGCCCATCAAGTTGACATAGATATTTTTATCTAGGAGGTATGTGAACGGAAATTCCAACCGACCCTATTGTCGAGAGGTTAAATTTAGTTGAAAGAGAAAACGAGTACTTGAAAGAAAAATTGAAAAGAATTGAGGGGAGAAGATGGAATTGGAGTTGCATGTTGCCGATGTCGCCGATTTATCACAAGATCAAGATGGAGAAAATGCGCTTGAAGATTAGAAAGATTAGAAAATATGCCATCGATAGTGAGGCTTGGTATCATTATGCTGTTGGATCAATTGTTACCTTAATTGCGATCTTGATCGCATTTGTTGTTGCATTTAAATGCTTTAGCTAGAGAGTTATTTGTTTGTTGCATTTAAGTGTTGTATGAACTTGTATTAATTAGGTCTATTCGGTGTTGTGTAATGAAGATGAGCCGGCAATGGATGTACGATGACCGATGCTCTCCCCAGTTCGTTGAGGGCGTGCATACTTTTCTGCTTACAGCTGAGGCAAACAAGCGGGCGGATGGTTTTATGCCTTGTCCATGTGCTGGCTGTAAGAATGGTCGCAATTACTCTACGTCAAGAACCATTCACGTCCACCTGTTTGAGTCCGGTTTCATGCCCCACTATAATGTTTGGACCAAGACGGAGAAAGAGGGGTTATGATGGAAGACAATGAAGAAGAAGAGGACGACGACAGCTATCCCGGCCATGGGTTCCCTGAATACGATGATACAACAATGGGGAAGAAGCTGAGCCGGTAATGCGGGAAGAAGCTGGGCGGCAATGCGGGAAGAAGCTGAAGAAGAGGCATCGATGAGCCCGTTGATGATCTAGGTCGGGCCATTGCCGATGCAAAGAGAAACTACATAAGTGATTTGGAGAAGAAGAAGTTGCAGCGCATGTTAGAGGATCACAAAAATTGTTGTACCCGAATGCGTGAGGTGACAAGAAAAGCTGGGCACCACATCTGGAATTGCTGCAATGGAAGGCGAGAGAATGGTGTATCGACAAGGGATTTGGAAAGTTGCTGGTAATGATAAAGGATATGCTTCCAAAGGACAACGAATTGCCGAGAAGCGTCTGAAGCAAAGAAGGCTGTCGCCCTCTAGGGTTAGGCGTGCGTAAGATACATGCATGCCCTAATGATTGCATCCTCTACCGCGGTGAGTACGAGGATTTGAACGCTTTCCGGCATGTGGTGCATTGCGCTATAAGATCATCCGCGATGAGCATGGTGATGTCGAGGCGGCGCCCAGAAGAAGATTCCTGCCAAGGTGATGTGGTATTCTCCTATAATACCACGGTTGAAACGCTTTGTTTCAAAACAAAGAGCATGCCAAAGCGTCACGATGGAACAGAGAAGACCGTAAGAAAGACGGAAAGTTGAGAGTACCAGCTGACGGGTCGCAGTGGAGAAAAATTGAAAGAAAGTACGGGAAGGAGTTTGCAGATGACGCAAGTGAAGGAAATATGCCCTAGAGGCAATAATAAAAGTTATTATTTATTTCCTTATATCATGATAAATGTTTATTATTCATGCTAGAATTGTATTAACCGGAAACATAATACATGTGTGAATATATAGACAAACAGTATGTCACTAGTATGCCTCTACTTGACTAGCTTGTTAATCAAAGATGGTTATGTTTCCTAACCATGAACAAGGAGTTGTTATTTGATTAACAAGGTCACATCATTAGTTGAATGATCTGATTGACATGACCCATTCCGTTAGCTTAACACTTGATCGTTTAGTATGTTAATGCTTTCTTCATGACCCATACATGTTCCTATAACTATGAGATTATGCAACTCCGTTTACGGAGGAACACTTTGGTACTACCAAACGTCACAACGAATCGGATGATTATAAAGGAGTACTACAGGTGTCTCCAAAGGTACTTGTTGGGTTGGCGTATTTGAGATTAGGTTTTGTCACTCCGATTGTCGGAGAGGTATCTCGAGCCTTCTCGGTAATGCACATCACTTAAGCCTTGCAAGCATTACAACTAATGAGTTAGTTGTGAGATGATGTATTACGAGCGAGTAAAGAGACTTACCGTAACGAGATTGAACTAGGTATTGGATACCGACGATCGAATCTCGGGTAAGTAACATACCGATGACAAAGGGAACAACGATGTCGTTATGCGGTTTGACCGATAAAGATCTTCGTAGAATATGTAGGAACCAATATGGGCATCCAGGTTCCGCTATTGGTTATTGACCGAGAATGGTTCTAGGTCATGTCTACATAGTTCTCGAACCCGTAGGGTCCGCACGCTAACATTTCGATGACAGTTCATAATGAGTTTATAAGTATTGATGCACCAAGGTTGTTGAGTCTCGGATGTGATCACGGACATGACGAGGAGTCTCGAAATGGTCGAGACATAAAGATTGATATATTGGAAGCCTACATTTGGACATCGGAAGTGTTCCGGTGAAATCGGGATTTTATCGAGATGCACCGGAGGTTACGGAACCCCGGGAAGTCCATGGGCCTTAATGGGCCATGGGAGAAGAGGAAGGGCAGGCCAAGGTGGGCTGCGCCCCCCCCCTCTAGTCCGAATAGGACAAGGAAGGGGGCGGCGCCTTCCCTCTTCCCTCCTCCAATCCTAGTCCAACTAGGAGAGGAGTCCTACTCGGTGGGAGTAGGACTCCTCCTTGCGCGCCTCCCCTAGGGCCGCCACCTCCCCTTGGCTCCTTTATATCTGGGGCAGGGGCACCCCAAGACACACAAGTTGATCTCGGATCTTGCCTTAGCCGTGTGCGGTGCCCCTTCCACCATATTCCACTTCGGTCATATCGTCGCGAGCTTAGGAGAAGCCCTGCGTCGGAGAAGTCATATCGTCGCGGAGCTTAGGCGAAGCCCTGCGTCGGTGGAGCATCAACATCGTCCCACGCCGTCGTCTTGACGGAACTCATCCCGACACTTTGCTGGATCGGAGTCCGGGATCGTCATCGAGCTGAGCGTGTGCAGAACTCGGAGGTGCCGTCGTTCGGTGCTTGGATCGGTCGGATCGTGGGGCGTCGACTACATCAACAGCGTTGTTATAACGCTTCCGCTTTCGGTCTCACGAGGCGTGGGCGGACACTCTCCCTCTCGTTGCTATGCCATCACCATGGTCTTGCGTGATCGTAGGAATTTTTTGAAATTACTCGTTCCCAACAAATGGCATCCGAGCCTGGTTTTATCGTTGATGTCATGTGCACGAGTAGAACACAAGTGAGTTGTGGGCGATACAAGTCATACTGCCTACCAGCATGTCATACTTTGGTTCAGCGGTATTGTGAGATGAAGCGGCCGGACCGACATTATCGCGACGCTTACGCGAGACTGGTTTCACCGCTCCGAGCACTCGTTGCTTAAAGGTGACCGGCGGTGTCTGTCTCTCTCACTTTAGTTGAATCGAGTGTGGCTACGCCCGTCCTTGAGAAGGTTAAACGGAGTCTATTTGACGAAATATCGTTGTGGTTTTGATGCGTAGGTAAGAACGGTTCTTGCTCAGCCCGTAGCAGCCACGTAAAACTTGCAACAACAAAGTAGAGGACGTCTAACTTGTTTTTGCAGGGCATGTTGTGATGTGATATGGTCAAGACGTGATGCTATATTTTATTGTATGAGATGATCATGTTTTGTAACCGAGTTATCGGCAATGGCAGAGCCATATGGTTGTCGCTTTATTGTATGAAATGCAACGCCATGTAATTGCTTTACTTTATCACTAAGTAGTAGCGATAGTCGTAGAAGCAATAGTTGGCGAGGCGACAACGATGCTACGATGGAGATCAAGGTGTCGCGCGGTGGCGATGGTGATCATGACGGTGCTTGGCGATGGAGATCACAAGCACAAGATGATGATGACCATATCATATCACTTATATTGATTGCATGTGATGTTTATCCTTTATGCATCTTATCTTGCTTTGATTGACGGTAGCATTATAAGATGATCTCTCACTAAAATTATCAAGAAGTGTTCTCCCGAGTATGCACCGTTGCGAAAGTTCTTCGTCTTTGAGACACCACGTGATGATCGGGTGTGATAGGCTCTACGTTCAAATACAACGGGTGCAAAACAGTTGCGCACGCGGAATACTCAGGTTAAACTTGACGAGCCTAGCATATAACAGATATGGCCTCGGAACACGAGAGACCGAAGGTCGGCGTGAATCATATAGTAGATATGATCAACATAGTGATGTTCACCATTGAAACTACTCCATCTCACATGATGATCGGACATGGTTTAGTTGATTTGGATCACGTGATCACTTAGATGACTAGAGAGATGTCTGCCTAAGTGGGAGGTTTTTAATATGATTAATCAAACTTAAATTTATCATGAACTTAGTACCGATAGTATTTTGCTTGTCTATGTTTGATGTAGATAGATGGCTCGTCTTTGTTGTTCCGTTGAATTTTAATGCGTTCCTTGAGAAAGCAAAGTTGAAAGATGATGGTAGCAATTACGGACTGGGTCCGTAACGAGGATTATCCTCATTGCTGCACGAGAAAATTACGCCTGGAAGCACCGCTGGGTGACAGGCCTGCTGCGGATGCTAAGCGAAGTTGTGAGCGTCGCAAAGCGAGCTGATGACTACTCAATAGTTCAGTGTGCCATGCTTTACGGCTTAGAACCGGTCTTCAACGATGTTTTGAGCGTCATGGAGCATATGAGATGTTCGAGGAGTTGAAGTTAATATTTCAAGCAAATGCCGGATTGAGAGATATGAAGTCTCCAATAAGTTCTATAGCTGCAAGATGGAGGAGAATAGTTACATCGGTGAGCACATACTCAAAATGTCCAGGTATAACAATCACTTAATTCAGCTGGGAGTTAATCTTCCGGATGATAGTGTCATTGATGAATTCTCCAATCACGCCACCAAGCTACAAGAGCTTCGTGATGAACTATAATATGCAAGGGATGACTAAGACAATTCTGAGCTCTTCGTGATGCTGAAAGCAGCGGAGGTAGAAATCAAGAAAGAGCATCAAGTGTTGATGGTCAGCAAGACCACTAGTTTCAAGAAAAGGGCAAAGGGAAGAAGAAGGAAACTTCAAAAGAACAGCAAGAAAGTTGCTGATCAAGAGAAGAAACCCAAGTCTGGACCTAAGCCTGAAACTCGAGTGTTTTACTGCAAGCGACCGGACATCGAAGCGGAACTGCCCCAAGTATTTGGCGGATAAAAGGATGGCAAGGTGAACAAAGGTATATATGATATACATGTTATTGATGTGTACCTTACTAATACTCGCATAGTACACAGGTATTTGATACTGGTTACATTGCTAATATTTGCAACTCAAACAGAACTACGGATTAGCGAAGATTGGCTAAGGACGAGGTGACGATCTTGCGTTGGAAATGGTTCCAAAGTCGATGTGATCGCATGATCGACGCTACCTCTACATCTACCTTGGGATTAGTTTTAGACCTAAATAATTGTTATTTGGTGCCAGCGTTGAGCATGAACATTATATCTGGATCTTGTTTATTGCGAGGCGGTTATTCATTTAAATCGAGAGAATAATGGTTGTTCTATTTATATGAGTAATATCTTTTATGGTCATGCACCCTTGAAGAATGGTCTATTCTTGTTGAATCTCGACGAGAGTGATACACATATTCATAATATTGAATCCAAAAGATGCAGAGTTGATAATGATAGTGCAACTTATTTGTGGCATCGCCGTTTAGGTCATATCGGTGTAAAAGCGATGAAGAAACTCCATCTTGATGGGCTTCGGAATCACTTGATTATGAATCACTTGGTACTTATGAACCGTGCCTCATGGGCAAGATGACAAAACGCCGTTCTCCGGAACTATGGAGCGTGCAACTGATTTGTTGGAAATCATACATACTGATGTTTGTGGTCCAATGAATGTTGAGGCACGCCATGGCGGATATCGTTATTTTCTCACCTTCACAGATGATTTGAGCAGATATGGGTATATCTACTTAATGAAACACAAATCTGAAACATTTGAAAAGTTCAAAGAATTTCAGAGTGAAGTGGAAAATCATCGTAACAAGAAAATAAAGTTTCTACGATCTGATCGTGGAGGAGAATATTTGAGTTCGAGTTTGGTTTACATTTGAAACAATGTGGAATAGTTTAGCAACTCACGCCACCCGAACACCACGGAGAAATGGTGTGTCCGAGCGTCGAATCGTACTTTACTAGATATGGTGCGATCTATGATGTCTATTTCCGATTTACCGCTATCGTTTTGGGGTTATGCTTTAGAGGCGGCCGCATTCACGTTGAATAGGACACCGTCAAAATCCGTTGAGACGACGCCTTATGAACTGTGGTTTGGCAAGAAACCAAAGTTGTCGTTTCTTAAAGTTTGGGGCTGCGATGCTTATGTAAAGAAACTTCAACCAGATAAGCTCGAACCCAAATCGGAAAAATGTGTCTTCATAGGATACCCAAAGGAGACTGTTGGGTACACCTTCTATCACAGATCTGAAGGCAAGATTTTCGTTGCTAAATTCGGGTCCTTTCTAGAGAAGGAGTTTCTCTCGAAAGAAGTGAGTGGGAGGAAAGTAGAACTTGATGAGATAATCTGTATCTGCTCCCTTATTGGAAAGTAGTTCATCACAAGAAATGGTTCTGTGACAACTACACCAATTAGTGAAGAAACTAATGATGATGATCATGAAGCTTCAGATCAAGTTGCTACTGAACCTCGTAGGTCAACCAGAGTAAAATACGCACCAGAGTGGTACGGTAATCCTATTATGGAAGTCATGTTACTTGACCATGGCGAACCTACGAACTATGAAGAAGCGATGGTGAGCCCAGATTCCGCAAAATGGCTGGAAGCCATGAAATCTGAGATGGGATCCATGTATGAGAACAAAGTATGGACTTTGGTTGACTTGCCCGATGATCGGCAAGCCATTGAAAATAAATGGATCTTTAAGAAGAAGACTGACGCCGATGGTAATGTAACTGTCTACAAAGCTCGACTTGTTGCAAAAGGTTTTCGACAAGTTCAAGGGTTGACTACGATGAGACTTTCTCACCGTGGCGATGCTTAAGTCTGTCCGAATCATGTTAGCAATTGCCGCATTTTATGATTATGAAATTTGGCAAATGGATGTAAAACCGCATTCTTGAATGGATTTCTAGAAGAAGAGTTGTATATGATGCAACCAGAAGGTTTTGTCGATCCAAAGGGTGCTAACAAAGTGTGCAAGCTCAACGATCAATTTATGGTGCAGTGCAAGCCTCTCGGAGTTGGAATAAGCGCTTTGATAGTGTGATCAAAGCATATGGGTTTGTCAGACTTTTGGAGAAGCCTGTATTTACAAGAAAGTGAGTGGGAGCTCAGTAGCATTTCTAATATTATATGTGGACGACATATTATTGATTGGAAATGATATAGAATTTCTGGATAGCATAAAAGGATACTTGAATAAAAGTTTTTCAATGAAAGACCTCGGTGAAGCTGCTTACATATTGGGCATCAAGATCTATAGAGATAGATCAAGGCGCTTAATTGGACTTTCACAAAGCACATACCTTGATAAAGTTTTGAAGAAGTTCAAAATGGATCAGGCAAAGAAAGGTTTTTACCTGTATTACAAGGTGTAAGATTGAGTCGACTCAATGCCCGACCACAAAGCAGAAGATAGAGAGAAAATGAAAGATGTTCCTATGCTTCAGCCATAGGCTCTATCATGTATGCAATGCTATGTACCGGACCTGACGTATGCTTAGCTGTAAGCTTGGCAGGAAGGTACCAAAGTAATCGAGAGTGGATCATCGGACAGCGGTCAAGAACATCCCGAAATACGAAAAGGACTAAGGATATGTTTCTCATATATGGAGGTGACAAAGAGCTAGTCGTAAATGGTTACGTCGATGCAAGCTTTGACACTGATCCGGACGATTCTAAATCGCAAACCGGATCGTATTTTTATTAAGCGGTGGAGCTGTCGGTTGGTGCAGTTCTAAACAAAGCGTCGTGGCGGGATCTACATGTGAAGCGAGTACATAGCTGCTTCGAAGCAGCAAATGAAGGAGTCTGGATGAAAGAGTTCATTTCCGATCTAGGTGTCATACCTAGTGCATCGGGACCGATGAAGATCTTCTGTGACAATCTTGGTGCAATTGCCTTGGCAAAGGAATCCAGATTTCACAAGAGGACCAAGCACATCAAGAGACGCTTCAATTCCATTCGGGACCAAGTCCAAGTGGGAGACATAGAGATTTGCAAAATACATACGGATCTGAATGTTGCGGACCCATTGACTAAGCCTCTTCCACGAGCAAAACATGATCAGCACCAAGACTCCATGGGTGTTAGGATCATTACTTTGTAATCTAGATTATTGACTCTAGTGCAAGTGGGAGATCTGAAGGAAATATGCCCTAGAGGCAATAATAAAAGTTATTATTTATTTCCTTATATCATGATAAATGTTTATTATTCATGCTAGAATTGTATTAACCGAAACATAATACATGTGTGAATATATAGACAAACAGTATGTCACTAGTATGCCTCTACTTGACTAGCTTGTTAATCAAAGATGGTTATGTTTCCTAACCATGAACAAGGAGTTGTTATTTGATTAACAAGGTCACATCATTAGTTGAATGATCTGATTGACATGACCCATTCCGTTAGCTTAACACTTGATCGTTTAGTATGTTAATGCTTTCTTCATGACCCATACATGTTCCTATAACTATGAGATTATGCAACTCCGTTTACGGAGGAACACTTTGGTACTACCAAACGTCACAACGTAACGGGTGATTATAAAGGAGTACTACAGGTGTCTCCAAAGGTACTTGTTGGGTTGGCGTATTTGAGATTAGGTTTTGTCACTCCGATTGTCGGAGAGGTATCTCGAGGCCTTCTCGGTAATGCACATCACTTAAGCCTTGCAAGCATTACAACTAATGAGTTAGTTGTGAGATGATGTATTACTGAGCGAGTAAAGAGACTTACCGTAGCGAGATTGAACTAGGTATTGGATACCGACGATCGAATCTCGGGTAAGTAACATACCGATGACAAAGGAAACAACGTATGTCGTTATGCGGTTTGACCGATAAAGATCTTCGTAGAATATGTAGGAACCAATATGGGCATCCAGGTTCCGCTATTGGTTATTGACCGAGAATGGTTCTAGGTCATGTCTACATAGTTCTCGAACCCGTAGGGTCCGCACGCTTAACGTTTCGATGACAGTTCATAATGAGTTTATAAGTATTGATGCACCGAAGGTTGTTCGAGTCCGGATGTGATCACGGACATCACGAGGAGTCTCGAAATGGTCGAGACATAAAGATTGATATATTGGAAGCCTACATTTGGACATCGGAAGTGTTCCGGTGAAATCGGGATTTTCTGAGTACAGGAGGTTACCGAACCCCGGGAAGTCCATGGGCCTTAATGGGCCATGGGAGAAGAGGAAGGGCAGGCCAAGGTGGGCTGCGCCCCCTCCCCTCTAGTCCGAATAGGACAAGGAAGGGGCGGCGCCTTCCTCTTCCCTCCTCCAATCCTAGTCCAACTAGGAGAGGGGGAGTCCTACTCGGTGGGAGTAGGACTCCTCCTTGTCGCGCCCCTAGGGCCGCCACCTCCCCTTGGCTCCTTTATATCTGAGGGCAGGGGCACCCCAAGACACACAAGTTGATCTACGGATCTTGCCTTAGCCGTGTCGGTGCCCCTTCCACCATATTCCACTTCGGTCATATCGTCATGGAGCTTAGGAGAAGCCCTGCGCCGGAGAAGTCATATCGTCATGAGCTTAGGCGAAGCCCTGCGTCGGTGGAGCATCAACATCGTCCTGCACCCGTCGTCTTGTGGAACTCATCCCGACACTTTGCTGGATCGGAGTCCGGGATCGTCATCGAGCTGAGCGTGTGCGTAACTTCGGAGGTGCCGTCGTTCGGTGCTTGGATCGGTCGGATCGTGGGGACGTCGACTACATCAACAGCGTTGTTATAACGCTTCGCTTTCGGTCTCACGAGTGCGTGGGCGGACACTCTCCCCTCTCGTTGCTATGCCATCACCATGGTCTTGCGTGATCGTAGGAATTTTTTGAAATTACTACGTTCCCGAACAACAAGGAGCGTATGGTTTGGTCTAAGCGCAGATGGCATTAATCCTTTTGGGGAGCGAGCAGCAACCATAGCACCTGGCCTGTGACTCTATGTTTGTATAACCTTCCTCCTTGGTTGTGCATGAAGCGGAAGTTCATTATGATGCCGTGCTCATCCAAGGCCCTAAGCAACCCGGCAACGACATTGATGTGTACCTAAGGCCATTAGTTGAAGAACTCTTACAAGCTGTGGAATGGAACTGGTGTGCGTCGTGGGATGAGCACATGGGGAAGAATTTGACCTAAAGGCGTTTATGTTCGTGACCATCAATGATTGGCCTGCTCTCGGTAACCTTCGTGACAGACAAACAAGGGATACCGCGGATGCACGCACTGTTTGGATGATACCGACAATATATATTTGAATAGTTGTATGAAGAATGTGTACTGGACATCGTCGATTTCTTCCGAGCAGGCATCCCGTAAGAAAGAAAGGCAAGCATTTCAAAGGTGAGGCGGATCACCGGACGAAGCCTCGCCACCGTACTGGTGCTGATGTACATGATATAGTCAAGGATTTGAAGGTGGTACTTGGAAAGGGTCCTGGCGGACAACCTGTTCCAAAGGACGCTGACGGACGCGCACCCATGTGGAAGAAGAAATCTATATTTTGGGACCTGCCATATTGGAAAGACCTAGAGGTCCGCTCCGCAATCGACGTGATGCACGTGACGAAGAATCTTTGCGTGACCCTGCTTGGCTTCTTGGGCGTGTATGGGAAGACAAAAGATACACCTGAGGCACGGGAGGACCAGCAATGTATGCACAGAGAAGATGGCATATATCAGGGTCATGCAAGCTACGCTCTTACCAAAGAAGAGAAGGAAATCTTCTTTGAATGCCTGCTCGGTATTAAGGTACCGTCTGGCTTCTCGTCGAATATAAAGGGAATAATAAACATGGCAGAGAAAAAGTTCCAGAACCTAAAGTCTCATGACTACCACGTGATCATGACGGAACTGCTTCCGGTTGCATTGAGGGGGCTTCTACCGGAAAACGTTCGATTAGCCATTGTGAAGCTATGTGCATTTCTCAATGCAATCTCTCAGAAGGTAATCGCTCCAGAAATCATACCAAGGTTATAAAATGATTTGGTGCAATGTCTTGTCAGTTTCGAGTTGGTGTTCCCACCATCCTTCTTCAACATCATGACGCACGTCCTAGTTCACCTATGCGAAGAGATTAACATTTTGGGTCCTGTATTTCTACACAATATGTTCCCCTTTGAGAGGTTCATGGGAGTCTTAAAGAAATATGTTCATAACCGTGCTAGGCCAGAAGGAAGCATCTCCAAGGGCCATCAAAATGAGGAGGTCATTGAGTTTTGTCTTGACTTTATTCCTGACCTTAAGCCGATTGGTGTTCTGAATCGCGGCATAAGGGCGGACTGGATGGAAAAGGCGCGCTAGGAGGAAACAAATAATATGTATGGACGGACATTCTCTCACTGAAGCACACTACAGTTCTACAGAATTCCGCCTTGGTGGCTCCGTATATGGATGAACACAAGAATTTGCTACGCTCCAAACACCGGGCGGTCGATGACTGGATTACACGTGAACAAACCAGGAGTTTCGCCACTGGTTGCGAACCGCGTACCATGCATGACACCTCTATTGAAGATGAGCTGTACTTGCTGTCCCAGTTACCATCTTGAATATAATGACTTTCAAAGTGCGAGATAAATGGTAATACATTTTACACGATCGCCCAAGATAAGAAGAGCACCAACCAAAACAGTGGTGTCCGCTTTGATGCGTAAACCAAGACGGAAAGGAAACATATTATGGTTATATACAGGACATATGGGAACTTGACTATCGGCGTGGTTTAAAGGTCCCTTTGTTTGATGCAAATGGGTCAATATGACACGAGGCGGGTAACGGAAGACCCTTGTCTGGAATGACAACAGTGGATCTCAACAATCTTGCGTGCAGAGCGAACCATTCGTCCTAGCCAATGATGTGGCACAGGTTTTCTATGTGAAGGACATGTCTACCAAGCCAAGAAAAGAAAAGATAAGGAAGCGAATGCATCGTACGATGAGCCAAAGCGGCACATAGTTCTTTACGGGAAGAGAAACATCGTGGGAGTGGATGACAAGATAGACAAGTCGGAAGATTATGAAAAGTTTGATGAAATTTCTCCATTCACAGTGAATATTGACCCGAGCATGCCGTTAAATGATGAAGATTTTCCATGGTTACGGTGCAAAGGGACACACGCGAAGAAAAGTTTCACACCCAAAGATCAGGATGTGATCGGCTTCACTATCATCACTTTCTTCTCGTGTTTCACACCCGAGGGGGAATCTCTGTAATAGTTAGGGTAGTTATGTGTTTTGGCATTTGAAGCGAAGAAATTTTATGTGCAAACAAATTATTTCATGCCTTTACTAATTTTTAAAGTTAAATTATTCACAAACTAGTGATTCACACTAATTTCAAATAATTCAAAATTTAAACTATTCAAATTTGAAAACTACGGGCACTAACAGAATGTTTGTAATTTTTGTACCTAAAGCAAAAATATTCACAAAGAAACTCTAAATACACAAAAAAACAACACAAAAATAAATAAAGCAAAAAAAAGCCTGCCTACTAGGCCGTGGCGGCCTGCATTCGACTAGAAACCCAACCTGTGTTGGGCCAGATGCAGGCCCGCAAAGGCCAAGTGGGAATAACAGGCAACAAAAGAACACGTGGGCCCAGTGGGCCTGCTTTGGAGAGGAGCTCGAGAGAGCGACCGCACGAGGTTTATAAACCAGTGCGGTCGCCTCTCGGCTAGCGAGTGGGACTAAACTTGCCAAGACCGCACCTGCGCTAACAAGACACCCTTTAGTACCGGGTGGTGGCACAAACCGGTACTAAAGAAACCTTTAGTACCGGTTTGTGCCACCACCGGTACTAAAGGGGTCGCTTCCGCTGCTTGGGCTGGCCAAAACAGACCTTTAGTACCGGTTGGTGGCTCCAACCGGTACTAAAGGTGCCTTCTATATATACAACACTTCGAAAAATTTCATTCTCCCTCTGTTTCTTCCTCTGTTTCCCCATTGAACCGCCCGCCCCGATCGATCGACGCCGTCACCGACCCCGTCGCCGTCGCCGCCCGTCCCGTCGCCGCCCTCGTCTCCGTAGCCGCCCTCGTCCCGTCACCGCCCTCGTCCCGTCGCCGCCCTCGTCCCGTCGCCGCCCGGGCCCTTCCCGTCGCGCCGTCCCTGCGTCGCCGCCCCCAGCGTCACGCCCGACCCGTCGCTGCCCCGGTCGTCGCCTCGCCGTCGCCGTCGCCCGCTGTGAGCTCTCCCCTCTAACCCCTCTCCCTCGCCCAAGGGCCACCATGGCGCCGCCCTCCCCGAGCCCATACACACACACACAAGCATGATGAACACACACACACACACATACACGTATATATTTAATTAGTTTAGATTTTGTATGTTTAATTAGTTTAGATTTTTAGATTATTGTTTTTTCACTAGTATATATGTATGAATGCATGTTAGATGGATATAATTAGTGTTTAATTAGTATGGATTTTTTTTATATAATGTTGTTTTTCTGTTTTTAATGGATGTATAGAAATTGTTTTTTATGTTTTTAGTGTTAGATGCTTAATTAGTATGAAATAGTATATAGATTTTTGAAATAGTAGAAATGTTATAAATTTTAGTTATCAAAATCCAATCATTAAAAAATATTATTTTTTGCGAGCATATAGCTAGTATTTCTTATCGACGATGGCCGGCCCGCATCCTCGCCGTGTCAGGGAGGAGGACGAGCACGTCCATCGCTACATGGTTGCGTTAGAGGGCGGCAGGTTCTCCAATACCTGGCAGTATCTTGAGGATCTCACATCAGCTATGATCCTGTGAGGTTCCTTCTCTTTGGGTGTCCACCGCTTGCACGCAGAACCGCGAGTGTCCTAGATTCTTTTGTAGTATTCGATCTTTAATTAGCTAGCCAGTGATGTACTATTCAATATTATATATTATTCGAGGCGATGTATTCGAGATTGTATCTATTATTCTAGACAAAGTATTGAGATTATATCTATTATTCGAGGCGATGTAATTTGAATACTAAATTGTTTTATATTTCTTTTGAATTAGTTAAATAAAAGCTATGGCGAACAATACCGACAGAGAGGAGAACAGACCATGTTCGATATGATCTGTGAGCGGATGATAATCAGAATGAAGAAGATTATGACGGCTCGAATTTCTAAACAACACGGAGAGGGTGATATGATATTCGATCGCGACGACCGAATTGATGAAGTCATGAACTACGATTATGACGATGACGAAGAACATGTTGATCCTGAAACAACAAAGACCGGCGAGGTATATATATTTATATAAGCAGGTTTCGGTGATCATCACATGTTTTAAATGACTTGAAGATATATTAACGAATTGATCTTTGTTCTTTCAGCCATCCGGTCGAGCAAATCTTGAGGCAAAAGGACGAAACGAGGCCCGAACAAAAAGTTGAAGGAGGCGTAAAGTACAATATCGAGGCGATCAGACCTAATGGCGAACCATTAGCGCCTAAGAAGATTGCGAACAAGTTCATTAAATCGGTCACGGAGTTCTTGTGAAGGACCAACTCGATCTCCCTTCAAGAATGGAAGAGCCAGCAAAAGACAAAGGACAAAAAGGCAAAGAGGACGCTGCTCCACGTCCGGATGTTACTTTTGTCGACAAGAATCAAAAAGATCTGCTTTGGGATACTCTCATGGAACATTTCACCCTACGGATCATTTCACGAAGCAGATGTGCAGAAAGTCAAGGGCGCTGCTCTTAGGAAGATGGCGGTTGCATTCAAGGACCACAAGAATCGTGAATGGGACAAATGCGCCAAGGGAGGAAGGAAGACTCCGATTCGAGGGAACACTAGAGAACCTACGTGCTCATTGGGACGATTTCGTGAAATTCAAGGATTCAGAATTAGCTAAGGAACGGTCGAGAATAAACAAGAAGAATGCGAAAAAAGGATAAGTTCCATAAGCTGGGGCCAGGTGGCTATCGGTGGCAATGCCTAAGTGGGATAAGTCGAGAAAGAGATGGAGGATGTAGGTGCCACTCCGGTTACTAAGAGCTGGCCCCAGTCGGGACTTGGTTCTATCGCATGGGGGCGTTGGATCCAAGACAGACAATGTTTGACGAGGCAAGTCTGAAGGGAGCCGACGATGCGATACTTGTTGCAATAGAAGAGGCACGAGCGGGGTGTTCCAGCCCAGAGAGAACGACGAGCTTCGCGTGCCACAGGAAATCCTGAACACCGGGAAGAACACGAGGCAAGGCGCTATTCCGTGGTATGAGGGTTTTCAGACCGGAACAACGACTACGAGAACCCGTGCGAGAAAGAAGATTGCGGAGGAGAAGAAGAGGAAGATGGAGGAGGAGCAGAGGAAGCGGGACTATGAACGCCTTCAAGGACTAGAAGCAAGTCAAGCGGAATTGGCGGTCAAATTCCAGCGGCGGTAGGAGCAGATCGACTCACTTAGCCAGCAAAGGGGTCTCGGCAGCTGCAGCAGCTAGCGGATGATCCAGCATTGGATAGCACCGCCCCATCCATGCAGAGAAGCAGCGTGGGTTCCGCCCGGACGATGCAATGCTGGGTAGATACCCGTGGATGACATCATGGAGAACACTAGCTGCGAGCTACGTCAAAATGAAGAACATATCCATGAAGGTGGCGGACGGAGAAGCTTTTCCAGATTACCCCAAAGCAACCTACCATTGCATCCCGATTCGAGAGGGCTATGCTCGTGTCATGGTTGGCGAGGTGGTGCAGCCATATTCGGGGCTAGAGCTTGACATTCCCGGAGGTGAGGACGGCGCTTTCTGGAGACACCAACCATCGTATCATCCTATGGAAAAAGTTGCATCATCTTTGAAGGCCACCGACACGCGTCATCGACTCCTCGTCAAGTCCGCCACCGAGTCAGCAGTCTCCCGCTCCTGCAAGTCCACCAAGTCCGGCAAAGTGTCGAGCCTCCTCCTCCAAGTCCGGCAAAGTGTCGCCCCTCCTCCTCCTCCAAGTCCGCCACAGCGTCAGACGTCCACTCCTCCTCCAAGTCCGGCACAACCTCAAGCCACTCCTCGCCCAAGTTCGGCACATCTTCAGGCGGCCACTCCTCCTCGTCCAACTCAGCCCCGTCAGCCGGCGTCTCCGCCGCCTCAGCAATCGCAGAAGAGACACCCCGCAGCTATGGTGCATAGCGGTACGAGTCGAGGTAGTACAGGAAGTACAGGCGGAGGCAAGCGATATAAATATGGTCCAAGCTTCACGCCTCTTCCGCAGAGGTCTTATGACAGGTCCGAGGAGGAAATCGCAGCCATATCGAAGTCCGAGGTGGAAGCCCATTTTGCACCGAAACCGCCACCGCCGCCAAGGGAGAAAGTGCCTAAGGAAACGATTGACCACTTCATTCGTATGGCTCAACCACCAGCTCCCAAGCCTGTTGACACAGACTATGAGTGCCACATCAGGAAGTTAAATCGAGCACGTCTATGTAAGGAGGCGAGCTCGGGATCGAGCAAACAAGAAGCAGCTGTCAAAAAATGCGGAAAACCATTCCCAATTGGGAGAATAAGTGGCGCAATCGATCCCTAAGCTTGTTGTGCCAACAACACGTGACAATCTGTGCCCAATATTATTGTGGGCAAACAGTTTACGTTCTGAGGTGGGCAATGTGGTAATAACGGAGGACCTTATAATGCAGGCTGAAGTTCTCAAAATCACTGTTGGACAACTCCTCGAGATCGAGCCCATGCATGTGCTTAGAGAGGATGAAATAAAGCGGAAATATGTCCGGGGCCAACCTTTGGTCCATCCAGACAAGGTCAAGAACCTCCCAACGAGAATGTATGAATTGCATCAATGGTACATGAACATTACCAAGATTTCGATCGAGTGTCCTTCATGGTGAATGTCAAGGAGGACCATTACTTCCATGAGAAAGCTTTGTCCGTTGAGTATTCTGAACTGTTTCAGTTATACAATCAAGGCCTTTCGACAAATCTATAAATCGGTTGCTATTATGCGTAAGTGATTTCTTTCTGTAATTTAAGTCTCAAGCTAGCTGTCTTGATCCTTTTGATCAATCATTACCTGTAATTATCCTCACTATATTCTTTTACGTGGTATTATATGCAGGATGAAGATATATGAAATGATAAAAGGTGGGCGCTTTGGCATCGGGTTCATTGACACAAACACGCTAATGAATACACATGGAATATAAATGCACATCATCAAAAGGCCGTGAGGACAACATGCTAGAGTTCTTGAAGCGCCTCAAATACAATGAAGATATACTACTTCCTTACAACTTCGATGAGTCACACTGTCTTGTACTACAAATTCTCTGTTTTTGCCTACTAGCTAGCTACATGTTTTTGCTTTACATATGCCCGCTTAATTAAGACATGCAAGCGTGTGTGCATGCAGATTTCACTGGTCTTGTGTATCACTAAAGTTGGCCTTGAACAGTTGAAATACTGGACTCACTACTCAAAGAAAAAACTGACTATAACATCTTGTTTGGGATAGTCAACAGGTAATTTCAATCATTATTAACTATATATCTCGGCCTATTTAGTTCGTCATTTTCATGATATGAACTATATTTAATAACCCTTTATTCATTTTCATTATCGGCGAGGCAGGGCTTGGGCAAGGTTCATCAGCGTCACGGAAGGCGAATGGAAACAAAAGCTTAAATGGTTTCACCCAAGGTAAGTAATTAAGTAGTACTAGCTAGCTAGCTAGCTGCCATCTCTTTAATTATCATGCTTGATTAATTATTATCCGATCAAATTCCATTCTCGTAAAGGCCACTGAAGCGGTAGCGAGGGACTGATCTGTGTGCATTCTGCGTTTGCGAGAACATTCGCATGATGGCGTCCGAAAGGAGCAGATCTCAAATACAGGAATGGAGTACGCTTGTCAAAACACTATTCACAATTTTACACCATTATCGATATCTAGTCACACAACTAATACACATGCATATTGATCTCCTTCTTAACAGTTCACAGAGGTGCGGAGAAGCTCCTAGAAGCGGAGCGCGTAGAAGCACTTCAAGAGGAAATAAGCGGGATTTTTGCTCGACCAGGTCATAAATCGAAGGAGAATACTATTACCGCTACCGCCCCATCGTGCTCGAAGGCACCAATTAGGCTAATGCCACTGGCTCAAAGGCAACATGCATATGTAGGAGAAATTGTATATAGCTATACATGTGTGTATGTGTGAATTAATTAATATGATGGTTTGTGAGACATTGATGATATATATATATATATATATATATGCATGATTGGTTCTATTAGAAATTCTATTTATATATATATATATATATATATATATATATATATATATATATATATATATATATATATATATATATATATATATATATATATATATATATATATATATATATGCATATATGCATAACGTGTACAATGTGTAGTATTGTAAAATACCAGCAAGCGAAAAAGAATTAAATTGATAACACAAATTTAATTGAAAATAAAAATAAAACAAAACCCACAAACATTTAGTACGGTTGGTGTTACCAACCGGTACTAAAACTCCGCCCGGAGCTGGCTCGTGCCACGTAGTTGGCCTTTAGCACCGGTTCGTGCTGAACCGGTACTAAAGGGGGGGGGGGCTTTAGTGACCACACTTTAGTGCCGGTTGTGGAACCGGCACTAAAGGGCCTTACGAACCAGTGCTATTGCCCGGTTCTGCACTAGTGCATCATGATTATTCTCATAACAGCAACATATATAGATTTTGTCATATGATTACTTATGTTCAAGTGATGATCTTTTCACAATGCAAAAGTATGAATCAGCCTTATTGAGCACCAATAAATTATAACCTCAGTCATTGAAGGAACTGCAATTTATCATAACATCTGAAAGAGTCTGTGTCAGAGCTTAAAAGCAAGTCCACATACTCAACTATCATTTAGTCCTTCATAACTGTGAACACTCATGCAATACTTGTGGTTACGGAGTTTTAATCGGACACAGAGAAAGATAGGGGCTTATAGTTTTGCCCCACAACCTTTTACCTCAAGGGTAATGTCAACAATAATAATTCATGCTCCCCTACATCCAATTAGATATATATATCATGTTCTTTCCAACATGCTGGGCTTGCCAAAGGATAAAATGAAAAAGGAAAGGTGAAGATCACCGTGACTCTTGCATAAGGTAGAGGATAATAATAAAAGATAGGCCCTTCACAGAGGGAAGCAGAGGTTGCCATGCACTTTTATGGTTGGATGCACAAAATCTCAATGCGATAGAACGTCACTTTATATTGCCCCTTGTGATATGAACCTTTATTATGCAGTCCGTCGCTTTTATTACTTCCACATCACAAGATCGTATAAAGCTTATTTCTCCCACACCAATCAATCATACATGTTTAGAGCAATTTTTATTGCTTTGCACCGATGACAACTTACTTGAAGGATCTTACTCAATCCATAGGTAGATATGGTGGACTCTCATGGCTAAACTGGTTTAAGGGTATTTGGATGCACAAGTAGTATCTCTACTTGTTGCTGAGAATTTGGCTAGCATGAGAGGGAAAGGCAAGCTCAACATGTTAGAGGATCCATGACAACATACTTTATCTCAGATATAAGAAAACATAACTCATCACGTTGTCTTCCTTTTCCAACATCAACTCTTTAGCATGTTATATTTTAATGAGTGCTCCCAATCATAAAAGATGTCAATGATAATATATCTATATGTGAAGCCTCTCTTTCCTTATTACTTCCTATTAATTGCAACGATGACCAAAGCTATATTTGCCAATTCCCAACAACTTTTAATCATCATACTCTTTCTATGTGAAGTCATTACTCTCAATAAGATCAATATGAACTCTTTGTTTCTTTTTGTTCTTTTTCTTCTTTCTTTTCTTTTATTCACCCAAGATCATGGCAAAATAATCAAGCCCTTGACTCAACACTAAACTTTATTATATATATAGCTCACGGACTCGATTACATAGAGGGATCATAAAGCAAAACTCAAAACTAGATCATGCCATAAACTTTATTCTACTAAATCAAGATACTACTAATCGGATCGAACTAAGAAAAACGGTAAAGATAGGAGTTGTGATTGTGATACGATAACGGGGCACCTCCCCCAAGCTTGGCAGTTGCCAAGGGGGAGTGCCCATACCCATGTGATTATGTCTCCTTCTTTGTTGTTGGTGTAATATTCCTGGCGATGATTCCCCTCAAGATACGGTTCTCCTCCTCGAGCTTATTGACTGGCTGCTTGAGGTCCATTATTTCCTTCTTGAAGCTTTCACATGTAACGGCTAAAGCTCCTTGCACCCAAGGGTGTTGCATAGCTGCGGGAGAACAAGAGACACTCCTCCTCATATTTTCATAAGAAAGAAATCTAACATTGGAAAGGATAATCGAGTTTGGAATTCTGAGCTCTGTAGTTCCCCCATCGTAAACCCAGCTCGGAGGCGAGAGGTGACTTCTTGATCCTCCATGGCATCTACCCTCATCAAGTCGACCTCCATCTCTTCCTCCGTTGCTGGCCAAAAGTGGTCAGCATCGCTGTTTGCCCTTGGTTCCGGTGCCGGAGTAGATACCCGGCTCTCCCAGACTGACTCTTGAGAAGACATCTTGCTCTAATCTGCAGCAGGAACAGCTCGAAACAAGAACAGAGGATATTTGCATGATACGGGGGTCAAAACCTTCGGGAGAATATATAATGAATTTTTACCGACCAAAATACGTATCGTGCAAGAAAACGGAGTCCGGAGGGCACACGAGGTGCTCACGAGGTAGGGGGCGCGCCCACCACCCTCGTGAGGCCCTCGTGTCCTTCCCGGACTATTACTTATTTTTCTATTTTTCTAAATATTCCAAAACGGAGAAATATTGCTTTAAAAATTGTTTTGGAGTCGGTTTACTTACCGTACCACATACCTATTTCTTTTCGGAGTTTGAAACGGTCTGGAAAGTGTCCCTTATGTATTCCTCCGGGGTTACGGTTTCAATAATATTGGTTTCAACATTTATGGGATTACCTGAGATATAATGTTTGATCCTTTGACCGTTTACCACCTTCTGATTTGTGCCTTCGAAGTTGTTGATTTTTATGGCACCGAAACGATAGACCTCCTCGATAATGTAGGGACCTTCCCATTTAGAGAGAAGTTTTCCTGCAAAAAATCTTAAACGAGAGTTGTATAGCAATACATAATCACCTACATTAAACTCACGCTTTTGTATCCTTTTGTCATGCCATCTTTTAACTTTTTCTTTAAACAACTTGGCATTTTCATAAGCTTGGGTTCTCCATTCATCAAGTGACCTAATATCAAATAACCTCTTCTCACCGGCAAGTTTGAAACCATAGTTGAGCTATTTAATAGCCCAATATGCCTTATGTTCTAGTTCGAGAGGTAGGTGACATGCTTTTCCATAAACCATTTTATACGGAGACATACCCATTGGGTTCTTATATGCAGTTCTATAGGCCCATAATGCATCATCAAGTTTCTTGGACCAATTCTTTCTAGATCTATTAACAGTCTTTTGCGAAATTAATTTGAGCTCTCTATTGCTCAATTCTACTTGACCAGTAGACTGTGGGTGATAAGGAGATGCAATTATATGGTTAACATCATATTTAGCAAGCATTTTACGGAAAGCACCATGAATAAAGTGTGACCACCATCAGTCATTAAATATCTAGGGACTCCAAACCTCGGAAAAATAACTTCCTTAATCATTTTAATAGAAGTGTTATGATCAGCACTACTAGTTGGAATAGCTTCTACCCACTTAGTAACGTAATCAACAGCAACCAAAATATGTGTATATCCATTAGAGGCAGGAAAAGGTCCCATATAATCAAAGCCACAAACATCAAATGGTTCAATAACAAGTGAATAATTCATAGGCATTTCTTGACGTCTACTAATATTACCAATTCTTTGACATTCATCGCAAGACAAAACAAACTTACGGGCATCCTTGAAGAGAGTAGGCCAATAAAACCGGATTGCAATACCTTATGTGCAGTTCTATCTCCAGCGTGGAGTCCTCCATAAGCTTCAGAGTGGCAGTTGCGTAGGATATGTTCCTGTTCATGCTCAGGTACACAACGTCTAATAACACCATCTACTCCTTCTTTATAAAGATGTGGGTCATCCCAAAAGTAATGTCTCAAATCATAGAAAAACTTTTCTTTTGGTTGTATGTGAAGCTAGGCGGTATAAATTTAGCAACAATATAATTAGCATAATCAGCATACCATGGAGTGCTACGAGAAGTGCTTATGACATTTAATTGTTCATCATGAAAGCTATCATCAATAGGTAGTGGGTCATCAAGAACATTCTCTAACCTAGATAAGTTATCTGCAACGGGGTTCTCAGCTCCTTTTCTATCAACAATATGCAAAACAAATTCTTGCAGTGTAACATCCCAAAATTCTAAATTTTGGAATGTTATAAACACATAGATAGTTTTGGTTGATTGTTTGATTGATTGACTGAAAGTGAGTGAACTGGAAACTTTTTGAAAGTTAAATGAGAGGGAATAAAAGGACTTTCCCAAACTTTCATTTTTGCTTTTATGATCTTCGGGAATTCAAATTCTTTTCATCACAAAACCCTTGAGAGAAGATGACATGACTTCTTCCATTTATTTAAATGACAAGGGGTGTTGAAATTTTTTGAATTTCATTTGGAAAATATTTCCAATTCTGAAACTTTATGCAACTCAATGATTTTCACGAGAGAAGATAAAATGACTTCTTCAAATTAAATGAAATATGAGTTGGGGTTTTAAAAGAATTAAATTCAAAGTTCTTTTGAATTTATTTCCAATTGGAGTTATTGAGTTTTATTCAAATTATTTTCTCCAAAAACAAAATATATGGAAAATAGGGTAACATGATTCCCTACATCAGAAAATTGGAGAGAAATTAATTTGAAGTCATTTTGGTATTTAAAAAATGATTTTTATCGGATTTTATTGGACCGGTAGCACTGTGTGAATTATTAAAATTTGTGTGCATTTTATTTGAAGCTAAAATAGTGTTCATGTTGTAGAAAATCTTTTTCTGAAAATTTTGATATATTATATGCCTATATAAATTTTTTATTTATTTTTGTTTTGTTGTCTCTGTCAAAAAAAAATCGCTGCTTGACCGACCAAGGGCCAAGGCCCAAGGCCAACGCCCATGCAGCATACTGAGGAGCCAGGAGGAGCCACTCCTTTTCCTTTTCCTTTTCTTAGTAGGACTTTTGTCCTACTTCCGTTTATTCGATTTGTTTCTAGATCTTTTCCTTTTGTTTCCTAATCCTAGTCTATTTCTTGTCCCTACCCTAAGCAAACCCCCTCCCCAATATAAATACCCAAGCACCCCCCTCCAACACATCAAACCAACACCTCTCCTCTCCTCTCCGCAGCAGCAGCAGTGCAGCACCACCGCCGCCGCTTGCCACCGCCGCCAAGTGCTGCCGCCCGCCTCGACCTCTCCTGAGGTTTATATGATCTTCTCTCCACCGTCCGTGATCTCCTTTCCTCTAAGAGCAACCGCAACATCGGATCCGATCTTCTTCCCCAACTCCGACGACTACTCGGTGAGATCCACGAAATCCCGTAATTCATTTTTTCTTCAGAAAATAGCAATCTTAGAAAATTCATATCTTTTAGAGTTTTAGTATTTTGAGTGATTCAAATTGCTATGTGTCACAAATTTGCTGAAGTTTCTGTTAGTGTCTCTGGATTTCAAATTTCAGTAGTTTAAATTTGAATTTGATAAATTTTGTTCAGATTAGTATTTTGGCCATAACTTGAGTTTAAAAATAGGTTTTAATTAATTCTTTTTGCTCCTGGTCACTTGTCATATTTTTTAGCTGTAGGATTTAGTTTGGTAATTTTGGTGTATTTTAAATTAGATTTTTAGTAAAAACAGTACTGTTTTGCTTATATAGTTGTTTTGGTCATGTAATTATTGTTTTAATTATTTTAGTTCATTCCTTTTGTAGATTTTCACTTGTTCTTATATGTTTATGTTTAGCTACAGTAGATAAATTTTTCTAGTTATTTATTAGTGTTTAGCTACTGTTTTTGTAATTGCTTGTTTAGTTCATAGTGATAGTGGATAAAAATAGTTTTATTAGTTTTAAAAGTAATTCTTTTCCACTTCAAGTTATATTGTTTTGTTTTTTATTTGTGAACACATTAGTTGTTATATTTATTTAGTATAGTTTATTAATGTTTTAATAAATGATTTGCTGTTATAGTTGTCTTAGTGTTTTGCTAGTTGCTATATTTGTTCTAGTATTAACTAGATGGTTATAGTAGTTTTATATTAGTTCTTTTTGTTAGTTATTAAATTAGTAATTTATTTTCTGTTATTTTATTAGATTTATATTTTGTTTGCTGTAAAAAAAATATTAGAGTAATTTAGTGATGTTATGTTAAGATTTGTGTGAGTTGGTCACCACTAGTTTTTCCTTGAATTTTTCTTTCGAAGTTTTTCCTTTGGTTTTCGACTTGGTTTTCTTTGTTGCTTTTATTTTGATTGAGTATTGTTATGATTGATAGAATTGATTGCTAGGATGTTTGCTTATGTGAATGCTATGTTTGACTATATAGATTTTCAACGGAGTGACGATTAGTTCTACCAAGTCATTTTCTGACAGCATTGTTATCTTCATCAAGTATTACCAGGCAAGTTCACTTTGACCATGTTTTTCATACCTATGTGTTTTATTGCATCTAGTGTCATCTTCGCAACAATCCCTCCAGTAGTGATATTGAATTCTTGTAGTTGATTAGTATGCATGAGGTAGGAACCCATCACCCTGTTACCAAGTCCGGGACGTTATTTATTTTAATGCTACGCTATAGTAGACGGGGTTGGTATGAGTGCTAGGGCGTGGTGTGAGAATGGAGGATCTACGTCAATGACGACAACTCCATGATGGAATCTGCAAGGACTGCATCTTCAAGGCCTCAAGACTTCAAGACTCGAGACAAGAATTCAGTACACACTCTTTGGGTGAAGGATTTGTTGACGGGCACCTGGAGAAACCAGTGGTTGGCGGGATGCATGGAGAAGCGCCATGACATCTTGCGGAAAGCTTCACCCAGACTCAAAGAGACGGAAGAATACTTCATGCAGAAGCTTACCGTGCAACCGCAAGTCACTATGGGCTCGGCTTGGTTGACCTTAGTTGTGACTCTGGCTGGGGCGGTGCTAGCAGATGTAGAACTACGGTAGGATTGGATGAGCACGGACGGTGGTCGAGAAACTCTTGGAAGACCATGTTTGATCGTCTTGTTCTCAAACACCACGAAGTGCGAGAATGTAAAAGAGGATCGAATCTTGCGGGTAAAGTGTACAAACCTCTGCAGAGGTTAAAACCTAATCGATTAGCCGTGTCCCGATTACGGACAATTTGAGCATCTGGACTGGATCTATCTCGGAACTCTCAACACTTTGGACTGATAACTTAATTGTAGGCAACTTATGATGAATTTGGGCTATGAGACATCGGTTGGCGGAACCATGTCATGATAGAAAACTCTATAGTACAAACTTCATTTATTCCTTTGATGTAGGGAAAATAAAACCAGCTTTACGCAAACAAAACTCAGATCTGAGCCACAAAGCCATACTGCATATAGTATAGTTTATCATCTGTTTTCTCTTATTGTGATCTTGCGGTACATTCAATGTCTGACCTACACGGCTGCAACGTATCATGTTGCAGATATTTCCTCGACAGTAAGAGTTACGATCTGAGGTTACGGTCTACACTCAACCTGCCGATGGCGTTGATGGGACTCCACACCCGTTTGATTGTTTCCGCTGAGTATTACGAGGTATATATCATTTTCGTTATTTATACATGTGATTGCACTTTGATATATACATTGATGTCTTGTGTGTGCCGACATCTTGATCCGAGGATGGCACGGATACACGAGGCTTGACCGTCGAGGTCGGTCGCTCTGAATATGGTATTAGAGCACATGTTGACTGTAGAACGTGACCTAGAAATCGGAAAGCCCTAGGACAGGATGTCTCAAAAACTTTATTTTCAAAAGACTCTTACTTCTCATCTTTTCTGATTTTATCAAATAGACCCTCTCACCTCAAATAGTTAGAATATACCCTTTTCCTTTTGACCACATGAAGGATCAATGAAGCCGCTCCAAGAAAGATATCGGACAGTGATGACCCTTCAAAGTAACCAGGATTTCACCATGCATTAGAAGAGTTGAAGCTGCAACAATTGAAGACTCGAAGACTTGAAGAATTTGAAGTTCTGAAGAATTATTTGACCTTTAGAGACCAAACCCTGTTATACACCTCGTTAGATCACGATGATTTGTGAGCTGTCATTTGTTTGATGTTTTCCGACAGCCACAAAGTAAAACCCGTTTCTTCAAAAACTAATGTTTGTATTGTGTGTATCCCTCCCCACCTCTCTCATATCTCATCCCAAAACTTTTGGACCCAGTAGATGATAAATGAAGTTGGACCGGTATTCTCTGGACCGAAAACCCAGCCGGAGGCAGAGGTATGGATTCAGGACATGGAGAATCACTTCGGGAGCAATTTGGTTTCAAGGAAGAATGAAGTATCGTACGCTCTTCAGTACTTTGAAGGAAGTGCTGCAACATGGTGGCAGATGCATCAAGCTATACAGGGATGGAATGGAGCAAAGACTTGGGAAGAATTCAAGAAGACTCTGACAAGATCTCGTCTTATCCGGAAGCACCATGATACACCAAGAAATAAACCTTGTGCCTGCAAGATTTGCGGAGAAATAGGACACACCCAGGAGGAACACAAGGATGGATGCCCTCATTGTGAGGAGAAACACCCAGCTGAGGAATGCCCAACTAGTCAGGTGACTTGTTTCTTGTGTGAAGGAACCACCCACTACCCGACCCAATGTCACATTTACCCCATGGTGCAACAAACTATTCAGGAGCAGGAAGAAGGAATGAAAGAAGCCCTCCAAGAAGTTATGAAAGAACACATGATGAAGGAATGTGTTGAAGACCACGATGGAGAAGGCCTCAACAGATTTTACTCCAATGCCTGCTATTCATGTGGAGAAGAAGGACATTTTTCGCAGTATTGCACCAAGGAAAGAAAAGAGTATCTGGGATATTTCCCGACAGCAGAAGTGAAGTTTGACCCTCGGGAAATAGAAGCTCTGATCATTACAGAGAAATCCAGGAAGAGAAAACAAAGACACCCTCAGAACAACGCAATTTTTGCAGAGAAGGACCTGAGTCATATCACTTGTTACAGGTGCAAGGATTTAGGTCATTACGCTAGTAAATGTCTAGAAAAGAAGCCAAGAATCCAAGGAGCCTACATAATCACAAAGAAGCCCCAAGACATGTCGGAAGTCTTTTGTTTTCGCTGCAAGGAAGCAGGAAATTATGTCCCAACAAGATGAAAGCTGGAGTTGAGTAGTTGGAATTTTCATATTGGAAACAAGAGTAATAGAAAGCAATTTCATGTTTATGAGTACAATAAGTTGAGTTATGTAATGGGTGCTCAGAGTTTGTAATGGATTCATGAAATCAATAAAGTTAAGGTGACATGTTTTCATATGTTTAATTGTAGGAGTTGTTACTCTGTGAACAAAGATTTTGACCATTTTCGAGGATATGAGAAATATGGTCTATGGATGGATTTGTGAATTTCATTTTAGGGTGGTAGTACCTGTGAAGAAGACTAGACTAATGGATAAGAAATATATATTCCACGGACTGTAGTTCAAGGAAAAAAAAGTTGGAGTTTTGCTTTCGATATGATGGTATGAAGAAGCAGTACTCTTTGGATTTAAAGTATGTGTAATATGGAACAAGAGGGTTACCCCAAGGATGAGTTAAAGCTGCACTAGTGTTGAAGTGGGCCATAACCCACAGGCCCAAGAATTAATAAGGATCAAGTACCCTTTGGAGAAAGAAATTTTGGGAATGACTACGATTTGATCAACCGAGCGATTCTATAGGAGTTTACATAAAACCCGAGAGTTGTTAAGGAGCGATAGATGTTTGTTTGGCCTGCAGAATCAATGGATTTTCGAACTTGGTTCGTCGACAAGAGAAATTCTGCAATGCTTGTGAGGATGACCGAGTGTTAGAATGCGAGATTCGCTAAACCATGTACAAGGTAATGATTTGGGTGCAGGATGGATTGATCACCATACCGACTTACTCTTATTATTCGCTTTGCTATATGGGATGGTAAAATCTGAGTGACTTACCTATAGTAGAGAGACGACGATCAAAACCTTGTTTAAACCTTAGAAAGGTATAGGTATTTTTTTCCCTTATACACGGCAGTTGTTGCCAACCATAGGTTATACGGTGAGGTTCAACCCAGACCTGTTTTCTGCAGGGGAAACCATAAATCGTTGACCACCATGAGATATCGATAGTTGTTTAGTATTGGCGCCAGACCCGTCAGCTATGAAGACCCAGTCTCGGAATAACCTTACCAAGAGTAAAGGACAAAAGAATTGAGCAAAAGGTTATGCCACTACCGGAAGAGCCCAGAGAAGAAATTATCCTTAATATCTGAGAAGACCGACCTTTGTCGACAATAAGGATGGAGTATCTGAGTTTTGATGGAACCGTAACAATGCTTCTAAGGGTGGTAGCACCGAGACCGGAGACGATCGATGGATTTTGAGAAGACCCCAAACCCTAACCTATTTCTTGCTAGCCTCTCCGAATCTCGAGGACGAGATTCATTTTAAAGGTGGTAGGTTTGTAACATCCCAAAATTCTAAATTTTGGAATGTTATAAACACATAGATAGTTTTGTTTGATTGTTTGATTGATTGACTGAAAGTGAGTGAATTTGAAACTTTTGAAAGTTAAATGAGAGGAATAAAGGACTTTCCCAAACTTTCATTTTGCTTTTATGATCTTGAGAATTCAAATTGTTTTCATCACAAAATCCTGGAGAGAAGATGAAATGACTTCTTCCATTTATTTAAATGACAAGGGGTGTTGAAAATATTTGAATTTCATTTGGAAAATATTTCCAATTCTGAAACTTTATGCAACTCAATGATTTTCACGAGAGAAGATAAAATGACTTCTTCAAATTAAATGAAATATGAGTTGGGAGTTTTAAAAGAATTAAATTCAAAGTTCTTTTGAATTTATTTCCAATTTGGAGTTATTTGAGTTTTATTCAAATTATTTTCTCCAAAAACAAAATATATGGAAAATAGGGTAACATGATTCCCTACATCAGAAAATTGGAGAGAAATTAATTTGAAGTCATTTTGGTATTTTAAAAATGATTTTTATCGGATTTTATTGGACCAGTAGCACTGTGTGAATTATTAAAATTTGTGTGCATTTTATTTGAAGCTAAAATAGTGTTCATGTTGTAGAAAATCTTTTTCTGAAAATTTTGATATATTATATGCCTATATAAAATTTTTATTTATTTTTGTTTTGTTGTCTCTGTCAAAAAAAAAATCGCTGCGCCCCGGCCGGCCAAGGGCCAAGGCCCAAGGCCAAGCCACCGGCCAAGGCCAAGGCCAACGCCCACGCGCGCACAGGGAGCCAAGAGGGAGCCACTCCTTTTCCTTTTCCTTTTCTTAGTAGGACTTTTGTCCTACTTCCGTTTATTCCGATTTGTTTCTAGATCTTTTCCCTTTTGTTTCCTAATCCTAGTCTATTTCTTGTCCCCTACCCCAAGCAAACCCCCCCTCCCCAATATAAATACCCAAGCACCCCCCTCCAACACATCAAACCAACACCTCTCCTCTCCTCTCTCAGCAGCAGCAGTCAGCACCCACCGCCGCTTGCCACACCGCCGCCATGTCCTGCCGCCGCGCCCTCGACCTCTCCTGAGGTTTATATGATCTTCTCTCCACCGTCCCGTGATCTCCTTTCCTCTAGGAGCAACCGCAACATCGGATCCGATCTTCTTCCCCAACTCCGACGACTACTCCGGTGAGATCCACGAAATCCCGTAATTCATTTTTTTCAGAAAATTTGCTGAAAATTCATATCTTTTAGAGTTTTTAGTATTTTTAAGTGATTCCAATTGATATGTGTCACAAATTTGCTGAAGTTTCTGTTAGTGTCTCTGGATTTCAAATTTGAGTAGTTTAAGTTTGAATTTGATAAATTTTGTTCAGATTAGTATTTTGGCCATAACTTGAGTTTAAAAATAGGTTTTTAATTAATTCTTTTTGCTCCTGGTCACTTGTGATATTTTTTAGCTGTACGATTTAGTGTGGTAATTTTGGAGTATTTTAAATTAGATTTTTAGTAAAAACAGTACTGTTTTGCTTATATAGTTGTTTTGGTCATGTAATTATTGTTTTTAATTATTTTAGTTCATTCCTTTTGTAGATTTTCACTTGTTGTTATATGTTTATGTTTAGCTACAGTAGATAAATTTTTGTAGTTATTTATTAGTGTTTAGCTAATGTTTTTGTAATTGCTTGTTTAGTTCATAGTGATAGTGGATAAAAATAGTTTTATTAGTTTTAAAAGTAATTCTTTTTCCACTTCAAGTTATATTGTTTTTGTTTTTGTTATTTGTGAACACATTAGTTTGTTATATTTATTTAGTATAGTTTATTAATGTTTTAATAAATGATTTGCTGTTATAGTTGTCTTAGTGTTTTGCTAGTTGCTATATTTGTTCTAGTATTAACTAGATGGTTATAGTAGTTTTATATTAGTTCTTTTGTTAGTTATTAAATTAGTAATTTATTTCTGTTATTTTATTAGATTTATATTTTCTTTGCTGTAAAAAATATTAGAGTAATTTAGTGATGTTATGTTAAGATTTGTGTGAGTTGGTCACCACTAGTTTTTCCTTGAATTTTTCTTTCGAAGTTTTTCCTTTGGTTTTCGACTTGGTTTTCTTTGTTGCTTTTATTTTGATTGAGTATTGTTATGATTGATAGAATTGATTGCTAGGATGTTTGCTTATGTGAATGCTATGTTTGACTATATAGATTTTCAACGGAGTGACGATTAGTTCTACCAAGTCATTTTCTGACAGCGTTGTTATCTTCATCAAGTATTACCAGGCAAGTTCACTTTGACCATGTTTTTCATACCTATATGTTTTATTGCATCTAGTGTCATCTTCGCAACAATCCCTCCAGTAGTGATATTGAATTCTTGTAGTTGATTAGTATGCATGAGGTAGGAACCCATCACCCTGTTACCAAGCCCGGGACGTTATTTATTTTAATGCTACGCTATAGTAGACGGGGTTGGTATGAGTGCTAGGGCGTGGTGTGAGAATGGAGGATCTACGTCAATGACGACAACTCCATGATGGAATCTGCAAGGACTGCATCTTCAAGGCCTCAAGACTTCAAGACTCGAGACAAGAATTCAGTACACACAACTGGGTGAAGGATTTGTTGACGGGCACCTGGAGAAACCGGTGGTTGGCGGGATGCATGGAGAAGCGCCATGACATCTTGCGGAAAGCTTCACCCAGACTCAAAGAGACGGAAGAATACTTCATGCACGAAGCTTACCTGTGCAACCGCAAGTCACTATGGGCTCGGCTTGGTTGACCTTAGTTGTGACTCTGGCTGGGGCGGTGCTAGCAGATGTAGAACTACGGTAGGATTGGATGAGCACCGGACGGTGGTCGGAGGAACTCTTGGGAAGACCATGTTTGATCGTCTTGTTCTCAAACACCACGAAGTGCGAGAGCGTAAAAGAGGATGGAATCTTGCGGGTAAAGTGTACAAATCTCTGCAGAGGGTTAAAACCTAATCGATTAGCCGTGTCCCCGGTTACAGACAATTTGAGCATCTGGACCTGGATCTATCTCGGAACTCTCAACACCGCACTAGTAGAAAAAGGGGCTATTGTCCAGGGCAGTTTAGCCCATTAGTCCCGTTCAATCCAAAACCGGGACCAATGGAGCTATTGCCCGGTTAAATGAGCCAGGGGGCGGCCGGGCCACGTGGGCCATTGGTCCCGGTTCGTCCAGACCTTTGGTCCCGGTTGGTGGGACGAACCGGGACCAATGGTCTGGCTCTGGCCCACCACTATTAGTCGGTTGGTGGCATGAACGGGACCAAACGCTTCCCTTTAGTCGGCTCATGCCACCAACCGGGCTAATGGTGCTGCCTATATATAGCCCCTCGGCGCAAGAAGCGAGCACACTTTGCTCTGTTTTTCTGGCCGAGGGGAGAGGGCTTGGTGGTGCTCTAGCTCACCTCCTATGCACACAAGGTGTTTGATGGAATGCCCGAGCCACACTACTTAAGCTTTCTCCTCTCAAGCTCGACCTCTAACCTCCATTTTCCTCAATATTTGTCTAGGTTTAGCGGTCCGTCACGCCCGTCCCGTCTTCACCGCCGTCGATCACCGCGCCGATCTCATCGCCAAGACCACCGTGGTGAGCCTCTTGTTCTTATCTTCTTTACGAAAGGAAAAATATTCTTACTTGTATTATTTTCTCACTTTTATTATTGCATCTTATATAGTGCGATGGTTTTGGTATCCGCCCGTCGGCCCTCGTCCTGTCTATGATTCGGATGTGGTATATATTATCTTTTCATAACTATTGGTTCATTTATTGTTTATGAAAATTATGCCGACCAACGTGACATAGATTTTATTTATCTAGGAGGTTGTTGAACCGCAAATTCCAACCGACCCTATTGTCGAGAGGTTAAATTTAGTTGAAGAACAAAACAATTTCTTGAAGAAAAAAATAAAAAAACTTGAGGAGGAGAAGATGATATTGGAGTTGCATGTTGCGGATGTAAATCGATGATCACAAGATCAAGATGGATGCAATGCGCTTGAAGATGAGAAAGATTAGAAAATATGCCATTCATACCGAGGCTTGGTATCATTATGCCGTTGGATCAGTTGTTACCTTGGTTGCGATTATGATCGTATTTGTTTTCACATTGAAATGTTTTACATAGTTTCAATGTATGGTTTAATTAATTTAGATGCTCTGCGAGCTTTATGTTGTTAGATGAGAACTATGTATGTAATTTGGTTTTATGTGATGATGAACTTCTATTAATTTGGTCACTTAATTATCTATTCATGATGTTACTGTAATGATTTTTGACACATTAATTATATATAATGCACGCAGATGAACCGGCAATGGATGTGCGGTGTGATGACACACCTCCGAGTACATTAAGGCGTGCATGCTTTTCTCAAGTGGCTGAGGCAAACAAGCAGAATGGTTTTATGTGTTGTCCATGCCCTATATGTGGGAATCTGAAGTCTTACTCGACGGAAAATCCTTCACACCCACCGCTTTACAAGGGTTTCATGCCACACTATAATGTTTGGACGAGGCACGGAGAAATAGGGGTTATGATGGAAGGCGGCGAGGAAGAAGAGTACGATGACAACTATGTGCCCCTGAATACGATGATGCTCTTGAACATCAAGATGCACAGACGATGTGCACGATGGTGCTGCAACGGCGAAGCTGCTGAAGATCAAGAGGAACCAGACGATGTGCCCCATGATGATGATCTCCGCGGGTCATTGTCGATGCAAGGACACAATCGAAAGTCAAAAGGAGAAGCTTAAGTTCGATCGCATGTTAGAGGATCACAAAAAGGGTTGTACCCCAATTGTGAAGATGGCAACACAAAGCTCGGTGCCGTACTCGAATTGCTGCGATGGAAGGCGAGAATGCTGTGCTGATAAAGGATTTGAGAAGCTCTGAAAATAATGAAGAAGAAGCTTCCAAAGGATAACGAATTGCCCGACAGTACATACGCAGCAAAGAAGGTCGTATGCCCTCTAGGATTGGAGGTGGAGAAGATACATGCATGCCCTAATGATGCATCCTCTACCGTGGTGCCTACAAGGATCTGAGCGCATGCCGGTGTCACGGTGCATTGCGATATAAGATCGACGAGATGACCACAGTGATGTTGACGGCGAGCCTCCCGGAAGAGGGTTCTGCGAAGGTGATGTGGTATGCTCCTATAATACCACGGTTGAAACGTCTGTTCAGAAGCGGAGAGCATGCCAAGTTGATGCGATGGCACAGTGAGGACCGTAAGAAAGGCGGAAGTTGAGAGCACCCGCGACGGGTCGCGATGGAGAAAAATCGAGAGAAATCTGGGATGAGTTTGCAAAGGACCCAAGGAACGTATGGTTTGCTTTAAGCACGGATGGCATTAATCCTTTCGGGAGCAGAGCAGCAATCACAGCACCTGGCCCGTGACTCTATGTATGTATAACCTTCCTCCTTGGATGTGCATGAAGCGGAAGTTCATTATGATGCCGTTCTCATCCAAGGCCCTAAGCAACCCGGCAACGACATTGATGTGTACCTAAGGCCATTAGTTGAGGAACTTTTACAGCTGTGGAATGGAAGCGGTGTAACGTCGTGGGATGAGCACAAAAGGAGAATTTGACCTAAAGGCGTTGCTGTTCGTGACCATCAACGATTGGCCCACTCTCGGTAACCTTCGGGACAGACAAACAAGGGATACCACGCATGCACGCACTGTTTACTTGACACCGATAGTATATACAGGAAGCTGCGGAAGAATGTGTACAGGGCCATCGTCGATTTCTTCCGACCAACCATCAATGTCGAAAGAAAGGCAAGCATTTCAAAGCGAGGTAGATCACCGGAAGAAGCCCGCCATGCGTACCGGTGATCACGTACTTGCTATGGTCAATGATTTACACGTAATCTTTGGAAAGGGTCGGCGGACTAGTGTTCGAATGACGCCGAGAATCACGCACCCATGTGGAAGAAGAAATCTATATTTTGGGACCTACCCTCTGGAAAGACCTAGAGGTCCGCTCTTGATCGGCGTGATGCACGTGAGGAAGAACCTTTGCGTGAACCTGCTAGGCTTCTTGGCGTGTATGGGAAGACAAAAGATACACCGAGGCACGAGAGGACCTGCAACGCTTGCACGAAAAAGAGGGCATGCCTCCGAAGCGATATGAAGGTCCTGCCACTACGCTCTTCGAAAGAAGAGAAAGAAATATTCTTTCAATGCCTGCTCGAGATGAAGGTCCCGACTGGCTTCTCGTCGAATATAAAGGGAATAATAAATATGCGAGAAAAGTTCCGAACCTAAAGTCTCATGACTGCCACGTGATTATGGCGCAACTGCTTCGGTTGCATTGAGGGGCTTCTACCGAAAACGTCCGATTAGCCATTGTGAAGCTATGTGCATTCCTCAATGAGGTGATCGATCCGAGAAATCGTAGCAACGCTAAGGAGTGATGTGGCGCAATGTCTTGTCGGTTTCGAGCTGGTGTTCCCACCATCCTTCTTCAATATCATGGCGCACGTCCTAGTTCATCTAGTCGGCGAGATTGTCATTCGGGGCCCGTATTTCTACACAATATGTACCCCTTTGAGAGGTTCATGGGAGTCCTAAAGAAATATGTTAAGAACCGTGCTAGGCGAGAAGGAAGCATCTCCATGGGCCATCAAGCAGAGGATGTCATCGAGTTTTGTGTTGACTTCATTCCTGGCCTTAATAAGATAGGTCTCCCTAAATCACGGTATGAGGGGAGACTGATTTGGAAAAACACGCTTGGAAGAGACTCAATAATATGCGAGGACGGATATTCTTGGTCTCAAGCACACTACAGTTCTACGAACTCTACCTTGGTGACCCCGTATGTCGATGAACACAAGAACAGTCTGCGCTCCAAACACTCGGAGCAGTGCGACGACTGGATTACATGTGAACACATCATGACTTTCAGCAGTTGGTTGGAAACACGTCTCAGAGGTGACAGCACTGTTTGTGATGAGTTGTACTTGTTGTCGAGGGACCATCTTCGACTGTAATGATTTGGAAAGGATCTGAGATAAATGGGAATACATTTTACGATTGACCAAGATGAAAAGAGCACCAACCAAAACAGCGGTGTCCGCTTTGATGCAGCAACCGACAAGGAAATGACACATATTATGGTTACATAGTAGACATATGGGAACTTGACTACGGAGTAGATTTTAAGGTCCCTTTGTTTAAGTGCAAGTGGTTCAATATGTCGAGAGGCGAGTGCAGGTAGACCCACGATGCGGAATGACAACAGTGGATCTGAAAAATCTTGGGTACACCGACGAACCGTTCGTCCTAGCCAATGATGTGGCACAGGTTATCTATGTGAAGGACATGTCTACCGGACCGAGGAAAAGAAAAGATAAGGAAGCGAATACATCATACAATGAGCCAAAGCGCCACATAGTTCTTTCAGGAAAAGGGACATCCACAGGAGTGGAGGGCAAGATGACATGTCTCAAGAGTATGAAAAGTTTCATGAAATTCCCCCTTCAAAGTCAAGGCTGACCCAAGCATCACGATAAGCGATGAAGATTATCCATGGTTCTGGCGCAATAAGCAAACGACACAAGCGAAGAAAAAGTGAAGACTTTCTCCATAACTATTATGATGATACCATGCCAACTTTGTAACACACGAGTATGATACCATTGTCCGTTTTGTTCATGAACATGCTATGCCAACTTTTTCAGAGTTCATTTGAAAACTATGAATTTGAAAACCTCGCCAACGAAGGGCGCTCACACCGTTTATAAGCCCGTCCCTCTACACCTTGTTGAGCTCACAAACTTGTGATTCACACAAATTTCAAAGAATTCAAATTTTATAAAACTAATGGCACAAACAGAAAGTTTATAATTGTTCTAAAACAAATGGCACTAACAGAAAGTTTATAATTTTGCTGACCTAAAAGCAAAAAGAATTAAAAATAAAGCAAAAACCAAAAGAAAATAAATAATGCAGAAAACAAAACAAAAAACTTGAAAAAATAATAATAGCAACAATAAGCATTTTGTTGTAAGTAGAAACAAAATAAAATAAATAAAGCAACAAAGAAAACAAAAAAAAGTGTTTTCAAATTTTAAAACTAATGGCACTAATAGAAAGTTTATATTTTTTCTAATGGGTGGCATTAGTCCCGTGCCCCTGTTGGAGCCACGAACTGGCTAGGGAGGCGAGGGAGATGTGAAATTTTCACAAGTCATGTATATATAGAAAGAGCACTGGTCCCGGTTCGTGGCTCCAACCGGGACGAATGCCCCTTCCCACGCCGGCCGCCTGCCCTGCCCTGCCCGTCCCGAGCAAGCACGGCCGCGCCCTGCGCCCCACGCCGCCGCCCGTGCCCTTGCGCCCGCCCGCCCCACCATTGTCGCTGCCGCCGGCGCCTGCCCCCACTGCCGCCCCTGCCTCGACGCCGCCCCTCCTCCCCGTTCGGTCCGGCTCCGGCGACCCCCTTTCCTCCCTGTCCCCTCGTCCTCTTCATAAATTTTTTTTCATATAATTTTTTTAGGCAGATTTATGTTCATGTATATATGTTCATTATATGTTCATAATATGGATGATGTATGCATGCTTTTTAGGCAGATTTTATATGTTCATTATATGTTCATAATTTGTAGGCAGATTTTATATATGTTCATTATATGGATGGATGGATGATTATATGTTTATATGGATGGATGGATGATTATATGATTATATGTTCATTATATATGTTCATTATATATGTTCATTATATGGATGGATGGATGGATGGATAATTTTAGGCAGATTTTTATATTTTTAGGCAGATTTTTAGAATTTTTGTGTATGTATGTTATGTTTATATGTATGTATGTATGTTCATATGTATGTATGTTTATATGCAAAGCATATGCAAAGAAAATGTATGAATGGTCATATGCAAAGAAAATGTATGTATGGTCATATGCAAAGAAAATGTATGTATGTATGTTCATATGAAAGAAAAATGTATGTATGTATGTTCATATGCATATGCAAAGAAAATGTATGTTCATATATATGATGATATGTTCATATAAAAGGAAAATAAGAAGAGGAAGAAAGGAGAAGAAGAGGAGAGGAAGAAGAGGAGAAATAAATAAGAAGAGGAAAAAGAAGAAAAGAAGAGGAGAAGAAGAAAGGAATAGAAGAGAAGAAGAAAAATAGAAAAATTCTATTTTTCTTCTTCTCCTCTTTAATTTTTCTATTTTTCTTCTTCTCCTCTATTCTTTCTTCTTCTCCTCTTTTTTCTTCTTTTTTCTTCTTCTTCTTCCTTCTTCCTTCTTCCTCTTTTCTTCCTTTTCCTTATTTTCCTTTCTCGAGGATAAGAAGAAAAGAAGAGGAGAAGAAGAAAGAAAGGAATAGAGGAGAAAGAAGAAACTTTGACACGAGGGGGGGCCGATACCCTCCCGATAACATTATTTTCCCATGTATATGTATGTTGCGTCGTTGTCGATATAACGAGGTGTCGAGGATCGCCGAGGGTCGAGGGTCGGGAACTAGGGTAGAGGGTCGAGGTCGTTAAGGGTTCAAGGGTCGAAGGTTTCAGGTCGAGGTTCCTATAGTGTCAAAGTATTGAAGAAATCCATGGCTTCATCATTAGCGGAAGTAACCATGGCATGATGATGCAAGTCCTCCAAAGTTGTTACGGAATGGAGTCCGGATAGGATAATTTGCCTTTTGCTGAACTTTGTACCAAAAAGCGAATTATCCTATCTGGGACTCCGCTCCAAAACAACTTTGAGAGCTTGCACCATCATGCACCTATTACTAGCCTAATGATGAAGACATGGTTTTGTTGAATCTTTGACACTAGGCAACCTCCCGACCCTCGGCGATCTTCGACCCTTGACCTCGACCGCTCGGCGATCCACGACTCTCTACCCTACTTGTGGGACATAGATGTACTGTTCAACGCCGACCCCTCCCGATAGCTTCAACACGTGGGGGGTCGATATTACGTACCCCCTCCTAGCTTGAAGCGTTCTCGAGGCCACCCCCTAACCCTTGAAGCGTTGTCGAGGCCACCCCAAACCCTAGAGAAGCAGCGTCGAGGCCACTAATATGATTCCTTATTGTGATTAGCTAGCTAGTTCTACGTTGGCACTAATATATCCATATCTGTCATGTTTGAATAATAATTGCCATGTTGTAAATATTTGTAGAAACTATGGACACCCCCCGAGACGAAGCACAAGAAGCGTTGTTGAGGGACATAATCGCACACGGAAGTGATGCCGTCTCCTCGATGATGTTTCTCAACGTCGACAACGATGGTCTGGAAGGAGAGGGTGAAGAAGCAGCTGGCTATGATTTACATGGCTCCGATGACCCAATGCCGGTGCAAGAAGGAGAGGGTGAAGAAGTAGACCGTGAGGACGGCTCCGGTGATCACCAAACCGAGTCCGGCCAGGTATATATATTAGTTAAGCCTGTCTTGACTAGCTCTCGCCTTTGTTTTGGTATATATGTACACATATTAATTAACTCTCGTCTTTGTTCTTTTTCTAGCCCTCTAGATCGAGCACAACTTCGTAAAGAGACGAGGCCGAAGAAAAGTTGAGCTCGGATGAAAAGTTTGAGATCATACAAATCGCATGACGGCCAACCGATTGAACCCTACCGGACAAAGAAGGCATTTGTTGCTCGGTCGCGGGGTTACGGTTGGGGACAAGATCCCGATCAGCATCCACCAATGGTATAAGCCTAAGAACGAAGACCACGAGGTGTCTTGTGTCAATGATATGCGAAAAATGATCTTTGGACTGAGCTGAAGTCAAATTTTACCCTACCGCCAGAGGATGATCCGGAGAAGCCAGTAATAGAGCCATTAATCAAGTCTTTTGCTCTTAAGAAGATGGCAGAACTATTCAGGAATTGGAAGAAAGACCTCAATACGTATGTCGAAAAAATGAGACACCAGAATTCACGAGCAAATATGAGAAGATCGAGATGATCGCCCGCATTTGTGGCCTACAAGACATCGGAAAAGAGTAAAAAGATGTCAGCGACAAACAAGAGAAATGCTGCGAAGAAGAAGCTTCACCATCGCACGGGTCGGTGGCTACCTCATAGCCCGCCTAAGTGAGCCAAGGCTGAGAATGATCTGCTTGATAAAGGGATCGAACCGAGACAATGAACTGGCCAGACCGTTGCGGACTTGGTTCTTCGGGCCATGGATCCTTGGACCCTATAACGGGAAGTGCATTTGGGCGGACGAACAATTGGACATACCAGTCAAGAGGCGTAAGAATTATATCGAAGCAGCGCAACAAGGGAAGTTCGTTCGAGATAGGGAGAAGGACGAGCTCACAATGGCCCTCGAGAATCTCGAGCACCACGGACGGACACGAGGCACGCCAGCTCCCTTCGTGGAAGGCTGGATTTCGGACGCAGGGGTTACAAAACCCATGAGAGGAGGAAGAAACTGGAGCAGAGCCTAATGCAGGCGCTGCACGAAAGGGTAATGGGGCTAGAGGAACGAGAAGAGGAACGAGAGCAGCAGATCACAACAAACGACCTGCCAAGCTTCCCGGCTACCCGCCATCTCGGCGGAGAAGCAGCGTGGCTTCCACCGAGCTGCTTCAGCCGAGCAGCATGCCTTGACGGCTCCTGCCAGCTATCCGTGGATGCTATCACGGATGCTGAAAGTTGCCACCTTATGGCGCAATGGAGCAATTTGAAGGTCAAGGCGGCTGTTGGCTCTGTTTATCCTACTAAACCCGACTCAACTTTTCACCGCCGCCGATTCCGAAGGATATGCTAAGGTGATGGTCGATCAAATAACGGAGGGATTTGAGGAGCTCGGCTTGACCACCCTACGGTGAAGGGAGTATCGGCTGGGTTCTCTCTGAAGACTCCATGCCTATGGCGAAGGATCTCATCAACCTTCAGGCTGGGCGCCTCGCCTCCTCCTCCTCCTCCGAAGTCAGGGCACTCCGCCTCCTCCTCCTCCTCCGAAGTCAGGGCACTCCGCCTCCACCGCCTCCTCCTCCGGCGAGTGACGATCAGGGCACTCGGCCGCTCCTTCTCCGGCGTGGCGGCACTCCATCTCCTTCTCCGCTTGCACCGGCGCGTCCGGCAGCCAGCCTCCTCCTTCTCCGCCTCGTCGGCAAGGCGGAAGAGACCCGCCGCCGCTCCGGCTGCTCCGGCGCGTCGTAGTCCTTCTCCTCCGCCTCGTAAGCAAGGAAAGAAGACATCCGCTCCGTCTGCTCTGCGGCGTCTAGCAGTACAGCCAAAGGCGGAGGAGATCTGATTCGGTCCTTCTCTCAAGACTCGGAGAAGTTACCGTCTGAGAGGAGCGAGGAGGAAAACGCGAAGATCGTGCGCACCGAAGTGGATGACTGGTTTCAAGGGTTGAAAGCAAAGAGACATCCACCTCCGGAGGAGAAGGTAGATCCGGTCAAAGCGAAGCGCACTCGCTGCCCCGACAAAACCACCCAAGTCTCCGCCAAAGGCAACTATGAGCGCATTATTGGAAGGCATTTGCCGGGCGGAGAGATCGGGAAGTACTGTCGCTGATCAAAGGATGAAAGAACGACGAGCTGGGAAACAAATTGCCCAGCTCGGCGAACAAGCAAGCAATCGTGCCCCCGATCAAGGTGCACGCTAGCGACATCGTCGATCCGAGGATGGTGCCCGTTATGGCAATCCTGAAGATTACCTGCCCGACGATGTACAATTTGATTTCTTGGAGGTGCAGATACAAAGATACTGATACGGGAAGCCTCTCGTCAAAGATGAAAGCTCTCTAACAACGATGATGCAAAGATTGCATGATTGGTACATGAAAACCTGCAAAGAGTCCGAGGGAGGAATATTTTGTATGTGAGAGTTAAAAGGAGCATGACCTCCTTGGAATTGAACTGTTGCCTATTCCATTTGAGGAGTTCTATCAGTTTTTCAATCAATTGGCCCTCGATAAAGCAACGGTCACCTGCTACTGTCTGTAAGTAGTACTACTTCTGTCATTAATTAGTATCTCTATATAACTCAGCTCTTTCATTGCATGTATTTATAAATATCCTCACTATATTATGCAGATTGAAGATCGCAGAAATGAAGAAAAAACAAGTGGGTGATATTGGGTTCATTAACACATATCTCATCGATGCAAATGAGGTTAAATATCGTGCCAAGGAAACCGAGGCCAACTTGCTACGATCGTTGGAAATAAATGAACACAAAAATACAATACTCTTTCCTTACAACTACACGTGAGTGTTACTGTCTTGTGGCATATTCGGTTTCCTTATTTAGTCCAGGTTATAGAAATGTAATATTGATGAGTTATGCATGCGCATGCAGGTTCCACTATATTCTCCTAGAGATTAAGCTTGAGTAGGGAGTAGTAACTGTCTTAGACTCGAGACGAAAAGATCCCAAGGAGTATGCGGAAATGACTGAATTGCTCGAGAAGTAAGTTAAATTGATCATTATCCACCATATCAGCAACTTTGTTCATTTCTGATATCAAGTAATTGTTTTCTTTTTATGGCAGGGCTTGGGGAAAATTCACCAAAAAAGCTCCGGGACTACCGAAGAAGCTGCAATTTAGACACCCGAAAGTAAGTACTATATAGTAGCATATTCCATGCGCATCTCCTAGTGATTCAAGCGCTAGTTTCATCAATACCATTTAGCATGTGCTTGCTAATTATCAGTTTGATTGACCTCTGTTTCTTGTAAAGTGGTTGTGGCAGGAACAAGGGAATGATTTCTGTGGATACTACGTTTGCGAGTCCATCAGCCACACGACCTGTGAGAGGGGCTACTCCGACAAACAATTTAAAGTGCGTAAATAAAAATATTCACAATTTTATTTTATTACCATCATTTGTGTTGAGTTTCATTCATTCATATATATATATATATATATATATATATATATATATATATATATATATATATATATATATATATATATATATATATATATATATATATATATGTATTGACCCTTTCTTAAAATTAGATGTTTGAAGCGGATGAACTCCTAGCACCAGATCGCATGCGAGCAATTCAAGAGGAATTGGCGGCATTCTTTCTTGACTATGTGATCGCTGAAGACGGGAATACCATGTGGACCACGCGTCCGTATTGTAAAAGATAATTATTGTATATATGTAGCGGTAGTGTCGGATAGATATACGAGAACTTGTTGTTCGACCAATCTCTCGGAGAAGGAGAGGTGGTCGATATCACTTCTCTCTGTATGCATATATATGTTCATGACGATCTTCTGTTTGCTTAATTACTAGCTAGCTAGCATGTCTAGTTAGTCCTCTCTATACGTATGTATAGTACGTAGCGTCGACCAAGCACGGACAAAAGAAAGGACACTTTTCTCTATTAATTAGCTAGCTATAGCACAATATATGAAACACCTAAATTAACCCCCCAAACCCCCCAACCCCCCTTTTGAAAAAAAAAAACAAAAACCAGAGCCAAAGAAATGCTGACGCGTGGATGCCTATTGGTCCCGGTTGGTGCCACCAACCGGGACCAAAGACCCTCCTGCCTAGGCTCAGCGGACAGGCCACGTGGAGGCCCATCTGTCCCGGTTCTGGATAGAACCGGGACTAAAGGGTGAGGGTATTAGTACCGACCCTTTAGTCCCGGTTCATGAACCGGGACTAAAGGCCCTCACCAACCGGGACTGTAGGCCCTTTTTCTACTAGTTCCGGACTGATAACTTAATTGTGGGCAACTTATGATGAATTTGGGCTATGAGACACCGGTTGGCGGAACCATGTCATGATAGAAAACTCTATAGTACAGACTTCATTTATTCCTTTGATGTAGGGAAAATAAAACCAGCTTTTACGCAAACAAAACTCAGATACAGAGCCACAAAGCCATACTGCATATAGTATAGTTTATCATCTGTTTTCTCTTATTATGATCTTGCCGGTACATTCAATGTAATCGACCTACACGGCTGCAACGTATCATGTTGCGATATTTCCTCGACAGTAAGAGTCACGATCATGTGGTTACGGTCTACACTCAACCTGCCGATGGCGTTGATGGGACTCCACACCCGCTTGATTGTTTCGCTGAGTATTACGCGGTATATATCATTTTACGTTATTTATACATGTGATTTCACTTTGATATATACATTGATGTACTGTGTTTGCCAGCATACTGATCCAGGGATGGCACAGATACACAGAGGCTTGACCGTCTGAGGTCGGGTCGCTACATGCAGCAAGAGAACCCATCTAATAAGTCTAGGTTTAGCATCTTTATTTTCCATCAGATATTTAATAGCAGCATGATCAGTGTGAATAGTTACTTTAGAATCAACAATATAGGGTCTGAATTTATCACAAGCTAATACAACTGCTAACAGTTCCTTTTCAGTAGTAGCATAATTTCTTTGAGCATTGTCTAGAGTCTTACTAGCATAATGGATAACATTTAATTTCTTATCAACTCTTTGCCCTAGAACAACACCTACATCACAATCACTAGCATCACACATTATTTCAAAGGGTAGATTCCAATCAGGTGGCTGAACAACAGGTGCAGAGACTAATGCTTTCTTAAGTATTTCAAATGCTTCTACACAATCATCATCAAAGACAAATGGTACATCTTTTTGTAATAAATTAGTCAGAGGCCGAGAAATTTTTTAGAAGTCCTTAATGAACCTCCTATAAAATCCGGCGTGACCAAGGAAACTTCTTATACCTTTGATGTCCTTGGGACATGGCATCTTTTCAATAGCATCAACCTTGGCTTTATCAACTTCAATACCTCTTTCAGAAACTTTGTGCCCCAAGGCAATACCTTCATTAACCATAAAGTGGCACTTTTCCCAATTCAAGACAAGATTAGTTTCTTCACATCTCTGCAAAACTCGATCAAGATTGCTCAAGCAATCATCAAAAGAAGAAGCATAGACGGAAAAATCGTCCATGAAAACCTCACAAATTTTTTCGCAAAAATCTAAGAATATAGCCATCATGCATCTTTGAAAGGTAGCAGGTGCATTACATAAACCAAAAGGCATACGTCTATAACCAAAAGTACCAAAAGGGCATGTAAAAGTAGTCTTTGATTGATCTTTAGCCGACACAGGTATTTGAGAGAAACCAGAATAACCATCTAGAAAGCAATAATGTGTATGTTTGCATAATCTTTCTAGAATTTGATCAATAAAAGTTAAGGGGTAATGATCTTTCTTAGTAGCTTTATTTAATTTGCGGAAATAAATTACCATCCTATAACCTGTGATAATTCTTTGCGGAATCAATTCATCTTTATCATTAGGGACAACAGTAATACCTCCCTTCTTAGGGACACAATGGACAGGACTTACCCACCGACTATCAAGAACGGATAAATTATACCTGCCTCCGTAAGCTTGAGTATTTATTTTCTTACCACTTCTTTCATTTTAGGATTCAAACGTCGTTGAGGATCACGAACTGGTTTGGCATCCGCTTCCAAATTTATTTTATGTTGACATAGAGTGGGACTAATGCCCTTAAGATCATCAAGAGTATATCCAATAGCGGCACAGTGCTTCTTCAGAGTTTTCAATAATCTTTCTTCTACATGCTCTGAAAGGTTAGCACTAATAATAACAGGATATATTTTCTTTTCATCAAGATAAGCATATTTAAGATTACCAGGCAACGGTTTTAGCTCAAACACGGGATCACCCTTGGGTGGAGGAGGATCCCCTAGGATTTCAACATGCAAATTGTGTTGCAGAATAGGTTCCTGTTTAAAGAATACTTCACCTATTTCCCTTCTTTCGTTCATGAACATATCATTTTCATGGTCTAGCAAATAGTGTTCTAAAGGATCACTAGGAGGTACGGCAATAGAAGCAAGACCAATAATTTCATCCTTACTAGGCAATTCTTCCTCACGATGTTGTTTACTAAATTTAGAGAAATTAAACTCATAAACCATATCATCCAAGCCAATAGTAACAACATTCTTTTCGCAATCTATCCTAGCATTAACAGTGTTCAAGAAGGGTCTACCAAATATAATGGGACAAAAGCTATCTTGTGGAGAACTAAGAACAAGAAAATCAGCAGGATATTTAGTTTTCCCACACAAGACTTCAACATCTCTAACAATTCCCATTGCGGATATAGTATCTCTATTGGCAAGTTTAATTGTAACATCAATATCTTCTAACTCAGCAGGTGCAATTTCATGCTTGATTTCTTTATACAAGTCATAAGGTATAACACTAGCACTAGCACCCATATCACATAAGCCATGATAACAATGATCTCCTATTTTAACAGAAATAACAGGCACGCCTACCACAGGTCTATGTTTATCTTTAGCACAAGGTTTAGCAATTCTAGCAGATTCACCGCAGAATTGAATAACATGCTTATCAATATTATCAGACAAGAGATCTTTAACAATAGCAATATTAGGTTCTACTTTGACTTGCTCAGGAGGTGTATAAGTTCTAATATTGCTTTTACGAACCAAAATTGAAGCTTTAGCATGATCCTTTATTCTAACAGGGAAAGGTGGTTTCTCAACATAAGAAGTGGGAACAATAGGATCATTATAAGTGACAATCTTTTCTTCAACTTTAATAGGTGTAGCTACTTTTACTTCTATGGGAGGATGATATTTAAACCACTTCTCCTTGGGGAGATCAACATAAGTAGCAAAACATTCACAGAAAGAAGCTACTATCTCAGAGTCAAGTCCATATTTAGTGCCAAACTTACGGAAAATATCGGTATCCATGAAAGATTTAACACAATCAAACTTAGGTATAATACCTGACTCCTTACCTTTGTCGAGGTCCCAATCTTCAGAGTTGCGTTTAATTCTATCCAATAAATTCCATCTGAATTCAATAGTCTTCATCATAAAAGAGCCAGCACAAGAAGTATCGAGCATGGTGCGATTGTTATCAGAAAGCCGAGCATAAAAACTTTGAATAATTATTTCTCTTGGGAGCTCATGATTGGGGCATGAATATAACATTGATTTAAGCCTCCCCCAAGCTTGAGCGATGCTTTCTCCTTCGCGAGGCCAAAAATTATATATATAATTGCGATCACTATGAACAAGATGCATAGGGTAATACTTTTGATGAAATTCCAATTTCAATCTTTTATAGTTCCATGATCTCGTATCATCACATAGCCTATACCATGTCAATGCGTCTCCCTTCAAAGATAAAGGGAAGACCTTTTTCTTAACAACATCATCGGGTATACCTGCAAGCTTAAATAGTCCACAAACTTCATCCACATAGAGTAGATGTTCATCAGGATGCTTTGTTCCATCTCCCGTAAAAGTATTAGCTAGCAGTTTTTCCATCATACCAAGGAAATTCAAAAGGAGTTTCATTTTCAATAGGTTCAGTAGGTTGAGGGCAACTCTTTGCTCTCACTGGATGGGGTGAAGATACCCGAACAAGCCCTCGAGAATTACTTTCCATAGTAACAAGTGACAGAAATTTCAGCACACTATATAAATTTTTCCTTACCAAATTCCACCTACCAAAGGCGCTATCCCGCAACGGCGCCAGAAAAGAGTCTTGATGACCCACAAGTATAGGGGTCTATCGTGAGTCCTTTCGATAAGTAAGAGTGTCGAACCCAACGAGGAGCAGAAGGAAATGATAAGCGGTTTTCAGCAAGGTATTCTCTGCAAGTACTGAAATAAGTGGTAACAGATAGTTTTGTGATAAGATAAATTGTAACGAGCAACAAGTAACAATAGTAAATAAAGTGCATCAAGGTGGCCCAATCCTTTTTGTAGCAAAGGACAAACCTGGACAAACTCTTATAATAGGAAAAGCGCTCCCGAGGACACATGGGAATATCATCAAGCTAGTTTTCATCACGTTCATATGATTCACGTTCGGTACTTTGATAATTTGGTATGTGGGTGGACCGGTGCTTGGGTGCTGTTCTTACTTGAACAAACATCCCACTTATGATTAACCTCTATTGCAAGCATCCGCAACTACAACAAAAGTATTAAGGTAAACCTAACCATAGCATGAAAAATATGGATCCAAATCAGCCCCTTACGAAGCAACGCATAAACTATGGTTTAAGCTTCTGTCACTCTAGCAACCCATCATCTACATATTACTTCCCAATGCCTTCCTCTAGGCCCAAATAATGGTGAAGTGTTATGTAGTCGACGTTCACATAACACCACTAGAGGCTAGACAACATACATCTCATCAAAATATCGAACGAATACCAAATTCACATGACTACTAATAGCAAGACTTCTCCCTTGTCCTCAGGAACAAATGTAACTACTCACAAAGCATATTCATGTTCATAATCAGAGGGGTAATAATATGCATAAAGTATCTGAACATATGATCTTCCACCAAATAAACCAACTAGCATCAACTACAAGGAGTAATCAACACTACTAGCAACCTACTAGCACTAATCCCGGACTTGGAGACAAGAATTGGATACAAGAGATGAACTAGGGGTTTGAGAGGAGATGGTGCTGGTGAAGATGTTGATGGAGATTGCCCTCTCCCGATGAGAGGAGCGTTGGTGATGACGATGGTGATGATTTCCCCCTCCCGGAGGGAAGTGTCCCCGGCAGAACAGCTCTGCTGGAGCCCTAGATTGGTTCCGCCAAGGTTCCGCCTCGTGGCGGCGGAGTTTCGTCCCGAAAGTTTGCTTAATGTTTTTTTCGCATCGAAAGACTTCATATAGGAGAAGATGGGCTTCAGAGACCCACCAGGGGGGCCACGAGGTAGGGGGGCGTGCCCCGGGGGGGGCGCCCCCCACCCTCGTGAGCAGGGTGTGGGCCCCCTGGCCTTCATCTTTGGCGACGATTTTTCTTTATTTATTTTAAGATATTTCGTGGAGTTTCAGGACTTTTGGAGTTGCGCAGAATAGGTCTCCAATATTTGCTCCTTTTCCAGCCCAGAATTCCAGTTGCCGGCATTCTCCCTCTTCATGTAAACCTTATAAAATAAGAGAGAATAGGCATAAGTATTGTGACATAATGTGTAATAACAACCCATAATGCGATTAATATCGATATAAAAGCATGATGCAAAATGGACGTATTAGTGTGACAGATACCGTGAGGGCGTCGAGCTCAGCCAAAGACGAAGCACCGTCGAGCACGTCCAGTGCGGGAGCCGGTGCAGCTGCAGGTGCTGGTGCAACGCTAGTCGAGCTGCTCCACAAGAAGTCAGCAAGGGGAAAGTCCGCTGCATTTTTTTCTGGATTTTGCCTGGTCCAATTGAAAACAGCCGGAACCAAGGAAATGGACATATCTACGACCATCTGTTTTGCGGCAGCTACCGCTGTTGCGACTGTGTGAGATGATTTCTTCTCAACCGCAATCTCAACCTTCTTGTCGATGTTTTCTTCGGTTAACCTCCATCTTTCCTTTCTCTCCTCATTGGTCTCACTATAGTACTTCTTCCACGTGGCGCCGTCTCCGACACCGTGCACGCATCCATACGACGGTCGAGTATCCACCGGGAGTCGTTTCAATATGTTCAACGCCCGGTTGAATGGAGTGTCCCACTTGGGCCTCACCAACGCCTCAGGCGGCGAGTCGCTTTGGGCCGCAATCCTGTGTTGCTCTCTCTGCAAAAGGCACAAGGATCGTTTACAAATATGACTAACGTGCAGTCGAATTGATCAAAAACTAAAATTACCAGCAGTCTGATGAACTCTGTCGTGACCGCGTTCGTCTCGAAAACCTTCTTCACTAGGTCCCAACGGTGCCGGGCCCTGAGGACGTCACACTCCTGCGGGACGGTGAACTCCTCTAAGGGGTCTGGGATGCCCAGACTAGCGGCTTCCGCGTCCTCCTTGGCCCATTTGGACCTCTTCCCACCGTAACCACGACTTCCGAGGTGGTGGCTCCCAATGTTCCTCTCTTGAAGCCCCTTCATGTACTTAGAATTTTTTTGGCAGCTTCGGCCTCGCAAGCCGCCTTGAATATTTGAAACTGCTCTTCCGTGATTGTCGGATTATCCTTTACAATCTCGGAGTAGGGTTCCTTCTTGTCGATGATCCTTGCTTTCACCCTTGTTTTCCAGGCGGCCAACGCGTCGCTAAACTTGGTCATGGCGTGTTTGTTTATCTTCTTCATTTTCGGGTCCTTATCTGGATCTTTATAATCCTTTTCATTCTGGCCCGAGAACAAGAATATCTGGTGAAACTTCTTTAGGAGGGAGGTCCTCATATTATCTATCTTCTGTAGTTTCTCATCGTTGATGGTGGAAGTTGTTCGTATGATGCAGCCTATTTGATTGCCGTAGCACGCGCACGTTTCCTGGGGCGCTTTTGGCTCAAAATTGCTGTCGTCCACCTCAGTGACCACCAGTCTAGTAGTCCTAAGCTTGTTAGGAAGCCGTTGCCTCTTTGCTTTCGGTTCTACACCGGCTCCGCTAGTCTCGACGCCGGTCTCAGTCTGAGCGCCGGTCTCGATGCCGGTCTCAGTCTCAGCGTCGGTCTCAGTCTCGTCGGCAAGGCTTAAAAATTTCGCCCGGTAGACATCGTCGCAATCACCAGAACCCTGTGCTTCATCGTTGCTAGCCATGTTTCCTACGATTAAATCTAGTCAATTAATTGTAGACCTCATAAAATGAATAATGACATAAAAGGGCATATTGTTTTGCAGGAACGTTGACTCCTTCCCGGTGCGGCAAATCCTGGGCACTCGATATGTCCTAGTTTGTAGCACAAGTCATGCCGAAATTCACGGAAAATTTCGGCATGACCTTTGCTAAAAAGTGGACAAATCGAGAACCTGAATTTTGCCGGAACGGAAATGAATCAACATTCCGGGAAAACATAGGCCACTTGGCTTCATTCCCTGTAAACAGCAAAAGGCCACTTGGGCACAATCGAACCACTTCAATGTCGATTATGATCAATGAGCAAACACAATTGAGGATTTTTCATATATCATGATCACTTCAAATTTGCATCTCCTAGTGTTTGACACTTCAAGAAAATCTACACAAATCTCATGCTCTTTGAAACTCAATTCAAAAACCAAATATAGATGGAGGCAGATGTGGCAAGGAAGGCAGGGGCGTCTCTGTCAAAGCCCTAGTTAAGCATATACAATTTTTTCCTACGACGAGGGAGGCAGATGTGGCGAGGGAGGCAGGGCGTCTCTGTCAAAGCCCTATCTAAATTCTTTTCCTAACTAAATTAACCTAACTAAATTCTTTTCCTAACTAAATTAACCTAACTAGTTTAGAGAGAGAGAGAGAGAGGGGTGGGGGCTTACAGAGGATGGCTCCGGTGGTGGCGCGGGAGGCAGTGGTGGCGAGGGAGGCAGGGGCGTCTCCGGTGACGGCGAGGGAGGCAGTTGTGGTGAGGGAGGATCCGGTGGCATCGACTGCGGCTCCGGTGGCGTTGATGAGGCCGCGTGGCTTCGGTGGTGTCGTCGGCGCGCGGCTCTGGTGGCTCCGGGGGCGTCGACGTCGGCAGGAGACGGCGGCGAAGTGGGGCGACGGCGAATCGGGCAGACGGCGGCGTGGTGGGTCGAGGGATTTGGCGAGAAGTGGTGGCCGGGGGGAAACGGTTTTTTGGTTAAGTCAAACTTAGCGGTAGCGCTTTTCGTGAAACACGCTATAGCTAGGTTAGCTATAGCGGTTTTCACAAAACGCGCTACTGCTATAGCTATGTAATTTCCTTCATATTTCTTATTTCCTTTTCTGTTTCTACAGCGGGGGTCTAGGAAATGCGCTGCAGCTACATTAGCTATAGTGCATCTTACGAACAAACGCTACTGCTACGCCTTTCTCCTTATTTTCGCCTTTTCATTTATTTTGCTCTACATTTTATTTTTTTCCTTTCTCCTTTTTCTATTTCTTTCTTTTTCATTTACTTTTATGTTTGTTTTTCATTTTATTTTATTTCCATTAGCAGTAGCGCTCTCCGCGCGAAACGCGCCGCTACTTATGTCCTAGCAGGTAGCGCGCTTCTCTCAAGACCTCTACTGCTATGTGTAGCCTATCGATTTAGCAATGGGAATATTAGTGGTAGCGCTTTTTCATGTGCACACGCTACTGGTACTATTGTATCTGTAGCGCGGTTTCCGCACGCGCGCTACTGCTATTTAGCACTAGCGTCCATTTTTAACACGCGCTACTGCTAAATTTCTGTGTATAAGGTTTTCCCTAGTAGTGAGAGAAGGAGCCACATGCTGTGGTGGAGTACAAACTCCAGTACGTGGTGGGGAAGGTCACGTCCGTAGAGGAGTACAAGCTCCAAGTCAAGATCATATGGGAGTACGTGGGAGCCAGGCATGCCAAATTTCACCGGTGCCGGTGAGGGAGAAGGTTGGTGGGCATCATCTAAGTGTGTCCAGTGATCATGAGCATGCCATAGACAAAAGACTGGATAAAGTATGGGCAAAGAGGAAGGAGGATGTGCCGCTGAAGTACGTACACGCAGTCGGAGCCGGACACCAATTACAGTGAGTATACTTTTATGACTTACATGATTTTTGGAAATTTACTTGTTCTCCTCTTTCTTATTTACATTCTTATTTGGCATACAAAGAGGTCCATCAACACTTCTTCAAGTTTTTTATTGTGATAAAAAGATTATGATTTTTTTTCTGAAAAGATTTTAGTGCTACTTAGTTTGTTCATCATAATGCTTCTGGACCAAAGTACCGGTTGTAGGTCAAATGCAACTTTGAGGGTGTACCGAGAGGATAGCGTTTGGCAAGATGCAATTACAGACTTTTTCGCGAGAGGGTGTCGTCTTTCTCATCGTGTTATTTTTTTTTCTAATATTGGCAAGTAGTATAAATCAGGTTCTGCACTCTTCCAACAAATATAAGCTGCTTTCTTTACTTCTCAATTCATTTTAATGTTAGACCACACTAATATACTCTATTTATTGTGTAGTATTGATAGATGAAGTGAGAGATGCATGTCCCGATCTGGAGCATATGCTAATATCCTCCTTAACTGTGGCTGATCTAGAGTTTATACCCATATCACGAGAGTAGCTCCTTCCTCTAATTTTGGGACTGTGGCAGCCTCTTTGCACTGCATCTCCGTTAACTATAAGCACACTCTGTCTTTCTTCATGGACCGACAATCTCTATCTCTACTCCTGAAGGGAGACTTCATAGTCGTTTCGTTCGTTTTGGTCGTAGCACCCATCGATAGAACAACGTCTCCACCCGCTCTGCCGTTTTTTTAATGCTATGCCGAACCTTCCATCTGGTTTTTTCCTCGTGATGTCGATGCCTCCTTGCTTCCTCGTCTTGGGTGGCTCGGTGGATTCAAACTGAGAAAATATCTGAAAATTGCCATGTAATTTCCATCAGTCAATGAATCATGATCACGATCACGAGCTCATGACCCCATACCTATTTTGACTTGAGTTGAAACACTATGATACAATGATTCTGATTGCAAGAGCTGGTCTTTTGTAGTGGCTAGCACAGCCCGCACATTACTATGAAGCCGCGGGTTCGAATCGTAACAATGATTCTGATTTAATCAATATATTAAATAATCTATATCAGTGATTTTTAGGATAAAAAGTATGTTTGAGATTGCCTCACATCAATGCATGTAGGAATTTCTTTTCATAAAAATACCTAATTGTATGTAGTTTAGTTGTTAGGCTCTAATCTATGACAAAGATATACAATTCTGCAGTTGTGCAAAAGCTCCTTAATTTGTTCATGGGACACATCAGTGAACAAACATCTGCGTTCACATCAATTTTTTGCAAGGTCCTGGAATGCTATAAATTTTGTTTTCTTACATCGATGCAGGACATGAAGCATCAACGTGTCATAAAAAGGTTTGAAGTAACCAACACAGTTTTATTTTGCATTCAAGAGACTCGCCTTTAAAGTGTTATCATTTCATACAGAGAGGGGTACGAGGCAAGCGGGCATCTTATATACAGAAAGGCTATTCATGGAATTGAAATATTGAATCGTTCTCCCCAGAACAACTATAACTTTGAAATCATTGAAGAGTCGGTAATACTGTAATGTTTTAACACAGGCTGCTTGCCATCATATACTTCTCAGGTGCGCAAAATTTTCTTCAGAAAGCTGTTAATTTTATTCCGGAGAGTGAGTGGTACATAACCTAAACAAACACGTAATATTGTGTTTGTTGATGACCACCACGGTGTCGTTGTTCATAATCATCTCTCGCCGCAACCGGAGACGATTATTGTCTAGGGAGAGCGCACATGCTGACGTAGTGTGACTGTTGTCGATGGCAGTGTCGTCCACATTTTCCCGGCCGTTCGAAAATGAATGGATAAATATGCCTCTTATTTCTTCATCGCTCTATCATATATTTCATCTACATCTACTCTGTTGAATGACATCATGTTTCTTCTCCTCATTGAGTTTATTATTTCTTGCAGACCTCATGGTATAAATATAAGATCTCAATTTTCCTTTCACTCCATCATATTAATCTGCGTCTACTTGGTTGAAATATATTTTCTCCCAGTGAATACCTTGCTTGTGTACAACTGCTATGTAGGAATACCACTAGTAGAAAAAGGGCCACTTGTCCCGGTTCATAAGGCTCATCTGTCTCAGTTGGGAAACCGGGACTAAAGGGTCGTTACAAATGCCTAGGCTTTTAGTCCCGGTTCTTATACTAACCGGGACAGATGGGCCTCCACGTGGCCGGTGCTGCGAGCCCAGGCAGGACACCCTTTAGTCCCGGTTGGTGACACTAACCGGGACCAACAGGCATCCACGCGTCAGCTGTTCAGGGGCTAGGGTTTTTGTTTTTCTTTCTGAAAGGGAGGGTGGATTTGGGGGTTTTGTATGGTTAATTAAGGTGTTTCATATATTGTGTTAGGTAGCTAATTAATTAATAGAGAGAAGTGTTCTCTCTTATCTCCGTGCTTGGTCGACGCTACGTACTATACATAGAGAGGCCCTCGACACGCTAGCTAGTAAGAAAATGAAGGAAACCATTAAGTACAGAAGTTCATCATGCATACCGGGAGAAAGTGATCGACCTCTCCTTCTCCGAGAGATTGGTCGAACAACAAGTTTTTGTATTATCTATCCGATGCTACTGGCTACATACATATACAATATGTAAGATCTCTTACAATCCCCTAGCATTTGAAATCAACTTCCACATGGTATTCTCCGGCTTTATTGATGACGTGGTCAAGAAAGAATCCCGCCAATTCCTCTTGAATTTCTTTCATGCGATCTTGTGGTAGGAGTTCATTCCGCATCTGCCACGTCTAATTTGAAGAAGGGGGTTAATACATATATATATGAATGAAACTCAACATAAATGATGGTGTAAATAAATGAAATTGTGAATATTATTGCTTACGCACTTCATATTGTCTTTTAGAGTAGCCCCACTTATTTTTTAAAGTCGCGTTGTAGATGAACTCACACACGTAGTATCCACAGTAATCATTCCCTTGTTCCTGCCACAAGCACTTTACGAGAAATAGAGGTCAATCAAACTGATAATGAAGCATTATAAATAACATTGATGAAAGTAGCTATAGAATCAACGGGAGATGCGCGCAACTAGCTAGCTAGTAGTACTTACTTTCGGATATGTATATCGTAGCTCCTTCGGCAGTCCCGGAGCTTCCGCGGTGAACTGTTTCCAAACCCTGCAAGACAAAGAAATAATTATTCTTACTTGAGATATCAGGAAATGAACAAAAACTTGCCGATATGGTGCCATAATGATCGATTGAACTTACTTGTTAAGAATTTTAGTCATGTCCGCATAGGTTTCGGGATCTTTTCGTCTCGAGTCTAAGACGGTTACTAGTCCCCGCTCAAGCTTAATCTCCAGGAGAATATAGTGGAAGCTGCGCATGCATGCATAACTCATCAATTACATTACTATAACCTCGCTCGAGTAATAAGGGAAACCGAATATGCACACGACAATAACACTCACTTGAAGTTGTAAGGAAAGAGTATTAAATCTTTGTTTTGATTTATTAACAATGATTTGAGCAAGTTGGCCTCGACCTCTTCGGTGTTCTTTGTAACCTGAAATTCATCTATGAGATTTGTGTTAATGAACCCAATATCATACATTTCTGCTTTTCTGCACTCGATGATCTTCAATCTGCATAATATAGTGAGGATAATTATAAATACATGCAATGAAAGAGTTGAGCTATATATAGAGACTTAATGACAGAAGTAGTACTTACAGACAGTAGCAAGTGACCGTTAATTTATCGAGGGCCTTTTGATTGAAGAACTGGAAGAACTCCTCAAATGGAACATGGAACAGATCAGTTCCGACGAGGTCATGCTCCTCTTTAATTCTCAGATACAAAGTATTCGTCCCCCCAGACTCTCTGCAGGTTTTCATGTACCAATTATGGAATCTTCGCATCATCGTTGTTAGAGATTTTTCATCTTTGACGAGAGGCTTCCGTATCAGATCTCGTGTTCGTCCACCTCCAAGAAATCATAATGTACAACGTCGGGTAGGTAATCTTCAAGATTGCTATAACCGGGCACCATCCCCGGAGCATTAGCGACGATGTCGCTAGACGCATTGAGCGGGGGGCATGATTGGTTCGCTTGTTCGCCGAGCTGGGAAATTTTTTTCCCAGCTGCTCGTCGTTCTTTCAACCTTTGATCACTGACAGTACTTCCAGATCGCTCCGCTTCGAGATATGTCTTTTCAGTAACGCGCTCATAGTTGGTTTTCGGCGGAGACTTTAATGGTTTCCTCAGGGCATCGATAGTGCGCTTTGCTTTCACCGCATCTACCTTCTCCTCCGGAGGTGGATGTCTCTCTGCTTTCGCCCCTTCAAAGAAGTCCTTCACTTCTTTTGCCACGATCTTTTTGTTTTCTTCCACGGTCCTCTCGTACGGTAACTTATCTATAGGCTTGAGAGGTGGACCATATCTGTATTGCCTCCCGCCTCTGGATGTACTGCTAGACGCCGGAGCAGACGGAGCGGTTGCGGCTGTATTCTTTCGTGCTTGCTTACGAGGCGGAGGAGAAGGACTACGACGCGCTGGAGCAGCCGGGGCGGCGGCGGGTCTCTTCCACCCTTGCTGGCGAGGCGGAGAAGGAGGAGGCTGGTGGCTGCTCGGGCGCGCCGGTGCAGGCGGAGAAGGAGGCGGAGTGCCGCCACACATCGGAGAAGGAGGCTGAGTGCCCTGATCGTCACTCGTCGGAGGAGGAGGCGGTGGAGGAGGCGGAGTGCCCTGACTCGCCGGAGGAGGAGGCGGAGGCATCCAATTCGGAAGGTTGATGAGCTCCTTCCGCCATAGGCATGGAGTCTTCAGACAAGAACCCAGCCGAGTCTCCCCTTCACCCATAGGGTGGTCAAGCTGGAGGTCCTCAAATCCTTCTGTGATTTCATCCACCATCACCCTAGCATATCCTTCTAGAATCAGCCGACACTGAAAAGCTGTGCCAGGTTCAGGAGGTGCAACAGAGCCAACAGCCGCCTTGACTTTCAATTCCATCCACTGCGTCATAAGGTGGCAATGCTGAGACTCCGTGATAGCATCTACGGGGTAGCTAGCAGGAGCCGTGAAGACAGGCTCCTGAAGCAGCTCCGTGGAAGCCACGCTGCTTCTCCGCTAAGATGGCGGGGTAGCTTCGGGTGTAGCTTCGGCAGGTCACGTGCTGCGAACTGCCTCTCGTTCCTCTAGCACTTGTACCCTTGCGTGCACCGCCTGTATTTGGGTCAACTCCTTTTTCTTCTTCCTCTCCCAGCGTTTGTAACTGCCTACGTCGGGAACCAGCCTTCCATGAAAAGGAGCCTGGCGTGCCTCGTGTCCGTCCGGGGTGCTCAGGATTCCCGAGGGCCTCTGTGAGCTCGTCTTCCTCTCTGTCCGGAACGAACGTCCCTTGCTACGCCTTTTCAATATACTCCTAAAGCTTCTCGATGGGTGTGTTCAGCTGCTCGTCAGTCCAAACGCACTTCCCTGTTACAGGGTCCAATTTTCCCCCAACCCCGAAGAACCAAGTCCTGCAACGGTCTGGCCAGTGTTGCGTCTCTGGTTCGATCCCTTTGTCAATGAGGTCATTCTCAGCCTTGTCCCACAACGGCCGGGCTTTCAGGTAGCCACCTTACCCCGTGCGATGGTGATGCTTCTTCTTTGCAGCATTTTTCTTGTTTGTCGCTGACATCTTCGCTGCTCTCTCAGATTTCCTTTTGGTGACAAATTCGGGCCACTGATCTTTGATCTTCTCAAATCGGCCAATGAATTCTGGAGTCTTGTCTAGGTCGACAAACGATGATTTCAGCTCATTCTTCCACCTCCTGAATAGCTCAGCCATCTTCTTAAGAGCATAAGCCTTGATCATTGGCTTTTTAACTGGATTCTCCGGATCCTCCTCTGGCGGGAAGGTGAAATTTTCCTGCAGCGCGGTCCAAAGATCAGCTTTCTGCCTATCACTGACATAAGATACCTGAGAGTCTTTGTCCTTAGGCTTCAACCATTGCTTGATGCTGATCGCGATCATCTCCCTCAGTAGAACCCCGCACTGAGCATTACATTTTTGCTTGGTCCGGAGGGGTTCAATCGGTTGGCCAGCGAGATCAATTTTGATGATCGTGTACCTTTCATCCGCGCACAACTTTCTCTTCGGGCCTCGTCTCGTTACCGAAGTGTTGCTCGATCCGGAGGGCTAGAAAAGAAGAAAAAGAAGAGAGTTAATATGTGTACATACCAAAAACAATTAATGCATCAATTAGCTATAGTCAGCACATGCTTAGTTAATTAATATATATATACCTGGCCGGACTCCGTTCGGTCACCGGGGCCGTCATCACGGTGTCCTCCCCCCTCCACTCGCTCACCCGAGCCGTCATCACGGTGTCCTTCCCCCTCGATTCGGTCACCGGAGCCGTCATCACGGTCTCCTTCCTCCTCCATTGTTTGGTCATCGTCGTAGCCTGCTTCTTCATCCTGTCTTTCCAGACCATTGGTGCATGTGTGGTTGAGAAACGACAAGACGGCATCACTTCAGTGTGCGATTATCTCCCCCGACACCGCTTCTTTTGCTTTGTCTCGGGGTTGCGGATCCATAGTTTCTGCAAATATTTACAACATGGCAATTATTATTCAAACATGACAGATGGATATATTAGTGGAAAACGTTGAACTAGCTAGCTAAGCACAATAAGGAATCATATTAGTGGCATGGCCTCGACGCTTCTCTAGGGTTTGGGGTGGCCTCAGGAACGCTTCAAAGGTTTGGGGTGGCCTCAACAACGCTTCAAGGGTTCGGGGTGGCCTCGACGACAACGCTCTTTTAACTTGGTAAATTTGGGTGGCTTCAAGAGAGTTTGTCGATCGGGTAGGGGCGCGGCGGGAGGGGGTACGAGACCGACATCGTTTATTTCTAGGGTTTGGGTGTCCTCAAGAGTTTTGGTCGAGCGAAAGGGCTGGGGGCTGCTCCCGTGGTATAAATTATCACAGTCGAGAGGGGGTTATATCGACAACGACATACCCGATAAAAAATAAGAAAAGCAAGAAGAAGAAAAAAGAAGAAACAAAAGAGGAGAAGAAGAAAAAATAAAATTCTATTTTTTCTTCTTCTCCTCTATTCCTTTCTTCCTCTCCTTTTTTTTCTTTTTTTCCTCTTCTTATTTATTTCTCCTCTTCTTCATATTTTTCTTTCCTTCTTCCTAAACTAAACATAAACTAAAATAATCCTAAAACTAAACTAAACTTCTCCTCCTCCCTTTATATTTCTTCGCCTTATTTTTTCATCCTAAAACTTTATGAACAAAATTACAACAGAAAAACAATAAAAATTCTATGAACAAAATTACCTGACCAAAAAATCCTATGAACAAAATTACTATAAAAATTCTATGAACAAAAAAACAAAAAAAATTCTGTGAACAAAATAAAAATTCTTTGCATATGAACATACAAATATTTGCATATTCTACAATATCATCATCATATTCTACAATAATATCACCAAAAATCCTAACTTTTGCATATGAACAGGGGCCTGCCCGTCATTGCCGTCAGGCGGCGGCGCGGCGGCGCGAGGGAGGAAGGGGGAGAGGAGGGGGAACGGTGCGGTGAGGCCCACATTGCAGGCGAGCGGCGGTGAGGTCGGAGCAGGGGTGACGGCGACGAGGTCGGGGCAGGGTGCGGCGAGGCCGGGGCAGGGGCGATGGCGACGACGGAGACAACGGCGAGGTCGGGGCAGGGGGTGCCGAGGCCGGGGCAGGGGCGGCAGCATGGCGGCGTCGATGTCGTCGGCGCTGTCGGGGCGGCAACTGCGAGATGAGAAGTGAAATTTTCTCAAGTCCTGCTTATATACCAAGAGCATTGGTCCCGTTCATGGCACCAACCGGTACTAATGCAATCTTTAGTCCCGTTGGTGCTACTAACCGTGACCAAAGGTCAGCCGGCAGTCCAAAGGGCGGGAAGCGGCGGCCTTTGGTCCCGGTTGGTGGCACCAACCGGGACTAAAGGGGGGGCATTGGTACTGGTTGGTGCCACGAACCGGTACCAATGCATACCTTTAGTCCCGGTTGGTGCTACCAACCGGGACCAAAGGTCCTGTGCTGCTGTGCCCGCGTCAAAAGTTTAGTCCCACCTCGCTAGTTGAGAGGGGCGCGTAGTGGTTTATAAGCCCCACTGCCGCACCCCTCTCAAGCTCCTCTCCATTGCAGGCTTACGGGCCTAAATGTCACTGCTATGCCTGATGGGCTTACTGGGCCTTCTGCGGGACTGAATCCTGGCCCATCGATGGGTTTCTAGTCGTATTCAAGCCGTGGCAGCCTAGTAGGTGGCATATTTTTTATTTTTTGACTGTTTTTTTTTTGTTTTCTTTTTTGCTTTATTTATTTTGTTTTGTTTCTACTTATAACAAAAAAATTATTTATTTTATTTTATTTTGTTTCTAATTACTTATTTATTTTATTTTATGATAATCCTTTTTGCTATTAAAGTTTCTAACAAAAAAAGTTCTTTATGAAAACTCTTTTTTCTTTTCATGATTTTGAACAGAAAATACTTGATAATTTTAGTTGCATCAATTTTATATAATTTTAGTTTCAATAATACTAGAGATTGCTTATAATGTTTTGAACAGAAAATACTTTCTTAATTTTAGTTTCATAAATGTTATTAAAGTTTATTTTATTTTGTTTCTACTTATATATTTTATTAAAGTTTATATTAATTTTTTTCTAGTAACTTATTTATTTTATTTGTTATTTTTCATGCATCATTTTTCATGCATTTACTGATTATTTTGAGCTATAAGACACTAAAATTGAAAAGCATTTCAAATGAACTCTAAAAAGTTTGAAAGTTGGCATGGTATCATAATTTCACCCACATAGCATGTGCAAGAAAGTAGATAGGCTTACTGCAAAAACTGGATGCACTTCGTGTACAAAATGGACAATCTCTTTCGAAGTATCAGGGTTTCATACGGAAACTCGTCTGTTACAAAGGGATTTCATTTTTTTGAACTTATTTGAACTCCATAGTTTTTTTTGTGTTCAAAATGCACCATTCAAAGCCACATCATCAATTTCAACCATTTCTGACTTCATTTATTATTTTTCATGCATTTACTGATTATTTTGAGCTATAAGACCCTAAAATTGAAAAGCATTTCAAATGAACTCCGAAAAGGTTGAATGTTGGCATGGTATCATCATTTCACCCACATAGCATGTGCAAGAAAGTAGAGAGGCTTACGGCAAAAACTGGATGCACTTCGTGTACAAAACGGACAATCTCTTTCGAAGTATCAGGGTTTCATACGGAAACTCGTCTGTTACAAAGGGATTTCATTTTTTTGAACTTATATGAACTCCATAGTTTTTCTGTGTTCAAAATGCACCATTCAAAGCCATATCATCAATTTTTAACCCTTTCTGATTTCATTTGTTATTTTTCATGCATTTACTGATTATTTTGAGCTATAAGACACTAAAATTGAAAAGCACTACAAATGAACTCTGAAAGGGTTGAAAGTTGGCATGGTATCATCATTTCACCCACATAGCATGTGCAAGAAATTAGAGAGGCTTACGGCAAAAACTAGATGCACTTCGTGTACAAAACGGACAATCTCTTTCGAAGTATCAGGGTTCCATACGGAAACTCGTCGGTTACAAAGGGATTCCATTTTTTGAACTTATTTGAACTCCATAGTTTTTCTGTGTTCAAAATGCACCATTCAAAGCCACATCATCAATTTTGAACCCTTTCTGACTTCATTTGTTATTTTTCATGCATTTACTGATTTTTTTTCAGCTGGATAGAGATAAGTGACCAAATTAATAGTAGTTCATCATCACATCAAAACCAAAGTATATACATAGTTCAAATTGAACAACATATAGCTCTCCAGAGCATCTAGTTAAACCATACATTGAAACTATGTAAAACCTTTCAATGCAACAACAAATGCGATCATAATCACAACTAAGGTAACAATTGATCCAACGACATAATGATACCATGCCTCGGTATGAATGACATATTTTCTAATCTTTCTAATCTTCAACCGCATTGCATCCATCTTGATCTTGTGATCATCGACGACATCCGCAACATGCAACTCCAATATCATATTCTCCGACTCAATTTTTTTATTTTTTTTCCTTCAAGTAATTTTTTTTTCTTCTTCGACTGAATTTAACCTCTCGACAATAGGGTCGGTTGGAATTTCCGGTTCAACCACCTCCTACATAAAAAAAATCTATGTCACGTTGGTCGGCATAATTGTCATAAACAATAAATGAACCAAATAGTTATAAAAAGATAATATATACCACATCCAAAACATAGACAGGACGAGGGCCGGGGGGCGGATACCAGAACCATCGTACTATATAATAACAAGGAATAATAAAAGTAAGAAAATTAGACAAGTATCCATCTCAAGTAAGAATTTTTTTATTTCAAAAAGAAGATAAGAACAAGAGGCTCACCACGGTGGTGCCGGCGACGAGATCGGCGCGGGCAATCGACGGCGGTGAAGACGGGGACGGGACATGACGGACCGCTAAACCTAGAAAAATCTCGGGGAAAATGGAGCTCGGAGGTCGAGTTTCGAGAGAAGAAATATTAACTAGTGTGGCTCGGATATTTCATCGAACACCTCATGTGCATAGGAGGTGAGCTAGAGCACCCAAATGCCCTCCCCTTGCCGGCCAGCAAAAAACAGAGCATGGTGGAGTGCTCTGCTCGCTGGCGATGGGCTATATATAGGAAAATCATTTGTTCCGGTTCGTGGCTGGAACCGGGACCAATGGTTATGGGCCAGGAGCGAGGCCCATTGGTCCCAGTTCGTTCCTAGAACCGGGACAAATGGGTCCAGACGAACCGGGACCAAAGCCCGCGAGGCCCCGGACGGCCACCTGGGATCACGAACCGGGACGAATGCACCCATTAGTCCCGGTTCGTATAAGAACCGGGACTAATGGGCTGGCCAGGCCCGAATGAAAGCCCCTTTTTCTACTAGTGTACCTAGGGCTGAGGACAAGTACTGGAGTGAGGGTGCCACGTGTTTAAGATGAGAGTGTTAGTGCATAAGCCACGGTGGGTGCAGCCAGTGTGCGTGTGTGCGCGAGGTGGTCATGTCAGGCGCCGGTCAATAGCCGTGTTAGGTCCATGGCAGCGTGTGTGCGTCTGTCAGCGCGTGTGTGTTAGTTGGCGAAGTGTGCGGGGGTGTCACCGCGTCAAGCGCTGGACCCGGCCGCGTCCGAGCGCGTGCGTGTGCGTGAGCCATGGAGTGCGGGATGTGGTGAGTGCGTGAGTGGGGTGCGTCGGGAGCGCGGCATGGGGCGTCTGTGCGTGCACATATAAACCCCCTCCCTCCCGTGTTTGTAGCCAGTGGGTCGAGTTCGTGCTTGCGGAAGAAATCGCCGTCGTTGCGGCGGGCGTTCGTGCAACGGAAAACTTCTTGTGTCCATCACGTGCTCTCTCCCTTCTCCTTTCTCCATTCGGTTTGAGCCACAGGGAGGTGTCAGAGAGAGCTGCCGGCGTGCTAGGGTTGGAAAACTCCAACAATTGGCATCAGAGCCACGGTTGAGGGGGTGATCGCCAGCGATGTTGCTCATCCCGTACGAAGCGGATGGTGGAGGCGCGATGTCACTTCTCCTTGGCGCTCATCCCGCAGCTGACGCCGTTGAACTACACCTCCTGGGCGATCAAGGTGAAGGCGATCCTTGATGCTCAGGGGTTGTGAGGCATGGTGGCTCCGGCGAACGGCGTGGCGCTCAACGCCAAGAGGAGAAGACGGGATGAACGGAGGTGAGATGAGGAAGACAAGATAAAGATTTGTGGCGGGAAACAACACGACATGATTTATGTGATGAGGGCACAATCCCTCCTTGCCATGTCACATCGTTGTGCCCAATGTAGATGACGAAGGCAACGGTCTTCCTCCTCTCTGTGTCACACCAACTTGCCCGATGTAGATGACGAGGGCGTTGTCCCTCCTCCTCACAATGTCACACCTTTGTGCTCGATGTAGACGATGACGACGCCGTCAGCGGTGAGTCCTTCTATAATGACCAGTCGAATTTGGCTGACCATGATGCCAGATCGGCGAGCATGTGGGCTCGGTGCCGAATAGGCGGTGCAAGAGGTTGTCGATAGAGAAGGAGGTCGGCGATGCCGTTGCTGGAGAGGAGGATGCGGTTGACACCGTCGAGAGAAGTGATGCTATGGGGACAACAGGGCATGGGCTCGGCCAGTGGCGGGGAGAGGAGGGCCGGCCATGGCGTGGAGGGAGAGGAGGATGGGACGACACGTTCGATGGAAAGGAGGCGGCAGGGCCAGGAGCGAACGGGCGGCTGTGAGGAGAGAGTCATGCACGAAGGCAAATATTCTGATGTTGGCAACACTATTCGATAGCTAGCGTGGGGTAGACAAAAATGTCTCATCATGTAACCTGGTAAGTAAGGTCTATTGTCCATTATTGTCATGGTGATTTATGATTTCTAATAGCTAACTCTTGTAGATTTATCTCCCATATGCATTCATCAGCTGATACATCTTGTACGTCATTCAAGAACAGGCACGCCGTGTATATATTATGGAGCCATATACATACATCACATTCATTAGAGGTTAAACATCTCCGGCATTTAGTGAAATTATAATGATTTATGAGAGAATTCAACGACTCACTCGAAATAGCACAACCAGATTGGGAATTCTAATATATCTAGATGGCAATATATATTTTGGGCTGGTATTCCAACGATCACAAACATGTAACTTCATATATTTCATTATCAGAAAATTCAAGATACAAGCATTTATTTTTGCTATTTCGGTTTTGATTTTATGCTCTCATGGAACGGTAAAGAATTAGTTTGGACGGTGAGTATTCTGCATCACACATTTTTAGTCCTTCCACATGAATTATTCGTAATAACTACATATATTGCTTGTGCATAATGGTTATGAGTTGGGAAAGAAGTTTATATTATACTTGCTCAAATATTGTGCAAATGAAACTAAAGGCAACATTTATGATATTGTGTGAAAATATCTTAAGCGCATCAAGTATATCTTAATTCTTAATAAATTATTTAGTTAGATCACCACTCTCTATGTATACATCGCCAAATTACCTTCTTTATCAACTTACATTGCAAGTGAAGTAGACTTCAATCATTAACCGATTGTTACTTGCTATCTTTAACATACGTGTGAAATTTACCATGCATTATGTTTATGTATAACTCCGGCAAAATATTTCAAAAGTCCGTAGCAACGCAATCCTAGTAGGACTCCCCTCTCCTTGGCGCGCCCTTTGTGGCCGGCCTCCTCCTTCCCTCCTTTATATACAAGGGCAGGGGGCACCCCAAAGGCACAACAGTTATTCTCTTAGCCGTGTGCGGTGCTCCCCTTCACGGTTTACTCCTCCGGTCATAGCGTCGTAGTGCATTCTCTTAGCCGTGTGTGGTGCTCCCCTTCATAGTTTACTCCTCCGGTCATAGCGTCATAGTGCTTAGGAGAAGTCATGCGCGGATCACATCATCATCACCGTCACCACGCCGTCATGCTGACGGAACTCTCCCTCGACCCTCTACTGGATCAAGAGTTCGAGGGACGTCATCGAGCTGAACGTGTGCTGAACACGGAGGTGCCATACGTTCGGTACTAGATCGGTTGTATCATGAAGACGTTCGACTACATCAACCACGTTAACCTAACGCTTCCGCTTTCGTTCTACGAGGGTACGTGGACATACTCTCCCCCTCTCGTTGTTATGCATCTCCCAGATAGATCTTGCGTGATCATAGGAATTTTTTTGAAAGTGTATGGTACGTTCCCCAACACCAGCGTGGTATTTTGCTGGAACGATTGGCACGGTTTGCTGGAACCAGATTTTTCCTCCCTAATGGTGACCATGGTGACCACGGTGACCGCTTCGTTTTTCTCTGTTTTCTTGTTGGAACCAGTGTCTTTTTTGGCTGGAACCAGACATTTTTTTTTGCTACCAACCGTTTTTGATTTGCTGGACCAAAACAATTTTTGTTACCACCGTATTTTAATTTTGTTGGATGCAGCCTAGTTTTTGTTACAACCGTCTTTCTGGGTTTTTGCAACGGCGGCCATGTCGGAAACCGTTGGCGAAGGTGAGGGGTGCTGCAACCGGTGAACTGGTCAGAGCTATGAACTGCGACCACCGGTACGGCGACCAGCGACCACGGCGTCGAGTGCTGCAAGCTTGCAGGCGGTTGCTGGAACGCGGCGAGGGCGAACATCCATGCTGGAAAGGACGCTATAGAGAGATGCAAACAACTCTTTTGCTGAGGACAACCAACGAGGGGAGCGGTGGCCAATGAGGACGACCGGAGATAGGGGTTCTGCGCCAGGAACAACGCCCACGACGCACCCACTCAGCGTGTTAGGATTGGCTGCGCGCACACTCAAAAAAAGGCAAACCCAGCCAATCAGGTCTTGCCCGAGCCCATGGGTCATTCCCCGCTCAAAACTGCCCGCGCGGTGAAAACGGCAACCGTGGACTTCTAGTGAAGATCCAACGGCAGGCAACAAAAAAAAGGACCGGGTTGATCATGATCTAATGGCCGACGAAGATCCAAATCAGGGGAGAACCAGGGAGGCGAGTTGCCCAGCCATCTTATAGGTTTAAATGTGCCATTCCCATATATGCTATGCTTGCCCTTGATCTACCGCCCAAAATGATGGCAACCATGACAAAAAATTGCAGAGGGTCCTTATAATGTGCTAAAGCGAACGCCTGATACGTCTCAAACGTCTTCATAATTTTTATTGTTTCATGCTTTTGTATTATCACTTTGAATACTTTTTATACCATTTTATATTATGATTAACCTATTAATTTAGTGCCCCATGCCAGTTCCGGTTTTCTACATCTTTTCGATTTTACAAGAAATCAATATTTACGAAGGTCAAAATTACTTGTTGATCTAAAACGATATTTTTCGGGCAACGGACACGGAAGCTTGGAGATTATTCAATCTACTTTGACTTTGACTATGACTTTGAAGTTTGGATGAAGTGAAGAGGAATTCTTAAATTTTCTGTGAGATTCACTCACATAGAGAAAGATTCCGAGTATTTTAGTACTACATGTTTTCCATAGAAATTCTACGAATCAACAAAATTCCCACCATCCGTTTACTGTTGACCATAAACCGTGTAAAAAAAAGATGTTAATAATGAAATAGTGCCGCCCCTATGGGCCAGTCCAGATCAAACTCCAACTCTAAGCATTAGAATGCAACAAATCCCGGGCTGCAGCCGAAAACTTAGGGCGTGTTTAGTTGCCCGCATTGACTGTATGGCATGCATAGCATGATGTTTAAAGTACCTCACAACCAGGCCCGCTAGGAATGCCCAAATCAACAGTTTCTAGCAAGGCAGACTCGACCGAAACAGGGGAGGATGCGGCGCATAGCTCATGTGACCACGGAGATGGTGCGAGCTCGCACGCGTCTCCAAAAAAGCGGCGGGAGAATTTCAGGTTACCTCACGCCGATTCGGTCGCCCTATATAGCCCCCTTCGCCTCACCACCGAAACTCCCGCCACCACTGTCCCCCCTTTTGAGCTTTCCCTCCGACGCGCATCGGCACCGACGAGCAGGTAAGGGCGCTCCTTCTCCGGCCAGTGGTGCACAGCGGCGGCGACTCGTGTCCTCCTCTTCTCCAACATGTTCTGTGTCTCCCTCGGACTGCAACGATGGCCTCTGTGAGTTCAATCACCCCCTTCTCTATACTCGTTGTAACTAGATTTGAGAGCGTGTGGTAGGAGATATGTTCATCTGAAAGCTGAGATATTCCTCACCAAGATCATGTATGTTGGAGATTAGGATGTTGTCTGGACCAGTTCATCGTTGCTTCGAGAAGGCAGCATAAATAATGTCTATCTGAAGAGACATGTGCACATCACTCACTGAGGGCGTGTTTGGTTGCCCGCACCGACCCCAACCAGGCCCGTGCGGGAAGGAGAGGCCTGTTTGGTTGCCAGGTTTTCCTGTTGGGCCTGCATCGCACGCTTCTCAAAGCAGCCCAGAGCCTGGCTCGCTGGAAACCCTCGCATCGGCAGCTTCTCGCGAGCCAGGCTGAGTGCGGCGTGTGGTCGCTGGGCGGGAGCGAGGCGCGGACGAGGGGGGATGGCGGGAGATGGAAATTTGGCGCGCCGTCCCAGCGCCAAATTCGCCTCACCCCCTTTCACTCGCTCACCCATAGCCACTGCCCCCCTTTCTTCTCCACTGCCTCACCACCGGTGGCGGCTGCGATTTCAGATCTGCGCTATAGGCGGCGCCGGCGGAAGAGGCGGCGGCGTTTGCGGCTGATCTGGTTCTCCCCTTGCTGTTGGCCACCGTCTGGTCGACCTACTCTATGCCATGGCTCCCCCTACGCCGTCCTCGTCTCCGATGCCGGTAAGCAGCACCCCCTCCCCCTTTGTTAGCTCAGTGGTTAGGCCTTTAAGCTAGGTGTAGGATCGATTTCCCACTGAACGAACCGTCGATGTCGACTAGGTTATGGACGCACGGATGAGGCTGATAATCCAGGCAGCAACACTGATTAGTGTGATTCAGGCATGGGTCATGTTCATGCACCAGAGAGCTGTTCGTCGTGCTGGGAGACCTTTGATCCGCTATGTTCCATTGTTTCCCCGGGAATAGGAGAGGATCCAAATCTGAACTACATCTACAACTGCAATGACGTCGAGGCTCTGTGGATGCTGAGAATGAAAAGAGCACTGTCGGTGTCAAAACCGGCGGATCTCGGGTAGGGGGTCCCGAACTGTGCGTCTAGGCGGATGGTAACAGGAGACGAGGGCTACGATGTTTTACCCAGGTTTGGGCCCTCTTGATGGAGGTAAAACCCTACGTCCTGCTTGATCGATATTGATATTGTGGATGTTTACAAGAGTGGATCTACCACGAGATCAAGGAGGCTAAACCCTAGAAGCTAGCCTATCATATGATTGTAAGGGTTTTTGTCGAGTCCTACGGACTAGAGCCATCCGATTTATATAGACACCGGAGAGGGCTAGGGTTACATAGAGTCGGTTACAATGGTAGGAGATCTACATATCCGTATCGCCAAGCTTGCCTTCCACGCCAAGGAAAGTCCCATCCGGACACGGGGCGGAGTCTTCAATCTTGTATCTTCATAGTCTTGGAGTCCGGTCGATGATGATAGTCCGGTGATGGTAGTTCGCCGATGATGGTAGTCCGCTATCCGGACACCCCTAATCCGGACTCCTCAAGAGCCCCTGAACCAGGCTTCAATGACGATAAGTCCGGCGCAGATATTGCTTGGCATTGCAAGGCGGGTTCCTCCTCGAATGATAGAAGATTGTGAACACCAGGATAGTGTCCGCTCGCAAAATAAATTCCACATTCCACCATAGAGAGAATAATATATACACAAGTTCAATCTGCGACGTTTTCTGCGCATGACATCACGCCACTACCAAGCCATTATTTAAATCGTTTTTACTCTACCACCTCAGCGCATTTAGCGAAGCGGTTTCTTTGGCACGCCTTGTCGAGCAGAGATCGTGTTTCCCTTAATCCGGGATTCTCATCAATACGGACGTGGGTAACCCAACCGCGCCATTGATGGTGACGCTTGGGAGATAAGCGAGTTTTACCAGGCGGTGGGGGCGCGTGACTTCGCCCGCCATATAAGGGATAAGGATTCACCTTCTCACCACGCCTTCTTCCTCCTTTGCTTATCCATCTCCGCGAACTCGAGCTCCAGCGCCCAAGTTCGCGCATCTCGTCTCAACCTTCTCCGACCATGTCCGGAGCGGAGGTAAATGGTTGGCCTCCACCGTTAAGGAGGAGCACATCGCCAAACTTCTGGGCGCGGATACCTCTCCGGCGACATCACAGACCGGCTGCCCGACGAGGGGCAGCTCATCCCACCCCTGTGCCCCATGAGAGGGTCGCTTTCCTTCCCCACTTCCTCCGCTGGACTGGGCTTTCCACTTCACCCCTTTGTCCGGGGCCTCATGTTCTACTACGGCCTGATTTCCATGATCCGCGCCAACTTCATCCTCAACATCTCGGCGTTTATCGTCGTGCGCGAGGCCTTCCTTTGCATCCAGCCCCACTTCGCTTAGGCTCAAGACCTTCAATGTCAAGCGAAGGTAGTGAAGGGCACTCAAGCCGGAGTGCGGAGGCGCCATGTTGGGCAAGATGCCCAATGTCCTTTGGCTCAAGGGGCCTTCGTGGAATCCGTCAAGGGTGGCAATCGGGTGGTTCTATATCACCGAGCCGCGTGACCCTACATGGGCGGCGGCCCCGAAGTTCAGATCTGGTATCCCCACGTAGCTCACCTCCCGGAAATAGAAGGGCTTGCTGTGGGGTAGTTCGAGGAGCCGACGGACTCCAAGCCCAGATCCGAAGCTGGTGAAGAAGCTCAGCTGGTTAACGTGGTCCAAGTCATGCTCGTCCGCGGATTCTCCCATGCCAAGAGCGGGCATTCAATCTGTGGAGTTCGATCCGGAACAGCACCAGCGCTGAGCGGCTCTTCGACACGACGTACGAAGGCGCCTGGAGGGTGCTGTTCAAGGGCGCCGGTTTCGCATCCGCGATCAAGATCGCGGATTTCGCCGCAGCGCCAAGCCAACGAGGTAAGTGATTCTACCCCTTTACGGACACTTGCTTTTCATAGTTTGACTCTATGCGGTTTTAATTTCCCTTTTCCTTTGATAGGACTGGATGAGGAAGGCGGAGCAGATTATCTGCCTGCTCCTATGCCGAAAAATCCAGAGACGCCTGCCTAGCGAGGCTGCTGGTTCCGATACCGCACGTGGTGACGGAGAAGAAGGCCAAGAAGGAGGCCACGGTGCTCGAAAGAGTTCCCGCCAGGTGTCCGACGACTCCAGGGCGGACTCCTCCCCCGAAAACGAGGAGGAGAAAGAGGACTCTCTCCTAGAGGAGGGAGAGAGGAAGAGGAAGGCTTCCCCAACAAGAGAGGCCGAAGGGTCCAAGAGGGGAAGGACTATTCCCCCGGACAGCTCCGCCAACGCCAACGCTGGCGAGGAAGAATGGCCTTCAAGGGCCAGCCTCCGGCGAGATCGTAAGTATCCGGATTCCTGAATGATTTATAATTTCTTTTCGCCACATAGTGTCATTCGATGCCGCATGCTGCCCGTAGTCCGCCGGTGATGATCTCCCGCTTCATCGAAGGGTCGTTGGCTCCGCCGGATGTAGACTCCATCCCGACCGCCTCCACCCTCGCGACACCGAGGACGCCGAGGTGGGATCCCAAGAAGGGACCCATCGGGGAGGCCCGAGGCGCCACAAGGCGCCCTCCGGACTTTGCGCCGACTCCATATCGTAACCCGCAGTGGTTCCGGAGTCCGCCGGGCGGCCCTTCAATGAAGGGCAAGACCGTGACGCCGGGCGGCTTCCGGCCCAACCGAGGCGCCGGGCACTTGTTGAGGCGCTGCAGAGCGCTTCCATCGAGGAAGAACACCGCACTATTATGAGTGCGGTGATTCAAGGTGCAGCTTGCTAAGAGCGGGCTGACCGAAGCTCGCAGAGCCTTCTATCGTGCTTTGAGGTAAGAAGTTAAAATATGTAATGTAATACCGCATAGACAGTAGCCCCGATGCTCGGTTCGTGTTCGGGAAGAAAAGCGGACCGAGGATCTGAAAAAAAGAAGATATACGCAGGGTTGCTAAAAATTATGTCAATATGGGTTGCAGGCTGCGCTGCTGACCTCTCTGCCAGACCGATCATGGAGGTCGGTGCTTTGAAGCAGAGTTCGAGCGGTCCGAGCAAGAGCTCGGCCGCTTAGGAAGCAGCTCCAGACAAAGAAGGTGAGTAACACCACTTTGAACTTGTACCTTACAGAAAAGGATTTAGGTTGCAACAAAAAATAACAAGGATAACATGGGTACTGCAGGGGCCACGAACGAGGTGGTGACCCTGAAGGAGGCCGTGTCCGCGGCCGAACGCAATGCGGCCACGGAACGGGCGGAGCGAGAAAAGCAGGAGGCGCGGGTGGCGGTGGTTCAGCAAGAGCTCCAGGCTCTCATGGAAAAGCATGAGAGTTTGGAGCGTGACTCAAAGACTCGAGAGTCCGAGCTTGCCTCAGCTCTCGAAAGTGCCAAAACTGCCAAGGCCGATGCCCATAAGTCCCTTCAGGAGATTGAGTTGGTGAGGAAGATAGCGGCGGGTAAGGCCTTTTTCATACAAAGTAAGCATGTGAATGTAAATTACGTGTTACTTACCCGAATTTGGAGCTCTCCAGGGGCGTTTGCAGATCTGCCTCGCAGCGTGTCTGATGCCGCCGCTTTCTACCGAGCCGAGGAGGGAGCTCAACGGAGAAGGTCTTCGGTCTCAAGATGTTGAGGCCGCCATCCGGTGTTTCTAGCGACCAGCTGAAGCAGCTGGTCGAGCTCCACAAGGTGGCCGAAAGCAGGCCATGAAGGGCCTCATAGTCCGATCAGGCCTGGAGAGGCCATGCCCGGAGCTACTTCGCCTCGTCGCGACGGTTGGTGGATGCGTGCCCACGGGTGGAGGTTATCAAGCGCCCGCCTGTATTGAAGGTGCTCGTCGGGCCCTTGCCCGCAAAAGGTGCATTGGGGCAAGCTGGATGCGGAGAAGCTAATCAGCGACGCGCCACCAGCGGGCAAGGAATATCGTCGCCCGAGATGTACTATAAGACTGTCCTGAAGGGCGCCTAAGATTGCGGATGAGTGCCCTGTGGATGTAATTATTGAGTAAATTCGCAATGTGTTATCCTGTGCGCAGAAAACTTTGTTCATATGCGCTAAGCAACGCTTGTTAATTTAAAATATTACCTTCAGGCGGCCGCTTATTAAATCTGAGAGATGGCAAGTCGTCGGCTTCAGCCCCCATGCCACGAGTCTTTGGGGTGTTCGGGATAAACTTGAGCACTCTAGTTCCCATTTTGGGTCCATCTAGGAGGTGCTCAACACAACTAACAAGGCAACTGGACTTATAGTGCTTGAACACTCTCACTTAGCCATAGAATTCTATAATTTTAATTTCGGTGAAGCCCCTAGTATTCGGAGGACCAATTAGGGCGCTATCCACGCCTTCGCTCGGACATTATCTCGAACTTCGCCAAGCAGCGAGGTCTTTAAGGACCCGAAGGACCTCTCGAACAGCGACCAGTCTCTCGCCTTATCATGACAATCAGTTTTAGCTTTCCATCGAGGCGTTAACCTGCTCAACCGGGCGCAATCGCAGTGGTTCTCCCAGTGCTACCTTAGCCGATAGAACGGAACGTAAGGTGCCAAACATGGGAGCCGGGCAAACCCAACTATTGACCCAAGACATGATTCGAGCCGATTCATATAATGCTATAAGTTCGGGTGCCGACTTGTGAAAGTGTTCGGACTTTATCACACCATAATACGGAGAACATAAGCCCTCGGTGTATTTGGCAGTACTAAAATGTAATGGGTGCAACATGTCGAAATGAACATATATATATAAGGTAATGCAATTATGGGCAAAAAGTGCTGCATTTTATTGGAGAAGATATGCTATGAGTGCGGAATGATACAAATAGTGAGGAAAGCAAGGATTGATTAATTAAAGGCGCCTCCCTCCGTGGGTAGGCATGAATGTTGTATTTAACAAATTTAATGCTCGTGATGGAGACCACCGAGTGTTCGTCGCGCCTTTGTCCTTCCTCGGCTGTCGATCATGAGCTCGGCAGGTTCGCCACGGACAGAGTTCTGTATAAAAAGAGAGAAATAAAAGAAAAAGAGCGACACACTTGGGAGCCCTGGTGCGGTCGAACCGCACTGGTTTGTTGTGGTTGTGCCTTTCCCCTATGCCCATGGTATCTCCAAGGCGAATTATGTACGGGAGAGTTTGTCTTACAATTTTGCGAGGGCTGGGGTTGAGGCCGCATTACGCTGCGTTCGGACGTGCTGTGGTCTTGGTTGATGTTGCTCCGGCGCGTTTGGCGTGTCCGGTCGCTTAACGGCCGGACTCGAAATTGCCTTAAAAGGCTGCTCAGACTTCGCCGCGAGAGCCGCCAGTATGTTCCTTCGCTCGAGGGAGCGCCCATGTTTCCATTGACCGTGATGACTCCACGAGGGTCTCGCATCTTGAGCTTAAGGTATGCATAATGCGGCACCGCGTTGAATTTTGCGAACGCGGTTCGTCCGAGCAGAGCGTGATAGCCGCGGAACGGGACTATGTCAAGATTAACTCTCGCTCGAAATTATCCGGGGATCCAAGACCACTTCCAGTAATCGAGCTCGCATAACCGCCTCGACACCGGTATGACGCTTTGAAGGTTGTCTATGTAGGTTTAATCCTTGAAGGGTCTATGCCCATCTTGGCGACCGTATCCTCGATAAAGCAGGTTCAGCTACGCCGCCGCCCATCGGGACTCTCATGAGGTGAAATCCATCGACGATTGGGTCTAAAACCAATGCGCGAATCTGCCATGGCGGATATCGGTCGGATGGTCTCTTCGATCGAAAGTGATCGGGCAAGAGGACCATGGGTTGAATTTTGGGGCGACCGCTCCATCGCAGATACGCCCTTTAGTGCACGCTCCCCCTCTTGGGAATATGCGCTATGTATATCATGTTTACCGTCTCAACTTGAGGGGGAATCCTTTGTCCTCTCGTTGTTCGGGCGGCCGGGTCTCTTCCTCGTCATCGCTGTGTAGCCCTTCTCACTGTTTTGGCGATTAATTTGCTCTGCCGCTTGAATACCCAACAATCTCTGGTGTGGTTAGCTGGCTTTTCGGGGTTCCATGTATTTGACAGAGCGGTCGAGTATTCGGTCCAAATTGAACGGGCCCGAGTGGTTCTTTTGAATGGCTTCTTCCGCTGGCGGGCTTGGAGCCTCGAATCCGGCGTTGACTGTTGTATCCTCATTGCTGTCGCCTTAATGCGGCGCTTGTTTTTGTTTCGACGCAACCTGCCATTGCGGTCCTTGGTATCCGGACTGCCAGCGCTTTTGCTTTGAGGTTGTTGCTGCGAGCTAGCCAGCTATCCTCTCCCGCATGTAAGCGGGTCATGAGTGATGTGAGGGCTGCCATGGATTTCGCTTCTCCCGCCCTAGGTGCCGGGCCAGCCACTCGTCATGATGTTATGTTTGAAGGCAGCGAGGGCCTCTTCATCCGGACAGTCGACGATTTGATTTTTCTTTGTTAAGAACCGTGTCCAGAATTGCCTGGCCGATTCGTCTGGCTGCTGGATTATGTGGCTTAGGTCATCTGCGTCCGGTGGTCGCACATACGCGCCACAAGTTGTCGAGGAATGCGGCTTCCGTGTCTTCCCAAATCCAATTGACTCGTGGGCAGGCTGTTAAGCCAATGCCGAGCTGGTCCTTTAAGCTTGAGCGGAGATATTTGATGGTGTGAAGATTGCCGCCGCGGGCCATATGTATATGGAGGAGATAATCCTTAATCCAAACCGCTGGGTCTGTTGTGCCATCGTAGGATTCGATATTAACGGGTTTAAACCCTTCGAGATATGATGATCCATTACTTCGTCGGTGAAGCATAGTGGGTGTGCGCGCCTCAGATTGAGCAATATCGCGACGTAGCTCGAGAGAGCGTTGTCTGCTGTGTTCGCCCGGCCGGAGTAGTTGTATCCGCGCGACGGTATTCGCCGGGTCTTGGGGCGCCCACGTGATCCATAGATAGATCTGGATTGTCTTGCCTTGTCCTCCAATATATCTCGCAAGTCCGCGCGTTCCCCGTGGCTTCATGCTTTTGAGCGATGTCGGGTACGGTTTTGGTCGAGGGCTTGCACGCCTCTCTGCCGCGCCACGAGGTGGTCGGTCTGCCGACAGCGCTGGTGATGCAGGTTTGTACGCTTCCTCCTCTAATCGGGGAGCAACTTGCGTTTTGGGTAACTTTTGAGGGGCGCTCGAGTTCATACTCTTCGCCGCGAGGAGCTCGGTCCATCTGCCGCCAAGAGGTCATGATTAGCTTGAAGTTGTTGCTGCTTTTCTTTAGGCTGTTTGCCATGGCCATTAGCCTGCGCCTCAAACGCTCTTGTTCGACGGGATCCTCGTGCACGACGAATTGCTCGTCGTCCGAGGCTTGCCTCGCTTCCGGAGGGAGGTAAGTAATTGTCATCCTCGACCTCTTCGCCCGCCGCCCTTTCGTGAGGGCTTGCTTCCGCCTCCTCCTGCGCTGGATCGTGGCCGGAGGAGTTGTCTTCGCACTTTCGGGGTGTTATTATCTCCTGTGCCGGAATCTCCATTCTTGCCGTGGCGGATTTAGAGCGGCGCCACGACGCCGGGCGCTTGGGCTGTTTCTTTAAGGAATCGGCCTCCGTTGCTTCTTCGCCGTCCCCATCTTTTGGGGTGTCCACCATGTATATGTCGATGACGAGGTGGTCTTCCAAAGGTCCCGTAGGCACTGGTTCTTGGTAGTCTCCGCATCGCCGCCCATACCGCCGATGTCTTCGGAGTCGTAGTCGAGTACGCCGGTTAAATCGTCTCGGTGGCTACGTGGGTGGTGGGTGGGCTCAATTTCTTCGTCGTTCGCGTCCCAACCATCCTGGCCGTGGTTCGCCAGGGCTCTCGAATAGCGAGAGATGCTTCAGCAGATTTATGATATCGCCAAGGGCGAAAATAAAGATGTCCGCAGCGGTGAATTCCATGATTGGCGCCTAATCGGATTCGACCGGCGGGCGCAGGAGGTTCGAGTCCGGCAGAGAGTCCGGCACCTCGGAGTCATGAGCTTGATGCGGGACAAGGTAAGTGTCCAGCCATCCGTCCTCGATCCGAGCGATCGGCTCTGGACTATGGGTCGGAGCGGATTCGTGTCGGCCTCCAAGGTGCTGTCCGCGGCGAGTTAGGTCATGCCCATCGTGACAGCCGCGGCACGCTTGGCTGTGGCTCAGATCCATCAAGATCAAGTCCCCGGATATCGGCCGTGAAGTTTAGGCTTCAAACCTGACTGACGGCCAGGGCGTAGCTTCGATCTGCTCCAGATGGCCAAGTGAGTTGGCCGCAGCTGAAGCCGCCAAATGCGAAGATCTGTCCGGGAGAAAAGTCTCACCCAGACTACGCCGTTGTCGATTGAAGAGGCCATCAAGCCTATCGGTGACGACACAGAGGAACTCTCAACGAGAGCACCAATGTCGGTGTCAAAACCGGCGGATCTCGGGTAGGGGGTCCCGAACTGTGCGTCTAGGCGGATGGTAACAGGAGACGAGGGACACGATGTTTTACCTGTGTTCGGGCCCTCTTGATGGAGGTAAAACCCTCGTCCCGCTTGATTGATATTGATATTGTGGATGTTTACAAGAGTGGATCTACCACGAGATCAAGGAGGCTAAACCCTAGAAGCTAGCCTATGGTATGATTGTAAGGGTTGTTGTCGTGTCCTACGGACTAGAGCCATCCGGTTTATATAGACACCGGAGAGGGCTAGGGTTACATAGAGTCGGTTACAATGGTAGGAGATCTACATATCAGACGCCAAGCTTGCCTTCCACGCCAAGGAAAGTCCCATCCGGACACGGGGCGGAGTCTTCAATCTTGTATCTTCATAGTCTTGGAGTCCGGTCGATGATGATAGTCCGGCTGATGGTAGTTCGGCTGATGATGGTAGTCCGGCTATCCGGATACCCCCTAATCCGGGACTCCCTCAAGCACCATTTGCCAGGCTTGTCTAGACCTTCAGGAGCAGGGGCCTGTTACAAGATAGCATCAACACCAGTGTCGAAGAGCAAGTGGCCATGTTCCTCCATGTTGTTGGCCATAACCAGAGGTTCAGGGTCATTCACAACACGTTCAGGAGGTCAATGGAGACCATCTCTAGGTACTTCAAGCAGGTGCTTTTTGCTGTTGGGGAGCTTAGAGGAGAGATGATCAGGAGACCATCTGGCCAGACTCCACCAAAGATTCGCGGAAGCCCAAGATGGTATCCACACTTCAAGGTGAGCATTGACAATATACACTTTTCATGGCTTGATATGCTTGTATTGTGCAAGTTCAGCACTAACACAGGCTAGTGATGCCATTTTCAGGACTGCATTGGGGCAATAGATGGTACTCATGTCACTGCCAGAGTTCCTAGGTCACAGTCTGCAGCATACAGGGGGAGGAAGCACTACACAAGCCAGAATGTGCTTGCTGCTGTTGACTTTGATCTTAGGTTCACATATGTGCTGGCTGGCTAGGAGGGGTCAGGGCATGATGCATACATTCTCACTGACAGCATGAGTCGACCTGATGGGATCAACATCCCCGACGGCAAGTTTTACCTTGGAGATGCTAGCTATGCATGTCGGCCGGGTGTTCTTCCACCCTTCAGGAAAACCAGGTACCATCTCAATGAGTTCTCTGGTAGGAACTTCCCTAGGACTCCATAGGAGCTTCTTAATCTCAGACACTCCAGCCTTAGAGTAACTATTGAGAGGGCATTTGGAGCTCTGAAGAATAGGTTTAAGATCCTGGATCAGAAGCCATTTCACCCATACCCCACTCAAGTTAAGCTAGTTCTTGCTTGTTGCATTCTGCATAACTGGATCCTCCAGTGGGGCTTTGATGAGCACGTGCCTGAGGAGGAAGAGGTCGAGCCTGACGATGTTGTTAGCTCTGGCCATGGTGTGGAGGCATTTGACAATGACGGTTGGAAGAACAAAAGGTTGGAGTGGGCAGAGGAAATGTGGCTTAACAGAGGTCAGTCAAGGATTTGAAGAAGAGGAAGAAGAAAAAACAGCAGCAGAAGCACAGAAGAAGAGGAAGAAGAAGAAGAAGCAGCAGCAACAACAGCAGCAGCAGAAGCAGAAGAGGAAGATGAAGCAGCAACACCGATGAACTATCCCCTATTTAGCCAATGGCTCTTAATAATTTGATCTGTCATTTGATTGTAGTTAGGATGAACTATCATTTGTTTAACTAGCTGGCACTACGTTTAGATTGGGTGTGGTAAGGTCACCACTAGATAGAAGTGGTGACAACACCTTATGCAGGTTGCAACCAAACACCGTGTCATATGTGCACCTAATGCAATGCGGGCAACCAAACGCTGGTAAAAAATGTTTGCCTCATGCAACTAGGGGCATGCAGGCAATCAAACTATGTGCATCTGGGGTTTTTTGGCCTGCATCCCCTCAAACCGGCTTAATAGAGCCAGGATCACCGGGCCAGGCTGAATCGGCAATGTAACCAAACACGCCCTGAATGTATATCTCTACTATGCAAGAGAGTTAGGAAAGAAACGACTGTATATATCCAATTCAAGGTGTGGAATGCAGCGTCGCTTTAGTGGCAATAGAAGCATCCCTTCTCCCTAGGGCGTGTTCTGATCTCCTCCAAATTCTCCAAACTTCTCAAATCCAGCTTCTGGGCGTGGCTTCTCACTTCACCTGGCGACTGGAATGCGTTCGGTAGCGGTCGCTTCTCCCAACACCATGTTGAGTTGGCAGCCCAGCGGGGGGGCTGCAGGCCTGTTCCTTGCCACTTTGGGCCAGCTGAAAGCAGCCCATTAGCACGTGGGACAACACGAGGGAGAGGGGTGCGAGGGGTTGGTGCGCCTACTGTACGAGCAAGAAACAGAACAGATCGAATCGTTTTCTTAGGCGGTGGCAGTATCGCCGTAAATAAGCCGAACTCTAGATTCCTCTAACGCAGAGCTGGGTTTCCCTTACTTCTTAAAATTGCACTACGGCCCATCTTTGCTTCGTGAAGTTAGCTTCCTGGCGCTAAAGCGTTCGGGGCTGCTCCGAGCTGAGAGTTTGTGAAATCTGGAGTGGGAGAGATTCAGAACAGGCCCTAAGATTGGTCTCAGACAGTGACGATCTCAATCTGCACTTAGCCAGGCTCATTCTTAGCATTCTCCTGGTAGGCTGAAGCACATAATAAAGTCATACACTGCATATGTAATACCGTCTCCGTCCAGATTATAGGAGGCAGTATAGAAATCATGAACTTCTCCAACTTCTAACATTTGGGTTGGCTGTAAAATACTTAACTGAAGTTGAGGATATGCACACTGAGCTGAAGTTGAGGATGGCTAACATGGAAATTGTGCCAATGCTCTCCATAACCTGATCGCATAAGTTAAAATCCTCTCGTCTGAAGCTGACCAGCCGCTCATAGTCGATTTTGAAGTAACCAAGTGAAGAACTTAACCTTCTCCTCGGCCCTGACCTGTCAGGCTCGCTGAAGATGGCGTCCTCCGATCCTACCAAGAAACTGAATTTTGTATGCTGAAAGAGCTGAATAAGACCCATCCATCATCAAAAAAAAGACCCATCCATCATCGAAGTCCAGGAAATACAATCCTCTAAATCATTAAGCTTAACCAATTGAAGCTTGTCCCACAAGTACTCTTAGATTTTCTCTCAACAAATTTCGGTACTGATATGTTTCAACTGAAAATTGAGATTTTAATTTTCTTCACCAAGACCATGTATGGTTTGTCTGATTCATCAACATCTATAAACGAGCTGGGGAACCAGCACATCGTCGCTTCGAAAAGGCACCATAAGTAATGTCAATCTAAGAGACAAGTGTGCACATCACTCACTGAATGTATCTAACTGAAGGTGTGGAATGCAGCATGGCTTTAATAATTCGTCTCAGACATAGCCGTCGCAATCTGCAGGCACAAAGCCAACATGCATGCCATTCTCCTTGCACTTGGCCAGGCTAATTCTTAGCATTCTTAGCACACATGCAAAGTCATACACTACATATGTAATACTGCCTCCGTTTGGATTACAAGCGACGTTCTAGAAAGGATGAACTTCCCCACTTCAAAGATTCAGCTTTGTATAGTGCAAATAAAAAAAGTAGACCAGTAGGGGGAGGAGCCCCTTCGTCTTTTTATTAAGAGAGGGAAGTGTGAGACACACGTCCGAACCAAGGTTCGAACACGCGCCGGCTGTAGTGCAAACAATACATCTTATTTACAAATGTTGAAGACTGTACCTATCTAAATCACCATCTATTTACAAATAGAATTAGAGAAGTTCTAGGTACATCAGTAGTACTTGAAAAACAACATAAGTATCAGTCTGAAGATAATAGGCTTACTGGACACCTATCTCTTTTTTCCAAATGAGTAGGAAAGAGAGATTTTTATTTTACTACTTCTATCTAGTCGAAGGTTTGGAATGCCACATCGCTTCAATGACGAAAGAAGTACCTATGAGCATCTGGCGCTTCCCTTCACCTTAGACATTGCGCATCTCAATCTGAATGTGTCCTGCAGGGACAGAGCCACCATGCATGTCATTCTGCTGCACTGGGTCAGGCTCCACGTCCCCAACATTCTCGCCGCTTAAATGGACACCCTCGGAATTTTCAATGCCAGCTACATGGAAGGGTTGTAGACCAGGGCTGGGGTTGTCACCTATGCCATTCTGCAACAGACGGGACTCATCGTCGGTGGCACTGTAGATGATACTTTCCACATCAGCGTTTCTCAACTCAGTGCATTTGGCATGAATCAACCTCATAATGCTTATCAGCAACATGAGCGTTGAAATGGATCCTGTGATGACGAAGAGACCAGAGAAACTTTGGACAGTGAGAGGCTTGGATTCCGTGTTAGGGACCTTACTAGCATCCATCGAACTAGAGAAACTTTCGAAAGTGAGAGGCACGAAGTCTGTGCCAAACCATTTCCTTTTGATCCGTGAGCCCTCATCCCCTGCTTCTAGGTCCACGATGGCAATTGAAAGATTATGCACTAGCGAAGAACCTAGAGGGAATGCCTGAAGATAAGAAAACGATGTCAGCAACTTAATTATGTATCTAGATTGCAGCATAGCTCTGCAAAAACAAATAAGCAATACGAAGGCATTAAGGTCGAGTAGCTTACAAAACCAAATCCAGGAGTCTCGTATATGGATCCAAGCATCATAAAATCATTTTCATACCGACCATCAGAGAGGAAAGAAGTTAAATAGGGGATCTCATCAACAATAGCCGACACCCCTCCATTCTTGGATCCCTTCCACAAAGCATCAGCATATTCTTCTTTCGTCCTGTAGCTCCTTAACCTGTTTTCACTGAAGGAATGATTCAGCAAGAGGGACCGCACAAATGAACCATCTTGGTATCCTATAAAGTCACCGCTCCCAAAATACAGGAACGGACGGAGGCTCTTTGTAGTCAGAATGGATGACAGACTTGCTGCGTAGCTCTGGCTAAGAACCAGCACTGCAAAGCACCATATTACCACAACAATTTTTGACAAGTTGCTTCTAATAGCATGACCTGTGCATGAAATAACCAAGAGAATGTAGTCTTATAACTGTGTTAATATATTAAAATACTTATTATAATGCATGAAATATTGTCAGGAAGTTTAAGCTTGAAGTGCTGACCATGAGAAAATGTCATAGTGGAGAAAATGAAGTAGAGGGCAGTGCTACACTGTCTCAACCTTGATCCTTGGTACTCCTGATTTCTGGGTAGTTCAATCACCCACACGACAAAGCCAGTATAGAAGAAAAAGGCCGTGATTGCAAACCAAAGCTTCCTACTTAGTGGCTTTACAAATTTCCAACTAACGACTGCATCCGATACATCCGCGGCACGCACAAGCATAGACACACCAGAGTGTGTGTATGGCATTGTAAAGTCGGTGGTAGTGACTCGTTCCGCCGTTATAGTCACATCGCCAACTGCTCCATCATACACCTGTTTATCCGCCAGAAATTTAGCAGAGATGAAAAGGTATTTAGGTACAAGAAATTATAGTGTTAACATATGAATACTCGTAAAAAGAATGAGATGCAAGTGGTGTAGGAGTTAGCCTTACCCCCGAAGACACGTTGCCCACTATCTCATCATAAGTACCGCCGAAGGCAACATATTTATAGCACGGGCGAGGATGTAAATTCGTCATTGCAGCCTCAAAGATATCAATGCTGTAGCCAGTGACATGTTGTTTCTTGGAATTAGGATCAATAACAGCCACAAAAACTTGAAAACCTGGTTTGTGCGGCACGGCAATCTTCAGCCTCTTACCTCCGCAACCCGTGCTTGATTTTTTTGTATCTAGTTTTCTTCTGTATCTTCTATCGGTTTGTGAACTAGGAAAGGTTATACTGTCATTTCCAAGTGTAAAGCCAAACTTTCCATAGCCCCCAGGAACTGTTACGGAATCTTCCAGCCAGAAGGCACACGTTGTTGGAGAAATGCTGGGGAAGAAGAGAACCGGGACTTGGTTGCGGCGACGGCCCAGGTGTGTGACATGATCTGCTTTGGTTAGTGTCGTAGGGCCCCATATGATGGCTTGCACTTGCCTATTCTTGATCAGGTCCTCGGCTGCCAAAATCAAAGAGAGTTAGCCAAGCAAATAGCATGATCTTGGAACAATTAAGCAAGCAAATACTAGGCATATCGTTGCATTATTCATTTAAGTATTTACACCATTGTTTTAAATAGCGTGCTATAGCTGGCTATAATCTTATATCGTTGCCAAATAGTAGCGGTCCTCCAAATCAGCTAGCTATAGCTGGCTATTTCATAACCTTATCGGACAATTGTACATGAATCTTATAACCGATCATTTCGCGGCACACTGCTCAAACAACTATAATGAGGCTATAGCCGGGCTATTTAAAACTTTGATTTACACTATACGTTGTAGTTTGACACTAGAGTAAGGGATTATCAGCATCATCAAAGTGAGGAACTATATTCTAGAGGTATGTCGTGCATCCGCATAACAGATCCTTTCTGCTTTCCTAACTTCTGTACATACGAAAATAACTTGAAAGAATTTTTTTGCCCTGCCGCTCTGTACCCACTAGCCAGTCAGTGGAGTCGCGAGAAAGAGTACCTTGTGGGTGAGAGCTAAGGAGGCTTTGCCGCTATCTGCAGCGAGGATGGAGGCCATAGCGGTCAGCTGGGTCAACAGAGGTCAGAGCCTCAGAGGGACCATGGGTGGTGCAGCCGTTGCCCATAGCCAGTGGTAGCAGGGCGGCGCCTTGCAGGAGTGGCGCATCTGGACATTGAGGGGGTGGCCTGCTGAGGTCGCGGCCGGTGCTGGGGTACGGCGGAAGCGAGTGGATGTGTGGGCGTGTGTTGTGTGGTACTACTATTAGGTGCCTGGGCCCAATTGTAAAAAAAGGTGCCTAGGCCCTGGAAGGCTGGTGCACGATGTGGGCCAACATTGCACTGGGCCGACACAATGGATTTAGGGTTTACGAAACGAACCAAAATCTTTTGCTCAAAGAAAAAAACGAAACTTTTCTCAACAAAAAAACGAACCAAAATATCTCTCGCCAAAAAACAAAAAACCTTGTTTACCTAAAAATAAAGTAATACTTCCTCCGTTCCTAAATATTTATCTTTCTAGAGATTTCAACAAGTGACTACATACAGAGCAAAATGAGTGAATCTACAATCTAAAATATTTCTATATACATCCGTACGTGATAGTCCATTTGAAATCTCTAAAAAGACAAATATTTAGGAACGAAAACATTAATATAAACGAAATCCTTTCATATTTATCCCTGAATATTAAGTGTGTGTATTGAACTGATGAACTTTTTTTTGAGTAAAAGGGATTACGAGTTCACTTGAATTGAATGAACGGGCGATGCTATTTCGCGCGCGAGCATTCCAGCGCTCGATTTCCGACCGGAACGCGGGTAAGTAAAGACGAGGTCCACTAATTAATAGAATTAACTGGAGGAGAGGTTATGGATCGAGCGTTTCAACGCTCGCCCGCAAAGGAGCGTTCTCCTGAATGAACTTGTATGTCATCTACTCATCTTTAAATTTAAGTCCAAATTTGGATCGTATGGAAAAAAAATCTTCGAATTTAAGCTCAAGTAATCAGATACATGCAGGGGTGAGTATGTTGAAGCGAAGACGACTAGAGAGAGATACTTAGGTTCGACGTATGTTCATTTACCAGCATGTGCAGCCGTGGTGAGATCACCGCGCGAGTCTCGTACGAGCAGCTGGATCAGCGCGGTGCCGTAGCCGGCGTGAGCGGCGTGGAAGTCGTCCAACGCCATGGAAATGCAGTCGTGCTCGTGCCTCTCCCTCCCCACGCTCGTCAGGTCCAGCACCACGCCGACCCGCACCGGGGCCGCCGACGCAACCGCTGGCGGCGATGCAACGGCAACGGCGGTGCTCCAAAGCGTGAGCAAAGTGACGAGGACGAGGACGAGCCTTGCTGCCGGCCACACCATGCGCACGCGCGGTGGCATTCTTCCCTACTAATTCGGTGTAGTTTACTGTGTCCGTCCGTGGATACGGTAGGACTGTACTCCTACATCATGTATATATACTGTCCGCCGTCTACGTATGCTGTGTGTATGCACCGCGCGGGGAGCGACGTGAAACAGTGGCAATGGTGGCCGGCGGCGAAATTTCCTTGGTAATCCTCCTCATCCTCGGGCGAAATTTCCTGTATGCAAGAAAGTTCTCTAGAAATGCAGCGAAAGTCTGAAAGTGTGTCTCTCTCCCTCTCTCTGTCTCTTGACTCAGCCTCAAGAAGTCACTTCGGTGCAAAGGCAAGAAGCATGGCGCCATAGGAAAGGCGCCCTCAGCTGCTTGATGGATCATCTTCGGTCTCTTGGCTTGTCCTCACAATTCGGCGAGTGTGTCCAGACAGCGGCAGGCATGTGGGTTTCGACGAGGTTTCTGGTGCCAGTGTCAACTGTCAGGTACGTAGTAGAATGTTCGCTAGGGTAACTGAAGCATAGATAAGGAGAAAAAATAACGACGGCCGCAAGAATGGACATAGATCCTTGCTGCATTAGTAGCAGAACCGAAATCCCAGTGTCCGCGTGGGCTTCACGGAGGTCGTAAGTACTACGTGGCACACGCATTTTCCGAATAGGGGCGATGGCGAAGGTCGAGGACGACTAATGGTGACTTGAGGCTAGAGAACAACCGAGGCATCTTCACAGTTTCATACATGCAGTAAATGAAACACCGACGGTTTTGTGTACATCTTGATGCAGACTTGCTCTGTCTCTTTTGATCCATGGCCAGCAAGGATTTGTCTCCTACCTAGCTGCTAGCTCCAGTTTCGTGTATAATTCTCCGGACGACCAGCTGGGCGTAGATTTTGTTTGTGAAATTGATGGCATGGGTTTATCGATCCTTGCTAAACCAATTACCTTTTTGTGTCTGTGGATAATTACCTTGCAAGACCGATGTCTATGTGTGCGTTCTCCTGGCTGTTGTATTATAATAAAATAAAACATTAAAACCAAGCTACCTACGAGCCGTTCGATCACACTAGGGCATGTTTGGTAGCCCGCATTAGGGCCAATCAGGCTAAATCGGGCCATGAAATGTGTGTTTGGTTGCATACGGGGTGGGCTGGCTCGCATGAGCATGAAGCTTAAAGCAGTTTCTAGCGAGGCAGGCTTAGTGCGGCACAAGGTCGCACATGCGGGAGCAACCCGAAAATGAGGGGGGATGGCGGGAGATGGACCGATGGCGAAGGTCGAGGTCGACTAATGGTGACTTGAGGCTAGAGAACAACCGAGGCATCTTCGCAGTTTCATACATGCAGTAAATGAAACACCGACGGTTTTGTGTACATCTTGATGCAGACTTGCTCTGTCTCTTTTGATCCAACGCCATGGAAATGCAGTCGTGCTCGTGCCTCTCCCTCCCCACGCTCGTCAGGTCCAGCACCACGCCGACCCGCACCGGGGCCGCCGACGCAACCGCTGGCGGCGATGCAACGGCAACGGCGGTGCTCCAAAGCGTGAGCAAAGTGACGAGGACGAGGACGAGCCTTGCTGCCGGCCACACCATGCGCACGCGCGGTGGCATTCTTCCCTACTAATTCGGTGTAGTTTACTGTGTCCGTCCGTGGATACGGTAGGACTGTACTCCTACATCATGTATATATACTGTCCGCCGTCTACGTATGCTGTGTGTATGCACCGCGCGGGGAGCGACGTGAAACAGTGGCAATGGTGGCCGGCGGCGAAATTTCCTTGGTAATCCTCCTCATCCTCGGGCGAAATTTCCTGTATGCAAGAAAGTTCTCTAGAAATGCAGCGAAAGTCTGAAAGTGTGTCTCTCTCCCTCTCTCTGTCTCTTGACTCAGCCTCAAGAAGTCACTTCGGTGCAAAGGCAAGAAGCATGGCGCCATAGGAAAGGTGCCCTCAGCTGCTTGATGGATCATCTTCGGTCTCTTGGCTTGTCCTCACAATTCGGCGAGTGTGTCTAGGCAGCGGCAGGCATGTGGGTTTCGACGAGGTTTCTGGTGCCAGTGTCAACTGTCAGGTACGTAGTAGAATGTTCGCTAGGGTAACTGAAGCATAGATAAGGAGAAAAAATAACGACGGCCGCAAGAATGGACATAGATCCTTGTTGCATTAGTAGCAGAACCGAAATCCCAGTGTCCGCGTGGGCTTCACGGAGGTCGTACGTACTACACGCATTTTCCGAGTAGGGGGGGCGATGGCGAAGGTCGAGGACGACTAATGGTGACTTGAGGCTAGAGAACAACCGAGGCATCTGTGTACATCTTGATGCAGACTTGCTCTGTCTCTTTTGATCCATGGCCAGCAAGGATTTGTCTCCTACCTAGCTGCTAGCTCCAGTTCCGTGTATAATTCTCCGGACGACCAGCTGGGCGTAGATTTTGTGTAGCCCGCATCAGGGCCAATCAGGCTAAATCGGGCCATGAAATGTGTGTTTGGTTGCATACGGGGTGGGCTGGCTCGCATGAGTATGAAGCTTAAAGCAGTTTCTAGCGAGGCAGGCTTAGTGCGGCACAAGGTCGCACATGCGGGAGCAACCCGAAAATGAGGGGGATGGCGGAGATGGAAATCCCAAATTTCTCGGTCACCACTACCTCTTGGACAACCACTTCCTCTAGCCTCACCACCGGTGACGACGGCGGCGACTCAGATCTGTGCAAGAGGCGGCGGCGGACACGGCAGCAGCACTATCCGGCTGCAGGAGCTGGTGCTCCCCTTTCCGTTGGCCACCCTCGGGTCGTCCTTGCCTCACCCATGGCCCCCACTTCGTCATCCTCGCCTCCGATGCCGGTAAGCTACAGCCCTGTCAGGACCCCGATTCCAAGTCACATCGACCTAGCCGGTAACACCTCATATCACTTTGCGGCCTCACGCACGGTATTCCCACGGTGTCGCCTTACCATGGCCCGGGACCGTTTACGCCTTTGGCTCACGATATGATAGTGACGCTAGCATCCACATGAAAAAGAACCCGGCCGACATGGCTAGTCGTGAACCCAAAGCGGCGCTAACCTATGGGGACAGGCATACATGAATCACATCGAGCATGTCGGTCATCAACGTATAAATTCGGGCTGTAGCACTGGGCTAACAGGACTCCGTATTCGGGCTGTAGCAGCAGGCAGGACTCGAATAACACCGCGTGACATTTCCCGAAGGGACGACATAGGAACGAAGTGAAACACATGCCGCCAGTCAAGTGTCCAAGCAGTAGTGCTAGGCTAGCAGGACTCCGGTGAACCGGGCTGTAGCGGACTACTATCGCTCAGAAGCACGAGACTACATTTCCCCATATGAGAGGCTGCCGAGGATAAACAACTAGTTTGTCGGATCCCACACATACCAAGCATTTCAAACATACACACAATATGCTCAATATGTGTAAATACGACGTGGCATCATAACATAACTCTAAGACTCAAATATTTATTCATTAGGCTCCGAGGAGCGAGATATTACAAACATGGGTCTCATGACCCAACACTCAGAGCATACAAGTCAAAGCACAAGCGGAAGCTAATCATGTCTGAGTACAGACAACTATAAATGAAAAAGGCTGAGAAGCCTGACTATCTACCAGATCCTGCCAAGGCACAAGATCGTAGCTGAGGTAACAAGCTAAACGTCGAAGTCCAAGCGGAACTACTAGCGAGACTGACGTCTCTCTGCAAAACATAAAATAAGCAAACGTGAGTACAATTGTACTCAGCAAGACTTACATCAGACCTAACTACATATGCATCATTATCAAAAGGGGGTGGTGGAGTTTGACTGCAGCAAGCCAGCTTTGACTCGGTGGCTATCCTGAACTACGACTGCAAGTAACTCTTTTGAGGTGGCGCACACGAGTCCACATATTCACCATATCAATACACCACTATGGACCCGCTCCCGTCTCCCTACGAGAACGCCATCCATAGCACTCACGCTTATCTTGCGCATTTTAGAGTATCCACTTTCACTTGTCTATGAACTGATATAGGCAACCCGAAGTCCTTTTCATGGACACGGCTATTCAATAGATCATATTAAACCCTGCAGGGTGTACTTCTTCACACACGCCACCACTTACCGCCGTTTACCGACATGTACTCGGCAACCTTCAAGCGGAAGCCCAACGTGGGTGTCGGCCACGGCCTACCTAAACACACAAGTCCCTAGTCCAGGTTTATCGCCTATTCGGGTTCCATCCGCAGGAGTCCGCCGAGGTTTCCCATACAGCCCCGAACGATGTGTGTAGGGTTCCCGAGACACCAAACGGGCGAATCGGTACACAGACCCACGGTGCCTACCGCAACACAACCCACCCCTAAGGTCAGCGCTATGGGCGCCCCCAAAGATGCTACAAACACCGAAACTACTTGCAACTCCCTGACCGAGGACAAGGGTGGTTAAGAAGCCGAGAGGGTCAATTAAGGATCCCAATGCGTGGTAGTAACTGTTTCATGGATCACAAACACAGGACTCAGTTCCTGAGGACGGCTGCAATGAGACAACCCACCATGTACTCCTACATGGCCTCTCACCGCTACCTTTACCAAATCGTGTTCACACACTTAGCTCACACACAGTAGGACCTGTTCACACAACCATTCCAATTCATTCCCGATGAATCAGACCTGACTCAACTCTAAGCAAGAGCAGTGCATGACAAACAAGCATGAATGAGTAGGCACAACAGGGCTCAAACAACTCCTACTCATGCTAGTGGGTTTCATCTAATTACTGTGGAATGACAGGTCATGCAGAGGATAAAGGGGTTCAGCTACCGCAGCAAGTGACACATGAGTCGTTGTTGTCCTAATGCAGTAAAATAGAGCAGGAGCGAGAGAGTGGGATTATATCGGAATGAACAAGGGGTTTTGCTTGCAGCACTTCAAGATAATATAGTTCTTCATCGGTGTCATCGAATAATCATCGCTTCGATGCGTCCGTCATCGAGGGGACAATTACCGGCAAACAAGAGAGAACACAATCAATGCAATGCACATCACATGAATGACATGTCATGTTAAGGTACTGAATTCACCTAATGCAACAGTAATCCAAGTTAGTTGAAGTGGGATTCAAACAAGGTTGAACTCCAACTCCAAATGCTATTTCATAAATTACCCTAATCATGATTCATCCTATTCAGAGAGGTTAACTTGCTTAAATATGCATGAAAATGCCATAAACAGATTCTTCATATTTTTCTGATCATTTTTCATATATAAATTATTTCAATCCGAGTTACGGTTGAATTTCTATGATTTATTGAAGTTTAGAGTATTTTTCGAAATTCCTGAATTAAACTAAATCCGAAATGATTATGGCGTCGGCACCACGTCGAGTGACGTCATCAAGTCAACTGGGGCGGTCCAGGTCAAACTGGCAAGGGTCCCACGTGTCGAGTAATTAGCTTAACTAACTTTTAGTTAAAACTAAACCTAATTATTTAACAGTGGGGCCCCACCGTCATTGACTCAGAAAGTCAACCAGGCCCACCGTGGTCAAATTCCACGTTGGCTGCCAGCGTTTAACCGCCGGCGAGCCCGACGCGGCGGGCGAGAGTGGTTTTTGCCACTCTGGCGACCAAATGGCCCGCGGAGGGCAACTAGGAGGAGCTGGGGAGGAGCCGAAGCTATTGGTGGAGTTAGCCGGGTCGGGTGGCGGGATCGGCGCCGCGACGTGTTTGGCGGCGGCCGAGCTCGGGCGAGTTCGCACGTCGCTAGGAGACACGGCAGGAGGTGCGGAGGGTGCTGCGAGTTCCAGGTGCTGCGGTGAGCCCAGGTGGGGTTGGCTTGAGCCATTGAGGCTCTAGCCACGCCGGGCGACGAGGCACGGCGGCGGCGAAGCCGCCATGGTGGAAACGGTGGCTAGAGGAGGAGAACGAGTCGGGGAAGAGGGGGGAAGACGGAGGAGCTCACGGCGGGTGCGGCGATGGCATCGGCGAGCTCGGGGAGGCACCGGAGCCGACGAATCGGGCGACGGCACCAAGGGTCGAGGAGGGGAAAACGGCGGGCGGCGCCTCGGGCTTCTCCGGTCGCGTGTGATGGCGGGGAGGGCGAGGATGGAGTGGCGGAGCTGGTGGGCTAGTTGGGGGAGCGAGGGAGGCCCTGTGGCCGCGGTGGTGGCGAGCGGCGGCGACGAGCTCCGCTCGGTCGCGTGAGGGAGAGGGCCAGAGGAGGGGAGAGGCCACGAGCGAGGGAGAAAGGGATCGGTGGGGGTGCGTGGCGTTCGGGGAAGCGTCTAGGGGGAGGAGGAGGCAGCCAGGCAGGGAGGAGGTGGCCGGCGTGCGGCGTCGACACGCCTCTGCCTACTGGCAGAGGTTGAAGACGGTGGGGGGGAGTTGGGCTGGGCCTCAGCCACAGTGCTGGGCCTCATGGGGCGCCAGGTAGGCTGCAGGTAAGTTATTCCCTCTCTCTCCTATTTCTGTTTTCTATTTATTTTTGGTATGTTTTGAATTAGTAAAAATACTAACTTATTTTGTAAAATCCTGACAACAATTGTGGGCACTATTTGAATTATTTCCAACAGCCCTCAACTGTTTTCAGAAGTATTGAAACATCTTAAATTATTTATAAGCATTAAATGCTCCAATTCAAATACTTTAAAAATTAGTCCAATGACCAAATATGTCATGAATAATGTGCATCACCCTGGTTATGTTTTAAAGCATTTTTCCGAATACGATGAACATTTTTGAAGTCCATTTGGTTCATTGAAAAATATTTCTTAGTTGAACCTATTTGAATTGTTTTTGGTGCTAGGGCTTGGTCATCCCCATTTCAAATTTCCATGAAATTAAACATGATGCATGGATGCAATGCCACTGGTTACAAGCAAGCTCTAGGGCTGATCTGGGGCTGTGACAGCTCACCCCCACTAAACAAGAATCTCGCCCCGAGATTCAAGACGTGAGGCAAGAGGAAAAGGGAGGTCACAAACTATCACAATCTTCATGATCCATTTGCCCTTCTCGAAGATGTTGATTCATTCCATCATCTTAGTCTTGACGTCTTCGAGATCTTCACCCGGCACGTCAACAGAAAGAAGGGGGAAACCTTACATGATTCGATCTTCACGAAGATCAAGTAAACATGATCGACTCACGGACTGAGACGGTGACATATCTCGAGTTGAACACAAAACACATCGAGAGGGATGGAAGAACAACAACGAGGTTTGATTAGTGGGCAACAATTCCATGCTTAGAAAGATGGTGGATGGTGTCAAGGTGGCGAGGAAATATTTACCATGATCCCGTAACGGGCACCTCGGAAAGGGTGACGCAAAGAACTATTCCCTTAAGTGGCAAAAAGAATTACTTTTGATCCATAGATCATTGGAACTCTTTATACCAGCCTAAGGCAATTCACAGCGATCATTTGGCGGAGTGCAAAGGAATGGTACACCCGGACTAGAATGGATGATGTGGACTACCTTGTTGAAGACAACGCAATGGATGATTTTTGCTTATCGTCGGAGGTGGAGGGGACCCATGGTAAGTCCACTTTTGAGGATGATCCTAGACATCAATTAATGAGAGGGCAGCCCATGGAAATTGGCACAATGGGGTGCAAGCTGGGAACAAGATACAACTGTTAGAATGTTCCAACCATCATATCTGCCTGAGATTCAGATCCGATTGGTGATGGGATACTTCAGACTCAGCATGTCTGAACAGGAAAGGTTTCACACAAATCGACGAGATGGCGTTGCGAGATTCTCGGGAGGTGAACTAAGGTAGCAAGCTCCAAAACATGAGCGGGTTCTGCTACAAACAGGTGAACACGTTGTCCTAGACAAGCATGACCACATAGTAGTCTTATAATAAAACACTACCGAGTTCAGGTGGGGCACCATCAACAAGGATATCGAAGTCGTGTGCATGAACTAGTATCCGCACCTCAACTCCTTTTCCTTGAACAAATCAATCAGTGGCTTGGTGTGCTAGGGATACATACGGAATGAAGATGATCAGTCTATCAAACCGTAGAATACTTTGCACATGCATGACTGACTTGGGATGATTCCACAGGAGGCAAACAAGCTTTTTCGAATCCACGGCGACAACTTACATCAAATGTACGTGAGTTCGAGGAAGTCACTTCTTTCATCCAAGCATAGGCTTCATGAACGGCACACGGAGAAATGCTTACACAAATTTCCAACACTAGGTTGATGTTCAACATGACTCATGGGGGAGACAAAATGCTACTGATGGGCTCAACAGCAACTCATCGGAATTTCCATATCACTGGACTTCCACCATCATGTGAACACGGTGATAGCATTGGTCAGACCAAAAGATATAATGGTGTATGCTCGAGGGATCAACCACGAGTAAGACAACATTACGAGCATCGTTGGTACTGATTTGATTTGACGATATCCCACACTCAAATCAAAGGATTGATAAGACAATAGGTCCAGCAACTGATCACAGGGACCAATCGATGAAAATATCATCTTTCCTCAACACACACTACACAAGAATATCCCTTCGAAACGAACTAAGTTAGGCAAGCTTTTATCTCCCAACTCTCCAAGTTGTTGTCTAGCTTAACCAACTAGCTTAGGGATATCCAACACCGATTCTTGGAGAAAGGGTGGTTCACAAGAAACCAACTTGATCACGAGCCCAACATAACAGTCAGGAAACAACCCGGTAACACTTCCAAGAAGATATTTGGAAAGTCACGAACCACCGGTATGTTACTAAGCTCGAGAACAATCTTGCTTTTGAGACAAGATGATATGATCAGATGAGTGAGGACTTGACAAGATTCTAACTCATCAATCGAAGTGTGCACCAGAAATAAGGACTAGGTAGCACGATCAATCTTAGGACGATGATTCAATAACCAACACGCTAAGAATGAGAGTATTGTCCATTAACTACCAAGCAACGAGTTGCTCGGAATATTGATTTCACACATCACAATTCACTTGTCGGCATTCCGGTTACAACAACACGAGGACCGAGGAATGAATGATGATGGTGAGAAGTATCACTGCGTCAAAATCCATAAGAGATGGTGCAATTCCTATGATATTCTTGGCATAAATAGAGTAATACTCCAAGGTAGAGCAGAGCAGAAGCTGGATTGGCATTTTAATCTGCGGAATACAACTGCTTTGACCCAATCCTGGATATGGATGGGGTACTGGAGTTTGTTTCTCCTAATCATTCCGGAATAGAATGGCTTGACGGACCACATGAGTAATAAGCATCGATAACCGAATGTACACATACCCTTGACTATCAATTGATCGACGAGGATCAGAGTACAACTAAAGAGGAGCAACTCGAGGAGCATATAACTTTCTGAGTTGTGGATGCACAGATTAGTATGTCGAGCAAGCTTAACATTTCTTCCGGATAATCCATGCAGAAAAGGTAGAACTGGCAGAGTCACAATATGAATGGAGTACTCCTCAAGAGCACTCTTATCGTGATGTTTTGGTTCAACAAGGAACTTCTGCCATAAGTGGCTCGTAGTAGTTGGAAGAAGGAAATACCACGGACCTCGAGGACTATCGCAAGGTTACTAATATCCTAAAGGCACTAGCAATTACTAACAACAGGGAGTAAGTAGGATGAATCTCGGATTCAGAAACTCAGGAGTAGAATACCTACTACCAAATGGCGTCACGGGATGCTTTCGAAAGTGATGGCCAGAATCATCACACTGGGGATACAAAAGCATTGCTAAATTGCTAGGTGACTTCCTAAACACCTAAGGTCATAATAATAATTCCAACATATATGTCAAGGCAATAAATTACCTCAACGCACCGGTTAGTGTGCCTATTCTGACCAAAAGGACATCGGGAACAGAAAGAAAGGATTTGCAAACGCATCAGACTATTTAGAGACCTGGGATGACTCGGACAGCATAACGGCTGTAAATGCTCAAAATGATTTGAGACATCCTACAAAAATGGTGGCATAACCACTCAACAACATCATAACAAGATTCTGAGGTCAACAGTTATCATACAGAAATAGTAGGAACTGAACTGGGGATTAAACCCACAATCTTATAGGTCTATGGATTAGTAACACGTCATCCTGATAGATAGATGAGAAGCCTAGTTCTTAACCCCGTAGAAAGAAGAAGATGACTCAGATCAGAAGGCCATGAGGTATAAGGAGTAAAAAGAGCCTTACGTTCCTTCCACAATCAATTCCCTTACATAACTAAAGCATTTCTAGACACAACTTCGACCAGTTTGGCTTGGTAATCCTCTGAGCAATCGAGCTCGATACCAACGCTGTCGGACCCGATTCCAAGTCACATCGACCTAGCCGTAACACCTCATTTCACTTTGCGGCCTCACGACGGTATTCCCACGGTGTCGCCTTACCATGGCCCGGGACCGTTTATGCCTTTTGGCTCACGTATATGATAGTGTCGCTAGCATCCACATGACAAAGAACCGGGCCGACATGGCTAGTCGTGAACCCAAAGCGGCGCTAACCTATGGGGACAGGCATACATGAATCACATCGAGCATGTCGGTCATCAACGTATAAATTCGGGCTGTAGCATTTGGGCTAATCGGACTCCGTATTCCGGCTGTAGCAGGCTAGGCAGGACTCGAATAACACCGCGTGACATTTCCCGAAGGACAGACATAGGAACGGTGAAACACATGCCGCCCAGTCAAGTGTCCAAGCAGTAGTGCTAGGCTAGCAGGACTCGTGAACCGGGCAGTAGCGGACTACTATCGCCGAAGCACGAGACTACATTTCCCCATATGAGAGGCTGCCGAGGATAAACAACTAGTTTGTCGGATCCCACACATACCAAGCATTTCAAACATACACACAATATGCTCAATATGTGTAAATACGACGTGGCATCATAACATAACTCTAAGACTCAAATATTTATTCATTAGGCTCCGAGGAGCGAGATATTACAAACATGGGTCTCATGACCCAACACTCGAAACATACAAGTCAAAGCACAAGCGGAAGCTAATCATGTCTCGAGTACGCACAACTATAAATGAAAAAGGCTGAGAAGCGACTATCTACCGATCCTGCCAAGGCACAAGATCGTAGCTGAGGTAACAAGCTAAACGTCAAGTCCAAGCGGAACTACTAGCGAGACCGACGCCTCTCTCGCAAAACATAAAATAAGCAAGCGTGAGTACAATTGTACTCAGCAAGACTTACATCGACCTAACTACATATGCATCATTATCAAAAGGGGTGGTGGAGTTTGACCGCAGCAAGCCAGCTTTGACTCGGTGGCTATCCCGAACTACGATTGCAAGTAACTCTTTTGAGGTGGCGCACACGAGTCCACATATTCACCATATCAATACACCACTATGGACCCGCTCCCGTCTCCCTCACGAGAACGCCATCCATAGCACTCACGCTTATCTTGCGCATTTTAGAGTATCCACTTTCACTTGTCTATGAACTGATATAGGCAACCTGAAGTCCTTTTCATGGACACGGCTATTCAATAGATCATATTAAACCCCGCAGGGTGTACTTCTTCACACACGCTTTCACCACTTACCGCCGTTTACACGACATGTACTCGGCAACCTTCAAGCGGAAGCCCAACGTGGGTGTCGGCCACGGCCTACCTAAACACACAAGTCCCTAGTCCAGGTTTATCGCCTATTCGGGTTCCATCCGCAGGGAGTCCGGCCGAGGTTTCCCATACAGCCCCGAACGATGTGTGTAGGGTTCCCGAGACACCAAACGGGCGAATCGGTACACCGGGCCACGGTGCCTACCGCAACACAACCCACCCCTAAGGTCAGCGCTATGGCGGCCCCAAACATGCTACAAACACCGAAACTACTTGCAACTCCCTGATGAGGACAAGGGTGGTTAAGAAGCCGAGAGGGTCAATTAAGGATCCCAATGCGTGGTAGTAACTGTTTCATGGATCACAAACACAGGACTCAGTTCACGAGGACGGCTGCAATGAGACAACCCACCATGTACTCCTACATGGCCTCTCACCGCTACCTTTACCAAATCGTGTTCACACACTTAGCTCACACACAGTGGGACCTGTTCACACAACCATTCCAATTCATTCCCGATGAATCGACCTGACTCAACTCTAAGCAAGAGCAGGCATGACAAACAAGCATGAATGAGTAGGCACAACAGGCTCAAACAACTCCTACTCATGCTAGTGGGTTTCATCTAATTCTTGTGGAATGACAGTCATGCAAGAGGATAAAGGGTTCAGCTACCGCAGCAAGTGACACATGAGTCGTTGTTGTCCTAATGCAGTAAAATAGAGCAGGAGCGAGAGAGTGGGATTATATCGGAATGAACAAGGGGGTTTTGCTTGCCTGGCACTTCTGAAGATAATATAGTTCTTCATCGGTGTCATCGAATAATCATCGCTCGATGCGTCGCTCACCGAGGGGGGACAATTACCGGCAAACAAGAGAGAACACAATCAATGCAATGCACATCACATGAATGACATGTCATGTTAAGGTACTGAATTCACCTAATGCAACAGTAATCCAAGTTAGTTGAAGTGGGATTCAAACAAGGTTGAACTCCAACTCCAAATGCTATTTCATAAATTACCCTAATCATGATTCATCCTATTCAGAGAGGTTAACTTGCTTAAATATGCATGAAAATGCCATAAACAGATTCTTCATATTTTTCTGATCATTTTTCATATATAAATTATTTCAATCCGAGTTACGGTTGAATTTCTATGATTTATTGAAGTTTAGAGTATTTTCTGAAATTCCCTGAATTAAACTAAATCCAGGAAATGATTATGGCGTCAGCACCACGTCAGGGTGACGTCATCAAGTCAACTGGGGCGGTCCAGGTCAAACTGGCAGTGGGTCCCACGTGTCAGAGTAATTAGCTTAACTAACTTTTAGTTAAAACTAAACCTAATTATTTAACAGGGCTGGGCCCCACCTGTCATTGACTCAGGAAAGTCAACCAGGGCCCACCCGTGGTCAAATTCCACGTTGGCTGCCGGCGTTTAACCGCCGGCGAGCCCGACGCGGCGGGCGAGAGTGGTTTTTGCCACTCTGGCGACTAAATGGCCCATGGAGGGCAACTAGGAGGAGCCGGGAGGAGCCGGCTATTGGTGGAGCTAGCCGGGTCGGGTGGCGGGATCGGCGCCGGCGACGTGTTTGGCGGCGGCCGAGCTCGGGCGAGTTCGGGCACGCGTCGCTAGGAGACACGGCAGGAGGTGCGGAGGGTGCTGCGAGTTCCCGGTGCTGCGGTGAGCCTGTGAGGTGGGGTTGGCTTGAGCCATTGAGGCTCTAGCCACGCCGGCGACGAGGCACGGCGGCGGCGAGCTTCGGCCGCGGTGGAAACGGTGGCTAGAGGAGGAGAACGAGTCGGGGAAGAGGGGGAGACGACAGAGGAGCTCACGGCGGGTGCGGCGATGGCATCGGCGAAGCTCGGGAGGCACCGAGCCGACGAATCAAGCGACGGCGATCAAGGGTCCGAGGAGGGAAAACGGCGGGCGGCGCCTCGGGGCTTCTCGGTCGCGTGTGATGGCGGGAGGGCGAGGATGGAGTGGCGGAGCTGGTGGGCTAGTTGGGGAGCGAGGAGGCCATGTGGCGCGGTGGTGGCGGCGGGCGGCGAGCTCCCGCCGGTCAGCGTGAGGGAGAGGGCCGAGGAGGGAGAGGCCACGAGCGAGGGAGAAAGGGATCGGTGGGGGTGCGTGGCGTTCGGGAAGGCGTCTAGGGGAGGAGGAGGCAGCCAGCAGGGGAGGAGGTGGCGGCGTCGGCGTCGACACGCCCGCCTCTTGGCGAGAGGTTGAAGACGGTGGGGGAGTTGGGCTGGGCCTCAGCCACGATCTTTGGCCTCATGGGGCGCCAGGTAGGCTGCAGTAAGTTATTCCTCTCTCTCTATTTCTGTTTTCTATTTATTTTTGGTATGTTTTGAATTAGTAAAAATACTAACTTATTTTGTAAAATCCGACAACAATTGTGGGCACTATTTGAATTATTTCCAACAGCCCTCAATTGTTTTCGTAAGTATTGAAACATCTTAAATTATTTATAAGCATTAAATGCTCCAATTCAAATACTTTAAAATTAGTCCAATGACCAAATATGTCATGAATAATGTGCATCACCCTGGTTATGTTTTAAAGCATTTTTCGATACGATGAACATTTTTGAAGTCCATTTGGTTCATTGAAAAATATTTCTTAGTTGAACCTATTTGAATTGTTTTTGGTGCTAGGGCTTGGTCATCCCCATTTCAAATTTCCATGAAATTAAACATGATGCATGGATGCAATGCCACTGGTTACAGGCAAGCTCTAGGGCTGATCTGGGGCTGTGACAAGCCCCTCTCCCGCATGTTAGGTCGGTTGTTAGGATCGATCTCCCCATGCTCAACGGACCCTCGATGTCGACTAGGTTATGGACGCACGGATGAGGCTGGTAGTTCAGGCAGCAGGACTAATTGCCGTGATTCAGGCATGGGTCATGTTCATGCACAGGAGAGTTGTTCGTCGTGATGAGAGACCTATCATCAGTTATGCTCCAATGCTTATGCGGGAGAGGAAGAGGATCGTCAATCTAAACTACATTTACAACTGCGACACAGAGGCCCTATGGATGCTTTGAATGAAAAGAGCACCATTTGCCAGACTTGTCCAGACCTTCAGGAGCATGGGGCTGCTACAAGATAGCATCCACACCAGTGTGGGAGAGCACGTGGTCATGTTCCTCCATGTTGTTGGTCATAACCAGAGATTCAGGGTTATACACAACACGTTCAGGAGATCAATGGAGACCATCTCAAGATACTTCAAGCAAGTGATCTATTTTGTTGGGGAGCTCAGAGGAGAGATGATCAAGTCATCAACTGGTCGGACTCCTACCAAGATTCGCACTAGACCAAGATGGTATCCCTACTTCAAGGTGAGCACTAACAATATATGTGCTTCATGGCTTGATATGCTTGTATTGTTCTGAAGGAAATATGCCCTAGAGGCAATAATAAAGTTGTTATTTTATATTTCCTAATATCATGATAAATGTTTATTATTCATGTATTAACCGGAAACTTGATACATATGTGGATACATAGACAAAACAAAGTGCCCCTAGTATGCCTCTACTTGACTAGCTCATTACTCAAAGATGGTTATGTTTCCTGATCATAGACATGTGTTGTCATTTGATGAACGGGATCACATCATTAGAGAATGATGTGATGGAAAAGACCCATTCGTTAGGTTAGCATAATGATCGTTAAGTTTTATTGCTATTGCTTTCTTCATGACTTATACATGTTCCTCTGACTATGAGATTATGCAAGTCCCAAATACTGGAGGAACACCTTGTGTGCTATCAAACGGCACAATGTAACTGGGGATTATAAAGATACTCTACAGGTGTCTCCAAAGGTGTTTGTTGGGTTTGCATGGATCAAGATTAGGATTTGTCACTCCGTGTATCGGAGAGGTATCTCTGGGCCCTCTCGGTAATGCTCATCACTATAAACCTTGCAAGCAATGTGACTAATGAGTTAGTTACGGGATGTTGCATTACGGAACAAGTGAAGGGACTTGCCGATAACGAGATTGAACTAGGTATGAAGATACCAACGGTCGAATCTCGGGCAAGTAACATACCAATGATAAAGGGAACAACGTATGTTGTTGTGCGGTTTGACCGATAAAGATCTTGGTATAATATGTAGGAGCCAATATGAGCATCCAGGTTCCGCTATTGGTTATTGTTCAGAGATGTGACTCGATCATGTCTACATAGTTCTCGAACCCGTAGGATCCGCACGCTTAACGTTCGATGACGATTTGTATTATGAGTTATGTGTTTTGGTGATTGAAGTTTGTTCGGAGTCACGGATGAGATCACATACATGACGAGGAGTCTCTAAATGGTCGAGAGGTAAAGATTCATATATTGGAAGGTTATATTCGGACATCGGAATGGTTTCAAGTGATTCGGACATTTTTCTGGAGTACCGAGGGGTTACCGGAACCCCCCGGGGATGTTTTGGGCCAACATGGGCCTAAGGGAGAGAGAGGGAAGCCCGCGGGGGGTTGCCGCCCCCCTCCTATGGAGTCCGAATAGGACAAGGATGGCGCGCCACACCCTCAGCGCACCACACCCTCAGATAACAAATTTTTTTATTTTTTTTCAAAACTAGTAATGGCGCATCAGGGGATAGTGCGCCATTACTAGTTTTAACTAGTAATGGCACACCACACCCTCGGTGCGCCACTACTAACAATTTTTTTTACTTTTTTTTTCAAAACTAGTAACGGCGCACCTGGGGATTGTGCGCCGTTACTAGTTTAACTAGTAATGGCGCACCACACCCACGGTGCGCCATTAGTAACTTTGACCAAAAATTCCACCGAATGCACCAACCCCCCTCCCCCCGGACCGCCTTTTCAGTTTAAAAAAAATAAACGAAAATGATGGAAATGTCAAAAAAAAAAGAAAATAGGTTTTCCATGTGATATGTGGTATACTTGTTGGGAAAATTTACAAATATGAATTTCGACTTTATTTGCAAAATCTCTCTAAAATTTATAAAATGGGCATAACTTTTGCATACGAACTCGGATTAAAAAAAATTATATGAAAAATCATCTACTCGAAAAGTTACATCCGAATTCAACTGGGGGAGCCCCATTGAAGATTTTTAGAATCCCCAAAAACCTAATAGAAAAAAGATACGGGGCTTTTAAGATCTAGAGGGGGAAAAATGGAAAACATTTCAAACTTAGTAGTGGCGCACCATTTGCTAGGTGCGCCACTAGTAATAGAAAAAAAATAGTTTCGAATTTTTTTTTTTGGAAAAAATATTCAAAATATGATACGTAATATGAACGGAAGTTTGAAATATTGTTTCAAAATTTGATCACACTCATGAACATGAACAAAGTCCTAGACATCAACAAGGCTTAATAGGATTGATATGCTAGATATATCAACAAGTGCGTGTTAAGTGAGCTGGTGCCGGGGTTGGATAGAACTCTGAAGTTAAGCGTGCTTGAGCTGGAGTAGTGTGAGGATGGGTGACCTTTCAGGAAGTTTGACCATGGAGTGCGATTTGACTTGAGATTATGCATATTGACCCGAGATTAAGCCTTAGTGACCCGAGATTAAGAAAAAAAGAAAAAAAAATTGAAAAAAATTTCTGAAAAAAATTTGAAAAAAAATTGTTAGTAACGGCGCACTTCTATCTGGTGCGCCATTACTAAGTCAGATAGTAATGGCGCACCTCTAGGCATAGTAATGGCGCACCAGGGGTGCACCATTACTAAAAATTACTAGTGGTGTGATGCTAGTGGCGCACCAGTAGTGTGCCATTAATGGCCAAAACAGGTGCGCCACTAGCGAGCCTTTTCCTAGTAGTGATGCCCCCACGACGAGTTGTCAGTACGGCCCGCAGGCGGCGGGCCCTACCTGCCAGCGAGCTACCCTAAGGCGGCATGAACGGACCAGTCGGCGTATGGGGAGGCCAGCTCCCAACAGTCGGCCCTCCCCTTCCCTCGGAGTTTGTGCACCATTAACCAGATAAGACGGGGTGAGGCTACAGTGAACGCTCGCCAGGCGGCGGCACTGTAGCCACGTCTGCCCCGACCAAGCCCTCGTCATCAAGGGTAAGGCTACAGTAATGAGCAGCCGACAGGGCCCACCAGGCGGCGGGCTCCAGCGGCCGGCGGAGAAGCCGGTGTCCATAGACACTGACGGTCTGGGTCCATGCCCAGCCGGATTACCATTGTACCCCTGGGGGTAGGCCTATATAAACCTCCCAGGGCACCCATGCAAAGGGTTGATCTCTTAGAATTACACACACCATATAGAGAAAAGAGGAGAGCTAGCCTTGCCTTTTTTTCTTCCTCTAGCCGAACAGATCAAGGAGCCACTTGTAGCTACTTACTGATTTAGTGATCATGCGAAGACCCCGCAGAGCAGGACTAGGGGTGTTATCTCCTAGGAGAGCCCCAAACCTGGGTAAGATTCTCCTGCGTGCATGTCTTCGCCTCATCCCGTTTCCAGGCAACCGCGATGTCTTACTGGCTCCCACTATGATTAGCCATCCTTTAGCATATGTCGCACCTACCACCTGACATTTGGCACCCACCATGAGGCCAGGTGCACCGTCGTCCGAAGACCTGCTCTGGACGGGAACCCTGTTCCTTCCCAACGAGCGTAGCCAGCCCGGCACGCCCGATGGCGCTTGCCCCGACGTGCTGCATGGCGTCGACGCTGCCTGTGCAGCGAGCTGCCTCGCCGATCTTCTCGGCAAGGTCCACCTCTCCAACGAGCCCGCGCAAGACGCGGGTGCAGCCAGCTTCGAGAGCCGCCTCATCGACCTCCTTGGCAAGTTTGACATCGCCAGCGAGCCCACCTCCGACTTGGAGTCGATCGGCTCCACCGACCCGATGCTTGTCGACTCCGACACGGCATCCCTCGACGCCTTCCCCACCAACGTGGTGGTCATCGACGACCCTCTTCCTCGCGCCGATAGTGGCGGCAGCACCGTCATCGAGGCGCTGGTCATAAGTCATGGCGCCGTATCTAGCGCGGACGCCCACGCCACTCTGCAGGCGGCGATACGCGACCTGTCTGCACCCATCCCGGCCGACACCGACGCCGAGACACTGGAGGCCCACCGCCTTGCCCTCATCGAGAACGGCAAGAAGATAGCCTCCATGAGACGCCTCACTGAGGCCTATCAGCGCGAGGTTGATCGTGCCTCCTCCGGCACGCGGCTGCTGGCGGGCCCAGCCGGCTAGGCGCTATCAAGAAGCGCGGCGCAGCCATCGCCAGCATGCTGGGGGACGACCGCCCGGTCTACGCCACACCCCTCAAGAACTTGCGTGCCGCTCAGGCGACATCAGATGAGCTAGAGGGCTTGGATGGTGACGAGCTGCGCTGCATGATGAGGCGCGTCCAACAGCTCATCGACGCGGCCGCTGAACGACAAGAAGCCGGCGCCCGCGCGGAGAGTCCCCCCCCCCCCCCGCCGAGAGCATGACGCGACCTCCCGGACGCCAACAGCAGGCGGTGCCCGCGAGCAAAAAGATAAGAAGCCGGCTGCTAGCCGCAGTCGAACATGCCTCACCATCGAGCGCGACGAAGAAGGCCGCCCATGAGCCGTGAGCGGCGAAGTGACTACTCGCCTCCTCCTCTGCCCCGCAGGGAGAGATATCCCTCCCCGCCGCCTGTTGAGCATCCGACGCTCAACGGCCGTCTGGGCCGCCTCGAAGGAATCAGCGAAAATGATGCCCGCCATCAGATCGACCGCCTGACGTGATCCCTGGCACTAGAAGAGGAAGACGCAGTTGGCCCGCCTTGTTTTGGCCCCTGCATTCGCGACGAGCCCTTCCCCAAAGGGTTCTCGCTCCCCAAAGACACGCCCAAGTACAACGGCTCGTTGAAGCCGGAAGACTGGCTAATCGACTACTCCACCGCAGTCAGCATAGAGAACGACAACATGCGTGTTGCCGTGAAGTACGTCCCCCTCATGCTTCAAGGAACGACACGCACCTGGCTGAACAGACTCAAGCCCTACAGCATCAACAGCTGGATGGATTTGACAGAGGTCTTCATCCGCAACTTCATCAGCACGTACAAGCGGGCGCCTAAGCCACGTCAACTCTCTCTGTGCGTCCAAGGCCCAACCGAGTCTAGTCGCGACTACCTAACGCGCTGGGCCGAGCTCCGCAACTCCTGCGAAGGGGTGCACGAGGTGCAAGTTATAGAGTATTTCACCTCCGGGTGCAGAGAAGGCACCCTCCTCAAGCACCGACTCCTCTGCGACGAGGTTGCCACACTCGACGAGCTGCTGATCATAGCAAACAAGTACGCCACTACCGACTCCTTAATAAAGTCGGAGCTTCTGGTGGACTCCTCTGGAAAGGTGCTCCCTTCGGCTCCTAGAACGCCGGCTGGCGAGACCAATCGGCGCCCGCATCAGAACGACAACAAGCGCAAAGCCCCGATGCCGGCTTCCACCAGCCGGCAAGTGGCAACAGTTGAAGACCAGCAGCCAGAGGGGCAACCCATACCCAAGCGTCAGAAAGGTGGCAAGATGGCTTGGCAGCCGGCTTTCTCCTACGAGCAAACCCTTGATGCCCCTTGAAAGTTCCACAGCGGCGCGAAGCCGTCCAACTACACAACCCGGAAGCGTCATTGGCTCACCCGAATCTCCAAGGGCGAAGGACTGCTGCCCCCTCCGCCTGCTGGCCAACCGCCTCCGGCTCCTCTGCAGCCGGCAGCCCGCCCAGCAGTCGGTGCCATCCAAGACGAGTTCCCTGGAGAGCATGCAGCCTATGTTGTCTTCACGAGCCAAGCTGACAACAGGCGCAGCCGGTGCCGGCAGCACCTAGAAGTCAATGCTGTTGCCTCCAAAGTTCCAGAGTTCATGCATTGGTCCGAGAAGCCCTTCAGCTGGAGCCGGGCTGATTACCCAGAGGTGATGCCTTCTCCGGGTTCCTACGCCATGGTGTTGGATGCCACCTTTGCAACAGAGAGGCAAGCCGCTCGTTTTTCCCAAGTCTTGATTGATGGCGGAAGCAGCATCAACATCTTGTACCGTGACACCATGGAGAAGCTGAACATCAAGACGAAGCAATTCTTGCCCAGTCGGACCGTCTTCCATGGTATTGTTCCCGGCCTTTCATGCCCACCAATCGACAAGATTAAGATAGATGTTCTCTTCGGAGACAAAGACCACTTCCGTCGTGAAGCAGTATGGTTTGAGGTGGTGGATCTAGAGAGACCCTATCACGCTTTACTTGGACGACCTGCCCTGGCCAAGTTCATGGCTATGCCCCACTATGCCTACCTCAAGATGAAGATGCCGAGCACCAAGGGCATCATCACCATAGTCGGAGACTACAAGAAATCATCTGCATGCGCTGCAGCCAGTAGTTGGCTGGCTGAGTCCCTTGTTATTGCTGCTGAGAAAAAGATCCTTGACCGGGTTGTGGCCATGGCCGGCAAGCAGTCGGACCTGTCGTCCGATCCCAAGGAGTCGGAAGCTCATGGGCTCTTTCCAGCTGGCCAAGGAAACAAAGAAGATACCTTTGGACCTGGAACACCCGGAGAGGTTCGCCCTTGTGGGAACAAACCTGTACAGCAAATAGGAAAGCGAGCTCGTCGATTTCCTCTGTGAGAATAGGGATATCTTTGCATGGTCCCCTGAGGACATGCTGGGTGTTCCGACGGATTTCGCCGAGCACAAGCTACATGTACGAGCAGATGCAAAACCAGTCAAGCAACCCCTCCGCCGACTGTCAGAGGAGAAAAGAAGAATTGTTAGTGAAGAGATAGCCCGGCTTCTGGCAGCCGGCTTCATTATGGAAGTGTTCTTTCCAGAGTGGCTTGCCAACCCGGTCCTTGTACTGAAGAAGAACAAGAAGTGGCGCATGTGTATAGATTATACCAGCCTCAACAAAGCTTGCCCCAAAGATTCGTTTGCTTTGCCCCAGATTGATCAAGTGATAGACTCCACAGCCGGATGCGAGGTGTTGAGTTTCTTGGATGCCTACTCAGGATACCATTAGATTAAGTTGGATCCAGCCGACCGCGTGAAGACCGCCTTCATCACACCGTTCAGAGCCTTCTGCTACCTGACTATGACATTCGACCTGAGAAATGCCGGTGCCACTTTTCAGCATTGCATGCAGAAGTGCCTCCTCAAGCAAGTCGGCAGTCTATGTAGACGATATTGTGGTGAAGGTGGAGAAGCGCGACACCCTGCTGGAAGATCTCAATGAAACGTTTGACAACTTGCGCCGCTTTCAGATCAAGCTCAACCCTGAGAAATGCGTCTTTGGGGTACCAGCCGGCCAGCTCCTTGGCTTCCTGGTCTTTGAACGCTGCATTGAGTGCAACTCGGTAAAGATCAAGACCATAGAGAGGATGGAGATTCCCACCCGGCTGCGAGATGTCTAAACTTTCACCGGGTGCTTGGCTCCCCTTAGCCGCTTCATCAGTCGGCTGGGAGAGAAGGCTCTCCCCCTGTACCAACTGATGAAGAAAACCACTGACTTCGAGTGGAATGACCAAGTGGACGAGGCCTTTCACCAGTTGAAGAAGATGTTGACCATGCTGCCTGTCCTGGCGACTCCGACTGACAAAGAGCCCATGCTCCTTTACATTGCCGCAACTAGCCGGGTGTTCAGCACGGTCATCATGGTTCGGCGCCCAGAGGAAGGCTAGGCACAACCAGTCAAGAGGCCTGTGTATTATTTGAGTGAAGTACTGTCGACCTCAAAACATAACTACCCCCACTACCAGAAGATGTGTTACAGCGTGTACTTTGCCGCCAAGAAGCTCAAGCTCTACTTTCAAGAGCACCCCATCACGATCGTTTGCACTGCCCCGCTTGCCGAGATCATGGGCAGCCGGGATGCATCCGGCCGGGTGACCAAGTGGGCCATCGTGCTGGCTCCTTATACCATCTTCTACCAGCCTCGCACCGCCATCAAGTCCCAAGTGCTGGCCGACTTCCTCGTCGACTGGGCCGAGACCCAGTACTTGCCGCCAGCACCTGACTCCACCCATTGGCGGATGCACTTCGATGGATCCAAGATGTGCACCGGTTTGGGAGCCGGCATCGTCCTCACCTCTCCCAAAGGCGACAAGCTCAGATACACATTGCAGATCCATTTCGCCACCTCCAACAATGTGGCCGAGTATGAGGCGCTCATACACGGGCTCCGGCTGGCCAAAGAACTCGGCATCCGCCAGATCCTGTGTTATGGCGAATCAGACTTGGTGGTCAACAGTTGTCCGGCGATTGGGACACCAAGGATGCAAACATGGCAAGCTACCGCTTCCTCGTCCAGCAGCTCAGCAGATACTTTGAAGGGTGCGAGTTCCTTGACGTGCCACGGGCTGACAACAAGCAAGCAGATGCCCTGGCACGAATCGGCTCCACCCGGCAAGCTATACCAACCGGTGTCTCCCTTCAGCACCTCCTCAAGCCGTCTGTCAAGCTATCACCAGAATCAGACTCTATTTTCATGCCAGCTGACCCCGAAGCAGCCGGATCCGGCTTGTGGACCTCAGCAGTCGGCACGGGGACTTTGGCAGGCGGCTCGGGGGCTGCTACAGTCGCACTCGGCCCGGGGACTTCAGAACCCGGCCCGGGGACTGTAGCAGTCGGCACTGGGACTTCCGCAGGCGGCTCGGGGACTTCTATGGCCGCACCCGGCCCGAGGACTTCAGAACCAGGCCCAGGGACTGCAGCAGTCGGCCCGGGGACTTCAACGACACAGCAGGCAGTGGCTGACTCCAACCCACCACCTCCCAGCCCAACCGCCCTAGTCGCAGTAGCCGTATTGGCAATAGAAGAAGTCACAGCTCCATCATGGGCCCAGCCCATCCTCAACTTTCTGGTGAACAGAGAGCTGCCGACTGATGAGATCTTAGCTAGACAAGTTCAACGCCGAGCTGGAGCCTACACAATAGTAAACAGAGAGCTCGTTAGGTGCAGCGTGACTGGAGTCTTCCAGCGCTGCGTTGAGCCAGAGAAGGGTATGGCAAAGATCCTTCCAGGAGGGTGACCTTGTGCTCCGGCTGATCCAGCGAACAGCCGGCCAGCACAAGCTCTCGGCCCCTTGGGAAGGCCCCTTCATCATCAGCAAGGCCTTGGGCAATGACTCCTACTACCTAATCGATGCACAGAAGCCCAAGGAACGCAAGAGAGATGATTCCAGCAAGGAGTCGGAACGCCCATGGAACACCAATCTCCTTCGAAGATTTTACAGTTAATGTAGTATGTACCACGCTATCTTTTGTATTAAGTACAAGACATCAGGTCCTCCGAGGAGCATTCGAGGACTACCCTTTTTATCTATATGATAAGTATTATGCCTATGAATGCATTACTACATTTGTTTTGTCATCCTGCATCGGGTTCGACCAGTTGGCCCGGGGACTTGCCGCCTTGTATTGTGTTAGCGCTACTTGTAGTCAGACAGTAGTGTGCCGGCATCTAAGCCCTCTCTTGCCGAAAGTCGCATCTCGCAGAGCAGCTGTCCGGCTGCCATGAGTCAAAGGCAGGAAATGGTGCCCACACGAAAAATGGCTAAGGACCAATGCGCTTACATAGCCTAAGCCGGTTCCCCGCCTTGCCGAACGGCTGCTAAGCAGCCGGCCGGCCGGCTTCCCACTTACCTTTCCATGACCTAAGAAGGCTGAAGTACTTGCCCTCCCAAATGGCTAAGTGTTTTTCCCAGCCACAGACTGCAGAGCAGCTGTTTGGCTGGGAAGGCGGCTGCCAAGGGAGGGCGGCAAAGGAAAAAGACGGAAAGGATCAAAAGCAAGAAAAGTCGGAACCCGACACAAGCATAGCATATGCAAGATAATATTTACATGAAGAAAGACTTTCTAAAGCCGGAATTCAACATAGTTTGAATACACCCCCAGTGGGTGGAACTGCGCAAATTTAACAAATATTGTCCAAAAGATTGCTGGGAAGGAAGATAAGTATAAAAGTGGCCGCCTAGACCAAGGGAGCAACAGGCGAGCCCAACAGGTCGGTGGAGACGGTGGCACTGGCTGGTGGAGTGGCCGGGTGGCGAGTCTCGGCTTGGTCGTCGCCAGCAGCAGTCGGCGTGTTTGCACGTGCCTCATTGCTAGAGGCACGGTCAGGTTGAGGCTGGCCGTCTGCTCCACCATCGGGCGCAGCGTCTTCACCATCCTCGTCCTCCTCGTCCTCACCCTCGTCGCTGGAGTCGATCTCCTTCGCCGAGTCCTCGCCGTCCTCCGGGTTCAGCCCGAACCAGTCTGCCGGCACCTCAGCACCGTCTTCGTTCAAGTCAGGGATGAAGATGCTGGTGTCGGTGTAGTCGGCGATCGCCGCGGTGCGATGAATGATAGCGTGCCTCACCGCCACCAACTCCTCGTTGGCCTCCTGCCGGAACGTGGCCAACTAGGCTAGATCCAGCCTAGGGTACCACGCCCTGACAAACTCCAACCCCCGCCTGGCGCCTGCCCAAGCCGAAGAAGCCTTCCACGCCTTGATACGTCTCCGTCGTATCTACTTTTCCAAACAATTTTGCCCATTTTTGGACTCTAACTTGTATGATTTGAATGGAACTAACCCTAACTGATGCTGTTTTCAGCAGAATTGCCATGGTGTTGTTCTATGTGCAGAAAACAAAAGTTCTCGGAATGACCTGAAACTCCACGGAATATCTTAGAATAAATAATAAAAAATCCTCGCCAAAGATGAAGACCAGGGGGCCCACACCCTGTCCACGAGGGTGGGGGCGCCCCCCCCCCCTCCTGGGCGCGCCCCCCTACCTCATGGGCCTCCTAGAAACCCTCCGACGCCAACTCCAACTCTATTTATTGGCTTTCGGGGAGAAAAAATCAAGGAGAAGAAATCATCGCGTTTTACGATACGGAGCCGCCGCCAAGCCCTAATCTCTCTCGGGAGGGCTGATCTGGAGTCCGTTCGGGGCTCCGGAGAGGGGGATTCGTCGCCGTCGTCCTCATCTACCATCCTCCATCACCAATTTCATGATGCTCACCGCTGTGCGTGAGTAATTCCATCGTAGGCTTGCTGGACGGTGATGGGTTGGATGAGATTTATCATGTAATCGAGTTAGCTTTGTTAGGGTTTTATCCCTAGTATCCACTATGTTCTGAGATTGATGTAGCTATGACTTTGCTATGCTTAATGCTTGTCACTAGGGCCCGAGTGCCATGATTTCAGATCTGAACCTATTATGTTTTCATGAATATATGTGTGTTCTTGATCCTATCTTGCAAGTCTATAGTCACCTACTATGTGTTATGATCCGCAACCTCAAGTGACAATAATCGGGACCACTCGGTGATGACCATAGTTTGAGGAGTTCATGTATTCACTATGTGCTAATGCTTTGTTCCGTTATCTATTAAAAGGAGGCCTTAATATCCCTTAGTTTCCAATAGGACCCCACTGCCACGGAGGGTAGGACAAAAGATGTCATGCAAGTTCTTTTCCATAAGCACGTATGACTATATTCGAATACATGCCTACATTACATTGATGAATTGAGCTAGTTCGTGTCACGCTATGCTATGATCATTACATGACGAACGCATCCGCATAATTATCCATCATCGATCCGGTGCCTACGAGCTTTCCATATACTGGTTTACGCTTATTTACTTTTCCGTTGCTACTGTTACAATCACTACAAAAATACCAAAAACATTACTTTTGCTGTATTTACTTTTGTTACCGTTACCACCACTATCATATTACTTTGCTACTAAACACTTTGCTGCAGATACTGTGTTTCCAGGTGTGGTTGAATTGACTACTCAGCTGCTAGTACTTGAGAATATTCTTTGGCTCCCCTTGTGTCGAATCAACAAATTTGTGTTGAATACTCTACCCTCGAAAACTGTTGCGATCCCCTATACTTGTGGGTTATCAAGAACCTTTTTCTGGCGCTGTTGCCGGGGAACATAGCTCTATTCTTTGAGTTACTTGGGATTTATATCTGCTGGACACTATGAAGAACTTGAAAGACGCTAAGACAACAATTTATCCCTCAACTACGAGGGGAGGTAAGGAACTGCCATCTAGCTCTGCACTTGATTCACCTTCTGTTATGAGTAAGCTAGTGACACCTAAACCTGCTTCTGCTATTTGTTCTGATAAGTCGCATGTTATTGATGATGCCACTTCTGCTATGCATGATACTTATGATGAAACTGTTGGGGAACGTAGTAATTTCAAAAAATTTCCTACGCACACGCAAGACCATGGTGATGGCATAGCAACGAGAGGGGAGAGTGTCCGTCCACGCACCCTCGTGAGACCGAAAGCGAAGCGCGTTATAACAACGCGTTGATGTAGTCGACGCCTTCACGATCCGACCGATCCAAGCACCGAACGACGGCACCTCCGAAGTTCTGCACACGCTCAGCTCGGTGACGATCCCGGACTCGATCCAGCAAAGTGTCGGGATGAGTTCCACAAGACGACGGCGCAGGACGATGATGATGCTCCACCGACGCAGGGCTTCGCCTAAGCTCCGCGACGATATGACTTCTCCGGCGCAGGCTTCGCTAAGCTCCGCGACGATATGACCGAAGTGGAATATGGTGGAGGGGGCACCGACACGGCTAAGGAACGATCCGTAGATCAACTTGTGTGTCTGGGGTGCCCCCTGCCCCGATATAAAGGAGGAGGGAGGAGGAGGCCGGCCCTAAGAGGAGGGCGCGCCAGGGGAGTCCTACTCCCACCGGAGTAGGACTCCTTCTTCCTAGTCCAACTAGGAGAAGGGGAAAGGGGGAAGTGGAGAAGGAAGGGAGAGGGGCTGCGCCCAAAACCCTTGTCCAATTCGGACTGGGCTTGGGAGGGGCGCGCCACCTCCCCCGGCTCCTTCACACTAAGGCCCATTAAGGCCCAATACTCTTCCCCGTATTCCCGTAACTCCCGGTACTCGAAAATACCGAATCACTCGAACCTTTCCGAACTCCGAATATAGTCGTCCAATATATCGATCTTTACGTCTCGACCATTTCGAGACTCCTCGTCATGTCCCCGATCTCATCCGGGACTCGAACTCCTTCGGTACATCAAAACTCATAAACTCATAATATAACCGCATCGAAACCTTGTTGCGTGGGACCCTACGGGTTCGAGAACTATGTAGACATGACCTAGAACTATTCTTGGTCAATAACCAATAGCGGAACCTGGATGCTCATATTGGCTCCTACATATTCTACGAAGATCTTTATCGGTCAAACCGCATAACAACATACGTTGTTCCCTTTGTCATCGGTATGTTACTTGCCCGAGATTCGATCGTCGGTATCCAATACCTAGTTCAATCTCGTCACCGCAAGTCTCTTTACTCGCTCGTAATGCATCATTCCGTAACTAACTCATTGGTCACATTGCTTGCAAGGCTTATAATGATGTGCATTACCGAGGGCCCAGAGATACCTCTCCGACAATCGGAGTGACAAAACCTAATCTCAAATACGCCAACCCAACAAGTACCTTTGGAGACACCTGTAGTACTCCTTTATAATCACCCGATTACGCTGTGACGCTTGGTAGTACCAAAGTGTTCCTCCGTAAACGGAGTTGCATAATCTCATAGTTACAGGAACATGTATAAGTCATGAAGAAAGCAATAGCAACATACTAAACGATCAAGTGCTAGGCTAACGGAATGGGTCATGTCAATCAGATCATTCTCCTAATGATGTGATCCCGTTAATCAAATGACAACTCATGTCTATGGTTAGGAAACATAACCATCTTCGATTAACGAGCTAGTCAAGTAGAGGCATACTAGTGACTATATGTTTGTCTATGTATTCACACATGTATTATGTTTCCGGTTAATACAATTCTAGCATGAATAATAAACATTTATCATGATATAAGGAAATAAATAATAACTTTATTATTGCCTCTAGGCATATTTCCTTCAGCCTCCCACTTGCACTAGAGTCAATAATCTAGTTCACATCGCCATGTGATTTAACATCAATAGTTCACATCTATATGTGGTTAACACCCATAGTTCACATCGACATGTGACCAACACCCAAAGGGTTTACTAGAGTCAGTAATCTAGTTCACATCGCCATGTGATTAACACCCAAAGAGTACTAAGGTGTGATCATGTTTTGCTTGTGAGATAATTTTAGTCAACGGGTCTCATCACATTCAGAGCCATAAGTATTTTGCAAATTTCTATGTCTACAATGCTCGCACGGAGCTACTCTAGCTAATTGCTCCCACTTTCAATATGTATCCAGATTGAGACTCGAGTCATCTAGATTAGTGTTAAAACTTGCATCGACGTAACCCTTTACGATTTAACCTTTTTTTCACTTCCATAATCGAGAAACATATCCTTATTCCACTAAGGATAATTTTGACCGCTGTCCATTGATCTACTCCTAGATCACTATTGCACTCCTTGCCAAGCTTAGTGGTAGGGTATGCAATAGATCTGGTACACAACATGACATACTTTATAGAACCTATGGCTGATGCATAGGGAATGACTTTCATTCTCTTTCTATCTTCTGCCGTGGTCGGGTTTTAGTCTTACTCAATCTCACACCTTGTAACACAGGCAAGAACTCTTTTCTTTGACTGCTCCATTTTGAACTACTTCAAAATCTTGTCAAGGTATGTATTCATTGAAAAACTTATCAAGCGCCTTGATCTATCTCTATAGATCTTGATGCTCAATATATAAGCAGCTTCACCGAGGTCTTTCTTTGAAAAACTCTTTTCAAACACTCCTTTATGCTTTGCGAATAATTCTACATTATTTCCGATCAACAATATGTCATTCACATATACTTATCGAAATGCTGTAGTGCTCCCACTCACTTTCTTGTAAATACAGGCTTCACCGCAAGTCTGATAAAACTATATGCTTTGATCACACTATCAAAGCGTTTATTCCAACTCCGAGATGCTTGCACCAGTCCATAGATGGATCGCTGGAGCTTGCACATTTTGTTAGCTCCTTTAGGATTGACAAAACCTTCGGTTGCATCATATACAACTCTTCTTTAATAAATCCATTAAAGAATGTAGTTTTGACATCCATTTGCCAGATTTCATAAAATGTGGCAATTGCTAACATGATTCGGACAGACATAAGCATCGCTACAGTTGAGTAAATCTCATTGTAGTCAACACCTTGAACTTGTCGAAAACCTTTCTGCGACAAGTCGAGCTTTGTAGATAGTAATACTACTATCAAGATCTGTCTTCCTCTTGAAGATCCATTTATATAATATGGCTTGCCGATCATCGAACAACTCCATCAAAGTCCACACTTTGTTCTTATATATGGATCCCATCTCAGATTTCATGGTCTCAAACCATTTCGCTGAATCTGGGCTCATCATCGCTTCCTCATAGTTCGTAGGTTCATCATGGTCTAGTAACATGATTTCTAGAATAGGATTACCGTACCACTCAGTGCGGATCTTACTCGAAGACCTCGAGGTTTGGTAGCAACTTGATCTGAAGTTTCATGATCATCATCATTAACTTCCTCACTAATTGGTGTAGGAATCACTTGGAACTGATTCCGTGATGAACTACTTTCCAATAAGGGAGAAGGTACAATTACCTCATCAAGTTCTACTTTCCTCCCACTCACTTCTTTCGAGAGAAACTTCTTCTCTAGAAAGGATCCATCTTAGCAACAAATATCTTGCTTTCGGATCTGTGATAGAAGGTGTACCCAATAGTTACCTTTGGGTATTCTATGAAGACGATTCTCCGATTTGGGTTCGAGCTTATCGGTGAAAACTTTTTCACATAAGCATCACAACTCCAAACTTTAAGAAACGACAGCTTAGGTTTATCGCTAAACCATAGTTCATACGGTGTCATCTCAACGGATTTAGATGGTGCCCTATTAAACGTGAATGCAGCTGTCTCTAATGCATAACCCCAAAACGATAGTGGTAAATCGGTAAGATACATCATAGATCGCACCATATCAAAATAAAGTACGGTTACGACGTTCGGACACACCATAACGTTGTGGTGTTCCGTGGCGTGAGCTGTGAAACTATTCCACATTGTTTTCATTGAAGACCAAACTCAGAACTCAAATATTCATCTCCACGATCAGATCGCAGAAACTTTATTTTCTTGTTGCGATGATTTTCCACTTCACTCTGAAATTCTTTGAACCTTTCAACTATTTCAGACTTATGTTTCATCAAGTAGATATACCCATATCTACTCAAATCATCTTGTGAAGGTCGAAAATAACGATACTTGCCACGAGCATCAACACTCATTGGATCGCATACATCGGTATATATGTGTTATTTCCAACAAGTCAAGAGCTTGTTCCATTGTTCCGAGAACGGAGTTTTAGTCATCTTGCCCAAAAGGCACGGTTCGCAAGCATCAAATGATTCATAACCAAGTGATTCCAAAATCCATCCTTATGGAGTTTCTTCATGCGCTTTATACCGATATGACCCAAACGGCAGTGCCACAAATAAGTTGAACTATCATTATTAACTTTGCATCTTTTGGCATCAATATTATGAATATGCGTATCACTACGATCGAGATCCAATAAACTATTTTCATTGGGTGTATGACCATTGAAGGTTTTATTCATTTAAATGAACAACAATTATTCTTTGACTTTAAATGAATAACCGCTTTGAAAACTATTTTCATTGAGTGTATGACCATTGAAGGTTTTATTCATGTAAACAGAACAACAATTATTCTTTGACTTTAAATGAATAACCGCTTTGCAATAAACATGATCAAATCATATTCATGCTCAACGCAAACACCAAATAACATTTATTTAGGTTTAACACTAATCCCGAAAGTATAGGGAGTGTGCGATGATGATCATATCAATCTTGGAACTACTTCCAACACTAATCGTCACTTCCCTTCAACTAGTTTCTGTTCATTCTGCAACTCCTGTTTGAGTTACTACTCTTAGCAACCGAACCAGTATCAAATACCGAGGGGTTGCTATTAACACTAGTAAAATACCCATCAATAATTTGTATATCAAATATACCTTTGTTCACTTTGCCATCCTTCTTATCCGCCAAATACTTGGGGTAGTTCCGCTTCCAAAGGACCAGTTCCATTGTAGCAAAAGCACTTAGTCTCGTGCTTAGATCCAGACTTGGGCTTCTTCACTCGAGCAGCAACTTGCTTGCCGCTCTTCTTGAAGTTCCCTTCTTCCCTTTGCCCTTTTCCTTGAGACTAGTGGTCTTGTCAATCATCAACACTTGATGCTCTTTCTTGATTTCTACCTTCGTCGATTTCAACATCATGAAGAGCTCGGGAATCGTTTTCGTATCCCTTGCATACTATAGTTCATCACGAAGTTCTAGTAACTTAGTGATGGTGACTAGAGAATTCTGTCAATCACTATCTTATCTGGAAGATTAACTCCCACTTGATTCAAGCGATTGAAGTACCTGACAATCTAAGAACATGCTCACTAGTTGAGCGATTCTCTCCATCTTTTAGCTATAGAACTTGTTGGAGACTTCATATCTCTCAACTCGGTATTTTCTTGAAATATTAACTTCAACTCCTGGAACATCTCATATGGTCCATGACGCTCAAAACGCCTTTGAAGTCCCGATTCTAAGCCGCTTAAGCATGGTGCACTAAACTATCAAGTAGTCATCATATTGAGCTAGCCAAACGCTCATAACGTGCCGCATCCGCTCCTGCAATAGGTCTGTCACCTAGCGGTGCATCAAGGACATAATTATTCTGTGCAGCAATGAGGATAAACCTCAGATCACGGATCCAATCCGCAATATTGCTACTAACATTTTTCAATACAATTTTCTCTAGGAACACATATAAAAACACAGGGAAGCAACAACGCGAGCTATTGATCTACAACATAATTTGCAAAATACTACGGGACTAAGTTCATGATAAATTAAAGTTCAATTAATCATATTACTTAAGAACTCCCACTTAGATAGACATCTCTAGTCATCTAAGTGATCACGTGATCCAAATCAACTAAACCATAACCGATCATCACGTGAGATGGAGTAGTTTTAATGGTGAACATCTTATGTTGATCATATCTACTATATGATTCACGCCGACCTTTCGGTCTCCGTGTTCCGAGGCCATATCTGCATATGCTAGGCTCGTCAAGTATAACCTGAGTATTCTCGTGTGCAAAACTGGCTTGCACCCGTTGTAGATGGACGAGAACTTATCACACCCGATCATCACGTGGTGTCCGGGTACTACTGAACTTTTAGCAACGGTGCATACTCGTGGAGAACACTTCTTGATAATTTTAGTGATAGATCATCTTATAATGCTACCGTCAATCAAAGCAAGATAAGATGCATAAAGGATAAACATCACATGCAATCAATATAAGTGATATGATATGGTCATCATCATCTTGTGCTTGTGATCTCCATCTCGAAGCACCGCCATGATTACCATCGCCACCGGTAGCGACACCTTGATCTCCATCGTAGCATCGTTGTCGTCTCGCCAACTATTGCTTCTACGACTATCGCTACGCTTAGTGATAAAGTAAAGCAATTACATGGCTTTGCATTTCATACAATAAAGCGACAACCATATAGCTCCAGCCGATTGCCGATAACTCGGTTACAAAACATGATCATCTCATACAATAAAATATAGCATCACGCCTTGACCACATCACATCACAACATGCCCCGCAAAAACAAGTTAGACGCCCTCTACTTTGTTGTTGCAAGTTTTACGTGGCTGCTACGGGCTGAGCAAGAACCGTTCTTACCTCGCATCAAAACCACAACGATAGTTTGTCAAGTTGGTGCTGTTTTAACCTTCGCAAGGACCGGCGAGCCACACTCAGTTCAACTAAAGTGAGAGAGATGACACCCGCGGTCACCTTTAAGCAACTAGTGCTCAAGCGGTGAAACCAGTCTCGCGTAAGCGTCTGGCGTAATGTCGGTCCGGCCGCTTCATCTCACAATACCGCTGAACCAAAGTATGACATGCTGGTAAGCAGTATGACTTATATCGCCCACAACTCACTTGTGTTCTACTCGTGCATATGACATCAACGCATAAAACCAGGCTCGGATGCCATCATTGGGGAACGAGTAATTTCAAAAAATTCCTACGCACACGCAAGACCATGGTGATGGCATAGCAACGAGAGGGAGAGGTCCGTCCACGCACTCGTGAGACCGAAAGCGAAGCGTTATAACAACGCTGTTGATGTAGTCGTGCGCCTTCACGATCCGACCGATCCAAGCACCGAACGTCACGGCACCTCCGAGTTCTGCACACGCTCAGCTCGGTGACGATCCCCGGACTCGATCCAGCAAAGTGTCGGAGATGAGTTCCACAAGACGACGGCGGCGTGGTGGCGATGATGATGCTCCACCGACATAGGGCTTCGCCTAAGCTCCGCGACGATATGACTTCTCCGGCGCAGGCTTCGCTAAGCTCCGCGACGATATGACGAAGTGGAATATGGTGGAGGGGGCACCGCACACGGCTAAGGAACGATCCGTAGATCAACTTGTGTGTCCTGGGGTGCCCCCCTGCCCCCGTATATAAAGGAGGGAGGGAGGAGGAGGCCGGCCCTAAGAGGAGGGCGCGCCAAGGGAGTCCTACTCCCACCGAGTAGGACTCCTTTCCTAGTCCAACTAGGAGAAGGGGAAAGGGGGAAGTGGAGAAGGAAGGAGAGGGGCTGCGCCCAAAACCCTTGTCCAATTCGGACTGGGCTTGGGAGGGCGCGCCACCTCCTGGCTCCTTCTCACTAAGGCCCATTAAGGCCCAATACTCTTCCCCGTATTCCCGTAACTCCCGGTACTCAAAAAATACCCGAATCACTCGGACCTTTCCGAACTCGAATATAGTCGTCCAATATATCGATCTTTACGCCTCGACCATTTCGAGACTCCTCGTCATGTCCCCGATCTCATCCGGGACTCAACTCCTTCGGTACATCAAAACTCATAAACTCATAATATAACCGCATCGAAACCTTAAGCGCATGGACCCTACGGGTTCGAGAACTATGTAGACATGACCTAGAACTATTCTTGGTCAATAACCAATAGCGGAACCTGGATGCTTATATTGGCTCCTACATATTCTACGAAGATCTTTATCGGTCAAACCGCATAACAACATACGTTGTTCCCTTTGTCATCGGTATGTTACTTGCCCGAGATTCGATCGTCGGTATCCAATACCTAGTTCAATCTCGCCACCGCAAGTCTCTTTACTCATTCTGTAATGCATCATCCGTAACTAACTCATTGGTCACATTGCTTGCAAGGCTTATAATGATGTGCATTACCGAGAGGGCCCAGAGATACCTCTCCGACAATCGGAGTGACAAAACCTAATCTCAAATACGCCAACCCAACAAGTACCTTTGGAGACACCTGTAGTACTCCTTTATAATCACCCGATTACGCTGTGACGCTTGGTAGTACCAAAGTGTTCCTCCGTAAACGGAGTTGCATGATCTCATAGTTACGAGAACATGTATAAGTCATGAAGAAAGCAATAGCAACATACTAAACGATCAAGTGCTAGGCTAACGGAATGGGTCATGTCAATCAGATCATTCTCCTAATTATGTGATCCCGTTAATAAAATGACAACTCATGTCTATGGTTAGGAAACATAACCATCTTCGATTAACGAGCTAGTCAAGTAGAGGCATACTAGTGACTATATGTTTGTCTATGTATTCACACATGTATTATGTTTCCGGTTAATACAATTTTAGCATGAATAATAAACATTTATCATGATATAAGGAAATAAATAATAACTTTATTATTGCCTCTAGGGCATATTTCCTTCAGTCTCCCACTTGCACTAGAGTCAATAATCTAGTTCACATCGCCATGTGATTTAACATCAATAGTTCACATCTATATGTGGTTAACACCCATAGTTCACATCGACATGTGACCAACACCCAAAGGGTTTACTAGAGTCAGTAATCTAGTTCACATCGCCATGTGATTAACACCCAAAGAGTACTAAGGTGTGATCATGTTTTGCTTGTGAGATAATTTCAGTCAACGGGTCTGTCACATTCAGAGCCGTAAGTATTTTGCAAATTTCTATGTCTACAATGCTCTGCACGGAGCTACTCTAGCTAATTTGCTCCCACTTTCAATATGTATCCAGATTGAGACTCAGAGTCATCTAGATTAGTGTTAAAACTTGCATCGACGTAACCCTTTACGACGAACCCTTTTTTTTCACTTCCATAATCGAGAAACATATCCTTATTCCACTAAGGATAATTTTGACCGCTGTCCATTGATCTACTCCTAGATCACTATTGCACTCCCTTGCCAAGCTTAGTGGTAGGGTATGCAATAGATCTGGTACACAACATGACATACTTTATAGAACCTATGGCTGATGCATTGGGAATGACTTTCATTCTCTTTCTATCTTCTGCCGTGGTCGGGTTTTTAGTCTTACTCAATCTCACACCTTGTAACACGTGCAAGAACTCTTTTCTTTGACTGCTCCATTTTGAACTACTTCAAAATCTTGTCAAGGTATGTATTCATTGAAAAACTTATCAAGCGCCTTGATCTATCTCTATAGATCTTGATGCTCAATATGTAAGCAGCTTCACCGAGGTATTTCTTTGAAAAACTCTTTTCAAACACTCCTTTATGCTTTGCAGAATAATTCTACATTATTTCCGATCAACAATATGTCATTCACATATACTTATCGTAAATGCTGTAGTGCTCCCACTCACTTTCTTGTAAATACAGGCTTCACCGCAAGTCTCAGATAAAACTATATGCTTTGATCACACTATCAAAGCGCTTATTCCAACTCCGAGATGCTTGCACCAGTCCATAGATGGATCGCTGGAGCTTGCACATTTTGTTAGCTCCTTTAGGATTGACAAAACCTTCGGTTGCATCATATACAACTCTTCTTTAATAAATCCATTAAAGAATGTAGTTTTGACATCCATTTGCCAGATTTCATAAAATGTGGCGATTGCTAACATGATTCGGACAGACATAAGCATCGCTACAGCTTGAGTAAATCTCATTGTAGTCAACACCTTGAACTTGTCGAAAAACCTTTCTGCGACAAGTCGAGCTTTGTAGATAGTAATACTACTATCAGCATCTGCCTTCCTCTTGAAGATCCATTTATATAATATGGCTTGCCGATCATCGAGCAACTCCATCAAAGTCCACACTTTGTTCTTATATATGGATCCCATCTCAGATTTCATGGTCTCAAACCATTTCGCGAATCTGGGCTCATCATCGCTTCCTCATAGTTCGTAGGTTCATCATGGTCTAGTAACATGATTTATAGAATAGGATTACCGTACCACTGCAGTGCGGATCTTACTCGAAGACCTACGAGGTTTGGTAGCAACTTGATCTGAAGTTTCATGATCATCATCATTAACTTCCTCACTAATTGGTGTAGGAATCATCGAACTGATTCTGTGATGAACTACTTTCCAATAAGGGAGAAGGTACAATTACCTCATCAAGTTCTACTTTCCTCCCACTCACTTCTTTCGAGAGAAACTTCTTCTCTAGAAAGGATCCATCTTAGCAACAAATATCTTGCTTTCGGATCTGTGATAGAAGGTGTACCCAATAGTTACCTTTGGGTATTCTATGAAGACGCATTCGATTTGGGTTCGAGCTTATCGGTGAAAACTTTTTCACATAAGCATCACAACTCCAAACTTTAAGAAACGACGACTTAGGTTTATCGCTAAACCATAGTTCATACGGTGTCATCTCAACGGATTTAGATGGTGCCCTATTAAACGTGAATGCAGCTGTCTCTAATGCATAACCCCAAAACGATAGTGGTAAATCGGTAAGATACATCATAGATCGCACCATATCAAAATAAAGTACGGTTATGACGTTCGGACACACCATAACGTTGTGGTGTTCCAGTGGCGTGAGCTGTGAAACTATTCCACATTGTTTTCATTGAAGACCAAACTCAGAACTCAAATATTCGCTCCACGATCGATAAGGATTATTATGAATTCTCTGTTGATCCCGATATAATTACTTTGGTTGAATCTGATCCTTTTATGGCTATGAATCAAAACTGTTGTGGCACATCTTACTAAGTTAAATGATATAGTTGCCCTGTTTACTAATGATGAGAGATCGTATACTTTTATATACTCAAAATATTTCCGCTTCTCATTAAAGGGTGATGCTAAGATGTGGTTTAATTCTCTTGATCCTGGTTGTGTGCGTAGTCCCCAGGATATGATTTATTACTTCTCTGCTAAATATTTCCCTGCTCATAAGAAACAAGCTGCTTTGAGGGATATATATAATTTTGTGCAAATCAAAGAAGAGAGTCTCCCACAAGCTTGGGGGAGGCTTCTCAAGTTACTTAATGCTTTGCCTGATCGTCCTCTTAAGAAACCTGAAATACTTGATATTTTTTATAATGGACTAACCGATGCTTCAAGAGATTATTTGGATAGTTGTGCTGGCTCTCTTTTCAGGGAAAGAACACCGGATGAAGCTGAAATTTTATTGAATAATATGTTGACAAATGAAAATAATTGGGCACCTCCCCGAGCCAATTCTCGAGCCTATCCCTAAACCAACTCCAAGAAGAGAGGTGTTCTATTTCTCATCCCAAGATATGTAAGAGGCAAAGAAATCTATGAAAGAAAAAGGTATTAAAGTGAAGATGTTAAGAATTTACCTCCTATTGAAGAAATACATGGTCTTAATCTACCGCCTTGAAGAAGTGTATGATCTCAATTCTTTATTCATCAAGAACCTCCCGATCCCGATATCCCGACACGGTAGTAAAGGTAAATTCTCTCTATAGATATGATAAAGCTGAAGTCCCTCCTACTAAAATTGCTAGTCGTGCTTGGATGAGTTTGATAACTTTATGTTTAAGCAAGATGACTTTAATGCTTATTTTGGTAGACAATTAAAACAAAATACCTTTATGATTAAATGCTTGAGTGATTATATGGCTAATATTAGAGGGGAACTTAAACTTGTTATCAAACATGCTTCTATGGTTACCACTCAAGTAGAACAAGTACTTAAAGCTCAGAAAGAAGTGCTTGATGAAATGAATAGTAAGAAAAATGATTATGCTGTTAGAGTGGCTACTAGAACTGGTAGAATGACTCAGGAACCTTTGTATCCTGAAGGCCACCCTAAGAGAATCGAGCAAGATTCTCAGAGAAATAATATTGATGTACCTAGTTCTTCTAAAAGGAAGAGAAAGAAAAATGATAGGACTTTGCAAAGTTCTAGTGAACCTATTGCTGAATCACCTGAGAATCCAAATGATATCTCTATGTCTGATGCTGAAACACAATCTGGTAATGAACATGAACCTAGTGAAAATGTTAATGATAATGTTCATGATGATGTTCAACCTAGTAATGATAATGATGTAGAAGTTGAACCTGTTGTTGATGTTGATAACCCACAATCAAAGAATCAACGTTATGATAAAAGAGACTTCGTTGCTAGGAAACATGGTAAAAAAAGAGAACCATGGGTTCAGAAACCCATGCCTTTTCCTCCGAAACCATCCAAGAAAAAGGATGATGAGGATTTTGAGCGCTTTGCTGAAATGATTAGACCTATCTTTTTGCGTATGCGATTGACTGATATGCTCAAAATGAATCCTTATGCTAAGTATATGAAAGATATTGTTACAAATAAAAGAAAGATACAAGTAGCTGAAATCTCCACCATGCTTGCTAATTATACTTTTAAGGGTGGAATACCAAAGAAACTTGGAGACCCAGGAGTACCTACTATACCATGCTCCATTAAAAGAAATTATGTTAAAACTGCTTTATGTGATCTTGGAGCCGGTGTTAGTGTTATGCCTCTCTCTTTATATCGTAGACTTGACTTGAATAAGTTGACACCTACTGAAATATCTTTGCAAATGGCTGATAAATCAACTGCTATACATGTTGGTATTTGTGAGGATGTGCCTGTTGTGGTTGCAAACGTTACTATTTTAACGGACTTTGTTATTCTTGATATTCCCGAGGATGATAGTATGTCTATTATTCTTGGAAGACCTTTCCTTAATACTGCAGGGCTGTTATTGATTGCAACAAAGGCAATGTCACTTTTCATGTTAATGGTAATGAGCATACGGTACACTTTCCGAGGAAACAACCTCAAGTTCATAGTATCAACTCTATTGGAAAAATTCCATCGATTATATTTGGAGGTTTTTAATTTCCTCTCCCTACTGTCAAGAAGAAATATGATATACTTATTATTAGGGATGTCCATATCCCCGTTGAGGTAACATAGTGTTATTCGAAATTTCTCCGGTTCCATGATTATCGGAATGAGTTTGTTAACAAGACTTGATCAACCTTGTTAGTGGATCCTTTTTTATGAGCATGAGATGGATGAAACAAGAAGCACAACCTTCTGTACCCTCTTTATATTTTCTGTTACTCCCTCCGTTCCTTGATATAAGGTGTATGGATTTTTGAGAAAAAGTCCGAAATATAAGGTGTATTGCCTTGAACCACTCGTTTGGATAACGTTTTAAGGGGTTTGATTACATTTCCTTACATAGGGGAAGCTCCTCTATTTTTTCATGTCAATTAGTCAGGTGTAGTCTCGCCCAAAACTTGTGAAATTTTCCCTCCATGTGCGTTCTTTAATTTCCGTGCCAAAAACTATACACCCTATATTTAGGAACAGAGGGAGTATTTAGTAGAAATAAAGTAAAATAGTATTTTTCTGTCTGTCTCCTGATTTATCCGTGCAATATAAAAATATCCCGAAAATAAAATTCCTCAGAATGCCATGCCAATTTAATATGATTTTTTCAGGAATATTTGAGGATTTTTGGTGCAAAAATAAGCGCGGGGGGAGCTGCCACCTGGCCACGAGGGTGGAGGGCGCGCCCTACCCCCCTGGGCGCGCCCCCCTGCCTCATGGGGCCATGGTGGCCCTCCTCCACTTATCCCTGCACCCATCTTCTTCCTCTGCCTCACACAAACCCGAAAAACCAACTCAAGCTCGTGTTCCAGCCACTTTTGCTGTGATTTTCGATCTCCTTGCTCAAAGCACCTCTCGCAAAACTGCTTGGGGAGATTGTTCCTTGGTATGTGACTCCTCCATTGGTCCAATTAGTTTTTGTTCTAGTGCTTTATTCTTTGCAAGTTTGTGCTGCATAGGTGACCATGTTCTTGAGCTTGCATGTCAAATTTATATGGTTCCAAGTAGTTGTAATGCTTGATATATGCTCTCTAGGCGCTTGTATGAGTAGTTGTTATTAGTTTTATTGAAGTTGGTTCACTTTTGTTTGAAGTTACAAAAAATTTCAGAATTATTTTTTCAGAGAAAACAATATGTTTAGGAAGATGTATTATTACCAGAGAGGAGGCAGATGAGTACGAGAGGAGAGCGGAGGCGGCTCGACGCCACGCTGCAGCTCAGGAGGCGATAGCCGCTGCATCACAGTACGACCCCAGCTACACCTACGGGTATCAGCCAGGCTATCCCTGGCAATAGACCAACTTAGGCCAAAAGCCTAAGCTTGGGGGAGTACGTATTTCTCACCGACATTACATTTATGTTCACACACACTCATTGCTAGATGTCGGTGCTCATACTCTTTCACTGTATTATCCATGCTAGTTTATTGTCTTTTTCCTGCTTTCTTCTTGTGTGTTTGTTAAACTTTAAGAAAAACCAAAAAAGTAGTAGTAGTTTATTTTTCCTGCTGTAGTAGTAATAATTAAAAAGAAAACCCAAAAATATTTCATGTTCTTCTTTTGCTTGTTGGGAGCTTTCCCGTGTAAATAGTTTTTATTTCCTTTCTTTTCTTTGGGGGTCAGTAGGAGAAGACCATGATTAAATTGTTGAAGTGGCTCTTATATGCATCATTGTTGATTTAACCAAGAGCCCATATTGCCTTGTCTTCTCCTGTTTATTGAATGCTCGCAGATTCCAGCTTAGTCCAATGCACTTGCACTCTTATTATTATTCACATCGTTCGGTCGTGCAAGTGAAAGGCAATTATGATGACATATATGATGGACTGACTGAGATGGGAAAAGCTGGTATGAACTCGATCTCTTTTGTTTTTGTAAATATGATGAGTTCATCGTTCTTGATTCAGCTTATTATGAATAAACATCTTTGCAATGAAAATTAGAGATCATAGTTGCTTGTGCCATGCTTGATTAGCTACGAGTTATAATGGTTTACCTTGCGTGCCAACATGCTATTAAAATGATTGTGATGTGGTACGATGGGGTGGTATCCTCCTTTGAATGATTTAAGTGACTTGACTTGGCACATGTTCACGCATGTAGTTGAAACAAATCAACATAGCCTTCACGATATTTATGTTCATGGTGGATTATATCCTACTCATGCTTGTATTCAATGTTTATTAATTTTAATGCATGTTCATGACTGTTGTCGCTCTCTAGTTGGTCGCTTCCCAGTCTTTTGCTAGCCTTCACTTGTACTAAGCAGGAATACTGCTTGTGCATCCAATCCCTTAAACCCCAAAATTATTCCATATGAGTGCACTATACCTTCCTTTATGCGGTATCTACCTGCTGTTCCAAGTAAATTTGTATGTGCCAAACTCTAAACCTTCAAATAATCATTCTGTTTTGCATGCTCGAATAGCTCATATATCAACTAGTGTTGCCCTTATCTTCCGTGTTAGGCGGGTTATTCTCAAGAGGAGTGGACTCCGCTCCTCACTCACGAGAAAATGGCTGGTCACTGGGATGCCCAGTCCCATGCTTTATGCAAACTAAATCAAAATAATTGCAAAAAAAAACTCCCCCTGGGACCCGTTGAATGTTGGATGCACTCGTTGTTTCGAGCAAGCCATGGATTGATGCTTGTGGAGGAGGGGGAGTATAAACTTTACCATTCTGTTTGGGAACCGCCTATAATTTGTTTAGCATGGAAGATATCGTCATCTCTTAGTTGTTATGTTGACAATGAAAGTATGCCGCTCAAAATAATTTATCTCTATTTCAAAACCGAGCTCTGGCACCTCTACAAATCCCGGCTTCCCTCTGCGAAGGGCCTATCTATTTACTTTTATGTTGAGTCATCACCCTCTTATTAAAAGCACTAGCTGGAGAGCACAGCTGTCATTTGCATTCATTATTGTTAATTTATATCGGGTATGACTATGATTGCATCTCTTTTACCATGAATTACAATGTCTAGTCAGTCCTTGATCTTTGAAGGTGCTCTGCATTTATGTTTTGCGGTCTCAGAAAGGGCTAGCGAGATACCATCTTGTTATGTCATATTGTGATTGTTTTGAGAAAGTGTTGTCATCCGAGATTTATTATTATGACTCGCTGTCGGTGTACTAGAGTAGGGGTACCCTAGTATCCCGAACTCGTGCACGGGCAGTCGCAGCACCCCGCGACAAGGCTGGCCTGGGGACCGCCAGGGTCCTCCGCGGCTCCTTTGGAGCCATTCAAGAACAAAGTATTCAAGGCCACGGCAAGAGGAGCTTGCCGGGAAGGCCACTCAAGGCACGCAGAAGACAAGGCCCCGGCAAGAGGAGCTTGCCGGGAAGGCTCGGTGAGCGACAAGCTTCCGAGTGCGACAAGGGTTCAACCGCGGCAAGGCGCTTGCCGCGGCAGGCAACCTCTCTTCATCTCCGCTCCAGCTCATCCGCCAACGTGTCGCCGTGGGGCTACTCCAGGCACGCGTGTCAAAGGGCTGTGCAGCCAGCGGAGAGCAGCTATAAGCGGCGCTGACAGGCTCACCATCGTGGCAAACGGTGGTGCACTTGACGGTCCCTGTTGCACTGTTCAGGCGACAGGGACGGGCATTTATTGATCTTGTCCCTTGCCGTCAGAGTTAGGTATAGAACATTGTACAAGTCGGTGTACCAACTACTGTTTTTCCATTTGTACCCTCACCTACGTTGCCACCTGTCGGTGACCCCTTGAGCCTATAAAAGGAGGCCCAAGTGCAACGTAGAAAGGGTTCGGCTCGTTCGGTTCATTAGACTCATTCGAGACCACACTCACTCAAGCTAGGTTTTGTAGCTCCCATTGCTCCCTAGCAAGAACACAATATAATCAACCAAGCAGCAGTAGGAGTATTATCTCTCCGGAGAGCTCCGAAGCTGGGTAAACTGCTCGTGTGCATCGCCTCGATCTACTCTTTGTGCTGTCTCCGCCCCCCTCCGAACCACAAGGGACTCGGTCCGCCAGGTCCCATAGGTGTTCGAGGGTCACGATCAGCTTCCCCGACATCTTTGGCGCGCCAGGTAGGGGCGTCGAGGCTGTGTGAACCTGACCCGGCGTTCACACGAGCAACTTCTTCATCACCTTCATCAACATGCCACCGAAGAAGAAGGCTTCGGCGGCAGCAGAGCCGTCCGCGTCAAACCCACCACCACCGGAGCTGACGAGTGGTGGGGAAGACGCTGGCGGAGCAACGGGCGTCGTCGAGAGAGCCCACGACGCCGCCAGGTCCAAGGACAAGGCGGCGCAAGCTTCAGCGTCCGAATACGTACCGCATCCGTCTCAGGAGGCGCGGGACCGACAGCGTCATGATGCTCGCAGCACCATGCGCTCGTTGGATCAAGGCTGCTGGAGGATCCCGAGGCCCTCGAGACCGAATGCACGCCAAAGATGTTGGTATGAAGCGAGTACGATCGCTTGGACGGGATGATGCTCCTCCTAACTTGGTTAGAAGTCCGAGCACATCCCGTTCCTCGCTCCGTACGCCATTGCCACCTACCACTCCAGCAGAAGCCTTGGCGAGAGCCCAACTGCTTCTTGACTACCCTCCAACGGCCTACAAGGTCGACGAATGGAGGGCCACCATCCAGAGTCTCATCGGCTTTGCCAACGGCGACGTTCCGCGGCAACCAACTGCGTCCTTGCCGCGGCGAGACGACAAGGCACGAGCCGGTGGCGACGAGACCTGCGGGGGTGCCACCACCATGCACTCCCCATCCAGAAGGCCAAAATCACCAGCTCCTCGGATCCACCTCGACAGCGACTCCAACGCGTCGTCGGATCCACGAGCTCGCCGTGATCAGCGCCAAGTTCTTCAAGAACGGCAACAAGAAGACGCTCGAACCCGCATCGAGCGCCGAAGAGAAGCGCGGCGTCAATCCGATCAGCGCGCTGGGCCCGCTGTTGACATGCATGCGCCAGGGTTACCAGGCGACTTGCCGTACACGGTAGGTTGCCCTGCGTTCACTCTTGAGCTGCGGCAAGTCCAGTGGCCCGACAAGAAAAACTTCAAGCCAGATGTGCCAGAGAAGTATGATGGCAGGACACACCCATCGGAGTTCCTCAGCATCTACACCATCGCGGTGCAGGCTGCGGGAGGACGAGACGACAAGATCCTCGCCAACTACTTCCCGCTGGTGCTCAAGCCAAACGTCAGATCTTGGCTCATGCACTTGCCGGACAGTTCCATATCTTCTTGGGCAGATTTGTGCCATCAGTTTGTCGGCGCCTTCACAGGCGGGCACAAACCTCATGGCCAAGAGAGTGACCTTCACCTGCTCGCCCAGAAGGAAGGAGAGTCCCTGCGCAAGTTTATCCAGAGATTCAGCCGTGTGCACTACAACATCCCAGATATCCACCCTGCCACGGTGATCAGCGCGTTTCATCAGAACGTGCGGAACCGCAGGATGAGGGAGGAGATGGCGATGTGCAAAGTCAAGGACGCCAGTGAGCTGTATGCCTTGGCCGACAAGTGTGCACGTGCTGAAGAAGGAAGAAGACTCCCAGGAGAGAATGTTGGAGCAGATTCTGACAGTGAGGAGACCGCCCCGGCAAAGAAGAGCCGGCGGCGGAATAACAGAAAGAAGAAAAGCAAGGAGGTACTAGTTGTCGAGCAGTCCGGCAATGGAGGTGGCGCCAAGAAGGCCAAGGTTGGTGGTTCCGCAAGGAGGTTGCCGACGACACCGACCGACAAGCTGTGGCGGTTACCGACAAGGTGACAGCTCCAACAAGCAAGATTGCAAGATTCACCGCACCAAGGGCCACGACCTCCAGAGCTGCAAGAAAGTCGAGCAGCTTGTTGAACAACAGAAGGCTGAGTACGAGCGGCGAGCAAGGAGAAGGCCCAGGAAGGTGCTGGGGCAGCTAGCAAGAAGCGACCCGGCCGGGAGGACGCCAAGGCAAGGCCAAGAAGCGGCAAGGAGACAGACACTCTCCCGCGCGACAAGGATGAAGACGAAGATGATGATGAAGATATGGAAGATGATGAAGCTGATGAGCAGGAGTTTGAAGGCAACAGAGGTTCTCTGCGTTGACGGTGGTGCTTCTCGCATACCTCGCACCGCCAACTCAAGCAATGGATGCGGAGGTCAATGCAGCAGAACCATCCATGGAGTCACGAGACCTCTCAAGTGGTCCAGCACGCCCATCATCTTTGACATTGAGGACCACCCCGATCGCATAATCTGCGGTCGGTGCTTGCCGATGTTGGTCTCACCAACCATCCGCAACCTCAAGGTCACTAAGATGTTGGTTGACGGCGGGGCCGGCTTGAACCTGATCTCCTCTGCAGTGCTCCGGAAGCTTCAGATCCCTGACAGCGAGCTCGAAGAGACTGGCACTTTCCAAGGAATTAACCCAGGAAGGAGCAAGCCGAAAGGGAAGATCACGTTGCCGGTAACATTTGGTAGCGAACTGAATTTCAGGACTGAGAGAGTCACATTCGACGTTGCTGATTTCCCATTGCCCTACAATGGAATACTTGGCCGTCCAGCACTCGCCAAGTTCATGGCAGCCTCTCATTATGCATACAATTTGCTCAAGATGCCAGGCCCGATAAGTGTCATTTCTGTCCATGGTGACAAGAAAGATGCACTTATCTGCACCGACAAGATTTACCGGGATGCAGCAGCTGCGACAGACAAAGAAATCACTTGCCATGAAGCTCCCGGGGAAGAAGAAGACCACTTTGTCCGCAAGAGCTCGATGCCCACTCCGCAAGTGCACCTCTTCGAGTGCTGCGCTACCGCCGAGGACGCACCATCGAGCTCCACCGCAAGTGCAAGAAGATGATGGCAGCTCCACCAAGACCAAGAAGGTGCCCGCCAAGGAGGACGGCACTGGTGGTACCTTCACCATCGCCCACGCTTGACCCTAAATAGGAAAGCGCTCGTTGCTTTCCTCAAGGGCAAATGTCGATGTGTTTGCATGGCAACCGTCTGACATCCCCGGTGTTCCCAGGAAAGTGATTGAGCATCACCTAGCTGTCTGTCCTCATGCGCGGCCCGTCAAGCAAAAAGTCAGGAAGCAGGTAGTGGAGCGCCAAGAATTCATAGCAGAAGAGATCAAGAAGTTGGAAGCAGCAGGCCTTGTTAGAGGAGTGCTCCATCCCACGTGGTTGGCCAATCCAGTAGTTGTACGAAAGGCAAATGGGAAATGGAGACTCTGTATCGACTTTACAGATGTTAATAAAGCTTGTCCCAAAGACCCATTTCCTTTGCCACGTATCGACCAGATTGTTGACTCCACGGCTGGATGTGACTTGCTTTCATTTCTTGATGCATACTCCGGATATCATCAGATCTTCATGGCAGAAGAGGATGAAGAGAAAACCACATTAATTACACCATGTGGCACATACTGTTTCATATGGATGCCTTTCGGTTTGAAGAATGCTGGTTCAACGTTTGCAAGAGTAGTCCATGACGCTTTTGAGCCCCAAATGCACAGAAATGTAGAAGCCTACATGGATGACATAGTGGTCAAGTGCAAGGACAAGGCAACTCTGGTTCAAGACTTAGATGAGACCTTTGCAAATCTGCGCAAGATCAACCTCAAGCTAAACCCCGAGAAGTGCGTGTTTGGAGTCCCTTCCGGCAAGCTTCTCGGGTTCTTCGTGTCTCAGAGGGGAATTGAAGCCAACCCCGACAAGATCAAGGCCATTGAGCAGATTGAAGCACCAAAGCGCGTCAAGGATGTGCGAAGACTTGCGGTTGCGTGGCTGCTCTCAAAGCAGGTTTATCTCTAGGTCACTGATGCGTGCTCGCCATTTTCAAGGTTTTGAAAAAGGCAGGTCCAATGAAATGGACTCTGAAGCGGAGGCTGCGCTGCAGACTTAAAGAGGTACTGTCCTCCACTCCAATACTTGTCGCACCTAGGCTGTAAGAGAAGTTGCTGCTGTACATAGCGGCAACCAATCAAGTGGTTAGTGCTGCGTTAGTAGCGGAAAGGGAGGCAGATGATGAGCCGGCATCGAGGCAGATGCATCCAGCGACAAGCGTGGGGCTTCACCGACAAGCTCTGTCCCGACAAGGACGGGTCTCGCAGGATTGTGAGAAGATGCGAAAAAGATGGTGCAGCGCCCAGTCTACTTTGTCGGCTCCCTTCCGCAGGGGCTAGGTCAAGGTACTCGTGTGAAGTTGTTGCTTCGCCTCCTCATGGCCTCGAGAAAGCTGCGCCATTACTTCCAAGCACATGAGATAACAGTTGTCACTCGCTTTCACTGAAGAGGATATTGCAAAATCCGAAGCAACAGTGCAGGATTGTTGAATGGGCACTGAACTGTCAAGCTTTGGCCTCAAGTTTGAAAGCACTTCAACTATCAAAAGCAGAGCAATCGCAGAGTTTATAGCAGAGTGGACGCCGACGCAAGATGAAGAAAGTCCGAGACGAGCATCCCGCTAAGGAGGCAAATAAAGAGTGGCTGATGTATTTTGATGGTGCCTTCCGCTGCAAAGGCGCCCGGTGCCGGCGTCTTGCTTATCGCACCCACCGGAGAGCACCTCAAATACATAGTCCAAATGCACTTTCCCAAGGAGCAAGCAACAAATAATACTGCAGAGTATGAAGGTTTGCTTGCCGGTCTCAGGATTGTAGTGGACCTTGGGATCAAGAAGCTTATTGTCAGGGGTGACTCGCAGCTTGTCGTCCGCCAAGTAAACAAAGATTATCAGAGTCCGTTGATGGAAGCCTACGTTGATGAAGTGAGAAAGCTAGAGGAACACTTTGAAGGCCTGCAAATGGAACATGTTCCAAGAGCTCAGAATGATATTGCTGATGGCCTGTCAAAGTGTGCTGCACTCAAGTTACCTCTGGAACCAGGAATTTTTGTGCTCAAGCTGACTCAACCAACCGTAACACCATCAACCGGACAGAGCAAGAAGAGGAAGTTGATTTTCTGTGACTACTTTCCGGCAGAGCTCCCTGAAGCCGCCACCAAGAAGGTCCCCAAAATCAACACGGATATCGCTGAGGAGCAGTCTGCTCCGACAAGCCCTAGGGTTTGTTTCGTTGAAGCAGACGCTCCCGACAAGTTTTGCTCCGGCAAGCTTGCCGGGGATCATCAAGCTCCGGTCGAACCGCAGGTTCTTGCCGTGGAAGCTGATGTTCCCGCAGCGGCAGATGTGCCTTTAGTCCTTGTTGTCGAGCCGCAGGCTCCAAAGATGGGCACAGCAGATCGCCCATTTTCTTCAGACAGAGAACTTCCCAAGAGCAAGAAGAAGCGGAAAGAGTAGCCCGGCAGTCAAGTATGTACCAGTTTGTTGACAACATCCTGCATGTATGAGACTCAACGGAGTGAAATTGAAGTGTATTTGCGGGTAGATGGACGAAGCTGTTGGCGAGATACACGGAGGCATATGTGGTCACCACATTGGCGCAAGAGCACTTGCCGCAAAGCTTTCCGGCAAGGTTTCTTCCGCCGAAGCCCTCCAGATGCAATCGCACAAGTAACCAAGTGTGAAGCGTGCGATTCCATTCCAAGCAGATACACCAGCCAGCTCAACCTCTCCGCACGATGCCTTTATCCTGGCCATTTTCGGTCTGGGGCTCGACATCCTCGCCCCTTTCCCGAAGTTGTCGGGGGCTTTGAGTACTTGTACGTTGCAATCGACAAGTTCACAAAGTGGCCGGAAGTGGAAGCAGTGAGGAAGATGATAGCATAGTCAGCAGTCAAGTTCTTCATGTCAATTGTTTGCCGTTTTGGGATTCCTAACCGGATCATCACCGACAACGGCACCCAATTCACGAGTCGCACCTTCATGCAGTACGTCCAAGATCTTGGCGCCAAGGTCTGCTTTGCATCTGTTGCTCATCCGAGAAGCAACGGTCAAGCAGAGAGGGCAAACGCTGAAGTGCTGCGAGGACTCAAGACCAGAACTTCCGACAGGCTGCACAAGTGCGGAAGAAACTGGATTGAGGAGCTGCCGGTGGTTCTTCGGTCGATTAGGACGACGCCAAATCGAGCCACTGGCCAGACACCTTTTGCTCTAGTCTATGGAGCAGAGGCAGTTCTCCCCACGGAACTCGTATACGGATCACCTCGAGTACTCGCTTATGATGAGCTTGAGCAAGAGCAGCTGCGACAAGATGACGCTTGCTCCTCGAGGAGGACCGTCTTCGAGCTGCTGTCGAGCTGCTCGTTACAAAGAAGCTTTGCGCCGCTACCATAGCCGCAGTTAATGCCGAAGCTTCGAGGAAGGCGACCTTGTTCTTCGGCGCGTTCAATCCGCCAAGAATTCCAATAAGTTGACGCCAAAGTGGGAAGGCCCTTATCGGGTAAAACGAGTCACTAGGCATGGCGCTGTCCGCCTTGAGACCGAAGATGGCGTTCCGGTAGAGCATCTTCGTAAGTTTTATCCATAGGCGCGTTGCGGAACCTGCTCCGGCAACCACCCTTTTGTACAAGTCTTGCCGATGTTGCATGTAATCCTTTGTACAAAGCCGGGCGCAGACCCCGTGCATCAGTAAAGTTCATGTGTTGCGCACAACTTGTCAATTTCATGCTTTCATCATTATTTTGCATGTGTTATCGACATTTTGTGCAGCATCTACACCGATGGCGATAACGAGCCAGAAGGCTCCATAACTTTATTTTCTCTTCTTTCTTCTCAAAAAGAAAGGAAGGTTCATCCACCCACAAGTTAGCCGGGGGGGAAGGAGAAGATAATGGTGTGGACCACCAAGTGTCGCTCGAGGAAGCATCGCCTTGCCGGGGCAGAAAAGCTAAGTTGCTAAGTTTAAACAATCAGTTTTTAAATTTTTAAGTTATCTTCCTGGAACGATAGTACTTTGTATGGAAAACCTATGCGCGGAGGAACCAACTCGTAGCTAGTCGCACCCTTACTTTGTTTCGAGTCCGCTCAACAACTTAAGTGCGCTGCAACTAGTTGCGACAAGGTTGCTTGTCGGAGGCAGCATCGCCAGCAAGCTGCTGACGTTCCGCACTCAGCGCTCGTGGCAAAGGTGCCTGCACCGACAAGTTCCCTAAAAAGCGTAGGGCACAAACATACAAAGGAAGAAATCGAGTAAAGGAAATAACATTGCGATCGTTTGCCTAAGATAGAGTATATTACAAAAATAACTTGTCGCAGATCTAATAAATTGTTCTCCGAACATGGTCTGCAGCGACAAGGAAAGATAAACTTAGCGGCCTAGTCTACACGGTCGCCATCAACTCTCTTGACTCCGCTCACCCCGTCGACAATGGGTGCGATAAGGGCCTTGAGCGCTTCAACATCAGCAGTTGGCGGCGAGGGACTTGAGGACGCTTGGCGAAGGACGCTGGATTGTGGAAGGCCACCTTCATCAAGACCTTCGAAGAGCCCTCAGACAGATTTGGCGCGACTCGTCGGCCAGTTGCTTTGGGATCTCCTCCCGGAGCCGCTGGAGAGCCGCCAACACGCTCTTGAAGAACAGGCTGAGCTTGGCGCTGGGTTGGAGATGCTCGTCGGTGGGGTACCCGAGATCCACCATGCCCAGCTTCATCAGCTCCTTGTCGATGGCGGCGGCGGTATCCACAAGACCCTCGGTCCAGATCATCACATTCTCTTTGAAGGTGTTGTGGGCGGTCGTGGCATTCGCCAGCAGCTCCTCGCTGGCCTTGATCTTCTCCAGCAGGCCCGCTTCCCGCTCCTTGGCGCCGTCCGGTGTCTCCGCTAAGGTGGCTGGCCAGCTCCAGATCTGCCTTGGAGTCTTTGGCGGCGCTAAGCTCCTTGATCTTCTCAAATAAATGACCCCGCAACTCGCCAAGAGTATATCGTCCTTTTCGGCCAAGGCTTCAGCCCGTGACCTCCTCGCCGCTCTTCCGGAGGGTGGCCTCCAGCTGCGCCACCTCGTCTCCAATTCCTTCTTGGCGGCCTCGGCAGCCGCGGCGTCCTTTGCCTCCTTGAGTGCTCCGCCAATTGATTGCTTTCGCTGCAAGATCTTCCTCATAACTGTCGAGGTTGATCTTCCGCTGCGCCAGCTCACCTTCCTGCGCAGAGAGCTTCTCGCCGGCAAGCCTTTGCTGCTCCTCGACCTCGGCATTCTCCAGGATGAAGGCCGTGCGCTCCTCAGCAAGTTGCTCCCGCTTCGCTTTCGTCCCGAGAGTTTCTTTGTTGGCGCGCCGGAGCTCTTCTGCGCGCTTCTCCATGTCAGCTCCCGCCCTCGCGACAAGTGCTTCCCGCGACTCCAGCTTAGCTTGTCGGGCGCGGTAGAGCGACAGCAGCTTCTTCAGCAGCTGCTCTTCCTCAGACTCGCCACAGCTGCTGCTTGGCGCGTCAACCAGCGACGGCCCAGCAGAGGCGCAGCAGCTCGTCAAGGTCTCTCCTCGACCGCGCCTGGAGCTTGATGCCCATGGAAGCTTGATGAAGACACCGCCGCCTTCGATAGGCGCTGGCTGGGCTCTTCGAGCTGGTGCTGCATCGGTGGCGGAGGGATCGGCGGTCGGCGCAGCGCTGGCGCCTCCGCGCCTCGGGGTCGCCAAGACGATCGCTGACCCTCCCCAGCCTTTGCGCCAGCAGGCTTGGCGGCCTCCTCGCCGGCGGACCCGTCGGCGCCTGCCTCCTCCTCCATGTTGGCGGCGTCGTCATTGTTGCCTTGTAGCGTCCTCCTCGCCCGGCAACCTCGGTCTCCATCGGCTTTCCGCAGATGGATCTGATGATCAGAGAAAGAAAGAACAAGTCAAGCAAATGTTCAAAAAGAAGAACAGAAGAAAAGGAACCCAAGGGAAATTTTCAAGCAAGGAGATTACCTGCGATGGGATCTGTGGCCGCGATCTCCACCACCGGAGGGTCGTCGGCGCTGCCCCTTGTCGGAGGAGCATCCTCGTCGAGAGGCCTCCTTGCCGGAGAGCGCCCCTTGCCGGAGAATTCTCCCTTGGCGCGAGTTGAAGCGCATGAACTTGGGGTGACCTCCGGGGCCTCCCGATGAGGCTGCTCTGCTCTGCACAATTCAACAAGTCGATATCGGTGAAGAAGAAGCACCCATGCACGCCTAACCGTAAGAAATAAACCAAGTACTTACGCTGGGGCTGTGTTGGGGCTGCTCGATGAAGGGTTGCCGGTCCGCAAGGAGTCTCGAGACGCCCTCCGTCCGCAGCGGGGATCGTCTTCGATGACAACCACGGGGTCTTGGCCCTCTTCGATGCCCTCTGAGCCAGCGTTATGAGAAAGAAAAGAGTTCAGAATGAAGCAAATCAGATACAAGACAAAGCAGAAAATTGAAGGATTACAAGTACAGCGACAAGATCTTACTCTTCTTCCTCTTCCTCGGAGAGAGCGGAGAAGTCGAATTCCGCTCCGCCTCCGGTGCGACGAGCTGGAAGAGTAGGCTCCCTAGGACGCTTGGCGGGTGCGGGAGCCGTGGTCCCCGAAGGCCCTGCTCCGGTTGCTGTCGCGGCGTGAGGCGCTCCCGCGGCCACAGAGCTTGTCGCGGTGGAGCAGCGCAGCCGGGCGAGACGGTTGTTGCCCCTGTTGCCGCCCGCCACTTCTCCAGCTCTTGCGGAGACGCCTTCTTAAGCGGGGCCGCTGGTTCCTCCCGCTGCAAGCTATCTCGGCGGAGGGAGGCGCCCAGTAGGCTCGCTCGGCTCAAAGATCGCTCGGCAAGCTCTTCTCGGTCGGCAAGGCTTGCCGCCTCGGCTGCCTCTGCTTCCTCCACAGTGAACCCAAACACGCCAGCGGCAGCAGCTGCTGCCGCCTCCTCCAACCTTGTGGCAATGCGCGCCATCTCTTGCTCGGTGGTGTCGCGGGTAAGCCACCTCTGCTCGTCGGCACGGATCGACACCTCTTCCAAGCTATCGAAGAATTGCTGCACGATGTCGTCGGCGGGCTCCTGCCAAGTTGGAACGATTCCATGGGAATCGCACAACGACATCATCGCGCGGATGCGGTAAAGCGACGAGTTGTTGCACAAAGGCACAACCCCCCTCGGTAGCATGAACCACTCGAGGCGATCTGGGTCAGGCTTGAACAGCTCCGGCAGCATCGCATCCAGCTCCAAGATGGTGAAGTTCCAGTTGAGGCCCGGACGCAGCCTCATGATGTCCGCCGCGTTTTGGAATTCCCAAGCAGGCCTCCCCCTCTCCTGCAAGGGCGCAATGCGGCGGTGAAGGAAGTCCGCGCCAACAGCACCTACGGTGAGCCCGGCATGCCGGAGGCGCAAGATCCGGGTCACGGTAATCTTCAACTTGGCATCCTCCGGCGCCAAGTTGCTCCAATCGTTGCCGCGCACTATGGGAGTTTGGCGCAGGGCAGTGAAAGGCTGTGGGTTTTCCTCTATAATCCAACACCAAACGGCTCTCCACTCCTCCCACTTGCTGTGAAGCTCTCCTTCCAGATACGCTTCTTTCTTGCCGATCCTGGAGATCCAAGCAATCCCTCCGGCAAGCGGCTCTCCTCTCTCAACCCGGGGCATGAAGTAGTGGCGGAAGAGGGCTACATTTGGGTGGACTCCAACAAAGTTCTCGCAAAGATGTGCGAAAACTGCCATGGTGAGGACGGCGTTGGGGGTGAAATCAAGGAGGCGGAGGCCGTATGTGTTCATGATGTCACAAAAGAATTCGGAAAAAGGCGGGCAGAGCCCACAGTAGAAGAAAAGCGCGAAGAAGGGATACCCGACGGAAACTTTCTCGGATGTGGCGGCGGAGATCACCCTCGTGCGCGGATGCGCCCGCGTCTCCGTCGACCAGAAGAGGTAGTACAGCTCCCGCAGCTCCTGTGCGTCGAGCAGGGGGTCAAAGGTGGCCCGCTCCTTCCGCAGCGCCGCGAGCCGCTGCGCCTCGGCCGACTTCACGCCTTTCCCCTTGTCGGCCTTCGGGCCCATGGCGCAGGTGGTGGAGGAGTCCGACGGCGGTGATGACGCCGGTGGCAATGGGGGGTCGCTCTCTTGATTTGAGAAGAAGGGGAGCGGCGGTGGTTTTGAGATGTGACAGAACGGCAAGTGGTCGCCCTGCCTGCTTCCCCTGCTATAGGGGAGAGAGGGGCGGGCGCCCGCTTCCGATTAAAGAAGGCCCCCACGATCTCTCCCATGACGCCACGTTCGGCGCGTGCTGTTCGTGGGAGACGTGGTGGGTCCGGAGCAAGTAATGGCGTTCTCTAGGCCGCGCATGCCCGTGCACTGTTTTGGGCCTGGCCCAACAGAGCTCGGCGCCGTGTGTGGCCCAGGCCCGGGGGCTCCTGTCGGTGTACTAGAGTAGGGGTACCCTAGTATCCCGAACTCGTGCACGGGCAGTCGCAGCACCGCACGGCAAGGCTGGCCTGGGGACCGCCAGGGTCCTCCGCGGCTCCTTTGGAGCCATTCAAGAACAAAGTATTCAAGGCCCCGGCAAGAGGAGCTTGTCGGGAAGGCCACTCAAGGCACGCAGAAGACAAGGCCCCGGCAAGAGGAGCTTGCCGGGAAGGCTCGGTGAGCGACAAGCTTCCGAAAGTGCGACAAGGGTTCAACCGCCGCAAAGGCGCTTGCATGCGCAGCAACCTCTCTTCATCTCCGCTCCAGCTCATCCGTCAACGTGTCGCCGTGGGGCTACTCCAGGCACGCGTGTCAAAGGGCTGTGCAGCCAGCAGAGAGTAGCGATAAGCGGCGCTGACAGGCTCACCATCGTGGCAAACGGTGGTGCACTTGACGGTCCTCACAGCCTTTTTCAGCGGCGGCGACGGGCATCTATTGATCTTGTCCCTTGCCGTCAGAGTTAGGTATAGAACACTGTACAAGTCGGTGTACCAACTACTGTTTTTCCATTTCTACCCTCACCTACGTTGCCACCTGTCGGTGACCCCTTGAGCCTATAAAAGGAGGCCCAAGTGCAACGTAGAAAGGGTTCGGCTCGTTCGGTTCATTAGACTCATTCGAGACCACACTCACTCAAGCTAGGTTTTGTAGCTCCTATTGCTCCCTAGCAAGAACACAATATAATCAACCAAGCAGCAGTAGGAGTATTATCTCTCCGGAGAGCTCCGAAGATGGGTAAACTGTTCGTGTGCATCGCCTCGATCTGCTCTTTGTGCTGTCTCCGCCCCCCTCTGAACCACAAGGGACTCGGTCCGCCAGGTCCCATAGGTGTTCGAGGGTCACGATCAGCTTCCCCGACACTCGCTAATTGATTATGCCATTGATATGAGTAAACATGAGACCTGAGAATTATTGCAAATGTGGTTAGTAATGATCTTTGCTGAAAACCTGAATGCTGGCTTGACATAAGTACAACAACAAGAGAAAACAGAGTTTGTAAAAGTTTTTCTTTTTCTCTTTCAGTTTGTCAACTGAATTTCTTGAGGACAAGCAAGGGTTTAAGCTTGGGGGAGTTGATACGTCTCCGTTGTATCTACTTTTCCAAACACTTTTGCCCTTGTTTTGGACTCTAAATTGTATGATTTGAATGGAACTAACCCGGACTGACGCTGTTTTCAGCAGAATTGCCATGGTGTTGTTTTATGTGCAGAAAACAAAAGTTCTCGAAATGACCTGAAACTCCACGGAATATCTTAGAATAAATAATAAAAAATCCTCGCCAAAGATGAAGACCAGGGGGGCCACACTCTGTCCACTGGGGGGGGCGCCCCCCTACCTCGTGGGCCCCCTGGAAACCCTCCGACGCCAACTCCAACTCTATTTATTGGCTTTCGGGGAGAAAAAAATCAGGGAGAAGAAATCATCGCGTTTTACGATACGGAGCCGCCAAGCCCTAATCTCTCTCGGGAGGGCTGATCTGAGTCCGCTCGGGCTCCGAGAGGGGATTCGTCGCCGTCGTCATCATCAACCATCCTCCATCACCAATTTCATGATGCTCACCGCCGTGCGTGAGTAATTCCATCGTAAGGCTTGCTGGACGGTGATGGGTTGGATGAGATTTATCATGTAATCGAGTTAGCTTTGTTACGGTTTGATCCCTAGTATCCACTATGTTCTGAGATTGATGTTGCTATGACTTTGCTATGCTTAATGCTTGTCACTAGGGCCCGAGTGCCATGATTTCAGATCTGAACCTATTATGTTTTCATGAATATATGTGTGTTCTTGATCCTATCTTGCAAGTCTATAGTCACCTACTATGTGTTATGATCCGCAACCCGGTTACAATAATCGGGACCACTCCGGTGATGACCATAGTTTGAGGAGTTCATGTATTCACTATGTGCTAATGCTTTGTTCCGGTTCTCTATTAAAAGGAGGCCTTAATATCCCTTAGTTTCCAATAGGACCCCGCTGCCACGGGAGGGTAGGACAAAAGATGTCATGCAAGTTCTTTTCCATAAGCACGTATGACAATATTCGGAATACATGCCTACATTACATTGATGAATTGGAGCTAGTTATGTGTCACCCTATGTTATGACTGTTACATGACGAACCGCATCCGGCATAATTATCCATCACTGATCCGGTGCCTACGAGCTTTCCATATACTGGTTTACACTTATTTACTTTTCCGTTGCTATTGTTACAATCACTACAAAAATACCAAAAACATTACTTTTGCTGTCTTTACTTTTGTTACTGTTACCACCACTATCATATTACTTTGCTACTAAACACTTTGCTGCAGATACTAAGTTTCCGGTGTGGTTGAATTGACAACTCAGCTGCTAATACTTGAGAATATTCTTTGGCTCCCCTTGTGTCGAATCAACAAATTTGGGTTGAATACTCTACCCTCGAAAACTGTTGCGATCCCCTATACTTGTGGGTTATCACACCTCGAAGCGGCCGACTGCCACTTCCAGCCAGTCGGCAGTCCGGCTGGGGGTACGCGGCGCCGGCATGTCGGGCCAGAGGGAGGAAAGCACCTGAGCTCCGATGCGTTGAAGGAGGCGGAGCATCCGGTGGGCCGGCTGGAGATGGGCCTGGATGGCCAGCAGCTGCTCCTCAAGCGTCCGCCCAGCATTCGACGCAATCTCAGCACCAGCCTGCCTCCGGCTTCACGGTGGGACTCGATGGCTTGGCTGGCGGTGACGGAGTAGCCAGGGAAGTACTCTGCGCAAAGAAGCAAAAGGGAACATGAAGTCAGAGGCAGGACCAGATAACAGGCGGCAGATGAAAGAAAGAGGAGGAAGGCAACCTGGCGTCAACCATGTCCTCAACTTGGCCGTAGCCATCACCCAGCGCTCGCTCCGACTCAGCCCAGTTTGCCGCCTGGGTCTCGTACTCTGATTGAAGGGTGGTCTCGCTGTCCTTGACCGCCTGGAGGGCTGCCTAGTGACGCTTCTCCTGGTCAGCCAGCTACTTGGCCAGGCGGTCGCTCTCCTGGGGCACCGTGCTGCACTCCGCCTCCTTGGCGCGCTACGCAGTTTGGGCCTCACCCAGTTGCTGCTGCAAGGCGGCGTTGGCCTCTGCAAAGACAACAAAGAGGAATGATCAATAAGCAAGAAGTCGCCAGAAGATATCCGGCCCGACTGCTCAGAAGTTGGCCCGAATCTCGGGGACTACACCCAGCGGGTGCGCTGACGCGCCCCCATGAGAGAAAGAAGGTGGAATACTTACTTAGGCTTTCAGACAAGTCGGCGGTCCGTTGAGTCAGCTCCCGGACATGGGAGTTGAAGGCGACCGTACGGAGGTTGTGATAGTCCTGCAAAAAGGACACACGAACAAGAGAAAACAAGTCAACACCCGAGCCTACTTAGAAGTTCCGGGCCGCCTGCTCAGCAGCCGACCCGGAACTCGGGGACTACACCCAGTGGGTGCACTGGTGCACCCCAACAGAAGAATCCAAGAATAAAAAAGCAACAGGGCTTACCCGGATGGCCGTCGACGTTGCCAGGAACTCCTGGTTGTAGCTGCGGAGGGCGATGGCCTGAGCCTAGAGCCGGACTCAGACGTCATGTGTTGCTTCGTTCAGCATGGCCGTCCCGCCCCCAGGCGTCCAGTCCGACGAGTTGACGCTGATCGCCTCCAACTCCTGGGTCGACGAACCGGCACCCCTGGCCCCCTACGGATGCGGCGCCGAGGCCGCCTTCCCCGCATGCTGGCGTGCCGGCCATCGGACCACGAGGTCCGCTCCTGCCGTCGGCCCACCACTAGCCGGCGGCGCGGGTGGCACGTTGGGTTGGCCGCCTTGGTCTGTCGTAGTCGGCGCCGGGGGAGTCACCTCTGACCCCGGGGTGATGCCATCGCCCCCTCCCTCTCCATGACCAGCTGGTCGTCGCCGACTCCTTTAGGCGGCACCGCCGAGTCTTCGGGCGCGGGCGCCATGGCGCGGAGGGGGATGACGAGCTATGGGGGTTGGCCGCATGTGGCCTCTCCCACCTACGCTTCGGCCGCGGCATCTGCCTGGGCCTTGGCAGTGGCGTCGGCTTGAGCCTTCGCGGCCTCGTCCGCCTCCTCCTGTGCCGCCTTGGCGGCCGCCGCCTTCTGCCGCTCCGCATCTTGTTCCTCGCGCGCCTCCCGCGCGTTCCTCTCCGTTGCCGCCTGGAGCTCGGCGCGCGGGTCCACGCGGTGGGCGCTGGCGAAGCCCCCCACCATCCCAATCACGGAGGTGGCAGTCGACCGCTAAAGAGAGAGTCGGGCCCTATTTAACCAAGAGGAAGAAAACTCAGAAGAATGTTTGAAAGAAAAAGGAAGAAATATTGCGTTGAAGATCCGGTACTTACGTGGAAACCGACGGAGGCTCCTTCACGATCATCCGAAAGCGGTTCGCCTTCGCGGCCGCCTCCTCCCGCTTGGCCGCCGCGGCCAAGCTCTTGGGCTTCTTCAGCCGGCTTTCGTACAACGACGGCGCGGCCCGACGCTTTTGCGCGCCGCCTCGGGCAGCCGGCGCGGCAGATGAGCTCGCACCACTTGGTCGGACGCCGGCTGGCGGCGCGGGACGGCCTCTTCGTCATCATCATCAGGCCAGTCCTCGAGGCCGCCTCCAGCTCTAGAGCCGCCTTCCTCGCCGCCCCAGCCTGCGACGTCGTCCTCCAGGGCAGCCGCCCCCAGGTCGGGGTCATCCATGTCGCTCTCCGACTGGTCGGGGAGACACTCACGGGCCGGCCCTGAGGCGCCGACTGCTGGCTGGGTGAGGGAGCCCTGTCTCATAGCCGATTGGTCAATACGACCAAAGAGAACCCGGCAAACTAAAAAGAAGAAAAAAGAAGAAATGAAGGCTTACCGCAGGCGGTGGATACGCGCGCGAATATGGCTTCTTGCCGAACCACCACTCCGCCTCCGGGAGCTTGTAGTTTGAAATGTAGTTCACCAAGTGAGTCACCTCCGCGTGCGGCATCTCCTTGGTGCACATCCGGCTTGGGTCCCGGTGCCCGCTCATTTGGCATATCAGGTGCGGCCGGCCTTGGAGGGGGAGCACCCGGCGCGCCACAAAGGCGGTCAGCAAGTCAGGCCCGGTGGGGCCCTCCGATTTCACCATCACCTTGAGCCGCGCAATGGCAGCGGCACCGGCGACCGACAGCGTCCTGGGCCGGTACGACCAGTTGGCTCGCGTTCCAGTCGGCGGGCCGGCTGCGTAAGCCGGCAGGTTGATCCTGTCACCCTCCGGGTGGACACTCTTCACGTAGAAGTACGACTGCTGCCACATCTTCACCGACTGTATCAGCGTGATGGGAGGGAACAGGTTGTCGGCAGCCGGCCTCCGCACCGCGACGAAGGCGCCGCACTGCACCGCCACTCTCTTGACGATGGTGCGGAGTTTCAAGTAAAATAACTCGCCCCAGAGCTCAAGGGTGGGGAGGACATCCAGAAAGCCTCGCAGATGGTGACGAAGGCGGACAGGAGCACCACCGGGTTCGGTGTAAGGTGGTGCGGCTGGAGGCCGTAGAAGTCGAGGAGGGAGTGGAGGAAGCCGCTCGCCGGTAGGCCGAAGCCACGCAGGCAGTGGGACCCGAAGATGACGCGCTCGCCCTCCTCCAGCGCCGGCGAGATCTCCCTTTCGGGCGCCAGGCAAACTTTCACGAAGTCCTTGATACGTCTCCAACGTATCTATAATTTTTGATTGCTCCATGCTACTTTATCTATTGTTTTGGACTATAATGGGCTTCATTTTACACTTCTATATTATTTTTGGGACTAACCTATTAACCGGAGGCCCAGCCCAGAATTGCTGTTTTTTGCCTATTTCAGTATTTCGAAGAAACAAAATATCAAACGGAGTCCAAACGGAATGAAACCTTCGGGAACGTGATCTTCTCACTGAACGTGATCCAGGAGACTTGGACCCTACTCCAAGAAGCACCAGAGGCGGTCACGAGGGTGGAGGGCGCCCCCCCTGGGCGCGCCCCTACCTCGTGGGCCCCCTGACGCTCCACCGACGTACTCCTTCCTCCTATATATACCTACGTACCCCCAATAGACCAGATACGGAGCCAAAAACCTAATTCCACCGCCGTACCTTCCTGTATCCATGAGATCCCATCTTGGGGCCTGTTCTGGAGCTCCGCCGGAGAGGGCATCCACCACGGAGGGCTTCTACATCAACACCATAGCCCCTCCGATGAAGTGTGAGTAGTTTACTTCAGACCTTCGGGTCCATATCTAGTAGCTAGATGGCTTCTTATCTCTTTTTGGATCTCAATACAATGTTCTCCCCCTCTCTCGTGGAGATCTATTCGATGTAATCTTCTTTTTGCGGTGTGTTTGTTGAGACTGATGAATTGTGGGTTTATGATCCAGCTTATCTATGAATAATATTTGAATCTTTTCTGAATTCTTTTATGTATGATTGAGTTATCTTTGCAAGTCTCTTCGAATTATCCGTTTGGTTTGGCCAACTAGATTGGTAGTTCTTGCAATGGGAGAAGTGCTTAGCTTTGGGTTCAATCTTGCGGTGTCCTTACCCAGTGACAGAAAGGGTTGCAAGGCACGTATTGTATCATTGCCATCGAGGATAACAAGATGAGGTATTTATCATATTGCATGAATTTATTCCTCTACATCATGTCATCTTGCTTAAGGTGTTACTCTGTTTTTAACTTAATACTCTAGATGCATGCTGGATAGCGGTCGATGAGTGGAGTAATAGTAGTAGATGCAGAATCGTTTCGATCTACTTGTCTCGGACGTGATGCCTCATGATCATACCTAGATAACCTCATAACTATGCTCAATTCTATCAATTGCTCAACAGTAATTTGTTCACCCACCGTAGAATATCTATGCTCTTGAGAGAAGCCACTAGTGAAACCTATGGCCCCCGGGTCTATTCTCATCATATCAATCTCCCTCACTTTATTTACTTGCTTTCCTTTTACTTTTTACTTTGCATCTTTATACCAAAAATACCAAAAATATTATCTCTATCAGATCTCACTCTCGTAAGTGACCATGAAGGGATTGACAACCCCTAATCGCATTGGTTGCGAGTAGTTATCGTTTTGTGCAGGTACGAGGGACTTGCGCGTGACCTCCTACTGGATTGATACCTTGGTTCTCAAAAACTGAGGGAAATACTTACGCTACTGTGCTGCATCGTCATCTCCTCTTCGGGGAAAACCAACGCAAGCTCAAGACGTAGCAAGAAGGATTTCTGGCGCCGTTGCCGGGGAGGCCTACGCAAAAGTCAGCATACCAAGTACCCATCACAATCCCTATCTCTCGCATTACATTATTTGCCATTTGCCTCTCATTTTCCTCTCCCCCACTTCACCCTTGCCGTTTTATTCGCCCTCTCTTTCCCAATCTCCTCCTCTTTTTTCCTTTGCCTTTTTCCTCGTCCGTTTGTTTGCTCGTGTGTTAGTTTGCTTGTTTGGAGCGATGGCTCAAGATGCTACCAAATTGTGTGACTTCACCAATACCAATAATAATGATTTCCTTAGCACTCCGATTGCTCCTCTTGCCAATACTGAATATTGTGAAATCAATACTGGCTTGTTGAATCTTATTATGAAAGATCAATTCGCCGGCCTTCCTAGTGAAGATGCCGCTACTCATCTGAATAGCTTCGTTGATTTATGTGATATGCAAAAGAAAAAAGATGTCGATAATGATGTCGTTAAATTGAAGCTATTTCCTTTTTCGCTTAGAGATCGTGCTAAAGCGTGGTTTTCATCTTTGCCTAAAAATAGTATTGAGTCTTGGAACAAGTGCAAAGATGCTTTTATCTCTAAGTATTTTCCTCCCGCTAAGATTATCTCTCTTAGAAACGATATTATGAATTTCAAGCAACTTGATCATGAACATGTTGCACAAGCTTGGGAGAGAATGAAATTAATGCTACATAATTGTCCTACTCATGGTTTGAACTTGTGGATGATTATACAAAAAAATTATGCCGGATTGAATTTTGCTTCTAGAAATCTTTTAGATTCGGCCGCGGGAGGCACTTTTATGGAAATCACTTTAGGAGATGCTACTAAACTCCTAGATAATATTATGGTCAATTATTCTCAATGGCATACTGAAAGATCTACTAATAAAAAGGTGCATGCTATAGAAGAAATCAAGGTTTTGAGTGAAAAGATGGATGAACTTAGGAATTTATTTGCTCAGAGTGTTTCTTCTGATCCCAATAATATGCCTTTATCTACTTTTCTTGAGAATAATAATGAATCTATGGATGTGAATTTTATTGGTAGGAATAGTTTTGGTAACAACGCGTATAGAGGGAATTTTAATCCTAGGCCTTATCCTAGTAATCCTTCTAATAATTATGGAAATTCCTACAACAACTCTTATGGAAATTTTAATAAGATGCCCTCTGAATTTGAGAGTAGTGTTAAAGAGTTTATGAATTCACAAAAGAATTTCAATGCTTTGCTTGAAGATAAATTGCTTAAAGTTGATGATTTGGCTAGGAACGTTGATTGAATTTCTCTCGAGATTGATTCTTTAAAACTTAGATCTATTCTTCCTAAGCATTATATCAATGAGTCTCTCAAAGCTATGAGAATTTCCATTGATGAGTGCAAAGAAAGAACCGCTAGGATGCGTGCTACAAAAGATGCCTTTATTAAAGCGTGTTCTTCTAATTCCTATGAAAATCAAGATGAATATCTAAAAGTTATTGATGTGTCCCCTATTAAATCTTTGATTTGCAATATGAATCTTGATGAAACTGAATATGATCTTCCTTTACCTAGAAGGCGTTCTAAGAATTCAGAGTTTTTTGATCTTGATGATGAAATTGATAAAGGTGGGACTGAAAGAAATAAAAATCTAGATATTGCTAAACCCACTATTTTGGATCTCAAGGAATTTAATTATGAAAATTTCTCTATAAATTGATTGTATTTCCTTGTTGCAATCCGTGTTAAATTCTGCTCATGCTTATAGTCAAAATAAGGCCTTTACCGAACACATTGTTGATGCCTTAATGCAATCTTATGAAGAAAAGCTTGAGTTGAAAGTTTCTATCCCTAGAAAACTCCATGATGAGTGGGAACCTACTATCAAAATTAAAATTAAAAATTATGAGTTTCATGCTTTGTGTGATTTGGGTGCTAGTGTCTCTACTATCCCCAATGCTTTGTGTGATTTGCTAGATTTCCGTGATTTTGATTATTGCTCTCTAAACTTGCATCTTGCGGATTCCACTATTAAAAAGCCTATGGGAAGAATTAATGATGTTCTTATTGTTGCAAATAGGAATTATGTGCCCGTAGATTTTATCGTTCTTGATATAGATTGCAATCCTTCATGTCATATTATTCTTGGTAGACCTTTCCTTAGAACGATTGGTGCAATTATTGATATGAAGGAAGGAAACATTAGATTCCAATTTCCCTTAAAGAAGGGCATGGAACACTTTCCTAGAAAGAAAATAAAATTACCATATGAATCTATCATGAGAGCCACTTATGGATTGCCTACCAAAGATGGCAATACCTAGATCTATCCTTGCTTTTATGACTAGCTAGGGGCGTTAAATGATAGCGCTTGTTGGGAGGCAACCCAATTTTATTTTGTGTTTTTTGTTCTTGGTTCTGTTTAGGAATAAATAATCCATCTATATTCTGTTTAAATGTGGTTTTATCTTTTAATTAGTGTTTGTGCCAAGTTAAACCTATTATATCTTCTTGGGAGATAGTTATTTGATCTTGCTGTAATTTCCAGAATCTTTGCGCTCGGTGCCTGAATTGTTAAAAATCACCAGAACGTGATAAAATAGTGATTCCAATTGCTGCTGATCAATAAACAAAATTCCCAGGTCGTCTAATTTTGGTATAATTTTTTGGGTTCCAGGAGTTTGCGTTAGTTACATATTACTACAGACTGTTCTGTTTTTGACAGATTATGTTTTGCGTGTGTTGTTTGCTTATTTTGATGAATCTATGGCTAGTAAAATAGTTTATGATCCATAGAGAAGTTGGAATAAAGTAGGTTTAACACCAAAATAAATAAAGAATGAGTTCATTACAGTACCTTAAAGTAGTCTTTTGTTTTCTTTCTCTAACGGAGCTCACGAGATTTCTATTGAGTTTTGTGTTGTGAAGTTTTCAAGTTTTCGGTGAATTCTTTTGATGGATTATGGAACAAGGAGTGGCAAGATCCTAAGCTTGGGGATGCCCATGGAACCCCCAAGATAATCCAAGGACACCAAAAGTCAAAGCTTGGGGATGCCCGGAAGGCATCCCTCTTTAAATCCACTTCCATCGGTAATTTACTTGGAGCTATATTTTTATTCACCAACATGATATGTGTTTTGCTTGGAGCGTCTTGTATTATTTGCGTCTTTGCTTATTAGTTTACCACAATCATCCTTTCTGTATACAACTTTTGAGAGGGCCATACATGAATTGGAATTTGTTAGAATACTCTATGTGCTTCACTTATATCTTTTGAGCTTGATAGTTTGCTCATAGTGCTTCACTTATATCTTTTGAGCGTGATAATCTTTGCTCTAGTGCTTCACTTAGATCTTTTAGAGCACGGTGGTGGATTTTTTTAAAGAAACTTGATCTCTCATGCTTCACTTAGATTATTTTGAGAGTCGTTAATAGCATGGTAATTTGCTTAATGTTAAAATACTTGGTGTTCAAGATATGTGAAACTTTATTTTGAGTGCGTTGAATACTAAGATAAGTTTGATGCTTGATAATTGTTTTGAGATATGAAGATGGTGATATTAGAGTCATGCTAGTTGAGTAGTTGTTAATTCAAAGAATACTTGTGTTGAAGTTTGTGATTCCTGTAGCATGCACGTATGGTGAACCGTTATGTGATGAACTCAGAGCATGATTTATTTATTGATTGTCTTCCTTATGAGTGGCGGTCGGGGACGAGCGATGGTCTTTTCCTACCAATCTATCCCCCTAGGAGCATGCGCGTAATACTTTGCTTTGATAACTTCTAGATTTTTGCAACAAGTATATGAGTTCTTTATGACTAATGTTGAGTCCATGGATTATACGCACTTTTCCCATCCTTCCACTATTGCTAGCCTCTCTAATACCGCGCACCTTTCGCCGGTATCATACACCCACCATATACCTTCCTCAAAACAGCCACCATACCTACCTATTATGGCATTTCCATAGCCATTCCGAGATATATTGCCATGCAACTTTCCACCGTTCCGTTTATTATGACACGCTCCATCATTGTCATATTGCTAGCATGATCATGTAGTTGACATTGTATTTGTGGCAAAGCCACCGTTCATAATTCTTTCATACATGTCACAAATGTTTCATTGCATATCCCGGTACACCGCCGGAGGCATTCATATAGAGTCATATTTTGTTCTAAGTATCGAGTTGTAATTGTTGAGTTGTAAGAAAAATAAAAGTGTGATGATCATCATTACTAGAGCATTGTCCCAAGTGAGGAAAGGATGATGGAGACTATGATTCCCCCACAAGTCGGGATGATACTCCGGACAAAAAAAAGAGGCCATAAAAAAAGAGAAAAGGCCCAAATAAAAAAAATGAGAGAAAAAGAGAGAAGGGACAATGTTACTATCCTTTTACCACACTTGTGCTTCAAAGTAGCACCATGATCTTCATGATAGAGAGTCTCTCATTTTGTCACTTTCATATACTAGTGGGAATTTTTCATTATAGAACTTGGCTTGTATATTCCAATGATGGGCTTCCTCAAATGCCCTAGGTCTTCGTGAACAAGCAAGTTGGATGCACAACCACTTAGTTTCTTTTGTTGAGCTTTCATATACTTATAGCTCTAGTGCATCCGTTGCATGGCAATCCCTACTCACTCACATTGATAACTATTGATGGGCATCTCCATAGCCCGTTGATACGCCTAGTTGATGTGAGACTATCTTCCCTCTTTTTGTCTTCTCCACAACCACCATTCTATTCCACATATAGTGCTATATCCATGGCTCACGCTCATGTATTGCGTGAAGATTGAAAAAGTTTTGAAAATGTTAAAGTATGAAACAATTGCTTGGCTTGTCATCGGGTTGTGCATGATTTAAATACTTTGTGTGGGGAAGATGGAGCATAGCCGACTATATGATTTTGTAGGGATAACTTTCTTTGGCCATGTTATTTTGAGAAGACATAATTGCTTTGTTAGTATGCTTGAAGTATTATTATTTTTATGTCAATATGAACTTTTGTCTTGAATCTTTCGGATCTGAATATTCATACCATGATTAAGAAGATTTACATTGAAATTATGCCAAAGTATCACTCCGCATCAAAAATTCTCTTTTTATCATTTACCTACTCGAGGACGAGTAGGAATTAAGCTTGGGGATGCCTGATACGTCTCCAACGTATCTATAATTTTTGATTGCTCCATGCTACTTTATCTATTGTTTTGGACTATAATGGGCTTTATTTTTCACTTTTATATTATTTTTGGGACTAACCTATTAACAGGAGGCCCATCCTAGAATTGTTGTTTTTTGCCTATTTCAGTATTTCGAAGAAACAGAATATCAAACGGAGTCCAAACGGAATGAAACCTTCGGGAACGCGATCTTCTCACCGAACGTGATCCAGGAGACTTGGACCCTACTCCAAGAAGCACCAGAGGCGGTCACGAGGGTGGAGGGCACCCCCCTAGGCGCGCCCCCTACCTCGTGGGCCCCCTGACGCTCCACCGACGTACTCCTTCCTCCTATATATACCTACGTACCCCCAACAGAGGAGATACGGAGCCAAAAACCTAATTCCACCGCCGTACCTTCCTGTATCCACGAGATCCCATCTTGGGGCCTGTTCCGGAGCTCCGCCGGAGAGGGCATCCACCACGGAGGGCTTCTACATCAACACCATAGCCCTTCCGATGAAGTGTGAGTAGTTTACTTAAGACCTTCGGGTCCATAGCTAGTAGCTAGATGGCTTCTTCTCTCTTTTTGGATCTCAATACGATGTTCTCCCCCTCTCTCGTGGAGATCTATTCGATGTAATCTTCTTTTTGCGGTGTGTTTGTTGAGACCGATGAATTGTGGGTTTATGATCCAGCTTATCTATGAATAATATTTGAATCTTTTCTGAATTCTTTTATGTATGATTGAGTTATCTTTGCAAGTCTCTTCGAATTATCCGTTTGGTTTGGCCAACTAGATTGGTAGTTCTTGCAATGGGAGAAGTGCTTAGCTTTGGGTTCAATCTTGCGGTGTCCTTACCCAAAGGATGAAAGGGTTGCAAGGCACGTGTTGTATTATTGCCATCGAGGATAACAAGATGGGGTATTTATCATATTGCATGAATTTATTCCTCTACATCATGTCATCTTGCTTAAGGCGTTACTCTGTTTTTAACTTAAAACTCTAGATGCATGCTGGATAGCGGTCGATGAGTGGAGTAATAGTAGTAGATGCAGAATCATTTCGATCTACTTGTCTCGGACGTGATGCCTATATACATGATCATACCTAGATAACCTCATAACTATGCTCAATTCTATCAATTGCTCAACACTAATTTGTTCACCCACCGTTGAATATCTATGCTCTTGAGAGAAGCCACTAGTGAAACCTATGGCCCCCGGGTCTATTCTCATCATATCAATCTCCATCACTTTATTTACTTGCTTTGATTTTACTTTTTACTTTGCATCTTTATACCAAAAATACCAAAAATATTATCTCTATCAGATCTCACTCTCGTAAGTGACCGTGAAGGGATTGACAACCCCTAATCGCGTTGGTTGCGAGTAGCTATCGTTTTGTGCAGGTACGAGGACTTGCGCGTGACCTCCTACTGGGTTGATACCTTGGTTCTCAAAAACAGAGGGAAATACTTACGCTCCTTGTTCAAGAATTCATCCGATTAACCAGTTAACTTGCCGATTAATCCCTAGGTACTTGTAGGGTCACCGAGTAGCCGATAAACTAAAAAATCTTCTGATTAATTGATTAATTGGCCGACTAACTTGCCGATTAGCCTATTAATCCCCTACTCGCCAGCCAACCGAGCAGCTACCAGTTAACGATTTTCTCAACAATGCTTACGCTACTGTGCTGCATCATCCTCTCCTCTTCGGGGAAAACCAACGCAAGCTCAAGACGTAGCAGTCCTCGCCGGGCAGCCGCCGCGTCCGGCGGAGGAAATCGATGTGGTCTTCATGGACGATGGAGCCGTTCCAGGCTCCGGCACGCATCATGGGGCTAGAGAAGCTTGATGGAGGGGCGGGGCGGCGACGTGTGCGCGGCCCTACGGCGACGAGCTGCGGCCCAGCAGGGTGACGGGAAGCGCGGTGCAGCGGCGGACAGCAGCAGCAGAAGAAGGAAGAAGAGGAGAATGGCGGAGGAGGAGGTAGGCGCGCGTGCGTCTACCACTCCCCTCCTCCCCCTATTTATAGCCCAGAACGGCGAAGCCGGGGGGCGGGGCGTGGGGGTCGTGGGATTAACTGCGCCCACTCCCCCATGACCCTGTGTTTTTTGCGCCATAAAGGCGTGTATTAACTGTGACCGGAATGCCAACCGCCCGCCTCGGCCGCAGAGGATCCGCGCGTGGGCCGAGGCGTTGTAGTGGAGGGCCACAGCCTGCGGCAACGTCCCGTCGCGTGCGTGGGCTGGCAGGCTGGTCCAGCCGGCTGGTGTCGTGTGGCACGCGAGCAGCGGGCGGCCGCCCCGGCGCCCGGCGCACGTGCCATCTGGTTCCCGCCTTCGGACTTTGAAAGCTTCCAGACGGCGCGTCTGGTTGTGGTCGACTCCTAGCTGTCGGCTCTTTAGTGCAGGAAGCTGCTTGGGCTTCTCGCTCTCCCTTTAGCCGCGAAGCCCCACCAGCTTCGGGGACTGCTGTCAGAGTAAATGACCACGGGTAGACTCATCAGCTCCCCCAGGCTTTTCAAGACATCGGGCCGACTACGCCCCTCTAGCATCCAAGACAAAGGGCCGCCTTCTCGTGGCCGGCTGGTCCAGCGGCCGGCTGGGGAAGGCGGCGAGGTTAAGTAAGCTGTCCCGAAGTGGGCCGACTCCTAGCAGGCGGCCACCAGAGTGGCCGACTCCTAGCAGGCGGCCCGCCATGCACCCTCAAAGTTTGCACCCACATAACGGCGATAAGACGGGGCGTGGCTACAGTGAAGCCTGCCGCCCCCGAATCCCAGAGCGAGAGTGGCCACAGTGCAACGTACCGGGCAGTCATCCCCCGCCCGACGCGGCACTATTGCCATGTTGACCATGACATCACCCATGGCAGAACGACCATACCCCCACGACGAGCTGTCGGTACGGCCCGCAGGCGGCGGGCCCTACCTGCCAGCGAGCTACCCTAAGGCGGCACGACCGGACCAGTCGGCATATAGGGAGGCCGGCTCCCAACAGTCGGCCCTTCCCTCCCCTCGGAGTTTGTGCACCATTAACCAGATAAGACGAGGTGAGGCTATAGTGAACGCCCCCCAGGCGGCGGCGACACTGTAGCCACGCCCGCCCCGACCAAGCCCTCATCATCAGGGGCAAGGCTACAGTAATGAGCAGCCGACAGGGCCCACAGGCGGTCGGCCTAGCCTATCGGCTGAGAGGCCGGCAGCCGGCGGGACCCACCAGTCGGCGGGCCCCAGCGACCGGCGGAGAAGCCGGCGTCCATAGACACTGACGGTCTGAGTCCACACCCAGCCGGATTACCATTGTACCCCTGGAGGGTAGGCCTATATAAACCCCCCAGGGAACCCATGCAAAGGGTTGATCTCTTAGAATTACACACACCATATAGAGAGAAGAGGAGAGCTAGCCTTGCCTTTTTTCTTCCTCTAGCCGAACAGCTCAAGGAGCCACTTGTAGCTACTTACTGATTTAGTGATCATGCGGAGACCCTGCACAGCAGGACTAGGGGTGTTATCTCCTAGGAGAGCCCCAAACCTGGGTAAGATTCGTTGGCGTGCATGTCTTCGCCTCATCCCGTTTCCAGGCACCGGCGATGTCTTACTGGCTCCCACTATGATTAGCCATCCTTTGGCATATTTCGCACCTACCACCCGACAGAGATGCTGGCTATGCACATGTCGGCCAGGTATTCTTCCACCCTTCAGGAAAACCAAGTACCATCTAAACGAGTTAGTTGATAGGAACTATCTTAGGACTCCGCATGAGCTGTTCAATCTCAGACACTCCAACCTTAGAGTTACTGTTGAGAGAGCCTTTAGAGCTCTGAAGAACATGTTTAAGATCCTGATCAGAAGCCATTCCACATTTTTCCCACTCGGGTTAATCTTGGTCTTGCTTGTTGCATTCTACATATATAGCTAGCTCCTACAATGGTGTGTTGATGAACTGGTGTCTAAGCAGGAAGATGTGACGGAGGACGATGTTGTCAGCTCCAGCCATGGACATTAGCGCTTCCCTTCACCTTGGACATTGCACATCTCAATCTGAATGTGTCCTGCAGGGACAGGGACACCATGTACGCCATTCTGCCGCACTGGTCAGGCTCTGTGTCCCCAGCATTTTTGCCGCTCATATGGACACCCCCTGAATGATTATTGCCAGCTTCATGTAAGGGTTGTTGATCAGGGCTGGGGTTGCCACCTATGCCATTCTGCAACAGAAGATACTCATTGTCGTTGCCATTGTAGCTGACACTTTCCACATCAGCCTTTGTCAACTCAGTGCATCTAGCATGAATCAACCTCATTATGCTTATCAACAGCATGAGTGGTGAATGGATCCCATGATGACGAAGAGACCGGAGAAACTTTCTAAAGTGAGAGGCGCGGAATCAGTGTCTGGGATTGTACCAGCACCTATCGACGATGAAGTTGTGCCAAACTATTTTCACTTAGATTTGTGATCCCTCACCCCCTCCTGCTAGGTTCAAGATGGCAGTCGAAAGATTATGAATAAGTGGAGAATCTAGATGAAATGCCTGAGGATAAGAACATGAAAACATCAACTATTTTTTTGTCCAGACTACAGCATACCTCAATTTTTCATAAAAGAAAAATATCTATGTCTCTCTCTGAAACTCAATTCAGAATCTTGTGCTCCAAAGCAACCTTAATTTTTCTTGCTTAGAAAAATCTGAGATAATTCCCAAATATTCTTAGAACCATGGCACACCTTCCCATGTAAAAATATTGCATCACTTTAGCAATATTTTTGCTGTAGAAAATCTTTTCACTTCTGGACAAGAAATGCACTTTGTACAGCTAGTACATTTTTCCTTTTGCTTTTAGCCTTGATCTTTCTTGAGCTTAAACACCCTCCTAAGAAACCCTAAACCCCAGGAGATCAACCCTAATGGGCTTCTAGAAGGTGCCCAAACTTGGTGGCCAAGTTTCTGGACAGAAACTTGTCAACTTAGTGGAGTCAATTCTGGTCTGCCTGGGCATGAACCATCAACTCCCCTAGACTAAACACTGCACGGTTGAGCGTGTAGACAAGGTTTGGCCGCTACTGGGCGTCGTTTTGACCATGCCAGCTTGGTGACCGCGCGTGGACACGGCGCCTGGCATGCATTTCGGCGCGCTCTGGCTGGCGCCTTGCTCTATGTTCCGCGCGTGCTCGATCCAGCGGTCGCCTCCGACTGCCACACCGCGCCACAAGCCCCGACCCATCACCCTTGACCGCTCCTTGGCGCTCGCCGATGCCGGAGTCGCCGCAGCAAGCACGGGCGCGTCGCGGCCAAAATGCCACAGTGCGCCTCCTCTACTTGTCCGCGAGCGTGGGCAAGCTTCTACGTTGATGCTGAGCGTTTGCCCCCTCTCGTTAGAGCTTCTCGTCGCCGTTCACCGCGTGTCTAGAGAGCCCCGGTGGCGACACGTTCCCCCCTCGCTCCGGCTATATATAGCGCTCCCCTCCTCGATTCCTAGCCACGCACCACTCCACACCACCTCCACGAACATGTAGACGAGCAGAAGCCCGGTCGGGCAGGCCTCTGACCGTCGCCCCGACGAGAGGACTCCGGCGATCCCCGCAGTCCAGCCACCGCGCTCCGGTGCCTCTCGAGCTCAAGCAGCTGCTTGGGTGGGGCATTGGGGGTCTGCTGGTGCTGCCTGGACCCCGTTGAGCCCTCGGAGCCGCGTCTAGCCGTCGTATTCAACCTCTCCGGCGAAACTCGTCCGCCACCGAAGTTTGCAAGCTCAACTGCGACCAGCTCCGTCCTCCTCTCGCCAAGCCACGGGTACGGGCAGGTGCGCCACGAGCACCGCTTCAATCCCATCCCTCTAGCCTATCCCCAAACCCCCTCGTCGCCGGCGTGAGCTCCGGCGAAGCCCCGCCTCTCTCTCTCTCTCTCTCTCTCTCTCTCTCTCTCTCTCTCTCTCTCTCTCTCTCTCTCTCTTTCTTTCTTTCTCTCCTGGCACGCGGGACCCACCTGTCGGTCTCACCACTCGCGCCCGAAGCAGTAGGATTGGAGTCATATTTATGTTATATGCTTTCGACGTCACGCCCCCAGGAATTCTGTTTAATTCAAATTTTATTCAGAAATTTGACTGAACTTTGACCAGCCACCGTTTCTAAACCATAAATCCAAATGATTTGATTCTTTTTGCATTGTCTTTGTTACAGAAAGCTCTAGCAGCACACCAGAAGGTGAAATTTTCCTTGTTGTTTAGAATTTCTGGTGATTTTCAGAATGTGTTTTGATAATTCTTTTTGTGGTTTAAATTATTTTTCAGAAGGAGAAGCTTGTCTTGCAGCAAACCAAGAGGGGTGTGATCCTCCTCTACACTAAGGCAAGCCACACCAACATTTGGATGGTGTTATTTCAATATCTATGATTTTCTACTTGAATATGAGTTATTATTTGCATTTCAAATTTGATAAATAACTTTGGTTAATTTCTAGTTACTTTACCATGCTTGATATGCTTGTTTTAGTTACTGGTTGAATGCATGAGATTGTTTGGCTAAGTAGAGTAATATTTTGCACTATGAATATTGCTATGGAAATCAATGATAGTTATTTTGCTAGTGATAGTTTTATTTAAATAAAGAACTAAGAAAAATATTGCTTGATTATAAAAATGAGTTATAACCAGAGAAGTTTGGTTCTTAGTATTGCAAGATGAATATGTTGTTAAGTTTGTTCCATGAACATGAGTTGTTTGCTTTGCATGACGAGTAGTTGCATGATTCTTTTGGGTTATATCATGTGGATGATAAAAAGTTTTTATCAAAGCTAAACTTGATTAAGTTCAACTTGAATATGATGTTGATCACATCATGGTGCCACTGGATCGGGTTTTAATTCAGTGCGACCACATTTACCTTATGGGAAGGTCTTGATTCGGTCCTTTGTTGTGGCTCTCACCGGTGCCTCCCGCGAGGGAAGGTTATGGGCATGCATACCCTGGCCCGATAGGCAGACATAACCTTGTGTGCTCGTTTTTGTTTATATGGTACCTTGTCCCCGTTTGGGACCATTTTGCCACGACGGTGGCCGTTGGTGTCTTTGGTAGACATGGGGCCACCCAAGACCTAGCCCTGAGGGGGAGTTGGTCGGAGTGGCTGGGGAGAGTGCATGACAAAGGGAGGGTTTCGTCGGAATGCTTTGGTACACCCGAATTGGAATGCGAGGCCAGGTATTCCGTAGTGTGGGTAAAGTGCGCTACCTCTGCAGAGTGTAATTAATCTATCGATAGCCGTGTCCTCGGTTATGGGCATAACTCGGAAGTAAGTCACACCATGGATCAACTTTTCTAATAAATCTTGCAAACTAAGTGAGTGTTGTGATGCATTGGTTCGTGGCAAGGCATGAACACTTGAGGTGTTCATGAGTGATTGGTCCCAGTTGTGACCTCGGTATGGTCACCGTTTGGTTACGAGATAACCGTCTGGTAAGCGAGTCCGTGGGACTCATTGTATGATACGTTGGTTTCCTTCGGTAGTAGTTTTGCATTGAATTAATCTGATTAAATATCATGATATTGTTTGTCATCGTGCTTATGTGTGTTGTGAGCTTGCAAGTACATTCAATATACTGACCTGGCGTGTTATGCCAGATTTCAAGCAAGTCAGTTCGCATCGGAGCACATCTCGTGTCAAGGCAGTGTTCACGTCGGTGTCCCTGTGCTATGGAGTTCCACTACGCTGTCCTTTCGCTGCCACGTAGCTCGTGTGATCGAGGCCCCGTCATGTTCATTAAATAATGTACATACTGTCCAGTAGCACCGTGTGTGCCGCTTGGCCTCGAATCTCGATGTAATATCAGACCTATGTAATCTGCTAGCATCAATAAAACGGTTGTTTCTATAGCATGTTGTTGTGTATTGCCAAAAGACTTGATCTCTGGGCTGGCAATGCAAGGTAAACTGGTTGCTCTGAGCCGGGGTGCCACAGATTGTAATCTTATAACTGTGTTAGTACATCAAACCACTTATTATAATCCATCAAATGTTGCTAGGAAATTCAAGCATGAAGTGTTGACCATGAGAAATTGTAAAAGTGGAGAAAACGAAGTAGAGGGCGCTGCTACACTGTCTCAAACTTGATCCTTGGTACTCCTGATTTCTGGGTAATTCAATCATCCACACGACAAATCTAGTATAGAAGAAGAAGACCATGGTTGCAAACCAAAGCTTCCCATTTGGTGGCTTTACAAACGTCCAACGGATTGTATCCGATTCATCCTTGGCAAGCACAAGCATAGACACACCAGGCTATGTGCGTGGCATTGTAAAGTCAGTGGTGGTGACTCGTTCCGCCGTTATTGTCACATCGCCTACTACACCATCATACATCTGTTTGTCCACCAGAAAGTTAGCATGGATCAAAAGGTATATTTAGGTATAAGAAATTATAATGTTAACGATATCCTGACGACACCATTCTTGGAAGAGGAGGTGAGAGTTGTAGTGTTCCAAATGGAACATAACAAAGCTCTAGGCCCAGATGGTTTCCCCGCAGAATTCTATCAGAATTTCTGGGATATTATCAAAGCTGACCTTATGGACTTGTTCAATTGTCTTCATGCAGACCGACATGAGCTATTTAGGCTGAATTTTGGCAAGATTGTCTTGTTGCCAAAGATTAAGGAGGCTGAATGGATCCAGCAGTTTAGACCCATATGCCTCCTTAATGTCAGCTTCAATATTTTCACCAAATCGGCTTAACTCAGTAGCTAACCATGTTGTCCGACCATCTCAAATGGCTTTCATGCAAGGAAGGGATACACTTGATGGCGTAGTAATCCTGCATGAGACCATCCACGAGATGCATCAGAAAAACCTGAGTGGAGTAGTATTCAAAATTGACTTTGAAAAAGCCTATGACAAGGTCAAATGGTCTTTCCTCCAATAGGCCCTAAGGATGAAAGGTTTCTCTGAAAAATGGTGCCAGTGGATCCAAAATTTGTAACTGGAGGTAGTGTGGCCATCAAAGTCAATGATGATGTAGGTCATTACTTCCAGACAAAAAAAAGGACTACGACAGGGTGAACCCATGTCCCCTATTTTATTTAACATTGTGGCTGACATGTTGGCTATTCTGATTGAGCGCGCCAAGGAGGATGGGCAAATTGCTGGGGTAGTGCCACACCTTGTGGATGGTGGCCTCTCTATTCTGCAATATGCCGATGACACAATAATTTTATGGAACATGACCTGGACAAGGCTCGAAACATGAAACTCCTGTTGTCAGCGTTTGAGCAAATGTCAGGTCTTAAAATAAACTTACATAAAAGCAAAGTGTTCTGCTTTGGAGAAGCTGTGGAGGTAGCGGCCGATTATGCGGACCTGTTTGGTTTCGCACTTGGTCAATTCCCAATCAAATATTTGGGAATATAGATTCATTATTGACATCTCACCATTACAGAGTGGAAGCATGTAGAGGAGCGGCTAGAGAAAAAATGGTTGAGCATTCGGAAAGGCAAGTTGCTCTCAGTTGGAGGACGACTGGTTAAACTCTATCCTCACAAAATGGTTCTCTATATGTTTTCTTTCTTCCAACTACCAAAAGGGGTCTTCCAAAAATTGGACTATTTTAGGTCCAGATTCTTTTGGAAAGGTGATGGAGAAAAGAAAAAATACTGGCTGACCAAATGGAGCGTGGTTTGTAGGCCGAAAGACCAAGGTGGCCTTGGAATTCATGACCTGTAGGTCAAGAATGAGGCCCTACTTAGTTATTGGTTCTTCAAACTTCTTACTGAGGATGGTGTTTGGCAAACCATGCCGCACAACAAGTACCTAGGCCAAAAGGCGGTGTCTCAGGTATATTGGAAATCTGGTGACTCACACTTTTGGGCTGGCCTAATGGCGCCACACACTTTTGGGCTGGCCTAATGGCGCCAAAGAAACAACTCTTTTGCTTTGGGTCTTTCGTGATAAAGGACGGGTCGGAGATCCGTTTCTGGGAAGACATCTGGCTAGGCAATGCCAGTCTCTGAGAACAATATCCAGCCTTGTACAACATTGCTTGCGATAAGAACAATACTATTGCGCAGGTGCTCAGCTCGTCCCCGCCGAATATTTCGTTCAGGCAGGATTTGGTTGGCGCCCGACTTATGTCATGGCATAATCTCTTATCCCATCTGGATCTGATTAACCTGACGCAAGGCCGTGATGTGTTTCGCTGGAGCCTTACTACATCGGGGTCTTTCACGGTAGACTATATGTATCATGCGCTCACGCATTCTGACGTACCGATGAGCACTAACAAGAAAGTCTAAAAGGCAAATATTCCACTAAAAATTAAAATATTCATGTGGTATCTTCGTAGAGGTGTTGTGCTAACCAAAGGCAACCTTGCACGACTCTACTGGCCAGGAAGTAAGAAGTGTTGTTTTTGTACTCATGACGAGAAAATAAACACCTTTTTTTCAATGCAAGTTTACGCGTTCTACGTGGTCACTTATCCAAAGAGTGTCAAATTTGTATCCGCCCACAAGTGTTGCCAATATTTTTGGTCATTGGTTGGATGGTATTTCAAATAGGTTCAAAACGCTAATAAGGGTAGGAGTGTATGCCGTACTATGGTCGCTTTGGCTATGTAGGAACGATTTGGTTTTTAATGACAAAAATGCTTCTCCTCTGCAGGTTATTTTCCGTTGTACGCACTCGCTTCGTATGTGGTCTATGGTACAACTTGCGGAGTACCAACCGCTATTCAAGGCAGTGTGTACGCGATTGGAGCAGGTGGCTATGGAGGTTTTTACCCAACATGGGTGGGAGCATAATCTCCAGATCGGTCCACCAACCCTTTCGACATAGACATAGTGTTGGTCTATAAGACTCTACTATTGCCGAATTGTTATTTTTTTTCTTTCTTTTTGTCAGATTTTTTATGTTAGGTGGTGTTCATCCTAGTTATGCAGAGGTCGGGTGATACTCTAAATGCTTTGTATCGCTTGATGCTACATTTTGAGATAATAAAAACGCCCTTTATTGAAAAAAACAAATCCATACTCAAAAAATAATAAGATGCAAGTGGTGTAGGAGTAAGCCTACCCCTGATGAGACGTTGCCTACTAGCTCATCGTAAGTACCGTTGAAGACAAAAATGTATAGCATGAACGAGGATGTAAATTCCTTATAGCAGCCTTGAAGATATCAATGTTGTAGCCAGTGACATTTTCTTTCGAGAGAATTCCTTATTTGACCCTTTCTTAAAATTTGGTTCCCTTTCTGACCCTAGTAAAAAAATTCTTCCTGTTCTGACACTCAAACTTTAGTTTGTTCCCTATATGACATTTCGAGCTTGAGAAATTGAGAGTGGCTCATGAAGATCTTCAAAAAGAGAATGAGTCACTTCGCGCTCAACAGATCAGTTCCGCTCAGGATGGATTTGAACCACCATGTCTAAAATGTCTTGAGCATGATATCGCTACCTCTGTTGCTGAATGTTCAACTGCTGCTACTGTTGCATTGTCTTCAACTACTAATGTGGTAACTAACCCCTCTGCGGAGGATACCACTGCTATTGCTGATGAAAATGCTAGGTTGAAGACATTGCTTGAAACAGGGATGTATAAAAGTCTGAAAGGGCATCAGACACTTTGTGATGTCCTCAAAAAGCAGATTCTGAACCGAAACCCTAGGAAAGAGGGTGTTGGGTTCGAGAGGAAAATGAATGTTGATGGTTCCTACTGGAAGCCTGAGCAGTATCCCAAAACCACATGGGTTGCTGCAAAGGGACCTTCAGTGGATTCTTCCACCTTATCTGGCTTTACCTGTGCTAACCCTATTATCATTGATGAATCCTTTGATGCAAACTATAAGCTGTTCAAGAATCAGAATGGTGAAGTGTTTGCCAGGTATATTGGTACTAACTGCAGGAATGGACCACCTATGAAGAAGATCTGGGTTCCCAAAAGCTATCTTGAGAATCTTCCAGTGAATGTCATCATGACACCACCTGGGAAGAAGACAACCCCCAGACCTAAGGTGTCATATGGTTCAAAGGCTTCATACAGACAGAGGACTCACCTGAGTCACCCTAACGCCAATGTTTTGCAGGGAAACCATACTCAAATTTATGAATATGAGCGTGTGTCTTCAAACCGCTATGTTCATAGAACTAAGAACTTTTCTGCTTATTCATATGAGTATCATTCATCTCCTGCAAGGCTATTTGCTAGGGCTCCAAAGCGAAGTTCTCGATGCTGCACTTAGACTCATTGCTTCTAAGCCACCCTCAAGATGTGGGTGGTTAAGAAGAATTAACTTTCTTTTGCAGGAAAGGGTCTCCAGCCGAAAATCAAAGGCGTCTGATGATATTGCTGGGGACCTAAAACATCTTGTAGGGCACAAGATCAAATGCCCAAATGGTCTCACTATGTATTTTGTTCCTGAATTGTTTGCCATCCATCCTATCAGTCCTAATCTTGATTTAAGATTCAATAATCCACTTGCCCGTCAATGTTTATGCTTCACAATGCTCTTGGTGAAGCCTATCCCCTAACTGCATCAGAGGGTATGACACCTCATGCTTCGTAATGGATTATGGACGGTGGATGCACTAATCATATGATTGGTGATCAAGTCTTCTCATGGACTCAACCTTACATCCATCGACAAGAGTCACATCACATTTGGTTGACCTTTGGTAAAAGCAAGGTATTGGGTCTAGGTAGAGTTGCAATCTCAAAGGATCAACACATGGATAAAGTGATGCTTGTTGAATCCCTTGGTTTCAACTTGATGTCATCTCAATGCTTTGTGACTTGAACATGATTGTGATATTCGGAAAATATCGTTGCCTTGTACTAATGGAATCGACAAGTCTCTAGTCTTTGAAGGGTATAGGAAAGATGATCTATACATGGTATATTTCTCAGAGGTCCACACTTGCCGTATGTCTTCTTGCAAAAGCTTCGAATCTTTGGCTCGCATCGCAGGTGGGGCATCTTGGCATGAGGAACTTACACACACTCGCCAAGGAGAAGCATGTCATAGGCATCGAAGGTGTCAAGTTCAAGAAGGATCATTTGTGTGGTGCCTGCGAAGCTGGAAAGATGACTAGGGCAAAGCACCCCTCGAAGACAATCATGACGACATCTCAACCCTTCGAGTTGTTACACATGGATTTGTTTGGCTCTACTCATTACTCTACCCTCACAACAACTACTTGTCTCTATGGCTTCCTCATTGTTGATGAATACTCAAGATACACATGGGTGCACATAATTCTCTACAAGACTGAAGTGCAAGATGTCTTCAGACGCTTTGCCAATCGAGCAATGAACAATTATGGCGTCAAGATCAAGCATATCGAAGTGATAACGCAATCAATTCAAGAACACGGACTTGATCTTTATCTGGATACCATGGGAATCACTCATGAGTTCTCTCGCTCCATACACACCTCAAAGAAAATGGCATCGTGGAATGCGCAAGAAGAACCCTCATTGAGATGGCTCGAACAATGCTTGACGAGTACAAGACACCAAGAAAGTTCGGCTCGAAGCTATTGATACAACATGTCACGTCATCAACCGTGTTTACATCCATAAGCTTCGAACAAAACATCCTATGAGCTCCTTCTTGGCAAGAAGCCAAATGTCGCCTACTTGAGTATTTGGGGCTAAGTGCTGGATCAAGGATCCCCATCACAAGTCAAAATTTGAACCCAAAGCTCACGAAGGCTTCATGCTCGGTTACGGAAAGGACTCGCACTCCTACAGAGTCTTCAACCTTTATCTCTACAAAATCGTCAAAACTGTAGACGTGCGATTTGATGAAACCAATGGTTCACAAAGAGAGTTCCTGCCAAGTACACTAGACGAAGCTCCGCCCAGCGAATCTATCAAGCTGATGGGAACTGGTGAAATCATGCCTTCTGAAGCACAGCCTGAAGAAGAACTTATCATTTCTGCACTTAACCAAACTGAAGACAATGCTCAGCCTGAAGACAATCCTCCCAATGATGACAATGATCAGCATGAGCAAAGTCTTCGTCCAGTTCATCCTCGAGTTGCAAATGAAGTACAGATTGAGAAGATAATCAATAGCATCAATGCACCTGGTCCGCTTACTCGCTCAAGAGCAACACAGCTAGCAAATTTCTGTGGGCACTTTTCTTTTGTGTCAATATCAGAACCCAAGAAAGTTGTTGAAGCCTTTATGGAACCAGAATGGATACAAGCTATGCAAGAAGAACTTCAACAGTTCAAGCTGAACAATGTTTGGGAACTTGTCAAGCGTCCTGACCCTCGCAAGCATAACATTATTGGCACCAAATGGATATATCGAAACAAGCAAGATGAGCATGGTCAAGTCGTCAGAAACAAAGCATGTCTTGTGGCTCAAGGATATACTCAAGTTTAAGGAATTGACTTCGATGAAACATTTGCTCCTGTAGCTAGGCTTGAAGCTATTCGCATACTAATAGCCTATGCTAACCACCACAACATCTTGCTCTATCAAATGGATGTGAAGAGTGCATTTCTCAATGGAAAGATTGAAGAAGAAGTATATGTCGCTCAACCCCCTGGATTTGAAGATCCAAAACATCCTGATATGGTGTACAAGCTAAATAAAGCAATCAGATGGCCTCAAACAAGCTCCTCGCTACCGGTATGATATGATCAAAGACTTCCTGAAGATCAAAGGCTTCAAACCTGGATACCTTGATCCCACACTCTTCACGAAGACATATGATGGTGAACTGTTTGTATGCCAAATATATGTGGATGACATTATCTTCGCTGCACCAACCGAAGTATAGTGATGAATTTGGATACATGATGCAAGAACAATATCGATGTCCATGATGGGAGAGCTCAAGTTCTTCCTTGGTCTTCAAATTCAATCGAAAAGGAATGGCATCTTTATATCTCAAGAAAAATACCTCCAAGATTGTGCGAAGAAGTTTGGAATGCAAGAGTGCAAAGGATACACGATGCCAATGCCGACCAAACACCATCCGGGTCCCGACGACAATGGTAAAGAGTTCGATCAAAAGGTATACCGCTCCATGATTGGTTCCTTACTTTACCTATGTGCATCTAGGCCAGATATTATGCTTAGTGTTTGCATGTGTGCTCGATTCAAAGCGGCACCAAAGGAATCGCATCACTTAGCTGTGAAGCGAATTCTTCGATATTTGGCTCACACCCCAACACTCGGATTATGGTATCCAAAGGGCTCAAAATTTGATTTGGTTTGATTTTGGGATGCTGATTATGCTGGTGACAAGGTGGATCGCAAGTCTACATCAGGCACATGTCACTTTACGGGACGATCACTGTCTGTTGGTCTTCAAAGAAGCGAAACTGTATCACTCTTAATGCTGAATCTGAATACATTGCTGCTGGATCTTCTTGTGCTCAGCTTCTATGGATGAAGCAAACTCTCAAGGACTATGGCATCAATCGACACAAGTACCTCTCTTCTGCGACAACGAAAGCGCCATCAAGATTGCCAACAATCCAGTCCAGCACTCAAGATAAAGCACATTGAAATTCGTCATCATTTTCTCGTGGATCATGTCATGAAGAAAGATATTGACATCATTCACGTCAACATTTGAAGAGCAATCGGCGAGATATCTTCACAAAGCCCTTGGATGAGAAAAGGTTTTGCAAGTTACGGTGTGAGCTAAATATCTTGGAATCCTCAAATGTCCTGTGATCAAGCACACATCCTACCACTTATGCATGTTGATGACTTAGATGTGCAACACACGAAGTAAAGTATATCTTCAATCAATGAAGACTTACATTGTGAGTGTGAATACATTAACGTGAATTTGACTTGAGCGCCACGATAATTGTGCGCCGTGGTGCAGGTCTAATACTTCCTATACGGTGGGTAACGCCACCACCAAATTTCTTTGTTTGAAGTGTTTCACTCATGGCGTTATTTCGCAATATCTTCGCATTTGATTTGTCTTCAACTTAAACCTATCTTCATGATTTTCTTCACTATGTTGATTTGGTTTGTTCGATATATATATATATATATATATATATATATATATATATATATATATATATATATATATATATATATATATATATTCTGTCCTCTACAAAGATTCACTTATAGCTATGTCTTCCAAGTTGAATCTTTTGAACTAAGTGAATGTGATCGACCCCAATCTCTATGCTTTCTATCTCAAACTCTATCTGTCCAAATCATATGCATTCTATTGAAACTGTCGAATGTCTTCTCTGCGTCCTTGTCGTGAGAAGACACGAGACAAACTTTAAGTCTGTTTTAAATGATTCATCCTTCTTTTGAAATCCGGAGAAGCCGAACGACCATCCGACAAACTGGCGGGCGTGGGAACGTGGGACAACTCAGAGTATGTTGCATGCTTGCCACGTGCCCCTCAGATGTGAACCGCCAGGGGCACCTGCGTAATTGCGTTGTGCCCCACACCTCCTTATAAATACATGTCCCCTGCGGTAAAGAAGACCTTCTTCCACCTCTCCACCTCGTCAAAACCCTAGCGCCACCGCTAGCTCTCGACGACGCCGGCGATGAAGCGCTTAGCTGCCGCGACTTCTCCGACGCCGTCTTCACGCCGGCCGCGAACATCGTCATCTCCGCCGCCGCCGTAGGTGTCCTCCGTCTCCAAGTTAGGGCACGGTGGATTGAACTGCTCGGCTTCCTTTTCTTCCCGTCTAGCAGTTCTTCGAGTGGTAAATATAACTCTATTTTTACCATCTTTTTTATCTTCAATATTCATCCTACTTATCAAAATTGGTTTCTGCCCATACAATGTTAGATCTATTCATGCGCATTTCATACTTGCCTAGTATATTCACTTAAGCTTCACAACTAGTTAGATTCCTCACTTGTACTTATTCACGGATTCAGTATAAATCTGGAACCAACTCTCGGTAGATAAGTGAATGTCTTCGCATCATGAGGTCAATGTCTTCAAACTGATTTATCTTCAAAATCTTCTCGAGAATGCATATGACCTCTTCCCTTCCCTCGCATCTCTAATGCTCACACAGTACATGTCCGTGGGAGAATCCTTGGTTCTCATAGTCGCATTCGTTTGCGAAATTCTTACAAGATCAAATTAACTCTCCGAAGCCGCCTCTGTTTGTCTAGCAAACGCAAGCCTTTGAAGCCTTTGAACGCGTATTGAAGCCATTCAGTTTGAAGTTCATGGCTGCGATAAATCAGTCAGAAGGGCGGCGAGACGCGTCGTGGGGAACCTCAAAAGATCTCGCTCGATGACCTCGCAGAGCTTTACAAGACAGATCCCGAAGAGAACTACAATCAGCGCAAGACGCGAATCCAATGGATTCGTCGATATTGGGCTGAACAATGGCTCAAGTACAATTTCATGACCCAGGAATATGCTGAGAAGAATGCTATCAGAAGCCCTTGGGGTGATATTCTCTTTCGAGGCCTTCCACCCAAGAACATGGCTGAAGCTATTGCACAAGGTTTCTATCCTTGTATGGTCCGTGGACCTCGGCCTGAAAATGCCGACCCAACATCATTGCTCTGGTGTCGTGACGATAATCTCTTCAAGCGCAACCTCCAGCACGCAAAGGCTTCGGCCAAGGAAAACAAGAAGTCATTGGGATTAGACTTCAACCCTGGTCCCTCTGCTCCCCGTGCTGACGGCTCACGTGATGCTGAACCCAATGTCATCGGTTCCTTTTCAAACCTTGATGGCCTCATCACTTACATCTTGGTCCAAGGTACCAAAGTGGATCACTCTGATAACGATGCTGATTCTGATGAAGCCCCAGCTCCAGCTCCTGCTCCTACTCCAAAGCTGCAGAAGCAAAAGAAAGTCAAGGCTTCAAAGTCATTGCTCCTTCAAAAGCTTCACGTGTGAAGCCACTGCCATGCACCTCCTGAAGCCGCAGTGCGATCAAGATCAATCCGTATCTCCAAGAAGACGGAGAAGAGAAAGAAAATTGTCAAGAATACTGAATCGACACCGACTCCTGCTGCCATTCTCGCGTGAAGAGCACATTGATCTGTCCAAAGGATGAAGATCTTGCGAGATGATGCTCTTGAGCAACTTATCAAGAGCAAAGAAGAAGCGAAATCTTCAAGAATTTGCCTCTCTTTGATGTGGCAATCATCCATCACTTCATTGATGAGTGGTTTGACACCCCAAACATCAGCTTTGAAGATCTGCAACTTCCTATCGGCCTCAGCGTCTCCTTCAATGGCGCCATTGCTTCTGAGCTAGCTCTTGTTCAGCGCATTGTTGAACTGAAGAACAAAATCGACTATGAAAAAGCTCAGTTCAAGAAGCATATGGCTGCACTCAGCGTGCAAGATGTCAAAAACTTCAAGGTCATGCTGCACGAGCTCAAAGAAGCCTTTCTCAAGAAGCGAGAAGAAGCCAGAGGCTCTCGTGAGCACATGAAGAGTCTGGCTGACAAGTGTGTGCTTGCCTACAATGAGGCTGAGAAGCGCAAGGCTCTTGGTCGTCCTGGCATTGACCCCAGAATGGCTGCAAAGAGGAAGAAGTCTTCAACTGACCAAGCTGCACCTTCAAGGCAGGAAGAACCCATAGTCTTCCCAAGCAGCATGACTGCTCGAAGCCAAAGGTCCGGTCAACCGCTTCAAGCAGAAGAAGACGAGGGCTGCCGAGGCTGAAGCGAAAAAAGGAAACTTCCCGAAGCCTCGATGCTGCTCCTCCAAGAAGAAGCTTAAGACCAAGAAGAATCGGGCTTCCCCACAGATCCCCTAGTTGTTGAACCCATTTCAGTGGTTAGTCCTGCATCGCAACCCAAGAACTACGCATGACTGTTCATGAGCCTGCTTCCACAGAGGCTCCTCAAGTCGAAGAGATTCCAGCAGCTTGATCCCATCATCGCCAAGACATTGGTCACCATGACAATGTTGAAGATGATGAAGTTCTTCCTCAAATCGAGTACAATGTGGTATCATCGCTGTTAAATGCGAATAGCGAAATCATCAGCGTTGGTCGTCCTCTGATGCCAATTGCTCAGGATGCTTCATGGGCTGATCGCCCGCAACAAGAAGAGTCCCCAAGTACTCCCCAACAACAACAACAACAACAACAACAAGAGGAAGACTTTGAGGCCCATACAACCCCATCTCCAAAGGCGTCGCCAGCATTTCGCAGGCTTCGCAAAGGTCAAAGGCCTCAAGTACCTCTCTCGAGCGTTCCAGAAGGAGAAGTGCACCACCAACCTGTTGCACGTCAAGTGTTTTCGAAGCCACTCCAACTGTGAATGTCTCCAGTGCGAAGCCAAAGCTGCTTGAAGACAATCCGGCTGCATCACCAAGACACCCAAGAAGAAGAAGAACATGTCCCTACACCCCAGAATTGAAGAAGTTATTCTGATATCAACATGCGGTGCCGACCCTCCAGCTCCTCAAGTGGAGGTTGAAAACATTAAGGCTGCCACCTCCAACACCAATGAAGCCAATGACGTGGTCATGGCTGAAGCAAATGTGGAGCCTGCACCAACAGCTCCCTGAAGCCAATCAAGGAAATGTGCACTGAAGCCAATGAGGCAATCGCTCCCAAGCATCTGGCCGAGCAGCTCGAAGCCTCGGTTGTTGCCACTTGCTCCAGTTCCGCCACCAAGGCCCTACACAATTGAGCAAGCATACAACTATGGTCACTAATCACATAAGATGGCTCTGTTCGGTCCCTCCGCCTCATGCCTCTGGTCCTCGGTTTGAATATCATATTGCGATAGGCCTCGGTCCGTGGCGAAACCAAGACTGCCAAGGTTTCCAGGCACTACCACCTCTACAGGTTCTTTCAATGCAAATGGCTTCAAAGCCCACAACACTTTCTTTGACAGAGCAAAGAACCCCTACACAAGGCCAAGGATATCATCGATCGCTTCGAGCTATCAAGAACGGTTGTTACTCATGTGTTCTCAGATGATCAAGGGCGCATTTTCCCTCATATGCGCCTCGACATTAAAGCCATTGCCGGACTGCCGTGCTTAGAAGAAGCATTTGATTGCTTTCGTGATGCAGTGTCTGCTCGGCCGTTCATGCATAAAGAACACCGGAATGAAGAACTTGTGCTTCAATTCTATGCTACCCTCCACATTCGCGGCTACTACAGAGATACGAAGACATGGGTTCTCGAGTGGATGACAGAAATGCTCATCATGAAGCCAAAGCTCTTGACGCCATTGAGCTCACAGGCCTACCCACTCCCGGAGCTGTTTGAACCTGGTTGTCAACTCCACCGCGATGCAATCGAGAGCATATTTCATAAGCCGTAACCCAACATGAGTCGATGTCGAGCATGATGAAGCCATCGCCACATGACGCTGAATACCCTCAGACTTCCTTGTTGATGACCTTGAGTATCCGCCTCATACAATATATCACATCATCAAAGCGAACTCTATGGCCAATCAAAGGGCATTCATCATCTGCAAAACTTGAAGGAGCAATGAAGACATTGGTCTTTACATCCTCAATGGCATCGCCTTCAATACGCAAGAATTCTTCATCCGATAATTGGCTGCGTCTGGATCTGATCTGTTTGGTCTGAAATTTTATGCTCCATGGGTCATGCACCTCATCAAGATGCACTCTGCTATCAACTATCAGCCCTCTGCTCGCAATCATCTGATCTTTCTACCAGAGGTTGATATGTCAGTTGAAGCCATATACCCTGAGCCTGCCAAAACGCCACTTTGTCTTCAGAATGCCGATCATCATAGCTTCTCTCAACCCATGGAAGGCGTCCCAGCAGTATCTCGTGTCTATCCTCTGGCTGGGAACACTCGTCTGCCTCGCCGTGCACAAACTGAAGCTACTGAGAGCACTATTGCACAAAGGCCTAGGAAGCGCTCTCGCGTCCTGAATAACCGAGAACTTCTTGTGGCACTGCATCAAAAACAAGATAAGCATCACTCCTGGCTCAAGCGACAAATGCAAAGCCTCTTGGTGGACGTCAATCGTATTCGAAACCTTGCCACCAAGAATGCCTTTGTCACTCACGAGACCTGTCGGCGATCATGGAAGAGTTTGACCCTGCTCGCTCTTTGAAGCAGATCTTCAAGACGATGGCTTCAATCAAGGCTTCAAGTTTGACTCCACTCCTCCACGGAATGCAGTCCTCACGACGAACTCCATCACTTGAAGACTCGACTATTCTTCCTCCATGCAACTCACAATGCCAGAGTGATCAATGATGAAGATGATGCTACTTCACCGCCTACTACTGCAGCGCGATCGACATCGCACCAAGTTCGCTCGCACCGCCAACCAACAATGACATCCCTGCTGCATCATCTACTTACAAGAGGACGAGTAGACGCCTATGTCTTCAAACCTTTTGGTCCTTCTTGACAAATGGGGAGAAGCATATGAGTTTGATAGTCTTCAAACGGGTTCATAAGGGCGGTTGCATAATATTTTGCCTAGTGTTTACAACTCTCGCTTTTGATACATTTGGTTCTTTGAGTTGTAACACTTAAACTCAATGGTCGTCTGCTACTTATTTGCTTTACTCTGGTGTGATGATAAATTCCGCATAAGCGATTTATAACTTCCGCACTTAGATCATTCTGCAGACGTCCATTTTCATTATGCATGTCATTCTCTTAGCTATATCATTTCATGCATGATGAATTATCTTCATAAGTGAAGAGGATCTCCACAAGTACAACCTGCCATGTGCATTTGCATTCCAAAGGCAAACTACTTATATGCACATCTTCGAGGGGAGCCTTTGCCACTTATGAAGACAATTCCTATCCTTTACAATTTCACATATTTTATCCCCGTTGAAAACTTCAACCAGTTTGTCATCAATCACCAAAAAGGGGGAGATTGTAAGTGCATCTAGTGCCACCCCTAGTTGGTTTTGGAGTATTGACGACAAATGTGGTTGAGGGACTAATGCGTTTGTGAGAATTGCAGGATAACGCAGGTGGTGTCCCCCATTGATTCAGTTTACCTACCGGAGATGACCCCTAAAAATGTATGAAGACATTGACGACTATGGTGGTATGTGAAGATATTCACATTGAAGACTATGACATGAGAAGACATTGAGTGAAGACTATGGAGCGCGAAGACTGCGTCGTTTCATTGTTTCCTTTTCTTCTTTGTTGAGTCATAGGAACCACCGTACTATTAAGTGGGGTCCAAGTGATCATAGTCAGAATGACTGAAGTGATGCTCAACCCAAATCCTATGTCTTCGAGCGAAGACAATGAGAGCAAAACTTATCCAGAGTGGATGAGTCACTTTGCTTGTAGCCCAAGTAAAGTTGCCGTGTGTGTTTGAAATCGACCGTTGGAACACGTGTCGGTTCCTTAGTGACCAGGGTCATTTCGGACATAACAGGTCGGGTTGCCTAGTGGCTATAAATAGCCCACCCCTACACCATAAATTGGTGGCTGCTCGAGTTAGTACACGGCTTTTGTCGTTTGAGAGCAACCCACCTCAAGCCTTTGAGAGAGAGAAATCCTTGCGAGGACAAAGCCCAAACACCCGAGCCAAAGAGTGTTAGGCATCACTAAAGTCTTTCCGTCTGTGACTCTGAAGACTTATTACACTTGAGGACTGTGAATCCTCCAAATGGTTAGGCGTCGCGCTCGAGCATCCAAGAGTCATTGTGGATTGCCGGTGAACGCAGTGTGAAGGTTCGAAGTCTACCTTGAAGACTTACCAGAGTGATTGGGCGAGGACTGTGTCCTTAGCTCAAGGGGAATAAGGTGAAGACGCGGTCTTCGAGTTGAATCTCAGCCTCCCTAACCAGATGTACAGTTGTCACAAGAATCGAACTGGTCCAACAAATCTGTGTCTTCAACAAGTGACGGTTCTATCTTCTCCTCTCTTTACTTAGAGTTTGTCTTCGTGAAGTCATTGCCTATCTTCATACCTATTTGACTTCATTGCTTGACTACTTTTGTTGATTGGCTTCTCACTATCTTCCATCTTGATCCTTACTACCAAGCTGCTATTAGTCTTGTACTTTCACGTTATTGCATACTTGACTATGGTTTGCTTGTTGTAGTTTACCCTCCGCTGCATATCAATTAGGTCATTTCTATTGTTTGTCTTCGAAACATCCGTGTTTTGAAGACTTTCTTAAAAGTCGCCTATTCAACCCCCCCTCTAGTCGATAACTAGCACTTTCAACAACAAGACCTCCCTTCCTCCACCGCTTGGCCGCCCCCCGCCTCTCCACCATAGCCGCCCGGTGCAGCGTCAGAGCCATCCTCCACCGTGGCTTCCATCCCGCCATCCGCCGGTCGCACCTCCTCCATGCCGCTCCTCGCGCCGCGCAGCCGCTGTGGGCCTCGCGCTCCGCGGCTAGGGTTAGGGCGGCCGCCCCCCGCCTCCCCACCGTGGCTGCCCGGTGCAGGTGCAGCGCCGTGGCCCTCCTCCACCGTGCCTTCCACCCTGCCATCCGCGTCGGCCGCGCCCTCCTCCATGCTGCTCCTCGCGCCGAGCCGCTGTTGTGGGCCTCGCGCTCCGCGGCTAGGGTTAGGGCGAGAAAGGGGAATCGTGAGGAGAGTCAATCGGGAGAGAATGTGCACTGTAAGGTCAAACGAGACTTTTTTGTTTTTTTACTAGCGTGCTATAGCAGGGGTAAAAAGGACTTTTCAAGTCGAAGTTAACGGTGTTAACAGCAAAATTTGACGGAAATGTCATGGAAGGAAGAAAATGAAGTTGTGGTGTCAAAAAGGGAAAATTGAAATTTATAAGGCCAAATAGGGAACCGGATTTTAAAAAAGGGCCAAATAAGGAATTCTCTCTTTTGTTTCTTGGAGATAGGATCAATAACATTCACAAAAACTTGAAAACCTAGTTTCAGTGGCACAGCTATCTTCAGCCCTGTCTCACCTCTACAATTCTTCCTTGATTTTCTTGTTTCTAGTCTTCTGCTATATCTTCTATCAGGTATGGATTAGGAAAGGTTATACTATCACTTCCAAGTGTAAATCCAAACTTGACATTACCCTGGGAACCTGCAACAGGATCTTTCAGCCAGAAGGCACACTATGTTGGAGAAATACCGGAGAAGGAGAGAACCGGAATGCGGCTGTGGTGGCAGCCCAGGTGAGTGGCGCGATCTGATTTGGTCAGTGTCTCGGGGCCCCAGATGATGGCTTGCACTTGCCCATTCTTGATCAGGTCAACAGCTGCAAAACTCATATGCATCACAGAATTAGCCGAGAAATTAGCATAATGTTGGAACAATTAGGCAATTAAATAAGTTCTTTTTTAAAAAGAGGAGGACCCCGGCCTTTGCATCTGGCCGATGCATACAACCACTTTATTAATTATTCTCATAAGACCTTCAAAGTCATACAACAGTAAGACTAAAGCAACCGTCTAAGCAACAACTGTCGCTACTCCTATCCAATTGATGAAGGGCGCTGATAGTCTGGGCCTAATACCAAACAGACATCGCAGCCAAACCTAAACATCTAAGACCTGAGGTCCCAACCAGGACGCCTGCCGGGTATGGGGCACCTACCAGTCCGGCACACTCCTCAACCAGGACGCCTGTCAGGTATGAGGCCGCCGTAGCCACCTGCCACCAATCCATCTTCAGTGTTGTACTGCTGCACCACCTTGACCGGGCTCTCTGCCATCGACGCCACCACAACGCCTGATGACATCACCCTCCTGTGCGAGTCCCTCGCCACACATCGGGCGACGAGTCTCCACTGCGCCATGCCGCCGAGAAATGACACCGTTAACGCGGGCAATCAAATAAGTCTATTGTTGCATTACTCATTGAAGGTTTTTCTTTGGGAGGTGTGCCGTGGATCTGCATCATCAGAGCAAGGGACTAGAGGAGTGCCGTGCATCCTCATCACTCTGATTTCCTAAATTCGGCACATAAACAAAACCACTTGAAAAAAAAATTTGCACTGCCGCTCTGTACCTTGTGAGCGAGAGACAATGGACATTGGCGCTAGCTGCAGGGGGGATGATGGTGAGGACGCCGCCGGTATGGGGGTTACGGTGGCTGGACGGCGTCCGTTGCTTCCTGAGACCGCGACTGCTGAAGCCAGTGGATGTTCGGCTCTGGAGCAGGTGCGTTGTGTGGGCCAGCATTGCATTAGGCCGGCCCGGCCAGTTTACTGTGACCACGGCCCGTTTACTGTGACCAAACCAAGCAAACTCTCGTTTCTCAACAAAAAAAAAGACCAATCAAACTCTCTCTCTGAAAAGAAAGCTCAGCGTGCCATAAGCACACCTAGCAAGTTTAGTGAGCAAAGTGAGCATCGAAGACAAGTTGATATATAAATTATGTTTATTTAACTAACAAAACAGCCAACCTCCATTCTCTAAAAATAATCACTCTCTGCGTTCAAATTGTCGAGGAAACACGGTAGGGAGCAAACCGAGTGAGCAAATGGCCGGCCCAATTAACTGGATTTAGCTTTGGTAAGGTTCTAGCTAAGGTTTTATAAGTTTTATGAAGTTTCTACAAGGTTCAATTTTGGTTTATTCTTTTTTCTATTTTTCAACCTAATTACTTGTTTTTGTTTTTTCTCTTTATTTTTCATTTCCTTTCTCATTTTTAGTTTTTTCTCTTTCAACTTTTCACAAATTTAATGTTTGCTTATATAAGAATGTTATCTTTTTCAAAACATGTAAATTATTTTCAAAAACCTGAAATATTTTTTAAATAATGTTCATAATTTTCTAAAATGTTAGAGTTTTCTGAAAATATATTCACTTTTAATAAATAAATAAATATCCATGTCTTTTTAATTAAGAAAACAAAATAAAAACTAATCGAAAACTGGTTAGACAAAAATAAATTGAGACGCATCGCTGATCGGTAATGTGCTGGCCCGCCTGAGCGAGCTCCGATGCGAAAAGTAAGAGCATCTACGGTTGGCATTCTCAAATCTTCCTCAAACGTCCGTGGAAGTAACCGGACGAGAGAGAGAGAGAGAGAGAGAGAGAGAGAGAGAGAGAGAGAGAGAGAGAGAGAGAGAGAGAGAGAGAGAGAGAGAGAGAGAGAGAGAGAGAGAGAGAGAGAGAGAGAGAGAGAGAGAGAGAGAGAGAGAGAGAGAGAGAGAGAGAGAGAGAGAGAGAGAGAGAGAGAGAGAGAGAGAGAGAGAGAGACCCAACTGAACCCTCATATCATCCATATACGCTGGGCTCATCGAGGGTTCGTGGACGATCTGGATATGGCTGGTCAATCCGTCACGTGGGACGCGGCCTACTCTGGACCACCTTTTTTCATTCTTTATTCATTATTTTCTTTCTCTCTCTTCATCTCTATCAATCGTCTGCAAGTGATCGGACATATAAGGGAGAAAACAAGGAATGTGGCTGCATGAACGGATAAATAGGGGTTTAAAACAGACACACCCGGTCATTGACTGGATGCGTTCATTGACAGACATAACTGGAATCGGAGGGAGTAGCATAAAATAGGAGCGCCCCGTAGAAAGGGATAATAATACAACGGTTCTTTTCCTGGAAGTGCATTTACCACACGAAACAAGTGTATGTATAAGTATATAGATAATGCAATGGTGATCTACTCCCTAAATTTATCCATTTTAATGATAAGTATTTCCGGACGGAGGGAGTAGCTTGAAGTGAAAAAGAGTTGGGAGCATATGCGCTTCGGTGCGCACTCCTTAACCAGGACGTCTGTCGGGTATGAGGCCGCTGCAGCCACCTGCCACCAATCCATCTTCAGTGATGTACTGCTGCACCACCTTGACCGGCCTCTCTGCCATCGACGCCACCACGACCCTGATGACATCACCCTCCTGTGCGAGTCCCTCGCCACACATCGGGCACCGAGTCTCCACTGCGCCACGCCGCCGAGAAACGCCACCGTTAACGCGGGCAATCAAATAAGTCTATTGTTGCATTACTCGTTGAAGGTTTTTTTTGGGGGAGGTGTGCCGTGGATCTGCATCATCAGAGCAAGGGAATAGAGGAGTGCCGTGCATCCTCGTCACTCTGATTTCCTAAATTCGGCACATATACAAAACCACTTGAAAAAGAATTCTGGACTGCCGCTTTGTACCTTGTGAGCGAGAGACAATGGGCATTGGCGCTAGCTGCAGGGGGGATGACGGTGAGGACGCCACCGGTATGGGGGTTATGATGGCTGGACAGCGTCCGTTGCTTCCCGAGGAGACCGCGACTGCTGAAGCCAGTAGATGTTCGGCTCTAGAGCAGGTGCGTTGTGTGAGCCAACGTTACATTAGGCCGGCCCGGCCGGTTTACTGTGACCACGGGCCCGTTTACTGTGACCAAACCAAGCAAACTCTCGTTTCTCACAAAAAAAAGACCAATCAAACTCTCTCTCTAAAAAGAAAGCTCAGCGTGCCATAAGCACACCGAGCAAGTTTAGTGAGCAAAGTGAGCATCGAAGACAAGTTGATGTATAAATTATGTTTATTTAACTAACAAAACAACCAACCTCCATTCTCTAAAAATAATCACTCTCTGCATTCAAATTGTCGAGGAAACACGGTAGGGAGCAAACCGAGTGAGCAAATGGCCGGCCCAATTAACTGGATTTAGCTTTGGTAAGGTTCTAGCTCAGGTTTTATAAGTTTTATGAAGTTTGTACAAGGTTCAATTTTGGTTTATTCTTTTCTATTTGTCAACCTAATTACTTGTTTTTGTTTTTTCTCTTTATTTTTCATTTCCTTTCTCATTTTTAGTTTTTTCTCTTTCAATTTTTTCACAAATTTAATGTTTGCTTATATAAGAATGTTATCTTTTTTCAAGAACATGTAAATTATTTTCACAAAACCTGAAATATTTTTTAAATAATGTTCATAATTTTCTAAAATGTTAGAGTTTTCTGAAAATATATTCACTTTTAATAAATAGATAAATATTCATGTCTTTTTAATTATGAGAACAAAATACAAAACTAATCGAAAACTGGTTAGACAGAAATAAATTGAGACGTATCGCTGATCGGTAATGGGCTGGCCCGCCTGAGCGAGCTTCTGATGCGAAAAGTAAGAGCATCTACGGTATGCATCCTCAAATCTTCCTCAAACGTTCGTGGAAGTAACCGTACATGCGAGAGAGAGAGAGAGGGAGAGAGAGAGAGAGAGAGAGAGAGAGAGAGAGAGAAAGTGACCCAACTGGAATCCTCATATCATCCCTATACGCCTGGGCGCATCAGAGGGTTCGTGGACAGTCTGGATATGCCTGGTCAATCTGCCACTTAGGACGCGGCCCACTGTGGACCACCTTTTTTCATTCTTTATTCATTATTTTCTTTCTCTCTCTTCATCTCTATCAATCGTCTGCAAGTGATCGGACATATAAGGGAGAAAACAAGGAATGTGACTGCATGAACAGATAAATAGGGGCTTAAAACAGACACATCGGTCATTGACCAGACGCGTTCATTGACAGACATAACTGGAATCGGAGGGAGTAGCATAAAATAGGAGCTCCCCATAGAAAGGGATAATAATACAACGGTTCTTTTTCTGGAAGTGCATTTACCACAAGAAACAAGTGTATGTATAAGTATATAGATAATGCAATGGTGATCTACTTCCTAAATTTATCCATTTTGATGACAAGTATTTTCGGACGGAGAAGGTAGCTTGAAGTGAAGAAGAGTTGGAAGCATATGTGCTTCGCTGCGCACTCCTGAACCAGGACGTCTGTCGGGTATGAGGCCGCCACAGCCACCTGCCACCAATCCATCTTTAGTGCTGTACTGCTGCACCACCTTGACCGGCCTCTCTGCCATCGACGCCATCACGACGCCTGATGACATCACCCTCCTGTGCGAGTCCCTCGCCACACATCGGGCGCCGAGTCTCCACTGCGCCACGCCGCCGAGAAACGCCACCGTTAACACGGGCAATCAAATAAGTCTATTGTTGCATTACTCGTTGAAGGTTTTTTTTGGGGGGAGGTGTGCCGTGGACCTGCATCATCAGAGCAAGGGCCTAGAGGAGTGCCGTGCATCCTCGTCACTCTGATTTTCTAAATTCGGCACATAAACAAAACCACTTGAAAAAAAATTCTGCACTGCCGCTCTGTACCTTGTGAGCGAGAAACAATGGGCATTGGCGCTAGCTGCAGGGGGGATGACGGTGAGTACGCCGCCGGTATGGGGGTTACGGTGGCTGGACGGCGTCCGTTGCTTCCCGAGAAGACCGCGACTGCTGAAGCCAGTGGATGTTCCACTCTGGAGCAGGTGCGTTGTGTGGGCCAGCGTTGCATTAGGCCGGCCCGGCCGGTTTACTGTGACCACGGGCCCGTTTACTGTGACCAAACCAAGCAAACTCTTGTTTCTCAACGAAAAAAAAGACCAAATCAAACTCTCTCTCTAAAAAGAAAGCTCAGCGTGCCATAAGCACACCAAGCAAATTTAGTGAGCAAAGTGAGCATCGAAGACAAGTTGATGTATAAATTATGTTTATTTAACTAACAAAACAACCAACCTCCATTCTCTAAAAATAATCACTCTCTCCGTTCAAATTGTCGAGGAGACACGGTAGGGAGCAAACCGAGTGAGCAAATGGCCGGCCCAATTAACTGGATTTAGCTTTGGTAAGGTTCTAGCTCAGGTTTTATAAGTTTTATGAAGTTTCTACAAGGTTCAATTTTGATTTATTCTTTTTTCTATTTTTCAACCTAATTACTTGTTTTTGTTTTTTCTCTTTATTTTTCATTTCCTTTCTCATTTTTAGTTTTTTCTCTTTCAAATTTTTCACAAATTTAATGTTTGCTTATATAAGAATGTTATCTTTTTTCAAAAACATGTAAATTATTTTCAAAAAACCTGATTAGACAGAAATAAATTGAGACGCATCGCTGATCAGTAATGGGCTGGCGCGCCTGAGCGAGCTCCGATGCAAAAAGTAAGAGCATCTACGGTTGGCATCCTCAAATCTTCCTCAAACAACCGTGGAAGTAACCGGACATGAGAGAGAGAGAGAGAGAGAGAGAGAGAGAGAGAGAGAGTGACCCAACTGGAACCCTCATATCATTCCTATACGCCTGGACGCATCAGAGGGTTCGTGGACAGTCTGGATATGCCTGGTCATCCGCCGCGTAGGACGCGGCCCACTCTGGACCACCTTTTTTCATTCTTTATTCATTATTTTCTTTCTCTCTCTTCATCTCTATCAATCGTCTGCAAGTGATCGGACATATAAGGGATAAAACAAAGAATGTGGCTGCACGAACGGATAAATAGGGGCTTAAAACAGACACACCCGGTCATTGACCGGACGCGTTCATTGACAGACACAACTGGAATCAGAGGGAGTAGCATAAAATAGGAGCTCCCCATAGAAAGGGATAATAATACAATGGTTCTTTTCCTGGAAGTGCATTTACCACACGAAACAAGTGTATGTATAAGTATATAGATAATGCAATGGTGATCTACTCCCTAAATTTATCCATTTTGATGACAAGTATTTCCGGACGGAGGGAGTAGCTTGAAGTGAAGAAGAGTTGGAAGCATATGCGCTTCGATGCGCACTCCTCAACCAGGACGTCTGTCGGGATGATGCCGCCGCAGCCACCTGCCATCAATCCATCTTCAGTGTTGTATTGCTGCACCACCTTGGCCGGCCTCTCTGCCATCGACGCCACCACGACGCCTGATGACATCACCCTCCTGTGCGAGTCCCTCGCCACACATCGGGCGCCGAGTCTCCACCGCGCAACGCCGCCGAGAAACGCCACCATTAACGCGGACAATCAAATAAGTCTATTGTTGCATTACTCGTTGAAGGTTTTTTTTGGGGAAGGTGTGCCGTGGATCTGCATCATCAGAGCAAGGGACTAGAGGAGTGCCGTGAATCCTTATCACTCTGATTTCCTAAATTCAACACATAAACACAACCACTTGAAAAAAAAATCTGCACTGCCGCTCTGTACCTTGTGAGCGAGAGACAATGGGCATTGGCGCTAGCTGCAGGGGGTGATGACGGTGAGGACGCCGCCGGTATGGGGATTACGGTGGCTGGACCGCGTCCGTTGCTTCCCGAGGAGACCGCGACTGCTGAAGCCAGTGGATGTTCCGCTCTGGAGCAGGTGCATTGGGTGGGCCAGCGTTGCATTAGGCCGGCCCGGCCGGTTTACTGTGACCACGGGCCCGTTTATTGTGACCAAACCAAGCAAACTCTCGTTTCTCAACAAAAAAAAAGACCAATCAAACTCTCTCTCTAAAAAGAAAGCTCAGCGTGCCATAAGCACACCGAGCAAGTTTAGTGAGCAAAGTGAGCATCGAAGACAAGTTGATGTATAAATTATGTTTATTTAACTAACAAAACAACCAACCTCCAGTCTCTAAAAATAATCACTCTCTGCGTTCAAATTGTCGAGGAGACACGGTAGGGAGCAAACCGAGTGAGCAAATGGCCGGCCCAATTAACTGGATTTAGCTTTGGTAAGGTTCTAGCTCAGGTTTTATAAGTTTTATGAAGTTTCTACAAGGTTCAATTTTGGTTTATTCTTTTTTCTAATTTTCAACCTAATTACTTGTTTTTGTTTTTTCTCTTTATTTTTCATTTCCTTTCTCATTTTTAGTTTTTTCTCTTTCAGTTTTTTCACAAATTTAATGTTTGCTTATATAGGAATGTTATCTTTTTTCAAGAACATGTAAATTATTTTCAAAAAACCTGAAATATTTTTTAAATAATGTTCATAATTTTCTAAAATGTTAGAGTTTTCTGAAAATATATTCACTTTTAATAAATAGATAAATATCCATGTCTTTTTAATTATGAAAACAAAATACAAAACTAATCGAAAACTGGTTAGACAGAAATAAATTGAGACGCATCGCTGATCGGTAATGGGTTGGCCCGCCTGAGCGAGCTCCGATGCGAAAAGTAAGAGCATTTACGGTTGGCATCCTCAAATCTTCCTCAAACGTCCGTGGAAGTAACCGGACATGAGAGAGAGAGAGAAAAAAAGTGACCCAACTGGAACCCTCATATCATCCCTATACGCCTGGGCGCATCAGAGGGTTCGTGGACAGTCTGGATATGCCTGGTCAGTCCGCCACGGAGGACGCGGCCCACTCTGGACCACCTTTTTTCATTCTTTATTCATTATTTTCTTTCTCTCTCTTCATCTCTATCAATCGTCTGCAAGTGATCGGACATATAAGGGAGAAAACAAGGAATGTGGCTGCATGAACGGATAAATAGGGGTTTAAAACAGACACACCCGGTCACTGACTGGATGCGTTCATTGACAGACACAACTGGAATCGGAGGGAGTAGCATAAAATAGGAGCTCCCTGTAGAAAGGGATAATAATACAACGGTTCTTTTCCTGGAAGTGCATTTACCACACGAAACAAGTGTAAGTATAAGTATATAGATAATGAAATGGTGATCTACTCCCTAAATTTATCCATTTTGATGACAAGTATTTCCGGACGGAGGGAGTAGCTTGAAGTGAAGAATAGTTGGGAGCATATGCGCTTCGGTACAATCCCCCCCAAATGTATAAGGGGTAGGGTGGTCATTTCACACACCGTATGAAAATAGCCACCCGCCTCGCCCGTCTGACCCTGTTATGCGACGCCCGTCAGCGCCATGATCGGTGTCGCCCGCCCGTCCGCGCCGCGCCTGGTGTACGCCGGCCCGCCCATGCGGTTAGAGTAAAAAAAAGAACGCTCGATCGGGCGAACCCTATCATCCCGCCGCCTGAGCCGCCGCCTCTCGCGCCGCCGCCTCTCGCGCCGCCGCCGCCACCGCCACCGTCTCCAGCAGTACCTGGCCGACGGGAAAAAAAGTCGCAGGCAACACGTGGTAATACCGACGCGTTCTATGCGACTCGCCGGCGACAACCGCCTACCTAGGTCGGGCAGACGCCTGCGCCGTAGTTTCCTCTACGTGCTGTTCGCCGTCAGGCCTACAGCTAATCTCAGCACTATTGTCAAGTCCGACGAAGGCAACGAGGTACGCGAGCCGCTAGCATAGTGATTTGATTGGCAACGAGTTTTGTTGCCATGATGTTACGTGCTATTTTTTATGGATCTTTGATTATATTTAAACGTGTATAGATGGAGGCGGAAATCGGATATGACGGTGATGATGGCGGTAGCGAGGAGGGATCATTGTCATTTGATGAAGACGACCATGACGGAGATAATTATATGAGTTTGGATGAATCTTACAGTGGCAATGTAAATGGTCAGCATGTTATCAAGCATATTAAATACAAGCATCCGCGATGACACTAACATGTACTTGTTTTACTTAGCATAGGTAGGAGGGGATGATGACAATAAGGATATGGATGTAGATGACTCATATGCTGAAAGCGGTAGCCATGTGAGTTTAAAATTATACAGGTTCGTTTAAAGTGACATGACAAACGCTTCAAAGCTTACATATCTTATTTAAAAAATTCGCAGATGGAGGTGGAAGGGTACTATGAGTGGAATTTTTTCGATAATGCAAGTGACGAAAACGATATTGATGCATCTTATTATAACAGCTCGACCAAAGTAAGTAGTGCAAAGTGAATATATATGATAGTCCAAATACAACAACTTAATGACATGTAAGGTTGTTTGTATTTTTTTCAGGAAGAGGTTGGTGGGCCGTGCGAAAACGATGACGATGCCAATGGTGATGAGTGCAATTTTGACACTGCATATGATGAATACCAGCAAGATTCACTGGACATGCATTGGATAGTGATGTCCACGACGTTCAGGTCGGACGAGGAGGCATATGATTTCTATAACGACTATGCGAAAAAGCGTGGATTCAGCATTAGGAAGGACAACTTGAAATACGTGAAGGGTCTCAACGCACCTAAGCGCTTGAGGAGGTTTCTCTGTTCGAGGTCTGGAGAACGACAGGCCAAGCTTTGTACCATGGAAGGTAGGAAGCGTAGGCTGAGAGCGGAGACCCGGTGTTATTGTGATGCCCATCTAACTGTGAAGCTTGATAGAGAGCGCTCCATTTGGTATGTCAGCAGTTTCAGCGATGATCATAGTCACATTCTTGCTAGACCGGATGAAGTTACATATCTCCGGTCTCATAATCAGATAAAGGAATACCAGAAGCTCGAGATCTTATCAATTGGAGGTGTTGGGCTCAGAAAACATATGATTTATGACAACATTGTTAGCAGGTATGGATCATATGCAAGAGCTAGTTTCGGGAGGAGGAAGCTTTATAACATGTGCTATAGGGAAAAATGAAGTTGCTAGCAAAGGGTGATGCAGACACTGCGCTTGGAATCATGATGACGAGAAAGGCAAGGGATCCAGACTTTTTCTTTGAGCATACTGTTGACGCACAAGGCAAGCTGAAGAACATGTTCTGGTGTGATTCTCAGTCACGTCGGGATTACCTAGACTTTGGAGATGTAACCGTCTTCGACAACACTTATAAGATGAATAGGTACGGAATGCCATTCATACCTTTTGTTGGTCTAAACAATCATCACTGCACCACTGTGTTCAGTTGTGCTGTTGTGTCAGATGAGACCGAGGATACATATGTTTGGGTGTTGCAAACCTTCTTGAGAGCTCACTGTCAGAAGAAGCCGAGGTATGTAATTACTGACGGTGACGCAGCCATGATAAGGGCCATCAGGAAGGTCCTTAGTGACGTCTGGCATAGACTTTCTTCGTGGCACATAGAGAAGAACATGCAGAAACACCTCCACCACAAGTCCCTTAAGGAGTTCATGTCTCTTATTTACTATGCTACTACACATGATGAGTTTGAGGCGAGATAGGTAGCATTTAAAGCTAAATGGGATTCGGAGAAAACTGAAACATGGTTGCGTAGGATGTACAGGAAGAAAAGCCTTTGGGCTGCGTCATATCTCACCGGTGGGTTCTTCCTTGGTATGCGGAATAACTAGAGGAGCGAGAGTCTGAACTCTTGCCTTCATATGCATCTTGACTTTGGGATGACAATTGTTGATATGGTTGTGCATTATGAGAACTGCATTGTTCGGCTCCGTGAAGACGAGTCATACGACGATTGCATGGCCACACAGACACTCCCGGTAGCAGTACTAGACGACTTCAAATGCATTGAGAAAGCCGCTGCCCGTGACTTCACAGTTGTGAACTTTTACCTCTTGCAGAAAGAAATGAAGAAGGCATCGGATCTTGAGATCATAGATAGACTCAGTGGAGCTGTCACTCAGAGATTCATAGTGGCATGGAAAAGTAACAGGCAGCTAAGCTTCAAAGTGGACTATACACCTACTAACTCAGAAGAAACAGTGAAGTGCAGTTGTGATAGCATGAAACATAAAGGACTCCCATGCAAGCATGTTCTTTATGTCTTGGCCAGGTTGAACGTGAAGGACTTACCTAAGTGCTTAGTGATGCGACGATTCATCAATAATGCTAGAGGTGGTCTGCCCGTGAAGCACACTAGCAATCTCTTTGCATGGGGATGGGCAGGTGCTGAGGAGAGAACTAAGTACAGTGAGTTGACTATTTTGTCTACAGAAGCATCTCATGCGGCATGTCATAAACCATTTCTATTTGACAAACTGAAGGCTGCTCTCGAGGATGTAATAGCAAACAAGGACGTTTAGGAGGAAGAATATGTGAGACATCATAGGGTTGCGGATGACGATGCTTTTGTGCCGGATGGAGATCATGTTTTTGTTGGTGATCCACAAAAAGTCAATACGAAAGGAGCACCCAAAGGGCAGAATAACAAAGGCCGTGGTAAAGAACCTGGCGTAACTAAAAACGGTAGACCTAAAACTTTCGATGAGAAACCTCCTCCACGCCTATGCAGTTTATGCAGATCAAAAGGTCATTTCAAGAACAACTGTCCTGCGAATCCCAAGTATGTGTACACGTTTTTTTAACATAATTTTGTTGTTAAGTTTATTGTTTACAAATTTTTTGACATATTATGATCTTTGTATGCAGGAACATGGCATGATGATGATATAGCACAGACTGTTTGAATAAGTGGAACAACTCCTTGAACAGAGTTCAAATTTTTTTTGGTTGTAATAAAGTATTGTAATTATAAATTTGTTTCGGCACATGGAAGACTTATAATCAGTGTTTACAAATGTCATATTTGTTGGCACTATGCTCGTGGTTCTTAATATGATATGCGTCAAATTTTTTTTACTTTAGAATATATATTTGTTTGCGGCAAAGTTATTGTTTTAATATGATTTGTGATATATATATCATGAGTGTTGGGCGATCGGAGGTGTTCGCCGGTTGTTTGATTTTTTTAATATATAACCGCCATTGGGCCGCGAGTGGCGCCAGCCCCCGTAAAGGGGCGCGAGGCACGAGGATGATTCAGGTGCTGCCCACCTGGGGCAAATCCACCTGGGCGCAGGTGGGCAGGGGCGAACCCACCTGGGGCGACGCACCCTCTGGCGCAGAGGGGCGCAGGTGGGCAGGAGCGAATCCGCCTGGGGCGACGCGCCCTCTGGCGCAGAGGGCGTAGTTGGCAGGGGCGAATCCACCTGGGGCGACGCGCGGCACGGGTAGGCTCGCGAGGCGATGAACCCCCGTGTGGGCCATGTCGTGCCTCCTGTCGCCATGCACAGTCGCGGGCGGGCGACGATCGCCTCTCAAACGATATTAAACATATAAAGTAAAATTGTAAATTTGAAATGTATAGAATGTACGTTAAACAAACTGGTCACACGACATAATCTTAGCATGTGAAAAATGTTTACAACTGACATGAAAAAATAAAACATCCTCAAACTCTCTCCAATCTCCAAGCATTCAAGGGATTACAAGCGCGAATTACTCTCGTGTGAGCTTTTCATTTCTTTTTCTTATTTGCAATTTGAATAACTTTGTTCTTCACTTCTGTAAGCTTGTTTTCTAGGGACAAAATAATTCCAGCTATCATTCTTTCGCACGCACTATCAATAGTTTCCTGAAAAACAATGAAAATAAATTTAATTTCAACACTTAGATATAGTAGAAGATAATTATTTTTAATAGAAAAATGTACCCACTTGAGAAAAAGCTCTTATAAATTTTTCTCCGTCCCAGTATTGAAAACAGCGAAGTAGGAATAGCCCACATGAGTTCCTGTGCTCGAAAACCACATGTCAAATTTTCAAATAATGGTTCATAAGACAACACTCAATCAATTGATGTATTTAAAAATCACATGAAACATGTAACTCGCCCATCTTCTTGTTGAGGCATGTCGTATGGGACTATAGGCCACACAGAAACATCCGGGAATGACATAATTGCACTATCGTTTGCATCTTGAATATCTCCTGCAAGTTATTCCCTCTGAAAAATAATTTATAACAATGAGTACAATGGTAAACAAATGGTAGGCTTAATTGTACACACATAATTACAAATAAAACTTACAAAATTTTCAACGAGTTTCGTCGTAGTTTCAGAAATTTTTTCATCCCTCAATGAATCAAGAAGTTGAAACTTTTTTTTCAGTGTGCGTAGCACATGTAATCCAATGGTTATTATCCTTATTTAGAGCAAAATAAGCCTGGATGACAATTCAGTTATTGGTACTAAGCTTGTCATTCACATATGGTTGTCATGTAAAAACAATTCTGCATTGCAAACAGTACCTTATTTTTCGCAAAATATTCTGACATACATCAGTTGAGAGGTTCATTCGCATGTGCTAAACCTTCCGGATCGTCTGCCGACTTTCCTCGTCTGACTAACTTTGGCGGAGTGTGCAGTAACCAGTAAGACTTATGTGTAGGTACAAGATACCGTCCTTGGCGATGATTGAATCCGAAATGTAAGTCGCAAAAGCGTCAATTACCTGAAATAGATAAGTAAATTCAACATGGATGCACTTTATTTAGCACATAAAAATAAGCATGACAATTGAAGTACATACATCACCGGATAACCATGCATGATTAATTATCCGGCAAGCTCTTGCCGCAGATAATCCTTCTTCTTTACCGTTGTTGAATATTTCATGGTTCTTATGTATTGGTGCGTGCGCATACGCTTTCACGTACTGCACAGACGCACGCACCACATCGTCGACAGAATGATCAAACTGAGGGCTTGTTTCATTAAATAGTTCTACAACACAAGTCAATGAAGTTTTAGTACAAATTTTTTATATACAATTAAGAAAGAAATATTCATACCGTCTTTAACTTACTTGCTTTTGCGGGACGTTTCGCACGTTTTTTCGGAGTCTTTTAACATAAGGAGATTTCTGGTACTTTGACACAGTCCGCCTGCGCTTCCCTAGAATCACCTCCTTCTTATCTTCTAACTCGCTATTGACATCTGACATGCCCTGTGATACTTCTTGCTCATTTGGTCGCCCCTCCCATCTCGTTGCTTCTATTTCATCGATTTTTAAAGATGATACTTCTGTTTTTCCCGACTGCTCTAGGACTTCTATAGGTTCATCCTGGTCACCCTTACAGCTAATCAAGTTACCAATACTGAGTTTGAACGAATCCCCTCCTTCAGAACCATAATTCCCATTGCCATTTCAGCCATTAGGTGTGTGTATGTCATCGTACTGAAATTCTTTATTAGCATACTTGTTTTCATACCTGGACTCACTATTATGTCCAAACATATTTTCTTCCTCTTCTGCCATTGTGCCTGGTTTGTACCGCACACTGGTTTTATTCATTTTCTCTAGCAATCTCTGCAAAATAAAGCACAGTAACATGTTACAACTTTTCGTCAATTTCACAAATTTAATATAGTGCATACCAGAATTGCCCAATTCTTACCTGTGCGCATAACTCCGACATACGAACCATATCCTTACGAATTTCTTTCAAATCATTCATAACCCGTTCCATAAAAGGCTTGAGGTAAGCAGGGACCTCAGGGACAGTATCCACTTTGTCTTTTCCCCGTAACGGATGACTTTCTGCTACTAGGTTTCTTACTGCTTTCAGCATGTTGATCTGCAAGTTTTTTCATTCTATACTCGTTCGTAATGCAGTCATCTATCTGCGAAGTTAGTATGTAATGCAATAGTAAGTACATAACAATTTAATTGGATGATGAGCGTCTAGTTAAATATACATTACAATATTACCAATCCATGACCACGACCATTGTCCAGGTCGTACTTGTCTCGTTTCTTCGCTCTTGATTCTGTCCAGTTTTTCATTAGGGGACTTTGCAACGTCAACGGGTCATATTTTGGTCGGTGGTTGGCTGCACCTTCTCCCAATATAAGTACTACAAACCAAATGACAAGATAAATTACTTAGGCATATCCTGAAGGAATATTAAATAGCATTAATTAATAACATACCTGAATTAGGGCCAGGTTGCCACATGGCCAATGCCTCACCCGGCCGTCCTGCTTAAGTTTACCGATCTCCATCAAACAAGTTCGCAAAGTGAACGAGTTCAAGTTCAACGTGCTGATCCGCTTCACGTCATGCACCAACGCATAGTACTCCTTTGGTATGGAAATAGCTGACATCGGTGCAATAATAGTCCCCAACAAAACAAGGACAGCCATCCGAAGAAACTCATCGTCCGTGGATTTATTCCTCACATTTTTTGGATCAAGTCATCTATCATTATCTGACCGTTTTTTTTGAAAACATAATGAATAGGAATTTTCTTCATTAACGTTTTTCCTTCCATTGCAAGAATTCTAAAAACATCCTCACCTTCATTCTTCAACCCAAATATTGAAAACACGTCGTCCGGTCTAAGTGAAATAAAACCTTTACTACCAGCTTCTTCTTGTATCATGAATTTTTTGCTGTTTATGTCATAACCTAGAATCATGAAATGCAGCAAAAAATCTCTCATTTGAACTGATGGAATGATCAACATCTCTTGCAAGTTTGTCTCGTAGAACCTAAATCGCTGAGTGGTTGTAAATTTTTCAACGAGACTTATCCACTTCTCTATGGAACATGGAATCACACCATCGATGTCCAAACTGCATGTTAATTTTTTTGGTGTTAATATATATACCTATGCAATCCACGTGAAGGGACGGCGAAAATATCACCTTTGATCCGGGCGAGCAAGGCCGATCAGCGGCTATGGTAGGCGACAGGGGGGTCGCCGTATGTTTGCGAGATGCGTCGACAACGGCTACGGGTGGCCACACAAGATCCGGGCGACGTGTGGCGATGACGGCAGCGGGAGGGTCGTGCTGCTTCTCGGGGCGCTCAACGGTGGTGCACAGCGACGGGTGTACGTGGGGCGAGAGGGGGTAGGGCGACGAAGGGGTGCGGGTGGCATATGGGGCAGAGTGGGGTAGGGTTTCGCCGTGCGTGGCGGCATGCGGCGATGTAATGTGGAAAAAAATTAAACTTTAATCGCCGACTGGACCCCGGCCCGATAACGCCCACCCAGCGCATGGCGACCACCGGCCCAACCTGATATTCGTTTAGTCCCACATTGCTTTTGGTCTTGCTAATTTACCTGTTTATATACATTCCTCTACGTACAATGTTGAATCGTTTAGCGTGGCGGTCTTACCTGAGCAGGCTATTGGAAATTATGCTCTGGCACAGAATAATTTCCATCATTCTTCTCAGGTAAATCCATCCACACTAAGTGATTTTTATATTTATGTTTTTTTTCATAATTTCATGAAATGGCACCAAATTTTGATCGAATGGAGCACATCTAGAGACATAGCTTCTCTGTTCTCTCGCAGAAGTTGTAGATGCGAACACTAGAAGCTGTCGCGGTGAGAGCGAGGTGAGGGAGTAGGACGGAAGGGAGAGCGATCTCCGGTAAAGGTAGTGGAGGAGTTGGATGGAGAGTGCGACTGAATTCTGCTATAGGCAGAGCCGATTAGTATTTAACATGTATTTCGTTCTTGTTGCTGTCAGATGGACACTGAATCTTCTCCAAAGTTGAACTGTTGGAGTGTACCCCAAGATGAGCTGTTGGATGATCTGAAAGACCTGGTGGAAGAAGAAGAAGGTACATGCTAGTCTTTTTACTGCTGTCTGAACTTTGTTAAACAATTATATCTATGCATGGTTTCAGACTTCGGAACCCATGGAGACCAACCTGCAGCTGCACTCCATCCTCTTACTTACATGAGCGAGATGTTCTCTTTCGCACAATCATGAAACGACACCAATTTTTTTCACATGCTATGGTGTGACACACTAGCACGCATGCAAAATTTTGGTGCGTTCCGACGCTCGGTGCATTTACTATGATTTTATCCATGAAAATACGGAAAAACGGTCTCCCGACGTGACGCAACGTGCGTTCGTACTCTGTTTTCATTGATTTCTGGCGTGGGGGCAGGTGGGGGTCACCAACACGCGCATACAAAAGTTGAGTGAGGTGCGTCCATGTGCACATGTACTTGCAGTGCAAACCCGAGGTATCGGTTAGGGAGGAAGGGGCACCCGCGAGGTGTTCTCTTTCGCACAGTCATGAAATGGCACCAAATTTTTTTCACATGCTATGGTGTGAGACATTAGCACGCATGCAAAATTTTGGTGCGTTCCGACACTCGGTGCATTTACTATGATTTTCTCCGTGAAAATACAGAAAAACGGTCTCCCGATGTAATGCAATGTGCGTTCGTACTCCGTTTCCGTTGCTTTCTGGCGTGGGGCCCGGTGGGGGTCACCCACATGCACATGGAAAAGTTGGGTGAGGTACGTCCATGCGCACATGTACTTGCAGTGCAAACCCGAGGTATCGGTTAGGGAGGAAGGGGCACCCACGAGGTGTTCTCTTTCACATAGTCATGAAACGGCACAAATTTTTTCACATGCTATGATGTGAGATACTAGCACGCATGCAAAATTTCGGTGTGTTCCGACACTCGGTGCATTTACTATGATTTTCTCCATGAAAATACGGAAAAACGGTCTCCCGACGTGACACAACGTGCGTTCGTACTCCGTTTCCGTTGATTTCTGGCGTGGGGGCCGGTGGAGGTCACCCACACGCGCATGCAAAAGTTGGGTGAGGTACGTCCATGTGCACATGTACTTGCAGTGCAAACCCGAGGTATCGATTAGGGAAGAAGGGGCACCCGCGAGGTGTTCTCTTTCGCACAGTCATGAAACGGCACCAAATTTTTTTCACATGCTATGGTGTGAGACACTAGCACGCATGCAAAATTTTGGTGCGTTCCGACACTCGGTGCATTTACTATGATTTTCTCCGTGAAAATACGGAAAAACGGTCTCCCGACGTGACGCAACGTGCGTTCGTACTCTGTTTCCGTTGATTTCTGGCGTGGGGGCCGGTGAGGATCACCCACATGCGCATGCAAAAGTTGGGTGGGGTACGTCCATGTGCACATGTACTTGTAGTGCAAACCCGATGTATCGGTTAGGGACGAAGGGGCACCGGCGAGGTGTTCTCTTTCGCACAGTCATGAAAGGGCACCAATTTTTTTTCACATGCTATGGTGTGACACACTAGCACGCATGTAAAATTTCGGTGCGTTCCGACACTCGGTGCATTTACTATGATTTTCTCCGTGAAAATACAGAAAAACGATCTCCCGACGTGACGCAACGTTCGTTCGTACTCCGTTTCCGTTGATTTCTGGCATGGGGGCCGGTGGGGTCACCCACATGCGCATGCAAAAGTTGGGTGAGGTATGTTGATAACCCACAAGTATCGGGGATCAATTATAGCCTCTTTCGATAAGTAAGAGTGTCGAACCCAACGAGGAGCTAAAGGTAGAACAAATATTCCCTCAAGTTCTATTGACCACCGATACAAATCTATGCACGCTTGACGTTCGCTTTACCTAAAACAAGTATGAACTAGAAGGACTTTGTAGGTGTTGTTGGATAGGTTTGCAAGAATATAACCCTCAAAAAGATAATTGTCCCTAAGCAATTGACTACTTTACTAGACCGATAGCAAGTTTTATGTGGGAGAGGCATAAGCTAACATACTTTCTCTTCTTGGATCATATGCACTTATGATTGGAACTCTAGCAAGCATCCGCAACTAATAAAGATCATTAAGGTAAAACCCAACCATAGCATTAAAGCATCAAGTCCCCTTTATCCCATACGCCACAACCCCTTACTCAGGTTTATGCTTTTGTCACTCAAGCAACCCACTATAAGCGAATCAAGAACGCATTGCAACACCCTACAGCGGGAATCCCTCATGCTTGCGCGATGGAGAGCACCATAGGACATCAACATAACTACAAGGAAATTAAACCAATCATAGCAATTCATCAATCACTGATAGGACAACGAAAATCTACTCAGACATCATAGGATGGCAACACATCAATGGATCATAATATGAAGCATAAAGCACCATGTTCATGTAGAGGGTACAGCGGGTTGCGGGAGAGTGCACCGCTGAATATAGATGGGGGGAGGTGATGGAGATGTTGGTGAAGATGATGGAGGTGTTGGCGTAGATCGCGGTGATGATGATGGCCCCCGGCAGCGTTCCGGCGCCACCGGAAGCAAGGGGGAGAGAGCCCCCCTTCTTATTCTTCTTCCTTGACCTTCTCCCTAGATGGGAGAATGGTTTCCCCTCTGGTCCATGGCCTCCATGGCTTGGGAGGGGTGAGAGCCCCTCCGAGATTAGATCTGTCTCTCTGTCTCCCTCTGTTTCTGCGTTCCCGGCGTCTGCCCTTTCACCGTTTCTTATATATCCGGAGATCCGTAACTCCGATTGGATTGAAACCTTCGCCCAGATTTTTCTCCGAAAATTAGCTTTTTTGTGGCAAAAGTAGAGCATCAACCGCCTTACGGGGTGCCCACGAGGGTCAGGGGCGCGCCCCTGCCTCGTGGCCCCCTCGGGCACCGTCTCGTGTTGATTTTTCTTCTAGAAAATCACAATATTCCAAAAATATTCTCCATCCGTTTTTATCCCGTTTGGACTCCTTTTGATACGGGGTTTCTGCGAAACATACAACATGCAACAAACAGGAACTGGCACTGGGCACTGGATCAATATGTTAGTCCCAAAAATAGTATAAAAAGTTGCCAAAAGTATATGAAAGTTGAATAATATTGGCATGGAACAATCAAAAATTATAGATACGACGGAGACGTATCAGCATCCCCAAGATTAATTCCTGCTCGCCCTTGAGTAGGTAAATGATAAAAAAGATAATTTTTGATGTGGAATGCTACCTAGCATAATCTTGATCATATCTAATCATGGCATGAATATTAAGACACGAGTGATTCAAAGCAATAGTATATCATTTGACATAAAAACAATAATACTTTGGACATTCCAACAAACAATCATGTCTTTCAAAATATCGATGCTTCAGAATGTTATCCCTACAAAATTATATAGTCTTTTATGCTCCCTTTTCTTAACACAAGGTACCTCTCATGCCCATCCCGGTGTTAGCCAAGCAATTGGTTCATACTTTTTAACGCGCTTCAGCTTTTTCAACCTTCACGCAATACATGAGCGCAAGCCATGGATATAGCACTATAGGTGGAATAGAGTTTGATGGTGGAGGTTGTGTGGAGAAGACAAAAAGGGAGAAAGTCTCACATCGACGCGGCTAATCAACGTGCTATGGAGATGCCCATCAATTGATGTCAATGTAAGGAGTAGGGATTGCCATGCAACGGATGCACTAGAGCTATAAGTGTATGAAAGCTCAGACTAAAAACTAAGTGGGTATGCATCCAACTTTCTTGCTCATGAAGACCTCGGGCATTTGAGGAAGCCCATCATCGGAATATACAAGCCAAGTTCTATAATGAAAATTCCCACTAGTATATGAAAATGATAACTCAAGGGACTCTCTATATGAAGAACATGGTGCTATTTGAAGCACAAGTGTGGTAAAAGGATAGTAACATTTCCCCTTTTCTTTTTATTTTATTTTTCTTTTTCTTTTTTTGGATGGGCTTATTTGGCCCTCTTTTTTTATTTAGGCTTCTTTGGCCTCTTTTTTTACATGGGGCAATGCTCTAATAATGATGATCATCACACTTCTATTTACTTACAACTCAATATTACAACTCGATACTAGAACAAAGATATGACTCTATATGAATGCTTCCGGCGGTGTACCGGGATGTGCAATGATCTAGCATAGCAATGACATCAAAAAATGGACAAGCCATGAAAACATCATGCTAGCTATCTTACGATCATGCAAAGCAATATGATAATGAATGCTCAAGTCATGTATATGATGATGATGGAAGTTGCATGGCAATATATCTCAGAATGGCTATGGAAATGCCATGATAGGTAGGTATGGTGGCTGTTTTGAGGAAGATATAAGGAGGCTTATGTGTGATAGGGCGTATCGTATCACGGGTTTTGGATGCACCTGCGAACTTTGCACCAACTCTTGAGGTGAGAAAGGGCAATGCACGGTACCGAAGAGGCTAGCAATGATGGAAGGGTGAGAATGCGCATAATCCATGGACTCACATTAGTCATAAAGAACTCATATACTTATTGCAAAAGTTTATTAGCCCTCGAAGCAAAGTACTACTATGCATGCTCCTAGGGGGGAGGTTGGTAGGAGTTAACCATCGCGCACCCCCGACCTTCACACAAAGATAAACAATCAAAATACAGTGCACGCCAATTTGGTTACATAGTTAGTAGACCATACGTGCATGCTTCAGGAATCACAAACCTTAGCACCAATATCCTTATTAAACACAACCATCTACTAGAACCTCCCACATATTATCATCTCTATATCGCAAAACTATTGCAAGGAATCAAACATATCATATTCAGTGATCCACAAGTTTTATGTAGGATTTTCTGACTAACCATGTGAATGACCAATTCCTGTCATCTATCTAAATAGATATAAGTGAAGCGGGAGAGTTTAATTCTTTCTACAAAATATATGCCGAAGCTCTAACAAATATAAGTGAAGCAAAAGAGCATTCTACAAATGGCGGTTTTCTATGTGAAGAGAAACAGGCAATTCAAACTTCAAATGATATAAGTGAACCACATGAAGCATTCTATAAAGCCATACTCAAAAGATATAAGTGAAGTGCAATGAATATTCTATAAATCAACCATGGACTATCTCATACCAGCATGGTGCATAAAAGAAAAGTGAAAACTAAACGCAAAAGACGCTCCAAGACTCGCACATATCGCATGAACGAAACGAATCCGAAAACATACCGATACTTGTTGAAGAAAGAGGGGATGCCTTCCGGGGCATACCCAAGCTTAGACACTTGAGTCTCCTTGAATATTTACTTGGGATGCCTTGGTAATTCCCAAGCTTTAGCTCTTGCCTCTCCTCCTTTTCCTCATATCGATACCTCCTCGATCAAACACTTCATCCACACAAAACTTCAACAGAAAACTCGGTAAGATCCGTTAGTATAATAAACAAATCACTACTCTAGGTACTGTTGCAAATCAATTCATATTTTGTTTTTGCATTGTTTCTATTGTAATATAACTTTTCCATGGCTTAATCCGCTGATAGAAATTGATAGTTTCATCAAAACAAGTAAACTATGCATCAAAAACAGAATCTGTCAAAAACAGAACAATCTGTAGCAATCTGAACATTCACCATACTTCTGGTACCCCAAAATTCTACCAAAATTAGGAAAAATAAACAATTTGTACAGCAATACAGTGCAAAAAGAATCAGAACGTTGACGTTCCAGTAAAAAGAAGTAAAATAACGCACTACAACCAAAGTTTCTTTTATGCACCGTACAAACCAACAAGCATTGTAAACATCCTAAAGGCAAACCTTGGCACATTATTTTTATAATACAATGGAATTGTACAAGGGGATAATTATTTTCGATGAAAAGTTTCTGTAATTAAGATTCACAAAGTTTCCATGAGCATGGACAAAGTTCAAGGAGCTCCCCCACTTCAACAATGCTTCTCTTTCTCACTTTCACTTTCCTTTTTGAAAAGTTTTGGGTTCCCCTCTTTATTTTTCTTGTTCTTAAACTTTATGAAAGCACACAACAGAAATAAATGACTCTCTAAAACTTCCGGGTTGTCTCCCTGGCAGCGCTTTCTTTAAAGCCATTAAGCTAGGCATAAGGTGCTCAAGTAAAGGATCCACCTGGATCCCAAGGTATACCAAAGCCAATTTTAATTAACAATGATTTTTGATTTAGCAGTGAGCACAAAGTAACATATATTATGTAACAACGAAGTCTAACTCTCTTCGTATGCATCGGCATGTCATAAAAGAACAATTCATGCACACCAAGTAAAGGCCAATGCATAGTATAAGTAGTTTCTTGCAATTCTATCGTGTTGGAAACATAGAGAGGTGGAGATATAGTTCCTCTCTCATAATAATTGCAAGTAGGAGCAGAAAGCACATGCATATTATATCTATCAAATTCATCATGTGTAATAGTAGAACGCAACCCATCAATATAATCTTTAATAAGCACAAACTTCTCCGATATAGTGTAGCCGGGAGAATTCAAAAAGATAATAGGACTATCATGCGTGGGTGCAATAAAAACAATTTCATGTTTAACATAGGGAACTATAGCAAGTTCATCTACATAAGCATAATTCATATTGGCATCTTGGCCACAAGCATAGCAAGCATCATCAAAAAGGGGTATTTCAATAGAATCAACGGGATCATAACAATCATCCTTCGATAAGCATGCAGGGGAATTAAACAATGTATGAGTTGAAGAGTTACTCTCATTAGAAGGTGGGCACGGGTAGCTAATCCGCTCTTCCTCCTTTTGTTCTTTGCTCTCCTCATCATTTTTTTCATCCAATGGGCTCACAGTTTCGTCAATTTCTTCTTCCATAGACTCCTACAAAATATTAGTATCTTCTTGGACAGCGGAGACTTCCTCAATAAATGCATGAATATCGGCATTAAATTCATAATTCTCATAGCAATATTTAAGTATAGCAAATCATGTCTGTAAACAACATCATCAAGATTTTTACATGTTTTAAACAAAGATTCAATTTCATAAGCACCCATAAAAGCAACAAATTCTTCTATTTGTTTCACATCATAGTAATCATATATACCATTAGCATAAGAAGCTAAGGTTTCATTGTCATTATATTTGCACGAAAAGGAAAGGTGTGGAGCCTTCATCCTAGAGCAACAAGTATAATCATATCTCAAGCATAGTTGACGAGCATACCAATGCAACATATGAGTTTCATCCCATAATAGTTTCCCTTTTTGAGTCAAGCGATAATCCCTAAAGTATTCACATTGATCCAACGTGTCTCCCATAACATAATTGAATGGGGTTTTCTCGGGATTATCAAAGTAGTACATAATATCTTTCACATAATGAGCATCGAGGGTTTTAGGAGGTTCCCCATCTCCATGAGCAGCAAGTACACCTAATTTTTTGGTGTTTTGTGTTCCATATCCATAACTAAAGATAGAGAACAACTAAGAACATCAAATAAAAATTACTTTGTGATAAAGCAGACAAGCACACACGAGAATATTCACCCCGCGCTATGACTCCCCGGCAACGGCGCCAGAAAAAGGTCTTGATAACCCACAAGTATAGGGGATCAATTGTAGCCTCTTTCGATAAGTAAGAGTGTTGAACCCAACGAGGAGCTAAAGGTAGAACAAATATTCTCTCAAGTTCTATCGACCAACGATACAACTCTACGCACGCTTGACGTTCGCTTTACCTAAAACAAGTATGAAACTAGAAGGACTTTGTAGGTGTTGTTGGATAGGTTTGCAAGAATATAAAGAGCACGTAAATATAAAATAGGGGCTGTTTAGAAAAAGAAGCAATAAAGTAAATATAGCGAGTATGGAAAAGTGGTGGTATGAGTTGTGAAATTGTCCCTAAGCAATTGACTACTTTACTAGACCGATAGCAAGTTTTATGTGGGAAAGGCATAAGCTAACATACTTTCTCTTCTTGGATCATATGCACTTATGATTGGAACTCTAGAAAGCATCCGCAACTACTAAAGATCATTAAGGTAAAACCCAACCATAGCATTAAAGCATCAAGTCCCCTTTATCCCATACGCCACAACCCCTTACTCGGGTTTATGCTTCTGTCACTCAAGCAACCCACTATAAGCGAATCATGAACGTATTGCAATACCCTACAACGGGAATCCCTCACGCTTGCACGACACGGAGAGCACCATAGGGCAGCAACATAACCACAAGCAAATTAAACCAATCATAGCAATTCATCAATCACCGATAGGATCACGAAAATCTACTCAGACATCATAGGATGGCAACACATCATTGGATAATAATATGAAGCATAAAGCACCATGTTCAAGTAGAGGGTACAATGGGTTGCGGGAGAGTGCACCGCTGAATATAGATGGGGGAAGGTGATGGAGATGTTGGTGAAGATGATGGAGGAGTTGGCGTAGATTGATACGTCCATTTTGCATCATGCTTTTATATCGATATTTATTGCATTATGGGCTGTTATTACACGATTTGTCACAATACTTATGCCTATTCTCTCTTATTTTACAGGGTTTACATAAGGAGGGAGAATGCCGACAGCTGGAATTCTGGGCTGGAAAAGGAGCAAATATTAGAGGCCTATTCTGCACAACTCCAAAAGTACTGAAACTCCACGGAATATCGTACAATAAGTAATAAAAAATCCTCGCCAAAGATGAAGGCCAGGGGGCCCACACCCTGTCCACGAGGGTGGGGGGCACGCCCCCCCCCCTCCTAGGGCGCGCCCCCTACCTCGTGGGCCCCCTGGTGGCCCTCCGATGCCCATCTTCTGCTATATGAGGTCTTTCGTCGAGGAAAAAATAAGCAGCAACCTTTCGGGACGAAACTCCGCCGCCACGAGGCGGAACCTTGGCGGAACCAATCTAGGGCTCCGGCAGAGCTGTTCTGCCGGGGACACTTCCCTCCGGGAGGGGGAAATCATCACCAACGTCATCACCAACGCTCATCTTATCGGGAGAGGGCAATCTCCATCAACATCTTTACCAGCACCATCTCCTCTCAAAACCCTAGTTCATCTCTTGTATTCAATTCTTGTTCCAAGTCCGGGATTGGTACTAGTAGGTTGCTAGTAGTGTTGATTACTCCTTGTAGTTGATGCTAGTTGGTTTATTTGGTGGAAGATCATATGTTCAGATCCTTTATGCATATTAATACCCCTCTGATTATGAACATGAATATGCTTTGTGACTAGTTACATTTCTTCCTGAGGACATGGGAGAAGTCTTGCTATTAGTAGTCATGTGAATTTGGTATTCGTTCGATATTTTGATGAGATGTATGTTGTCTATCCTCTAGTGGTGTTATGTGAACGTCGAATACATAACACTTCACCATTATTTGGGCATAGAGGAAGGCATTGGGAAGTAATAAGTAGATGATGGGTTGCTAGAGTGACAGAAGCTTAAACCCTAGTTTATGCGTTGCTTCGCAAGGGGCTGATTTGGATCCATATGTTTCATTCTATGGTTAGGTTTACCTTAATACTTTTGTTGTAGTTGCGGATGCTTGCAATAGAGGTTAATCATAAGTGGGATGTTTGTTCAAGTAAGAACAGCACCCAAGCACCGGTCCACCCACATATTAAATTATCAATGCACCGAACGCGAATCATATGAACGTGATGAAAACTAGCTTGACAATATTCCCATGTGTCCTCGGAGCGCTTTTCCTATTATAAGAGTTTGTCCAGGCTTGTCCTTTGCTACAAAAAGGATTGGGCCACCTTGCTACACTTTATTTACTTGTGTTACTTGTTGCTCGTTACAAATTATCCTATCACAAAACTACCTGTTACCATTTGTTTCAGTAGTTGCAGAGAATACCTTGCTGAAAACCGCTTATCATTTCCTTCTGCTCCTCGTTGGGTTCGACACTCTTACTTATCGAAAGGACTACAATAGATCCCCTATACTTGTGGGTCATCAAGACTCTTTTCTGGCGCCGTTGTCGGGGAGTGAAGCGCCTTTGGTAGGTTGTCATGGTTTTGTTACGGCAGATGTCCTCTTGCAAGGACTTAGTCGTGGAGCCATCGCAACTAGGAAGCTTAAAGGGGTTAATCGGGACAAAGGACACGAGAGGTTTATACTAGTTCGGCCCCTTACGGTGAAGGTAAGGCCTACGTCTAGTTGGGTTGGTATTGCTTGATGTTTTGATGACCAGGGAGCGAGATACGCTATGCCCGACTCTCTATGAGTTGTTTCTTGACCTAAGCCGCCAGCGGGTCATCCCCTTATATACACGGGTGGACGCCCTGCGGTCTACAGAGTCCCGGCCGGCTCATAAACAGTGTCCGACTCGGTGACTAGTTAAATCTACCTTATGATACAAGTCATGCCATCATGGCGGTTTATCACTATGGGCCTTACACTACTAGGAAAAGGCCTACTAATGGCGCACCTAATTTGGCCATTAATGGCGCATTAGTGGTGCGCCATTAGTGCCACGCCATTAGTATATTTTACTAATGGCGCACCACTGGTGCGCCATTAGTATCTGGTATACTAATGGCGGACCTCAGATGCGCCATTAGTATATACAACAATGCGCCATTAGTATGCCTCCCAGGGGGCCATGTATTGAAGGAAATATGCCCTAGAGGCAATAATAAAGTTATTATTTATTTCCTTATATCATGATAAATGTTTATTATTCATGCTAGAATTGTATTAACCGGAAACATAATACATGTGTGAATACATAGACAAACATAGTGTCACTAGTATGCCTCTACTTGACTAGCTCGTTGAATCAAAGATGGTTAAGTTTCCTAGCCATAGACATGAGTTGTCATTTGATTAACGGGATCACATCATTAGGAGAATGATGTGATTGACATGACCCATTCCGTTAGCCTAGCACTTGATCGCTTAGTATGCTGCTATTGCTTTCTTCATGACTTATACATGTTCCTATAACTATGAGATTATGCAACTCCGTTTACCGGAGGAACACTTTGGTGCTACCAAACGTCACAACGTGAATCGGGTGATTATAAAGGAGTACTACAGGTGTCTCCAAAGGTACATGTTGGGTTGGCGATTTCGAGATTAGGTTTTGTCACTCCGATTGTCGGAGAGGTATCTCTGGGCCCTCGGGTAATGCACATCACATAAGCCTTGCAAGCATTGCAACTAATAAGTTAGTTGTGAGATGATGTATTACGGAACGAGAAAAGAGACTTGCCGTAACGAGATTGAACTAGGTATTGGATACCGACGATCGAATCTCGGGTAAGTAACATACCGATGACAAAGGAACAACGTATGTTGTTATGCGGTTTGACCGATAAAGATCTTCGTAGAATATGTAGGAACCAATATGGGCATCCAGGTTCCGCTATTGGTTATTGACCGAGAATAGTTCTAGGTCATGTCTACATAGTTCTCGAACCCGTAGGGTCCGCACGCTAACGCTTCGATGACAGTTCATTATGAGTTTATAAGTTTTGATGTACGAAGTTTGTTCGAGTCCGGATGTGATCACGGACATGACGAGGAGTCTCAAATTGTCGAGACATAAAGATTGATATATTGAAGCCTATGTTTGACTTGGAAAGGTTCGGATGAAAACAGGATTTTATCGGAACACCGGGGTTACGGAACCCCGGGGTCAATGGGCCTTGATGGGCCATGAGGGAGAAGAGGAGGGCCGGCCAGGGAAGGCCGCACGCCCCCTCCCCCTCTAGTCCGAATAGGACAAGGAGAGGGGGGCGGCGCCCCCCTTCCCTCTTCCCCCTCCCCAAGACCTAATCCAACTAGGAAAGGGGGGGGGGGGAGAGTCCTACCCCCGGTGGGAGTAGGACTCCTCCAGGCGCGCCTCCCTAGGGCCGGCCGCACCCCCCCCCTTGCTCCTTTATATACGGGGGCAGGGGGGCACCCCATGACACACAAGTTGATCTACGTGATCGTTCCTTAGCCGTGTGCGGTGCCCCCCTCCACCATATTACACCTCGGTCATATCGTCATGAGCTTAGCGAAGCCCTGCGTCGGTGGAGCATCATCATCGCCACCACGCCGTCGTCTTGACGAACTCATCCCCACGCTTTGCTGGATCGGAGCCGGGGATCGCCATCGAGCTGAACGTGTGCTGAACTCGGAGGTGCCGTGCGCTCGGTACTTGGATCGGTCGGATCGTGAAGACGTCGACTACATCAACCGCGTTGTTATAACGCCTCGCCACGGTCTCACGAGGGCGTGGACATACACTCTCCCTCTCGCTGCTATGCCATCACCATGGTCTTGCATGTGCGTAGGAATTTTTTGAAATTACTCGCTCCCCAACATGGCATCCGAGCCTGGTTTTATGCGTTGATGTCATATGCACGAGTAGATCACAAGTGAGTTGTGGGCGATATAAGTCATACCGCTTACCAGCATGTCATACTTTGGTTCGGCGGTATTGTGAGATGAAGCGCCCGGACCGACATTACGCGTCGCGCTTACGCGAGACTGGTTTCACCGCTTGAGCACTAGTTGCTTAAAGGTGACCGGCGGTGTCTGCTTTCTCTCATTTTAGTTGAACCGAGTGTGGCTACGCCCGGTCCTTGCGAAGGTTAAAACAGCACCAACTTGACAAACTATCGCTGTGGTTTTGATGCGTAGGTAAGAACGGTTCTTGCTCAGCCCGTAGCAGCCACGTAAAACTTGCAACAACAAAGTAGAGGACGCCTAACTTGTTATTGCAGGGCATGTTGTGATGTGATGTGGTCAAGACGTGATGCTATATTTTATTGTATGAGATGATCATGTTTTGTAACCGAGTTATCGGCAACTGCCAGAGCCATATGGTTGTCGCTTATTGTATGAAATGCAACGCCATGTAATTGCTTTACTTTATCACTAAGCAGTAGCGATAGTCGAGAAGCAATAGTTGGCGAGACGACAACGATGCTACGATGGAGATCAAGGTGTCGCTACGGTGATGATGGTGATCATGACGGTGCTTGGCGATGGAGATCACAAGCACAAGATGATGATGACCATATCATATCACTTATATTGATTGCATGTGATGTTTATCCTTTATGCATCTTATCTTGCTTTGATTGACGGTAGCATTATAAGATGATCTCTCACTAAAATTATCAAGAAGTGTTCTCCTAAGTATGCACCGTTGCAAAAGTTCTTCGTCTTTGAGACACCACGTGATGATCGGGTGTGATAGGCTCTACGTTCAAATACAACGGGTGCAAAACAGTTGCACACGCGAATACTCAGGTTAAACTTGACGAGCCTAGCATATAACAGATATGGCCTCGAACACGGAGACCGAAAGGTCGAACGTGAATCATATAGTAGATATGATCAACATAGTGATGTTCACCATTGAAACTACTCCATCTCACGTGATGATCGGACATGGTTTAGTTGATTTGGATCACGTAATCACTTAAGATGACTAGAGAGATGTCTGTCTAAGTGGGAGTTTTAATATGATTAATTAAACTTAAAATTATCATGAACTTAGTACCGATAGTATTTTTGCTTGTCTATGTTTACTGTAGATAGATGGCTCGTCTTTGTTGTTCCGTTGAATTTTAATGCGTTCCTTGAGAAAGCAAAGTTGAAAGATGATGGTAGCAATTACATGGACTGGGTCCGTAACTTGAGGATTATCCTCATTGCTGCACGTAAGAATTACATCCTGGAAGCACCGCTGGGTGCCGTGCCTGCTGCAGAGCAACGCCGAAGTTGTGAACGTCTGGCGAGCAAAGATGATGACTACTCTATAGTTCAGTGTGCCATGCTTTACGGCTTAGAACCGGTCTTCAACGACGTTTTGAACGTCATGGAGCATATGAGATGTTCCAGGAGTTGAAGTTAATATTTCAAGAAAATGCCCGGATTGAGAGATATGAAGTCTCCAATAAGTTCTATAGCTGCAAGATGGAGGAGAATAGTTCACGGTGAACATATACTCAAAATGTCCGGGTATAATAATCACTTGATTCAACTGGGATTTACTCTTCCGAAGATAGTGTCATTGACAGAATTCTCCAATCACGCCACCAAGCTACAAGAGCTTCGTGATGAACTATAATATGCAAGGGATGACCAAAACAATTCCGAGCTCTTCGCAATGCTAAAAGCATGGAGGTAGAAATCAAGAAAGAGCATCAAGTGTTGATGGTCAACAAGACCACTAGTTTCAAGAAAAGGGCAAAGGAAAGAAGAAGGGAACTTCAAGAACAGCAAGAAAGTTGCTGCTCAAGAGAAGAAACCCAAGTCTGGACCTAAGCCTGAAATCGAGTGTTTCTACCGCAAGCGATCGACATTTGAAGCGGAACTGCCCCAAGTATTTGGCGGATAAGAAAGATGGCAAGGTGATCAAAGGTATATGTGATATACATGTTATTGATGTGTACCTTACTAATACTCGCAGTAGTACCGGTATTTGATACTGGTTCTGCTAATATTTGCAACTCAAACAGAACTACGGATTGCGAATATTGGCTAAGGACGAGGTGACGATCGCGTCGGAAATGGTTCCAAAGTCGATGTGATCGCGGTCGGCACGCTACCTCTACATCTACCATCGGGATTAGTTTTAGACCTAAATAATTGTTATTTGGTGCCAGCGTTAAGCATGAACATTATATCTGGATCTTGTTTGATGCGAGACGGTTATTCATTTAAGACAGAGAATAATGGTTGTTCTATTTATATGAATAATATCTTTTATGGTCATGCACCCTTGAAGAGTGGTCTATTTTTATTGAATCTCGATAGTAGTAATACACATATTCATAGTGTTGAAACCAAAAGATGCAGAGTTGATAATGATAATGCAACTTATTTGTGGCACTGCTGTTTGGGTCATATCGGTGTAAAACGCATGAAGAAACTCCATACTGATGGACTTTTGGAATCACTTGATTATGAATCACTTGGTACTTGCGAACCGTGCCTCATGGGCAAGATGACTAAAACGCCGTTCTCGGAACTATGGACCGAGCAACTGATTTGTTGGAAATCATACATACCGATGTTTGTGGTCCAATGAATGTTGAGGCACGCCATGGTATATCGTTATTTTCTCACCTTCACAGATGATTTGAGCAGATATGGGTATATCTACTTAATGAAACACAAATCTGAAACATTTGAAAAGTTCAAAGAATTTCAGAGTGAAGTGGAAAATCATCGTAACAAGAAAATAAAATTTCTACGATCTGATCGTGGAGGAGAATATTTGAGTTACGAGTTTGGTCTACATTTGAAACAATGCGGAATAGTTTCGCAACTCACGCCACCCGGAACACCACAGAGGAATGGTGTGTCCGAACGTCGTAATCGTACTTTACTTGATATGGTGCGATCTATGATGTCTCTTACTGATTAACCGCTATCGTTTTGGGGATATGCTTTAGAGACGGCCACATTCACATTAAATAGGGTACCATCAAAGTCCGTTGAGACGACACCTTATGAACTGTGGTTTGGCAAGAAACCAAAGTTGTCGTTTCTTAAAGTTTGGGGCTGCGATGCTTATGTGAAGAAACTTCAACCAGATAAGCTCGAACCCAAATCGGAGAAATGTGTCTTCATAGGATACCCAAAGGAGACTGTTGGGTACACCTTCTATCACAGATCTGAAGGCAAGATTTTCGTTGCTAAATTCGGATCCTTTCTAGAGAAGGAGTTTCTCTCGAAAGAAGTGAGTGGGAGGAAAGTAGAACTTGATGAGATAATCAGATCTGCTCCCTTATTGAAAGTAGTTCATCACAAGAAACGATTCTGTGACAACTACACCAATTAGTGAGGAAACTAATGATATTGCTCATGAAACTTCAGATCAAGTTAATACTGAACTTCGTAGGTCAACCAGAGTAAAATACGCACCAGAGTGGTACGGTAATCCTATTCTGGAAGTCATGTTGCTTGACCATGGCGAACCTACAAACTATGAAGAAGCGATGGTGAGCCCAGATTCCACAAAATGGCTGGAAGCCATGAAATCTGAGATGGGATCCATGTATGAGAACAAAGTATGGACTTTGGTTGACTTGCCCGATGATCGACAAGCCATTGAGAATAAATGGATCTTTAAGAAGAAGACCGACGCTGATGGTAATGTAATCGTTTATAAAGCTCGACTTGTTGCGAAAGGTTTTCGACAAGTTCAAGGGTTGACTACGATGAGACTTTCTCACCAGAAGCGATGCTTAAGTCTGTCCGAATCATGTTAGCAATTGCCGCATTTTATGATTATGAAATTTGGCAAATGGATGTAAAAACTGCATTCTTGAATGGATTTCTAGAAGAAGAGTTGTATATGATGCAACCAGAAGGTTTTGTTGATCCAAAGGGTGCTAACAAAGTGTGCAAGCTCCAAAGATCAATTTATGGTCTGGTGCAAGCCTCTCGGAGTTGGAATAAACGCTTTGATAGTGTGATCAAAGCATATGGTTTTATATGAGACTTTTGGAGAAGCTTTGTATTTACAAGAAAGTGAGTGGGAGCTCAGTAGCATTTCGATATTATATGTGGACGACATATTATTGATTGGAAATGATATAGAATTTCTGGATAGCATAAAAGGATACTTGAATAAAAGTTTTTCAATGAAAGACCTCGGTGAAGCTGCTTACATATTGGGCATCAAGATCTATAGAGATAGATCAAGACGCTTAATTGGACTTTCACAAAGCACATACCTTGATAAAGTTTTGAAGAAGTTCAAAATGGATCGAGCAAAGAAAGGTTTTTACCAGACACAAGGTGTAAGATTGAGTCGACTCAATGCCCGACCATAGCAGAAGATAGAGAGAAATGAAAGATGTTCCTATGCTTCAGCCATAGGCTCTATCATGTATGCAATGCTGTGTACCAGACTGACGATGCTTAGCAATAAGCTTGGCAGGAAGGTACCAAAGTAATCCAGAGTGGATCATCGGACAGCGGTCAAGAACATCCTGAAATACCGAAAAGGACTAAAGATATGTTTCTCGATATGGAGGTGACAAAGAGCTAGTCGTAAATGGTTACGCCGATGCAAGCTTTGACACCGATCCGGACGATTCTAAATTGCAAACCGGATACGTGTTTTTATTAAACGGTGGAGCTGTCGGTTGGTGCAGTTCTAAACAAAGCGTCGTGGCGGGATCTACATGTGAAGCGGAGTACATAGCTGCTTCGAAGCAGCAAATGAAGGAGTCTGGATGAAAGAGTTCATTTCGATCTAGGTGTCATACCTAGTGCATCGGGACCAATGAAGATCTTCTGTGACAATCTCGGTGCAATTGCCTTGGCAAAGGAATCCAGATTTCACAAGAGGACCAAGCATATTAAGAGACGCTTCAATTCCATTCGGGACCAGGTCCAAGTGGGAGACATAGAGATTTGCAAAATACATACGGATCTGAATGTTGCAGACCCGCTGACTAAGCCTCTTCCACGAGCAAAACATGATCAGCACCAAGACTCCATGGGTGTTAGAATCATTACTGTGTAATCTAGATTATTGACTCTAGTGCAAGTGGGAGACTGAAGGAAATATGCCCTAGAGGCAATAATAAAGTTATTATTTATTTCCTTATATCATGATAAATGTTTATTATTCATGCTAGAATTGTATTAACCGAAACATAATACATGTGTGAATACATAGACAAACATAGTGTCACTAGTATGCCTCTACTTGACTAGCTCGTTGAATCAAAGATGGTTAAGTTTCCTAGCCATAGACATGAGTTGTCATTTGATTAACGGGATCACATCATTAGGAGAATGATGTGATTGACATGACCCATTCCGTTAGCCTAGCACTTGATCGCTTAGTATGCTGCTATTGCTTTCTTCATGACTTATACGTGTTCCTGTAACTATGAGATTATGCAACTCCTGTTTACGGAGGAACACTTTGGTGCTACCAAACGTCACAACGTAATCTGGGTGATTATAAAGGAGTACTACAGGTGTCTCCAAAGGTACATGTTGGGTTGGCGATTTCGAGATTAGGTTTTGTCACTCCGATTGTCGGAGAGGTATCTCTCGGGCCCTCTCGGTAATGCACATCACATAAGCCTTGCAAGCATTGCAACTAATAAGTTAGTTGTGAGATGATGTATTACGGAACGAGAAAAGAGACTTGCCGGTAACGAGATTGAACTAGGTATTGATACCGATGATCGAATCTCGGGTAAGTAACATACCGATGACAAAGGAACAACGATGTTGTTATGCGGTTTGACCGATAAAGATCTTCAGAGAATATGTAGGAACCAATATGGGCATACAGGTTCCGCTATTGGTTATTGACCGAGAATAGTTCTAGGTCATGTCTACATAGTTCTCGAACCCGTAGGGTCCGCACGCTTAACGCTTCGATGACAGCTCATTTTGAGTTTATAAGTTTTGATGTACCGAAGTTTGTTCGAGTCCCGATGTGATCACGGACATGACGAGGAGTCTCAAATGGTCGAGACATAAAGATTGATATATTGGAAGCCTATGTTTGACTTGGAAAGGTTCCGATGAAAACAGGATTTTACCTAACACCGGGGTTACTGGAACTTCCGGGGTCAATGGGCCTTGATGGGCCATAAGGGAGAAGAGGAGGGCCGGCCAGGGCAGGCCGCGCCCCCCCTCCCCCTCTAGTCCGAATAGGACAAGGAGAGGGGGGGCGGCGCCCCCTTCCCTCTTCCCCCTCCCCAAGACCTAATCCAACTAGGAAAGGGGGGGAGTCCTACTCCCGGTGGGAGTAGGACTCCTCCAGGCGCGCCTCCCTAGGGCCGGCCGCACCCCCCCCCCTTGCTCCTTTATATACGGGGCAGGGGAGCACCCCATGACACACAAGTTGATCTACGTGATCGCTCTCAGCCGCAGCGGTGCCCCCTCCACCATATTACACCTCGGTCATATCGTCATGAGCTTAGGCGAAGCCCTGCGTTGGTGGAGCATCATCATCGCCACCACGCCATCGTCTTGACGGAACTCATCCCCGACGCTTTGCTGGATCGGAGCCCGGGATCGCCATCGAGCTGAACGTGTGCTGAACTCGGAGGTGCCGTGACGCTCGGTACTTGGATCGGTCGGATCGTGAAGACGCACGACTACATCAACAGCGTTGTTATAACGCTCGCTTCGGTCTCACGAGGGTACGTGGACATACACTCTCCCTCTCGTTGCTATGCCATCACCATGGTCTTGCGTGTGCGTAGGAATTTTTTGAAATTACTACGTTCCCCAACATGTATACCCAGGTGCTTTGGCATACTAATGGCGCACAACAACAAGATGCGCCATTAGTAACTTCGACATACTAATGGCGCACTGTTTAATGATGCGCCATTAGTATCTTTAACATACTAATGGCGACTTTGTGATGTGATGCGCCATTAGTATGAATATTAGGTTTTTTTATTTTTAATTTTCTGTTTTTGCACAGGTTACAAAATGTATAATTGGACAAAATATAGACAGCGCACATCAATAATAGATTCATCGAATACAATAGAAGATTAGTCTCTGAATACAATTCATCATATTAGTCTCCGAATACAATTCATCATATTAGTCTCCGAATTGAAAAGACCGAACAAAGATAGAACATCATATTACAAGTCTCGAGACCGCGAGTAGCGAGTTTGTCTTCACATTACAAGTCGATATCGATCATCTAAACTACCATCACATAGAAGAGAGTTGCGGTCATCACGATGAGCATCATCACGATGAAACTCGTCTTCATCCGGTTCCTCCAACGCTCCCTCCCCTCTCCCGCTAGATAGCGGGCATATCTAGATTCAGCCTCGGCCCTAGTGGTGTACCCTTTGTAATTGTTACCGCTGAATCGGTGAACCTGTCTCCGACACTCCTCCCAGTCGTCGTAGACTCCGGGAACCTTACCCTTGTACACGACATACGACGGCATCGCTATGCACTAGCCAAACGGAACGTTAGTACCAATTCACAGACAATACATAAGCAATATATAAGTATGCAACAGAACGATCGGAAGAGAAAAGCAAGACATTAATAACATCGATTACATCTAAGTTGAACAACTCTCGAAACCAAAGAGACATACTACAAGTTCATTAAAGTTTAATTACAACATGAGCCAATCGATGTTTCAGAACTATACACAGCATCACTGCTTTCGACTCGACTCAAGGGACCGGAGCGTGGATGAAGCCGCCGTCTATCATGGGAGTCATGAAATAACGGGCGTTGTCGGCATGCATTTGTAGCATTGTGTCAATGTCACTTTGGACGGTTGATTTCGAGGTAGAACTGCCCCGAGGTACGGCGGACCTCTTGATGGATGATTTCCGCAAACTCCGATCGGATGCGAAAGAATTCTTGTCCGATGTCCGCGTCTGGATTGCCGACACGCCGCGCCCAATCTTTGAGTTTACTCGGTAGCATAAGTTGATGATGGTCCCGCACGATCGCCTCGCATGTGATGGATGGCGAGTAGGCACCCTTCGATCACCAGCGGCTGCTTGACGCAGCAGAACATCGTATTGTGGGAGAACACGTGCTTGTCGTACTTACGAATAGGCCTAGTGAAGGTGCCTCCAGATTTGGCGTAGCCGGGGAGAACATTATCAAGAACCTTCTTGACATTTGTGTAGTCTATGTTCGACTGATGGTCCGGGTCGAAATACGTGGCCATGGAATATTTGGGGCTTAGGAGGATGAGCGTGCAATGTGTGTCACTGCAGAAAACACGGAATGTTAAAAGAAAAACGATCGAAATCTAAGAATTCATATGTTACGGGCGGTTGAGGGAGGACTTACTCGGAAAGTAAGGCACGAGGAAGTTATCCTTATCTTGGTTTGCCGAATGACGCCTTCGAGGTAAGAACTCGCGACTTGCGGTCCCCGCCTGCCCAAGATCTTGGCACGCATGTAGAAGGGTCGACTATCGATGTCCGGGTCTTGTCACGAATGATCCGCATCTCCATACTCAACGAAAATAGCCGAACGAAGGTGTAGTGCAGCGGATGAAGGTTCAACATAGCGTGGATGTCATCAAACCGCAGGACGATCGTGACGCCTGATGGAGTTATCCACAAAGCCCTTGCCCTCGCACCTTGGCCACGAAAACCGGTATGCCACATCCTTCTCTCTCGAGACGCCGCTTCTCCAAAGAAAGAACACTGTCATGCAAACTCCGCATAGCACCGGTTGCAGCATTGAGCATATTTGTCGGTAGCATCGCCCTACCCGCCACATGAACCCTCCTCGAGATATCCTCAGGTGAAGGTGGCCCGTCCTGAGCACGGATCGTACTCGGTGCCGGCTGGCCCGCACCCTTGTTAGTCTTTTTTTTAAATTTTATAAGACAGTAATAAATTTTTTAAAAATATCATCAAACAGTAATGCCGGTGGAGCGGGGGAGGGTGCGGGGGGTGCGGGGGGTCGGCGGCGGCGGTTGAGTAGGGGAATCGAGGGTGCGGGGGGTCGGCGGCGGCGGCCGGTGGACCGGGGGGTGCTCGGCGGCGAGGGGGACCGGATCTGGCGAGGTGGGATAGCGATCGAGATGGAGGGGGATCGAGATCGAGTGTCCATGAAATTTAAAAATATTCATGATAGTTCAAAAAGTGCCCATGAAATACAATCGAGAAATGAAGGCTATGATTTAAATACAATCAATCTTAGCTAGCTATCTGTTCACAATCTTCTTGCCCTTCTTTTTCGCAAATGGAGTTCTTCTGTGGAACGGACGTCCTTTAGGTAGGGTGGTCCTGCTTCTTCTTGTGGTGTATGCTGCTACTTCATCATCGTCGTCATGTTTGATCCTCGGTCGCCGCATTTGTCAAGTCTTGCTCATTGGCTACTCCATCCATTCCGATGATCTTCCTTTTGCCTCTCCTCACGACAACACGACCGGGCTTTGACGGGTCGGTAATGAAGAAGCATTGGTCAACTTGGGAAGCCAGTACCCATGGCTCATTTTTCGTGGTGACGCTTATACCATGGGTCTTGGATTTGGCTTCGGGTATAACCATGGTGGTGAAATACCGGTCTTCTTTAGGACGCCTTAGCCCATCCGACACGGAACATCGGACCTTCTCTCCAACAGTAGCTCAGCTCCCAGATCTCCTCGATCCTTCCGTAGTATCTGTCCTTGTCATTACCGTGTAGGATTCCATCGTTACCCGGAGTTCGATAACCATCGCTCTTCATGTCCTTGGCCTCGTGTAGAATGTGTAGTCGTTGATATCGTGACGCCTCATAGGTCATCAGGTTGTGCTCGGCCTCGTGACAAGGCGAATATGAGTTGTTCTTCCGCGGAAGAATCCTCATGTAAAGGGTACGACAAAAGCTTCGCTTGAACCAACGCGTGAAACATGAGTTGTGCTCTTTGATTTTATCTCCGTCCGCCTCTGCTGGCCTCGGTCATTGTACGCCTTCTTAATAAAGGTTTTGTGCTCTACCACCCAAGTATCGACCACGCCTATGTGTTGTAGCGCGACTAGGTTTGCTCTTTCAAAGTCGGCGAGTCGCCTCTAAGTCGACATGCATTTCGGGCGATCTCACGGTGACCCCATCCAGCGAGCCTGCCGAGGTGCCTGCTGACGGGCAGACCAATGGGGTTCTCGATGCCTAGATAATTCGCGGCGATGGGAGATGCACTCTTCGGTCGAAAGCCCCTCGCTATACTTCCTCTCGACGTGACATGTTGCGTAACATATCCTTTGATGACACCATTCATCCTTTAGAACGACATCATGCTGTGCAGGAACGCCGCCCGAGTTGGATGATATCCTCCACTATATGGACCAGCAGATGCACCATAACGTCAAGAACGCGGACGGAAGTACATCTCAAGCTCGCATAGTATCACCACGATCTCTTCCTCGTAGCCTTCGAGTTGCCTCACGCCAATCGACTTCCGAGATGACGTCGAAAAAGTTGCATAGGCCAAATAGCGTTTCACGGACGTGCGCGTCCATGATCCCACGGATTGCAATCGAAGTATCTGCGCTATCAAGACGTGATACCGTGAGACTTCATCCCATCGAACTTCGCTTCACTGGGTCAAGGTATCTGCTTATCTTGCCCGCATAACCGTAAGGAAGTTTTACTCATAGGAGGCAGGTGAAAACTGCTCGATCTCCTCCCGACTTAGAGTGAAGCACGCGGAGGGTAGTCATTTCCGGTCTTCTTGGCCTTTTGCCTTTGGCGACGACTTTCATCGTGTCCTGCTTCACCTCATCATCATCATCATCATCATCATCATCATTAGCGTGAAGCTCCTGCCTGATGCCCATTGATTTCAAGTCTGCCCTTGCTTTCGGCCCATCTTTGGTCCTATCTGGCTTGTTGAGCAGGGTACCAAGCAGACTCTCGCACACGTTCTTCGTGATATGCATGACATCAAGGCTGTGAGGCACACGGTGGATCTTCCAGTACGGCAAGTCCCAGAAAACAGACCTCGTTTTCCATACCTTCAGCAGCGGCTCTGGCGCCTTTCGCTTCTTTCTCGGCTCTGGCACCTTTTGCTTCTTTCCCAGCAGTGGGCAATCTTTCCAATTTTTCAACAGCTTGTCTATTTCCTCGCCGCTCCTCGTACACGGGCGTTTTCGGGGTTCGGTTTCACCATCGAACAGATCCTTGCGTTTCCTACGGGTTCGTCGCGAAGCCACCTTCAATGTCCCATGAACACGGTTTTCGAAGACCCGGGATCTCTATCTAGCTGGCGATACGTTGTGTCATCCATGCACCTTACACATCCGTAAAATCCGTGGACTACCTGCCCCATGAGATATCCGTGAATCGAGATAGTCGTGCACCGTCGTGAGCAAAGGCGGCTCTCATAGGGAAATATTCTTTCTCTCGGCGCCCCACGTATTGGTGGCGTTTTCCATAGCGTGTCAAGCTCCTCTTTAGCAGCCCTAGATACAGATTGATGTCGCCCTGGTTGTTTCGCCCTTCAATTAGCATACTCATGTGAATGTACTTCCTCTTCATGCACAACCAGGGGGAAGGTTGTACATCCACACAAACACAGGCCTGGTGCTATGTGTGCTTCTCGCTGCCAAACGGATTGACTCCATCGGTGCTCGCGCCAAAGACGATGTTCCTTGGATCGCTCCCAAATTCTGGGTCTTTGAAGTTCAACGCCCACCGCTCGCATCCTTAGGGTGACTCAGCATCTTGTCTTTTTATCTATCTCCGGATCATTTGCGCCATCTTCGCTTCTTCTCCTCCCTATCCGCGTGCCAACGCAGGAGCTTTGCTACCTTAGGGTCCGTGAAATACCACCGCAGACGAGGAGTGATCGGAAAGTACCACACCACTTTTCGAGGAGCTTTCTTCCTCTTCTTGTATCGAGTGACGCCAAGACACCGGACATATGGTAGACTCGCGTGCTCGTCCCGATAAATGATGCAATTGTTCATGCACACGTGGTATTTCACGTGCGGTAAATCCAGAGGACACACGATTTTCTTCGCCTCCTCCAAACTGGTCGGGCACTTGTTCCCCTTGGGAAGACGTTCGTGCTGTAATGACATGTTCTCGTCGAAGCACGCGCCGGTCATTTTGTGTTTTACCTTCATCTCCGAGCCATGAGCGTTTCTTTCAAAGCGGTATCCTCGGGCCTGCATCCTTCATACAATGGAGTAACCGCGTCTAACTCAAGTTGATCCATCTTGGCTTTCTATTGGGCGGCAGCTCTTGCGTTATCCGTCTGCTTGAGAAGCAGCTCTTGAATATGAGGGTCCTACACCCAGCCCATCGATGGTCCAGCGTCGTCGCTCCGCCGCATCATCATATTCATGATCATGCCCGCCGCCCCGCTCCGCATCTTCCTCATCATCATGTCCTGCATCTTCTACATGATGACTGTGTACAACATCACCGTCGTGATCATCTCCAGGGGATTCTTCGCCTTCTCGCCCGCCGAGCGCGGTGGTTGTCTTGCTGCCCTTCCTCATTTCTTGCCCGCCCCCATGGACGACTTCAGTAGTCATCTTCATCACCTTGCCACCGATAGCCATCCATGAAACCACGCAAGAGCAGGTGGTCCCAAGACCTGCCCGAATCCGGGTCCGCAATAAGGCTCTTCACTTGCATCTTCGACACGACATCTTATCTCCGCCTCGCTCTTTTGAAGCATCTCGCCTTCATGGACCTCAAAACCTATTAACGATGCCTTCGGTCATCGTGCGGACTATGGTCGCTCATGGGTAGAGCAAAACGATATTTTAGAACCAAGAAAAAATTTGGCATGACTTTCCTAAAATAGGACCAAAAGAATGCTTAATGCCAAAATTCTCGCCAAACGGAAATGAATCAACATTCCGCAAAATATTGGCAACTATTGCATTTCAAATACCGGTACACCTCCAAACACAAACACATATGCAACACCACAAACATATGCAACACCACGAACATACATAGATCTAGCTAGGCCATAAAAAGTGCATGTGCACATTGTTGTAGGGAGAACAACATAAATATAGCTTCCCCCCTTACTTACCTATCAAAACAAGGTAATTTAACCACTTAATTTGAATGAATCTATGGTGGAAATGAGGTGAAAAAGAGGAGGCACCCGAGACAAGGAGGAGGTGGAGAGAATGAAGTGGGGAGAAAGTGAGTGTGGGTAGGGGAGAGGCTGTCCAAAATATCTTGTTGCTGCCCACTTACTAATGGCGCACCAACTCTAAATGCGCCATTAGTAATCCAGGTTACTAATGGCGCACCTTCCGTGGTGCGCCATTAGTAGTTTTGCAAAATATACTAATGGCGCCTTTGTCCACAAAGGCGCCATTACTAGTTTAAACTAGTAATGGCGCACGGGAACAACAGGCGCCATTAGTAGTTTTGCAAAAAAAGGAATAAAAATATAATTAAAAAACAACATTAGTGGCGCACTTTCCGATAGTGCGCCATTACTAGTTACAACTAGTAATGGCGTCTCGAGTCTGGATGCACCATTAGTATGTTTGGACAAAGCGCACTAGTTCAAAAAAATTGATACTAATGGCGCACCTTGGGCCAAAAGCGCCATTAGTAGTTTCAACTCTAATGGCGTGTCGTAAGGTGGTGCGCCATTAGTATATACTAATGGCGCACCGCTTGTCTGGTGCGCCATTAGTGTCAATCCCATCTATAGCCCTTTTTCTAGTAGTGTTAAGCCGCCTGTGGGCCTTAGACCCTTTATTGAACCGCCATCTTTGTGCTTGGTCTTTGGGCTTCTTCCTGATGAGTCTTATTTGCGTAACGCGGCCCCTCCTGGGCGGCTTATACAAATAGTTATATCCCCAACATTAGGCCCCAGATTGATTTGAACCGGTTCACATCAACCTTAAAATACCTTAAGAAATAAACCTTCAGCCTTCTGCTTGTGCAAAGGCTTTTAACCCGCCATGACGTCATCTTCTGGATCCGTGCTAACCCGCCGTGACGTCACCTTTACTTAAATTCAGTTTTTTACTCCGCCATATCCTCCAACGGATCTTTGCTTTTACTGAACATTCTGAAAACCGAGGCGTCGGGGCCACTGGATAATGATGTCTGGCCTCCTCGTTTCTCGTGCCGTCTCAGTCGGCCTTTCCTTATAAATAGGCACGACCTAGGTCTTTTTTCATTCTCCCATCTCGGTCATCTTCCTCCGCCCGCTGTCTCCCTGTCGTTTGAGCTCTGCCACCGCCGCCGCCGCAGATCTCCTCGTCTTCACCAACTCAGGCCGCTGCATCAACCTGATTTGACCAGAAAAAAACCGCAACGGATCCCTGCAGCAACTCTGCATCTGTAAGTTTTTCCCTCCCTGTTCCTTAGATCTGCATTAGTGATTTTCGAGTTCGTCGGTGTTCGTCGCCGTCCGTCACAAACCCTTGATAGATTCCACCTCCGACGCCTTGTTCTGATCTTTAGATAATATAAAACTGCTGCGGTAGCTGTTTCGCACCCGTTTCCAAATGCACATAGATCCCTTTCCATTGCACAGAGGCCCCGTTCGAGCCTATGAGCTTCATCTGCGTCAGTCTAGGTCTAGAAATTTTTCCTTTCAGAACAGCCGTTTGATCCAAAATAATAGCTGCAACTTGTGAAACCTGTTTATTCCCTATTTAGCCAAAAACTGTATCTGTTAAATCTGCTTCACACGGTAGCTCATGTAGCCGGTTTAAGAAGACAACACTGATTGTCATCTTTGCTTGCTTCCCACATCTTAAGAAAATTTAACTGCCTTTGATACCTGTAGCGGCTTAAATATCACTGCATAGTTACCCATATGTCATTAGGCCCCTTCTTAAGCCGCCATTTTGAATAGAATTGAAAGTATTTTCCTCCGGGTTAAATTTGAACCGGAACTTCTTATTTTGTCATAGGCTTCAATTTATACAATGGCACCCAAGGCTCCCAAAGCTCCCGTGACTGCAATCGGGTCAAATCCACTCGCTATGTAAAGCACTTTGTCTGACTTTGTGAAATCCGGCCATCTGCCCAAGAGAGAGGTCATGTCTTATCGTGCTCCTAACCCGGCAGAGGAGAAACCTCAACCCAAGGAGGGGGAGGTGATCGTGTTTACTGATCACATGAAACGGGGCTTCGCTCCACCCGGTTCAAAATTCTTCAGGGATGTTTTACATTTCTTTGATCTCAGACCTCAAGACATTGGACCTAACTCCGTGTCAAATATTTGCAACTTCCAAGTTTTCTGCGAAGTGTATCTGGGAGAAGAGCCCATCTTACTTTTATTCAGAGAATTATTTTACTTAAACCGGCAGAACGAACGCGCGAACGGGCCCAGTCTAGAACTTGGTGGCATCTCGATTCAGCGGCGGAGAGACTACCTGTTTCCTTATGCTGAACTGCCGAGTCATCCAAAGGATTGGAATCAGACGTGGCTTTATTGTGAAGATACTTCTCCGGCTGAAGAAAATCCTATGCCTGGCTTCCGCGCCTTGCGCCTTGACTCCAACCACCCGCTGCCGGATAAACTGACTGTTGTTGAACGTCTGCCACTGGCTCCCACCATTAGTAAAATCAAAGCTCTTTTGGGAAATGGCTTAGATGGTGTTGATCTGGTCCGAGTCTGGGTCGCTTGGTGAGTGATTCTGTTAAGCCGCCGCCCCGGCTTAATGTGCACTTACTCAGGCGATAAGAATGACCCACTGCGCCATAGTCCCGACGACTTGCCAGATGATGTAGTGGATGCTACAACCCAGACGTTGCTGAAAGAGGGCACGGTGACCAGTAATACCTTTGGCTTACTTCCTTTCTGCAAGAAGAACCCGACCCCTGCAGTAAGTCACCGACCTCAATAATTACTCCTTACTGTGTTATACCTTACTTTTATTCATAACCCCTTATCATTCTTCACAGGCCGATGATAACTTCTGGAAGGTCAAGTATAACCATGAAGCGTCCAAACAAGCCAGAGCGCCAAAAAGAGCCGAAAGGAAAGCCGCCAAGACTGGAACTTCGAAGAAGAGGAAGCCAAGCGCTTCAGATATGTTTAAACTTGACGACACTGATGATGACGAAGAAGAGGTAACTTTTTAACTCCTTTGACTCCTTATCATTACCTTGCTGACATTAAATCTTTTCAGGAAGACACGGGGAACAGCCAAGCTGTCGAGGAAGAGGTAACTATAATCTCCTCCGACTCCGAGCCCCTGCCGCGTCAGAAAATTCGAAGAGTAACCCGGAAAGTAAGATTTTCACATCCTTTTGCTTACTAAGGTCCTCAATTTCTTTTGAAGCGACAGCAATTTGAAAGCCGGAGGCATGCCCGGACCAGCAAGGATATAGAGCTCTCCTCCGGCTTACCCGATGTAACCAGGAAGCGTCGGGCTGAGGTTGTCTCCGATTTACGTTCTGTTTACCCTTTGGCTGGTTTAGTTCGTCAATCTCTCAATTCATCTGACTCCAATTATCAGGACACCTCTCCTTCCGGGGCAACCCACTATCCTGGCCAAGTGCTCTGCCAAGGAGGAGCTTCTGGAACGCCGAAAGGCCAAGCTAGATATTGCTGACTATACTCATTTAAGCATTGGAGATATAGTCTTTGGCTATATCAACCAAGTACATAGCAGCCGTGACCTGGAAGTTAATATGGTGAAGCAAATACAACAAAAATCTGAGGTGCAACTTATGTTACCTTTCTTAACCATACTTACTGTATCAGCCCCCAAGTCTATTGCTTATGAATAAATATGCTGTAGTCTTTAAAAAACTGCTTAGCACTGCTTTGTCCGGTTTAGAAAGAAGATATTTAACCCCGGTTGTAACATGATACCTTGAATTTGCGATACACATTAGCCCCCAAGTGCCAAGTATCTTTGCTTGCAAAGTGCTTGGGACTTAATTTCCATGAACCAACATTGTATGTTAACTTTCTTCAGCATACATTAGACCCCAAGTGTCAAGTACCTTTGCTTGCAAAGTGCTTGGGACTTAATGATATCTTCACCATGATTCTGAATATAACCCGGCATCAATGCAGGCCACCACAAGTCAATTTGAGTCAGAGATTGCTGACCTGAAGAGCCGCCTGGCAGCTCAAGAACTTGAACTTCAAAAGGCCAACTCCAAATTTGAATTTAGCATCTCTGAACAAGAGAAGTTGAAGAAGAATTTTGATGCGGAGAAGAAAATCTGGGCCGATGCGAAAGCCTCATCAGACCCGGCCGAGACAACAGCGAAACGCTACTTGCGTATAACAAATGAGCTGTCCGCTTAAAGCGCCAGATATCTCAAATGGTCTCAGCAATCTTCGGTAAGTTATAATATATAACCTTGAATATTGCAATCCTTCCTTTGATGACTATTTTAATTGTCATCTCTGGCTCACCTTATGTTTATGAACGCAGGCCCCAGGAGCACAAACCTCAAGCAGAACATGTTGATCAAGCTGAAGGTGGTTTACACTCGGTGGAGCAATTGTACATCGGGTCACAATGTGCCTTGGCCGTTGTGGCTTTATCAAATGACGTTCCCCATCTCCTGCAAGATGTGCTAAAGCGGCTTGCCATGCTACCCCAGCGGATCCAAGAACTAAGACGGGCATCTGCCAGAACCGGGGCTATAGTTGCCTTGAGCCGGGCCAAGGCGTTGCTTCCAGAATTAGACCTGGCAGACGTTGCTCTTGGATATCCCAGCTTGAAGGAAGACGGCTCCTTATTCGATGAAATAGACTTTACCGCTTGTGTGAAAGTCGTATGTCCTGTTGCTACTATCATTGGGAACGATATTGACCTTACCAAGTATCAGTCGGGCTATCACAGCGAGAACCGGAGAATTCCAACACCTCACTATGATGACGTTAGTCTGATCCCTCCAACTCGTAAGCACATTTTTGCCCCTGAAGTTGACCCAGCCAGTTTAATAGATGATGAAGCTGAGTTTGAAGCCTTAAGCGGCATTGACTGGGCCTCGTCAACCTTCCAGGACAGGGCAGCAGACGGAGAGGCGGAGAAGGATAACCCGGAATCTTCAAGCCCACCAAAGGAGTGAACCGCCAGGCGTTTGTGACTTTGCAAAAATAATGCTTCATTATTCAGAATCGGGGAATCTTGTAATAGGGTAGAAAAACCACTCAGTTTTTGTCATGTCTTCGCGCATGTTTGTGGCGCTTAATAGTTTCGTAAGCCGCCATCGCTATATACTTCCAGCTCATGTTGATCTTTCCTTGATGTTAGAAACTTGCTTGCCTTATCCTGCATATAAAACAAACAGAATTCCCTTGGCGACTTATCGCATCCGGGGTCACATAAAATATTGATAACCCGGAGTACGAACCAAAACATCATATAAAGGCCGGTTTATGATTATAATCACAATAGCATACCTGCAATCTTTTTGGTATTCTCGCCGGCTTATGTGACCCAAATCATGAGAGTGAGTTTAACTCCTAAAAGTTGGCACATATAATGTTCACCCGACCCTTAATAACATTTACACTTACAAAGTATAATGAATAATAAACTTAATTTCAAAGGCCTCTGATTCGAATATGATCAGTGAACCGTTCCAAAGGGGTTAAGCTAAGATTCGGATATGATCATATAGCCCCCAGTGGCTTTGGCGATGCCGATCAAGTGGGTATCGACAGCTATGTTCTCTTTGGTTTGAATACGACCTATGTTTGAACAGGAAGCCCCCAAGTGACCATAAGAGTTGTTTAATGACGCTGATTCGAATACGATCCACGTCAGACCCAAAGAGGTTAAGCTATGATTCAAATATGATCAAGAAGCCCCCAAGTGGGTTTGGCAGTATGCCGATCAAGTGGGTATCGATAGCTATGTTCTCTTTGGTTCGAATACGACCTATGTTTGAACAGGAAGCCCCCAAGTGATCATGGCTATATTCAGATATGATCATAAGTCGGACCAAAGGGAAAGCCGGATTCAGATATGATCCGCTCCCTGTTGGTTGTTTCCACCACCTGATAAAAAAGACATATAAACCTTTGAAGGTGAAAAAGGACAGAGGTCCTGCTTTATTGCTTTATATAATATATACATCTTCAAAATATATACATATTGAGAGCCGGGGGCTCAGGTATAATAAGACCGAAGATGAGCGATATTCCACGGCCGACGGGTCTCCTCCTCCGACTTACGTGAGTCTTTGTGCTCTCGAACATCGATGAGGTAGTATGACCCGTTGTTTAGATTCTTGATGACCAAAAAGGGTCCTTCCCAAGGAGGGGATAGCTTGTGCATATCAGACTGATCCTGGATGAGCCGGAGCACTAAGTTGCCTTCCTGAAAGGCTCTGCTTCTAACCCGGCGGCTGTGATAGCGGCGCAGGTCTTGCTGGTAAATCGCCGAGCGGGCTATTGCCTAGTCTCGCTCCTCATCCACCAAATCAAGTGCATCCTGACGGGCTTTTTCGTTATCAGCCTCAACGTAAGCCGTCACACGGGTTGAGTCGTTCCGGATGTCACTTGGCAGGACTGCCTCTGCTCCGTACACCATGAATAAAGGTGTGTAACCTGTAGATCTGTTAGGCGTAGTATTGATGCTCCATAACACAGAGGGTAGCTCCTCCACCCAACAACCCGGAGTCCGCTGTAAGGGGACCAAGAGCCGGGGTTTGATACCCTTCAGGATCTCCTGATTAGCTCTCTCTGCTTGACCATTGGATTGAGGATGAGCAACAGCCGAAACATCAAGCCGGATATGTTCTCGTTGACAGAACTCTTCCATGGCACCTTTCGAGAGATTAGTGCCATTATCAGTTATGATGCTATGTGGAAAACCAAAACGAAAGATCACCTTTTTCATGAACTGAACCGCCGTGGCTGCATCACACTTATTGACCGGCTCTGCCTCAACCCACTTTGTAAACTTATCCACTGCCAGCAGGAGGTGTGTTTTTTTATCCTTAGACCTCTTGAAAGGTCCAACCATGTCAAGCCCCCAGACTGTGAACGGCCAAGTAATTGGAATCATCCTCAACTCTTGAGCCGGCACATGAGCTCATCGTGAGAATTTTTGACATCTGTCACATTTGCTAACCAGATCCTCCGCATCAGCATGAGCCGTCAGCCAATAGAAACCATGGCAGAAAGCTTTGGCAACAAGAGATTTTGAGCCGGCATGATGACCACAATCTCCTTCATGGATCTCACGAAGTATCTCCTGACCCTCCGCAGGCGACACACAACGTTGAAACGCCCCAGTGACACTGCGGTGATGTACTCGCCATAAACAATCGTCATAGATTTGGACCGCCTGATGATTTGTCTCGCCAAAGTCTCATCCTCAGGCAATTCTCCCCGGGTCATATAGGCCAAATATGGCACTGTCCAATCCGGGATGACGTGGAGAGCTGCCACCAGCTGTGCCTCCGGGTCTGGCACTGCTAATTCTTCCTCTGTAGGTACCTTGACAGAAGGATATGCAAAGCATCGAGAAACGTGTCCAGCGGCACCGGCTTACGTTGAGATCCCAGCTAACTTAAAGCATCAGCCGCCTCATTCTTCCTTCGATCAATGTGCTCCACTTGATAACCTTTAAAATGTCCAGCCACATCATCAACTTCACGACGGTAAGCCGCCATAAGGGGATCCTTAGAATCCCACTTGTCTGACACCTGCTGAGCCACAAGATCTGAGTCACCCAAACACCTTACCCGGCTCAAACTCATCTCCTTGGCCATCCTGAGACCATGGAGTAAAGCCTCGTACTCAGCTGCATTGTTAGTACAAGGAAACATAAGCCAGAGCATATAACAAAATTTGTCACCTTGGGGGGAAGTTAAAACAACTCCAGCCCCCGAGCCTTCCAACTGCCTGGACCCATCAAAGTGAATAGTCCAATATGTGTTATCTGGCTTCTCCTCAGGTGCCTGCAACTCTGTCCAATCATTGATAAAATCCACCAAGGCTTGAGATTTAATAGCGGTACATGGCATGTACTTCAAACTGTGAGGCCCAAGCTCAATGGCCCACTTGGCGACTCGTCCTGTGGCTTCCCTGTTCTGGATGATGTCTCCCAAGGGGGCAGAACTTACCACAGTTATAGGATGACCTTGAAAATACTGCTTTAGCTTCCGGCTTGCCATAAACACTCCGTAAACAAGTTTCTGCCAATGCGGATACCTCTGCTTAGACTCAATGGGCACCTCACTGATGTAGTAAACCGGCCGTTGAACCGGATGCTCCTTTCCAGCCTCCTTACGCTCCACCATGATGGCAACGCTGACAACTCGTGAGTTAGCAGCCACATATAACAGCAACGACTCTTTATCAATGGGAGCCGCAAGGACCGACGGCTCAGACAACTGCCTCTTTAAATCTTCAAAGGCAGCATTAGCATCATCACTCCAGACAAAAGTGTCCGTCTTCTTCATCATCTGATACAGCGGTAGGGCCTTCTCACCTAACCGGCTTAAAGCAGCAACACGACCCGCCAGTCGCTGAACATCATTGATGCATGCCGGTCTAGCCAAAGAGGTAATTGCCTTGATTTCACCGGATTAGCTTCAATGCCTCTGTTTGAGACCAGAAAACCCAAAAGTTTCCCTGCAGGTACACCAAATACACACTTTGCTGGGTTAAGCATCATCTTATAAACCCGGAGATTATCAAAGGTCTCTTTCAAATCAGATATCAAGGTTTCCTTCTCTCTGGACTTCACCATGATGTCATCCACATAAGCGTGAACATTGCGCCCAATTTGATCGTGGAGACAGTTCTGTACACATTGCTGATAAGTCGCCTGAGCACTCTTGAGCCCAAATGGCATATATACATAGCAGAAGGCTCCAAACGGAGTCATGAAAGTCGTCTTCTCCTGGTCCTTAGCTGCCATTTTGATCTGATGATAACCAAAGTAAGCATCCAAAAAACTCAAACGCTCGCAACCCGCCGTAGCATCAATGATTTGATCAATACGGGGGAGAGCAAAGGGATCAGCCGGACAAGCCTTATTTAAGTCCGTGTAATCCACACACATCCGCCAGGTGCCGTTCTTCTTGAGCACGAGCACCGGGTTAGCCAACCACTCTGGGTGAAAAACTTCAACAATAAAAACCCAGCCGCTAAGAGCCGGGCAAATTCTTCCCCAATAGCTTTCCGTCTCTCTTCGTTGAACCGTCGAAGAAACTGCCTGACCGGCTTATACTTAGGATCAATATTGAGAGTGTGCTCAGCGAGTTCTCTCGGTACACCCGGCATGTCAGAAGTTTTCCATGCAAAGATGTCCTGGTTCTCACGGATGAACTCGATGAGCGCGCTTTCCTATTTAGGATCCAAATTGGCACTGATACTGAACTGCTTAGACGAATCGCCTGGAGTGAAATCAACAAGATTGGTTTCATCAACCGACTTAAACTTCATCGCCGGGTCATGCTCGGTGGTTGGCTTCTTTAGAGAGGTCATATATGTCGGGTCAACATTGTCTTGATAAAACTTCATCTCCTCTGCTGCACAAACAGACTCAGCATAAGCCGCGTCGCCCTCCTCACATTCCAGGGCTACCTTTCGACTTCCATGCACGGTGATGGTGCCCTTGTGATCCGGCATCTTAAGCTGCAGATAAACATAACAAGGTCGTGCCATGAACTTAGCATAAGCCAGCCGACCAAAGAGAGCATGATATGGACTCTTGATTTTGACCAGCTCAAAAGTTAATTTCTCAGCTCTAGAATCATACTCATCTCCAAAGGCCACTTCCAGTTCAATCTTGCCAACTGGGTAAGCCGACTTACTGTGCACCACCCATGAAAGATGTGTTGGGCGCCCTCAAGTCCTTATCACCAATCCCATGTGGCGAAAAGTCTCATAATAGAGGATATTGATGCTGCTACCTCCGTCCATGAGTACCTTAGTGAATTTATATCCACCAACCTGAGGTGCTACCACCAAGGCCAACTGACCCGGATTATCAACCCATAGGGGGTGATCTTCCCTGCTCCATATAATGGGCTGTTCTGACCACCTCAAATAACGGGGAACCGCTGGCTCAACAGAATTCATGGCCCTCTTATGAACCTTCTGGTCACGTTTGCACAAGTTAGTGGTGAATACGTGATACTGCCCACTATTTAGCTGCTTCGGGTGGCTTTGATAACCCGATCGCTGCTGTTGTCCCCTGACCGCATCGCTGTTGATTATAACAGCCTTGATGTCCCTGAAAGCCGGAACTTGAACCACCGCTCGAGCCATGAAAGCCGCCGGCTCCTGAGCCGCCGCCCGACCCATGATTGCCATCAAACGTGTTGAAATTTTTAAAGGCCTTCATGATCGCGCAATCTTTCCATAAGTGGGTGGCGGTCGTTCCGGTGCGTGCCTCGGCAAGGCTCATTGAGTAATGCTCAAGAGATGGGCCTGACCCGCTGCATCGAGGGGCGGTTTACCCTTACGCTCGATTGTTACCCTGCACATTGGCATTGGCCACAAACTCCAGGTTACCCTCAGCCTTACGCTTGTTGCCTCCTTGATTCATCGGGTTATGCTGCTGACCCTTTCCATTGCCGTTCTTCTTTCCCTTCCCCGCTCTTTTCCTCATCGACGCTGGATCCTTGGTACTATCGAGTCGGCGATTTGACTAAAGCTGCCATCAGCGCACCCATATCATTGCAATCACGCTTAAGGCGCCCAGTTTCGTCTTAGCGGCTCAAAGCGCAGTTCTTCTCCAACATGAGGACTGCAGAGCGGCATCCATCTTATCGATGAATGTATTATCTCCTTGACCCGTGCACCCAATGAGTTGTGGATTCACCCTCCTCCTGCTTACAATTGGTCAAATCCACAATTGACATAGATTGCTTGCAAGTGTCCTTGAAGTTCTGGATAAACCGGGCCTTTAGCTCTGCCCATGAGCTAATGGAATTGGGCGGCAAACCCTTTAACCAAGACCGGGCCGTTCCATCCAACATCATGGTGAAGTACTTAGCCATTGCTGCGTCGCTGACCTCCAATAGCTCCATGGTCATCTCATAACTTTCAATCCATGCTCCGGGCTATAAGTCGGCCGTGTAATTCGGCACCTTCCGAGGTCCCTTGAAGTCCTTGGGTAGACGTACATCCCGCAGAGCCGTCACAAAACAAGGGACACCGCCGGTTCTAGTAGCCACTCCTGCTCCAACGGAAGTCGTCGGATGCTCTGGGAGATCTTGATTGGCCACCTGTTGAGCCGCTAGCTGAGTCGCCCGCTCGTCCTCCTGACGCATTCGGTCTTGTACCGGGTTATAGCCGCCAGGCTGGTTACGGCGCTGGGCGTTGCTTGACAAAGCTTCTGATTCCATGTGCCTGCTGTAACTCGGAGTCTGTTTTGGACGAGCCGGAGCTAACCAAGGCGGAGGAGTTGAATGAATCCTGTCCTGGCTGTAACAATAAGTCTCTTGCTGGGCTAGGGCTGTCTGGACGAGGTCTCTGATCCTTCGGGTCTCCACTGCTGTTGGATCATCACCGTCCACCGGGAGAGCCGCCAAACACGCCGATGCCGCGATTAAATTCTCCATGGGGTTGGAAAAATGACCCGGTGGTATTGGTACATAGCGGGGCGGGGCCATACTCCCATGGGGAGGTGCCATCTCTCGAGGCTGAGCCGGTCCTCCCGCTCCGGTTGTCATAAACTGATTTGCTTCGGGCGGGTTGCTAGGACCAGCACCGGGTGTAGCGAAAAGGTTTCGAGGGTCGTAAACCGGAGGCAAACGGGATTGAGTTTTCTGGTGCCTCCTTCTCATCACCTCATTAGATGCGTTCAGGCTCATATTAAGCTGGAAAGCCTCTGACTGGAGTTGATGCGCCCGTGCATCCAAAGCCGCCAATTCTATAGCTAACCTGGTGTCCTCAGCTACCAAGGCCTCCTTGGCCTGAGCTATCTCCTCACATACCTTTGCCACCTCCGCGTTATGCTCATCTTGATTTGCAGGAATAACCGTGGCGATTTACAGGGCCGTCAGCTTATCCATGAGATCCATCAGCACCTGAGCCGGCGGGCGCACAGGGCCTCCTGCCCCGGCCGCTCCTGACCCAGATGTTATTGCTGTTGCAGCTGTTGAGTTTTGACCGGGTTGAGTACTAGCCATGAAGACTCCTGCCCAGCTTGGCGGCTCATAGGAGTACGGAATACTAGAGCCGTCGGAACAGCCCCCAAGCATGCCCTCTTGTACTTGATACAACGAATCTATTGAACCAGCGGATGAATCACCGTCAGAGAGGACGGCCGTCTCACCACCATCTTCAGATCCTTTAGAAAGTTCCTCTCCGTGGATGCAGCCCACGAAGGCACTCTTCATGCCGGGTTGAACTCGGGCGGGTCTCGCGCGCTGAGCCATCTCGACGAGGTCGATGCAGTTGTCAGGCTCAGGGCCCGGCTCACCAATCCGGCCGATGAAGACGTGGATTCCGCCGAAGGGGACCCGATACCCGTACTGAATTGAGTCGGCTTCGGGGCCCCAGCCTTCGTTGTCGATGTAGATCTTGCCGCGACGACTCTTGGTCATCCGGCCCACTGCGTATCCCTTGAGCCCTTCGAAGCTGCCCTTCAAGAACTCAAATCCACCGTGCGCTGGCCCCATGGTGGGCGCCAACTGTCGTGGTTTTGTTACGGCAGATGTCCTCTTGCAAGAACTTAGTCGTGGAGCAATCACAACTAGGAAGCTTAAAGGGGTTAATCGGGACAAAGGACACGAGAGGTTTATACTAGTTCGGCCCCTTACGGTGAAGGTAAGGCCTACGTCTAGTTGGGTTCGTATTGCTTGATGTTTTGATGACCAGGGAGCGAGATACGCTATGCCCGGCTCTCGATGAGTTGTTTCTTAACCTAAGCCGCCAGCGGGTCGTCCCCTTATATACACGGGTGAACGCCCTGCTGTCTACAGAGTCCCGGCCGGCTCATAAACAGTGTCCGGCTCGGTGACTAGTTAAATCTACCTTATGATACAAGTCATGCCATCATGGCGGTTTATCACTATGGGCCTTAAGCCGCCTGTGGGCCTTAGACCCTTTATTGAACCGCCATCTTCGTGCTTGGTCTTTGGGCTTCTTCCTGATGAGTCTTATTTGCGTAACCCGGCCCCTCCTGGGCGGCTTATACAAATAGTTATATCCCCAGCATAGGTGGAATTTGGTAAGGAAAAATTTATATAGTGTGCTGAAATTTACTGTCACTTGTTACTATGGAAAGTAATCCTCTGAGGGGCTTGTTCGGGGTATCTTCACCTCGACCAGTAGAGCAAATAGTTGCTCCTCAACCTAATGAACCTACTGAAAATGAATATGAAAATATTCGCTTTGAATTTCCTTCGGGTATGATGGAAAAACCGCTAGCTAATACTTTTACAGGAGATGGAACAAATCATCCTGATGAGCACCTAATATATGTGGATGAAGTTTGTGGACTATTTAAGCTTGCAGGTATACCCGATGATGTTGTTAAGAAGAAGGTATTCCCTTTATCTTTGAAGGGAGACGCATTGACATGGTATAGGCTATCTGATGATACGAGATCATGGAACTATAAAAGACTGAAATTGGAATTCCATCAAAAGTATTACCCTATGCATCTTGTTCATCGAGATCGCAATTATATATATAATTTTTGGCCTCGCGAAGGAGAAAGCGTCGCTCAAGCTTAGGGGAGGCTTAAATCAATGTTATATTCATGCCCCAATCATGAGCTCTCGAGAGAAATAATTATTCAAAGTTTTTATGCTCGGCTTTCTCATAATAATCAAACCATGCTCGATACTTCTTGTGCTGGCTCTTTTATGATGAAGTCTATTGAATTCAGATGGAATTTATTGGATAGAATTAAACGCCACTCTGAAGATTGGGACCTCGACGAAGGTAAGGAGTTAGGTATGACACCTAAGTTTGATTGTGTTAAATCTTTTATGGATACCGATATTTTCCGTAAGTTTAGCACTAAATATGGACTTGACTCTGAGATAGTAGCTTTTTCTATGAATCTTTTGCTACTTATGATGATCTCCCCAAGGAGAAGTGGTTTAAATATCATCCTCCCATAGAAGTAAAAGTAGCTGCACCTATTAAAGTTGAAGAAAAAACTATCACTTATAATGATCCTATTGTTCCTACCTCTTATGTTGAGAAACCACCTTTCCCTATTAGAATAAAGGATCGTGCTAAAGCTTCAACTGTGGTTCGTAAAAGCAATATTAGAACTTATACACCTCCTGAGCAAGTCAAAGTAGAACCTAATATTGCTATTGTTAAAGATCTCTTGTCTGATAATATTGATGGGCATGTTATTCAATTCTGTGGTGAATCTGCTAGAATTGCTAAACCTGGCGCTAAAGATAAACATAGACCTATGGTAGGCGTGCCTGTTATTTCTGTTAAAATAGGAGATCATTGTTATCATGGCTTATGTGATATGGGTTCTAGTGCTAGTGTTATACCTTATGACTTGTATAAAGAAATTAAGCATGAAATTGCACCTGCTAAGTTAGAAGATATTGATGTCACAATTAAACTTGCCAATAGAGATACTATATTGCCAGTGGGAATTGTTAGAGATGTTGAAGTCTTATGCGGGAAAACTAAATATCCTGCTGATTTTCTTGTTCTCAGTTCTCCACAAGATAGCTTTTGTCCCATTATATTTGGTAGACCCTTCTTGAATACTGTTAATGCTAAGATAGACTGCGAAAAGAATGTTATTACTATTGGCTTGGATGATATGATTCACGAGTTTAATTTCTCTAAATTTAGTAAGCAACACCGTGAAGAAGAATTACCTAGTAAGGATGAAATTATTGGTCTTGCTTCTATTGCCGTACCTCCTAGTGACCCCCTAGAACATTATTTGGTAGACCATGAAAATGATATGTTTATGAATGAAAGAAGGGAAATAGATGAAGTATTCTTTAAACAGGAACCTATTCTGAAACACAGTTTTCCTATTAAAATCCTAGGGGATCCTCCTCCACCCAATGGCGATCCCGTGTTTGAGCTTAAACCGTTGCCTGATAATCTTAAATATGCTTATCTTAATGAAAAGAAGATATATCATGTTATTATTAGTGCTAACCTTTCTGAGCAGGAAGAAGAGAGATTATTGAAAACTTTGAAGAAGCACCGTGCTGCTATTGGATATACTCTTGATGATCTTAAGGGCATTAGTCCCACTCTATGTCAACATAAAATAAATTTGGAAGAAGATGCCAAAACGGTTCGTGATCATCAACGAAGGCTTAATCCTAAGATGAAAGAAGTGGTAAGAAAAGAAATACTAAAGCTTCTGGTGGCAGGTATAATTTATCCCGTTGCTGATAGTCAGTGGGTAAGTCCTGTTCATTGTGTCCCTAAGAAGGGAGGTGTTACTGTAGTTCCTAATGATAAAGATGAATTGATCCCGCAAAGAATTATTACAGGTTATAGGATGGTAATCGATTTCCGCAAATTAAATAAAGCTACTAAGAAATATCATTACCCCTTACCTTTTATTGATCAAATGCTAGAAAGATTATGCAAACATACACATTATTGCTTTCTAGATGGTTATTCTGGTTTTTCTCTAATACCTGTGTCGGCAAGGATCAATCAAAGACTACTTTTACATGCCCTTTTGGTACTTTTGCTTACAGACGTATGCCTTTCGGTTTATGTAATGCACCTGCTACCTTTCAAAGATGCATGATGGCTATATTCTCTGATTTTTGTGAAAAAATTTGTGAGCTTTTCATGGATGATTTTTCCGTCTATGGATCCTTTTTTGATGATTTCTTGAGCAATCTTGATCGAGTTTTGTAGAGATGTGAAGAAACTAATCTTGTATTGAATTGGAAAAAGTGCCACTTTATGGTTAATGAAGGTATTGTCTTGGGGCATAAAGTTTCTGAAAGAGGTATTGAAGTTGATAAAGCCAAGGTTGATGCTATTGAAAAGATGCCATGTCCCAAGGACATCAAAGGTATAAGAAGTTTCCTTCGTCACGCCGGATTTTATAGGAGGTTCATTAAGTACTTCTCAAAAATTTCTCGGCCTCTAACTAATTTATTACAAAAAGATATATCATTTGTCTTTGATGATGATTGTGTAGAAGCATTTGAAACACTTAAGGAAGCATTGATCTCTGCACCTATTGTTCAGCCACCGGATTGGAATTTACCCTTTGAAATTATGTGTGATGCTAGTGATTTTTCCGTAGGTGCTGTTCTAGGGCAAAGAGTTGATAAGAAATTAAATGTTATCCATTATGCTAGTAAGACTCTAGACAATGCTCAAAGAAACTATGCTACTACTGAAAAAGAATTCTTAGCAGTTGTATTTGCATGTGATAAGTTCAGACCTTATATTGTTGATTCTAAAGTAACTATTCACACTGATCATGCTGCTATTAAATATCTTATGGAAAAGAAAGATGCTAAACCTAGACTTATTAGATGGGTTCTCTTGCTACAAGAATTGGATTTGCATATTGTTGATAGAAAGGGAGCTGAGAACCCCGTTGCAGACAACTTGTCTAGGTTAGAAAATGTTCTTGATGACCCACTACCTATTGATGATAGCTTTCCTGATGAGCAATTAAATGTCATAAATGCTTCTCGTAGTACTCCATGGTATGCTGATTATGCTAATTACATTGTTGCTAAATTTATACCACCTAGTTTCACATACTAGCAAAAGAAAAAGTTTTTCTATGATTTGAGACATTACTTTTGGGATGACCCACATCTTTATAAAGAAGGAGTAGATGGTGTTATTAGACGTTGTGTACCTGAGCATGAACAGGAACAGATCCTACGTAAGTGTCACTCCGGAGCTTATGGAGAACATCACGCTGGAGATAGAACTGCACATAAGGTATTGCAATCCGGTTTTTATTGGCCTACTCTCTTCAAGGATGCCTGTAAGTTTGTCTTGTCTTGTGATGAATGTCAAAGCATTGGTAATATTAGTCGACATCAAGAAATGCCTATGAATTATTCACTTGTTATTGAACCATTTGATGTTTGGGGCTTTGATTATATGGGACCTTTTCCTGCCTCTAATGGATACACACATATTTTAGTTGCTGTTGATTACGTTACTAAGTGGGTAGAAGCTATTCCAACTAGTAGTGCTGATCATAACACCTCTATTAAAAGGCTTAAAGAAGTTATTTTTCTGAGGTTTGGAGTCCCTAGATATTTAATGACTGATGGTGGTTCACATTTTATTCATGGTGCTTTCCGTAAAATGCTTGCTAAATATGATGTTAATCATAGAATTGCATCTCCATATCACCCACAGTCTAGTGGTCAAGTAGAATTGAGTAACAGAGAACTGAAATTAAATTTGCAAAAGACTGTCAATAGGTGTAGAAAGAATTGGTCCAAGAAACTTGATGATGCATTATGGGCCTATAGAACTGCATATAAAAATCCTATGGGTATGTCTCCGTATAAAATGGTTTGTGGAAAAGCATGTCACTTACCTCTCGAACTAGAACATAAGGCATACTGGGCTATTAAAGAGCTCAACTATGATTTCAAACTTGCCGGTGAGAAGAGATTATTTGATATTAGCTCACTCGATGAATGGAGAACCCAAGTGAGGGAGTCCTGGACTAGGGGGTGTCCGGATGGCCGAACTATCATCGTTGGCCGGACTCCTGGACTATGAAGATACAAGATTGAAGACTTCGTCCCGTGTCCGGATGGGACTTTCCTTGGCGTGGAAGGCAAGCTTGGCGATACGGATATGTAGATCTCCTACCATTGTAACCGACTCTGTGTAACCCTAACCCTATTCGGTGTCTATATAAACCGAAGGGTTTTAGTCCGTAGGACGAACAACATTCATACCATAGGCTAGCTTCTAGGGTTTAGCCTCTCTGATCTCGTGGTAGATCTACTCTTGTACTACCCATATCATCAATATTAATCCAGCAGGAGTAGGGTTTTACCTCCATCGAGAGGGCCCGAACCTGGGTAAAAACATCGTGTCCCTTGTCTCCTGTTACCATCCGCCTAGACGCACAGTTCGGGACCCCCTACCCGAGATCCGCCGGTTTTGACACCGACATTGGTGCTTTCATTGAGAGTTCCTCTGTGTCGTCACCTATAGGCCCGATGGCTCCTTCAATCATCAACAACGAAACGGTCCAGGGTGAGGCTTTTCTCCCCAGACAGATCTTCGTATTCGGTGGCTTTGCACTTCGGGCCAATTCGCTAGGCCATCTGGAGCAGATCGAAAGCTACGCCCCTGGCCATTAGGTCAGATTTGGGAGTTTGAACTGTACGGCCGACATCCGCGGAGACTTGATCTTCGACGGATTCGAGCCACAGCCAAGCGCGCTGCACTGTCTCGACGGGCATGATCTATCTCTGCCGCCGAACAGTGCCCTGGAGGCCGCACCAGAGTCCGCTCCGACCCTTAGCTCGGAGCCGACTTCGCCGATCGAGGATGAGTGGCTGGACACCGCCTCGGGGGCTATGATCTCTACGGCGATCAAGCCGAACACCATCCCTGTCCTTTGCAAAGCTCGTGACTCCATGGAGCCGGACTCCCCTCCGGACTCCGAACTTTCCGCGCCCCTGCCAATCGAATCCGATTGGGCGCCGGTTATGGAGTTCACCGCCGCGGACATCTTTCAGCACTCGCCCTTTGGCGACATCCTGAACTCACTAAAGTCTCTCTCTTTATCAGGAGAGCCCTGGCCGGACTATGGTCAGGAAGGTTGGGACACGGACACGAAGAAATTCAACGCCCACCAACCACCCACTTTGTAGCCACTGTCGATGATTTAACCGACATGCTCGACCTCGACTCCGAAGACATCGACGGTACGAACGACGATGCCGGAGACAACCAAGAACCAGCGCCTACAGGGCACTGGAAGGCTACCTCAATTCACGATGTGTATATGGTGGACACACCTAAAGGAAGCGATAACGAGGAACAACGGGACGCTGCGAAGGATAATTCCCTCGGAAAGCAGTCAAAACGGCGACGTAAGCGCCACTCAAAACCCCACCTCGACAAAGACAGCGCCCACACAGACCCAGCCATAGAGCAGGGCGAACCGATGGACGACAAACATGCTATCGAGCAACCATCCGAATAGGATAACTTGGATAAACATCCCGTCCCCGGCAAAGACAACAGTCTGGACGATCTTAGGCCGGACACATCATCGGAGCAGAAGAACCTCCACAAAGAGCTCGTCGCCACTGCACGTAGCCTGAAAAAGCAGAAACAAAAGCTCAAAACAGCGGAAGACGCACTCCGAATGAGATGGAGCAAAGTAGTCAACACCGCAGACAAATATGGCGATAACCGCCAAACAAAGAGCTACCCAAAGCGCAAACTACTGCCCGAATTTGACGAGGAGGCCGTAGAGCCCCCACGATAAAAAACCAAAGAGAACGCCCGGTCGGATAGACGACCAAATGGCAAACGTAGAGCGGCAAGTGGCGCCGCACACAAGCCGGCACGCGATCTGCATAAGGAATCGCACCAAAAGGATGGCCCAGTCAGGTCTATCTATGGGCCAAGAAAGCATGCTCTAGAAAGCAACGCAACACGTCGAGTATTCGAGCATCACGGCACACCCAAATACAGGGGCGCCGCACACCCCCTCTGTTTCACCAATGAGGTGCTGGATCATGAATTTCCAGCGGGATTCAAGCCCGTAAACATAGAGGCATACGACGGAACAACAAACCCTGGAGTCTGGATCGAGGATTACATCCTGCACATACACATGGCCAGAGGAGATGACCTCCATGCAATAAAATACTTACCCCTCAAGCTCAAAGGGCCAGCCCGGCATTGGCTTAAAAGCCTCCCCGAAAACACCATTGGTAGTTGGGAAGAGCTCGAGGATGCGTTTCGGGCAAATTTTCAGGGGACTTATGTCCGCCCTCCGGATGCGGACGATCTAAGTCACATGACTCAACAGCCCGGAGAGTCAGCCCGCAAATTCTGGAACAGGTTCCTCACTAAGAAGAACCGAATAGTCGACTGTCCGGACACCGAAGCCTTAGCAGCTTTCAAACACAATGTCCGAGACGAATGGCTCGCCATACACCTCGGCCAAGAAAAGCCGAGAACAATGGCCGCACTAACAAGCCTCATGACCCGCTTTTGCGCGGGAAGGATAGCTGGCTGGCAAGATGCAGCACCAGCGACCCAAGTACATCCGAGGTCAGGGATGGAAATGGGAAACCACGATGCAACAAGGACCAGCGCCGGACAAAGGGAAACAGTCCGAGGAAAGCTCTCGGCAGAATAATAAAATATTGCCCCTTAAGGATAATAGCGATGAGCTGTCCAACCTAAACAGAATCTTGGACAAGATATGCCAAATCCACAGTACTCCCGGGAAGCCTGCAAACCATACCCATAGAGATTGTTGGGTCTTCAAGCAGTCCGACAGACTCAACGCCGAACACAAGGGGCTCGACACACCAAGTGAGGACGATGACGAGCACCACAAGCAGAGCACCGGAAAACAAAAGAATTTCCCACAAGAGGTCAGAACAGTAAACTCACTTCAAGTGACAAAAGGGAAAAACAGAGCGGCGCCCATTGAAATACGCGCCGCACAGTCTACCCCATCGGAGTCCCAACACTGGTTGTCAAAACCAATTACCTTCGACCATCAGGACTACTCTGAAAGTATCCGGAACGCAGGATGGACTGCCTTGATATTAGATCCTATAATCGACGGACTCCAATTTACACAAGTCCTAATGGACGGCGGCAGCGATCTAAACCTGCTATACCAGGATACAACCCGCAGAATGGGGATAGACCCAACCAAAATTCGCCATAGTAGCACCTCCTTTCAAGGGGTAATGCCAGGCCCATATGCCCACTGTACGGGCTCCCTACGGCTAGAAGTTGTATTCGGCTCATCCGACAACTCCCGTCGCGAAAAGTTAACCTTCCATATTGCCCCATTTCAAAGTAGCTATCAAGCACTATTGGGACGTGAAGCTTTCGCCTGCTTTAACGCAATACCACATTACGCATCTCTTACACTTAAAATGCCCGGTCCACGCGGCATCATATCACTAAAAGGGAATATTGAGCGTTCTTCGAGCACGGAAGGATGTGAGACTGCCTTGACAGCCTCACACTAATCCGGTTTTGCTAATCAATGCACCCAAACAGGTTGTCCAGACCCCGGACACGGTTAGACGAGTCTGGCGTAAACATACATGAGCTCATTAGCTATATACCCCTGTACAAGGGGCTGCACGCATGAGCAAAGAGAGACCATAAAGCTCAATTTTATTCAATTTTTTGAACCATACTATTTTTTCAGTACAAAGTACATTCTTCGCACGATATTTTCTCAACTAAGTTCCTCTCTTTCACAAACGAACACCATGCTACACCCGTCCAGGACACGGCACAACGGAGACACAGGCGCAGACGTGCAGTAGGGACCCATTGCAAAGATTCTTTTCAGATTAAGACCCTGCGTAAACCTTTCTTACTGTCTCTTGTTGATACACATCCTCCGGCTTCTTGATATAGCCAAAGAGCAGGCTGGCGTTTTGGCATCGGTCGCGCCAGAATTTTGCTCGTACCTGGACACCAGGGGCTTATTATCAAGGGCGTTGTTCGGCCCGTTTTCATAAAGACCGAATACCTTAGGGAGTGTTCGGCGTCTCGAGTTAGGACTTATATGCATCAGCTCCGAATCATGTCTTTGGTCAAATGTTGGGTTTTCCCGGCTCCTGTGTTTTGCCGCCTTATGTTCCGCTCTATCGGCTAACGCGACACTAGGAGAACTACTGCGATTGTGCCCCGGTTCGGCCGGGTGAGCGCCTCAGTAGAGAAAGCCGAAAACTGACTGTCATGATATAGCGTGAGACTGGTCAACCACTCAGTGACTAAAAGGAATGTTTATAATTCCTCCGCATTAACGAAGGACTGTTTCCCGGTCAGGCACATACGCGCCCCAAATTTGGGAGAGCGCGGTGCCCCCAGGGGCTAGATAGTAGCCCCACCATCGAACTCCTATGGCTAAGTGAAAGTGATAAAGCATTATAGTCCGGTTGCCTAGTTTGCTACGCTATCACGTGCTTTATAGGACCAAGACGTTGGATTAAGTGTGAAAATGCGCTTTTTTTTTGCAAACACCCCCTCATTATGTGCGTGGGGGCTGAAGCCGAAGACTGCCATCTTTCAGGTTATATACACATATACATGAACGGCCGAACAGGAGGCGTTTTACTACTTGAACGCACAAGTATAAAAGCTTTTATACATTACATTGAAACATTGTTTCACCAATCATACATGTCATTAGAACATAATATCCTTCGAGCACCGCGTCTCTATTAAACGAGCGCCCGGCAGGACTTCCTCAAAATAGTGCTCGGCAGGTACTCGGCTTCTGTCCGAATCTTGGGATGCAACGTCGGTGGCCTTCATTTCCGCCCAGTATGTCTTGACATGGGCAATTGCCATCCGCGCACCCTCTATGCATGTTGACCGCTTCATTGCATCAATATGCGGCACCGCACCAAGAAACTATTGCACCAAGCCAAAATAAGTCTTCGGCTCGGGCCTGTTCGGCCACAAATGAGTCACGACATCCTTCATGGCAAGTCCGGACAACCTATTCAGCTCAGCCCATTCGGCCAAACGATCGGTTAACGGAAGTGGACGCTCCGGACTATGGAACTGCGACCAAAAAAGCTCTACCATTCCGTGATCCTTTTGACCTTGGAAGTGCTCGACCGCATCCGCGGCACTCGCCGCCAAGTCCAGATAAGCATCTTCTGCAACCCACAGCCGATCCAACTGAGCATACTTCGGATCCGTGAACTTCCTCCGGAGCAGAAAGGGCTTTCCAGCCGCGATATCCCCGGCTTGACGTAGCTCCTCCTTTATAGCTCTCATTGCGGAGCGGGCATCCTTGGCTTCGGCAGTGGCCTTTTTCAGGTCCTCTTGCTCCGCTCGACGTTCTTTTTCAAGGACCTCATAGCGGTCGGTAGCATTCTTCAACTCTATGGCCATCTCGGCCATTTCCTCCCTACTTCGGCAGTGAGCAGCCTGTTCAGCTTTTAGCTCTTCGGCCGCCTTCAAGGCAGCCGCATTACTTTTTCTGGCTTGCTCCTTGGCTCGGGCGAGCTCTGCCCGAAGGTCCTCCATAGCAGCGGCACCATCTGCATCAAGCATACATGTTGTAAGGCACGGGTGTCAAGCTCCCTTACCAGGTGTCCACGGAGAAGTTACATACCTTGCGATTCGTCAAGTCGCTTATTGACAAGCGCGATGTCCGCATCCACCACGTCAAGTTGCCGCTTCAATTCGGCAACATCATCAGTCCGGCTGGCCACCGGACGGCCCGCCATCTATATAGGAAAGGCGGCATCTTACAACTGAGATTATGATCCTCGGCGCGCTGTCACTTTTGACAACGTACTGAGTCTCAGGGGCTACTATTTATACAAGACGCATTCTATATGCAAAACTGTCGGAAGGTACATCATTTTTGCGTACCTCAAACCCCGTCAGTAAACTTCTGACGGCTTCATGCAATCCTCTGTCAGTGGATGCAATACTTTCAATCACCGTACCCATTAACACACGGTGATCTTCTGAGATAGACGCTCGCCCGAGCAGATCCTTCAGCTCCTCCGACCGCATACCAGTTGGCGCCGGATCTTCCGGCCCCGCCGGACTCGGGGACACCCTCCGCGACGACACCTCAGGGTCGTCCGCCTCGCATGATGGTGCGGCAGGTGGAGGCGTTTCGCTCTCCATCATCTTCGGACGAAGACCCCCCGAAGACGAGCTCTGCTGAGAAGGGCTGAGATCTGAACTACAAGGTAAAATTTCGGTTATCTTCAGAAATAAAAACAAGGATGTCCCTTATTACAAGAATCCTCTTTCTACTTACGGCTCGCTGGAGGGCTGATCCCCTTGGGGAAATAGTGCGGCTGGGGTGTTTCCCGGCGCCGGACCCTCTGGCGAAGATTTCTTTCCCCGCTTTAAGGCCTTGGCCTCCGGATCTTCAGAAGCGGTCCTCTTCTCCCCCTGGGGGGTGGGATTCTCGATCCCTCCTTCTTTGAAAGCCTCCTTGGCGGAGGCAGTAGCTTCCCTGTTCCCCCCTTCCCCCTCTTTCAAAGGCACAGCTGTCAGCATCTTGGTTAACACAGCGTGGTCTCAGGAAGGGGGCCGGACACCTTATTAGCATTGCCTTCGCTATCCACTCCTGTTCAAGGGACAACTCTCCAAAGGGCAAGTTTACGATAAATGAATGGATAGCGTGTCCGGGTGCAGGACTACTTACTTGAGTATCCGGGCGATTGCAGCTTAGGCCTGCGTCCTCGGTCAAGTCCGGACAGTTCTCTTGTGATACGAAGAACAATTTATACATCTCCACGGGCGTCGCGCCCATAAAATGTTGGAGAGCTCGTGGTCCCTCCGGATTAAATTCCCACAGGCGGAGGGGGCGACGTTTGTAGGGCAGAATGCGCCGAATCAGCATGACCTGCGCCACTACGACCAGATTGATCACTCTCTCTTGGAGGTCTCGAATGCGGCCCTGCAGCAGAGGTACGTCCTTGGACGGCCCCCAGTCAAGCCCTTTGTTGACCCATGACGCCAGCCATTGTGGAGGACCCGAGCGGAAGGCAGGTGGCGCCACCCATTTGGTGCCCCTGGGAGCAGTGATATAAGACCACTCTTGTTGCCACAAACCGAGCTCCTCTCGAAAAGAGCCCTCGGGCCATGGAGCGTCAACACTTTTGCTTATAACAGCCCCTCCGCACTCTGCCTGCTGCCCCTTGATCATCTTCGGCTCCACCTTGAAGGTCTTAAGCCACAATCCGAAGTGAGGGGTAATGCGGAGGAAGGCTTCGCATACGACAATGAACGATGATATGTGGAGGATAGACTCCAGATCCAAGTCATGGAATTCCAGCCCGTAATAAAACATGAGCCCCCTCACAAAGGGGTCCGTCGGGAAGCCTAAACCCCGAAGGAAGTGAGACACGAGCACCACGCTCTCACCAAGCTCGGGAGCGGGAATAACCTGCCCTCAGGCAGGCAGCCTATGCGAAATTTCGCCGGTTATATACCTGGCGTCTCTCAGCTTTAGTACGTCCTCCTCCGTGTCGGAGGAGGGCATCCACCGGTCGTACAGGTCGGAGCCGGACATCGTCGAAGGTCCGAAGCACCTGAATCTGGAGCTTTGGGTGTTGGAACTCGAGGCGAGGGGCGGATACGATTGAGATTGAAAGAAAGGAGCGGGCCTTGGTCTCATTATAAAGAGGTTGAATACCAAGGGCCCCCCATGACCGTTCGGGACTTGCCCTCGATAGAGGGGGCGTGCCGACGGGCACGACTGGGTTACCCACGCCCGTATTGATGAGAATCCCGGAATAAGGGGGCACGATGTCCGCTTTTGGTAAAACGTGCCAAGGAAACCGCCTCGCTAAACGCGCTGAGGTGGAACGGTAAAAATGATTCATATAAAGGCCTGGCCGTGGTGTGATGTCACGCCGCGGAATACGTCAGCAGATCTGTGTCAAAATTATTCTCTCTACGGTGGTATGTGGAACTTGTTTTGCAGAGTCGGACACTATCCTTGTGTTCAAAATCTTCCATGAAGTATTCGGAGGAGGAACCCGCCTTGCAATGCCGAAGACAATATGCGCGTCGGACTCGTCGTCATTAAAGCCTGGTTCAGGGGCTACTAAGGGAGTCCTGGACTAGGGGGTGTCCGGATGGCCGAACTATCATCGTTGGCCGGACTCCTGGACTATGAAGATACAAGATTGAAGACTTCGTCCCGTGTCCGGATGGACTTTAATTGGCGTGGAAGGCAAGCTTGGCGATACAGATATGTAGATCTCCTACCATTGTAACCGACTCTGTGTAACCCTAACCCTATTCGGTCTCTATATAAACCGAAGGGTTTTAGTCCGTAGGACGAACAACATTCATACCATAGGCTAGCTTCTAGGGTTTAGCCTCTCTGATCTTGTGGTAGATCTACTCTTGTACTACCCATATCATCAATATTAATCAAGCAGGAGTAGGGTTTTACCTCCATCAAGAGGGCCCGAACCTGGGTAAAAACATCGTGTCCCTTGTCTCCTGTTACCATCCGCCTAGACGCACAGTTCGGGACCCCCTACCCGAGATCCGCCGGTTTTGACACCGACACCAAGCCTATGAAAATGCCAAGTTGTTCAAAGAAAAAGTTAAAAGATGGCATGACAAAAGGATACAAAAGCGTGATGTTGGTGATTATGTATTTGTATACAACTCTCGTTTAAGATTTTTTGCAGGAAAACTTGTCTCTAAATGGGAAGGCACTTATGTTATCAAGGAGGTCTATCGTTCCGGTGACATAAAAATCAACAACTTCGAAGGCACAAATCCGAAGGTGGTAAATGGTCAAAGAATCAAACATTATATCTCAGGTAATCCTATAATTGTTGAAACCAATGTTATTGAAACCGTAACCCCGGAGGAATACATAAGGGACACTTTTCGGAACGTTTCAGATGCCGAAAAGGAGTAGGTATGTGGTACGGTAAGTAAACTGACGCCAAAACAATTTTTAAGGCAATATTTCTCCGTTTTGGAATATTTATAAAAATAGAAAAATAAGTAGTAGCCCGGGAAGGACACGAGGGCCCCACGAGGGTGGAGGGTGTGCCCTACCCCCTGGGCACGCCCCTACCTCGTGGGCACCTCGTGTGCCTTCCGGACTCCGTTTTCTTGCATGATACGTATTTTGGTCGGTAAAAATTCATTATATATTCTCCCGAAGGTTTTGACTCCCGTATCACGCAAATATCCTCTGTTCTTGTTTCGAGCTGTCCTACTGCAGATTAGATCAACATGTCATCCCAGGACTCGGAAGGAGAAAGCTATGTGGATGATTACCTAGAAAATCCTAAGGTCTATGGAGATGTGGAGCACGATGGTTGGACCACAGAGGAAAAAGAGGACTATGAACCCAAGGGGAAGGAGGAGATGAGCTCAGATGAAGATGAAGCCCCATTACCTCAACCTGGGTACATGCATGTGGAGTTCAAAAAGTCAAGTCTCCCTGATAGGGTAAAGAAACCAAAGTTTGAGTTTATCCCTTTTCGTCTCTTGCAGGAAAATAAGCAGGACCTATGCAAAAAGATATGAACCCTGGAGTGGGAGATTGATGATCTGAGGGATCAAAATGCCGTCCTCAAGCGCAAATTAAGGGAGAAGTCTATGCCATCAACTAAGTCAACATCACCACCACCTTCTTCACCAGCAAAGGAGACATAATCACATGGGTATGGGCACTCCCCTTGGCAACTGCCAAGCTAGGGGGAGGTGCCCCGGTATCGTATCACAACCACATCTCCTATCTTTACCGTTTTTCTTAGTTCGATCCTATTAGTAATATCTTGATCTAGTAGAATAAAGTTCATGGCATGATCTAGTTTAGAGTTTTGCTTTATGATCTCTCTATGTAATCGAGTCCGTGAGCTATATAATAAAGATTAGTGTTGAGTCAAGGGCTTGATTATTTTTCCATGATCTTGAGTGAATAAAAATAATAATAAAAATAAACAAAGAGTTCATATTGATCTTATTGAGAGTAATGACTTCACATAGAAAGGGTATGATGATTGAAAGTTGTTGGGAGTTGGCAAACATAGTTTTGGTCATCGTTGCAATTAATAGGAAGTAATAAGGAAAGACAGGTTTCACATATAGATATACTATTATTGACATCTTTTATGATTGTGAGCACTCATTAAAAATATGACATGCTAAAGAGTTGATGTTGGACAAGTAAGACAACGTAATGGGTTATGTTTTCTTATATCTAAGATAAAGTATATTGTCATGGATCTTCCAACATGTTGAGTTTTCCTTTCCCCCTCATGCTAGCCAAATTCTCAGCACCAAGTAGAGATACTACTTGTGCTTCCAAAAAAACCCTTAAACCAGTTTTGCCATGAGAGTCCACCATATCTACCTTTGGATTGAGTAAGATCCTTCAAGTAAGTTGTCATCGGTGCAAAGCAATAAAAATTGCTCTCTAAATATGTATGATTGATTGGTGTGGGATAAATAAGCTTTATACGATCTTGTGATGTGGAAGAAATAAAAGCGACGGACTGCATAATAAAGGTTCAGATCACAAGGGGCAATATAAAGTGACGTTCTTTTGCATTAAGATTTTGTGCATCCAACCATAAAAGCGCATGGCAACCTCTGCTTCCCTCTGCGAAGGGCCTATGTTTTATTATTATCTCCTACCTTATGCAAGAGTCATGGTGATCTTTACCTTTCCTTTTTCATTTTATCCTTTGGCAAGCACAGTGTGTTGGAAAGATCTTGATTGATATATCTAATTGGATGTAGGGGGCATGAGTTATTATTGTTGACATTACCCTTGAGGTAAAAGGTTGGGAGGCGAAACTATAAGCCCCTATCTTTCTCTATGTCCGATTAAAACTCCGTAACCACAAGTATCGCGTGAGTGTTAGCAATTATGAAAGACTAAATGATAGTTGAGTATGTGGAATTGCTATTAAGCTCTGACATAGACTCTTTCCGATGTTATGATAAATTGCAATTGCTTCAATTACTGAGATTATAGTTTGTTGGTTCTCAATAAAGTTTATGATTCGTACTCTGCATTGTGAATGGATTATTACTTGAACATAAGAAATCATATGACAATATCTATATATGTTGTTGTTATGAGAATAATCATGATGCCTTAATGTCCGTATTTTATTTTTATCGACACCTCTACCTCTAAACATGGGGACATATTTATCGTTATAGGCCTTCGCTTGAGGACAAGCGAGGTCTAAGCTTGGGGGAGTTGATACGTCCATTTTGCATCATGCTTTTATATCGATATTTATTGCATTATGGGCTGTTATTACACGTTATGTCACAATACTTATGCCTATTCTCTCTTATTTTACAAGGTTTACATAAGGAGGGAGAATGCCGGCAGCTGGAATTCTGGGCTGGAAAAGGAGCAAATATTAGAGGCCTATTCTGCACAACTCCAAAAGTCCTGAAACTCCATGGAATATCTTACAATAAATAATAACAAATCCTCGCCAAAGATGAAGGCCAGGGGGCCCACACCCTTTCCACGAGGGTGGGGGGCGCGCCCCCCCTCCTAGGGCATGCCACCCTACGTCGTGGCCCCCCTGATGCCCATCTTCTGCTATATGAGGTCTTTCGTCGAGGAAAAAATAAGCAGCAACCTTTCGGGACGAAACTCCGCCGCCACAAGGAGGAACCTTGGCGGAACCAATCTAGGGCTCCGGCAGAGCTGTTCTGCCGGGGACACTTCGCCCCGGGAGGGGGAAATCATCACCAACATCATCACCAACACTCCTCTCATCGGGAGAGGGCAATCTCCATCAACATCTTCACCAGCACCATCTCCTCTCAAAACCCTAGTTCATCTCTTGTATTCAATTCTTGTCTCCAAGTCCGGGATTGGTACTAGTAGGTTGCTAGTAGTGTTGATTACTCCTTGTAGTTGATGCTAGTTGGTTTATTTGGTGGAAGATCATATGTTCTGATCCTTTATGCATATTAATACCCCTCTGATTATGAACATGAATATGCTTTGTGAGTAGTTACGTTTGTTCCTGAGGACATGGGAGAAGTCTTGCTATTAGTAGTCATGTAAATTTGGTATTCGTTCGATATTTTGATGAGATGTATGTTGTCTATCCTCTAGTGGTGTTATGTGAACGTCGAATACATAACACTTCACCATTATTTGGGCCTAGAGGAAGGCATTGGGAAGTAATAAGTAGATGATGGGTTGCTAGAGTGACAGAAGCTTAAACCCTAGTTTATGCGTTGCTTCGCAAGGGGCTGATTTGGATCCATATGTTACATGCTATGGTTAGGTTTACTTTAATACTTTTGTTGTAGTTGCGGATGCTTGCAATAGAGGTTAATCATAAGTGGGATGTTTGTTCAAGTAAGAACAGAACCCAAGCACCGGTCCACCCACATATCAAATTATCAACGCACCGAACGCGAATCATATGAATGTGATGAAAACTAGCTTGACAATATTCCCATGTGTCCTCGGAGCGCTTTTCCTATTATAAGAGTTTGTCCAGGCTTGTCCTTTGCTACAAAAAGGATTGGCCCACCTTGCTACACTTTATTTACTTGTGTTACTTGTTGCTCGTTACAAATTATCCTATCACAAAACTACATGTTACCACTTGTTTCAGTACTTGCAGAGAATACCTTGCTGAAAACCGCTTATCATTTTCTTCTGCTCCTCGTTGGGTTCGACACTCTTACTTATCGAAAGGACTACGATAGATCCCCTATACTTGTGGGTCATCATAGATCGCGGTGGTGATGATGGCCCCCGGCGGCGTTCCGGCGCCACCTGAAGCAAGGGGGAGAGAGCCCCCCTTCTTCTTCTTCTTCCTTGACCTTCTCCCTAGATGGGAGAAGGGTTTCCCCTCTGGTCCATGGCCTCTATGGCTTGGGAGGAGCGAGAGGCCCTCTTAGATTGTATCTGTCTCTCTGTCTCTGTTTCTGCTTTCCCGGCGTCTGCCCTTTCACCGTTTCTTACATATCCGGAGATCCGTAACTCCGATTTGTTTGAAACCTTCGCCCAGATTTTTCTCCGAAAATTAGCTTTCTTGCGGCAAAACAAGAGCATCAACCGCCTTACGGGTGCCCACGAGGTCAGGGCGCCTGCCCCGAGGCGCGCCCCCTACCTCGTGGCCCACTCGGGCACCGTGTCGCGTTGATTTTTCTTCCAGAAAATCACAAATATTCCAAAAATATTCTCCGTCCGTTTTTATCCCGTTTGGACTCCGTTTGATATGGGGTTTCTGCGAAACATAAAACATGCAGCAAACAGGAATTGGCACTAGGCACTGGGCACTGGATCAATATGTTAATCCCAAAAATAGTATAAAAAGTTTCCAAAAGTATATGAAAGTTGAATATTGGCATGGAACAATCAAAAATTATAGATACGACGGAGACGTATCATACGTCCATGTGCACATGTACTTGCAGTGCAAACCCGAGGTATCGGTTAGGGAGGAAGGGGCACCCGCTAGGTGTTCTCTTTCGCACAGTCATGAAAAACGGCACCAATTTGTTTCACATGATATGGTGTGACACACTAGCACGCACGCAAAATTTCGGTGGGTTCCGACACTCGGTGCATTTACTATGATTTTCTCCATGAAAATATGGAAAAACGGTCTCCCGACGTGATGCACCGTGCGTTCGTACTCTGTTTCCGTTGATTTCTGGCGTGGGGGCCGGTGGGGGTCACCCACACACGCATGCAAAAGCTGGGTGAGGTACGTCCATGTGCACATGTACTTGCAGTGCAAACCCGAGGTATGGTTAGGGAGGAAGGGGCACCCGCGAGGTGTTCTCTTTTGCACAGTCATGAAACGACACCAATTTTTTTCACATGCTATGATGTGACACACTAGCACACATGCAAAATTTTGGTGTGTTCCGACACTTGGTGAGTTTACTATGATTTTCTCTGTGAAAGTATGGAAAAACGGTCTCCCGACGTGACGCAACGTGTGTTCGTACTCCGTTTCCGTTGATTTCTGGCGTGGGGGCCGGTGGGGGTCATCCACACGCGCATGCAAAAGTTGGGTGAGATTCGACATTAAATTCATTTAATACGAATTTGTACATGAAAAAACACAACATATGCAACAATTTAATTCTTTTTTTTTCACCGCCGGCTCGCGCGGCGCAAACGGCGGGCCAGCTAGGCAGGCCCAAGGCGGCCACTTAGTGCCGTTTGCATCGCAGAAGGGCCCAATGAGCTTAGCCACGGCGGCCACCGCCCAACCTGTTAAACGTTTAGTCCCACATTGCTTCTGGACACGCATATTCACCCGTTTAAATATTGTCCTCTGCGTTCAATGTTAAGTCGTTTTGTGTTGCGGTCTTACTTAAGTAGAATAATGTAAATCATGGAGTGTCACATCAATCATTCACATTAATCTTCTTAAGTAAATCCGTCAACACTATAGGAATTTTTTCTGTTTTTTTAAAATTTGCAACTATACAAAAATAATAAAAAATATATTGCATCATACGACGAGTATACTTACCCAGAAGGAATGATGTACGTGTTGCTTTGTTTGTTGATAAAGTTCAGCAAGCAGAGCCACACCTACACCATCTAGATCCGTATATATGTAATATAAAGCAATAATAACTGAATGTTAAAATAATATCAGATTTTTTAAACTAGTACAAATGAGTCTCCACAATCAATGTGGTACTAATTTTTTCTTTTAAAGAGGTTAGCCCTACACATGCGACAAAAGGCCCGCGGGGGCAGCCCACGTCGCACACGGGCCATGGTGGGGTGGCCGGCCTAGTGTGCGCCGCTAGAGGCGCCAACCACCCACGGTGTTATATTTTTTTGTCCCACATTGCTAATTTTGACGACGAATCATGTGTTTCAATAGCTACATGCGTATACGACATCAAATCTTTAATCGTGGTGGCCATACCTCACTATGCTTATGCAGGTTCTGCTCTGTCACTCCACAATTACTGTGGACTGATAAAGCGGGACCTGCATAAGTGTTGTAAGGTATGACTATCCATGCTTGAAGACTTTTTTGCACGTCTTGAAGGAAGGTTTTTTTCGACATCCTTCAAATTGCCCCAAACTTTGTAAAGACGTTTGTACACTCATGACAAGCAAGCATGGAAGGTTTCTGGCCGTTTCGAATGTCCGAGAAATTTCTACAATTTTGAACGCTCCGAAAGTGAAACACACTCCCCGGATGTGACGGGACATGAGTGTTTGCTTGGAACACACTAAACTTTTGCGAGGGGTCCTACGGTCGGCATGCCTACCCTATCGCAAACTTCGGGGTACTTCTGAACATGGCCAAAAAATGACATTCCTCTCCTCACGCCGTTCTGGTAGGAGGGAAGGGTCCGTTCCGACAGAGGTATTTTTTCGACATCCTTGAAATGGCCCAAATTTTTTCAGAAGTTTGTACACTCATGGCAAGCAACCATGGAAGGTTTCGGGCCATTTTGAATCTCCGAGAAATTTCCTCTGAAAACGAAACACACTCAGCGGACGTGACGGAACATGGGTGTGTGATCGAAACACACCCACGTTCTGCGAGGGGTCCTACGGTGGGCATCCCTACCCTGTCGCAAACTTTGGGGTCATTCTGAACATGTTCAAAAAATGACATTCCTCTCCTCACGCCGTTCTGGTAGGAGGGAAGGCCCCGTTCCGACAAAGGGTTTTTTTTCGACAGCCTTCAAATGGCCCAAATTTTTTTAGACGTTTGTACACTCATAGGTAGCAAGCATGGAAGGTTTCTGGCCATTTCGGATCTCTGAGAGATTTCTATGATTTTCCACGCTCTGAAAACGAAACACACTCCGCGGACATGACGGGACGTGTGTGTGATCGAAACACATTGAACTTTTGAGAGCGGTCGTCCGGTGGGCATGCCTGCCCTGTCGCAAACTTTGGGTTCGTTCTGATCATGGTCAAAAAATGACATTCCTCTTCTCACGCCGTTCTGGTAGGAGGGAAGGTCCCGTTGCGACAGAGTTTTTTTTCGACATCCTTCATATGGCCCCTAATTTTTTTCAGACGTTTTTACACTCATGGGGATAAAGCATGGAAGGTTTCGGGCCATTTCGGACTTCCGAAAAATTTATGCGATTTTCCACGCTCTGAAAACAAAACACACTCCCCGAACGTGACGCCACATGAGTGTAACGGTCAAAAATAATATACGCACTACGTGATGTGATTAGAATGAGGTGTTACAAATATTAAAAAATAATATACATATAAATTATGTAAATTAAATAAGGTTAGACAAACTTGTGTACAATGGAAAACTGGCAAAAATAAGATAGCTACTAATGATGTGATTTGAGTTTACACTGCTATACCAACACTACCGTAACAGTCCGGGCAGTGTCATTTTACACTGCCCGGGCAGTTGGGCAGTGCTGCATGTAGAGTGTAAGTCAAATCATATTATTACTAACTATCTTATCTGATAGGGTGCCTGAACGCGGCTATTTAAGGCTGTCGGGGTGTCCTTCGGCGGGTGAGGTGGGACTAAACAATTGCGCCTTCGACGTACCGCACACCTCCCCATGCGCCTTGCACCGCTCGCGCGCGCGCCTTCCAGCGGCCCACTCGGCTCGCCTAGGTGGCTGGCGTTGCGCCGCAGCAGGGGACACCTAACTTTAGTCCCACCTCGCCTGCCGAAGCGTGCCCGCATCGGCTTAAATAGCATGCCCCGCCCTACCACGCCGTACTCCTTAAAAAACAACAACTCGCCGGCTCTCTCTTCACTGTCTGGTTGGGCCCGTGGGCCTTGCAGGGCCGAAAAGCGGCCCCTTTCGCCGTTGGCTTGATCGGGACCGACTTACTATGCCTCGCTCGGCTCCGGGCCGACGGTCTTTTTTATTAAATTACTTTTCATTTTTGTTTGTGCAAATATTATGTAATTTTTTTCATTTTTTTGGCTTTTATTTACTTTTGTGATTTATCATTTAGTACAATAGAACAATTTCTAATAACCGTATCCATTCAAACTCTTTTTAAAACATTTTTTCTAATTTTTTCTAATATTATTTATTTTTTTCATTTTGTTTCATTTTTATTTCCTTTCCTACTTTTCATACTTGTTTTGCATTTAAAGTTTAACTCTTTTATGTTTATTAATTTTTACAATAATTTTGTACAATAAATTAATTTCAAATAACAATATCAATTCAAACACTCGATTCTTAAACAATATTTTAAACCCATCCATTCAAACACTCGATAATTCAGTTTTCATAAATATTTTACATAGTACTAAAAATTAAACTTAACTAAAAAAATTATGAAAATAATTAAACATTACTAAACGACATTTTGAAAGTAACCTAAACTAAACTACACGTCCTCGATGCCGCCGAAGTCTGCCTCGTCATAGATCTCGTAGTCGTCGTCAGTGTCGTTGCTGCTGCTGCTGTCGTCGAGGGGCACCACGGGGGCCGCGGGCGCAGCCATTGAGTCCACGACCGCGGCGTGATACCCGGGGAAGTCCGTCAGGTCCTTCGGGTGGACTGCGACCGGGGCGAGCTGCATGTACTCCTGGACGAGCTAGGCGACTGCGGCATGTTCTCCGACTCCAGGACCGCCGTCAGGTAACCCGGCATGTCCTCCGGGTCGCCGCCCTCCGCCGCCAACCGCCTGTACTCGTCCAGCAATGCCGGCTCTGGCTGCTGCACCGGCTCGGGCGGAGGTGCGCGGCTCGACCCGGCGCCGTTCCTACCCACGATGCGGTGATCGCGGGGGCCGAGGCGGACAGCGCCGCGGTCACCGCCTGGGCTGCCGTGTTGGGAAACGTAGTAATTTCAAAAAAATTCCTACGCACATGCTAGATCATGGTGATGCATAGCAACGAGAGGGGAGAGTGTTATCCACGTACCCTCGTAGACCGAAAGTAGAAGCGTTAGAACAACAAGGTTGATGTAGTCGTACGTCTTCACAGCCCGACCGATCAGGCACCGAAAGTACGGCACCTCCAAGTTCTAGCACACGTTCAGCTCGATGATGTCCCTCGAACTCCGATCCAGTCGAGTGTCGAGGGAGAGTTCCTTCAGCACGACGGCGTGGTGACGATGTTGATGTTCTACAGTCGCAGGGCTTCGCCTAAGCACCACTACAATATTATCGAGGTGGAATATAGTGGAGGGGGCGCCGCACACGGCTGGGAGAGATCAATAGATCAACTTGTGTCTAGAGGTGCCCCCCTGCCCCCGTATATAAAGGAGCAAGGGGAGGGGGCCAGCGGCCTCATAGGGTGCGCCCCAAGGGGGGAATCCTACTCCTGCTAGGAGTAGGTTCCCCCTTTCCTAGTCCAACTAGGAGGGGAAGGAAAGAGGAGGAGGGGAGAAGGAAAGAGGGGTCCGGCCCCCAAATCCCTAAACCAATTAGGTTTGGGCCTAGGAGCGGCACACCCCACACTTCCTTGCTGCCCTATATTTCCACTAAGGCCCATGAAGGCCCCATTGACCCTTCCGGCGAATTCCCGTAACTCTCCGGTACTCCGAAAAATACCCGAATCACTCGGAACCTTTCCGAAGTCCGAATATAGTCGTCAATAATATCGATCTTTAGGTCTCGACCATTTCGAGACTCCTCATTCGGGACTCCGAACTACCTTCGGTACATCAAAACACATAAACTCATAATACCGATCGTCACTGAACTTTAAGTGTGCGGACCCTACGGGTTCGAGAACTATGTAGACATGACCGAGACACGTCTCCGGTCAATAACCAATAGCGGAACCTGGATGCTCATATTGCCTCCCACATATTCTACGAAGATATTTATCGGTTAAACCACATAACAACATACGTTGTTCCCTTTTTCATCGGTATGTTACTTGCCCGAGATTCGATCGTCGGTATCTCAACACCTAGTTCAATCTCGTTACTGGAAAGTCTCTTTACTCGTTATGTAATGCATCATCCCGCAACTAACTCATTAGCTACATTGCTTGCAAGGCTTATAGTGATGTGCATTACCGAGAGGGCCCAGAGATACCTCTCCGACAATCGGAGTGACAAATCCTAATCTCGAAATACGCCAACTCAACATGTACCTTCGGAGACACATGTAGAGATCCTTTATAATCACCCAGTTATGTTGTGATGTTTGGTAGCACACAAAGTGTTCCTCCGGTAAACAGGAGTTGCATAATCTCATAGTCATAGGAACATGTATAAGTCATGAAGAAAGCAATAGCAACATACTAAACGATCAAGTGCTAAGCTAACGGAATGGGTCAAGTCAATCACATCATTCTTCTAATGATGTGATCCCGTTAATCAAATGACAACTCATGTCTATGGTTAGAAAACTTAACCATCTTTGATTAACGAGCTAGTCAAGTAGAGGCATACTAGTGACACTATGTTTGTCTATGTATTCACACATGTATTATGTTTCCGGTTAATACAATTCTAGCATGAATAATAAACATTTATCATGAAATAAGGAAATAAATAATAACTTTATTATTGCCTCTAGGGCATATTTCCTTCAGTCTCCCACTTGCACTAGAGTCAATAATCTAGTTCACATCGCCATGTGATTTAACACAAATATTCACATCTGTATGTGATTAATACCCATAGTTCACATCGCCATGTGATCAACACCCAAAGGGTTTACTAGAGTCAATAATCTAGTTCACATCGCTTATGTGATTAACACCCAAAGAGTACTAAGGTATGATCATGTTTTGCTTGTGAGAGAAGTTTAGTCACGGGTCTGACACATTCAGAACCGTATGTATTTCGCAAATATTCTATGTCTATAATGCTTTGCACGGAGCTACTCTAGCTAATTGCTCCCACTTTCAATATGTATTCAGATTGACACTTAGAGTCATCTGGATCGGTGTAAAAGCTTGCACCGATGTAACTTTTTACAACGAACTATTTTATCACCTCCATAATCGAGAAACAATTCCTTAGTCCTCACTAAGGATATTCTTGACCAATGTCCAGTGATCTACACCTAGATTACTATTGTACTCCTTTGCCAAACTTAGGGCAGGGTATACAATAGGTCTGGTCCCTAGCATGTCATACTTTATAGAACCTATGACTGAGGCATAGGGAATGACTTTCATTCTCTTTCTATTTTCTATCGTGGTCGGGATTTGAGTCTTACTCAATTTCACACCTTTGCAACACAGGCAAGAACTCTTTGTTTGACTGTTACATTTTGAACTATTTCAAAATCTTGTCAAGGTATGTACTCATTGAAAATTTTATCAAGTGTCTTGATCTATCTCAATAGATCTTGATGCTTAATATGTAAGTAGCTTTACTGAGGTCTTTCTTTGAAGAACTCCTTTTAAACACTCCTTTATGCTTTCCAGAAAATTCTACATCATTTTTGATCAACAATATGTCACTCACATATATTTATCAGAAAGGCTATAGTGCTCCCACTCACTTTCTTGTAAATACAGGCTTCACCGCAAGTCCGTATAAAACCATATGCGGCAAAAGTGTATATTCCAATTCCGAGATGCTTGCACATGTCCATAGATGGATTGCTGGAGCTTGCACATTTTGTTAGACCCTTTCGAATTGACAAAACCTTTTGGTTGCATCATATACAATTCTTCTTTAAGAAATCCATTAAGGAATGTAGTTTTGACATCCATTTGCCAAATTTTATAAAATACGACAATTGCTAACATGATTCGGACAGACTTTTAAGCATCGATACGAGTGAGAAAATATCATTGTATTCAACACCTTGAACTTGTCGAAAAACTTTTTGCGACAATTCAAGCTTTGTGGATAGTAACACTACTATCAGTGTCTGTCTTCCTCTTGAAGATCCACTTATTTTCTATGGCTCGCCGATCATCGGGCAAGTCAATCAAAGTCCACACTTTGTTCTCATACATGGATCCTATCTCAGATTTCACGGCCTCAAGCCATTTCGCGGAATCTGGGCTCATCATCGCTTCCTCATAGTTCGTAGGTTCATCATGGTCTAGTAACATGACTTCCAGAATAGAATTACCGTACCACTCTGGTGCGGATCTCACTCTGGTTGACCTACGAGGTTTGGTAGTAACTTGATCTGAAGTTTCATGATCAATATCATTAGCTTCCTCACTAATTGGTGTAGGTGTCACAGAAACAGATTTTTGTGATGAACTAGTTTCCAATAAGGGAGCAGGTACAGTTACCTCATCAAGTTCTACATTCCTCCCACTCACTTCTTTCGAGAGAAACTCCTTCTCTAGAAAGGATCCATTCTTAGCAACGAATGTTTTGCCTTCGGATCTGTGATAGATGCTTTGGGTATTCTATGAAGACGCACTTCTACGATTTGGGTTCGAGCTTATCAGGTTGAAACTTTTTTTCACACAAGCATCGCAACTCCAAACTTTAAGAAACGACAGCTTAGGTTTATTGCTAAACCATATACAGTGTTGTCTCAACATATTTAGATGGTGCCCTATTTTAACGTGAATGCAGCTATCTCTAATGCATAACCCTAATACGATATTGGTAAACCGGTAAGAGACATCATTGAGTGCACCATATCAAATAAAGTGCGGTTATGACGTTCAGACACACTGTTACACTGTGGTGTTCCAGGTGGCATGAGTTTGTGAAACTATTCCACATTATTTTAACTGAAGGCCAAACTCATAACTCAAATATTCATCTCTACGATTAGATCATAGAAACTTTATTTTCTTGTTACGATGATTTTCCACTTCACTCTGAAATTCTTTGAACCTTTCAACTATTTCAGACTTATGTTTCATCAAGTAGATATACCCATATCTGCTCAAATCATCTGTGAAGGTCAGAAAATAACGATACCCGCCACGAGCCTTAATACTAATTGGTCTGCATACATTAGTATGTATTATTTCCAACAAGTCAGTAGCTCGTTCCATTGTTCTGGAGAACGGAGGTTTTAGTCATCTTGCCCAAAAGGCACTTGATACGTCTCCAACGTATCTATAATTTTTGATTGCTCCATGCTATATTATCTATTGTTTTTACTATATTGGGCTTTATTTTCCACTTTTATATTACTTTTGGGACTAACCTATTAACCGGAGGCCCAGCCCAGAGTTGCTATTTTTTTTTGCCTATTTCAGTATTTCGAAGAAACGGAATATCAAACGGAGTCCAAACGGAATGAAATCTTCGGGAACGTGATTTTCTCATCGGATAAGATCCAGGAGACTTGGACCCTTAGTCAAGAAAGGAGGGAGTCGGCCACGAGGGTGGAGGGCGCCCCCCTAGGGCGCCCCCCCCTACCTCGTGGGCCACCCGAAGCTCCACCGACGTACTCCTTCCTCCTATATATACCTACGTACCCTCGTCAGATCAAATACGGAGCCAAAAAACCTAATTCCACCGCCGCAACTTTCTGTATCCGCGAGATCCCATCTTGGGGCCTATTCCAGAGCTCCGCCGGAAGGGGATTCCACCATGGAGGGCTTCTACATCATCATCATAGCCTCTCCGATGAAGTGTGAGTAGTTTACTTCAGACCTTCGGGTCCATAGTTAGTAGCTAGATGGCTTCTTCTCTCTTTTTGGATCTCAATATACAATGTTCTCCCCCTCTCTCGTGGAGATATATTCGATGCAATCTTCTTTTTGCGGTGTGTTTGTTGAGATCGATGAATTGTGGGTTTATGATCAAGATTATCTATGAGCGATATTTGAATCTTCTCTGAATTCTTCTATGTATGATTGAGTTATCTTTGCAAGTCTCTTCGAATTATCCGTTTGGTTTGGCCAACTAGATTGGCAGTTCTTGCAATGGGAGAAGTGTTTAGCTTTGGGTTCAATCTTGCGGTGTCCTTACCAAAGGATGTAAAGGGTTGCAAGGCACGATTGTATTGTTGCCATCGAGGATAACAAGATGGGGTATTTATCATATTGCATGAATTTATTCCTCTACATCATGTCATCTTGCTTAAGGCGTTACTCTGTTTTCATTAACTTAATACTCTAGATGCATGCTGGATAGCGGTCGATGAGTGGAGTAATAGTAGTAGATGCAGGCAGGAGTCGGTCTACTTGTCTCGCACGTGATGCCTATATACATGATCATACCTAGATATTATCATAACTATGCTCAATTATGTCAATTGCTCAACAGTAATTCGTTCACCCACCGTAAAATACTTATGCTCTTGAGAGAAGCCACTAGTGAAATCTATGGCCCCCGGGTCTATTTTCATCATATTAATCTTCCTATGCTTTATTATTGCTTTGTTATTTACTTTGCCTTTTTATTTACTTTGCATCTTTATACCAAAAATACCAAAAATATTATCTATCATCTCTATCAGATCTCACTCTCGTAAGTGACCGTGAAGGGATTGACAACCCCTATTCGCGTTGGTTGCGAGGAATTATTTGCTTTGTGTAGGTACGAGGGACTTGCACGTGGCCTCCTACTGGATTGATACCTTGGTTCTCAAAAACTGAGGGAAATACTTACGCTACTCTACTGCATCATCCTCTCCTCTTCGAGAAAAACCAACGCAAGCTCAAGACCTAGCAGCACGGTTCGCAAGCATCAAATGATTCATAACCAAGTGATTCCGAAAATCCATCTTTATGGAGTTTCTTCATGCGCTTTACACCGAGATGACCCAGACGATAGTGCCACAAATAAGTTGCACTATCATTATTAACTTTGCATCTTTTTATTATGAATATGTGTATCATTACGATTGAGATCCAACAAACTATTTTCATTGGGTGTATGACCATTGAAGGTTTTACTCATGTAAACAGAACAACAATTATTCTCTGACTTTAAATGAATAACCGTATTGCAATAAACATGATCAAATCATATTCATGCTCAACGCAAACGCCAAATAACATTTATTTAGGTTTAAAACTAATCCCGAAAGTATAGGGAGTGTGTGATGATGATCATATCAATCTTGGAACTACTTCCAATACTCATCGTCACTTCCCCTTCAACTAGTCTCTGTTTATTCTATAACTCCTGTTTCGAGTTACTAATCTTAGCAACCGAACAAGTATCAAATACTCAGGGGCTACTATGAACACTAGTAAGGCACACATCAATAACCTGTATATCAAATATACCCTTGTTCACTTTGCCATCCTTCTTATCCATCAAATATTCAGGGCATTTCCGCTTCCAGTGACCATTTCCTTTGCAGTGTAAGCACTCAGTTTCAGGCTTTGGTCCAGCTTTGGGTCTCTTCACGGGAGTGACAACTTGCTTGCCATTCCACTTGAAGTTCCCTTTCTTCCCCTTTGCCCTTTTCTTGAAACTAGTGGTCTTGTCAATCATCAACACTTGATGCTCTTTCTTGATTTCTACCTTCGTCGATTTCAACATCACGAAGAGCTCAAGAATCGTTTTCATCATCCCTTGCATACTATAGTTCATCACGAAGTTCTAGTAACTTGGTGATGGTGACTGGAGAACTCTGTCAATCACTATCTTCTCTGGAAGATTAACTCCCACTTGATTCAGGCGATTGTAGTACCCAGACAATCTAAGCACATGCTCACTAGTTGAGCAATTCTCCTCCATCTTTTAGCTATAGAACTTGTTGGAGACTTCATATCTCTCAACTCGGGTATTTGCTTGAAATATTAACTTCAACTCCTGAAACATCTCATATGGTCCATGACGTTCAAAACGTCTTTGAAGTCCCGATTCTAAGCCGTTAAGCATGGTGCACTAAACTATCAAGTAGTCATCATATTGAGCTAGCCAAACGCTCATAACGCCTCAGATCTGCTCCTGCAATAGGTCTGTCACCTAGCGGTGCATTAAGGACATAATTCTTCTGTGCAGCAATGAGGATAAACCTCAGACCACGGACCCAATCCGCATCATTGCTACTATCATCTTTCAACTTAGTTTTTCTCTAGGAACACATATAAAACATAGGGAAGCAACAACGCGAGCTATTGATCTACAACATAATTTGCAAAATACTGTCAGGACTAAGTTCATGATAAATTAAAGTTCAATTAATCACATTACTTAAGAACTCCCACTTAGATAGACATCTCTCTAATCATCTAAGTGATCACGTGATCCAAAACAACTAAACCATGTCCGATCATCACGTGAGATGGAGTAGTTTTCAATGGTGAACATCACTATGTTGATCATATCTACTATATGATTCACGCTCGACCTTTCGGTCTCAGTGTTCTGAGGCCATATCTGTATATGCTAGGCTCGTCAAGTTTAACCTGAGTATTCCGCGTGTGCAACTGTTTTGCACCCGTTGTATTTGAACGTAGAGCCTATCACACCCGATCATCACGTGGTGTCTCAGCATGAATAACTTTCGCAACGGTGCATACTCAGGGAGAATACTTATACCTTGAAATTTAGTGAGAGATCATCTTATAATGCTACCGTCAATGAAAGCAAAATAAGATGAATAAAGGATAAACATCACATGCAATCAGTATAAGTGATATGATATGGCCATCATCATCTTGTGCTTGTGATCACCATCTCCGAAGCACCGTCATGATCACCATCATCACCGGCGCGACACCTTAATCTTCATCGTAGCATCATTGTCGTTTCGCCACCTATTGCTTCTACGACTATCCCTACCGCTTAGTGATAAAGTAAAGGAATTACAGGGCGATTGCATTGCATACAATAAAGCGACAACCATATGGCTCCTGCCAGTTGCGGATAACTTTGTTACAAAACATGATCATCTCATACAATAAAATATAGCATCATGTCTTGACCATATCACATCACAACATGCCCTGCAAAAACAAGTTAGACGTCCTTTACTTTTTTGTTGCAAGTTTTACGTGGCTGCTACGTGCTGAGCAAGAACAGTTCTTACCTACGCATCAAAACCACAACGATAATTTGTCAAGTTAGTGCTGTTTTAACCTTCTCAAGGACCGGGCGTAGCCACACTCGGTTTAACTAAAGTTGGAGAAACTGACACCCGCCAGCCACCTATGTGCAAAGCACGTCGGTAGAACCCGTCTCACGTAAGCGTACACGTAATGTCGGTCCGCGCGGCTTCATCCAACAATACCGCCGAACCAAAGTATGACATGTTGGTACGTAGTATGACTTGTATCGCCCACAACTCACTTGTGTTCTACTCGTGCATATAACATCTACGCATAAAACCAGGCTCGGATGCCACTGTTGGGAAACGTAGTAACTTCAAAAAATTTCCTACGCACACGCAAGATCATGGTGATGCATAGAAACGAGAGGGGAGAGTGTTGTCCACGTACCCTCGTAGACCGAAAGCGGAAGCGTTAGAACAACGCGGTTGATGTAGTCGTACGTCTTCACGGCCCGACCGATCAAGCACCGAAAGCACGGCACCTCCGAGTTCTAGCACATGTTCAGCTCGATGACGTCCCTCGAACTCCGATCCAGCCGAGTGTCGAGTGAGAGTTCCGTCAGCACGACGGCGTGGTGACGATGTTGATGTTCTACCGTCGCAGGGCTTCGCCTAAGCACCGCTACAATATTATCGAGGTGGAATATAGTGGAGGGGGCACCGCACAAGGCTGGGAGAGATCAACAGATAAACTTGTGTCTAAAGGTGCCCCCTGCCCCCGTATATAAAGGAGCAAGGGGAGGGGGCCGGCGTCCTCATAGGGTGCGCCCCGAGGGGGGAATCCTACTCCTACTAGGAGTAGGTTTCCCCTTCCCTAGTCCAACTAGCAGGGGAAGGAAAGAGGAGGAGGGGAGAAGGAAAGAGGGGTCCGGCCCCCAAAGCCCTAAACCAATTCGGTTTGGGCCTAGGGGGGTCGCACCCCACACTTCCTTGCTGCTCTCTATTTCCACTAAGGCCCATGAAGGCCCATTGACCCTTCCGGCGAATTCCCGTAACCCTCCGGTACTCCAAAAAATACCCGAATCACTCGGAACCTTTCCGAAGTCCGAATATAGTCGTCCAATATATCGATCTTTACATCTTGACCATTTTGAGACTCCTTGGCATGTCCTCGATCTCATCCGGGACTCCGAACTACCTTCGGTACAACAAACCACATAAACTCATAATACATATCGTCACCGAACTTTAAGCGTGCGGACCCTACGGGTTCGAGAACTATGTAGACATGACCGAGACACATCCCCGGTCAATAACCAATAGAGGAACCTGGACGCTCATATTGGCTCCCACATATTCTATGAAGATGTTTATCGGTCAAACCGCATAACAACATACGTTGTTCCCTTTGTCATCGATATGTTACTTTGCCGAGATTCGATCGTCGGTATCTCAATACCTAGTTCAATCTCGTTACCGGCAAGTCTCTTTACTCGTTATGTAATGCATCATCCCGCGACTAACTCATTAGCTACATTACTTGCAAGGCTTATAGTGATGTGCATTACCGAGAGGGCCTAGAGATACCTCTCCGACAATCGGAGTGACAAATCCTAATCTAGAAATACGCCAACTCAACATGTACCTTCGGAGACACCTGTAGAGCTCCTTTATAATCACCCAGTTACGTTGTGATGTTTGGTAGCACACAAAGTGTTCCTCCGGTAAACGGGGAGTTGCATAATCTCATAGTCATAGGAACATGTATAAGTCATGAAGAAAGCAATAGCAACATACTAAACGATCAAGTGCTAAGCTAACGGAATGGGTCAAGTCAATCACATCATTCTCCTAATGATGTGATCCCGTTAATCAAATGACAACTCATATCTATGGTTATAAACTTAACCATCTTTGATTAACGAGCTAGTCAAGTAGAGGCATACTAGTGACACTATGTTTGTCTATGTATTCACACATGTATTATGTTTCCGGCTAATACAATTCTAGAATGAATAATAAACATTTATTATGAAATAAGGAAATAAATAATAATTTTATTATTGCCTCTAGGGCATATTTCCTTCATGCCGCGGGGGGCGCGCGCGCCGAAGTCATGGTGGGCGCGGGTGGAGCGCGCCTCGCTGCGGCGGAATAACTCGTAGAGTCAGACGCCCGGCGGGCGGGCGCTGTCGCCGGCGGCCGCCTGCACGCGGTACGACGCGGCGACCTCCTCGAAGGTGCGCCCATCCCAGAGTTGGTGCCGCCGCGCGTGCTTCATGGGCAGACGCGGACCGGCGTACGCGTGGAGACGGCGCTCGTGGTCGTCGACGAGCCGGTCCGCCCACCCGGGTTTGTCGGGGGCGTACCGCGGGTCCTCCAACTCCTCCGGCGGCAGCCGCGCCCGATAGAGGCCGATGGCGCGGGCGAAGAGGTGGGTGCCGTCCTCGGGAACCGGCGCCATCGGCACGCCGTCGACGCTCAGGCGCCACCTCGCCGGCAGGTGCACGTCGAGCGCGGCGGGGATGACAAAATGGGCGAGCTCCTCCGCCTCCTCGAGCGTCAGGTTCAGGCGCGCCATCGCTGGTGAGAGGGGGAGGAAGGATGGGAAGAGAGCGACGCCGGTGACAGAGGGAGAAGGAGAGGGGAGGCGAGAGCAGTGTGCGAGCGACGGTGGGGCGAGGCGCCTTTTATAGGGGCGTATGGAGGGAGGGGAGGGTGCCGGCGATTAATGGCAGGGCAGCCGAGCGGGCGGCGTTCGCTGGGCGGTCAAGGGCGCAGAAGCTCAGGCAGTGGCGTGTGAACCGACACCGGCGTTTAATGCCTGGTAGGCGCGGGGCGGTGTGCGCAGGCGGTGAAGCTGTGGCATGCGCAGGCGGTCAAACTGCGGCGCGCGCAGCCGCGCGGCCGGCGGTCAGGCGGTGGTGTGCGAATCGGCGCCGCCTGCGGACCAACACCGGCGACGGGACATGCCACTGCGCTTAATGGCGCCGCCTGTACCACGCTGAATAAATTAGGGTTTAGATCGGCGATGGTTAGGCTTTAAGTACGCGTGGGCCCGTCCTCCTCCTCATGCGGCGTACACCGCCCACGTACGGGCGTACAGCGGGCCGTACGGCCTCGCGCCTTGCTACGCCGCGGTACGCCGCGCCCACCTAGATTTCCCATCCTAGCCTTCCTCACTAATTCAAACGAAGGGGTATCTTCTAATCTGGGTCGTTGATGTCCAGGGAGGTTGTACCGAAGCGGAGGTGTAATGAGATAATAAAGCGCCAGACCTGAAATTTGGTTCCTGGTGAGACTTGACCAAGAAATATACAAATTCATGAGATCCCTCCAACTCAAGATTATAAATAGTAGGGTAGAATCGCATCATATATATTCCGGAGAGAGGTTGACTTGTATATACATAACCAGAGGGCGGTGGAAGATGCTCGCCGCAATTTCGCCGGTCCTCGCTGGCGTGGAAGATACTCACCGAAATTTCACAGATCCTCGCTGGTTCACGCCGTTCCTCGCTGTGCCGTATATATATGTTGGTACAACAACCTAGCAAGTTATACCAAATACACGTGCCGAAGTGAAGATTCGGCTGTATGGAGTGGTCAGCGAGGCGCTTGCTCGCCGTCGCTGCGTCTGCAGGCATCCTCTCCATGCTCATGCTCCGGAGCAGTGTCGCCATGGCTGCCGCGGTGCCGGTGCGAGTCGGCGTGGTGCTGGACCTCACCAGCGACGCCGGGAGGAGGAGCGTCACCTGCATTTCCATGGCCCTTGAAGACTTCTACCTCAAGCACCAGACCTACGCCACGCGGGTGGAGCTGCGCGTCAGGGATTCGCGCGGAGACATCGTCACCGCCGCATACGCTGGTAAGCTCGATCCTGTTCGAATGATTTTGTGGTAAATTTTAATTAATTTTTTTGAACCGTCACAGGCCTCCCCACCTCAATATATTGCTTAAAAAGCTGCCAAAGCCAATAGTCACCGACTAATCCAGTTTATATGAAAAACCGGATAAAAAACCTAAATAAGTTGACCTTGTTTACGAGGAAAACTGAGCCGAAAACCGTACAGATAACAAGGTTACAGAAGATGATAAAAAATTGCCACCCAGAAGAAAACATGACCTAGCTAGCATGTAGAAAAACCAACACCACAAGAGATACAAGTATGTGGGGTGCTGTCGAGGGATCACAATACCAAGACTCTGCAAACAACCTAACGCACCACACCAGCATGCATACCGAGCCCCACGGCACAATTTTAATTTTGTCATCAAACTTGCCCTACTCTTTTTTTTTGAGTTGTACTCTTTCGATGTGTCGTGTTAAGAGCATCTCTAGCGGATGCCTTAAAACCTCACACCGTAAAATCAGTTTGCAGGATCCAATAAAACATTTTTTTTCACATTTTTTACAGTACGACAATTGTTCTGGCATCTCCGTGATATTAATATATGTCCTTTGTCAAAAAAAATTGTTCTGGCATAACAGATCCTGTAAAAAATCATGTCAGTTGTGAAGCCCATTAGTCAGTAGTTAAATTAACAATCGGGTCCCTGCAAAATAGCACAAAACACCCTGAGAACACAATCTAAATACAATCGGGTGCACCTTGCGGCGTGGGCTCCGGCGCTGCGGCCAGACGAGCTCCTACGCGGCCGAGGGATGTTCTAGCGGTGGCGGAGGCACAGCTCGCAAGGGCGGCAGGGAGGGAGCTCGCGGGCGACGGCAGCAACAGCTCGGCGGCGGTGGCAGCTCGCGGGGGCACCGGTGGTCGATTCCTAGGTCATGGCGGGGCACCGACTATGGCGGCGAGATGCGGGCCTTCTCTATTCAGCCGGAATCGCTCGGAAGAAGGGCCTGGCGCCGGCTACGAGGGAAGAAGTTAGGGCTGAAATTTCCCTCGGCCAACAATAGAGGATACAGTAAAAGGAGGACGAGATCTCGTAGCTATAGAGAAAATGGCTCGCGGATTCGGGATCCCATAAAAAATTCAAGACACGATTTCAGGGGATCTATTCTTGCCAGGTTTATGGGCTCTATCCCGCAAACCGGCGGTTATTTTACCGGATAGTAGACTCGGTCGTTGCATGGGCAAATTATGTACTCCCTCCTTTCCATATTAATTATCGCTGAAACGGATGTATCTAGACGTATTTCAGTACTAGATACATCTGTTTAAGCGACAACTAATATGAAACGGATGGAGTAGAGTACTAGCAACTGTCATTGTAGGAGTACCTCCTGCACATTTTTTGAATCACCGGATTTTCTTATGTTGCAAGAACGAAAACTACTTCTTTTGAAAAAAAAGAGATATGTTCCGAATTTTCTGCACAACTCTAATAAGCCCATAATAGAAAAGGCTCGTCAACTTTTTCCGGGGAAATGTAGTGAGTTTATTCCATGTTCATGGGATTATAGCCTGATGCGACAAGTTCAACAACACAGGTAGGAGAACAAGAAGCGGTTGGAATACATATACAATGCAACTATGGAGCATCGGGAGATTCGAGCATCTACAACCGAAGTCCCAAATCCACCCAAACGCCCGGACGGATTGTCTGATCAGTGTCCAGACGCGAAATTGCCATCTAACCGGAGATGACAAATCTAGCCCATACACATGAATTGACCGGTACTCCCTATATCAATCATAAATGTCTTGATCGGATATAGGGACGCTCGGACACGCCCACTGCATCGGATCCGGCCCACTGTGGCCCACCCGATCCCACATAAATTGGACCATATCCGCACTTCAGACGGAATCCTAGCCGCATTCCACTTCACTCCCGTCCGGCGATCTTCGACCTTCTTCGGCATGGCGGGTAGCAGATCCGAGTCCTACACCTCTCAATATGTTTACCCGGAGCTTGTCCCACATGGCCCAGAGGAGGAGATAGCCGTCTGTCATGCGCTCTGCTGCTCCCAGGAGGAGTCCACCCAACGGCAGCGCTCAGACCTCATCTGGCGGGAATCCATTCTGTCCGCCCAAATAGCGCATCAATCCAGAATCAGGGCAGTCACCGCTGCCTGGCCGGAGGCGGTGTGGTCTGTCTAGCATCCGAACACTGTGGCGGATGCGCAGCCCCTCGGTTCATGCTCCAAGTCGGAGTTGCACAACCACCTCACATCGGATGCAAATATGGCGCGGCATGCCCATCGTACGAGGCAGCGGGCGTGGAAGGTCGCGACATAAGCCGGTGAGGCAGAGTGTCACTCTTCGGCGCTGCGTATGGTGCCCGGCAATCCCTGGTGCCACAACCGCGTCGTGGTGGACGTGGCCAGCTCCGACCATGACAAATCCATCATTGACCTCACATCCACCGGCGACACGCAAACCAAGGGCTCCGACGAGGAAGAGTAGGGCATGAAAGACGGGAACACCTCGAGTCCCGTGAGACATTGTGTGTCCCGTGTCCTACTCTACCTCGCCGGTGATCACACGAACATTCCGAGCGGCGCAGCCGGCCGCCGAGGGCGTCCATGGGCGTGGTGGCAGATTTTGCGAGTTGTGGTTGTAGATGCTCCTACCTCTTTATATATACTTTCTTCGTTCCAAAATATAGTGCGTCCTCACACAAAAGGACTAGTCCACACACACATCCAAGTCTCACACAAAAGTATAAAGATTCTACTGAGGGCACAACTCAACAAGCCCAGGCGAATAAAAAGGAAAACCAGCCACAGAGCGTAATAAGCGGACGGCCATCGAGCGCAGGTCGGCGATGAAGGCGGTGATGGCGTCGCGGTCCGGAGGGCGGCTAAGCGGCTGCCAAAGCTGCAAGAAAACAGAAAGTTTGAAGATAGCGTCAGTAGCTCGTCGAAGAGGAGTGCGCTGGATCACAAGCTTATTGCGGATCGTCCAGATGGTCCAAGCAATGACCCCAATCTCAAGCCACCTAATGTGACGAGATTAATCAAATGGGAAATCTAATGTACCACTAAAATACGATCAAGCAGGTAAACATGATCAAAACATGTTGTGTTTCTGGTCTTCCAAACAAACCAGATTACCATAGCTACTCCAAGGGAAACTATCCATATATCTCTACTAGGGAAACCCATAATCCCGCTACTAATATCAAAGATTTGTGCAAGGACAGTATCAATACCGGTAGCACAAATCACAACTCCCGCAAATATCTAGCTAACTTGTAATGGGAAAATGATCTAGGCTTTTTCTTTCATCAGAAAAAACAACATTTGCTATAATTACCATATCTTCTCTTGGTGAACACAACTTGAGTCAAATACTATTGCTAGTGGTTAGACGCCAAAAACTTCGATCTTTAAAGGTGACCTAATTTAGTAGAGTTTCCTATGAGGCCATTTTACCAGAGCAGTAATGGCTGAATATGAAAAACTAATAGAAAATACCTAGCATGGTTTGAGGACATCTACACTTATCCTCTTCTTCAGACAAAACAACATTAACACACTGATGTTGCAACTGTTGCCACATAACAGCAGTGTCACCAACATGACCCTTCAAAGCATGATCATGCCCGAACCTTCCTCCAGGTCAAAGTAAACAATCTACTATACTTCATACTCACAACATTACCCCCAATTCATCGATCTTCATAAAATCAAGTTCTTACTCTATTACATATCACCTTCCGATAAAATAAGGGCAGCCTGGTGCATGTTCTAAATTGTCCTGGAAAATATAGATAGTGGCATTTGCATATTGTAACATACTAACTGTTAGAAGGGAGAGAGGGGTTTGGTGGAATAGTTCACTGTATTGCTTGAGCCTCGTGGGCATATTTATCTACTTGGAGTACAAGGCAAGCCAAAATATTTCCTAGTCTAACATATGTTTCCTAATACAATCACGTTACTCAACATCCCCCCGCAGTCATAACGGTAGCGACGCAGATGATGAGACTGAAGAAGAATCCAAAGGCAAGCCGACGGACACCCCCCCCCCCCCCCTCAGGGGATATAAAGGGTCTGGTTGGGTCATGTTTTTTCTTCTCTCTCCTGTCCGGTCACTAAGCGGACGTGTTCACGGTCGTATGAGAGATGGTTTGAGGCTGTAGATGTTGTAAGAACAACAAATCGATGTGCTGGCTCGTAGGTAGCTTGATTTTACTGTTTTTTTATAATACAACGGCCAAGAGAACACATACATAGGCACACTACTGGAATTCTGGGCTACGCCGAGTGCCACAGACACTCGGCAAAGGGCCGAAAACCGCCGGCGAAGCCTTTGCCGAGTGTCACCCTCGGCAAAAGCCACCCGGCGTACACCTCTTCGGCAAACAGAAGTTTGCCGAGAGCCAGAACACGGGCACTCGGCAAAGACTTTGCCGAGAGTCAAACAGTACCACTCGGCAAAATAAAGTAGCTAACGGATAGCAGATGGTGACGGCGGTTCCTGACACGTGGGACCAGGGGAGCAGGCCGAGAGCCTACTTTGCCGAGTGCTCCTCTCGGCAAAGAAAGCCAGTAGGTGGCTGACATGTGTCAGCTCCTGACACGTGGGACCAGGCGAACAGGCCGAGGGCCAACTTTTCCGGGTGCCACGCTCGGTAAAGAGAGCCAGTAGGTGTCCGACACGTGTCAGCTCCTGACATGTGGGGCCAGGCGAACAGGCCGAGGGCCAACTTTGCCGAGCGCCCCGCTCGGCAAAGAGAGTCAGTAGGTGGCTGACACGTGTCAGCTCCTGACATGTGGGGCCAGGCGAACAGGCCGAGGGCCAACTTTGCCGAGGCACCTCTTGGCAAAGAGAGCCAGTAGGTGGCTGACACATCCCGGCTCCTGACATGTGGGGCCAGGCGAACAGGCCGAGGGCCAACTTTGTCGAGTGCACCTCTCGGCAAAGAGAGCCAGTAGGTGGCGGACACGTGTCAGCTCCTGACATGTGGGGCCAGGCGGGCAGGCCGAGGGCCAACTTTGCCGAGCGCTTGTCTTGGCAAACTATATCTTTGCCGAGTGTGACTCCCGGCAAACACAGCCAATAGGTGAGGGCCACATCACTTTTCCTAAAAGCCGTGAAATTAGTTTGCCGAGAGTCAGCGTTGGCAATTATTTTTCCTTTACCAAGAGGCCTCTCGGTAAAGTTGCCAGGATGGCTACAGGTTATTATCCTTTACGGAGAGCCCTCTCGGTAAAGGTGTCAGGGTATTGTACTTTACCGAGAGGTGCATTCTGGTCCAGTTTCACAGTCATTGCCGAGAGCCGCCCTCGGCAATGGTGTGCCCATGGCCTTTTTTTCCCTGTTTCTGTTTCTTTCCTGCAGCGAAACATATACAGCAGTAGCATATAGTTCATCACACATATAACATGTCACATATAGGCATCATTGAACAAAAGAAGCAATGATTGATTCTGAAAAACATTCCACATAAAAGCAATAGTGCATAAAAGCAATAGACCACAAGTTTACAAGGCTCAAGATGCAAGAGTTCTCAACATACAAGGAACAGTTTCAAACATAACATAACATGAAGTTCACGTGATTTTGGAGATCGGAGTAAAAACATCAACATTAGAAGGCATCATTCCGTTTGCTGCCCCAACTCCATCAACCGGAGTGATAACATCAACATTAGAAGGCATCATTCCCTTTGCTGCCCCAACTCCACCAACTTGAGGTGGAACTACCGGAACATTGTTCGACCCTTGTGATGGGTTGAGCTGTGATGGATTGACCCAATAGTAAGATGAATGCATATGGTAATGATGAAAATGGTGATAGAAATAGTTTGAACGAAACTCACAATGTTCCACTCTAGCGTCGGTGGCATCTCTGGCACTGGTTAGCCTTGCATGGAATAAAGATTGGCCACCATATGTTGTAAAGACTTCACTAGATCATCTTGTGCCTCCAGCTTGGCCCGGTTTTCATCTCGTTCTTTCTCGGTGTCAATCAGTCGAGTCTACAATATGGCAATGCAAATGTCATTCATATTGAAATGCAAATATCCTAAATAATGAAGAAGGATCAATGAAGAAGGACCATGAAGGATCAATGAAGAAGCACTGACCTGAATATCCTCAATAATGCTCACGGAATGTGGTATGTGACGCTCTACGGTAGGAGTAGAGCCAGTACTCATAGCACGGAGTGTGTTGACTCTCGAAAGGGAGGAGGTTATGATAGAATCAAGGTGAACCGCCATCCGGCCATTCGGTCTACCACCTGCCACGGCAATGGCCACAAGAGGGTCAAACGGTAGCACGTGAGGATCAGCGTCAGGCCCGTATGTCTCCTTATATTTTTTGGTGTAGTTCTCTCCATCTGACCGGGCTTTAGAGCTGATCCAGTCCATCTCCTGGTGGAGAGGGTCCTTGTCCTTGTCGTCTTTGGTATGTTTGATGGTCCATGCCTCGAAGTAAGTGATATCCTTGCCAGTGTCTTCTTTGTACAAAAGAAAGTGATCCAAACAATCAAGGGAATGCTCACAAATGAAAAAGAACATGATGAAAAGAAAAGGATGTGGTTGCCTACATGTTTTGAGACGACACCTGGGATGGTGAGGTTGCCTTGACGGTGTCCTCGACCCCCCATCGACTTACGCCGTTCAGATATTACTTTGTGTTCATCCTGCCACCCTGGATATGTATTATACTTTTTTTGTTGTTTTCTTCCATGCTTGGCGAACAACTTTAGCACATCATAATTACCGTCTTGTGTTCTCTTTTTCAAATGATGGGCCTCGCCCGGTTCTAGAGACCGGCACCCCTCCGGTGGCCCCGATAGTCTAGGGCGTTGATCAACACCGAGAGGGTGTAGTCCACGGTGAATAACTGCTTCTCCGTGTTAGTGCATGTCATCGCGAGATGACAGACCAAGTCTAGGCCAAAGCCACAACAAGATCCCATTCGTGTAGACCCGACGCGTCCGTTCCCCCCTCCAGGTGCCGGCCATGAGGGTGGGCACACCCCGGAGAGGCGTGCTGCCTCTTCGGACATGCCACCACACCGTACGGCATGTATGAGGGCCCGGTGCGATGCTCCGGTGGCATTGCTACCCCCCAGGGCCCCCGTCCCCCCTAACCCTGTAGCGTTTGACCACGGGATCTAGCCCTTTGACTTTGCACGGACGGGCTTTGACCAGTGGAACTCTCCACCCGGTTGTGTTAGGTCAGCCCACATGAACACTTTGGAGCAACATCCGGGCCAAAGCCACAGCAAGACCCCATCCGTGTAGACCCGACGCGTCCGTTTCCCCCCTCCAGGCGGCGGCAACGGCGTCGTCCATGAGGGAGGGCACACCCCGGAGACGCGGGCCAGGCATTTGCAACCGCCACAACACTTCCAGACTTGTGAAAGGCCGCCTACGCAAGATTTGGCGGCATGTGCTAGCCCCCGGAGGCCGCCGGCTACAGTCGTAGACACGCGAAGAGCAATCCGCGGAGAGGGAAGTATTCAGATACTTCTCCATCACCAAAAACTATGAAAAATTACCATCAGTCCTATAGCACATGTGCCCGCGTCATGTAAAAAACTCATGATTTTATCGCGCTCCGAGTATTTAATAATATCCACAACGCATTGTTACTGCAGAACGTCTACTACTGTGTCATCGCCGTCCGTGAGGGGGGGCACATCCCGGAGACGCGTGCCGCCTCTTTGGACATGCCACCACACCGTACGGCATGTATGAGGGCCCGGTACGATGCTCCAGTGGCATTGCTACCCCCCAGGGCCCCCATCCCGCCTAACCCTGTAGCGTTTGACCACGGGATCTAGCCCTTTGACTTTGCACGGACGGGCTTTTACCAGTGAAACTCTCCACCCGGTTGTGTTAGGTCAGCCCATAGGAACACTTTGGAGCAACATCTGGGCCAAAGCCACAGCAAGACCCCATCCGTGTAGACCCGACGCGTCTGTTTCCCCCTCTAGGTGCCGGCGGGCGCCGCCTGTCCGTGACGGGGGACACTCACAGACGCGTGCCGGGCGTGTGCAACCGCCACAACACTTCAAGACTTGTGAGAGGCCGCCTACGCAAGATTTGGCGGCTGTGCTAGCCCCCGGAGGCCACCGGCCACAGTCGTAGGCGGAGAGGGAAGTGTTTAGATACTTCTTTAAAGTTCTCTCTTGGTGCCGGTCTAGAAAGTTGACCGGCACCGAGAGAGGGGGCAGGCCACAGTCAACAACTTCTTCTTCTCATGTTTTTTACTTTACACACTCTTTAAAGTTGAGTTTTGAAAAAAATTATCAAAAGTCATGGAATTTATAAATTTTGGTTGTAAAAGCATATGAAATATGGGATACAAAAAAGATAGTGCAAAACAAAGACAAAAAGAGAAGGGGAAAATAAATTAGAGCAGTGGTTACCGAGGGTCGATTTTCAGCTCTCGGCAATAGCAACCTTCTTGTGCATTCTCCATAATATGTACTATACTTTTTTTGTTGTTTTCTTCCATGCTTGGCAAACTACCTTAGCACATCATAATTACCGTCTTGTGTTTTCTTTTTCAAATGATGGGCCTCGCCCGGTTCTAGAGACCGGCACCCCTCTGGTGGCCCTGACAGTCTAGGGCGTTGATCGGCACCGAGAGGGTGTAGTCCACGGTGAATAACTACTTCTCCGTGTTAGTGCATGTCATCGCGAGATGACAGACCAAATATAGGCCAAAGCCACGGCAAGATCCCATCCGTGTGGACCCGACGCGTCCGTTCCCCCCTCCAGGTGCCGGCCGTGAAGGGGGCCACACCCCGGAGAGGCGTGCCGCCTCTTCGGACATGCCACCACACCGTACGACATGTATGAGGGCCCGGTGCGATGCATCGTTACCGCAGAACGTCTACTACTGTGACATCGCCGTCCGTGAGGGGGGCCACACCCCGGAGACGCGTGCTGATACGTCTCAGTCGTATCTACTTTTCCAAACACTTTTTACCTTGTTTTGGACTCTAACTTGTATGATTTGAATGGAACTAACCCGGACTGACGCTGTTTTCAGCAGAATTCCATGTTGTTGTTTTATGTGCAGAAAACAGAAGTTCTCGGAATGACCTGAAACTCCATGAAACATCTTAGAAAAAATAATAAAAAATCCTCGCCAAAGATGAAGACCAATGGGCCCACACCCTGTCCACGAGGGTGCCCCCCCTCTAGGGCGCGCCCCCTACCTCGTGGGCCCCCTGGAGCTCCTCCGACGCCAACTCCAACTCTATATATTTGCTTTCGGAGAGAAAAAAATCAGAGAGAAGAAATCATCGCGTTTTACGATACGGAGCCGCCGCCAAGTGCTAAAACCTCTCGGGAGGGCTGATCTGAAGTCCGTTCGGGGCTCCGGAGAGGGGGATTCATCGCCGTCATCATCATCGACCATCCTCCATCACCAATTTCATGATGCTCACCGCCGTGCGTGAGTAATTCCATCGTAGGCTTGCTGGACGGTGATGGGTTGGATGAGATCTATCATGTAATCGAGTTAGTTTTGTTAGGGTTTGATCCCTACTATCCATTATGTTCTGAGATTGATGTTGCTATGACTTTGCTATGCTTAATGCTTGTCACTAGGGCCCGAGTGCCATGATTTCAGATATGAACCTATTATGTTTTCATGAATATATGTTAGTTCTTGATCCTATCTTGCAAGTCTATAGTCACCTATTATGTGTTATGATCCGACAACCCCGAAGTGACAATAATCGGGATACTTCTCGGTGATGACCATAGTTTGAGGAGTTCATGTATTCACTATGTGCTAATGCTTTGTTCCGGTTCTTTGTTAAAAGGAGGCCTTAATATCCCTTAGTTTCCATTAGGACCCCGCTGCCACGGGAGGGTAGGACAAAAGATGTCATGCAAGATCTTTTCCATAAGCACGTATGACTATATTCAGAATACATGCCTACATTACATTGATGAATTGGAGCTAGTTTTGTGTCACCCTATGTTATGACTGTTACACGATGAACCGCATCCGGCATAATTATCCATCACCGATCCAATGCCTACGAGTTTTCCATCTACTGGTTTACGCTTATTTACTTTCCCGTTGCTACTGTTACAATCACTACAAAATACCAAAAATACTACGTTTGCTTCCGTTACTTTTGTTACCGTTACCACCACTATCATACTACTTTGCTACTAAATACTTTGCTGCAGATATTAATTTATCCAGGTGTGGCTGAATTGACAACTCAGTTGCTAATACTTGAGAATATTCTTTGGCTCCCCTTGTGTCGAATCAATAAATTTGGGTTGAATACTTTAACCTTGAAAGCTGTTGCGATCCCCTACACTTGTGGGTTATCAAGACTAATTTCTGGCGCCGTTGCCGGGGAGCATAGCTCTATTCTTTGAGTCACTTGGGATTTATATCTGCTGGACACTATGAAGAACTTGAAAGATGCTAAGACAAAAATTTATCCATCAACTATGAGGGGAGGTAAGGAACTGCCATCTAGCTCTACACTTGATTCACCTTCTGTTATGAGTAAGCTTGCGACACTTAAACCTGCTTCTGCTATTCGTTTTGATATGTCGCATGTTATTGATGATGCCACTTCTGCTATGCATGATACTTATGATGAAACTACTTCTAAGCTTGATACTACTGTGCCCCTTGGTGAATTTCTTGATGAACAAATTTCTAGGGCTAGAGAGAAAGAAACTATTGAAACTCATAATGTTGATGAAATTGATGATGAAGATATGCCCGTTATTCCTGAGGTTTATGTTTTTGATATGGAATCTTCTGCAGCTACTTTTGCCTGCAAAGATAGAAACGAACTTAAGAGGCTGTTAGTTAAATGGAGTAAAGAATCTCTTAGAGATAGAATGAAACCTGACCCTGCTTTTGCTACTTCACCTATTTGTGCCCCCGATAAGGATTATGAATTCTCTATTGATCCTGATATAATTACTTTGGTCGAATCTGATCCTTTTCATGGTTATTAATCTGAAACTGTTGTGGCACATCTTACTAAATTAAATGATATAGCCACCCTGTTCACTAATGATGAGAGATCTCGCTACTTTTACATCCTTAAAATATTTCCATTCTCATTAAAGGGTGATGCTAAGATATGGTTTAATTCTCTAGATCCTGGTTGTGTGCGTAGTCCCCAGGATATGATTTATTACTTCTCTGCTAAATATTTCCCTGCTCATAAGAAACAAGCTGCCTTGAGGGAAATATACAACTTTGTGCAAATTGAAGAAGAGAGTCTCCCACATGCTTGGGGGAGGCTTCTCAAGTTACTTAATGCTTTGCCTGATCATCCTCTTAAGAAAAATGAAATACCAGATATCTTTTATAATGGACTAACCGATGCTTCCAGAGATTACCTGGATAGTTGTGCTGGTTCTCTTTTCAGGGAAATAATACCGGATGAAGCTGAAATTCTATTGAATAATATGTTGGCAAATGAAAATAATTGGGCACCTCCTGAGCCAGCTCTTGCTCCAATTACTGAGCCTAATCCTAAACCAACTCCGAAGAAGAGAGGTGTTCTATTTCTCAGTCCTGAAGATATGCAAGAGGCAAAGAAATCTATGAAAGAAAAAGGTATTAAAGAAGAAGATGTTAAGAATTTACCTCCTATTGAAGAAATGCATGGTCTTAATTTACCGCCTGTTGAAGTAACATATGATCTTGATCCATTACCTATTGAAGAACCTCCTGGTCTCGATTACCCGACACAGGTACTAAAGGTAAATTCTCTCTATAGATTCGATGAAGGCGATATTCCTCACTATAAGTCTGCTAGACAATGCTTGGATGAGTTTGATAATTTTATTGTCAAACAACAAAATTTTAATGCTTATTTTGGTAGACAATTGAAATACGATTCCGATATGATTAAACACTTGGGTGATTATATGGCTAATGTTAGAGGTGAACTTAAACTCATTAGAAAACATGCTTCTATGGTTACCACTCAAGTAGAACAAGTACTTAAGGCTCAAAATGATTTGCTTAATGAAATGAATAGTAAGAAAAATGATTATGTTGTTAGAGTGGCTACTAGAACAGGTAGAATGACTCAGAACCTTTGTATCCCAAGGCCACCCTAAGAGAATTGAGCAAGATTCTCAGAGAAATAATACTGATGTGCCTAGTTCTTCTAAAAGGAAGAAAAAGAAAAATGATAAGACTTTGCAAACTTCTAGCGAACCTATTGTTGAACCATCTGAGAATCCAAATGATATATCTATTTCTGATGCTGAAACACAATCTGGTAATGAACATGAACCTAGTGAAAATGTTAATGATGTTGTTCATGATGATTCTCAACCTAGTAATGATAATGATGTAGAAGTTGAACCTGTTGTTGATCTTGATAACCCACAATCAAAGAATCAACGTTATGGTAAGAGAGACTTTGTTGCTAGGAAACATGATAAAGAAAGAGAACCATGGGTTCAGAAACCCATGCTTTTTCCTCCCAAACCATCCAAGAAAAAGGATGATGAGGATTTTGAGCGCTTTGCTGAAATGATTAGACCTATCTTTTTGCGTATGGGATTAACATATGTGCTCAAAACAAATCCTTATTCTAAGTATATGAAGGATATCATTACCAATAAGAGAAAGATACCGGAAGCTGAAATTTCCACCATGCTTGCTAATTATACTTTTAAGGGTGGAATACCAAAGAAACTTGGAGATCCAGGAGTACCCACTATACCATGCTCCATTAAAAGAAATTATGTTAAAACTGCTTTATGTGATCTTGGAGCCGGTATTAGTGTTATGCCTCTCTCTTTATACCGTAGACTTGATTTGAATAAGTTGACACCTACTGAAATATCTTTGCAAATGGCTGATAAATCAACTGCTATACCTGTCGGTATTTGTGAGGATGTGCCAGTTCTGGTTGCAAACGTTACTATTTTAACGGACTTTGTTATTCTTGATATTCCTGAGGAAGATAGTATGTCTATTATTCTTGGAAGACCTTTTCTGAATACTACAGGGGCAATTATTGATTGCAACAAAGGCAATGTCACTTTTCATGTTAATGGTAATGAGCATACGGTACACTTTCCGAGGAAACAACCTCAAGTTTATAGCATCAACTCTATTGGAAAAATTCCATCGATTATATTTGGAGGTTTTGAATTTCCTCTTCCTACTGTCAAGAAGAAATATGATATTCTTATTATAGGGGATGTGCATATCCCCGTCGAGGTAACATAGTGTTATTCGAAATTTCTCCGGTTCCATGTTAGTCGGAATGAGTTTCTTAACAAGATCTGATCAACCTTGTTAGTGGATTCCTTTTGATGAGCATGAGACGGATGAAACTAGAAGGCACAACCTTTTGTACTCTCTTTATGCTTTCTGTTATTTAGTTGAAATAAAGTAAAAATAGTATTGTTCTGTCTGTTTCCTGATTTATCTGTGCAATATAAAAATATCCCGAAAATAAAAGTCCTCGAATGCCATGCCAATTTAATATGATTTTTTCGGAATATTTGAGGATTTACGTGCAAAATTACCACGGGGAGCTGCCACCTAGCCACGAGGGTGGAGGGCGCCCTACCCCCTGTATGCGCCTCGCCTCGTGGGCCCACGGTGGCCCTCCTCCACTTATTCCTGCACCCATCCTCTTCTTCTTCCTCCCACAAACACGAATATCTGGCTCGAACACGAGTTCCAGCCCCCGCTGCTGTGATTTTCGATCTCCTTGCTCAAAGCACCTCTCCCAAAACTACTTGGGGAGATTGTTCGTTGGTATGTGACTCCTCCATTGGTCCAATTAGTTTTTGTTCTAGTGCTTTATTCATTGCAAATTCTTGCTGCATAGGTGACCATGTTCTTGAGCTTGCATGTCAATTTTATATGGTTCCAAGTAGTTCTAATGCATGATAAAGGCTCTAGGCACTTGTAGGAGTAGTTGCTATCAATTTTATTGAAGTTGGTTCACTTTTGTTTGAACTTACTAAAAATTTCAGATTATTTCATAAAATAATGAAGAGACTTTTGAGGGGCTCGTCGAGCCAAAGCTCGAAGGAAAAACAAAATGAAGAAGCACAGAAGCCCAAATATAATTTTCCTCGTACCGCGGAGGTCCGGCTGTGTGAATGGCCTTCCGATGACTTCTTCAGGAGAGCCGGGATTTATGAGGATTTCTATTCACTAATTGGGAATTCCGGCCTCACCGACATCCTCCGCGACCAACGTCATCAGTATCTCTTACTCACAAATACTTTTGTGCAAAACTTCTACAATTTTCCTAGGGAATCACCCCCTTCAGTAGAGTTTCATTTATATGACGTTGTTAAGAAGATGCCATTAGCTGAATTTTGCAAGGTTTGCAAAATGCCCTCTGAGGTTACCTTAGATGAACCACACCGTAATGAAGTGGAAGAATTTATTAACACTATCACTGTGGTGGAAACCAGGAAGGTTTCCGATGCAAGAATCACTAGCATACATTTTCCTGTTTTACGCTACTTTGCCTTATTTTCTAGTCGTTGCTTGATTGGTTGCGGAAACTGTGGAAACCTTAATGTTCCTGATATTATCATTTTGTTCCATGGTTTATACCTCGATAACTCTGTTAGTATGGGTGGAATTATTGCTAAACGGTTAAGTTTGAACCGTACTAAAGGCCCCATCTTTGGAGGTATTTATGCTTCGCGCCTAGCTGCACATTTTAACATACCCATTAGGCTTTTTGAGAAACAAGAGAAATTGTTGCCTAGTGCTTATTTAGATTATAAGAGTATGCTAGCACATGACTTTATTGTTACGGGCAAGGAAGGGGAGCTTAAATATAAATTGTACTTTGATAAACATCACACTGAGACTATTACTTTGCCTGCTCCTTCTTTGTTTAACTTGTCTGAAGGTATTTATCTCATTCCGTGGGCGGCCGTTCAAGCCTATCGGAATCCTGCACCAGCCCCGGAGCCGGAACCACAATACGAGCCTCCACGCCAGTCTTTTTATTCTTGGGATCCGAAGGCGGTTGCCAGCCAGTGGTAGTCAGAGTCCTCTTCATCGCAGTACGACCCCAGCTACACCTACGGGTATCCGCCAGGCTATCCCTGGCAATGAACCAACTTAGGCCAAAAGCCTAAGCTTGGGGGAGTACGTATTTCTCACCGACATTACATTTATGTTCACACACACTCATTGCTAGATGTCGGTGCTCATACTCTTTCACTGTAATATCCATGCTAGTTTATTTTCTTTTTCCTGCTTTCTTCTTGTGTGTTTGTTAAACCTTAAGAAAAACTAAAAAAAATTAGTGTAGCTTTTAGTTAGTTTACCTTTATTGCTATAGTAGTAATATTAAAAAGAAAACCCAAAAATATTTCCCGTTCTTCTTTTGCTTGTTGGGAGCTTTCCCGTGTAAATAGTTTTATTTCTTTTCTTTTCTTTGGGGGTCGATAGGATAAGACCATAATTAAATTGTTGAAGTGGCTCTTATATGCTCTATTGTTGATTTAACCAAGAGCCCATATTGCCTTTTCTTCACCTGTTTATTGTATGCTCGCAGATTCCAGCTTAGTCCAATGCACGTGCACTCTTATTATTCACATCGTTCGTCATGCAAGTGAAAGGCAATCATGATGATATATGATGGAACTGACTGAGATGGGAAAAGCTGGTATGAACTCGACCTCTCTTGTTTTTGTAAATATGATGAGTTCATCGTTCTTGATTCAGCTTATTATGAATAAACATGTTTGCAATGACAATTAGAGATCATAGTTGCTTATGCCATGCTTGATTAGCTATGAGTTATAATGGTTTACCTTATGCCAACATGCTATTAAAATGGTTGTGATGTGGTATGATGGGGTGGTATCCTCCTTTGAATGATTTAAGTGACTTGACTTGGCACATGTTCACACATGTAGTTGAAACAAATCAACAAAGCCTTCACGATATTTATGTTCATGGTGGATTATATCCTACTCATGCTTGCATCCAATGTTTATTAATTTTAGTGCATGTTCATGACTGTTGTCACTCTCTAGTTGGTCGCTTCCTAGTCTTTTGCTAGCCTTCACTTGTACTAAGCGGGAATACTGCTTGTGCATTCAATCCCTTAAACCCCAAAGTTATTCCATATGAGTCCACCATACCTTCCTATATACGGTATCTACCTGCCGTTCCAAGTAAATTTGTATGTGCCAATCTCTAAACCTTCAAATAAACATTCTATTTTGTATGCTCGAATAGCTCATGTATCAACTAGCGGTGCCCTTATCTTCCATGTTAGGCGGGTTATTCTCAAGAGGAGTGGACTCCGCTCCTCACTCACGAGAAAATGGCTGGTCACCGGGATGCCCAGTCCCATGCTTTATGCAAACTAAATCAAAATAATCGCAAAAGAAAACTCCCCTTGGGACCTGTTGATTGTTGGAGGCACTCGTTGTTTCGAGCAAGCCATGGATTGATGCTTGTTGGTGGAGGGGGAGTATAAACTTTAGCATTTTGTTTGGGAACCGCCTATAATGTGTGTAGCATGGAAGACATCACCATCTCTTAGTTGTTATGTTGACAATGAAAGTATGCCCCTAAAAATATTATTTATCTCTATTTCAAAACCGAGCTCTGGCACCTCTACAAATCCCTGCTTCCCTCTGCGAAGGGCCTATCTATTTACTTTTATGTTGAGTCATCACCCTCTTATTAAAAGCACTTGCTGGAGAGCGCCTCTGTCATTTGCACTCATTACTATTAATTTATATTGGGTATGACTATGACTGGATCTCTTTTACCATGAATTACAATGTCTAGTCAGTCCTTGATCTTTAAAGGTGCTCTGCATATATGTTTTGCGGTCTCAGAAAGGGCTAGCGAGATACCATCCTGTTAAATCATATTATGATTGTTTTGAGAAAGTGTTGTCATCCGAGATTTATTATTATGACTTGCTAGTTGATTATGCCATTGATATGAGTAATCATGAGACCTAAGAATTATTGCAAATGTGGTTAGTTATAATTTTTGCTGAAGACTTGAATACTGGCTTGACATAATTACAACAACAAGAGAAAGCAGAGTTTGTAAAAGTTTTTCTTTTTCTCTTTCAGTTTGTCAACTGAATTGCTTGAGGACAAGCAAGGGTTTAAGCTTGGGGAGTTGATACGCTCTCGTCAGATCTACTTTTCCAAACACTTTTGCCCTTGTTTTGGACTCTAACTTGTATGATTTGAATGGAACTAACCCGGACTGACGCTGTTTTCAGCAGAATTGCCATGATGTTGTTTTATGTGCAGAAAACAAAAGTTCTTGGAATGACCTAAAACTCCACGGAACATCTTCGAAAAAATAATAAAAAAATCCTCGCCAAAGATGAAGACCAGGGGGCCCACACCCTGTGTGACACCCCAAAAAATTTTACCCTGGTTTTATTAATTAAAATCTTGCTAGGAAATTTAACTTTCCTTTTTCTTGGTTTTTCTAGATTTCAAAAACCATTCTTTTCTTGGATATCTTGGAGTTGTTCCCTAAAATGAAAAACCTTTCATTTATGATTTTGGACTTGTTTACCCTCTCAAGAAAATCTTTTCTTTTATCAGAAAAATTAAGTATATAATATCTCTCCCTGATCTTTATTTTTCTTGAAAAATGTTTTCCCATGGTTTTATGGCCCCATTTGTACTACAACCCTTTTATAAATTCATTCAATAATATCACCAAAATTTGGAGATGTCATATGGAGTATTTGAACCTCTTTTGTGCAAAAATATCTTCTGCCCATGGAATATTTTGAGCTCTACACCATATTTTCAAATCTGGTCCAGAGAGTATTTTTAACTACAACCTATTCATATATTTCTTTAAAACTTCTACCAAAATTATGGGATGTCAGTAATAGCATGCAATTCAACTTTTTGCAAAAACCTAGTGATGTTCTTTGGAAAAATTGAGTAAATCATCCTCTTTTCTATTCTGGTCCAACTTGAGGATTTGTACAGCAACCACATTTTTAGTTGCCCCTTTATCCTTGATTATTTTCCCTAATTATAGTCCTCCCTGTTAAACCTCTAAGTCCAGGAGCATGCACCCATTGGATCACTTTTGGTTCATAAGGTAATGCCATTTACTTTCTGTCCACATCTGAAGTTTTGCAAAACTTGCACTAGCAAGTTTGAGCTTTGGACAAACTAACCTCACCACCATCTCTTTCATCCAAAGAGACCCTGATCTGGAAGTTTCGGCCACCCCAAGTATTGCCTAGATGCCCTTGGCATTTTGACAAACACCCTGAGTGCATAGCCAGATTTGGCATGATTTCAAGTTTTCATTATGAACTTGGCCACCTAACCTAACCACCATGCCCATTTACCCTCTGACTAACCCTACCCTAGCCCCGTCTCTTGCCAGCCTCTCCCGTGACCTCTAGCAAGCACTGGCATTTCATCGAACACGTCCCGGGCGTGCTCTGGGCGCGCCCAGAGCGTGCGTTTTGCACACGCGCGCCGAGCCGCGTCTCGCCTCAAGACCTGCTCCGCCCTTGGCCAACAGCTGCTAGCACGCCACATATCCCCTGCACCGCCACGCCACCACGACCACCCCTGGCTCTCCACAACGCCACCGTCCGGACGGCCGTGGCGGCTAGCTGACGGCCGCATGCAGGCCCCGACCGTGTCGGCGCCGCCCGAGCCACTCCCGCTCGCCAGCTCGCCCTGGAGTAGTGCTCCGCTCGTCCGCTAGCTCCTGCCGCCATCCTCAGCCCGCCACGCCCCCTCGCTGCCACGGAACGCGTCGGTGGCCGCGATCTTATCCCCACCGCCGCTGAACCGCTTTAGCGTGCCTATTTAAGAAGCTCCGAGCCCATACGAGCACTCGGCAGCATCACACCATCCTCCTAGTGCCCCTGCTGCCGCCAATTGAGGGGAAGAGGCCGTCTTCACCAACTCCGCCAGTTCGCCACCGCCGCCTCCAGCTCCGTTCGGCACAACCAGAGCCTCCCGGCCCTCCCAACGCCACCAGACGACTCCACTCCTTCTTGCGGTGCCACCTGCACCCCAACTGCAACGGAGAGCACCAGAACCACAAACTCACTTCGCTCCCGAAACCACCGACCGCCGCTGAAGCTCATCGACGGCGAATCCCTCCACCTCAAACAACGCTGCAACCACCGGAAGGATCGCCTAGATCCGCTGGATCCATCCCGCCTCGGCTCCCACAAGGACCCGCCGTCACGGCGACGGTCGCCGTAGTCCCGCCTCCGCCGGGACAGAGGAAGAAGAGGGAGGTGGACGATCAAACGACCATGGGCCAAAGTGGCCCCACTGTCGCTGACTCGCGTCACCCCATGCTGGAGTAAGTGGAAGCGTAAACCTAAAATACGCTTCGACGTGTCGTGTTTTATTGAAACGCTTTTTTTCGCTTTTTTAAATAACAGATTTTACTAAACTTTGACTAGCTGTAACTTTTTATATAAAACTTCGAATGAGTTGATTCTTTTACCTACCACTCAAAAATATTGTCTAGTTTATTTTAAGATTTATTTCAAAAATTTCAGACAATTTTTTTTGTGCTGTTTTGAAAAATGTGTGTTAATTCAAATTTATTTCAATTAGGGTTTTGAAGAGAGGGGAGAAAACTTTCAAAAGTTTTGGAGAGCACCTCACCCCTCCACAACTTGAAGGCAAGCATTCTGAACCCCGACATAAGAATTTTGGTGTGTTATTCGACACGTTTATAACACCATCCCATTTGGTAGAGCTCGTTATTTCATGTGATATGATCATTTGCACGGATGCATATTAGTGATTTCCATGCTGTTGGAAATGAACACACTTGTGTTGGTGATCATCCTCATGTGCCTTGCATGCATACCGGAAAGGTGTCTAGAAAAGCCTCCGCCTTGGGTAGGCGTGAGCTTGCCACCGGCCTTCGCCGGGACGGTTATGTCCGGTATGGCATAGTAAGGTATAATGAGTATTGACGTGTTGGTTGAAATACTTTGTTATATATGTCATGCAGGTACGTTTATAAACCTCCCGAGTCGACCCCAGATCGAGTCTTATTCCAGTAACCCCATACTTTCCCATACTACCACTTGTCCCTGCCATACGTGGGGTACGGTTCAGTCAGTTGTCAACCCCTTTCAAGAACACACCGTACAGAGAGGCCATGGTGGAAGATATCGCTTGAAGTTTATAGTCATGCCACCTGGTCCGGGGCATGGGTGTATCCGTTGAGACCGAGAGGAGGCCACCCTTAGAGCCAATATAAATTTGATCCCATGCTACGCGAGGTTGTAGCCTCCCACTTAGAGTTTTGCTTAACAAGTGTCATGGGTGATTTCTGCACCGTAAGTTAAGCTGGTGTGTGCAAGTCGTGTGTGTTTCGATTAAAAGATCAGACGGAATTAGTCCCGGGACTAAAGGAATCCATTACTCGTGGGTAAAGAGTACACCTCTGCAGAGATTAAACCTACCGAATAGCAGTGTCCATGGTTCAGGGCTACGATGCAGATGGGTCAAGTGTCGGTCTTAGTGTCGGTCTCCGAGGAGAACTACTAAACCAGAACTTGGTTTATGATTCGTGACTTGTGATGATGATGATGATTATTATTATGGACTAACCCTTTATATTATTTGAATTATTGAGTATCCTTGGATGGTTCTACCTCCCGGATATTCACCGTATTCAATTTATAAGCCCTTTATGTGGTGTCGCCGACGCCTCGATCGTGGCATTGCTTCGCTTATTTATAAGCCCTTTATGTGGTGTCGCCGATGACCGATCGTGGCATTGCTTCATTTATTTATAAGCCCTTTATGTGGTGTCGCCGACGCCTCGATCGTGGCATTCCTTCATTCATTTATAAGCCCTTTATGTGGTGTCGCCGACGCCTCGATCGTGGCATTGCTTATGTTTGTTTATAAGCCCTTTATGTGGTGTCGCCAGACGCCTCGATCGTGGCATTGCTTCGCTTATTTATAAGCCCTTTATGTGGTGTCGCCAGACGCCTCGATCGTGGCATTGCTTCGCTTATTTATGAGCCCTTTATGTGGTGTCGCTAAGACGCCTGACTCGTGGCATTTATTGCTGCTCCGTCATTACATATTTGTGGTCACTTATTAATAATCCACATGTATGCACCAAGGATTTCATTTCTTTATGACTGACGCCAGGATCATAAAATATTCTTCAAGGCATGATTTTTGATTGTTATATCATACTTGTGTTCATAATGTTTGCAGTACATTCAAAGTACTCACTGGCTTGTCCTCGCTATTGTCTTGGCCAGATTTCTTGCGTGGAGAGGAGCGCCATGACGACCGCCTCGAACCTAAGCAACAGTGATAGCAGCCTCGCGAAGATAGGATTTAACCTGGTCAGCTATTCCCGTGGGAAATGGAGTTCCACTGATGATCCACAAACCGCTTCCGCCATCTACCACTAGAAACCATTTGTTGTACTCGCAGGCCAGAATGGTCTTGTACTACATATCCTGTATTTTTGCTTGGATTTTCTGTACCAAGTTGATGCCTCATCAGCTAACAATAATCCTGGGGCTGATGAGCGCGACGGCCATTTTCTGGAAATTTAATACCCGGAAAAACCGGTCGCGATAGACTTGGTATCAGAGCCTGGCTGACCATTGGCTAATCCTATCTCAGCCAGGTCGATAAAACTTAGGCAAACAACCCACCAAGCCATAAGCAAACCCCAGCCAAGCTTCTCGTGCAAGATAGCCACACAGTGACCCGACGCTTTTTGGCAGTCGGTGCCCAACCTATCAACCTAGCCCGTCTATCACGCACCAGTGACCAGCACCCAAGGTGTCTCATTCGCAAGCGTGCGAAGGAAGACTCCGTCCCCTTTTTCTATAAAAAGGGCACGCTAGCCCCAACCCAGACAAGACAAAGATCTTTCGCAAAACCAAGCCACAATGCCCGGACCCGTCGTGCACAATGAGACCACAGCAACCAACCTTGGAGGCTTTGTGACCATACTCGCAAACCTCACCCGCCGTGCCTATGCGTTAGAAGAGCCACCTGAGTATGTTGTGTACCAAGGACCCCTGAGCGGTGAGAGCCGTCAATTCTGGGCCACGGTACACATCTACGATAGGGGTCTAGCGCCCGAGCACCCCTACAGGTTCACCGGAAGGACAACTTCCTTTGAGCCACAAGCCATCCAACTAGCTGCTCGAGAGGCTATAGTTCATCTCAGGCACCTGTCGCCCAGAGTTAACTGTCGCTCGTTCCACTACTACCCCAGACGTGAAGGGTACGGTAGACCACCCCAAGTTGCCAACGGAGATCACGAGACAGATCCTGCATTGTTGCACCTAGTGCGCTATGTAGGTGCACTAGAGGAACTGTTTGATCAAATCACCATTGATCTGATCGCAGCTCGTGGAGAGCTGGTTCGTCGAGCCCCGGTGAGAGAAGAGATCGAGCCCAACGCCGACAACCCAGTCGTGCTGTTCGGACACCCGATCGAGACCCTGAGGTCAGCCCCAGCCATCAGCCAAGGTGCTTTGATGACCCCAGAAGTGCTTCATCGCCTCCTGGGAGCACACTCCAACGGGGTTGTGGTCAACAATCCCCGCGATGGTCATCATCACTACCCCGAGCCTGCAGCCCCTCAACCCTCTCCAGCTAATTCCGACGGTGAGAACCGTGGAGAAGCCTCGACATCCACAAGGAACGCCCGCTTCGATGTAAACGAAGTAGACTAAGTCACTCGAGTAGTGTCGAGTCCCAGTGTATCCTTGCTTTGTAACGCAGCCTGTCATCATGCCTCTGTTTTATATAGTAGTCTTGCATGGATATATTAGCATGCAATGTTATTTCTCTATCCTTGGCGCAGCTACCAAAAACCGCCCGACAACCCCCACAGTGATACGTCACTTTAGTGAGATGCGTGTATCTGTGGCTTGACCCCAAGTTGAGCCGGAAAATTCTTTACCTTTCACCACGGTAAAATGACCCATCTCCGGTGCTATAAAAGGGCCACTACGTGACCCTGCCAAGCACCCCTCACCTTGTGCACCATCCTCACAACCATTTCTTGCCATGCCAACCCCAAGATCATCTCGAGAACTCCCGATGCAACCCCGGTAGTTTTGTCAAGATATTATGGGATTTTACCGCAGTACCATGGGCGCCACCCAGCCACCCCAAAGACGAGCTGTTCAAATTGAGAATCACCCTTCCACCTCGAGATATTGGGCAGCCGTGCACATCCCTCCCGTAAACCCAAACCAAGATCCAACGGAGGTCTCCTTCGTAGGGAAATCCATGCCAACCCCGCTTATGGCCATAGAAGCTGCGGCGTCTTTCGCGCCGCCGCTTCGATTCGGTACCCTATGCCAGCGAACGAGGGTATTATTATTTTCCGAGCCATGCAGCACCCGGAGGAGTAACATCTTTTCCAGGTGGACGTATTGAGAGAGACCCCATCTTGGCCAACCTCGTCCAATACGTCATCGCTCAAGAGCATTTAACCCAACGTGTGATGGGTTATCTACAGAGCCTCGCGGATTTAAATCCTCAGATCGCCATCGGCAGATCATTGAGGCCAGACCAGGAGAGGCACATTCATCGTCTGGTCAACCCACTTTCTCCGATAGAAGAAGAGTGTATCCCAGTACCAGAGACGTTTTCTCGGGACCCCGTCCAGTTACCGTTTTCACTTTAGATGTCGCCGTTGTATTTATTGCTGTCACATTTATTCATGTGTTGTAACTTATGCATGGTACCCCGAGTTTGTGCGGCAAATAAATCGTTTAGTTCCAGTTAATGTTGCAGTTTGACTCTAATGTATTACTGTGTTCTCTCGCGAGAAATCCTGGAGTGAGATTTCTTTTCCCTGTATTGCTGCATCATTCATGACATGGATTCTTTTTATTTCACGCAGCACCACGGCAGCAGTCTCACAACCACAATTACACGAACACATACACCGCTTGCAAAAAATTTGCAACAGTGTTACATCTAACTGAGCACCTCCGAACAACAGTTAGCACCCGACACACCCCACCTACTCCTCGTGGTCACCACCACCGTGGAGAGCCAGCAACCGGGCAGCGGCATCGCGACGATCATCGAGGATCATCGCACACAGGAACACGGAGAGCCCCAAAGACTGCTGCCAGCCTCCGCAGACAAGATGATCACGCATCAGTCCGCACCACCTCCGCCATTAGAGCCCCATCTCGAGCTCCGGCCAACGGAAACAGAGGAGAAGGAGGGAGGAGGAGGAGCGAGGCCAGGTGCGAGGAAAAGGAGGAGAACACCTCGGCCGTTTTATAGCTCGAGCTCGGTGCACGGTGGGCGAGGTCCACCAGCGCTGCTCGTCGCCCGATCACCGGTGTTCGGAGGCGAATCCTCGAGCAGTGCCGACAGCGCACTGGCCCGCGAAGTGAGTGCACGCTGCACCGGAAGCTAGCACGCCACGCACTACCGCAGTACGGCCTAGATGCCTGTTGGAAATATGCCCTAGAGGCAATAATAAATTAGTTATTAGTATATTTCCTTGTTCATGATAATTGTTTATTATCCATGCTATAATTTTATTGAAAGGAAACTCAGATACATGTGTGGGTACATAGACAACACCATGTCCCTAGTAAGCCTCTAGTTGACTAGCTCGTTAATCAATAGATGGTTACGGTTTCCTGACCATGGACATTGGATGTCATTGATAACGGGATCACATCATTAGGAGAATGATGTGATGGACAAGACCCAATCCTAAGCCTAGCACAAAGATCGTGGTTCGTATGCTAAAGCTTTTCTAATGTCAAGTATCATTTCCTTAGACCATGAGATTGTGCAACTCCGGATACCGTAGGAATGCTTTGGGTGCACCAAACGCCACAATGTAACCGGGTGGCTATAAAGGTTCATTACAGGTATCTCCGAAAGTATCTGTTGGGTTGGCATGAATCGAGATCGGATTTGTCACTCCGGTTGACGGAGAGGTATCTCGGGCCCACTCGGTAGGACATCATCATAATGTGCACAATGTGACCAAGGGGTTGATCACGGATGATGTGTTACGGAACGAGTAAAGAGACTTGCGGTAACGAGATTGAACAAGGTATCGGGATACCGACGATCGAATCTCGGGCAAGTACAATACCGCTAGACAAAGGGAATTGAATACGGATTGATTGAATCCTCGACATCGTGGTTCATCCGATGAGATCATCGTGGAACATGTGGGAGCCAACATGGGTATCCAGATCCGCTGTTGGTTATTGACCGAGAACATCTCGGTCATGTTCAGCATGGTTCCCGAACCCGTAGGGTCTACACTTAAGGTTCGGTGACGCTAGAGTTGTTATGGGAAATAGTATGTGGTTACCGAAGGTTGTTCGAGTCCGGATGTGATCCCGGACGTCACGAGGAGTTCGGAATGGTCCGGCGGTGAAGATCGATATATTGGACGAAGGGTATTGGAGTCCGGAAGTGTTCCGGGGTACTGTGCTATGGCAAGCATGACCGAAAGGTGTTTGGGAGCCCGGCAAGTGTTGGAGGGCCTCATGGGCCAAAGGGAAGGGCAAACCAGCCCACTAAGGGGTGGTGCGCCTCCCAGCCCCTCTCACGTAACCAGGAGAGGTGGGGCGCCTCCCTAGGGCAGCCCCTTCCCGGCTTGGGGGCAAGTTTCCTAGGGGTGGGGCGCCCAAACCCATCTAGGGTTTCCCGGGCCGCCGCCTCCCTAGGGAACCCTAGGCGCCTCCTCCACCCCCTTACCCCTATATATAGTGAGGAGAGAGAGGTCGGCCGCACCTTCCCCGGGCGCAGCCCCTCCTCCTCCAACACTTCCTCCTCCTCCGTAGTGCTTAGCGGCTCACGGAGAACCACGAGCTCCATCACCACCACGCCGTCGTGTTGTCGGGCTTTCCTCAACTTATCCTCTCCCTTGATGGATCAAGAAGGAGGAGACGCCCCGGGCTGTACGTGTGTTGAACGCGGAGGTGTCGTCCGTTCGGCGCTAGGATCATCGGTGATTTGGATCACGACGAGTACGACTCCATCAACCCCGTTCTCTTGAACGCTTCCACTTAGCGATCTACAAGGGTATGTAGATGCACTCTCCTTCCCCTCGTTGCTGGTTTCTCCATAGATAGATCTTGGTGACACATAGGAAAATTTTGAATTTCTGCTACGTTCCCCAATAGTGGCATCATGAGCTAGGTCTATTGTGTAGATTCTTTGCACGAGTAGAACACAAAGTAGTTGTGGGCGTTGATTTTGTTCAATATGCTTACCATTACTAGTCCAATCTTGTTTCGACGGTATTGTGGGATGAAGCCGCCCGGACCGACCTTACACGTACACTTACGTGAGACAGGTTCCACCGATCGACATGCACTTGGTGCATAAGGTGGCTAGCGGTGCCGCCTCTCCACTTTAGTCGGAACGGATTCGATGAAAAGGGTACTTATGAAGGGTAAATAGCAATTGGCATATCACGTTGTGGTTTTGCGTAGGTAAGAAACGTTCTTGCTAGAAACCCATAGCAGCCATAAAACATGCAAACAACAATTAGAGGACGTCTAACTTGTTTTTGCAGGGTATGCTATGTGATGTGATATGGCCAAGAAGAATGTGATGAATGATATGTGATGTATGAGATTGATCATGTTCTTGTAATAGGAATCACGACTTGCATGTCGATGAGTATGACAACCGCAGGAGCCATAGGAGTTGTCTTTATTTATTGTATGACCTGCGTGTCATTGAACAACGCCATGTAATTACTTTACTTTATTGCTAACCGGTAGCCATAGTAGTAGAAGTAATAAGTTGGTGAGACAACTTCATGGAGACATGATGATGGAGATCATGATGATGGAGATCATGGTGTCATGCCGGTGACGATGATGATCATGGAGCCCCGAAGATGGAGATCAAAAGGAGCAATATGATATTGGCCATATCATGTCACTATTTGATTGCATGTGATGTTTATCATGATTATACATCTTATTTGCTTAGAACGACGGTAGTAAATAAGATGATCCCTCATTAAAATTTCAAGAAAGTGTTCCCCCTAACTGTGCACCGTTGCGAAAGTTCATCGTTTCGAAGCACCACGTGATGATCGGGTGTGATAGATTCTTACGTTCACATACAACGGGTGTAAGCCAGATTTACACACGCGAAACACTTAGGTTGACTTGACGAGCCTAGCATGTACAGACATGGCCTCGGAACACAAGAGACCGAAAGGTCGAGCATGAGTCGTATAGTAGATATGATCAACATGAAGATGTTCACCGATGATGACTAGTCCGTCTCACATGATGATCGGACACGGCCTAGTTGACTCGGATCATGTAATCACTTAGATGACTAGAGGGATGTCTATTCGAGTGGGAGTTCATGAGATGAACTTAATTATCCTGAACATAGTCAAAAGATCTTTGCAAATTATATCGTGGCTCGCGCTTTAGTTCCACTGTTTAGATATGTTCCTAGAGAAAATATAGTTGAAAGTTGACATGAGCGATTACGCGGACAGAGAAAGCTTATGTCCTTAATGCAACGCCAAGGTGTTGAACCCCAGACGCCGTCTCTGTGGATGTTGCGAACATCGACATACACGCTTTGATAACTACGTGATAGTTCGTTAAATGGTTTAGAGTAGAGGCACCAAAGACGTTTCTCGAAACATATAAGATGTTTCGAGGGCTGAAATTGGGATTTCAGGCTTGTGCCCACGTCAAAAGGTATAAGACCTCCGACGATTTTCTTAGCCTGCAAACTAAGGGAGAAAAGCTCAATCGTTGAGCTTGTGCTCAGATTGTCTGAGTGCAACAATCACTTGAATCGAGTGGGAGTTGATCTTCCAGATGAGATAGTGATGTTTCTCCAAAGTCATTGCCACCAAGCTGCTAGAGCTTCGTGATGAACTATAACATATCAGGGATAGATATGATGATCCTTGAGGTATTCACGATGTTTGACACCGCGAAAGTAGAAATCAAGAAGGAGCATCAATTGTTGATGGTTGGTGAAACCACTAGTTTCAAGAAGGGCAAGGGCAAGAAGGGATACTTCATGAAACGACAAATCAGCTGCTGCTCTAGTGAAGAAACCCAAGGTTGAACCCAAACCCGAGACTAAGTGCTTCGTAATAAGGGAACATCCAATTGGAGCAGAATTACCCTAGATACTTGGTAGATGAGAAGGCTGGCAAGGTCGATAGAAGTATATTGGATATACATTATGTTAATGTGTACTTTACTAGTACTCCTAGTAGCACCAGGGTATTAAGATACCGGTTCGGTTGCTAAGTGTTAGTAACTCGAAATAAAAGAGCTACGGAATAAACGGAGACTAGCTAAAGGTGAGCTGACGATATGTGTTGGAAGTGTTTCCAAGTTTGATTTGATCAAACATCGCACGCTCCCTCTACCATCAAGATTAGTATTAAACCTGAATAATTGTCATTTGGTGATTGCGTTGAGCATAGACATGATTGGATTATGTCTATCGCAATACGTTATTCATTTAAGGAGAATAATGGTTACTCTATTTATTTGAATAATACCTTCAATGGTCTTGCACCTAAAGGAATGGTTTATTGAATCTCGATCGTAGTGATACACATTTTCATGCCAAAAGATATAAGATAGTAATGATAGTACCACCTGCTTGTGGCACTGCCATTTGAGTCATATTGGTATAGAACGCATGAAGAAGCTCCATGTTGATGGATCTTTGGACTCACTCGTTTTTGAAAAGTTTGAGACATGCGAACCATGTCTATTGGTGTATATGCATGAAGAAACTCCATGCAAATGGACTGTTTGGACTCACTTGATTTTGAATCACTTGAGACATGCAAATCATACCACATGGGCAAGATGACCGAAAGCCTCGTTTTCAAAGAAATGGAACAAGAAAGCAACTTGTTGGAAGTAATACATTTTGATGTGTGCAGTCCAATGAATGTTGAGGCACGCAGTGGATATCGTTATGTTCTTACTTCACAAGATGATTTGAGTAGATACTGAGTATATTTACTTGATGAAAACAAGTCTGAATTATTGAATGGTTCAAGTAATTTCAGAGTGAAGTTAAAGATCATCGTGACAAGAGGATAAAATGTCTATGATATGATCATAGAGATGAGTATCTGAGTTACTGAGCTTTGGCACGCTGTTAAGACATAGTGGAAATTGTTTCACAATTAATACCGCCTGGAACACCATAGTGTGATGGTGTGTCCGAACATCATAGTTGCACCCTATTAGATATGGTGCGTACCATGATGTCTCTTATCGAATTACCACTATCGTTCATGGGTTAGGCATTAGAGACAACCGCACTCACTTTAATAGGGCACCACGTAATTCCGTTGAGACGACCCTGTTTGAACTATGGTTTGGAGAAACCTAAGTTGTCGTTTCTTAAAAGTTTGGGGTTGCGACGCTTATGTGAAAAAGTTTCAGGTTGATAAGCTCGAACCCAAAGCGGATAAAATGCATCTTCATAGGACACCCAAAATAGTTGGGTATACCTCCTAATTCAGATCCGAAAGCAATAGGGATTGTTTCTTGAATCAGGTCCTTTCTCGAGGAAAAGTTTGTCTCGAAAAGTTGAGTGGGAGGATGGTGGAGACTTGATATGGTTATTGAACCGTCACTACAACTAGTGTGTAGAAGGGCACAGAAGTTGTTCTGTGGCACCTACACCAATTGAAGTAGAAGCTTATGATAGTGATCATGAAACTTGGATCAAGTCACTACCGCACCTCGTGGGGTGATAAGGATCGCGATGCTTGAGTGGTACAGTAATCCTGTCTTGAAGGTCATGTTGCTAGACAACAATGAACCTCGAGCTATGGAGAAGCGATGGTGGGCCCATATTCCGACAAATGGTTAGAGGCCATGAAATCCGAGATAGGATCCATGTATCAGAACAAAGCATGGACTTTGGTGGACTTGCCCGATGATCGGCAAGCTATTGAGATAAATGGATTTTTAAGAAGAAGACGGACGTGGACGGTAATGTCACCGTCTATGAAGCTCGACTTGTGGCAAAGAGTTTTTCACAAGTTGACTACGATGAGATTTTCTCATCCGTAGCGATGCTTAAGTCTGTCAGAATCATGTTAGCATTAGCTGCATTTATGAACTCTAGCAGATGGATGTCAAAACGAGTTTCCTTACCAGTTTCTGTAAGGAAAGGTTGTATGAGATACAATCAGAAAGGTTTTGTCGATCCTAAGGATGCTGAAAGGTATGCTAGCTCCAGTGATCCTTCAATGGACTGGAGTAAGCATCTCGGAGTTGGAATATACTCTTTGATAAGATGATCAAAGATTTTGGGTTTATACAAAGTTTATGAGAAGCTTGTATTTCCAAAGAAGTGAGTGGGAGCACTATAGAATTTTTGATGAGTATATGTTGTTGACATATTGTTGATCAGAAATGATGTAGAATTTCTGGAAAGCATATCGGGTTATTTGAAAAGTGTTTTTCAATTGAAAACCTGTATTAAGCTACTTGAACATTGAGCATCAAGATCTATAGGGATAGATCAAAACCGCTTAATGGTACTTTCAAATGAGCATATACCTTGACATGATCTTGAAGGTGTTCAAGATGGATCAGTCAAAGAAGGAGTTCTTGCCTGAGATGTAAGGTATGAAGTTAAGAGAAAGGACGAAGGTCGTCCCCTATGCCTTAGACGTAGGCTCTACAGTATGCTATGCTGTGTACCGCACCGGAAGTGTGCCTTGCCATGAGTCAGTCAAGGGGTACAAGAATGATCCAGGAAGGGATCATTGGATAGCAGTCAAAATTGTCCTTGGAGTAAATAAGGACATGTTTCTCGATTATGGAGGTGATAAAGAGTTCGGCGTAAAGGGTTACGTCGGTGCAAGCTTTAACACCTATCCGAAAGTGACTCGAGTAGCAAACCGGATCGTATAGTGGAGCAACCATTTGGAATAGCTCCAAGTGGAGCATGGAAGCAGCGTTTACAATATGACCTAGAAATTTGCAAAGCACACGGATCTGAAAGGTTCGCACCGTTGACTAAAACCTCTCTCACAAGCAAAACATGATCAAACCTCGAACTCATTGAGTCTTAATCACATGATGATGTGAAGTAGTTTACAGATACAAGTAAACTCTTTGGATGTTGGTCACATGGCGATGTGACCTATCAGTGTTAATCACATGACGATGTGAACTAGATTATTGACTCTAGTGCAAGTGGGAGACTGTTGGAAATATGCCCTAGAGGCAATAATAAATTAGTTATTAGTATATTTCCTTGTTCATGATAATCGTTTATTATCCATGCTATAATTTTATTGAAAGGAAACTCAGATACATGTGTGGGTGCATAGACAACACCATGTCCCTAGTAAGCCTCTAGTTGACTAGCTCGTTAATCAATAGATGGTTACGGTTTCGACCATGGACATTGGATGTCATTGATAACGGGATCACATCATTAGGAGAATGATGTGATGGACAAGACCCAATCCTAAGCCTAGCACAAAGATCGTAGTTCGTATGCTAAAGCTTTTCTAATGTCAAGTATCATTTCCTTAGACCATGAGATTGTGCAACTCCGGATACCGTAGGAATGCTTTGGGTGTACCAAGCGTCACAACGTGGCGGGTGGCTATAAAGGTTCATTACAGGTATCTCCGAAAGTATCTGTTGGGTTGGTACGAATCGAGGCTGGATTTGTCACTCCGGTTGACGGAGAGGCATCTCTGGCCCACTCGGTAGGACATCATCATAATGTGCACAATGTGACCAAGGGTTGATCACGGGATGATGTGTTACGGAACGAGTAAAGAGACTTGCCGTAACGAGATTGAACAAGGTATCGGGATACCGACGATCGAATCTCGGGCAAGTACAATACCGCTAGACAAAGGGAATTGAATACGGGATTGATTGAATCCTCGACATCGTGGTTCATCCGATGAGATCATCGTGGAACATGTAGGAGCCAACATGGGTATCCAGATCCGCTGTTGGTTATTGACCGAGAACATCTCGGTCATGTCTGCATGGTTCCCGAACCCGGAGGGTCTACACATAAGGTTCGGCGGCGCTAGAGTTGTTATGGGAAATAGTATGTGGTTACCGAAGGTTGTTGAGTCCGGATGTGATCCCGGACGTCACGAGGAGTTCGGAATGGTCCAGCGGTGAAGATCGATATATTGGACGAAGGGTATTAGAGTCCGGAAGTGTTCGGGGTACTGAGCTATGGCCAAGATGACCGAAAGGTGTTTGAGGAGCCCGGCAAGTGTTGGAGGGCCTCATGGGCCAAGGGAAGGGGCAAACCAGCCCACTAAGGGGTGGTGCGCCCCCCAGCCCTCTCACGTAACCGGGAGAGGTGGGGCGCCTCCCTAGGGCAGCCCCTTCCCGGCTTGGGGGGGCAAGTTTCCTAGGGGTGGGGCGCCCAAACCCATCTAGGGTTTCCCTTGTGGCTGCCGCCCCTCCCTAGGGAACCCTAGGCGCCTCCTCCACCCCTTACCCCTATATATAGTGAGGGAGAGAGGGCAGCTGCACCTTCTTCCTGCGCAGCCCTCCCTCCTCCAACACTTCCTCCTCCTCCGTAGTGCTTAGCGGCTCTGCTGGGAGAACCACGAGCTCCATCACCACCACGCCGTCGTCTTGTCGGAGTTTTCCTCAACTTCTCCTCTCCTTGCTGGATCAAGAAGGAGGAGACATCCCGGGCTGTCACGTGTGTTGAACGCGGAGGTGTCGTCCGTTCGCGCTAGGATCATCGGTGATTTGGATCACGACGAGTACGACTCCATCAACCCCGTTCTCTTGAACGCTTCCGCTTAGCGATCTACAAGGGTATGTAGATGCACTCTCCTTCCCCTCGTTGTTGGTTTCTCCATAGATAGATCTTGGTGACACATAGGAAAATTTTGAATTTCTGCTACTTTCCCCAACAATGCCCTACGCGCTAGGCGTCGCCGATGGAGAAAGCGTGGGAAAGCGCGCGGGAGAGAGGAAGAAGAAAGAGCCGGAGGAAGAAGAAGAGGCTGACAGTGGGCCCGGGTCCACCCGTCAGCCAGAGAGAGCACTGTGCTCTCGGGTGCGACCAGCTTATTTTGAGATTTAGAATTTATCCTAAATCTATATCCGGCATAGAAATCTCTCGTTTTGCTCCTAACCGTAGATTTTTTCACGCACCGCCAGTGTTCCACACTGTATTTTTGCACCACTTATTGCCCTCTCGCTGTAGCCGTTTATGTTTTGATGCAATTTTGCTATAGAGATAACTCTTGGCAAATCTCGAGGACGAGATTTTTCTTAAGGGGGGTAGTGTTGTGACACCTCAAAAAAATTTACCCTGGTTTTGTTAATTAAAATCTTACCAGGAAATTTAACTTTCCTTTTTCTTGGTTTTTCTGGATTTCAAAAACCATTCTTTTCTTGGATATCTTGAAGTTGTTCCCTAAAATGAAAAACCTTTCATTTATGATTTTGGACTTGTTTACCCTCTCAAGAAAATCTTTTCTTTTATCAGAAAAATTAAGTATATAATATCTCTCCCTGATCTTTATTTTTCTTGAAAAATGTTTTCCCATGGTTTTATGGCCCCATTTGTACTACAACCCTTTTATAAATTCATTCAATAATATCACCAAAATTTGGAGATGTCATATGGAGTATTTGAACCTCTTTTGTGCAAAAGTATCTTCTGCCCATGGAATATTTTGAGCTCTACACCATATTTTCAAATCTGGTCCAGAGAGTATTTTTACACTACAACCTATTCATATATTTCTTTAAAACTTCTACCAAAATTATGGGATGTCAGTAATAGCATGCAATTCAACTTTTTGCAAAAACCTAGTGATGTTCTTTGGAAAAATTGAGTAAATCATCCTCTTTTCTATTCTGGTCCAACTTGAGGATTTGTACAGCAACCACATTTTTAGTTGCCCCTTTATCCTTGATTCTTTTCCCTACTTATAGTCCTCCCTGTTAAACCTCTAAGTCCAGGAGCATGCACCCATTGGATCATTTTTGGTTCATAAGGTAATGCCATTTACTTTCTGTCTAGATCTGAAGTTTTGCAAAACTTGCACTAGCAAGTTTGAGCTTTGGACAAACTAACCTCACCACCCTCTCTTTCATCCAAAGAGACCCTGATCTGGAAGTTTCGGCCACCCCAAGTATTGCCTAGATGCCCTTGGCATTTTGACAAACACCCTGAGTGCATAGCCAGATTTGGCATGATTTCAAGTTTTCATTATGAACTTGGCCACCTGACGAAACCACCATGCCCATTTACCCTCTGACTAACCCTACCCTAACCCCGTCTCTTGCCAGCCTCTCGCGCGACCTCTAGCAGGCACTGGCATTTCATCGAACACGTCCCGGGCGTGCTCTGGGCGCGCCCAGAGCGTGCGTTTGGCACGCACGTGCGCTCGAGCCGCCGCGTCTCGCCCCGCACCCGTTCCGGCCCTTGGCCAACAGCTGCTAGCACGCCACGTATCCCCTGCACCGCCACGCCACCCCGACCACCCCTGGCACTCCACAGCGCCACCGTCTGGACAGCCGTGGCGGCTAGCTGATGGCCGCATGCAGGCCCCGACCGTGTCGGCGCCGCCCGAGCCACTCCCGCTCGCCAGCTCGCCCTGGAGCAGTGATCCGCTCGTCCGCTAGCTCCTGCCGCCATCCTCAGCCCCGCCACGTCCCCCTGCCGCTACGGAACGTCGGTCGCCGGCGATCTTATCCCCACCGCCGCGGAACCGCCTTAGCGTGCCTATTTAAGAAGCTCCGAGCCCATACGAGCACTCGGGCAGCATTACACCATCCTCCTAGTTCCCCCGTTGCCGTCAATTGAGGGGGAAGAGGCCGTCTTCACCAACTCCGGCCAGTTCGGCCACCGCCGCCTCCAGCTCCGTTCGGCACAACCAGAGCCTCCCGGCCTCCCAACGCCACCAGACGACTCCACTCCTTCTTGCGGTGCCACCCACTTCCCAGTGCGACGGAGAGCCACCGTAACCACAAACTCACTTCGCTCCTGAAAACCACGGCCGCCGTGAAGCTCGTCGACGGCGAATCCCTCCACCTCAAACAACCCTACAACCACGGAAGTATCGCCCTAGATCCGCTGGATCCATCCCGCCTCAGCTCCCCACAAGGACCCGCCGTTCGCCGGCGACGGTCGCCGGAGTCCCGCCTCCGCTCGGGACAGAGGAAGAAGAGGGGAGGTGGACCAGTCAAACCTGACCAGTGGGCCAGGCGGGCCCACTGTCAGTGACTCGCGTGCCGTCAACGCTGGAGTAAGTGGAAGCGTAAACCTAAAATACGCTTTTGACGTGTACGTGTTTTATTGAAACGTTTTCTTTTCTGTTTCTTTTAAATAACAGATTTGACTAAACTTTGACTGGCTGTAACTTTTTAAATAAAAATCCGAATGAGTTGATTCTTTTTCCTAACACTCAAAAATATTGTCTAGTTTATTTTAAGATTTATTTCAAAAATTTCAGACAACTTTTTTTGTGCTGTTTTGAAAAATGTGTGTTAATTCAAATTTATTTCAATTAGGGTTTTGAAGAGAGGGGAGAAAGCTTTCAAAAGTTTTGGAGAGCACCTCACCCCTCCACAACTTGGAAGGCAAGCATTCTGAACCCCGGCATAAGAATTTTGGTGTGTTATTCGACACGTTCATAACACCACCCCATTTGGTAGAGCTCGTTATTTCATGTGATATGTTCATTTGCATGGATGCATATTAGTGATTTCCATGCTGTTGGAAATGAACACACTTGTGTTGGTGATCATCCTCATGTGCCTTGCATGCATACCGGAAAGGTGTCTGGAAAAGCCTCCGCCTTGGGTAGGCGTGAGCTTGTCACCGGCATTCACCGGGACGGTTATGTCCGGTATGGAATAGTAAGGTATAATGAGTATTGATGTGTTGGTTGAAATACTTTGTTATATATGTCATGCAGGTACGTTTATAAACCTCCTGAGTCGACCCCAGATCGAGTCTTATTCCAGTAACCCCATACTTGCCCGTACTACCACTTGTCCCTGCCATAATGAAGTGCGGTTCACCGATTGTCAACCCCTTTCAAGCACACACCGTACAGAGAGGCCATGGTGGAAGATATCGGTTGAAGCCGATAGTCATGCCACCTGGTCCGGGGGCATGGGTGTATCCGGTTCAGACCGAGAGGGGAGGCCACCCCTTAGGCGCATTTATATAAATTTGATCCCATGCTACGCGAGGTTGTAGCCTCCCCACTTAGAGTTTTGCTTAACAAGTGTCATGGGTGATTTCCAGGCACCGGTAAGTTAAGCTGGTGTGTGCAAGTCAGGTGTGTTTTCGATTAAAAGACCGTAGACGGAATTAGTCCCGAAGGACTAAAGGAATCCGTTACTCGTGGGTAAAGAGTACACCCTCTGCAGAGATTAAACCTACCCGAATAGCAGTGTCCATGGTTCAGGGCTACAGTCTGGGATGGGTCAAGTGTCGGTCTTAGTGTCAGTCTCCGGAGGAGAACTACTAAACCAGAACTTGGTTTATGATTCGTGACTTGTGATGATGATGATGATGATTATTATGGACTAACCCCTTTATATTATTTGAATTATTGAGTATCCCTGGGACGGTTCTACCTCCTGGATATTCATTGTATTCAATTTGTAAGCCCTTTATGTGGTGTCGCTTAGATGCCCGACTGTGGCATTGCTTCTGTTTATTTATAAGCCCTTTATGTGGTGTCGCTCGGGCCTTGATCGTGGCATTGCTTCGCTTAATTATAAGCCCTTTATGTGGTGTCGCTCGACGCCTCGATCGTGGCATTGCTTCATTCATTTATAAGCCCTTTATGTGGTGTCGCTCGACGCCTCGATCGTGGCATTGCTTCATTTATTTATAAGCCCTTTATGTGGTGTCGCTCGGGCGCCCGATCGTGGCATTGCTTTTGTTTATTTATAAGCCCTTTATGTGGTGTCGCTCAGACGCTCGACTGTGGCATTGCTTCTGTTTATTTATGAGCCCTTTATGTGGTGTCGCTAAGACGCCCGACTGTGGCATTTATTGCTGCTCCATCATTACATATTTGTGGTCACTTATTAATAATCCACATGTATGCACCAAGGATTTCATTTCTTTATGACTGACATTGTGATCATAAAATATTCTTCAAGGCATGATTTTTGATTGTTGTATCATACCTGTGTTCATAATGTTTGCGAGTACATTCAAAGTACTCACTGGCTTGTCCCTGCCTATTGTCTTGGCCAGATTTCTTGTGTGGAAAGGAGCGTTGCGACGACCGCCCCAGAACCTAAGCAACAGTGATAGCAGCCTCGCGAAGATAGGAGTTAACCTGGTCAGCTGTTCCCGTGGGAAATGGAGTTCCACTGATGATCCACAAACCGCTTCCGCCATCTACCACTAGAAACCATTTGTTGTACTCGCAGGCCAGAATGGTCTTGTACTACATATCCTGTATTTTTGCTTGGATTTTCTGTACCAAGTTGATGCCTCATCAGCTAACAGTAATCCTGGGGCTGATGAGCGCGACGGCCATTTTCTGGAAATTTAATACCCGGAAAAACCGGTCGCGATACCCTGTCCACGAGGGTGGGGGCGCGCCCCCCTACCTCGTGGCCCCCTGGAGCTCCTCCGACGCCAACTCCAACTCTATATATTTGCTTTCGGAGAGAAAAAATCAGAGAGAAGAAATCATCGCGTTTTACGATACGACCGCCGCCAAGCCCTAAAACCTCTCGGGAGGGCTGATCTGGAGTCCGTTCGGGGCTCCGGAGAGGGGGATTCGTCGCCGTCGTCATCATCAACCATCCTCCATCACCAATTTCATGATACTCACCACCGTGCGTAAGTAATTCCATCGTAGGCTTGCTGGACGGTGATGGGTTGGATGAGATCTAGCATGTAATCGAGTTAGGTTTGTTAGGGTTTGATCCCTAGTATCCATTATGTTCTGAGATTGATGTTGCTATGACTTTGCTATGCTTAATGCTTGTCACTAGGGCCCGAGTGCCATGATTTCAGATCTGAACCTATTATGTTTTCATGAATATATGTGAGTTCTTGATCCTATCTTGCAAGCCTATAGTCACCTATTATGTGTTATGATCCGACAACCCCAAAGTGACAATAATCGGGATACTTCTCGGTGATGACCATAGTTTGAGGAGTTCATGTATTCACTATGTGCTAATGCTTTGTTCCGGTTCTCTATTAAAAGGAGGCCTTAATATCCCTTAGTTTCCATTAGGACCCCGCTGCCACGGGAGGGTAGGACAAAAGATGTCATGCAAGTTCTTTTCCAAAAGAACGTATGACTATATTCGGAATACATGCCTACATTACATTGATGAATTGGAGCTAGTTCTGTGTCACCCTATTTTATGTTGTTACATGATGAACCGCATCCGGCATAATTATCCATCACCGATCCAATGCCTATGAGTTTTCCATCTACTGGTTTACGCTTATTTACTTTCCTGTTGCTACTGTTACAATCACTACAAAATACCAAAAATACTACTTTTGCTTCTGTTACTTTTGTTACCGTTACCACCACTATCATACTACTTTGCTACTAAATACTTTGCTGCAGATATTAAGTTATCCAGGTGTGGCTGAATTGACAACTCAGTTGCTAATACTTGAGAATATTCTTTAGCTCCCCTTGTGTCGAATCAATAAATTTGGGCTGAATACTTTACCTTCAAAAGCTGTTGCGATCCCCTACACTTGTGGGTTATCACGTGCCGCCTCTTCGACATGCCACCACACCGTACGGTATGTATGAGGGTCCGGTGCGATGCTCGATGGAATTGCTACCCCCCCCCCTGCTGGCCGCCATCCCGCCTAACTGTGTAGCGTTTGACCACGGGATCTAGCCCTTTGACTTTGCACGGACGGGCTTTTACCAGTGGAACTCTCCACCCTGTTGTGTTAGGTCAGCCGATAGGAACACTTTGGAGCAACATCCGGGCCGAAGCCACAGCAAGACCCCATCCGTGTAGACCCGACGCGCCCGGTTTCCCCCTCTAGGTGCCGGCGGCAGCGCCGTCCGTGAGGGGAGCACACCCCGGAGACGCGTGCCGGGCGTGTGCAACCGCCACAACACTTCAAGACTTCTGAGAGGCCGCCTACGCAAGATTTGGCGGCTGTGCTAGCCCCCGAAGGCCACCGGCCACAGTCGTAGACACACGAAGAGCAATCCGCGGAGAGGGAAGTGTTCAGATACTTCTTTAAAGTTCTCTCTCGGTGCCGGTCTAGACCGGCACCGACAGAGGGGGTAGGCCACGGTCAACAACTTCTTCTTCTCATGTTATTTACTTTACACACTCTTTAAAGTTGAGTTTTGAAAAAAAATCATCAAAAGTCATGGAATTTATAAACTTTTGTCGTAAAAGCATATGAAATATGAGATACAAAAAAGATAGTGCAAAACAAAGACAAAAGGAGAAGGGGAAAATAAATTAGAGCATTGGTTACCGAGGGTCGATTTTCGGCTCTTGGCAATAGCAACCTTTTCCGAGGGCCGCTCTCGGTAAAGCATCCAACCTAGCTATCTTTCCTTCTTGTCCATTCTCCATAATATGTATTATACTTTTTTTGTTGTTTTCTTCCATGCTTGGCAAACAACCTTAGCACATCATAATTACCGTCTTGTGTTTTCTTTTTCAAATGATGGGTGTCGGTGTCAAAACCGGCGGATCTTGGGTAGGGGGTCCCGAACTGTGCGTCTAGACGGATGGTAACACGAGTAAAGGGACACGATGTTTTTACCCAGGTTCGGGCCCTCTCGATGGAGGTAAAACCCTACTCCTACTTGATTAATATTGATGATATGGGTAGTACAAGAGTAGATCTACCACGAGATCAGAGAGGCTAAACCCTAGAAGCTAGCCTATGGTATGATTGTTGTTCGTCCTACGGACTAAAACCCTCCGGTTTATATAGGCACCGAAGAGGGTTAGGGTTACATAGAGTCGGTTACAATGGTAGGAGATCTACATATCCGTATCGCCAAGCTTGCCTTCCACGCCAAGGAAAGTCCCATCCGGACACGGGACGAAGTCTTCAATCTTGTATCTTCATAGTCCAGGAGTCCGGCCAAAGGTCATAGTCCGGCTATCCGGACACCCCCTAATCCAGGACTCCCTTAGTAGCCCCAGAACGAGGCTTCAATGACGACTAGTCCGGCGCGCATATTGTATTCGGCATTGCAAGGCAGGTTCCTCCTCCGAATAGTTCATAGAAGATTTTGAACACAAGGATAGTGTCCGGCTCTGCAAAATAAGTTCCACATACCACCGTAGAGAGAATAATCTTTACACAAATTCAATCTGCTGACATATTCCACGGCGTGACATCACACCACGGCCAAGCCTTTATTGGAATCGTTTTTACTGTCCCACCTCAGCGTGTTTAGCGAGGCGATTTCTTTGGCATGTCTTGTGAAAGCAGAGATCGTGTCCCCTTATTCCGGGATTCTCATTAATACGGGTGTGGGTAACCCAGTCGTGCCCGTTGGCACGCCTCCTCTATCGAAGGCGAGTCCCGAATGGTCACGGGGAGGGCTCTTGGTATTCAACCTCTTTATAACGAGACCAAGGCCCGCTCCTTTCTTTCAATCTCAATCGAATCCGCCCCTCGCCTCGAGTTCCAACACCCAAAGCTTCAGATTCAGGCGCTTCGGACCTTCGAGGATGTCCAGCTCCAACCTGCTAGGCCGGTGGATGCCTTCCTCCGTCACGGAAGAAGACGTGCTAAAGCTTAGAGACGCCCGGTATCTAAACGGCAAAATTTCGCATAGGCTGCCTGCCCAAGGGTAGGTTATTCCACTCCCAGCCTGGTGAGGCGTGGTGTTAAATGTCGCACTTCCTTCGGGGTTAGGCTTCCCGCGGACCCCTTAGTGAGGGGGGCTCATGTTTTATTATGGGCTGGAATTTCATAACTTGGATCCGGAGTCCATCCTCCATATCTCATCGTTCATCGTCATATGCGAAGCCTTCCTCCGCATTACCCCTCACTTCGGATTGTGGCTCAAGACCTTCAAAGTGGAGCCGAAGATGATCAAGGGGCAGCAGGCAGAGTGCGGAGGGGCTATTATAAGCAAGAATGCTGATGCTCCATGGCCCGAGGGCTCCTTTCAAGGGGAGCTCAGTCTGTGGCAACGAGAGTGGTTTTATGTCACCGCTCCTAGGGGCACCACATGGATGGCGCCTCCCGTATTTCACTCGGGTCCTCCACCGCGGTCGGCGTCATGGGTCATTAAAGGGCTTGACTGGGGGCCGTCCAAGGACGTGCCCTTGTTGCAGGGCCGTATTCGAGACCTCCTAGAGAGAGAGATCAGTCTGGTCGTAGTAGCGCAGGTCATGCTGATTCGGCGCCTCCTCCCCTGCACACGTCGCCCCCTCCGCCTGTGGGAGTTTAATCCGGAGGGACCACGAGCTCTCCAAAATTTTATGGGCGCGACACCCGTGGAGATGTACCAATTGTTCTTCGGATCACAAGGAATGTGTCCGGACTTGACCGAGGATGCAGGTCTGAGCTGCAATCGCCCGGATACTCAAGTAAGTAGCCATGTACACGGACACGCTATCCATATATTTATCATAAACTTGCCCTTAAAAGAGTTGTCCCTTGAACAGGAGTGGATAGCGAAGGCAAAACTGATAAGGTGTCTGACCCCCCTCCCTGAGACCACGTCGGATCCCGTGTTAACCAAGATGCTGGAGGCCGCGCCTTTGGGAGAAGGCGGAGGGGGGAACAGGGAAGCTACTGCCTCCGCGAAGGAGGTTATCAAGAAAGGGGGGATCAAGAATCCCTCCATCCAGGGGGAGAAGAGGACCGCTTCTGAAAATCCGGAGACCAAGGCCTCAAAGCGGGGGAAGAAATCTTCGCCAGAGGGTCCTGCGCCGGGAAATGCCCCAGCCGCACTATTTCCCCAAGGGGATCAGCCCTCCAGCGAGCCGTAAGTAGAGAGGGGAATTTAATAATAAGGGACACCCCTGTTTTATTTCTGAAGATAACTGAGATTTTACCTTGTAGTTCGGATCTCAGCCCTTCTCGTGAGCTCATCTTGAGGATCTTCGTCCGGAGATGATGGAAGCAACGCCTCCGCTGCCCATACCGTCATCTTGGCGGGCGCCCTGAGTGTCGTCGCGGAGGTTTCTCGAATCCGGCGGGGCCGGAAGGCAGTCGTATGTCCCCTCAAAGCCCTCCGCGTCCGGCCTCCAAAAAAGGCCGTCGGACGAGTCCGGCACCAACTAGTGTATGGTCGGAGGAGATGAAGGATCTGCTCGGGCGAGCGTCTATCTCAGAAGATCACCGTGCGTTAATGGGTACGGTGATTGAAAGGATTTCATCCGCTGAGGCGGATTACATGAAGCCGTCGAAGTTTATTGTGGGTTTTGAGGTACGCAAAATGATGTACCTTCGACAGTTTGCATATAGAATCGCCTGTATAGATAGTAGCCCACGAGACTCGGTGCGTTGTCAAAAATGACAACGCGCCGAGATCATAATCCAGTATAATATGCGCTCTTCCTATGTAGGTGGCGAAGCGTCCGGTGGCGAGACGGACTGATGAATTTGCCGAACTAAAGCGGCAACTTGACGAGGCGGATGCTGACATCGCGCTTGTCAATAAGCTTCTTGACGAGTCACAAGGTATGCAGCTTCTCCGCGGACACCTGGTAAGGGATCTTGATGTTCGTGCCTTACAACATGTATGCTTGATGCAGATGGTGCCGCTGCCATGGAGAACCTTCGGGCGGAACTTGCGCGAACCAAGGAGGAAGCCAGAAAAAGTGATGCGGCTGCCTTAAGGGCGGCCGAAGAGCTAAAAGCCGAACAGGCTGCTCACTGCCGAAGCAAGAAAGAAATGGCCGAGATGGCCGTGAAGTTAAAGAATGCTACGACCGCTGCGAGCTTCTTGAAATAGAAGGTGGAGCGGAGCAAGAGGACCTGAAAAAGGCCGCCGCCGAGGCCAAGGATGCTCGCTCTACGATGAGAGCTATGAAGGAGGAGCTACGTCAGGCCGGAGATATCGCGGATGGAAAGCCCTTTCTGCTGTGGAGGAAATTCACGGATCCTAAGTACGCTCAGTTGGACCGGCTATGGGGTGCGGAGGATGCTTATCTGGACTTGGCGGCGAGTGCCGCAGACGCGGCCGAACACTTTCGAGGTCAAAAGGATCACGGAATGGAAGAGCTTTTTTGGTCGCAGTTCCATAGTCAAGAGCGTCCACTTCCATTAACCGATCGTTTGGCCGAATGGGCTGAACTGAATAGGTTGTCCGGACTTGCCATGAAGGATGTCGTGACTCATTTGTGGCCGAAAAGGCCCGAGCCAAAGAGTTATTTTGGCTTGGTGCAACAGTTCCTTAGTGCGGTGCCGCATATCGATGCAATGAAGCGGTCAGCATGCATAGAGGGTGCGCGGATGGCTCTTGCCCGTGTCAAGACATACTGGGCGGAGATGAAGGCCACCGACATTGCATCCCAAGATTCGGACAGAAGCCGAGTACCTGTCGAGCACTATTTTGAGGAAGTCCTGCAGGGCGCTCGTTTAATAGAGACGCGGTGCTCGAAGGATATTATGTTCTAATGACATGTATGATTTGTGAAACAATGTTTCAATAGAATATAAGAGCTTTTTATACTTGTGCGTTCAAGTATTTAAAATACCTCCTGTGCGGCCGTTAATGTATATGTGTATATAACCTAAAAGATGGCAGTCTTCGGCTTCAGCCCCCACGCACATAATGCGGGGGTGTTTGCAAAAAGGCGCATTTTCACACTTAATCCAACATCTTGTTCCTGTAAAGGAGGTGATAGCGTAGCAAACTAGGCAACCGGACTATAATGCTTTATCACTTTCACTTAGCCATAGGAGTTCGATGGTGGGGCTACTATATAGCCCCTAGGGGCACCGCGCTCTCCCGAATTCGGGGCGCGTATGTGCCTGACAGGGAAACGGTCCTTCGTTAATGCGGAGGAATTCTAAACATTCTGGTGGGTCATCGAGTGGTTGACCAGTCGCACGCTATATCATGACAGTCAGTTTTTGGCTTTCTCTACTTAGGTGCTCACCTGGCCGAACCGGGGCACAATCGCAGTAGTTCTCCTGGTGCCGCGTTAGCCGATAGAACGGAACATAAGGCAGCAAAACACAGGAGCCGGGCAAACCCAACATTTGACCAAAGACATGATTCGGAGCTGATGCATATAAGGCCTAACTCGAGACGCCGAACACTCCCTAAGGTATTCGGTCTTTATGAAAACGGGCAGAACAATGCCCTAAGCCCCTAGTGTCCAGGTACGCGCAAAAAATTCTGACGCGGCCGATGCCAAAACGCCAGCCTCCTCCTCGGTTATAGCAGGAAACCGGGGGATGTGTATCAACAAGAGACAGTAAAAAAGGTTTACGCAGGGTCTTAATCAGAAAATAATCCTTGCAACAGGTCCCTAATGCACGTCTGCGCCTGTGTCTCCGTTGTGCCATATCCTGGACGGGTGTAGCACGGTGTTCATCTGTAAAAGAGAAGAACTTAGTTGAAAAAGATCGTGCGAAAAATGTACTTTATATTAAATAAACATAGTACGATTCAAAAAGTGAATAAAATTGAGCTTTATTGTCTCTTGTTGTACATGCATGCAACCCCTTGTACGGGGGTATGCGGCTAGTAGGCCTTTATATGTTTACGCCGGACTCGCCTAACCATGTCCGGGGTCCGAACGACCTGTTCAGGTGCTTTGATTAGCGGAGCCGGATTAGTGTGTGACTGTCAAGGCAGTCTCACGTTCTTCCGTGCTCGAGTAACACTTGATACTTCCTTTTAATGAGATGATGTCGCGTGGACCGAGCATTTTAAGTGTAAGAGATGCATAATGCGGTATTGCGTTAAAGCGGGCGAAAGCTTCACGTCCCAATAGTGCTTGATAGCTACTTTTGAATGGGGCGATGTGGAAGGTTAACTTTTCGCGGCGGAAGTTGTCGGATGAGCCGAACGCAACTTCTAGCAGTAGGGAGCCCGTACAATGGGCATATAGGCCTGGCATTACCCCTTTGAAGGAAGTGTTGCTATGGCGAATTTTGGTTGAGTCTATCCCCATTTTGCGGATTGTGTCCTGATATAGCAGGTTTAGATCGCTGCCGCCGTCCATTAGGACTTGTGTAAATTGGAGTCCGTCGATTATAGGATCTAATATCTAGGCAGTCCATCCTGCGTTCCGGATACTTCCGGAGTAATCCTGATGGTCGAAGGTGATTGGTTTTGACAACCAGTGTCGGGACTCCGCTAGGATAGACCGTGCGGCGCGTATTTCTATGGGCGCCGCTCTGTTTTTCCCTTTTGTCACTTGAAGTGAGTTTACTGTTTTGACTTCTTGTGGGAAATTCTTTTGTTTTCCGATGCTCTGCTTGTGGGGTTCGTCATCGTCCTCGCTTGGTGTGTCGAGCCCCTTGTGTTCGGTGTTGAGTTTGCCGGACTGCTTGAAGACCCAACAATCTCTATGGGTATGGTTTGCAGGCTTCCCGGGAGTACTGTGGATTTGTCCAAGATTTTGTTTAAGTTGGATAGCTCGTCGCTGTTATCCTTAAGGGGCAGTTTTTTGTGATTCTGCCGAGAGCTTTTGAATCCGGCGTTGACTGCCGTGCTCTCTGGGCTGTTTCCCTTTGTCCGGCGCTGGTCCTTGCTGCGTCGTGGTTTCCCATTTCCATCCCTGACTTCGGATGTACTTGGGTCGCTGGTATTGCATCTTGCCAGCCAACTATCCTCTCCCGCGCAAAAGCGGGTCATGAGCCTTGTTAATGCGGCCATTGTTCTCGGCTTTTCCTGGCCGAGGTGTCTGGCGAGCCATTCATCTCGGACGTTGTGTTTGAAAGCCGCTAAGGCTTCGGCGTCCGGACAGTCGACTATTTGGTTCTTTTTGGTGAGGAACCTGTTCTAGAATTTGCGGGCTGACCCTCCGGGTTGTTGAGTTATGTGACTTAAATCGTCTGCATCCGGAGGGCAGACATAAGTCCCTTGAAAATTTTCCCGAAAAGCATCCTCGAGCTCTTCCTAACTTCCAATGGTATTTTCAGGGAGGCTTTTGAGCCAATGCCGGGCTGGCCCTTTGAGCTTGAGGGGTAAGTATTTTATGGCGTGGAAGTCGTCTCCTCTAGCCATGTGTATGTGGAGGATGTAATCCTCAATCCAGACTCCAGGGTCTGTTGTTCCGTCATATGCCTCTATGTTTACGGGCTTAAATCCCGCTGGAAATTCGTAATCCAGCACCTCATCGGTGAAACATAGGGGGTGTGCGGCACCCCTGTATTTGGGTGTGCCGTGATGTTCGGATATCTGGTGTGTTGCATTGCTTACTAGAGCTTGCTTTCTTGGCCCATAGATAGACCTAACTGGGCCATCCTTTTTATGCGAATCCTTATGCGGATCGCGTGCCGGCTTGTGTGCGGCGCCGCTTGCCGCTCTATGTTTGCCATGTGGTCCTCTATCCGACCAGGCAACCTCTTTGTTCTTTGATTGCGGGGGCTCTACGGCCTCCTCATTGAATTCGGGCAGTAGTTTGCGCTTTGGGTAGCTCTTTGTTTGGCGACTGTCGCCGTATTTGTCTGCGGCGTTTAGTACTTTGTTCCATCTGATTCTGAGTGCATCTTCCGCTGTTTTGAGCTTCCGCTTTTGCTTTTTCAGGCTACGCGCAGTGGCGACGAGCCTTTTGTGGAGGTTCTTCTGCTCCAACAGCTTGTCCGGCGTGAGATCGTTCGGACTGTTATCTTCGCCGGGGACGGGTTGTTTATCCAAGTTGTCCTGTTCGGACGGTTGCTCGATAGCATATTCGTCATCCACCAGTTCGCCTTGCTCTATGGCTGGGTCTGTATGGCTGCCGTCTTTGTCCAGGCGGGACTTTGGGTGGCGCTTACGTCACCGTTTTGACTACTTTTCAAGGGATTTATCCTTCGTAGCGTCTCGTTGTTCCTCATCGTCACTTCCTTTAGGTGTATCTACAATGTATACATCGTGAGATGAGGTGGCTGTCCAGTACCCTGTGGGTGCTGGTTCGTAGTTATCTCCTACATCGTCGTCCATACCGTCGATGTCTTCGGAGTCGAAAATGAGCACGTCGTTTAAACTTTCGACGGTGGATACGAAGTGGGTGGTGGGTGGGTGTTGAATTTCTTCGTCGTCCGCATCCCAACCTTCCTGACCATAGTCCGGCCAGGGCTCTCCTGATAAACAGAGAGACCTTAGTGAATTCAGGATGTCGCCAAAGGCGAGTCTTTGAAAGATGTCCGCAGCAGTGAACTCCATAACGGCGCCCAATTGGATTCGATTGGCGAGGCGCGGAAGGATTGGTCCGGGAGGAGTCCGGCACCTTGAGTCCACGAGCCGCAAGGACAGGGATGGTGTTCGGCTCAATCGCTGTAGAGATCGTAGCCCCGAGTGTCCAGCCACTCGTCCTCGATCGGTGGTCGGCTCGAGCTAAGGGTCAGAGCGGATCTTGGTGCGGCCTCGAGGCCTTTGTTGGTGGCGAGCTAGATCGTGCCATTGAAGCAGTGTGGCGGCGCTTGGCTGTGGCTCGAATCCATCAGAGATCAAGTCTCCGCGGATGTCGGCCGTGTAGTTCAAACTCCCAAATCTGACCGATGGCGAGGCGTAGCTTCGATCTGCTCGGATGGCCAAGTGAATTGGCCCGCAGATGCAAAAGCCGCCCGAATCTGAAGATCTGTCCGGGAGAAAAGTCTCACCTGGACGCGTCATTATTGATGATCAAAGGAGCCATCGGGCCTCAAGATGGCGACAGAGGAACTCTCAATGAAAGCACCAATGTCGATGTCAAAACCGGCGGATCTCGGGTAGGGGTCCCGAGCTGTGCGTCTAGGCGGATGGTAACGAGGAGACAAGGGACACGATGTTTTTCCGGAGTTCAGGCCCTCTCGATGGAGGTAAAACCCTACTCCTGCTTGATTAATATTGATGATATGGGTAGTGCAAGAGTAGATCTACCACGAGATCAGAGAGGCTAAACCCTAGAAGCTAGCCTATGGTATGATTGTTGTTCGTCCTACGGACTAAAACCCTCCGGTTTATATAGGCACCGAAGAGGGTTAGGGTTACACAGAGTCGGTTACAATGGTAGGAGATCTTCATATCCGTATCGCCAAGCTTGCCTTCCATGCCAAGGAAAGTCCCATCCGGACACGGGACGAAGTCTTCAATCTTGTATCTTCATTGTGCAAGTGTCCGGCCAAAGATCATAGTCCGGCTATCCGGACACCCCCTAATCCGGGACTCCCTCAGTAGCCCCTGAACCAGGCTTCAATGACGACAAGTCCGGCGCGCATATCGTCTTCGGCATTGCAAGGCGGGTTCCTCCTCCGAATACTTCATAGAAGATTTTGAACACAAGGATAGTGTCCGGCTCTGCAAAATAAGTTCCACATACCACCGTAGAGAGAATAATCTTTACACAAATTTAATCTGTGGCGTATTCATGGCGAGACATCACCTGCAGCCAAGCCTTTATTGGAATCGTTTTACTGTCCCACCTCAGCGTGTTTAGCGAGGCGGTTTCTTTAGCACGTCTTGTCAAAGCGAGATCGTGTCCCCTTATTCAGGATTCTCATTAATCTGAGGCGTGGGTAACCCGATCGTGTGCCGTTGCCGCCTCCTCTATCGGCGAGTCGAGCGGTCACGAGGAGGGCTCTTGGTATTCAACCTCTTTATACGAGACCAAGGCCGCTCCTTTCTTTCAATTTCAATCGAATCCGCCCCTCGCCTCGAGTTCCAACACCCAAAGCTTCAGATTCAGGCGCTTCGGACCTTCGAGGATGTCCGGCTCCGACCTGCTAGGCCGGTGGATCCCTTCCTCCGTCACGGAAGAAGACGTGCTAAAGCTTAGAGACGCCCGATATCTAATCGGCGAAATTTCGCATAGGCTGCCTGCCCAAGGGCAGGTTATTCCCACTCCCGAGCCTGGTGAGAGCGTGGTGTTCGTGTCTCACTTCCTTCGGGGGTTAGGCTTCCCGACGGACCCCTTCGTGAGGGGGTCGTGTTTTATTATGGGCTGGAATTTCATGACTTGGATCCGGAGTCCATCCTCCATATCTCATCGTTCATCGTCATATGTGAAGCCTTCCTCCGCATTACCCCTCACTTCGGATTGTGGCTCAAGACCTTCAAAGTGGAGCCGAAGATGATCAACGTGCAGCACACAGAGTGTGGAGGGGCTGTTATAAGCAAGAATGCTGATGCTCCATGGCCCGAGGGCTCCTTTAAAGGGGAGCTCAGTCTGTGGCAACGAGAGTGGTTTTATATCACCACTCCTAGGGGCACCAAATGGATGGCGCCGCCCGTATTTCTCTCGGGTCCTCCACCGCGGCCGGCGTCATGGGTCAATAAAGTGCTTGACTGGGGGCCGTCCAGGGCGTGCCCTGTTTGCGAACCGTGTTCGAGACCTCCTAGAGAGATCAGTCTGGTCATAGTAAGCGCAGGTCATGCTGATTGGCGCCTCCTGCCACCTGGCGTCGCCCCCTCACTTTGTGGGAGTTTAATCCGGAGGGACCACGAGCTCTCCAACATTTTATGGGCGCGACGCCCATGGAGATGTACCATTTGTTCTTCGGATCACAAGGAATGTGTCCGGACTTGACCGAGGATGCAGGTCTGAGCTGCAATCGCCCGGATACTCAAGTAATTGCCCTGTACCCGGACACGCTATCCATATATTTATCATAAACTTGCCCTTAAAAGAGTTGTCCCTTGAACAGGAGTGGATAGCGAAGGCAAAACTGATAAGGTGTCCGGCCCCCCTCCCTGAGACCACGCCGGATCTCGTGTTAACCAAGATGCTGGAGGCCGCGCCTTTGGGAGAAGGCGAAGGGGGGAACAGGGAAGCTACTGCCACCGCGAAGGAGGTTATCAAGAAAGGGGGGATCAAGAATCCCTCCATCCAGTGGGAGAAGAGGACCGCTTTTGAAAATTCGGAGACCAAGGCCTCAAAGCGGGGGAAGAAATCTTCGCCAGAGGTTCCTGCGCCCGGAAATGCCCCAACTGCACTATTTCCCCAAGGGATCAGCCCTCCAATGAGCCGTAAGTAGAGAGGGATTTTGTGTCTGGGACACCCTGTTTTATTTCTGAAGATAACCGAGATTTTACCTTGTAGTTCGGATCTCAGCCCTTCTCAGCAGAGCTCATCTTCGGGGGATCTTCGTCCGGAGATGATGGAGAGCGAAACGCCTCCGCCTGCCGTACCGTCATGCGAGGCGGACGACCCTGAGGTGTCGTCGCGGAGGGTTTCTCCGAATCCGGCGGGGCCGGAAGGCAGTCGTATGTCCCCTCAAAGCCCTCCGCGTCCGGCCTCCGAAAAAGGCCGTCAGACGAGTCCGGCACCAACTGGTGTACGGTCGGAGGAGCTGAAGGATCTGCTCGGGCAAGCGTCTATCTCAGAAGATCACCGTGCGTTAATGGGTACGGTGATTGAAAGGATTTCATCCGCTGAGAGCGGATTGCATGAAGCCGTCGAAGTTCTTGTGCGGGTTTGAGAATCGCAAAATGATGTACCTTCTGACAGTTTTGCATATAGAATGCGCCCTGTATAGATAGTAGCCCCTGAGACTCGGTGCATTGTCAAAAATGACAACGCGCTGAGGATCATAATCCCAGGTATAATATGCGCTCTTCCTATGTAGGTGGCGAAGCGTCCGGTGGCGAGCGGACTGATGAATTGCCGAACTAAAGCGGCAACTTGCGAAGCGGATCTTGACATCGCGCTTGTCAATAAGCGGCATGACGAGTCACAAGGTATGCAGCTTCTCCGCGGACACCTGGTAAGGGAGCTTGATGTTCGTGCCTTACAACATGTATGCTTGATGCAGATGGTGCCGCTGCCATGGAGAAGCTTCAGGCGGAACTTGCTCGAACCAAGGAGCAAGCCAGAGAAAGTAATGCGGCTGCCTTAAGGGCGGCCGAAGAGCTAAAAGCCGTGCAGGCTGCTCACTGCCGAAGCAAGAAAGAAATGGCCGAGATGGCCGTGAAGTTAAAGAATGCTACCGACCGCTGCGAGCTTCTTGAAAAAGAAGGTGGAGCGAAGCAAGAGGACCTGAAAAAGGCCGCGCCGAGAATCAAGGATGCTTCGCTGCGATGAGAGCTATGAAGGAGGAGCTACGTCAGGCCGGAGATATCGCGGCTGGAAAGCCCTTTCGGCTGCGGAGGAAATTCACGGATCCTAAGTACACTCAGTTGGACCGGCTGTGGGGTGCGGAGGATGCTTATCTGGACTTGGCGGCGAGTGCCGCAGACGCAGCCGAACACTTCCGAGGTCAAAAGGATCACGGAATGGAAGAGCTTTTTTGGTTGCAGTTCCATAGTCCAGAGCGTCCACTTCCATTAACCGATCGTTTTCCCGAATGGGTTGAACTGAATAGGTTGTCCGGACTTGCCATGAAGGATGTCGTGACTCATTTGTCGCCGAAAAGGCCCGAGCCGAAGAGTTATTTTGGCTTGGTGCAACAGTTCCTTGGTGCGGTGCCGCATATGTCGATGCAATGAAGCGGTCAGCATGCATAGAGATGCGCGGATGGCTCTTGCCGTGTCAAGACATCTTGGGCGGAGATGAAGGCCGCCGACATTGCGTCCCAAGATTGGACAGAAGCAGTACATCGAGCACTATTTTGAGGAAGTCCTGCAGGGCGCTCGTTTAATAGAGACGTAGTGCTTGAAGGATATTATGTTCTAATGACATGTATGATTTGTGAAACAATGTTTCAATAGAATATAAGAGATTTTTATACTTGTGCGTTCAAGTATTTAAAATACCTCCTGTGCGACCGTTAATGTATATGTGTATATAACCTGAAAGATGGCAGTCTTCGGCTTCAGCCCCCACGCACATAATGCGGGGGTGTTTGCCAAAAGCCGCATTTTCACACTTAATCCAACATCTTGGTCCTGTAAAGGAGGTGATAGCGTAGCAAATTAGGCAACCGGACTATAATACTTTATCACTTTCACTTAGCCATAGGAGTTCGATGGTGGGGCTACTATATAGCCCCTAGGGGCACCGCGCTCTCCCGAATTCGGGGCGCGTATGTGCCTGACAAGGAAACGGTCCTTCTTTAATGCGGAGGAATTCTAAACATTCCGGTGGGTCATCGAGTGGTTGACCAGTCTCACGCTATATCATAGCAGTCATTTTCAGCTTTCTCTCTTGAGGTGCTCACTGGCGAACCGGAGACGCGATCGCGATAGTTCTCCTGGTGCCGTGTTAGCGATAGAGCGGAGCGTAAGGCAGCAAAACACAGGGCAGGGCAAACCCAACATTTGACCAAAGACATGATTGGAGCTGATGCATATAAGGCCTAACTTCGAGGGCGTCGAACACTCCCTAAGGTATTCGGTCTTTATGAAAGCAGGCGAACAATGCCCTAAGCCCTGGTGTCTAGAATGCAGCAAAAAATTCTGGCGGCCCGATGCCAAAACGCCAGACCTCCTCCTTGGTTATAGCAGGAAACCGGGGATGTGTATCAACAAGAGACAGTAAAAAGGTTTACGCGAGGTCTTAATCGACAAGAATCCTTGCAGCGGGTCCCTCTGCGTCTGCGCTTTGTGTCTCCGTTGTGCCGTATCACGGGCGGATGTAGCAGTGTTCATCTGTAAAGAGAAGAACTTAGTTGAAAAAGATCGTGCGAAAAATGTACTTTATATTAAATAAACATAGTATGATTCAAAAAGTGAATAAAATCGAGCTTTATTGTCTCTTGTTGTACATGCATGCAACCCCTTGTACGGGGGTATGCGGCTAGTAGGCCCTTATATGTTTACGCCGTACTCGCCTAACCATGTCCGCGGTCCGAACGACCTGTTCAGGTGCTTTGATTAGCGGAGCCGGATTAGTGTGTGACTGTCAAGGCAATCTCACGTTCTTCCGTGCTCGAGTAACACTTGATACTTCCTTTTAATGAGATGATGGTGCGTGGACCGGGCATTTTAAGTGTAAGAGATGCATAATGCGGTATTGCGTTAAAGCGGGCGAAATCTTCACGTCCCAATAGTGCTTGATAGCTACTTTTGAATGGGGTGATGTGGAAGGTTAACTTTTCGCCGCGGAAGTTGTCGGATGAGCCGAACACAACTTCTAGCAGTAGGGAGCCCGTACAATGGGCATATAGGCCTAGCAAAAGCGGGTCATGAGGCTTGTTAATGCGGCCATTGTTCTCGGCTTTTCCAGGCCGAGCTGTCTGGCGAGCCATTCGTATCGGACGTTGTGTTTGAAAGCCGCTAAGGCTTTGGCGTCCGGACAGTCGACTATCTGGTTCTTTTTGGTTAGGAACCTGTTCCAGAATTTGCGGGCTGACTCTCTGTGTTGTTGACTTATGTGACTTAAATCGTCTGCATCCGGAGGGCGGACATTAGTCCCTTGAAAATTTTCCCGAAAAGCATCGTCGAGCTCTTCCCAACTTCCAATGGTATTTTCAGGGAGGCTTTTCAGCCAATGCCGGGCTGGCCCTTTGAGCTTGAGGGGTAAGTATTTTATGGCGTGGAGGTCGTCTCCTCTAGCCATGTGTATGTGGAGGACCTAATCCTCAATCCAGACTCCAGGGTCTGTTGTTCCGTCGTATGCCTCTATGTTGACGGGCTTAAATCCCGCTGTAAATTCGTAATCCAGCACCTCATCAGTGAAACATAGGGGGTGTGCGGCACCCCTGTATTTGGGTGTGCCGTGATGTTTGGATATTTGGTGTGTTACATTGCTTACTAGAGCTTGCTTTCTTGGCCCATAGATAGACCTAACTAGGCCATCCTTTTGATGCGAATCCTTATGCGGATCGCGTGCCGGCTAGTGTGCGGCGCCGCTTGCCGCTCTATGTTTGCCATGTGGTTGTCTATCCGACCGGGCAGCCTCTTTGTTCTTTGATTGTGGGGGCTCTACGGCCTCCTCATCGAATTCGGGCAGTAGTTTGCGCTTTGGGTCGCTCTTTGTTTGGCGACTGTCGCTGTATTTGTCTGCGGTGTTGAGTACTTTGCTCCATCTGATTCTGAGTGCATCTTTCGCTTTTTTGAGCTTCCGCTTTTGCTTTTTCAGGCTACTGTAGCGGTGGCGGCGAGCCTTTGTGGAGGTTCTTCTGCTCCAACAGCTTGTCCGTGAGATCGTCCGGACTGTTATCTTCGCTGAGGATGGGTTGTTTATCCAAGTTGTCCTGTTAAATGCGGTTGCTCGATAGCATGTTAAATAGATCCACGGTTAGCCCTGCTCTATGGCTGGAGTGCTGTATGGCTGCCGTTTTTGTCGAGGCGGGACTTTGGGCGGCGCTTACGTCGCTGTTTTGACTGCTTTTCGAGGGATTTATCCTTCGTAGCATCCCGTTGTTCCTCGTCGTCACTTCCTTTAGGATTATCTACCATGTATACATCGTGAGATGAGGTGGCTGTCCAGTACCCTGTAGGTGCTGGTTCGTAGTTATCTCCTACATCGTCGTCCATACCGTCGATGTCTTCGAAGTCGAAATTGAGCATGTCGTTTAAACTTTCGACGGTGGCTACGAAGTGGGTGGCGGGTGGGCGTTGAATTTCTTCGTCGTCCGCATCCCAACCTTCCTGACCATAGTCCGGCCAGGGCTCTCTGATAAAGAGACCTTAGTGAATTCAAGATGTCGCCAAAGGCGAGTCTTTGAAAGATGTCATGACGGTGAACTCCATAACCAGCGTGTCGGATTCGATTGGCGGTAGCGCAAGGTTGGTCCGGAGAGAGTCCGACACCTTGGAGTCCACGACCGCAAGGGACGAGGATGGTGTTCGACTCAATCGCCGTGAGATCGTAGCCCAGGCGGTGTCCAGCCACTCGTCCTCGATCGTGAGTCGGCTCCGAGCTAAGGGTCGGGCGGATCTGAATCTCGACCTCCGAGCCTTTGTTCGTGAGCTAGATCGTGCCCATCGAAACAGTGCGGGCGGCTTGGCTGTGGCTCGAATCATCGAAGATCAAGTCTCCGCGGACTATCACCTTTGGCGAGACTCCTGGACTATTTCGATGGGTCGAGCCACATCCAAGAGCGCCGCACTATCTCGATGGGCGCGATCTAGCTCTGCCGCCAACAGTGCCACGAGGCCACACAGATCCGCTCGACCCTTAGCTCGAGCCGACTCCGCGACGAGGACGAGTGGCTGGACACCGCCTCGGGCTCGATCTCTACGGCGATTGAGCCAACACCATCCCTGTCCTTGCGGCTCAGGACCCCAAGGTGCGGACTCCTCCGAACTCCGAACCTTCCGCGCCGCTAATCGAATCCGATTGGGCGCCGTGATGGAGTTCACTGCGCAGGACATCTTTCAAAGACTTCGCCTTTGGCGACATCCTGAATTCACTAAAGTCTCTCTTTATCAGAGAGCCCTGGCCGGACTATGATCAGGAAGGTTGGGATGCGGACGACGAAGAAATTCAATGCCCACCCACCACCCACTTTGTAGCCACTGTCGATGATTTAACCGACATGCTCGACTTTGTCTCCGAAGACATCGACGGTATGGACGACGATGCTGGAGACGACCAAGAACCAGCGCCTACAGGGCACTAGAGGGCCACCTCGTCATACGACATATACATGGTGGACATCCCAAATGATGGGAATGGCGATGGAACAGCGGAGGATGACCCCTCCAAGAAACAGCCCAAGCGCCGGCATCAGCGGCGCCGCTCTAAATCCCGCCACAGCAAAAACGGTGATTCCGGCACGGGAGATAATAACACCCAGGATAGTGCCGAAGACAACCTCCTCCAGCAGGATTCAGCATAGGAGGATGGAGAAGCCAGCCCTCATGATAGAGCTGCAAACAGAGAGGTAGAGGATGATAATTATATCCCTCCCTCCGAAGATGAGGCAAGCCTCGACGACGACGAATTTTTCGTGGCTGAGGATCCCGTCGAACAAGAGCGTTTCAAACGCAGGCTTATGGCCACGGCAAGCAGCCTCAAAAAAAGCAGCAACAGCTCAGAGCTGACCAAGATTTGCTAGCTGACAGATGGACTGAAGTCCTTGCAGCCGAAGAGCACCAACTCGAACGCCCCTCCAAGAGCTACCCAAAACGCAAGCTGCTACCCTGATTAGAGGAGGAAGCACCCAAACCTACATCACCAGCACATGACGCGGCCGACCGGCCACCTCGTGGCCGCGACAGAGAGGCCTCTAGGCCCTCCACTCAAGCCGCACCCCGGCGTCGCTCGAAAAGTAACAAGGCACGGGGAAATGCGCCAGACCTGCGAGATATATTGGAGGACAAGGCAAGGTAAACAAGATCGATCTACAGATCGCGTGGGCACCCCACGACACATGAGGATAACCGTCACGCCGGATACAGCAATTCCGGTCGGGCCGAACACAGTAGACAAAGCTCACTTGAGCTGCGTCGTGATATAATAACACGTAGGCGCCAAGACACCCACTATGCTTCGCGAGACGAAGTGATGGATCATCAAATCCCCGAGGGTTTCAAACCCGTAAACATCGAATCATACGATGGCACAACAGACCCTGCGGTTTGGATCGAGGACTATCTCCTTCATATCCACATAGCCCGCGGTGATGATCTACACGCCATCAAATACCTCCCACTCAAGCTTAAAGGACCAGCTCGGCATTGGCTTAACAGCTTGCCAGCAGAGTCAATTGGTTGTTGGGAAGACCTGGAAGCTGCATTCCTTGATAACTTCCAGGGCACATATGTGCGACCACCCGACGCCGATGACCTCAGCCACATAATTCAGCAGCCAGAAGAATCGGCCAGACAATTCTGGACACGGTTCCTAACCAAGAAAAGTCAAATCGTTGACTGTCCGGATGCAGAGGCCCTTGCAGCCTTCAAACATAACACCCGCGATGATTGGCTTTACCCGGCACCTAGGACAGGAAAAGCCGAAATCCATGGCAGCCCTCACAACACTCATGACCCGCTTTTGCATGGGAGAGGACAGCTGGCTAGCTCGTAGTAACAACTTGACCAAAAACCCTGGTAATTCAGATACCAAGGACAGCAATGGCAGGTCGCCTCGCAACAAACACAAGCACCGCATTAACGGCGAAAATGCTGAGGATACGGCAGTCAATGCCCGATTCAGAGGCTCTAAACCCGGTCAGCGGAAAAAGCCGTTCAAAAGAAATACTCAGGGCCCATCCAATTTGGACCAAATACTCGATTGCTCGTGCCAGATACACGGCACCCCCGAAAAACCAGCCAACCATACCAACAGGGATTGTTGGGTGTTCAAACAGCGAGCAAGTTAAATGCGAAAACAACGACAAGGGCTACATAGCGATGACGAGGAGGAGCCCGACGCCCGAACAATAGAGGACAGAAGGGCTTCCCCCACAAGTGCGGACGGTGAACATGATATCGCAACCCACATACCCAAAAGGGAGGCGGAAGCGTGCACTAAGGGGCGTATATGGGATGGAGCGATCGCCCCAAAGTTCAACCCGTGGTCCTCCTGCTCGATCACTTTTGATCGAAGGACCACCCACTAGCATCCGCCACGGTGGATTCGCCGCATTGGTTCTTGACCCAATCATTGTGGATTTCACCTCACTAGAGTCCTGATGGGCGGCGGCAGCAGCCTGAATCTGCTTTATCGGGATCGGTCGCAAAATGGGCATAGACCCCTCAAGGATTAAACCCACAAAGACGACCTTTAAAGGCGTCATACCAGGTGTAGAGGCCAACTATACAGGCTCAGTTACACTCGAAGTGGTCTTCGGATCCCCGGATAACTTCCGAAGCGAGGAATTAATCTTCGACATAGTCCCGTTCCGCAGCGGCTATCACGCACTGCTCGGACGAACCGCATTTGCAAAGTTTAATGCGGTGCCGCAGTACGCATTCCTCAAGCTCAAGATGCCAGGCCCTCGAGGAGTCATTACGGTCAATGGAAACACCGAACGCTCTCTCCGGACGGAGGAGCATACGGCGGCCCTCGCGGCGGAAGTACAAAGCAGCTTGTCAAGGCAATTCTCCAGTTCAGCCATTAAACGTCCGGACACCGTCAAGCGCGCCCGGAGTAACCTACAAAAAGACCGCCTGGCACGTTTCGAGCACGCGTAGCAATGCGTCCGAGCACGTTCCGATGCAACAGCCAGGGAAGCAGAAAGCTACGTCGAGTGTCCAGGTGGTCTCTATTATGAGCAGTATACCTGTTTTACATACCATTCCGCAGCTTACCCTTGGAGGGGGACATGTCAAATAGTCCCATCCCTTGCTTATCGCACTATTTGTATCGTTCTGATTTCATTGCAGTACCTTTTGAATAAATAATACATAGCTTTTGCCTATTATTGCATTACTTTTTTTTCTATCTATATATGTTCATTCATGACATGTTGCACCCGTACACTTTGGTACGGCCAATACACCAGGGGCTTAAGTACCCCAAAATATGGTGTGATAAGACCGAACACTTTCACAAGTGCGGCACCCCGAACTTATAACATTATATGCATCGGCTCCGAATCATGTCTTGGGTCAATAGTTGGGTTTGCCTGGCTCCCATGTTTTGGTGCCTTACGTTCCGTTATATTGGCTAAGGTAGCGCTGGGAGAACCACTGCGATTGTGCCCCGGTTGAGCTGGGTTGAGCACCTCAGTTGAGAAAGCTAAAACTGACCTTCATGATAGGGCGAGAGCCGGTCGCTGTTCGAGAGGGTTTTCGAGTCCCTAAAGACTTATGCCGCTTAGAGCGAGGAGTCGGCATTGTCCGGCCTAGGCGTGGATAGCGCCCCGAACTCGGTCTTCTGAATACTAGGGGCTTCGCCGAAATTTTTAAAATTATAGAATTCTATGGCTAAGTGAGAGTGTTCAAGCATTATAGTCCGATTGCCCTGTTCGTTGTGTTGAGCGCCTCCCTTGAAGGACCCAGAATGGGAACAAGAGCGCTCAAAGTTTATCCCGAACACCCCACACTGTGGCATGGGGGCTGAAGCCAACGACTCGCCATCTCTCAAATTTGATAAATGGCCGCACAGAAGGTAATATTTTAAATTCACAAGCGTTGCTTAGCGCATATGAACAAGTTTTCAGCGTACAGGATAATAAATGCGAGTCTACTAAAAAATTACATCTTTGGAGCATTCACCCACTATAAGGCGGGCACCCTTCAGGACGCCCTCATAGTACATCTCGGGCTTGCGATAATCCTTTCCCGGCGGTGGCCCGTCCGTCACAAGCTTCTCAGCTTCCATCTTGCCCCAGTGCACTTTAGCACGGGCAAGGGCCCGACGAACACCTTCAATACAGACGGAGCGCTTGATGACTTCAATCCATGGACAAGCGTCCACCAGCCGCAGCACTAGCCCGAAGTAGCTCCCAGGCATGGCTTCATTAGGCCACAGCCAAACTATGAGGCCCCTCATGGCCTGTTCGGCCACCTTGTGGAGCTCGACCAGCTGCTTCAGCTGGTCGCTCAGGGGCACTGGGTGTCCGGCCTCAGCATACTGAGACCAGAACACCTTTTCCGTCGAGCTCCCCTCTTCGGCTCGATATAATGCGGCGGCATCCCACACACTGCGCGGCAGATCTGTGAAAGCTCCTGGAGAGCTCCGGATTCGGGTAAGTAACAGATAATTCACTTTCACATGCTTGCTTTGCATAAAGAATGCCTTACCCGCCGCTATCTTCTTTATCGCCTCAATCTCCTGGAGGGCCTTTTGGGCTTCGGCCTTAGCGGCTTTGGCACTCTCAAGGGCCGAGGCGAGCTCGGACTCTCGATTCTTCGAGTCACGCTCCAAACTCTCATGTTTTTTCGCGAGAACCTGGAGCTCTTGCCGCACCTCCGCCACCCGCGCCTCCTGCTTCTCTCACTCGGTGCGCTCCGCGGCCGCACTCCTTTCGGCCTGGGACACCGCCTCCTTCAGGGTCACCACCTCGTTCGGGGCCCCTGCAATATTCATGTTAGTCCTGTCATTTTGTGCAACCACATTTTTTATATATAACCCCATAAGGTATTCCTTACCTTCCTTGTCCTCAAGCTGCTTTTTGGCAAGGCCGAGCTCGTTCTCGGACCGCTCGAGGTTCTCCTTCAATGCATTGACCTCCGCAGTCAGTGCAGCAGAGGTCAGCAGCGCAGCCTGCATTCCCATATTGACATACTTATGTTAGACTCCTGCGTATATCTTTTTAGATCCTCAGTTCGGCTTTTCTTTCCGAACACCGAACTAAGCATCAGGGGCTACTGTCTATGCGGTAATATTCTTACATATCTTAAAAACTTACCTCAAAGCCTGTTAGAAGGCTGGTACAGGCTTCAGTCAGCCCGCTCTTGGCGGACTGAACTTTCTGGATCACCACACTCATAACAGTCAGTGCTCCTCGTCGATGGAGGCGCCGTTAAGCGCCTCCAGCAAGCTATCCGGTGCCTCCGGTTGGACGGAGGTCGCCTGCCGGACTTTGGAACCACTGAAGTTTCCGGTACGGAGTGCGGCACAGGGCCGGACTTAGAGCCCTCCAAGGTTTCGCCCCCTTCGCGCCTGGAGTCCGGGAGGTTTCCTTGCGGCACCTCTTGGACCACCTCCTCCTGGCCGGGACCCTTTTGGGACCCCACCTCGGCGTCATCAGCAGCGCGAGGAGAGGAGGCGGCCGGAAGTGAAGTGCTATTCACATCCGATGAATCCAGGGAGCCGCATGACGAGGCGGCGAGCTCGTCCTTGGGCAGGCTGCATGGTTGTATTCGGCGTTAGAAGACACTATGCGACAAATAAAAAGCATGAGTTATTCTGGAATCTGGACACTTACGATCTCGCCAGGGGCTTGGCCCTTGATGGCCACTCCTCTGGCTAGACCATCTTGAGCGGCACGGAGGTGCGCATCTCCCGAGTTGAAGGCATTCAATGCCTCTCGGGCGAAACATGTGTCACGAAGAACTGTCCGGCGGCGCCTGCGATTCATGGCACTCTCCACCTCGGAGTTGGTGGCGGACAATCTGCCGGCATCCTCTGTCGGAGGAGCATCCGACGCACGCCTCGTGTTCGCCTCCGCTTCTGGACCAGGCTTTGGAGCCTGGCTAGCGGAGGCTCGATTGGCAACCTCTCCGGTGTGGCGACCGAATTCTCCGGGTGCTAATCCCAGGAAAAATGGTCCTTGTGCTTATCAACCCCAGGATAACTGTTAGCTGATAAGGCACTAACTTGATACAGAAAATCCAAGCAAAAATACAATATATGTATCACAAGACCATTCTGGCCTGTGAGTACAACAAAAGATTTCTAAGGTTGATGGCGGAAGCGGGTTATGAAATATCCTTGTTTATGGGACTCCATTTCCCACAGGAACAGCTGACCAGGATAACTCCTATCTTCGCGTGGCTGAGATCACCGTTGCCTAGGTTCTGGGACAGTCACCGCAACGCTCCTCTCCAAGCATGAAATCTGGCCAAGGCAATAGCCAGGGACAAGCCAGTGAGTACTTTGAATGTACTCGCAAACATAATGAACACAGGCATGATTTAACAATGATGTACTGAAAATATATTATGCTCAAGACGTTAGTCACATGAGATATGTAAAACTTTGATGCGTACAAGCATGTTATTTATGGATATGCAATAATATGGTAGTATAAAAATCATTAAGTAAATAATACAAAAGAAATGCCACAATCGGGCGTCTGAGCGACACCACATAGAGGGCTTGTACATAAACAAGAACAATGCAGCGATCAAGGCGTCGAGCGACACCGCATAAAGGGCTTTAAAAGAAATGCCACAATCGGACGTCGGCGACACCGCATAAAGGGCTTTAAAAGAAATGCCACGACCAAAGGCGTCGAGCGACACGCATAAAGGGCTTTAAAAGAAATGCCACGGTCGGGCGTCTGGCGACACCGCATAAAGGGCTTTAAAAGAAATGCCACGATCGGTGTCTGGCGACACCGCATAAAGGGCTTTAAAAGAAATGCTACAGATCGGGCGTCTGAGCGACACCGCATAAAGGGCTTTAAAAGAAATGCCACAGTCGGACGTCTGAGCGACATCGCATAAAGGGCTTTAAAAGAAATGCCACAGTCGGGCGTCTGAGCGACACTGCATAAAGGGCTTTAAAAGAAATGCCACAGTCGGGCGTCTGAGCGACACCGCATAAAGGGCTTTAAAAGAAATGCCACAGTCGGGCGTCTGAGCGACACCGCATAAAGGGCTTTAAAAGAAATGCCACAGTCGGGCGTCTGAGCGACACCGCATAAAGGGATTTAAATGAAATGCCACAGTCGGGCGTCTGAGCGATACCGCATAAAGGGCTTTAAAAGAAATGACACAATGAATATCCATTAGGTAGAACCATCCCAGGGATATTCGATAATACCAGAAAAATTTCACGGGTTAGTTCACATCCAAAATAGTAATCATAAATTTTCACAAGTCACAATCGTGCTTCCAGGTTTAACAGTTTCACCTCCGAAGACCGACACTAAGACCGACACTTAACCCATCCCAAACTGAAATCCTTAACCATGGACACGGCTATTCGAATAGGTTTAATCTCTGCAGAGGGTGTACTCTTTACCCACGAGCAACGGATTTCTTTAGTCCATCGGGACTAATTCCGTCTACGGTCTTTTTGTTGAAAACACACCTAACTTGCACACACCAGCTTAACTCACATGTGTCTGGAATCACCCACGACACCTGTTAAGCAAAACTCTAAGTGGGGAGGCCACAACCTCGACGTAACATGGGATCACAAAATTTATACATGCAAGAACGGGAGCTACCCCTTTCGGCTACAACCGAAACACCCATGCTCCGGACCCGGTGGTATGACTACGGATGTCTCCAAGATCTTCCACCACGGCCTCTCAGACGGTGTGTGCTAGGAAAGGGTTGACAACTTCTCGAGCCGCACCCTACTTGTTGTAGGGACGAGTGGTAGTCTGAAGCAAGTATGGGGTTCTTGGCACAAGACTCGATCTACGGTCGACTCAGGAGGTTGTAATATTTCCTGCATGATTAGCATAACAATGCATATATCTCAAACAACAGATGGAAACATCACGCGACATCCCCTCATGTCATACCGGACACGACCGTCTCGACGAAGTACTAGGGGCAAGCCCGTGTCTACCCAAGACAGAGGCCTTCCCGTCTTTCCTTCCGGTATGCATGGAAGACGTATGACGGTGATTTCCAACACAAATCATGTCAACTTCATTAGCATAAACTCATTAATATGCACTCATGAATAGGATCTCATCCTCACATAAAATGACGCATGTATGTGTCGGGGTCGTGTTGCCACCGTGCTATGCAACACACACAAAAATTCACCAGGGGTTCAGAATGCTTGCATTCAGGTCATGGGAAGGAAGGGTGCATCCAAATCATTATGAAATCTTCAAAAACCCTATTTAAAATAATATATTTGAATTAACACACAAAATAAAAACAGCACAGAAAGTTGTTTTGAATTTTTTTTAAATAAATCTTAAAATAAACTAGACAATATTTGAGAGAGGTAGCAAAAAGAATCAATTCATTTGGAGTTGTTTTCAAAAAGATTCCGCCGGTCAAAGTTTGGTCAAAATCTGATATTTAAAATAAAAAAACAGAAAGAAAACGTTTCGAAGTATACGTACACGTCGAAGGCGCATTTTGAAAATGCACTTCCACTTATCCAGCATGGACTGCGCCTGAGTCACTGCCAGTGGGTCAAGGGGGGGCCACTGGTCAGGTTTGACCAGTCTCCTTCCCTCTCCTTCCTATGGCCAACGGAGGCGGGGACTCCGGCGATCTTCGCCGGTGTTAGGCGGCTCCTCGAGGGCATCCGAGTGCAGGGATGGATCCGCCACTCCTAGGCGATCCTTCCGGTGGTCGTAGGGTAGCCGGGGGTGGAGGGAGTCGCCGGCGGCGAGCTCCGCGGCGGAGGGGGCATTCGGGTGGATAGTGAGCTTGGGGATGCGGTGGTCTCTGGCCAAAATTGAGCGAGGGGTTGTGCTCGCGAGAGGAAGGGAGAGTTCTTGGTGGAGAGAGTGGAGAGGGAGAGGTACTGGTGGCGATGGAATCGGCCAGGCCTTGGCGGCGACCGAACCGTCCGGACTCGGGGAAGAAGGCCTTCCCTTGCTCGACTGCTGGGCGACACTAGGAGGATCATATGAGGTGGCTCGAGGACTCGGTTGAGCTCCGGGGCCCTTATATACGCGGTGGAGGTCGGTTCTGGGGCGGCCGGCGATAAGGACGACGGTGAACCGCCTCCCTGTAGCTTGGGCGGCGTGGCGGCGGCGCGCTAGCGGACGAGGCTGCGGATGAGCTCGCACTGTTCGGGAGGCAGGTGGCAAGCTGGGGTGGCTTTGGCGGCGCCGACAGCGGTCGAACTCTGCTGGCGGCGGCAGCTAGCCACCACGGCCATCTGGCGGTGGCGCTGTGGGGTGCCGGGGTGGTCGGGTGGCGTGGTGGTGCAACGGGACACGTCGAGCTGGCTGGGGCCGGGTTTTGAGTGCGGGGTGTGGCGGCTCGGCTCGGGTGCACGCGGGTGCCAAACGCACGCTCTGGGCGCGCCCAGAGCACGCACGAAAGGTGCTCGATGAAATGCCATGGCCTGCTACAGGGCTTGGGTGAGGCTGGCAAGGAACCAGGCTAGGTTAAGGTTAGCAAGGGGATCAAGGGGCACGATGGATAGGCCAGGAGATCAAGTTCACCAAGTAAACTTGAAGTCATGCCAAAACTGGTCATGCACACAGGGTGTTTGACAAAATGCCAAAGGCACCTAGGTAGCTCTTGGAGTGGCCAAACTCTCCAGATCAGTGTCTCCTTGGATGTAAGAGAGGGTGGTGAAGTCAGTTTGCAAAAAGGAGAAACTTGCTAGTGCAAGTTTTGCAAAACTTCAGTTCTGGGCAGGGAGTGAGTGGCATCATTACATGGACCAAAAGTGTTCCAAATAGAGTATGCTCCTGGACTTAGGGGTTTTGCAAGGTTGACTACAAGCATGAGAAAACACAAGGTCATTAGAGCAAGAAATAATAGAGTTGTAGTAGAAAATACAAGTCTGGTCCAGAATGAAAAAGAGGTTGTTGCACTCAAATTTTCCAAGGAACATCACTAGGTTTATGCATAAAGTTGGATGGCATGCTACTACTGACATCCCAAAATTTTGGTGGAGGCTCTAGGGAAATATTTAAATGGGTTGTAGTGCAAAAATGCCCACTGGACCAGAGAAGCAAACCATGTGAAAGATCCCAAAATAAGCAATGAAATAATTTTATTAGTGCACCTAATTGATTTAGAGACATCTCATGACATCTCCAAATTTTGGTTGAAATTTTAAGTGATTCTATCAAATGGTTGTAGTACAAACAGAGCTCCAAAATCTAAAACAATCCATTTTAATGAATAAAAATCAGGATGAAATGATCTAATAAATAAATCCACTGATTAAGAAAATGTTATAAAGAGTTGGCATAAGAGTCCCATATATTTTGGAAAGCTCCACTTGAGAAAAGATGCAAAACTCCTTAACCATAAAAGAGGAGTTCTGAAAATCCACAGAAATAAAAATTTAAAACTCCTGGAAAAAAATTTAACATCAAAAACATGGCCAGAGAATTTGGGGTGTTACATCCGGACACAGTCCGGCGAGCGCTCTTTTTCCTGAAGAGAGCACGAGCATTAGTATGCCTCCCGGGAATCAAACCTGGGAATACAGTAACACGCCATACCGTTGCAGCGGCGTTTCGATCCGGACCGCACTTCTTTTTAGCCTGTCGGGCCGTGCTGCCCCTTGTTGGCTAGCCGCCGTGGGCTCGGCCTTCCGCCTCGAAGGCACCCCCTGCGAAACACCATTGGTATACGGTGATAAAAAATAAGCACCGATAGGTCATTATCAAAGTATTGGGACTTCGGTCTCAGTTACCTATGAGGCTGGAAGTATTCCGGGGTAATCGGCTGTGACGCCCCCGATTCAATCGTACACTAATCATACACGCAAACGTGTACGATCAAGATCAGGGACTCACGGGAAGATATCACAACACAACTCTACAAATAAAATAAGTCATACAAGCATCATAATACAAGCCAGGGGCCTCGAGGGCTCGAATACAAGTGCTTTCGATCATAGGCGAGTCAGCGAAGCAACGATATCTGAGTACGACATAAGTTAAACAAGTTTTCCTTAAGAAGGCTAGCACAAACCGGGATCTGATCGAAGAGGCGCGGGCCTCCTGCTGGGATCCTCCTAACTACTCTGAGTCGCCGTCGGCTGCACGTAGTAGTAGGCACCTTCGTGTAGTAGTCGCCATCGATGGTGGCGTTTGGCTCTGGGCTCCATCGTCTGTCGCCGCAACCGGTAAAGAAAGGGAAAAGGGGAACAAGGCAACCGTGAGTACTCATCCAAAGTACTCGCAAGCAAGGAGCTACACTACATATGCATGGATATATGTGTAAAGGCCATATCAGTGGACCGAACTGTAGAATGCCAGAATAAGAGGGGGATAGCTAATCCTGTCGAAGACTACGCTTTTGGCAGCCTCCGCCTTGCAGCTTGTTGCAGAGAGTATACTGAAGTCCTCCAAAAAGCATCGCATAGCATAATCCTACCCGGTGATCCCCTCCTCGTAACCCTGAGAGAGAGCGACCACCGGGTTGTATCTGGCACTTGGAAGGGTGTGTTTTATTAAGTAACCGGTTCTAGTTGTCATAAGGTCAAGGTACAACTCCAAGTCGTCCTGTTATCAAGATCACGGCTATTGAATAGATTAAACTTCCTGCAGGGTGCACCACATAACCCAACACGCTTGATCTCATTTGGCGGACACACTTTCTGGGTCATGCCCGCCGCTGAAGATCAACACGCCGCAGCCCCACCTAGGCACAACAGAGAGGCTAGCACGCCGGTCTAAACCTAAGCGCCAGGGTTGCGGGCCCATCGCCCAATGCACACATGCACGTTATGTGGGCGGCGGAAGCGAACCTAGCCTAACAGCGTTCAGGTCCAATCCGGTAGCGCGCCGCCGCCGCCGACGTCACGAAGGCTTCGGATGATACCACGACGTCGGGATACCCATAACTACTCCCACGTAGATGGTTAGTGCGTATAGACCAAATGGCGAGACTCAGATCAAATACCAAGATCTCGTTAAGCGTGTTAAGTATCCGCGAACGCCGACCAGGCCAGCCCACCTCTCTCTAGGCGGTCCCAACCTGCCCTGCCGCCTCCGCCACAAAGTAACGATCGGGGCCGTGGAACCCAGGCCCACCTCTACCGGGATGGAGCCACCGTCCTTTCAGCCCCCATCTCCCAGCAGTATCACGTAATGTAACATGTAAAGTATATAGTATATGCCCGTGATCACCTCCCAAGTGATCACAGCCCAATGAGTATAGCATGGCAGGCGGACAAGAGTGTAGGGTCATCGATGGAACACTACCATCCTATACTAAGCAAAGGGATAGCAGGTAAAGGTAACAACAAGAGTAGCAAGGACAGGCTATGCAAAGAAGATAGGATTAATCGAAAGCGAGAACTTGCTACACTACTCTAATGCAAGCAGATAGAGAAGAGTAGGCGATATCTGGTGATCAAAGGGGGCTTGCTGGTTGCTCGGGAGAAGGGTTCGCCGTCGATGTAGTCGTACTCGGTGGCATCATCGCCGTCCCGGTTCTACCAGGGAAGAAGAGGGGAAGAAACGATAAATCGGAGCCAACAAAGTATCACAAACATAACGAGGCAGTACGCTGGTGCTAGGTGTGCCCTAACGCGTAGTAGGTGATACCGACGAAGGGGAAAGCATCCGGAAAATATCCCCGTGTTTCGTGGTTTTCGCAAGAGAGAGCCGGAGGGGAAAGTTGCGAGTTCGATAGGTTAGAGGGGTGTGGCGGATGAACGGGTTGCGTATCTAGAATCGTCCCGTCGTTCTGAGCAACTTTCACGTTGAAAATATTTTAATCCGAGTTACGGATTAAAAGATATGATTTTCTAAAGATTTTATTAATTTCTGGAATTTAATTAATTAATTAAATCCAACATTATCTAGAATAGTAAATGATGACGCCAAGATGACATCGTAGTGATGTCAGAGTCAACGTTGACCATTGACCTGGTCAACTTTGACGTGTGGTCCTGTCATCATTGACTTAGACTAACTAAGCAAGTTTACTTAGTTTAATTAAGTCATTAGGTTAATTTAACAGATTTAATTAAGTTAATTAATTATCTAATTAATTAATTGATTAATAATTTTCTAATTAATTTTCTAAATCTTTTCTCCTTTTTTTAATGGGGGTGTGGGGCCCAGTTGTCAATGGCACAGGGGGTTAAACGGGTGGGCTACGGGCGTGGGTGCACAAGCGCACCCGAAGGGCACTCGCCCATAAGCGAGACGAGGCCGCAAGGCACCGACAACGGGAAGGCCGGCAGAAGCCTTGCGCGCGCTGCCGGGCCAGCGCCGACCTGGGCGAGGCAGGCAAAGGACGAAGCGCGTCTTCAGTGACCAAGGACGTGGCGGGGTGTGGGGCTGCGTCGCGTGTACAACGCTGCGATGGCACGGGGCGGCGCCGCAGTGCGGGTTGCGCAGGCGCGATCTTGGGCGAGGTCGTCTGCTGGGGAGAGAGAGGAGGAGGATGGGGCTCACAGGGAGCCGGACGGGAGGCAGCGGCTCGAGGTGGCGCTGGTCGGTGGCGCCAATGAGGCGACAGGTGGACGACGCACGGGTCGCCCATGTCGAGGCAGGGCGTGCCGAGGCGGCAGGGCGCCCAGCGAGGCGGGCGACACGGGAGGACGAGGAGGTCCGCGGAGAGGTGGAAGCAGGCCGGCGGGGTGGTCGCAAGCGTCAGCGCCTCGGCGAGGTACTGGGCGGTGGCGCATCCAGATCGGTGAAGAGGGGAGGCGCAGGAGGGAGACGAGGCGATGGCGGCGGGCGAAGTAGAGGTGCGGGCGGCGCTCGAGGCGCCCTCGAGGCGTCTTGGCAGAGGGTGGGAAGGGGCGCTCGTCGATGGGGGGAAGAGGGCCAGTGCCCGATCCAGATCGGGATGAGGAGAGGAGATACGTGGGGAGTGGGAGGAGTGGGTTAGGGTTCGGTGTCTCCTGGGTGGGTTAGTAGGTGCGGTGGGGTGGGGTGGGGTGGGCCGGTCCGGGGGCATCTCTGGTGGCCTGGTGGGTGGCTGGGCCGTTTGGCCCAGTTGGCTAGGGGGTCTCCCCCATTTGTTTTTTTTTGTTTTATTTTTTTTCTTTCTCTTTTTATTTTTATTCCTTTTCTGTTTTTGCTCATTTTAAATATATAGGCCTTATATAAAAACATGGTTTCTATATGACAAATAGACAGGAATATTTCCAACACATCGAACATTTTAGTTCGACTTTTGAAAACTTTAATTGTTTTAACCTTAATTCAAATTTTGAATTTGAATCCGCTTGAACTAACGCGAGATTATCAGCATAATCGAGGTGACGTGTCATCATTAACGGGATTATCAGTAGCCTAATTATCCGGCGTCACAAATCTCCTCCACTACAAGAAATATCGTCCCGAGATTTAGGAGCGGGAGTAAGGGGAAATGGCTTTTGTTACGAAATTTTGACGAGTGTCCTTGGTCTTGGTTGCTCTTCTCGAAGAGATCGATCCATTACGTTGATGTCTTCATTTCTCCGCTTCAGGTCATCATGGTGAAGTCATCCTTTGCTTCAGGAACTCCAACGTACTTACGAATAGGTAAGGGACAGCTTGACTACGACAGAATGCTTGTGAGGGAAACAATCTAAGGTTAACCCATGAATGAGCATAAGATTATCTCTTGAGTTGAACATATAAAATACCTCGAGAGTAAGGTACGAAGGTACAATAAGAGGTCCCAAGCAGATAGATAGTTGCTCGAAGTCTGAACCTGAGTGAGAAAGGGTTTCAGAGTAGCGAGAGTAAGTATTGCGTCTGATACCAGATTAGAGCACTAGGAAGGTGGCACATGAATTAAATACGAAGCCAAGCATGGAGAATAACCATTAGAAACAGGGTTGTACAGGAGAGTCAGGTTTCGATCCTGTGGAACTGTGGGTTATGGGCCCACCATGTGGGTTAAAGTAGAAAGGGGGGTTGACATCTTGCACGGCCATGATAGCAAGGCATGTCAGAGGGTAGCCTCTCAGTTATGTCGGCGACAACATCGATACCAAGGGCGAGGGACGAAGAGAACCATTTTCCTACTCGTTGAACGAGGCAGACCAATAGGCAAAGTTCTCGTCCATCGGTGGTTATCGGGATGTCATCAACCATAGTAACAGGGTCTTATTGACAAAGTTGTACAACTGAGGTGTTTATATAAGCAGCGAATCATTACCGCTTAGATCATATAAACCACGAGAAATGTTAAACAAGACAATGGAAAGGAAAATGTGATCATCAGATTAAACAGAAAAATGGAAAGAAAAATGTGTTCAAACACATATGTTAGGGGTATATCCTTCCCAAGGACAAGCAGAACATGATAACCATGACATGATATTAAGTAGAAAAGCCTCTAGGTGAGGGGAGAGAAATTTTCATGACATTATCCATACAGTGGTGTTTGGATAATTGAGCAAGAAACGTTTAGCATTGGGCTTCAAATGTTCTTGTTGAAACATCGGAGTACCATAGACATGCTTCGAGATAGCATTGACATGGTTAACAGGTGAAGATCAGACTTTGGAAACAAAAAGGATCCATCAGGAACAACTTATAGAATAAGTCTTACAATTTCCTCATGGAAGAATGGATAACCTTGCTAAAAGGGAATCTATAATGATAGGTCCTCCAGCCGGGGGGGGGGGGGTGCTAGGCATGACATCATGTTACCGGGTCATCAAAGGATCAACATCATAACTCTTGGAAAGTTGTCCCAACCATCATATCTGACCAAGATTCATATCCAATTGGTGTCATGATACCTCAGACTCAGGGGGTCCGAGAGGAAAAGGTGCAACACAAATCGACGAAATGACATTGCAAGATTCTCGAGAAATGAACTATGGGAGCGGGTTCCTGAAGCAATAGTTCATCATTAAACCAAGGAGGGGATGAGAAGGTGGCTGATGGGCTCAGCGACAATTCATCGAGAATTCCAAACGGATGGATTTCCACGATAATGTGAACAAGAAGATGACACTTGTCAATTCAAATGATATAATGTTGTATGCTCGAGGAAAACATACACCATCAATCATTAGTTGAAAGGTGTGCCCGAAATATGACCTTAGGCAGCAAGATCAATGTTAGAGTGACGATTCAATAACCAACAGTCTAAGAACGAACTGTCGACCGTTAACTTCAAAGCAATAGGGTTGCTAGAAGTACAGAACTCAAACAACACCGTTCACTTGTTTGTACCCGGTTGGAACCAACACGAGGACCAAGAAAGAATGGTGATGGTGAGAAGTATCACTATACCAAGAACTCTTAAGAGGTGGTGAAATTTCCATGACTTTCTTGACATAAAAGGTGGTAATTCTCCATGGTAAAGAAGAACGATGCTGGGTAGCAAGGAACTCAAGGTATAACACAAAATACGAACAAGTTTGTGTTGGAGGGAAGGCATTAAAGTGGCCGATGATAACTCAACTCATCGAGGGCAAGGATGGTATTTCTCTTCATGAATCCGGTTGATATCCTGGAAGAGCTCATAAGGTTGATGATGATCACGACACATTTGTCGAGAGATTTCAAGAAGATGTAATCAATCAGCGACGACATCAAGCCAAAGGAATGACGAAGCAAGAGGTTATTGGAACCACAGTTACGACACGAACTCGAACTCAAGCTTGTTGTTTAAGGTGAAAGGGTATGATGAGGGAAATCGACGTAAGCTTAGCTATCGTCGCAAATTGGTGCTCCGAGAATAAGGACCAGGTAGCACAGTTAGAATCGTCACGACAATGATATAGCCAAACAGGCTAGGAATGGCGTGATCGGGTACAAACTCGTAGTTATAGAAGCTTACTGAAGAGTTGTTGAACCGTAGTGCGGACTCGGTTCAGTTATCGGTGTCTTTGAGTGTTTAATAACTCAGAGCCCGTGAAAAATTGGAATCGGTGGGAAGGTAGTACTTGATGAACTCATAAAAAGTTATGCAGTTCCATGATAATCTCGAGATACCAGGGGGGTAATACTCGACACAAGATCAAAGTAAAGGTTGGACTGGTGTATTGATCCATAGAAGACAATTGTTTTAACTTGTCCGAGAAATGGAATCAAAGAAGAACAATCATGGTTGGAACCACGGTTGCAAGGGATCAATTCACAGATACCATATGTTAGCTATCAAGGAAATGGTTATTATTACAAGAAGATTCCATGATAGGATATACATCGCGTCCATGGGCATGAACAAAAAGTTCAAGGTCGACTCCCACTTCTCCAAAGCATAACCTTACATTCACTTCTCGTTTCGATAATGGTATTAGTGTTAAAAGTTTTACCTGGTAAAATACCAGATGAGTATGACTCGTGAAAACTTCCGAGTTCACACATATAATGGAAGGCATAGGTTCAACCCGTCAGGGTATCATGGAAACATATACCACAAGCTTCAATAGTAAATACCACCAGCTCGGAAGCAGAGCATGGTTGGTCAATCAGAGGTTAGGATTTACCAATGGAGAAAGAACTTCCAAAGTGATTGAATATGAAGGACGATGTCGGATGAAATCCAACAATGGATCGGGCGATCCGCAACGGAGCTGATGTGAGTATCGGTACTCCAGAAAGAATGCACGGGCATCATATTATAGAACATTGGAATAATTCGATGCTTAGCTAACAAAGGAATTATGATTTCCAAAACAACGGATCAGAAGCAGACGCTCTGATCAAGGATCGATAAGTTGGATAGACCAGAGGCAAAATTGTCGACAAATAGTTTGGTCCAGAACCAGCTCATGTTCAAAATGACGTCTGAGCCGGAAAGATAATTTAGAAGGGTTGATAGATGATTGTGTGCATTCGCACACATGCTGAATCAAAGGATCAAAACGACGGTGTCAAAATATACTAGTGAATATTGCTAGTGATATGGGAGCATCCATAATGTAAGCATACAAGTATTTGCCGAGCAATAGTTTGAAGAGGATGCTCAGAAGGTCGGATAGTATTTCAGAGTATCTTATGAAGCATACGAACAACTGGAGATGAACAGATACTCAAAGTGCGAGGAATTTTCAATAGGGATATTCATGTGGTAAAGAACTGCAAGGCAGTAAGCTTAAAGGATTTTCGGAACAACAAAGAGTATTCCGGGACATCTTGTAATAACAAGATCAACGGGGAATGATTGTATGAATGGCAAGTGTAAGCAGTTTTTCATAGGGGTTGACGGTGGAAAGAAATCGCAAATGCGATGGCACAAAGACTCGAGAGAACATTGTAGAGTAACTTCGGAATCTTCTAGTGCAGCAGGCGATCATCTGAAGTGAGGGGCTCTCCGGAGAAAGTATTATCGAGAACCTAAAGTTAGTTTTGTTTTAAGCAAAATCATTTAACCCGAATAGAAGAGAGCTCGAGTCCCGTAGTATAGGCGAGGAGTAAAAGATCCTAATACCACCCAATGGCGACGTGGGCCCATGGGCCGCATAGCCATGTTAGTAAAAGGTTATGTGAAGTCTAGACTCGACTTGACCAAGGAGTTGGAAGGGGATTCCTACAGAAGTCGGCTCGATACCAACTTGTGACGCCCGATTCAATCAGACACTAATCATACACGCAAACGTGTACGATCAAGATCGTGGACTCACGGAAGATATCACAACACAACTCTACAAATAAAATAAGTCATACAAGCATCATAATACAAGCCAGGGCCTCGAGGGCTCGAATACAAGTGCTCGATCATAGACGAGTCAGCGGAAGCAACGATATCTGAGTACGGACATAAGTTAAACAAGTTTGCCTTAAGAAGGCTAGCATAAACCGGGATACAGATCGAAGAGGCGCAGGCCTCCTGCCTGGATCCTCCTAACTACTCCTGGTCGCCGCCGCCGGCTGCACGTAGTAGTAGGCACCTCCGGTGTAGTAGTCGCCATCGACGGTGGCGTCGCTCTCTGGCTCCATCGTGCCGTCGCCGCAACCGGTAAAGAAAGGGGAAAAGGGGGGAACAAGGCAACCGTGAGTACTCATCCAAAGTACTCGCAAGCAAGGAGCTACACTACATATGCATGGATATATGTGTAAAGGCCATATCAGTGGAATGAACTGCAGAATGCCAGAATAAGAGGGGGATAGCTAATCCCATCGAAGACTATGCTTCTGGCAGCCTCCGCCTTGCAGCTTGTTGCAGAGAGTATACTGAAGTCCTCCAAAAAGCATCGCATAGCATAATTCTACCCGGCGATCCCCTCCTCATAACCCTGAGAGAGAGCGACCACCGGGTTGTATCTGGCACTTGGAAGGGTGTGTTTTATTAAGTAACCGGTTCTAGTTGTCATAAGGTCAAGGTACAACTCCAAGTCGTCCTGTTACCGAAGATCACGGCTATTCGAATAGAATAAACTTCCCTGCAGGGGTGCACCACATAACCCAACACGCTTGATCCCATTTGGCCGGACACACTTTCCTGGGTCATGCCCGGCCACGGAAGATCAACACGTCGCAGCCCCACCTAGGCACAACAGAGAGGCCAACGCCGGTCTAAACCTTAAGCGCCGCAGTGCCGGCCCATCGCCCAATGCACACATGCACGTTGCGTGGCGGCCGAAGCGAACCTAGCCTAACAGCGTTCCGGTCCAATCCGGCGCGCGCCGCTCAGTCGCTGACGTCACGAAGGCTTCGGATGATACCACGACGTCGGGATACCCATAACTACTCCCACGTAGATGGTTAGTGCGTATAGACCAAATGGCCAGACTCAGATCAAATACCAAGATCTCGTTAAGCGTGTTAAGTATCCGCGAACGCCGACCAGGCCAGGCCCACCTCTCTCCTAGGCGGTCCCAACCTGCCTGCCGCTCCGCCACAAAGTAACATCGGGGCCGTCGGGAACCCGGCCCACCTCTACCGGGATGGAGCCACCGTCCTTTCAGCCCCCATCTCCTAACAGTATCACGGGTAATGTAACAGGTAAAGTATATAGTATATGCCCGTGATCACCTCCGAAGTGATCACAGCCCAATAGTATAGCATGGCGAGACGGACAAGAGTGTAGGGTCATCGATGGAACACTACCATCCTATACTAAGCAAAGGGATAGCGAGGTAAAGGTAACAACGAGTAGCAAGGACAGGCTATGCAGCGGATAGGATTAATCAAAGCAAGAACATGCTACACTACTCTAATGCAAGCAGTATAGAGAAGAGTAGGCGATATCTGGTGATCAAAGGGGGGTCTTGCCTGGTTGCTCTGGCAGGAGAAGGGTACGTCGTCGATGTAGTCGTACTCGGTGGCACCATCGCCGGTCCCGGGGTCTACCGGGGAAGAAGAGGGGGGAAGAAACAGTAAATATGGAGCCAACAAAGTATCACAAACATAATGAGGCAGTACGCGGTGCTAGGTGTGCCCTAACGCGGTAGTAGGTGATACCGACGAAGGGGGAAAGCATCCGGGAAAATATCCCCGGTGTTTCGTGTTTTCGGGCAGAGGAGCCGGAGGGGGAAATTTGCGAGTTCGATAGGTTAGAGGGGTGTGGCGGACGGAACGGGTTGCGATCCGAATTGTCCGTCGCTCGAGCAACTTTCATGTTGAAAATATTTTAATCCGAGTTACGGATTAAAAGATATGATTTTCTAAAGATTTTATTAATTTCTGGAATTTAATTAATTAATTAGATCCAACATTATCCAGAATAGTAAATGATGATGTCAGCATGACATCAGAGTGATGTCAGCAGTCAACGTTGACCATTGACCTGGTCAACCTGACGTGTGGGTCCCGTTCGTCATTGACTTAGACTAACTAAGCAAGTTTACTTAGTTTAATTAAGTCATTAGGTTAATTTAACAGATTTAATTAAGTTAATTAATTATCTAATTAATTAATTAATTAATAATTTTCTAATTAATTTTCTAAATCATGTCTCCTTTTTTTTAATGGGGGCGTGGGGCCCAGTTGTCAATGGCACAGGGGGTTAAACGGGTGGGCTACGGGCGTGGGTGCCTTTGGCGCGACTGAAGGGCACTCGCCATAAGCGCAGACGAGGCAGCGGGGCACCGACGACGGGGAAGGCCGGCGTGGTTAGGCGCGCGCCGGGCGCGTTCAGCGCCCGACCTGGGCGAGGCAGGTAGTGACGGGCGCGTCTGCAGGTGACCAAGGACGTGGCGAGGTGTGGGGTTGCGTGCGTGGCCACAATGCGCATGGCACGGGGGCGGCGCACGGTGCGGGTTGCTGGGCGCTGACCTCGGGCGCGGGTCGATCGTCTGGGAGAGAGAGGAGGGAGGATGGGGCTCACAGTGAGCCGGACGGGGAGGCAGCGGCTCGAGGTGGCGCGGGTCGGGTGGCGCCGGCGAGGCGACGGGTGGACGACGACGGGGTCGTCCATGTCGAGGCAGGGGCGTGGCGTTGAGGCGGCGGGGCCGTCCAGCGAGGCGGGCGACACGGGGGGGAGGACGAGGAGGTCCGGCGGAGAGGTGGAAGCAGGCCGGCGGGGTGGTCGCGGCGTCGTGGCCTCCGGCGAGGTACTCGGGCGGTGGCGCATCCAGATCGGTGAAGAGGGGGAAGCGCAGGAGGGAGACGAGGCGATGGCGTCGGGGCGAAGTAGAGGTGCGGGGCGGCGGCGCCAGGGGCGCCCTCGAGGGCGTGCGGCAGAGGGATGGGAAGGGGGCGCTCGTAGATGGGGGGGGGAGGGGGCGCTCGTACCCGATCCAGATCGGGACGAGGAGAGGAGAGACGTGGGGAGTGGGAGGAGTGGGTTAGGGTTCGGTGTCTCCTAGGTGGGTTAGTAGGTGCAGGTGGGGTGGGGTGGGCCGGTCCGGCTGGGCCGGCCTGGTGGCCCGGCTGGGTGGCTGGGCCGTTTGGCCCAGTTGGCCAGGGGGTCTCCCCCATTTGTTTTTCTTTGTTTTGTTTTTTTTCTTTCTCTTTTTATTTTTATTCCTTTTCTGCTTTTGCTCATTTTAAATATATAGGCCTTATATAAAAACATGGTTTCTATATGACAAATAGATAGGGAATATTTCCAACACATCGAACATTTTAGTTCTGACTTTTGAAAACTTTAATTGTTTTAACCTTAATTCAAATTTTGAATTTGAATCCGCTTCGAACTAACGCGAGATTATCAGCAGTAACCGAGGTGACGTGTCATCATTAACGCGGGATTATTGTAGCCTAATTATCCGGGCGTCACATCGGCCGTAATGGAAACCAAGGCATTATCGATGCTCAGTTGGTGAAATACCCCATCAATCAGCTCCACCGATATGTCCGGATCCTCTTGGGAGGCCGGATCGAGGAACCGTTTCGGATCATCGGGCTGTGGAGGCGGGCTGTTTATATCTTTTACGGCCTGGCGCAGTTCCTGCATCGAAATCACAAAATGAGATACTTAACCATGGGAATATGGATCGAATGGGCAAAAAGAAATGTCCGCTTACCCAGCTTCGAGGGTTGTTCATAAAAAATCCGTCCAGTGGATTGACGCGGAGGAGTTCCTCCTCTTCTCCCTTGTACAATACGGACAAGATCTTCTTCAGATCAGCGACTGATCCCGGCCCCTTACGGCCATGACGGGTGGCATCATCCTCCCCGTTGAAATCCCACATGGGGTGGCCTCTATATTGGAGCGGCTGCACCCCCCGCATAATGCATGTGGCCATGACCCTGATCATGGTCAGTCCGGAATGAGCCAACAACCTTATTCGGCTCATCAGGTAAAGGACGTCCCTGTCATTTTCCCTCTGGGGGCTCCGCGGACGCCAACTTAGGTGTTTCTTCAAGGGAGCATTACTGAACTCCGGGAGGCCGATCCGAACAGGACCCGGCAGCGGGACGTCTTCTATATAAATCCACTCCGAAGGCTAGTCTTTGGACGCCTTCTTCGGGGTTCCGGATAGATATCCGGTCCCGGCGATGCGCCATAGCTCGGCTCCGCCCACTTGATATATTGACCCCTCGTGAGAGCGGGGTACAAGGCAGAACAATCTCTTCCACAGCGCAAAATGAGCCTCGATGCCCAGAAACAGCTTGCAAAGGGCCACGAAGCCCGCGATATGCAAGATGGAGGCAGGCGTAAGGTTGTGCAACTGGAGGCCGTAGAACTACAGGAGCCCCCGGAGAAACGGATGAATTGGAAATCCGAGCCCTCTTATTAGATAAGAGACAAAGCATACCCGCTCTCCTTTGGCGGGATCGGGGACGCTCTCCGCTTGCTTTCCGCCTTTATAGGTAGCGAGTCCGGCTCGAACCGAACCATGAAGGCTGGGGGAAGAAATCCCTTGGTTTGGAGCGTCACTAGTTCGCTATGCGGAACTGAGCATCTCTCCCAATCTCCAGGTTGAGGGCTGGGAGCGCGAGAGGAGGAGCCATGTCGACTGTCCATGATGGAATGGATTTTTGTCAAAGGCGCTCCGATGAAAGCTCGCGGAGGGGGGATGGTGTGACTCGGATCTAGATCCTCGTCTCTTTTATAGGCGGCTCATTTGCGCAGCTAGGGGGTAAATGGAAAATTACCCTAGCTTTTCGCATTCATTCAACACATGGAAGATGGCCATTATTGGGCGTGGAAGCCGAGGAGCACAGCATTTATCAGAAGCCGGACACTATTCAACAAGTATATGGAATTTGGATAAGAACCCGCCCCGCAATGCCGAAGACAATCTACGCGCCGGACTCGTCGTCATTGAAGCCTGGTTCGGGCCCTCCAACCTAGATCTCTTTCCTTCTTGTGCATTCTCCATAATATGTATTATACTTTTTTTTGTTGTTTTCTTCCATTCTTGGCAAACAACCTTAGCACATCATAATTGCCGTATTGTGTTTTCTTTTTGAAATGATGGGCCTCGCCCGATTCTAGAGACCGCCACCCCTCCGATGGCCCCGACAGTCTAGGGCGTTTATCGACACCGAGAGGGTGTAGTCCGCGGTGAATAACTGCTTCTCCGTGTTATTGCATGTCATCGCGAGATGAGAGACCAAGTCTAGGCTCGTTCTGTCACGGGATCGCCCACCGAAGACTCTATCTCGGGGACGGACGCAGCCGGTCCTCGACGTTCCCGCCCGTGTGTGTGGTTTCTGAGGCACGTGCCACGTCAAGGACGTGCGTTGCTTATTCAAATAGCACACCGCCCCTGCATGCATATGCATGGGCCACACGCATGTACGGGTGCCCTCCCCCCCCCCCCCCTCGGGCGGTCTCGATATCGAGCACCAATCCGGTGGCCCCGGCGGTCTAGGGCGTTATTCGGCACCGAGAGGTTGTAGTCCACGGTGAATAACTGCTTCTCCGTGTTAGTGCATGTCATCGCGAGATGACAGACCAAGTCTAGGCCCGTTCTTCGAGATAGTCTATGGGTATCGAGAGGGAATGTGTCTGGTTTGTGCAGGAAGTGTGGGTCATGTTGCTCCGTTGGCCTCGAAACTTCTTGTGCTCTCAAAGGAGGCCATCGCATGTATATGAATGGGCTATCCGGTGGCCCCGGTGGTCTAGGAAGTTGACCGGCACCGAGAGAGGGGGTAGGCCACGGTCAATAACTGCTTCTTCTCATGTTTTTTTACTTTACACTCTTTAAAGTTGAGTTTTGAAAAAAAATCATCAAAAGTCATGGAATTTATACACTTTGGTCGTAAAAGCATATGAAATATGAGATAAAAAAATATAGGAAAAAAAAGACAAAAGATAAGGGGAAAAAATTAGAGCAGTGGTTACCGAGGGCCGATTCCCGGCTCTCGGTAATTGCCACCTTTTCCGAGAGCAGCTCTCGCTAAAGCATCCACCTAGATCTCTTTCCTTCTTGTGCATTCTCGATAATATGTATTATACTTTTTGTTGTTGTTTTCTTTCATGCTTGGCAAACAACCTTAGCACATCATAATTACCGTCTTGTTTTTCTTCTTCGGATGAGCCTTGTCCGGTTCTAGAGACCGGCACCCCTCCGGTGGCCCCGACGGTCTAGCGCGTTGTTCGGCACCTAGAGGGGGTAGGCCACAGGGAATAAATGCTTCTTCGTGTTAGTGCATGTCATCGCGAGATGACAGACCAAGTCTAGGCCCGTTCATCACGGATCGCCCAATCAAGACTCTGCTCGGGGGACGAACGCAGCCGGTCCTCGACGCTCCCGCCCGTGTGTGTGGTTTCGAGGCACGTACACGCCAAGGACGCATGTTGCTTATTCAAATAGCACACCACCCCTGCATGCATATGCATGGGCCACGCAGCGATGTAGGGTGCTCCCCCCCCTCGGGCGGTCTCCATATCGAGTACCCATCCGGTGGCCCGGCGTCTAGGGCATTATTCGGCACAGACAGGGTGTAGTCCACGGTGAATAACTGCTTCTCCGTGTTAGTGCATGTCATCACGAGATGACAGACCAAGTCTAGGCCCGTTTTGTCACGGGATCACCCACCGAAGATTCTGTCTCGGGAACGGACGCAGCTGGTCCTCGACGTTCCCGCCCGTGTGTGTGGTTTGTGAGGCACGTGTCACATCAAGGACGTGTGTTGCTTATTCAAATAGCACACCACCCCTGCATGCATATGCATGGGCCACGCGCATGTACGGGTGCCCTCCCCCCGGGCGGTCTCTATATCGAGCACCCATCCGGTGGCCCCAGCGGTCTAGGGCGTTTTTCGTCACCGAGAGGGTGTAGTCCACGGTGAATAACTGCTTCTCCGTGTTAGTGCATGTCATTGCGAGATGACAGACCAAGTGTAGGCTTGTTCTGTCACAGGATCACCCACCGAAGATTCTGTCTCAGAGACGGACACAGCCGGTCCTCGACGTTCCCGCCCGTGTGTGTGGTTTGTGAGGCACGTGTCACGTCAAGGACTGCTTCTTCTCATGTTTTTTACTTTACACTCTTTAAAGTTCTCTCTCGGTGCCGGTCTAGAAAGTTGACCGGCACCGAGAGAGGGGGTAGGCCACGGTCAAAAGTCATGGAATTTATAAACTTTGGTCGTAAAAGCATATGAAATATGAGATAAAGAAAGATAGTGCAAAACAAAAACAAAAGGAGAAGGGGAAAAAATTAGAGCAGTTGTTACCGAGGGTCGATTCTCGGCTCTCGGTAATGGGCACCTTTTCCGAGTGTTGCTCTCGGTAAAGCATCTAACCTAGATCTTAACCTTTCCCCTTTCGTTTCTATCTTCATTCCCTTCCTCTCTTTCCTGCGCCACCGGCGCCACCGACGCCGAAATCGCCGCCGCCACCAACTGCGGCCACCACCAACTGCGGCCGCCACCCCTCCTGCACCGCCCCCGACCGCCGCCACCGCCGCCGCCACCACCAACTGCGGCCGCCACCAACTACGGCCCCCACCCCTCCTCCACCGCCCCCAACTGTCCCTGCCACGGTGCTTCATGGCCGGCGGCCGGCGCGGCGGCTCATCGATGCGACCCAACGATGGCCGCCGCAGCGGAGCTCCTCCCGTAGCGCGGTAGCTGGAGATACCCTCAGGTGTGTACACCCATCCCACTGAACATATGCAAATTTTGTTGAAGAAGATGAGAATTTGGAAAATTCAGTTCATAGGTGCTCCACTAGGGGCTAGTAATTCAGTTCATAGGCTATTTTTAGGTGCTCCACTAGGTCCATGCTGATCTAGTTCTAGGTATTTTTAGGTGCTCCACTAGGATGTTTGAGTTGCACAACATGTTTATGCTGCCCCATCTTGTAATGTAGGGTACGTTTGGTTTGTGCGGTTGTGCCCCATCTTGCCCCACCAATTTTTTGGCATGACCAATGCAAGGGCATGGCCAAAATTTTGGCAAGTTGTTGTTGTTTGGATCATAGCCATTGTATCTTCCTAAATGTTGGCAAAATAGACTTCTGTTTGGTTTGTGACAGGGGTATAATGATTTATGTTGGTTCTAGGAAACATTTAAACGGATCGGTTATACATAATTGACGATCTGTTGGTTAGAAGGAGCCAACTTGAAAAAAAATCAGCAAAACAATGAACGGGGTTCTTGCACTTGGGAGCCTATAATCACGTTTAGCACCTGTGAAGTGCTAATCCCATGCAGCAATACACACGCCTGCAAATCAGCTGAGTTGTTACTGGAAATAAAAAACAAATATTATACTGCATGGCCAGCGTTGGTAGCTATCCAAACAGCCCTGTATAGTTTTCCGCCTATTTTTTCATATATTTGAACAGTTCATATTGTCCAGTGCATGATAATATGCTCCTGTTGCCTCTATACTCTTTTCAGTCAATTTTTCATGTATTTTGGACAAGTGTATGGTTAATATTCACCATATATATTTTATTTTTCAGATTCTGATGGGAGCACTGGTAGTAAGTACCGGAGTGTCCTGATTGGTAGGACCGAGTCGTTCGCCTCCCATCAGGCCACAACCGAGGCATCGTCATCATCGGATGGCGATGTCGGAGTGGACTTAGAAACACCAGATCCGCTCGCCACCGAGTCGGGCGACATGGAGGCCTCGGACGGCTCGTGGTCTACCTCGAGCAACATTTCCAAGAGGAAGAAATCCGGGCGTGGTCCGGGGAAGGTCCCGGAACCAACTGCTGCCAGCAACCGTCCTGTCATTTGCCCGACAGGAGAGGGGTAAGCAAGCATTTCATTTGCATCATATTTTGGATGCCACAACTTTGACACTCACATATGCTTGTCTTTTATATCATGCAAACAGTGGGAATTTATCCCAACACAACCTAAGGGGGCACGCCCGCTGTCGTGGAACTGTCACGGCAGATGTCCTCATGAAAGGACTTAGTCGCAGGGCCATCGTACGGGTTAACCTAGAGGGGTTAATGCGGGCACAAGACACGGAATTATATGGTTCGCCCTTCGATGAAGGTAAAAACCTCGCCCAGTTGTGGTGTGATTGATATGATTCGCCACTAGGGAGCAATAGCTTTTCCTTGGCCTCAATCTCCTGTCCCTAACTCGCCGCCGGTCGCCCCTTATATACACGGGTTAACGCCTCGCCGGCTTATGTAATCCCAATCCGCCTCATACAAGAGTCCGGTTTGGTCTCTCCTTTCTTGTCTTACAATACAAGTTACTGATTAGGGCAGTTTACATGTATGGATCTTAATTCCCTTCTGGCTCCAGCCTCCATATGGGCTCGATCACGACGAGGGTAAACCGATTCGGGCGGTTCACACTCTTTAGTTGTATCCTCAACATTAGGCCCCAGATTGACTTGAACCGTTCAGTTAATCTTCTCGCCTTCAGCAACTCTTGATCTCCCTTGTAAACCGCCATCTGCTTGAACCGCCGTGACATCATCCTTCGATCTTCGTGTCGTGGCCCCGACATCATTTTGAACAAAAATCTAAACAGAAGATTCTCTTCATTAAAGCTATCCGGAAATCGAGGCGTCCGCTGCACCTTCCGCCGCTTTTGGCTCCTCAATCCTCGCGCCCATTGATTACTCCGTCCCTTATAAATAGACCGGTCGGGTCATTCTCTTCTTCTCCTTCCTCTCTTCTTCTTCCTCGCGACCACCGACCACGAAGCTCCTGCCGTCGCCGACCTTCGACCGACGCCTCCCGAACCGCTGATCAACCGGACCTGACCAGAGTTCAGCGCTCCTCCGCGTTCCCGTTAAATCGAGTAAGGTCATCTTGAACCCTAGATCTCATTTGAAACTCGGTTCATCGTGATAGCTCATAAATGTTCATGCCGACTCTTCATACCAGCTCCATCATGGCCAGTCGGCTCGGCCGCACCGCCTCATGTGCAAGCGGCTGCTTTCGCCATTTACCCGATTCTAGGCACCTTCCCCTTTTGTTCAGATCTTGCACTTTAACATACCTGAACCTTTCTGTGCTGTAGGAGGTCTGCATAGGTCGCAGAAATTTTCTTTATCAACCTGGTAGATCTAGATTATTTCCTTTTGCATGGGAAACCTGTTTCCGCTATACTTAGCAACTTTTTCAGCACCACCTCCTCTGGCGGTTTAACTTCGATATCTAACCCGACCTCCATTAGTCCTTAGTTAAACCGACCGGAAGCCGGCTTATTTAACTGCCGGTTTAACAATATTTGTAACGCCTGACCTGTTTAACAGTGAACCGTTTTCTTCCTTTCTTTCGCAGCTTTAATCTTCCGGAATGGCTCCTCAATTTTCTCGCTTGCAACCGGGTCCGTCCAGTCACCGAGACGCAGCTCAACGGCTATGTCACCACCGGCGGTTTGGCTCCAAAGTGTCCTCCATCGGCGTGTTCCGAAGGCGAAGTTTCCTCCGAGCCGCGAAAGGGAGAAGTAATCGTGTTCATGCATCACTTAGACCGGGGTTCTGTCCGCCCGTTCAACATTTTTCCGGATGTCCTTGCCGGTCTGCAGCTTCATCCTCGGGACATCGCCCAAATTCGTGTCGAATATATGCAACTTTCAAGTCTTCGTGAAGTCTATCTTCAAGAAGAACCATCTGTGGAGTTGTTCCGGATTTTTTCCATTTGAACCGCCGCACGAGTTTTCTCGACGGTCCGAACACGTAGCTGGGCGGCGGTCGATCCGAAGAGGAAGGAAGTCGATTTTCCACACGCCAAGCACCACAGCCATCCAAAGGAATGGAACCAAACCTGGTTCTACCGCCGAACACTGCCCTGCCGACGAAAACCCCTTGCCGGGTTACCGTTTCACCGCTCAAGAACCTGCATCCGCTGCCTTCCCGCTTAACCGCCGCTGAACGGAAAAACTTCGCACCGCAAATAATCAAGCTCCGGCTCTAATGGCCAATGGTTTAACCGGCGAGATCTTGTACGCTGCTGGGTCTCTTGGGGTGTTTTGCCACTAAGCCGCCGCCCGGATTGATGCACGAGTACACCGCAGCCTCAAAGATCCTCAAAGGCGCCACGAGCTGCCTATAACTGAACAGAGGTCACCAAATCGCCAAGAAGATGCTTGATGAACCAATCTCCGTCTGCAGCCTCACCGGATTGGCTCCATTCATGCCACCAACAAACCGCCGGGCGGTAGGTTCTACTCTCTGTCTTTCAAGCTCTTAATACTCCGCCGATGCACGTTAATCCTTATCCCTTCTCAGCCGACAGCTCCTTCGAAGCGAACCAAACCGTTCGGGCGCCTCGTAAAGTCAAAGGCCACTAAGAAAACGGGCAAGAAGAAGACCGCCGAGTCCTCTAATCCGGCGGAGGACGAAGAATCGACGCTGAGGTAAACCGCTTGCCGCTTTGTGTCTCTTCCTGCACATGCTTAGTCCTTTTACAATCTTTTTACTGACAATTTTCTTCCCAGATGATGCTGAAGCCAGCCACGCCGACCTCGTTGAGGTAATCTTACTTTCTTCCTAATCCGATCTTGCGCGGTTAAGAGAATTCGTCGCGCCGTCCGAAAAGTGAAAAATACCATTCCTGTGCTTACTTGAATCCAAATCTTAACTTGAAGACACAACAGGTCGACGAGCGTCGTACAACCCGGCATAGTGGCCAACAGTTACTTCAGCCGTTTACTGACACACCTATCCGGAGCGTCGGCGAGGTGACTTGCTCTCCGGCGTTATCCCTTAAAAGGTTTCTTCCGATGTCCTCTCAATCCGTCTGACCCGAATTATCAGGCCTCTTCCAACTCGTCTGGCGGTTCATCCACCACACAACTGCCTCCGCTGAACATCGCCGCAGGGTACGTAATTACTGTTTGCCAATTCGACTCACCGTCACCCTGGTGAATTTGTCTTGATCCGACTCTGACTATTGCAGCACCAAGGCTCGCTTGAGCAAGAAGGCAAAAACTCTTGATCCTACCCTGGATGTTGATCCGGAAAACATCCCCGAACAAACACACGAAAATCCTGAAGCTGCCAAGGAAAGCTCTGGCGAACTGTACAAAGACGACACTGCTGATCCGCCAGAAGTTGAACCGGAGGCCCAAGTGGAAACTTCCCAACCTGTTCCATCAAATCCGTCCGCCGAGCGGGTCGTGACTGTTGAACCGCCGAGCCAAAGCAAAACGACGGCAAGCCCAAACAAGACCGCTGAAAATGACGATGTTATTGTGACAGGTACTGGCTACACTGCTCCTGGCCAACCAGTCGCTTTAACAAAGCACAACATCAAAGACGGTTCCACTATTATGAGCAAGGACAAGGGGAAGACTGATATGTCGGCTTACGACAATTTCTCTGCCCAAGAGCTTCATTCCGGCTTTCTGAACCGGCTTTACACAAGCCGCGACTTTGAAGCCGGTCTAGTAAACCGCATGAAGGACCGCTATGAGGTAATGAACTGACCTCTCTTATATCTTAACTGCATAGTAGCCCCCAAGGGTCGGTTTAACTTTGCAAAGTTAAACCGGGACTTAAGGTGTTTTCTCTTCATAGCAAAATTGAGATCAACTAGCCATTAGCCCCCAAGTGCCAAGTTGAATACTTGTATTAAGCTTGGGACTTGCATAATGAAACCACTAACCTGCTTCCTTTGTCATCAGAGTGAAATACACCAGCAGGCTGTGCAACTAAAGGACCTCCGAACCAATCTGAAATCCAAATAATGCCACCAAAGCCAAGGATGAGCTGAAAACTGCCCCGACCACCATGGAACAGCTAAAGGAGTGGTACAAATCCGAACAGGTCAATGGGATACCGAGAAGGCGGTTTAGTAAAGCGGGCGGAGGAAGCTGAGGCGGCCCTTAAACCGGCGACGGAAGAGCTGACCGGACTTAAACGCCAAGTGCATGCCATGACCTCTGCCATCTTTGGTAAGCAAATTTATACTTGACTATGCCTGTGTTAATCGTCCGCGGTTTAACAGAGCTGTCTAAACCTGGTGCAGGCAAACGTATTGCTCATCTGGGCTCCGACGTGCGGAAAAAGCTCAAGGCTTCGTACACTCTGATCGAGCAGCTATATACCGGCGCCCAGCGGGTCATATGCGCCACTTCATACGACAACACGGCGCCGTCCCTGATCAGAGAGACGCTGGACCGGCTGTCGATGATTCCGGGGCAGCTTGAAGAGATGAAGCGATCCGCAGCCCGGGCTGGCACCTTACTGGCTCTGACGCGTGCCAAGGCATGGATAGCGGACCTTGATCCGGCTGACATAGCTAAAGGTTTTCCCAGCGCTCAAGAGAACGGTGAAGCCTTTGATAACGACACCCTGAAGCGGATTACAAAGGAAATGCGTCCGTTGGCAAGTCAACGGCGTGAAGCCAATCTGGAGGTTCACCGATCTTTTATGATGCCCATAACAAGCGGGTGGAGTTTGTCATCCGGAAGTGCGAGCCTAATCCTCAATCCGTAAGCACACTTACGCCCCTGACGTTGATCCGGCTGAACTGATAAGTGAAGAAGCTGTCTTTCAGGCCTTAACCCGGATTGACTGGTCTACCAATGACTTCCGGGCTTTGGGTGAGGAAGAGGAAGAAGCTGAACCGACGCCAGGCGCCGTCCCCTCTACTTCGCGCCAACCCGGTGAAGCAGCGTAATCCGTCAAGCCGGGTGATATCCAAAGCTTCAAGGCATAACTCCGCGTGAAACGCCGGGCCTCGAAAGGCTTTGTAATAGGATAGCAAGTGTCTTTTATTGAACAATGCCGGTACAACCTCAGTCTGTAAACTTTTGCATGGCGGTGCTGGATCCGTTGGCTTTTGTAGTAAATCCTGCAACATATTTTGCCTGCAATCACAAGTTCTTAAACCGCCGTGGCGGTTTACACCTCTAGCCAGACTGATCAATATTTATATGAGAAAATACCGAGGCACATGATCAAAACTATGTGATACAAACATACCTGCCAAAGATCGGGCACATAGTTGGCTTTAGCCAATCCAAGCGGAGGTCTTATAAACCATCACCGTCAAAGGAGAGTAATCTCGTGTGTATAAGACCGATTTACCGTGTAAATCGTGCCGGGCATGATAAGCCCCCTGTTACTCCACAATGGGATGTTTAACAGTAAAATCAAACCGGAACAAAATCGCCAGCGTAAAAACGTACCGACAACATAAATCCGGTTTAAAAATGTGTCGGTTTAAGAAGGCCGACAAAAGCCAAATGATTGGTATCAAAACCACATAAAAGCAAAATCAACGAGAGAATCGTTTTGCAAGAAAAGGCTGTCTTGAACGGATCGAGATGGTGTTACCATGGTCGGACAAGACCAAGCCCCTATCTGGCGTAGCGATGGTTCAAGTCAGCCAGTCCCCAAGCGAACTCGTGGCATGATGCCGATCAAGTGGCATTGCAATGGTTGGGTTCGACCAAAGCCCCAAGTGATTCTATGGCCTTAGGCCGACCAAGAGGCGTGATGGTTCAGACATGACCATGTCCCCAAATGATCTGGTGGCTTTACGCGCCAAGAGGCATTGCATTGGTTCGGATCGACCAAGCCCCAAATGACAAAAGTTTACGAAAACAAGGCTAAGGGTTGAACCGAGGCCGCTTCACGGCAGATCTCCATGTACCCAAACCGGAAGTTTATGCGAGCAGATACCCGCTTAGCCGAGGATCCGGTTTATTGCTTTTATTCAAAATATATACATTGTCTTAATATGTACATAAGCGGAGCCAATGGCTCGGTATAGTAAGGCGAAGATGAGCAATGTTCCACGGCTGTTGGTCTCTTCCTCGGCGTCGTGAATCCTTTGCTCTCGAACATCAATCGGATAGTAGGAACCGTTGTATAGATTCTTGCTGACCACAAAAGGCCCTTCCCAAGGTGGGGATAGCTTGTGCATATCTTTCGATCTTGAATGAGCCGCAGCACCAAGTCTCCTTCACGAAAGGTTCTGGTTTTAACCGCCGGCTGTGATACCGACGAAGATCCTGGCTGGTAAACCGCCGAGCGAGCTGCTGCCATATCACGCTCTTCATCCAATCGATCCAGATCATCTTGACGTGCTGCCTCACTATCGGTCTCAACATAAGCTGCCACTCGGGCGAGTCATGCCGGATATCCTTTGGAAGAATCGCCTCCGCTCCATAGATCATAAAGAACGGCGTATATCCGATGGATCGGTTGGGAGTAGTGTTTATACTCCATATCACCGACGGTAGCTCTTCCACCCAACAACCCGGCGTCCTCTCTAAAGGGACCATAAGCGGGGTTTGATACCTTCAAAATTTCCTGATTAGCTTGTTCCGCTTGACCATTGGATTGTGGGTGGGCTCTGAAAGAAACATCAAGCGGATATGCTCTCGTTCACAAAATTCCTTCATAGCTCCTTGGACAAATTGGTGCCATTGTCCGTGATGATCTTGTGTGGAAACCCAAACCGGAAAATCACCCGTTTGATGAACTGAACCGCCGTGGCTGCATCACACTTGCTAACAGGCTCGCCTCGACCCACTTGGTAAATTTATCTACAGCTACCAACAGGTGGGTCTTTTGTCCTTGGACCTTTTGAAAGGTCCAACCATATCCAACCCCAAGTCGCAAGCGGCCAAGTAATTGGAATCATCCTCAATTCTTGGGCTGGCACATGAAACGCTGGAGAACTTTTGGCAACCATCACATCGTCGACTAGATCCTCCGCATCGGCATGGGCGATCAACCAATAGAAACCATGGCGGAATGCCTTGGCCACGAGGATTTTGAACCGCGTGGTGACCACAATCCCTTCATGAATCTCTCGCAATATCTCACAGCCCTCTTGAGGGACACACAACGCTGAAACGCCCACGACACCGCGACGGTGCAACTTCGCCATTAACAATGGTCATAGGCTTAGACCGCCGAACTATCTGCCGGGCCAACGTCTCATCCTCAGTAATTCGCCCGGTTCATGTATGCCAAATAAGGGAGCGTCAATCCGGAATGATATGCAAGGCCGCCACCAGTTGAGCCTCCGGATCGGGGATAGCCAAATCAATCTCATCAGGAAGCTTGGTGACGGTTTGTGCAGCACATCAAGGAAAACGTTAGGCGGGACGGTTCTGCTGGGAACCCAGCCGGCTCAAAGCATCAGCCGCCGTTCTTCCGACGATCCACATGGTCTACGATACCCTTTAAAATGTCCTGCCACAACATCCACTTCCCGACGATCGCAGCCATGAGCGGATCTTTGGAGTCCCAAGTGTCGGATACTTGCCGGGCCACCAAGTCCGAGTCACCAAAGCATTTAACCGGCTGAGATTCATTTCCTTGGCCATCCGGAGACCATGGAGCAAGGCTTCATACTCAGCTGCATTGTTAGTACAAGGGAACATTAGGCGGAGAACATAACAGAACTTGTCACCTCGTGGGGAAGTTAATCGACTCCAGCCCGAGCCCTCAATTGCCTGGACCCATCAAAATGGATGGTCCAATAGGTGTGATCCGGCTTCTCTTCTGGCGCTTGCAGCTCCGTCCAATCATTAATGAAATCCACAAGTGCCTGAGACTTTACGGCCGTCCGGGGCACATACTTTAAACCGTGAGGCCCAAGTTCTATAGCCCACTTAGCAATCCGGCCGGTCGCTTCCCGGTTCAGTATGATATCGCCTAAGGGAGCCGAGCTGACCACCGTGATGGGGTGCCCTTGGAAATATTGCTTCACTTCGACGCCATAAAAACTCCATATACCAACCGCCAATGTGGATACCTTTGTTTTGATTCGATGAGAACCTCGCTGATATAGTAAATCGGCACTGAACGGATACTCCTTCCACGCCTCCTTGCGCTCCACCACAATGGCTACACTCACAGCCACAGCATTAGCGACAACATATAACGAGGCGGCTCCTGTCAATAGGGGCAGCAAGAACAAAGGGTTGGCCAGCTGCCGCTTTAGATCCTCAATGCCTCATCGGTGGCTGAACTCCAAGCGAATTGATCCGTCTTCTTGACATCTGGTATAAAGGGATAGCCTTCTCTCTAGGCGATGATAAACCGGCTTAGCGCAGCAATCCGGCCTGCCAAGCGTTGAACATCATTGATACACTTGGGCTGAGCTAAGGATGTGATAGCTGTAATCTTCTCGGATTAGCCTCAATCCCCGGTTGGACACGAAAACCCAACAATTTGCTGCGGAACACCAAAGGCGCACTTGGCGGGTTGAGCATCATCTTGTACACCCGCAAGTTGTCAAAGGTTTCCTTTAAGTCTTCAATCAATGTTTCCTTCTGCCTTGATTTCACCACGATATCATCCACATAGGCGTGCACATTACGGCCGATCTGTCCATGCAAACAATTACATGCATAGCGCCGATAAGTTGCTTGGGCACTCTTGAGCCCAAAAGGCATGGACACATAGCGTAAAGCCCGAAAGGGGTGATAAACGCCGTCTTCTCCTGGTCCTTAACCGCCATCTTAATCGATGATAACCAGAATATGCATCCAGAAAGCTCAAACGCTCACAACCCGCCGTCGCATCAATGATCTGGTCAATGCGGGGGAGGGCGAAAGGATCCGCTGGACAAGCTTTGTTGAGATCTGTGTAATCCACGCACATGCGCCAAGTGCCATTTTTCTTAAGGACCAACACGGATTAGCGAGCCACTCTGGGTGAAAGACTTCAACGATAAACCCTGCCGCCAAAAGTCTAGCGACTTCTTCTCCGATGGCCTTGCGCCTTTCCTCGTTAAACCGGCGAAGAAACTGTTTTACCGGTTTGTATTTCGGATCAACATTAAGAGTGTGCTCAGCGAGTTCCCTCGGTACACCTGGCATGTCAGAAGGTTTCCATGCAAAGATGTCCCGATTCTCACGGATGAACTTCGATGGCGCGCTTTCCTATTTAGGATCGAGGTTGGCACGATGGTGAACTGCTTGGATGATTAGCGGGCAGAAAATCAACAAGCTTCGTTTCAGCGGCCGATTTGAACTTCAAGTCCGGATCATGTTACGTAGTTGGCTTCTTCAAAGGGTCATATCCGCCGGATCAACATTATCCTTATAATACTTTAACTCCTCCGTGGCACAAACCGACTCGGCATAAGCGCATCACCTTCCTCGCATTCGAGGCGATCCGGCGGCTCCATGAACCGTTATTGTTCCTTTGTGACCCGGCATTTTCAGCTGTAAGTAGACATAACAGGGCGTGCCATGAACTTAGCATAAGCCGGCCGCCCAAAGAGGCGTGGTAAAGGCTCTGAATTTTCACCACCTCAAATGTCAGCGTTTACGTTCGGAATCATGCTCGTCTCCAAAGGTTACCTCGGGGCTATCTTACCGACCGGATATGCCGACTTACGGGCACTACTCCGTGAAACATTTATCTTGGGCGGCCCTGAGATGCCTATCCGTTAACCCCATCCGTCCGGAAAGTTTAGTAGTATAAGATGTTAATGCTGCTTCCTCCATCCATAAGAACCTTGGTAAACTTGTACCCGCCTACCGGGTGCCACCACCAGGGCTAACTAACCGGATTGTAAACACGGGAGGATGGTCCTCTCTGCTCCACACAATCGGCTGCTCGGACCAGCGCAGTGTCTGCGCGGCAGTTCAACAACACCGACCGCCCGCCTCACGAAGTTTCGGTCTCGCCGGTCTAAGCTGAGTGGTAAAGGCGTGGTACTATCCGCCATTCAATTGCTTTGGATTGCTCGATAACCCGATCGCTGCTGTTGTTGATTGTAGCCCCTTGGTTCGACTGATTACGATTACCTTCATTATTCGATTGCCTTGCCGCCCGGATTACCGCGAACCACGGGCGAATTTCCTCCGCCGTAACCGGGCGGACCACGAACCGCCGCGGACCCTTGATCATACGGAAAGAGTTGGAGTTCTTAAACTCCTGCATAATATAACAGTCCTTCCAAAGGTGGTTCGCGGTGCCTCCTTTGTCCGTGCTTTGGACAAGGTTGATTTATCTGAAGTTCAAACGATCCGGTTGTGACCACCCGGTTTGACTGCCTACCCGGCGCCGCTGACCCTTGTCCTGCGTGTTGGTGTTAGCCACAAAGCCCATGTTGCCGTTAAACTTACGCTTGTGCCCTCCATTGCCTGCCGGCCGATCTTTGCTGGCTCCACGGAATTGCCGTTCTGTTTTCCCTTCCCGCTTCATCATTCTCCGATTCAGGATCCTTGGTACTATCGAGAATCAGCGTACTTTACCAAAACACCCATTAGAGTGCCCATATCATGACAAAACGCTTCATGCGACCCAGCTTCAACTTCAGCGGCTCGAACCGCAATTGGCTTCAAGGTCATGATCGCGGAACCGGGTTGATCGATCTCAAGAATGTAAAACTTCGAGACACGGCGCACCCAATGGGTTGTAGACTCTCCGTCCGCTGGGCGCAAGTCGCCAGATCCACCACCGACATGGGCTGTTTACAGGTGTCCTTGAAATTTTGGATGAACGGGTTCTCAAGCTGCGTCCACGAGCTGATAGAGTCGGGCGGCAAGTTTTTCAACCAGGTCCGGCGGTACCTTCCAAAGATCATTGTGAAGTACTTTGCACATGCTGCTTCATCCACATCCAGCATCTCCATGGCCATCTCGTAGCTTTCTATCCATGCCTCTGGAGCCAAGTCGGCGGTATAGTTGGGCACCTTGCGTGGCCTTGAAATCCTTGGGCAAGCGCCGTTGCGTAAAGCGAGGGGCGAGGCAAGGCACCCCAAAGAGCGACGTGACCCCGGTTCGAAGATGGTTGGTCGAACCGCGCGGGCGGATGATCCTCGCTTGTGCTGCTAATCCGGCCTCCTCGTGCCTGGCGCGTCCACTACCACTTGAGCATCCTCGAAGCCGCTTTGCTGATTGTTGCCGCAGGCGGTCCACGCTGCGCATTGCTCGTCTGGCGGTTCATCGGCGCGTCGGCTGCAGCTCCGACTTCGGGCGGGGTGGAATGGATCCTATCTCATTGTCTGATCGCGCTTCTTCTTGAGCCAAGGCCGTCTGAGGAGCTCCTTGACCCGGCGTGTCTCCACTGCTGTGGTGAATCGCCTTCAATTGGGATTGCCTCTAACCGTGCCGCAGCCGCTCACGAGGTTATCCATCGGGTTGGAGTAATGACCGGAGGTGTCTGCGCGGGCTGAGGTGCGCCCGGTATGATGGCGAGTAGATCTATCATCCGGGGCTGAACCGGTGCGGCCGTCCAGTGCTTCGGCGGTTTACCAATGGCGGCGGATTCTGGTCCCTGCCCGGGTATTGAAAAGCTCCTTCCCTCAAAAGCGGAAGGTAAACGGGACTGTACTTCCTTTTCGCGACTTCACATGCGCGCTCTGGTCCAGCCTGAGCCTATAAGCCTGCGCATCCAAAGCGGCCCGTTCCGCTGCCATCCTTTCGTCCGCGGCTGCCAAGTCCGCTTTAGCATGGTGATCTGTCCCCTCACCCTTGCAATCTCCGCGTTGTGAAAGTCCTGATCCGGCGGATTAGCCTCCGCCGGAGCACAGCCTAACGCGTCAGCTCGACAAAACTTGAGCGGCGGGCGCAGGGGCCTCCTTCGGCTGCCATCACCGCTGTTGAACCGGCGATCGGGCGCCGCGTCCGAAGAGTGAAGCGCCTCCTGCGTGCCGGCCATGAAGACCCCGACCCGGTTGGGTAGATCGAAGGGTTCCGGAATGCTCTCACCGTCGGAACAGCCCCCGATCTGGCCATCCTGCAGCTGGTATAAAGACTTCGGTTTCTCCGGCGGCGACTCGTCGCGAGTAAGCGACGGTTTAAATCACCGGATCTTGATCCGCCCTCGTAACCTCCGTGGGCGACTCCCACGAAAACATGCTTGACCGCCCGGTTTGGCGAGGCAGGACTCTTCTTCGCCCGTGAGCCGTCTCGGCGAGGCGGTGCGGATGTCAGCCCAGCCCGACTTCGCCGATCTTGCCGATGAACACGCGTGTATGCCGCCAAAGGGACCCGGTACCCGTACTCAACTGAACCGGCCTCGGGGCCCAGTCCGCATCGTCGATGTAGAGCTTGCGCGGCGACTCTTAGTCATCCGGCCTTGCATAGCCTTGAGTCGCCGAACTTGCCCTCTAAGATCATCAAACCATCGTGCGATGGCCCCACGGTGGCGCCAAGCGTAAATGGAACTGTCACGGCGGATGTCCTCATGAAAGGACTTAGTCGCGGGGCCATCGTGCGGGTTAACCTAGAGGGTTAATGCGGGCACAAGACACGGAATTATCTGGTTGGCCCCTTGATGAAGGTAAAACCTCGTCGATTGTGGTGTGATTGATATGATTCGCGACTAGGGAGCAATAGCTTTCCTTGGCCTCGAATCTCTGTCCCTAACTTCGCCGCGGGTCGTCCCTTTATATACAGGGTTAACGCCCGGCGGCTTCTGAATCCCAATCCGGCTCATACAAGAGTCCGGTTTGGTCTCTCCTTTCTTGTCTTACAATACAAATTCTGATGTTAGGGCGGTTTACATGTATGGATCTTAATTCCCTTCTGGGCTCCAGGCCTCCATATGGGCCTGGATCACGCACGAGGGTAAACCGGCCCCTCCGGGGCGGTTCACACTCTGTAGTTGTATCCTCAACACCCGCCGACCACGTCATCGGATCCCTCTTGAGGAAGCACTTCCCTGGATTGTCCAAGCCGGGTGATGACGATCCGCCGTCGCCAGGTTTAACCTGGGAGCATTACCTACACAACAAGGATGAGCACGATGTCACCATGGCCACTCGGGTCATCAATGCTTTTTTTGTAAGTATCTTCGCTCCGACCACTGCATTTTTTCATATCAAAATCCTTGCTTGCGTGGATGGTGAGAAGATGGCTTATGCTTTCTTGTAGGAAACATTTGCTTGCGTGGATGGTGAGAAGCAGAAGGCGATCAAAGGCATCGTGAAATCTGCCCGAAAGATACTCTCTGACCTCAAGCACACGTTGCGGTACAAAGTCATGATGCAGTGTCGGCCGCTCGATGAGAAGGGAGAGAAGATGACAAGGACGAATGCTTGCCAGACCAACATGTCGCGAGAAGAATACCTGTCAGTGGTAAGTGACTACATCGGTTGCTAGTACTTTGATTCATTCCCTGGATGAAGGACGATTGTTGGGAGGCCCTGGTTGACATGTGGTGTGACCCAGCATGGCAGGCGCAACATGTGGAGAAGGGAAACGATCGAGCCAAAATGACAGGCCCGGCTCATGTCCAGGGGAGCCGAAACCTAACCGCTCTCAAGCAACACATGGTATGTGGATTAAGATGTTAATTTTTCACACTGTGCATCTTGGTTCATTAAACTTGATGGTTAATTTTGCGGGAGGCGAAGGAGGTCGCTGGTCCACATCTTTGGAAGCACGGAGAGAAGGCCACAAGGGAAGGATGGCGCCAGTTCTGCAATGAGTCGGCGGAGGAGAAGTGGGGGACCTTCAAAGAGGTCTTCCAGGAGGTGCAGGCAGGAAGCCGAACCTACATCAAGCCCTTGACCTGAGCTTCTCATCATTCTTTGGCGAGGGAAGGGCCATAGCCGCCACATCCTTTGCAGCAGGCGATCGCCACCTCAGGAATCATAAGCTGCCACGAGATCTGTGCGTCGAGCACTAGCTCAACTCCGTCCATACGGAGTCGCCCAACCGCCGCATCACGTGAGATAGCGCATCTCAAGGTTAGCATCCTAACCTTTTATTTATGTCCATGCCTCGAAATAGCACCGTTCCAACCTATATGAGCCTAATGCCATGTTACAGAATTAATGGCGCGGCGGGCCGTTGAAGAGGAGCAAAGGCGGCAGTGAGAAGGACTCGAGAGAAAGGCAGGAAGACACGAACAAGAGGTTGAAGGTGCTTGAGGATCAACTACAGGTAGAACATTATCTAAACTAGAGTACAAGATTCATTACATAGGGACGAACCACCCTCACGTGACTCTACTCTTATAGGTTCTTATGCAATCTCGAAGCAGTGCAAGTGATGCCCCTCCTCCTCCTCCGGAATGTTAACCTGATGGCCTCTCCTCCTCAAGATGATCTATATATGAACAAGTGTACTTCTATTGTGACGTGCACGTGTTTTGCAAGTAGTGACAATATGTATGAATTTGCGACTTGTGTGTGACGTCTACTAGGATAATACATTCGACTTGTGTGTGACAATGTGTGGACTATCCCTAATTATGCATATATATATATGTGGACTAGATCAAATTATGCCTATATATGATCAAATTATGCCTATATATGTGTGGACTAGATCAAATTATGCCTATATATGATCAAATTGCACTGTAGTTGTTTTTATCTGCAGGGATCAGAAAAGAAAGAGCTTGACAGCAGAATGGATAGGAAAGATTTCCAAGAGCAACACTCGGAAAAAGATAGACTACCGAGAGCACCTCTCGGAAATACGGTCGTCTGGGACACTACTGTTGTGCCACAACTTTTCCGAGAGTAGCTCTCGGAAAAGAAGGAGAGCACTGCCGAGACAAGCTCTCGGCAAAGCTATGTAAACTGTCAGCTCCCATGTGGGCCGCGCTGTCCTCACTCTCGTCATTTTTTTTCAAAAATATTTAGCAAGTTATTTAAAAAAATTACTGATAAATGTGACCAGTGGGACCACATGGCAGTTAGAAAGAACACACACAAAAAAAATATAGGATGCTATGCTTTGCCGAGAGTGACACTTGGCAAAATACGCACTAACTGACGGAGCCATCTGCTGCGGACGGGCATGCCACGTGGCTACTCTTTGCCATGAGCTGCTCTCGGCGTCTTCAGAGTTTGTCGTGTGCTGCCTCTTTGCCGTGAGGCAGTGACGGCAAATGTAGCGACCCGACCTCAGACGGTCAAGCCTCTGTGTATCCGTGCCATCCCTGGATCGGTATCTTTGGCACACGGTACATCAATGTATATATCAAAGTGCAATCACATGTATAAATAACGTAAAACTGATATATACCTCATAAGTCTCGTGAAACAAGTAATCGGTGTGGAGTCCCATCAGCGCCATCGGCGGGTTGAGTGTAGACCGTAACCTGTATCGTAACTCTTACTCGTCGAAGAAAATCCTGCAACATGATACGTTGCAGCCGTGTAGAATCGAGTACATTGAATGTACGGCAAGATCACAACATGAGAAAACAGATGGTAAAACTATACTATATGCAATATGGCTTTTGTGGCTCGTATGCGAGTTTTGTTTGCGTAAAAGCTGGTTTTATTTTCCCTACATCATAGGAATAAATGAAGTCTGTACTATGGAGTTTTCTATCATGACATGGTTCCGCCAACCGATGTCTCATAGCCCAAAATCATCATAAGTTGCCCACAATTAAGTTATCAATCCGGTGTTGAGAGTTCGAGATAGATCCAAGTCCGGATGCTCAAATTGTCCGTAACATCATGACACGGCTAATCGATTAGGTTTTAACCCTCTGCGGAGGTTTGTACACTTTACCCGCAAGATTCGATCCCTCTTTTTACGTTCTTGCACTTGGGTGTTTGAGAACAAGGCGACGAAACATGGTCTTCGAAGAGTTCCTCGACCATTGTCGGTGCTCATCAATCCTACCGTAGTTCTACATCTGCTAGCACCGTCCCAGCCAGATTCACCACTAAGGTCAACCAAGCGAGCCCATAGTGACTTGCGGTTTCACGGGTAAGCTTCCGGGCATGAAGTATTCTTCCGTCTTTTTGAGTGCAGGTGAAGCTTTCCGCAAGATGTCATGGCGCTTCTCCATGCATCGGCCAACCACTAGTTTCTCGGGGTGCCGTCAACCGTCCTTCACCCGATGAGTGTGTATTGAATTCTTGTCTCGAGTCTTGAAGTCTTGAGGCCTTGAAGATGCAGTCCTTGCAGATTCCATCATGGAGTCGTCGTCATTGGCGTAGATCCTCCATTCTCACACCACTCCGAGCACTCATACCAACCCGTCTACTATAGCGTAGCATTAAAATAAATAACGTCCGGGCTTGGTAACAGGGTGATGGGTTCCTACCTCATGCATACTACTCAACTACAAGGATTCAATATCACTCTTTGGAGGGATTGTTGCGAAGATGACACTAGATGCAATAAAACACATAGGTATGAAAAACATGGTCAAAGTGAACTTGCCTGGTAAGTTGATGAAGATAACAACACTCTCGAATAATGACTTGGTAGAACTATTCGTCACTCCGTTGAAAATCTATATAGTCAAACATAGCATTCATATAAGCAAACATCCTAGCAAACAATTTTAACACTCATAATAAAACCAACAAATAAAAATGCAAATCAAGGGACACCAAATAAAAACAAAGGAAAACTACACAACAAAACTACTAAAGAAAACTCTAAGGCGTAACACAAAAATAGTTTTGTCCTAAGTAAAATTTAACATCAAAGGTAATACCAACATAATAAATAATCTGAAAAGAAAATATCAAACAACTAATTTTAACAGAAAGTATTTTTCATAAACTTTTAGTAGCAAAAAGAAACAAATAAAAAGCTTTTATGAAACACTAACTATGACCTAAACAAGTTTTCATACAAAACTAAGAAAAACAAATTTTTAAAATAAAAACAAAATTTTCTTTTGTTGACTAACATAAACAAAACTAAATTTTTCAATAGTGACAAAAAGAAATAATTTGAAACTAATAAAAACAATAAAGAAAAGACTAAAACAAAACTATAACTAAAACAGTACTGTTTTGCTAAAAACCTAATTTAAAAATAAAGTAAAAATAAAGAAGTATATGCTACTGGGTAGACAAAACCATAATAAAACAGTAGAAAAAAGAATCAATCAAAAATACTTTGTAAAACTCAAAATATGGCCAAATTAGTGATTTGAACAAATTTCATCAAGTTCAAATCTAAACTATTCAAATTTGAAACCTAAGTACACAAACAGAAACTTAAGCAAATTTGTGTCTCAATGCAAAAAGAATCAACTCAAACGGAGTTACGGAACTTAAGTTACGAAGAAAAGAAGTTTGAATATGAATCTGAACAAATTTCGAAATTTTAAACTTTCAAAAACATGTTTGAGTTGTATTACTGGATAGAGGAGATCGTAACGAAGAAGTGGGCGTTGGTTTCATCTAGTTTGGATGAACAACTAAAAAGTTATGGCTATTTGAAAAATCAAGGCCAAGCTGTTTTACAAAAGAAAAAATAGCTATGGCTAAGGTCTAATGTATAAATACGTAGACGACAATCAATCTATTGTATTAGTCTAAAAGTAATAAACTACAGAAGTATAAGGCAGAGAAAAAACAACTTCGGAGAGAGAAGAAAATTTCCAGAAGTCGCGCCGGAGAGGAGAAAAAATATTTTTCTTAGTCAAACTAAAATATTGATTTAACCCGAATCAGATGATTTTTTGGAGGCTCTATGGGTCTATATTTATAGGTGGAAAAGAGGCTTAGGGGTTAAAGGCTAGGCAATGTGGGACTAAACGTAGACGTAATTAAACGAAACAGAGCAGAAAAAGGCTAAGGCCTCGCACGGGCCTAAAGGCCTCGGCCGGCCGCGCGCGTACACTGTAATTTTTTTTTGAGCAATAGAAAAGAAAAAGAAAAACTATGAAAAAATATATGAGGAATGAATATGGCCCGTATATTATATAAAAAAAGAAAGAAGGGGCGCCCGCTGGTACTATGATGCGCACGTCGGCGACAGTTAGTTTCAGGCGCCCGTGCAGTTTGTTATTTGTTTTCTTTTAAACAGAAAGCGATAAACTGAAAAACAAAAATAAAACTAAAACTTTATATAGGCATATTATATATCAAAATTTTCAGAAAAATATTTTCTACAGCATGAACATTATTCTAGCATTAAATAAAATACACACAAATTCAAATAAAGCAAAGAGTGCTTCAGCTCTAATAAAATCCAATAAAAATCATTTTAAAAATATCAAAATGAATTCAAATTTATTCCTCTCAATTTTCTGTTGTAGGAATCATGTTACCCTATTTTCCATGTATTTTATTTTTGGAGAAAAATAATTTGAATAAAACTCAAATAACTCCAAATTGAAAATAAATTCAAAAGAACTTTGAATTTATTTCTTTGAAACTCCTACTCATATTTCATATGTTTTGAAGAAGTCATTTTATCTTCGCTCGTGAAAATCATTGAGTTGCATAAAGTTTCAGAATTGGAAATATTTTCCAAATGAAATTCAAATATTTTCAACACCCTTGTCGTTTAAATAAATGGAAGAAGTCATGTCATCTTCTCTCGTGGTTTTGTGATGAAGAGTATTTGAATTCACGAAAAGCATAAAAGCAAAAATGAAAGTTTAGGAAAGTCCTTTTATTCCCTCTCATTTAACTTTCAAAAAGTTTCAAATTTCACTCAATCAATCACACAACAATTCAAACAAACAAACAAATCTATCTATTTATTATAACATTCCAAAATTTAGAATTTTGGGATGTTACTAATCTACCACCCTTAAAATGAATCTCGTCCTCGAGATTCGGAGAAACTAGAAAGAAATGGGTTAGGTTTGGGGTCTTCAAAATCCATCGATCGTCTCCGGTGCAGGGTGCTACCACCCTTAGAAACATCGTTACGGTCCCATCCATGCTTATATACTCCATCCTCATTCTTGGCGATGTCACCTTCCCAGATCTCGGAAAATTTCATCTCCGGGCTCTTCCGTAGCGGCATAACCTTTTCCTCAATTCTTTTGTCCTTTCATCTTGGTAAGGTTATTCCAGGCGGGTCTTCATAATCGATAGATCCGGCGCCAATGCTAAAAACTATCGATATCTCATGGTGGTCAACAATTTATGGTTTCTCCTGCAGGAAATGGGTCTGGGTTGATCCTCACCGTATATCCTATGGTTGGCAACAACGGCCTTGTACAAGGGGAAAATGCTTATACCATTCTAAGGTTCAACAAGGTTTAATATCGTCGTCACTCTACTATAGGTAGGTCACTCAGATTTACCATCCCATGTAGCAAAGCGAATAATAAGAGTAAGTCGGTATGGTGATCAATCCATCACGCACCCAAATCATTACCTTGTACATGGTTTAGCGAATCTCGCATTCTAACACTCGGTCATCCTCACAAGCATTGCAGAATTTCTCTTGTCGACGAACCAAGTTCATAAAATCCATTGATTACGCAAGCCAAACAAACATTTATCGTTTCTTCACAACTCTCGGGTTCTGCGTAAAATCCTATAAGATCGTCGATCGATAAAATCGTAACTTCTTCGAGGTTTTTCCTTGACAAAGTGTGCTTGCTTCTTGGCAAGTCACAGGGCACATGGGTTATGGCCCATCTCATCACTTGTAAACCTTGAACTCATCCTCGGGCAGGTGATCGTTATCCCAACATCCAACTTCCAGGCATACTTAAATCCATCCAATTGTATTGTCTTCCTTCCTTCTATTGGCACCAAACTAGAGCATGATTACTCAGACTCATCATGGAATTTCCATCGATCCATATTTCCAACATCATACCTCCTTTATATCCAATAGTAATTCATCTCTTCATCCTCGTGGGATATCCCACATACCGAGATAAAAACTTATACTTATGAAGTCCATACTCCACTTCGTGTGACATCATTATCCTTTCCAAGGTCAAGCGTCCTTACATGGGAATATTGGCCATCTCATGGCACTTCTTCAAGCGGGAAGCGTGAAACACCTCATGAACTCCCGACAGGTCCTTGGGTGATTTCAACTTTTAGCCAATTCTCTCATACGTTCCAAAACTTCGGTATGGTCCTACAAATCTAAGGGCTAACTTTCCTTAACTCCAAATCGTTTAACTCTTCGCAGAGGTGGCACACAAAGATATGCTCTGTCTCCAATTTCATAGACTACCTCCTTACGTTTCGAGTCTGCATAACTCTTACGCTGGGCTGAGCTACCTTGATCTATCTCGAATCAACTTAACATTCTCTTCGAATCCGTGATCACATTTGGTCCAAACAACTGACGGTCTCCAACGTCATCCCACACTTTCTTGGGGTATTAAACATATCGAGACAAATCTCATATTCATTTTGTCTGAAATCCATTCAGTGGGTATCCTTATCTTTTCCAAGGGTCAACGGTTCTTACAGGGTACTACCACCCTTAAAATATCCTTGTCTGAAATCCATTCAGTGGGTATCCTTATCTAGACCATATTTCTCATATCATCGAAATTGGTCAACATCTTTCCTCATAGGGTAACTCATAAAATCCAAAGCAGTACCAACACTGCTAACTTTATTGATTCTTAAATTATTACAATCATCTCGCTCTTCCATTACATGTCTCAACTTAACCCCTCAAATACAAGAAAAAGCTCTCACTTCTACTACTCCATTTATTCTGTTACAAATTCAACTATATATCACGGTCTCCTCCTCCTTGGACAATCTCGGCAAAGTGGCACCTTCATCACAACGGAAACATATTACTTCTAACAAATATCGAGGTTTTCTTGTGATTATATAGCCTCTGGGGTCCTTATCTTCCCTCTTGGGCAATCATTGAAGTAGTGCCCTGAATTTTTGCACTGAAACATGTGATATGACTCAGGTCTTTCTTTGTGGAAATTGGGTTGTTCTGGAATCCAACCTACTTTTCTTCTGGACCTTTCCGTTCCAATCGGGCTTCTATTTCCTGTGGGTCATACTCTACTTCCTCTGTCGGAATTCTACTAAATCTCCATTCGGACAATCTTGGGAGATGTGTCCCTCTTCTCCACATGAATAGCATGACTTGGTGCTGGCTTTAATTTTGTTTCCTTTGTGTGTCCTCAACATCTTCCTTCGTCATAGGTTCTTCTAACATCTCCATGAGGGCTCCTTTCATTTCTTCTTTCTTCTGCTGGATGGTTCTCTGTACCATAGTGTAAATGTGACCTTTGGCGGGGTAGTGGGTAGTTCCTTCACACAAGAAACAAGTGTCTGTCTAGTTGGGCATTCTTCATTTGGATGACTTCCTTCACAATTTGGGCATTCATCCTTGTGTTCGTTATGGGTGTGTCCTATTTCTCCTGAGCTTGCATGCACAAGGGTTCTTCATAATATTTTCATAAGGCTCCAATTTACGGGACACAAACCGAGACTTTGGCAAAGTCAACTTAAATTCTTTCCAAGTGGTTACTTCTTGCCATCCATTCATGGTTTGGTACATCCTCCACCAAGTAGCGGCACCTCTTTCAAAGCATTGTAGAGCATCTTTGGGCCATATCCTTTCGGGTATAGGGTTATTCTCCATGTGATCCTCCATGTTACGAATCCATCGGTCCGTCTTCAATTGACTCATCGGTCCCAAAATCTGAGCTCATCTCCATTCATCATCTATTGGGTCCAAGGGTTTTGGGGTGAGATAAGAGATAGAGAGGGATACACACAATACAAACAAAAGTTTTGAAAAGACAGATTTTGTTGTGGCTGTCGGAAAAACATCAAACAAATGACATCTCACAATCATCGCATCTAACGTAGCTATATAACAGGGGTTTTGGTCTTCTAAGGGTCAAATAAATCTTCAGAGTTTTCCAAAGTCTTCGGAGTCTTCTGTTGTTGTAGCTGCACTTCTTCCAACGCATGGAGAAATCCTCTTTACTCTGAAATGGCCATCAGTTGTCCGATATCTTTAATTCTTGGAGTGACTTGATTGATCTTCCGTGTGGTCAAAAGGAAAGGGTATATTCTAACTATTTGAGGTGAGAGGGTCTATTTGATAAAATCGAGAAAAGATGAGGAGTAAGAGTCTTTTGAAAATAAAGTTTTGAGATATCTGTCCAAGGGCTTTCCGATTTCTAGGGTCACGTCCTCATACCAACATGTGCTCGATACCATATCAGAAGCGTCCCGACCTCGACGGTCAAGCCTCTGTGTATCCGTGTCATCCTCGGATCGGTATCTTTGGCACACACGACATCAATGTATATATCAAAGTGCAATCACATGTATAAATAACATAAAACTGATATATACCTCATAAGTCTCAGTGAAACAAGTAATCGGTGTGGAGTCCCATCAACGCCATCGGCGAAGTTGAGTGTAGACCGTAACCTGTATCGTAACTCTTACTCGTCGAAGAAAATCCTGCAACATGATACGTTGCAGCCGTGTAGGTCGATTACATTGAATGTACGAGCAAGATCACAACATGAGAAAACAGATGGTAAAACTATACTATATGCAATATGGCTTTTGTGGCTCGTATGCGAGTTTTGTTTGCGTAAAAGCTGGTTTTATTTTCCCTACATCATAGGAATAAATGAAGTCTGTACTATGGAGTTTTCTATCATGACATGGTTCCGCCAACCGATGTCTCATAGCCCAAAATCATCATAAGTTGCCCACAATTAAGTTATCAATCCGGTGTTGAGAGTTCCGAGATAGATCCAAGTCCGGATGCTCAAATTGTCCGTAATCAGGGACACGGCTAATCGATTAGGTTTTAACCCTCTGCGAGAGGTTTGTACACTTTACCCGCAAGATTCGATCCCTCTTTTACGTTCTTGCACTTGAGGTGTTTGAGAACAAGACGATCAAACATGGTCTTCGAAGAGTTCCTCGACCATTGTCCGGTGCTCATCCAATCCTACCGTAGTTCTACATCTGCTAGCACCGTCCCACCAGATTCACCACTAAGGTCAACCAAGCGAGCCCATAGTGACTTGCGGTTGCAGGTAAGCTTCCGGGCATGAAGTATTCTTCCGTCTCTTTGAGTCTGGGTGAAGCTTTCCGCAAGATGTCATGGCGCTTCTCCATGCATCCCGCCAACCACTAGTTTCTCGGGTGCTGTCAACCGTCCTTCACCCAATGGTGTGTATTGAATTCTTGTCTCGAGTCTTGAAGTCTTGAGGCCTTGAAGATCAGATCCTTACAGATTCCATCATGGAGTCGTCGTCATTGACGTAGATCCTCCATTCTCACACCACTCCGAGCACTCATACCAACCCGTCTACTATAACGTAGCATTAAAATAAATAACGTCCGGGCTTGGTAACAGGGTGATGGGTTCCTACCTCATGCATACTACTCAACTACAAGGATTCAATATCACTCTTTGGAGGGATTGTTGCGAAGATGACACTAGATGGAATAAAACACATAGGTATGAAAAAACATGGTCAAAGTGAACTTGCCTGGTAAGTTGATGAAGATAACAACACTCTCGAATAATGACTTGGTAGAACTATTCGTCACTCCGTTGAAAATCTATATAGTCAAACATAGTATTCATATAAGCAAACATCCTAGCAAACAATTTTAACACTCATAATAAAACCAACAAATAAAAATGCAAATCAAGGGACACCAAATAAAAACAAAAGGAAAACTACACAACAAAACTACTAAAGAAAACTCTAAGACATAACACAAAAATAGTTTTGTCCTAAGTAAAATTTAACATCAAAGGTAATACCAACATAATAAATAATCTGAAAATAAAATATAAAACAACTAATTTTAACAGAAAGTATTTTTCATAAACTTTTAGTAGCAAAAAGAAACAAATAAAAGCTTTTATGAAACACTAACTATGACCTAAACAAGTTTTCATACAAAACTAAGAAAAACAAATTTTTAAAATAAAACAAAATTTTCTTTTGTTGACTAACAGAAACAAAACTAAATTTTCAAGAGTGACAAAAATAAATAATTTGAAACTAATAAAACAATAAAGAAAAGACTAAAACAAAACTATAACTAAAACAGTACTGTTTTGCTAAAAACTAATTAAAAATAAAGTAAAAATGAAGAAGTATATGCTACTGGGTAGACAAAACCATAATAAAACAGTAGCAAAAGAATCAATCAAAATACTTTGTAAAACTCAAAATATGGCCAAATTAGTGATTTGAACAAATTTCATCAAGTTCAAATCTAAACTATTCAAATTTGAAACCTAAGTACACAAACAGAAACTTAAGCAAATTTGTGACACAATGCAAAAAGAATCAACTCAAGCGGATTCTGGAACTTAAGTTATGAACAAAAGAAGTTTGAATATGAATCTGAACAAATTTCGAAATTTTAAACTTTCAAAAACATGTTTGAGTTGAATTACTGGATAGAGGAGATCGTAACGAAGAAGTGGGCGTTGGTTTCATCTAGTTTGGATGACCGAGTAAAAAGTTATGGCTATTTGAAAAATCAGGGCCAAGCTGTTTAAAAAAGAAAAAATTGTTATGGCTAAGGTCTTATGTATAAATACGTAGACGACAATCTAATCTATTGTATTAGTCTAAAAGTAATAAACTACGAAAGTATAAGTAGAAAACAAAAGAAAAGAAAACAAAGTAAGATACCTTTATAAGGCAGAGAAAAGACAACTTCGGAGAGATAAGAAAATTTCCAGAAGTCGCGCCGGAGAGGAGAAAAAAATATTTTTCTTAGTCAAACCAAAATATTGATTTAACCCTAATCAGATGATTTTTTGGAGGCTCTATGGGTCTATATTTATAGGTGGAAAAGGGGTTTAGGGGTTAAAGGCTAAGCAATGTGGGACTAAACGTAGACGTAATTAAACGAAACAGAGCAGAAAAAGGCTAAGGCCTCGCACGGGCCTAAAGGCCTCGGCCGGCCGCGCGCGTACACTGTAATTTTTTTTGAGCAATAGAAAAGAAAAAAAAACTATGAAAAAACAAATATATGAGGAATGAATATGGCCCGCTGGGCCTGGCCCGTATATTATATAGAAAAATAAAAAGAAGGGGCGCCCGCTGGTATTATGATGCGCACGTCCGCGACAGTTAGTTTCAGGCGCGCGTGCAGTTTGTTATTTGTTTTCTTTTAAACAGAAAGCGATAAACTGAAAAACGAAAATAAAAATAAACTTTATATAGGCATATATATATCAAAATTTTCAGAAAAAGATTTTCTACAGCATGAACATTATTCTAGCATTAAATAAAATACACACAAATTCAAATAAAGCAAAGAGTGCTTCAGCTCTATTAAAATTAAATAAAAATAATTTTAAAAATACCAAAATGAATTCAAATTTATATCTCTCAATTTTCTGTTGTAGGAATCATGTTACCCTATTTTCCATGTATTTTACTTTTGGAGAAAATAATTTGAATAAAACTCAAATAACTCCAATTGAAAATAAATTCAAAAGAACTTTGAATTTATTTCTTTGAAACTCCTACTCATATTTCATATGTTTTGAAGAAGTTATTTTATCTTCGCTCGTGAAAATTATTGAGTTGCATAAAGTTTCAGAATTGGAAATATTTTCCAAATGAAATTTAAATATTTTCAACACGCCTTGTCGTTTAAATAAATGGAAGAAGTCATGTTATCTTCTCTCCAGGGTTTTGTGATGAAGAGTATTTGAATTCACGAAAAGCATAAAAGCAAAAATGAAAGTTTGGGAAAGTCCTTTTATTCCCTCTAATTTAACTTTTAAAAAGTTTTAAATTTCACTTAATCAATCACACAACAATTCAAACAAACAAACAAATCTATCTATTTATTATAACATTCCAAAATTTAGAATTTTGGGATGTTACAGCAAAGATGGCAGTTTGCCGTGAATGTGTGTTTGCCGAGAGTGACACTCGGCAAAGCTTGCCGAGTGTCCGTGTTTTAGCACTCGGCGAAGAGCATTACACCCGGCGTAGCCCAGAATTCCAGTAGTGGCATAGGTCTTGCAAGGTAATTATCCACACATAAAAAAGTGTTGCGTGGTAATTAGTGCAGCAAGTATCGATAAACCCATGCCATCACTTTCATAAACAAAGATCTGTGCCCACCAGGTCGTCCGTAGAATTAATACATTCACCCTGTAGTATACGGAACTGGAGCTAGCAGCTAGTTTGGAGACAAATCCTTGCCGGCCATGGATCAAAAGAGTCAGAGCAAGTCTGCATCAAAGATGTACACAAAACTGTCGGTGTTTCATTTACTGCATGTATCTAACTGTGAAAATGCCTCGGTTGTTCTCTAGCCTCAAGTCATTGTTAGAAGGGAGAGAGGGAATTAGTAAAATAGTTCATTGTATTGCTTGAGCCATATGAGCATATATATAAAAGTACATGATCATCTTAAAGTACAAGGCAAGGTAGAATAATATTCTATGCTATCCTAGCTTTCTTAATAATCATGATACTCAACCGTCACCATTAGTCCACCTAAACCTTCACCATCGACCCCGCCTACTCGGAACATGGGTGTGCCATGTACGTACGACCTTCGTGAAGCCCGCGCAGCTGACACACTGAGATTTCGGTTCAGCTATTAATGCAGCAAGGATCTATGTCCATTCTTGCGGCAGTCGTTATTTTTTCGCCTTATCTATGCTTCAGTTACCCTAGCGAACATTCTACTTGACAGTTAGACACTGACACCAGAAACATCGTTGAAACTCACATGCCTGCCGCTGCTTGGACACACTCGCCGAATCATGAGGACGAGCCAAGAGACCGAAGATGATCCATCAAGCAGCTGAGGGTGCCTTTCCTATGACGCCACGCTTCTTGCCTTTGCACTAAGTGACTTCTTGAGGCTGAGTCAAGAGACAGAGAGAGGGAGAGAGAAAGAGAGACTTTCAGACTTTCGCTGCATTTCTAGAGAACTTGCTTGCATACAGGAAATTTCGCCCGAGGATGAGGAGGATTACCCAGGAAATTTCGCCGCCGGCCACCATTGCCACTGTTTCACGTCGCTCCCCGCGCGGTGCATACACATCAACATACGTAGACGGCAGACAGTATATATACATGATGTAGGAGTACAGTCCTACCGTATCCACGGACGGACAGTAAAGTACACCGAATTAGTAGGGAAGAATGACACCGCGCGCGCGCATGGAGTGGCCGGCAGCAAGGCTCATGCTCGTCCTCGTCACTTTGCTCGCGCTTTGGAGCAGCGCCGTTGCCGTTGCATCGCCGTCGGCGGCGCCGGTGCGGGTCGGCGTGGTGCTGGACCTGACGAGCGTGGGGAGGGAGAGGCGCGCCTGTATTTCCATGGCGTTGGACGACTTCCACGCAGCTCACGCCGGCTCCGGCGCCGCGCGGATCGAGCTGCTCCTACGAGACTCGCGCGGTGATCTCGCCACGGCCGCACATGCTGGTAAATGAACATACGTCGAACCTAAATATATCTTTCTATATATTTTTTAGGAAAACAAGGTTTTTATTGGCGAGAGAGATTTTGGTTTGGTTTTTTTAGCAAAAGATTTTGGTTCGTTTCGTAAACCCTAAACACCTTTTTTTTTAGAAACTTGCAAAGCTTTATTACTGAATAAGAATGTTCATGGGTACAAATACAAGATCGCCGGGCTGGCCGAGCTAGGTACGACGGCGAAACCCTAAAGATAAAGCATACTTTGCGAGATTATGGGCCTTCGTGTTGGAGGTCCTATACTCATGACTAAAAGAACATGAAATAAAGGTAGCTGCTCTAGCCTTGATCTCCTGGACAATAACACCGAAATTTGCTTGGCTTCCTTCCCTGATCGCATCAATCGCCACCTTGCAATCTGAGGCCACCATAACTTGGTTGAGATAGAGATTCTCTGAGAGTGCTAACGCCTCCCGAATAGCAAGTGTTTCGAGCACCTGAGGGTCACGAAGGCCCCTCAAGGTGAGTGACGAAGCTCCCATAAATAGTCCCCCTGCATCCCTGCAGATTACTCCAACTGCACCAAAAGTGCCCGAGCGAGACACAGCTGCGTCCACATTGAACTTGAAGTGGTCAGCAGGTGGTGGCACCCACGTCGCCAACCGCGATATCGTTGTCACCTGTGTTCTCTCCTTCTTCTTCAAGAATTCTATGTCTGATAAGTAAGACTTGATGAAATTGTCCGTGGCAAAAGGGGTCTGGAAGATCTCTTCGTGTATGGCCTTGCGTCGTGAACTCCATATAGCCCATAAGGTGACGATCATCAAAGTAAACTGCTCTGTTGGAAGTGACTCGCTCATGCCAAAAAGCCATAGTATTGCATTTGGCTCTGTTGTTGCTAACATATGCTCGACCAACTCGCCATCAGACAGAGCCCAAACACAGCGGGACGCACTACAATCCAGTAAGGAATGGCGCCAGCTGTCCTGTCCTCCGCAAAGTGGGCAAACACTCGAACTTGCCATGTGCCGATGGTTTAGAACGTCACCCGTCGGGAGCGAGTGTTGCGCCAATCGCCATGTGAAAAATCTCAGCTTCGGTGGTACTGCCACCTTCCGAAGGGAGTTCCACCCCCTCATCTCAGCTTCGGAGTTTGAAGGATCCTCCCGTTCTTCTAGCCATGCCTCGCGCCCGAGCTTGATTCTGACAATCATCCTGTAGGCTGACCGGACGGAGAAGCGTCCCTTGGGATCATCATACCATGCCCAAAAATCTTCCACCTACCGAGTGCATAATGGAATCTGTAAGATAGCCTCAGCATCAAGCGGTATGAAAACCTGTCTGACCAGGTCCTCCCGCCATTCAGCCGCAGTGTGATCAATCAACTCTGAAACCATCTATGGTGGATCATCCAACAGAGACGTAATCGGCCGCATCAGTCCATTCTGAGGAATCCAACTTTGGTTCCATATGTGCGTGGACGCTCCATCCCCAATTCTTCTGATTGCCCCTTGGATGATAACATCCCTCCCATCAAGTATGGAACGCCAGATCTGTGAAGGATGAGGGCCTAATTGAGCGTCTAGGATAGAGCCTTGTGGAAAATAAACTGCTTTAAGAATTTGTGCACTCAAAGAAGAGGGATCATTCAATAGTCTCCACACTTGTCTGGACAGAAGTGCCAAGTTGAAGATCTCAATGTCCCGAAATCCCAATCCTTCCAAACTTTTTGATCGAGTCATCAAATCCCATGCTACGCAACATGGTTTCTTCTTGCCCCTCTTGCTTCCCCACCAAAACTGACGGATAAGAAAAGTGATGCTATCACAAAGGCCTCTCGGAAGCCTGAAACAAGACATCGAAAAAACTGGTATGGCTTGGGCCACGGACTTTATTAGAACCTCCTTTCCGGCAACAGATAAAAGTTTCTCCATCCATCCTTTTATCCTTTCCCAAACTCTGTCTCGTAAAGTGCCATTCTTTGACTATCCCACATCTGTTGGCATGCCCAAGTACTTCTCACTGAGAGACTCATTCTGCACATTGAGTATATTCTTAATTTCCACTCTAAGGGTCTCCTGGCACCCTTTACTGGAAAAAAATCGATGATTTATCATAGTTTACTCTTTGACCTGAAGCCAAGCAATAAGCATCAAGTAGGTTTGATACCTCATTTGCCCCTTGGACACTAGACTTGAAAAGCAGCAGGCTGTCATCTGCAAACAAAAGGTGATTCACTGCCGGGGCCGTGGGTGCCACCTTTATGCCATCGAGCACTAATGACTGAGAACTGTGTTTTAAGAGGCACGAAAGGCCCTCCGCTGCGATCAAGAATAAGTAAGGGGAAATAGGATCTCCCTGCCTAATACCTCTGGATGGTGAGAAGCTCTCCAATCTCTCTCCATTAAACATAACCGAGAACGAAACAGAAGTGATCATACTCATCACGGTCTGGACCCATTCTGAAGCAAATCCAAGCTTACCCACGATGGCTTGTAGGTAAGGCCATTCCACTCTATCATACGCCTTCATCACGTCCAGCTTGAGTGCACAAAAACTATTAGACTTGGATCTGTTTCTCTTCATAAAGTGCAATCATTCATAGGCACATATGATATTATCGGTGATTAACCTTCCTGGGACAAAGGTTGATTGCTCCTTTGAGATAATATCTGGCAATATCACTTTGAGTCTGTTCGCTACCACTTTTGAGGCGATTTTATAGATAACATTGCATAGACTAATAGGTCTAAACTGGGTGAGGAGAGTGGGGTTTTGTACCTTGGGGATCAACACAAGGACCGTGTCATTAATATTGGCTGCACTCTCCTCTCCTTGGATTATCCGAAGTACCACATTAGTAATCTCCTCTCCACAAATATCCCAATGGTGCTGATAAAAGTGTGCAGGGAATCCATCTGGGCCTAGGGCCTTTGTAGGAAACATCTGAAATAGTGCCTGCTTCACCTCCTCGTTTGTATAGGGGGCACAAAGTGAAGCTTTCATATCTGCTGTTACTTTACGAGGCACGTGCTGAAGCACGTCATCCATCCCTTGCACTCCCTCTGTGGTGTATAACGTTCTGTAGAAATCTGTCACAAGTTGTTTCATCTCACCCTTGTCATCTACACGTATGCCCAGTGCATTATGAAGGGCCCGGATCATGTTCTTCTTCCTCCTCATGTTTGCCCTCATATGAAAAAAAATTGTGTTTCTGTCGCCCGCTGCTAGCCACTGAATTCTAGATCGCTGCCTCCACATAATCTCTTCTCTATGATATAGTTCAACCAGCCGCTCATTTAGCTTCATCTCAAGATGATCCGGAGACGTCCTCGACGGAACACTTCGAAGCCTTTCTAGTTCACCTTTAGCCTTCTTGATTTCCTTTCTAACGCTCCCAAAGGTATCATCATTCCATGCCATGAGGTTCCTTGAGAGTAGTTCGAGCTTTCTACGAAGTGCTTCCACTCGCTCATCTCCTTGGTGCTCATTCCATCCCGAGGCAATAGTGTCACGCCAGGATTCATGTGATTCCCACATCACCTCGTAGCGAAAGCTCAGTTTTGGCCGTGCCACGGGTTCCTCATACTGCACCAATATAGGTCCATGATCCGAGGAGGCCACTGTCAAGTGTGTTACATTAGCCATAGGGTATCGCGCTGCCCGGTCCGTCGTAGCCAGCGCCCTGTCCAACCTCACACGGGTGTAAGAGCCCCCCGCCACTTTCTTCTCGAACGTCCAAAATCTGCCCTGATAGCCCAAATCCATCAACATGCAAACATCAATCGCATCACGAAAGCCTTGAATTTGTGCATTACTCCGGTTAGCAACTCCATCATGTTCCTCCGGACGTAACACTTCGTTAAAATCCCCCATGCACAGCCAAGGGAGGTTATTCAAAGTTGATAACCCTTTTAATAGGTCCCAAGTCTGATGTCTCAGATGTGTCTGAGACTCGCCGTACACGCATGTTAGCCTCCATGGTTCTCGGCCTTCCTCTTCAAGCTTCGCATCAATATGATAAACAGAATCACCCAAAATCTCAAGACTTATTGTATTATTCCGAAAAATTCCAATTCCTCCACTTCTACCTTGACTATCTATCGCATGCATAGGCATTATGATAGCCCAAATTATTAGCTAAAGCTTCTACACGCGCACCCTTTATTTGTGTTTCAACGATACATAACACGGTAGGGGTAAATTTCTTCGCCAGGTCACGACGTTCTCGGACTGTCGCGGCTTTACCCGCACCGCGACAGTTCCAGCAAAGGGAACTCATTGTGCCCGATGGCACTCCTCGAAGGAGCCCACCGATCCTGCTTTTGTGCCGTTGCCGTTATCCACTCCTTCTGCCTCCTTACTCGTCGTCCCATCTATAGCAGCTGGTTCATCGAACAAAGCTCCTTTGTTAGCCACATTCTTCTTAGGACGCTTCACCTCTTTCCGTGGGGAGACATAGACAGGCGGCAGAGGGGCACCCCAGAGGGGTTGTTTGTTACTACAAGCGCCGTAGAGCTCACGGGTGCCACAACATCATCTCTCCCATCGGCGGACTGGACTGTCCCCGTGGATAGATTGTTTTCAAATGACTGTCTTTTGTTACTTCCAACTGGTGCCCTCAGTGTCATAGTCGGCGTTTCGGCCAACACACAGTGCTCACTCGGCCTTGATTCACCAGAAGACTGTGCAGTACCTGTCCTTTCATCCTGCAGGCCTTGGTCGCTACGGGGTTCCTGCTGGTATGCATTACAACGCCAGCTCTGATTGGGATTGTATTGCTCTCGCCCTCTGCCTCTTCCTCCTGCATTCCTTGGGCCACCTCGGCCCCTCTGAGTACCAAAACCACCTCTTCCCGCTTGTCTGAAGCGAACATTATCAGCCAAAACAAAGTCGCCCCACTCAAACTTTGTTGCATCGTGAACTCCATCGCCGCACTCCTCATGCCAATGCCCACATTCACCGCAGTTAAAGCAAAACACTGGAAGTTTTTCATACTTAACTTGGTATCTAACCCTTTCATCTCCCTTCTTACCAGTAACAAACCTCTTGATTTTTGCATTGATATCTATCTTCACCTTAACCCGGACAAATTCACCAAAATAGCATGCCGGTAGTTTCAGCTGGACTTCCTCAACCTCACCAATGCGTGACGTCATCCCACTGACTGCAGGCTCGATTAGGAAATTGGCAGGCAGCCTATGGATCTGCGCCCATACTGCCAGCTTGTCCAGTTTGACGCTATCAGGATTTCTAAAACCATCATATTCCACCATAATAACCGCATGATCTCTAAAGAGCCACGGACCCTCAACCATGGCTTTGTTCCAGTCCCCTAGACATCCGAATTGAGCTGTGAACAAGTTGTCCTTGATCTTCCTCCAAACCACCGGTTTTGCTGCGTTCCATGCGGCACGCATGTCCCCATACAGAGCATTAGGGTTGAAGGTCTTGGAAGTGTGTACCCTGGCTATAGCAAGCCACTTCGCCGGTGCCTCAAGTCCGGCAATTCCTCCTCCCACACGAAATCATCGTCTTCCTCCTCCTGCAGATTCAGCCTGGCAAGTAGTTCCTCCGTCGTCTCCTTCCCCTGTCGTCCCTGTGAACTTGATTCAGCCGCCATGAGGAAATCGATCTATCCGTCACCGTCAAACCCTAGATTGATCTGCCAGAAGAACCACGCGGACCAAGGCCGGGTAAGGTCGCAGGGGACCCCCCTTGATCAGCCCGAGTACGTCGGGTTCGGTAGAAAATATCTACCGAGGAGAAGAGATAAAACCAGCAGCGGCGCCGGAGTACGTCGAAACCCTAGGCAGTCGCCGTAGCGGAGAAACTTAATGTAAACCCTAAACACCTAATAGTAGTACCACACGTCCAAACATCCACTCCCTTCCGCCGTAATGTCGGCCCACGTAACGCACCAGCCTTCCAGGGCCCAGACACCTAGTAGTAGTACCACACGTACAAACATCCACTCGCTTCCGCCTTAATCCCAGCACCGGCGGCGGCCTCAGCAGGCCACTTCCTCAATGTACAGACGCGGTACTCCCGCCCGACGCCGAGATGCTGAGTCATTCCTCCACCTGCCGCCCTGCCACCACTGGCTATGGGTAATGCTGAGATGCCGAGTCCCTCTGAGGCTCTGTCCTCTGTTGACCGCCATGGCCTCCATCCTCGCTGCAGCTAGCGGCAAAGCCTCCTTATCTCTCGCCCACAAGGTACTCTTTCTCGCGACTCCACTCGCTGGCTAGTCGGTACAGAGTACGTAGCAGGGCAAAATTTTCTTTCAAGTTATTTTTGTATCTTCGGAAGTTATGAAAGCAGAAAGGATCGATTATGCGGATGCACGGCATACCTCTACAAATGACGAAAATGATATGATGCATCTTATAATAACATCTCGACCAAAGTAAGTAGTGCAAAGTGAATATATATGATAGTCCTCATACAACAACTTACTGACATGTAAGGTTGTTTGTATTTTTTTTCAGGAAGAGGTCGGTGGGCCGTGCGAAAACGATGACGATGCCAATGGTGATGAGTGCAATTTTGACACTGCGTACGATGAATACCAGCAAGATTCGCTGGACAAGCATTGGATGGTGATGTCCACGACGTTTAGGTCAGACAAGGAGGCATATGATTTCTATAACGACTATGCGAACAGGCGTGGATTCAGCATTAGGAAGGGCAACTTGAAATATGGTCTCAACACACCTAAGCGCTTGAGGAGGTTTCTTTGTTCGAGGTCTGGAAAACGACAGGCCAAGCTTTGTACCAAGGAAGGTGGGAAGCATAGGCTGAGAGCGGAGACCCGGTGTTATTGTGATGCCCATCTAACTATGAAGCTTGATAGAGAGCGCTCCATTTGGTATGTCAGCAGTTTCAGTGATGATCATAGTCACATTCTTGCTAGACCGGATGAAGTTACATATCTCCGGTCTCATAATCAGATAAAGGAATACCAGAAGCTCGAGATCTTATCAATGGCAGGTAATGGGCTCAGAAAACATATGATTTATGACAACATTGTTAGCAAGTATGGATCATATGCAAGAGCTGGTTTCGGGAGGAGGAAGCTTTATAACATGTGCTATAGGGAAAAATGAAGTTGCTTGCAAAGGGTGATGCAGACACTGCGATTGGGATCATGATGACGAGAAAGGCAAGGGATCCAGACCTTTTCTTTGAGCATACTGTTGACGCACAAGGCAAGCTGAAGAACATGTTCTGGTGTGATTCTCAGTCACGTCGGGATTACCTAGACTTTGGAGATGTAACTATCTTCGACAGCACTTATAAGATGAATAGGTACTGAATGCCATTCATACCTTTTGTTGGTCTAAACAATCATCGTTGCACCACTGTGTTCGGTTGTGCTGTTTGTGTCAGATGAGACAGAGGATACATATGTTTGGGTGTTGCAAACCTTCTTGAGAGCTCACTATCAGAAGAAGCCGAGGTCTGTAATTACTGATGGTGACGCAGCCATGATAAGGGCCATCAGAAAGGTCCTTAGTGACGTCTGGCATAGACTTTGTTCGTGGCACATAGAGAAGAACATGCAGAAACACCTCCAACACAAGTCCCTTAAGGAGTTCAGGTCTCTTATTTACTATGCTACTACACATGATTTGTTTGAGGCGAGATGGGCAGCATTTAAAGCTAAATGGGTGTCGGATAAAACTGAAACATGGTTGCGTAGGATGTACAGGAAGAAAAGGCTTTGGGCTGCGTCATATCTCAATGGTGGGTTCTTCCTTGGTATGCGGAGTAACCAGAGGAGCGAGAGTCTGAACTCTTGCCTTCATATGCATATTGACTCTGGGATGACAATTGTTGATATGGTTGTGCATTATGAGAACTACATTGTTCGGCTCCGTGAAAACGAGTCGTACGACGACTGCATGGCCACACAGACACTCCCGGTAGCAGTACTAGACGACTTCAAATGCATTGAGAAAGCCGTTGTCGTGACTTCACAGCTGTGAACTTTTACCTCTTGCAGAAAGAAATGAAGAAGGCATCGGATCTTGAGATCATAGATAGACTCAGTGGAGCTGTCACTCAGAGATTCATAGTGGCATGGAAAAATAACAGGCAACTGGGATTCAAAGTGGACTATACACCTACTAACTCAGAAGAAACAGTGAAGTGCAGTTGTGATAGCATGAAACGTAAAGGTCTCCCATGCAAGCATGTTCTTTATGTCTTGGCCAGGTTGAACGTGAAGGACATACCTAAGTGCTTAGTGATGTGAAGATTCACCAAGAATGCTAGAGGTGGTCTGCCCGTGAAGCTCACTAGCGATCTCTTTGCATGGGGATGGGCAGGTACTGAGGAGAGAACTAAGTATAGTGAGTTGACTATTTTGTCTGCAGAAGCATCTCATGCGGCATGTCATAAATCATTTCTATTTGACAAACTGAAGGCTGCTCTCGAGGATGTAATAGCAAACAAGGACGTTCAGGAGGAAGAATATGTGAGAAGCATAGGGTTGCACATGACGATGCTTTTGTGCCGGACCGAGATCATGTTTTTGTTGGTGATCCATAGAAAGTCAATACGAAAGGAGCACCGAAAGGGCAGAATAACAAAGGCCGTGGTAAGGAACATGGCGTGACTAAAAAATGGTAGACCTAAAGCTTTCGATGAGAAACCTCCTCCACGCCTATGCAGTTTATGCAGATCAAAAGGTCATTTCAAGAACAACTATCCTGCAAATCCCAAGTATGTGTACACGTTTTTTTAACATAATTTTGTTGTTAAGTTTACTGTTTACGAAAATTTTGACATATATTATGATCTTTATATGCAGGAACATGGCATGATGATGATATAGCACGGACTGTTTGAATAAGTGGAACAACTCCTTGAACAGAGTTCATAATTTATTTGGTTGTAATAAAGTATTGTAATTATAAATTTGTTTCGGCACATGGAAGACTTATAATCGGTGTTTACAAATGTCATATTTGTTGGCACTATGCTCGTGGTTCTTAATATGATATGCCTCAAACACATTTTTACTTTAGAATATATATTTGTTTATGGAAAATTTATTGTTTTAATATGATTTGTGATATATATATATATATATATATATATATATATATATATATATATATATATATATATATATATATATATATATATATATATATATATATATATATATATATATAGTGTTAGGCGATCGGAGGCGTCACGGTTGTTTGATTTTTTTAATATATAACTGCCGCTGGGCCGCGAGTGGCGCCAGCCCGTGTAAAGGGGCATGAGGCACGAGGATGATTCAGGTGCTGCCCACCTGGGGCGAATCCACCTGGGGCGCAGGTGGGTAGGGGCGAACCCACCTGGGGCGACACGCCCTCTGGCGCAGAGGGGCGCAGGTGGGCAGGAGCGAATCCGCCTGGGGCGACGCGCCCTCTGGCGTAGAGGGAGTAGTTGGCAGGGGCGAATCCACCTGGGGCGACGCGCGGCGCGGGTCGGCTCGCGAGGCGATGAACCCCCACGCGGGCCATGTGGTGCCTCCTGTCGCTGTGCACAGTCGAGGGCGGGCGACGATCGCCTCTCAAATGATATTAAACATATAAAGTAAAATTGTAAATTTGAAATGTTTAGAATGTACGTTAAACAAATCGGTCACGCGACATAATCTTGGCATGTGAAAAAAGTTTACAACTGACATAAAAAAATAAAACATCCTCAAATTCTCTCCAATCTCCAAGCATTCAAGGGATTACAAGTGCGAAGTACTCTCATGTGAGCTTTTCATTTCTTTTTCTTATTTGCAATTCGAATAACTTTGTTCTTCACTTCTGTAAGCTTGTTTTCTGGGGACAAAATAATTCCAGCTATCATTCTTCCACGCGCACTATCAATAGTTTCCTGAAAAACAATGAAAATAAATTTAATTTCAACACCTAGATATAGTAGAACATAATTATTTTTAATAAAAAAATGTACCCACTTGACAAAAAGCGCTTATAAATTTTCCTCCGTCCCAGTATTGAAAACAGAGAAGGAGGAACAGCCCACATGAGTTCCTGTGCTCGAAAACCACATGTCAAATTTTCACATAATGGTTCGTAAGACAACACTCAATCAATTAATGTATTTCAAAAGCACATGAAACATGTAACTCGCCCATCTTCTTGTTGAGGCATGTCGTATGGGACTATAGGCCATGCAGAAACATTCGGGAATGACATAATTGCACTATCGTTTGCATCTTGAATATCTCCTGCAAGTTGTTCCCTCTGAAAATAATTTATAACAATGAGTACAATGGTAAACAAATGGTAGGCTTAATTGTACACACATAATTACAAACAGAACTTACAAAATTTTCATCGAGTTTCGTCATAGTTTCAGAAATTTTTTCACCCCTCGATGAATCAAGAAGTTGAAACTCTTTTTTTTTCAGTGTGCATAACACATGTAATCCAATGGTTATTATCCTTATTTAGAGCAAAATAAGCCTGGATGACAATTCAGTTATTGTTACTAAGCTTGTCATTCACATATGGTTGTCATGTAAAAACAATTCTGCATTGTAAACGGTACCTTATTTTTCGCAAAATATTCTGTCATGCATCTGTTGAGAGGTTCATTCGCATGTGCTAAACCTTCCGGACCGTCTGCCGACTTTCCTCGTCTGACTAACTTTGGCCGAGTGTGCAGTAACCAGTAAGACCTATGTGTAGGTACAAGATACATGTCCTTGGTGATGATTGAATCTGAAATGTAAGTCGCATAAACATCAATTACCTGAAATAGATAAGTAAATTCAACATGGATGCACTTTATTAAGCACATAAAAATAAGCATGACAATTAAAGGACATACATCACCGGATAACCATCCATGATTAATTATCTGGCAAGCTCTTGCCGCAGATAGTCCTTCTTCTTTACCGTTGTTGAATATTTCATGGTTCTTATGTTTTGGTGAGTGCGCATACGCTTTCACGTACTGCACAGACTCACGCACCACATCATTGACAGAATGATCAAACTGAGGGCTTGTTTCATTAAATAGTTCTACAACACAAGTCAATGAAGTTTTAGTACAATTTTTTTATATACAATTAAGAAATAAATATTAGTACCGTCTTTAACTTACTCGCTTTTGCGGGACGTTTCGCACGTTTCTTTGGAGTCTTTTTAACATAAGGAGATTTCTGGTACTTTGACATAGTCCGCCTGCGCTTCCCTAGAATCACCTCCTTCTTCTCTTCTAACTCGCTATTGACATCTGACATGCCCTGTGATACTTCTTGCTCATTTGGTCGCCCCTCCCATCTCTTTGCTTCTATTTCATCGGTTTTTAAAGATGATACTTTTCTTTTTCCCGACTGCTCTGGGACTTCTATAGGATCATCCTGGTCACCCTTACAGCTACTCAAGTTACCAGTACTGAGATTGAATGAATCCCCTCCTTCAGAATCATAATTCCCACTGCAATTTTGGCCATTAGGTGTGTGTATGTCATTGTACTGAAATACTTTATTAGGATACTTGTTTTCATACCTGGACTCACTATTATGTCCAAACATGTTTTCTTCCTCTTCTGCCATTGTGCCTGGTTTGTACCGCACACCGGTTTTATTCATTTTCTCTAGCAATCTCTGCAAAATAAAGCACAGTAACATGTTACAACTTTTCATCAATTTCACAAATTTAATATAGTGCATACCATAATTGCCCAATTCTTACCTGCGCGCATAACTCTGGCATACGAACCATATCCTTACGAATTACTTTCAAATCATTCATAACCCGTTCAATAAAAGGCTTGAGGTAAGCAGGGACCTCGTAAACAGTATCCACTTTTCTTTTCTGTCAGGACCCCGATCCTAAGTCACACCGATCTAGCATGTAACACATCATATCACTTTGCGGCCTCACGCACGGTATTCCCACGGGTGTCGCCTTACCATGGCCCGGACCGCTTATGCCTTTTGGCTCACGATATGATAGTGTCGCTAGCATCCATATGACGAAGAACCCGGCCGACATGGCTAGTCGTGAACCCAAAGCGGCGCTAACCTATGGGGACAGGCATACATGAATCACATCGAGCATGTCGGTCATCAACGATATATTCGGGCTGTAGCACTGGGCTAACAGGACTCCGGTATCCCGGCTGTAGCAGCTAGGCAGGACTCGAATAACACCGCGTGACATTTCCCGAAGGGACAGACATAGGAACGGCGTGAAACACATGCCGCCATCAAGTGTCCAAGCAGTAGTGCTGGGCTAGCAGGACTCCGTGAACCGGGCTGTAGCGGACTACTATCGCCGTAGCACGAGACTACATTTCCCCATATGAGAGGCTACCAAGGATAAACAACTAGTTTGTCGGATCCCACACATACCAAGCATTTCAAACATACACACATTATGCTCAATATGCGTAGATACAACATGGCATCACAACATAACTCTACGACCTCAAATATTTATTCATTAGGCTCCGAGGAGCGAGATATTACAAACATGGGTCTCATGACCCAACACTCAGAGCATACAAGTCAAAGCACAAGCGGAAGCTAAAACATGTCCGAGTACAGACAGTTATAAATGGAAAAGGCTGAGAAGCCTGACTATCTACCAGATCCTGCCGAGGGCACAAGATCGTAGCTGAGGTAACAAGCTAAACGTCGAAGTCCACGTGGAACTACTAGCGAGACTGACGTCTCTCTGCAAAAACATAGAATAGGCAAACGTGAGTACAATTGTACTCAGCAAGACTTACATCAGAACTAACTACATATGCATTATTATCAAAAGGGGGTGGTGGAGTTTGACCGCAGCAAGCCAGCTTTGACTCGGTGGCTATCCCGAACTACGATCGCAAGTAACTCTTTTGAGGTGGCGCACACGAGTCCACATATTCACCATATCAATACACCACTATGGACCCGATCCGCCTTCCCACGAGAACGCCATCCATAGCACTCACGCTTATCTTGCGATTTTAGGGTATCCACTTTCACTTGTCTACGAACCGATATAGGCAACCCGTAAGTCCTTTTCATGACACGGCTATTCAATAGATCATATTAAACCCCGCAGGGTGTACTTCTTCACACACGCTCACCACTTACCGCCGTTTACGACATGTACTCGGCAACCTTCAAGCGGAAGCCCAACGTGGGTGTCGGCCACGCCTACCTAAACACTCAAGTCCCTAGTCCAGGTTTATCGCCTATTCGGTTCCATCCGCAGGAGTCCGCCGAGGTTTCCCATACAGCCCCGAACGATGTGTGCAGGGGTCCCGAGACACCAAACAGGCGAATCGGTACACCAACCACGGTGCCTACCGCAACACAACCCACCCCTAAGGTCAGCGTTGCGTCGGCCCCAAAGATGCTACAAACACCGAAACTACTTGCAACTCCCTGACCGAGGACAAGGGTGGTTAAGAAGCCGAGAGGGTCAATTAAGGATCCCAATGCGTGGTAGTAACTGTTTCATGGATCACAAACACAGAACTCAGTTCCTGAGGACGGTTTCAATGAGACAACCCACCATGTACTCCTACATGGCCTCTCACCGCTACCTTTACCAAATCGTGTTCACACACTTAGCTCACACACAGTAGGACATGTTCACACAACCATTCCAATTCATTCCCGATGAATCAGACCTGACTTAACTCTAAGCGATGGCAGGCATGACAACAAGCATGAATGAGTAGGCACAACAGGGCTCAAACAACTCCTACTCATGCTAGTGGGTTTCATCTAATTCTTGTGGAATGACAGTCATGCAGAGGATAAAGGGTTCAGCTACCGCAGCAAGTAACACATGAGTCGTTGTTGTCCTAATGCAGTAAAATAGAGCAGGAGCGAGAGAGTGATTATATCGAATGAACAAGGGGTTTTGCTTGCACGGCACTTCAAGATAATATAGTTCTTCATCGGTGTCATCGAATAATCATCGAACATCGCTCACCGAGAGGGACAAACACCGCAAAATCGAGAAGGAACACAATCAATGCAATGCACATATATGATGCATGATCATGTTAAGGAACTGAATCCACCTAATGCAATATCTAGCCAGGTTAATTGGAGTGGAACTCAAGCAAGAACGAATTCCAACTCCAAATGCTAGTTCATAAATTACCCTAATCATGATTCATCCTATTCAGTGAGGTTAACTTGTTCAAACATGCATGAAAGTTCCATAAACAGATTCTTCATATTTTTCTGATCATTTTTCATATATAAATTATTTCAATCCGAGTTACGGTTGAATTTCTATGATTTATTGAAGTTTAGGGCATTTTCTGGAATTTCCTGAATTAAAATAATTCCAGAAATCATTATTGCGTCAGCATGACATAGGCGTGACGTCAGCAAGTCAACTGGGTCGCTGTCCAGGTCAAATCTGACGCTGGGACCCACTGGTCAGTAGTTAGTTTAACTAACTAATATCGGTTAGTGTTAACCCTGTTTAGTTAGTGGCCGGGCCCACTCGCCGCTGACCACAGGGAAGTCAAACCCCTGGTCAACCGGGGCTAATCCACCGGCGTCGAGTCGCCGGCGAGGCCGAGACGGCGGAGGCCTTCGGGTTTCTTGCCCCGGCGACCAAACGGACGGGGGAGGGGCTCTACGGGTAGCTGGAAGAGCGCCGCATCGGGTGGTGTAGGTAGTTGGGCTCGGGGTCGCCGGAAAATGCGCCGGCGACGAGGTTTGCGGCTGCCATGGTTCGGTTGGCGGCGGTTTCGTAGCTACAGCGTGCAGATCGACTAGCTAACGGCATATGCATGACATACGCGTGCCCACGAATCCGTTGGACATGGTGGTGTGACCAAAAGGTCGCCGGAATAGCGCTGACGACGAGCTCGGGCGAGGCGAAGCTTCGTCATGGTTGGGGATGAGGCTAGCGGCGCAAATGAGAGAGGGAGAAGAGGGTCCGGGCAGAATCTCACAGCGCGTCGCTTGGCGGTGTCGGTGGCTCGGGAGGCACCGGAGCGAGCGGCGCGGCGAGGGGATCTCCGCGGCCGGCAATGAAGATGTTGAGGATGACGATGATGTGGGCGTCCGGTGGTGTGTGTGTCCCGAGGAGGCGAGACGACGGAGGCGGATCTCCTAGACATGCCGGGAGGCTAGGCGGTGGAAGTGGGCCGCGCGACGCAGCGTCGGTGGCGGTGGCTCTGTTCGGTCGCACTGGGAAGAAGCTAGAGAGCGAGGGAGAGAACAGAGAGGAGGGGAGAGGCAGAGGGGCTGCGGGCGTCTCCAGACGCTGGCTCGAGGCGCCTCGGTGGCAAGCAGGAGGGCAGGGAGGAGGCGTGGCGAGCTCGGCGCGTGCGTCGGCGCCAGTGTCCTCCTCCTCGCCATCTTGGCAGAGGTAGGCGACGAGCCAGGCGAGGCGGTTGGTGGGCTGGGCCAACTGGGCCAGCGAGGAGGAGGGGGAGAGAAGGCTGGGCTGTGGGCTGCCCGGTAAGCTGTAAGGTATTCTCTCTCTCTTTTTATTTCCATTTTCTATTTTCTGTAATTATGTTTGGCTTTAATAAAATGCTGTAGCATTTCAAAAATCATGAAACTGGTTAATGTCACTGCTTGGAATATTTCCAACAACAAACATTTCAGTTTATGATTATTTGAGCATTTAAAATATTTTATAGTATTTAAATGCCCAAATGCAAATACCATAAGAATTAATTCAAAAGTCCAAATGTCATGGAAAAATGTGCAACATCTCTGTTATCTGCTTCCAGCATTTTTCCAATAATGGTGAACATTTTGAAGGCGATTTGGTTCATTGAAAATATTTCTTAGTTGAACCTATTTGAATTGTCTTGGTGCTAGGGTTTAGGCAATCCCCATTTCAAATTTCATGGAAATTAAACATGATGCATGGATGCAATGCTACTAGTTACAAGCAAGCTCTAGGGCTGATCTGGGTCTGTGACAGCTCACCCCACTAAACAAGAATCTCGCCGAGATTCAAGACGGAGGTAAGAGGAAAAGGAAGTCACAAACTATCACAATCTTCATGATCCATTTGCCCTTCTCGAAGATGTTGATTTATTCCATCATCTCAGTCTTGACGTCTTCGAGATCTTCACCCGACACGACAACAGAAAGAAGGGGGAAACCTTACATGATTCGATCTTCACGAAGATCAAGTAAACATGATCGACTCACGGACTGAGACGGTGACACATCTCGAGTTGAGACACAAAACACATCGAGAGGGATGGAAGAACAAACGACGGGGTTTGATTGGTGGCAACAATTCCACGCTTAGAAGGATGGTGGATGGTGTCAAGGTGGTGAGGAAATATTTACCATGATCCCGTAACGGGCACCTCGAAAAAGGTGACGCAAAGAACTATTCCCTTAAGTGGCAAAAAGAATTACTTTTGATGCAAAGATCATTGAAACTCTTCATACTAGCCTAAGGCAATTCACAACGATCGTTTGGTGGAGTGCAAAGGAATGGTACACCCGGACTAGAATGGATGATGTGGACTACCTGGTTGAAGACAACGCAATGGATGTTTTTTGCTTATCATCGGAGGTGGAGGGGACCCATGGTAAGTCCACTTTTGAGGATGATCCTAGGCAAGAATTACTAAGAAGGCAGCCCATAGTGAAATGGCACAAGGACGGTGCAAGCTGGGAACGAAATGCAACTGTTGGAATGTTCCAACCATCATATCTGCCTGAGATTCAGATCTGATTGGGAATAGGATACTTCAGACTCAGCCTGTCTGAAAAACAGGGTTGCAACACAAACCGACGAGATGACGTTGCGAGATTCTCGGGATATGAACTACGATAGCAGGCTCCAAAATATGAGCTGCTTCCGCTACAAACCTGTGAACACACTGCCCTAGACAAGCATGGTCACGTAGTAGTCTTATATTAAGCACTACCAAGTTCAGGTGGGGAACCATCATCGAGGATATCGAAGTCCTTGTATAAGCCGCGGTCTTAAGAAGGAACTTCTTCTCCTTGAACAAATCAGTCAGTGGCTTGGTGTGCTAGGAAACACATATGGAGTGGAGGCGGCCAACCTATCAAACCATAGGGCACTTCGCACGTGCATGACTAACTTGGGACGATTCCAGAGGAAACGAAACAAACCTTTCTCAAATTCATGGCGGCAACTTACACCTAAAGCACATGAATTCGGGGAAGTCACTTCTTTCATCCAAGCATAGGCTTCATGAACGGCACACGAAGAAATGCTTACACAAATCTCCAACACTAGGTTGATGTTCAACATGACTCATGGGGGAGACAAAATGCTGCTGATGGGCTCAACAACAACTCATCGGAATTTCCATATCACTGGACTTCCACCATCATGTGAACACGGTGATAGCATTGGTCAGACCAAAAGATGTAATGGGGTATGCTCGAGGGATCAACCACGAGTAAGACAACATCACGAATATCGTTGGTTCTGATTTGACAATGGCCCATACTCAAGTCAAAGGGTTGATAAGACAATAGGCCCAGCAACTGATCACAGGGACCAATCGATGAAGATATCATCTTTCTTCAACACACACTACACAAAAATATCCCTTTGGATCGAGCTAAGTTAGGCAAGCTTTTATCTTCCAACTCTCCAAGTTGTTGTCTAGCTTAACCAACTAGCTCAGGGATACCCAACACAGATTCTTGGAGAATGGGTGGTTCACAAGAAACCGACTTGATCACGGGCTCAACATAACAGTCAGGGAACAACCCGGTAACACTTCCAAGAAGATATTTGGAAAGTCACGACCCACCGTATGTTACTAAGCTCGAGAACAATCTTGCTTTTGAGACAAGACGATATGATCAGATGAGTGAGGACTTGACAAGATCCTAACTCATCAATCGAAGAGTGCACCGAAAATAAGGACTAGGTAGCACGATCAATCTTAGGATGATGATTTGATAACAAACATGCTAAGAATGAGGATATTGTCCATTAACTACCAAACAACGAGGTTGCTAGGAGTATCGATTTCACACATCACAGTTTACTTGTCGGCATTCCGGTTACAACAACACGGGACCGAGGAATGAATGATGATGGTGAGAAGTATCACTACGTCAAAAATTCATGAGAGTTAGTGCAATTCTCATGACACTCTTGACATAAAGATGGTAACACTCCAAGGTAGAACAGAACAAAAGCTGAATTGGCATTTTGATCTGCGGGATACAACTACTTTGACCCAATCCTAGAAATGGATGAGGTATCGAGTTTGTTTCTCCAAGTCATTCGTGATGAATGGCTTGACGGATCACAAAAGTAATAGGCATCGATGAACAAATGCACGCATACCCTTGATTATCAACTGATAGAGGATGGTCGGGATACAACTAAAGAGAGCAACTCAAAGGAACATATAATTTTCTGAGTTGTGGATGCACAGATTAGTATGTCGAACGAAGCTCAACATTTCTTCCGGATAACCCATGCAAAGAAGGTAGGACTGGCAGAGTCACAATATGAATGGAGTACTCCTCAAGAGCACTCTTATTGTGATGTTTTGGTTCAACAAGGAACTTCTGCCATAAGCGGTTCGTAGTATTTGGAAGAAGGAAATACCACAGACTTCGAGGACTATCGCAAAGGTTACTAATATCCTAAAGGAACTAGCAGCACTATCAACAGGAAGTAAATAGGGTGAATCTCGGGTTCAAGAATCCAGGAATAGAATACCTACTACTAAATGGCATCACGGGATGCTTTCAAGAATAATGGCCAGAATCATCACACCGGGGATGCAAAAACATTGCTAAATTGCTAGGTGACTTCCTAAACACCTAGGGTCATAATAATAGTTCCAACATATATGTCGAGGCAACAGGGTACCTCGTCCGACTGGTTGGTGTGCTTAATCTGGCCCAAAAAGGACATCGGAAACGGAAGGAAAGGATTTGCAAATGCATCAGACTATTTAGAGACCTGGGATGACTCGGACAGCATAACGGTTGTAAATGCTCAAAATGATTTGAGACATCCTGCAAAAATGGTGGCATAACCACTCAACAACATCATAACAAGATTCTGAGATCAACAGTTATCATTCAGAAATAGTAGAACTGAATCGGGATTAAAACCAACAATCTTAAAGGTCTATGGATTAGTAACACGTCATCCTCGATAGATAGATGAGAAGCCTAGTTCTTAACCCCAGAGAGGAGAAGAGGATGACTCGGATCGAAGGCCATGAGGTATAAGGAGTAAAAGAGCCTTACGCTCCTTCCACAATCAATCCCTTACATAACTAAAGCATTTCTAGACACAACTTCACCAGTTTGGCTTGGTAAACCTCACAGCAACAGGCTCGATACCAACGCTGTCAGACCCGATCCTAAGTCACACCGATCTAGCATGTAACACATCATATCACTTTGCGCCTCACGCACGGTATTCCCACGGGTGTCGCCTTACCATGGCTCGGGACCGTTTGCGCCTTTTGGCTCACGTATATGATAGTGTCGCTAGCATCCATATGACGAAGAACCCGGACCGACATGGCTAGTCGTTAACCCAAAGCGGCGCTAACCTATGGGGACAGGCATACATGAATCACATCGAGCATGTCGGTCATCAACGATATATTCGGGCTGTAGCACTGGCTAACAGACTCCGTATCCCGGCTGTAGCAGCTAGGCAGGACTCGAATAACACCGCGTGACATTTCCCGAAGGCAGACATAGGAACGGTGAAACACATGCCGCCAGATCAAGTGTCCAAGCAGTAGTGCTGGGCTAGCAGGACTTCGTGAACCGGGCTGTAGCGGACTACTATCGCCGTAAGCACGAGACTACATTTCCCCATATGAGAGGCTGCCAAGGATAAACAACTAGTTTGTCGGATCCCACACATACCAAGCATTTCAAACATACACACATTATGCTCAATATGCATAGATACAACATGGCATCACAACATAACTCTCGACCTCAAATATTTATTCATTAGGCTCCGAGGAGCAAGATATTACAAACATGGGTCTCATGACCCAACACTCGAGCATACAAGTCAAAGCACAAGCGAAGCTAAACATGTCCGAGTACGCATAACTATAAATGGAAAAGGCTGAGAAGCCCGACTATCTACCAGATCTGCCGAGGGCACAAGATCGTAGCTGAGGTAACAAGCTAAACGTCAAGTCCACGTGGAACTACTAGCGAGACCGACGCCTCTCGCAAAAACATAGAATAGGCAAACGTGAGTACAATTGTACTCAGCAAGACTTACATCGTAACTAACTACATATGCATTATTATCAAAAGGGGTGGTGGAGTTTGACCGCAGCAAGCCAGCTTTGACTCGGTGGCTATCCTGAACTACGATCGCAAGTAACTCTTTTGAGGTGGCGCACGAGTCCACATATTCACCATATCAATACACCACTATGGACCCGATCCCGCCTTCCCACGAGAACGCCATCCATAGCACTCACGCTTATCTTGCGCATTTTAGGGTATCCACTTTCACTTGTCTATGAACTGATATAGGCAACCCGAAGTCCTTTTCCGCGGACACGGCTATTCAATAGATCATATTAAACCCTGCAGGGTGTACTTCTTCACACACGCTCACCACTTACCGCCGTTTACCGACATGTACTCGCAACCTTCAAGCGGAAGCCCAACGTGGGTGTCGGCCACGCCTACCTAAACACTCAAGTCCCTAGTCCAGGTTTATCGCCTATTCGGGTTCCATCCGCAGGAGTCCGCCGAGGTTTCCCATACAGCCCGAACGATGTGTGCAGGGTTCCCGAGACACCAAACGGGCGAATCGGTACATCGGGCCACGGTGCCTACCGCAACACAACCCACCCCTAAGGTCAGCGTTGCATGCGGCCCCCAGCATGCTACAAACACCAGAAACTACTTGCAACTCCCGGACCGAGGACAAGGGTGGTTAAGAAGCCGAGAGGGTCAATTAAGGATCCCAATGCGTGGTAGTAACTGTTTCATGGATCACAAACACGTAACTCAGTTCGAGGACGGTTTCAATGAGACAACCCACCATGTACTCCTACATGGCCTCTCACCGCTACCTTTACCAAATCATGTTCACACACTTAGCTCACACACAGAGGACATGTTCACACAACCATTCCAATTCATTCCCGATGAATCGACTGACTTAACTCTAAGCAAGCAGTGCATGACAACAATCATGAATGAGTAGGCACAACAGGGCTCAAACAACTCCTACTCATGCTAGTGGGTTTCATCTAATTACTGTGGAATGACAGGTCATGCAGAGGATAAAGGGTTCAGCTACCGCAGCAAGTAACACATGAGTCGTTGTTGTCCTAATGCAGTAAAATAGAGTAGGAGCGAGAGAGTGGGATTATATCGGAATGAACAAGGGGGGTTTTGCTTGCCTGGCACTTCTGAAGATAATATAGTTCTTCATCGGTGTCATCGAATAATCATCGGAACATCGTCTACCGAGAGGGGACAAACACCGGCAACTGAGAAGGAACACAATCAATGCAATGCACATATATGATGCATGATCATGTTAAGGAACTGAATCCACCTAATGCAATATCTAGCCAGGTTAATTGGAGTGGAACTCAAGCAAGAACGAATTCCAACTCCAAATGCTAGTTCATAAATTACCCTAATCATGATTCATCCTATTCAGTGAGGTTAACTTGTTCAAACATGCATGAAAGTTCCATAAACAGATTCTTCATATTTTTCTGATCATTTTTCATATATAAATTATTTCAATCCGAGTTACGGTTGAATTTCTATGATTTATTGAAGTTTAGGGCATTTTCTGGAATTTCCTGAATTAAAATAATTCCAGAAATCATTATTGCGTCAGCATGACATAGGCGTGACGTCAGCAAGTCAACTGGGTCGCTGTCCAGGTCAAATCTGACGCTGGGACCCACTGGTCAGTAGTTAGTTTAACTAACTAATATCGGTTAGTGTTAACCCTATTTAGTTAGTGGCCGGGCCCACTCGTCAGTGACCCTGGGGGAAGTCAAACCCCTGGTCAACCGGGGCTAATCCACCGGCGTCGAGTCGCCGGCGAGGCCGAGACGGCGGAGGCCTTCGGGTTTCTTGCCCCGGCGACCAAACGGACGGGGGAGGGGCTCTACGGGTAGCTGGAAGAGCGCCGCATCGGGTGGTGTAGGTAGTTGGGCTCGGGGTCGCCGGAAAATGCGCCGGCGACGAGGTTTGCGGCTGCCATGGTTCGGTTGGCGGCGGTTTCGTAGCTACAGCGTGCAGATCGACTAGCTAACGGCATATGCATGACATACGCTGCGCTCACGAATCCGTTGGACATGGTGGTGTGACCAAAAGGTCGCCGGAATAAGCGACGACGAGCTCGGGCGGAGGCGAAGCTTCGGTCATGGTTGGGGATGAGGCTAGCGGGCGCAAATGAGAGAGGGAGAAGAGGGTCCGAGCAGAATCTCACAGCGCGCTGCTTTGGCGGTGTCGGTGGCTCGGGAGGCACCGGAGCGAGCGAAGCGGCGAGGGGATCTCCGGGCGGCCGCAATGAAGATGTTGAGGATGACGATGATGTGGGCGTCCGGTGGTGTGTGTGTCCCGAGGAGGCGAGACGACGGAGGCGGATCTCCTAGACATGCCGGGAGGCTAGGCGGTGGAAGTGGCCGCGAACGCAGGCGTCGGTGGCGGGCGGCTCTGCTCGGTCGCACTTTTCGGGAAGAAGCTAGAGAGCGAGGAGAGAACAGAGAGAGGGAGAGGCAGAGGGGCTGCGGGCGCCTCGAGACGCGTCGGAGGCGCCTCGGTGGCAAGCAGGAGGGCGGGGAGGAGGCGTGGCGAGCTCGGCGCGCCCAGGTCCTCCTCCTCCTCCATTGCAGAGGTAGGCGACGAGCGGCGAGGCGGTTGGTGGGCTGGGCCAACTGGCCAGCGAGGAGGAGCGGGGGGGGGGGGAGAGAAGGCTGGGCTGTGGGCTGCGCAGTAAGCTGTAAGGTATTCTCTCTCTCTTTTTATTTCCATTTTCTATTTTCTGTAATTATGTTTGGCTTTAATAAAAATGCCAGGGCATTTCCAATAATCATGAAACTGGTCAATGTCACTGTTTGGAATATTTCCAACAACAAACATTTCAGTTTATGATTATTTGAGCATTTAAAATATTTTATAGTATTTAAATGCCCAAATGCAAATACCATAAGAATTAATTCAAAAGTCCAAATGTCATGGAAAAATGTGCAACATCTCTGGTTACTGTTTCCAGCATTTTTCCAAAAATGGTGAACATTTTTGAAGGCCATTTGGTTCATTGAAAAATATTTCTTAGTTGAACCTATTTGAATTGTCTTGGTGCTAGGGGTTTAGGCAATCCCCATTTCAAATTTCATGAAAATTAAACATGATGCATGGATGCAATGCTACTAGTTACAAGCAAGCTCTAGGGCTGATCTGGGGCTGTGACATTTTCCCCATAACGGATGACTTTCTGCTACTAGGTTTCTTACTGCTTTCAGCATGTTGATCTGCAAGTTTTTTCATTCTATACTCGTTCGTAATGCAGTCATCTATCTGCAAAGTCAGTATGTAATGCAATAGTAAGTACATGACAATTTAATTGGATGATGAACATCTAGTTAAATATACATTACAATATTACCAATCCATGACCACGACCATTGTCCAGGTCGTACTTGTCTCGTTTCTCCGCTCTTGATTCTGTCCAGTTTTTCATTAGGGGACTTTGCAACGTCAACGGGTCATATTTTGGGCCGGTGGTTGGCTGCACCTTTTCCCAATATAAGTACTACAAAACAAATAACAAGATAAATTACTTAGGCATATCCTGAAGGAATATTAAATAGCATTAATTAATAACATACCTGGATTAGGGCTAGGTTGCCACATGGCCAATGCCTCACCCGGCCGTCCTGCTTAAGTTTACCGATCTCTGTCAAACAAGTTCGCAAAGTGAACGAGTTCAAGTTCAACGTGCTGATCCGCTTCACATCATGCACCAACGCATAGTACTCCTTTGGTATGGAAATAGCTGACATCGGTGCAATAATAGTCCCCAACAAAACAAGGACAGCCATCCGAAGAAACTCATTGTCCGCGGATTTATTCCTCACAATTTTGTGGATCAAGTCATCTATCATTATCTGACCGTTTTTTTAAAACATACTGAATAGGAATTTTCTTCATTAACGTTTTTCCTTCCATCGCAAGAATTCCAAAAACATCCTCACCTTCATTCTTCAACCCAAATATTGAAAACACGTCGTCCGGTCTAAGTGAAATAAAACCTTTACTACCATCTTCTTCTTGTATCATGAATTTTTTGTTGTTTATGTTATAACCTAGAATCATGAAAAGCAGCAAAAAAAAACTCTCATTTGAACTGATGGAATGATCAACGTCTCTTGCAAGTTTGTCTCGTAGAACCTAAATCGCTGAGCGGTTGTAAATTTTTCAACAAGACTTATCCACTTCTCTATGGAACATGGAATCACACCATCGATGTCCATAGTGCATGTTAAATTTTTTGGTGTTAATATATATACCTGTGCAATCCACGTGAAGGGACGGTGAAAATATCACCTTTGATCCGGGCGAGCAGGGCCGATCAGCGGCTGTGGTAGGTGACAGGGGGGTCGCGGTATGTCGGCGAGATGCGCTGACAGCGGCTACGGGCGGCCACACAAGATCCGGGCGACGCGTGGCGATGACGGCAGCGGGAGGGGCGTGCTTCATCCCAGGGCGCTCAACGGCGGTGCACGGCGACGGGTGCACGTGGGGCGAGAGTGGGTAGGGCGACGAAGGGGTGCGAGCGGCATACGGGGCAGAGTGGGGTAGGGTTTCGCCGTGCGTGGCGGCATGCGACGATGTAATGTGGAAAAAAATTAAACTTTAATCGCCAACTGGACCCTGGCCCGATAACGCCCACCCAGCGCACAGCGACCACCGCCCCAACCTGATAATCGTTTAGTCCCACATTGCTTTTGGTCTTGCTAATTTACCTGTTTATATACATTCCTCTACGTACAATGTTGAATCGTTTAGCGTGGCGGTCTTACCTGAGCAGGCTATTGGAAATTATGCTCTCGCACAGAATAATTTCCACCATTCTTCTTAGGTAAATCCGTCCACACTAAGTGATTTTTTATATTTATGTTTTTTTTCATAATTTCATGAAATGGCACCAAATTTTGATCGAATGGAGCACATATGGAGACAGAGCTTCTCTGTTCTCTCGCAGAAGCTGTAGATGCGAACACTAGAAGCTGTCACGATGAGAGCGAGGTGAGGGAGTAGGACGGAAGGGAGAGTGAGCTCCGCTGAAGGTAGTGGAGGAGTTGGATGGAGAGCGCGACTGAATTCTCCTATAGGCAGAGCCGATTAGTATTTAACATGTATTTCGTTCTTGTTGCTGTCAGATGGACCCTGAATCTTCTCCAGCGTTGAACTCTTGGAGTGTACCCCAAGATGAGTTGTTGGATGATCTGAAATACCTGTTGGAAGAAGAAGAAGGTACATGCTCGTCTTTTTACTGCCGTCTGAACTTTGTTACAGAAGAAGGTACATGCTATGCATGGTTTCAGACTTCGGAACCCATGGAGGCCAACGTGCAGCTGCACTCCATCCTCTTACTTACATGAGTGAGATGTTCTCTTTCGAACACCAAATTTGTTTCACAAGCTATGGTGTGACACACTAGCACGCATGCAAAATTTCGGTGCGTTCCGACACTCGGTGCATTTACTATGATTTTCTCCGTGAAAATATGGAAAAACGGTCTCCCGACATGACGCAACGTGCGTTCGTACTCCGTTTCCGTTGATTTCTGGCGTGGGGGCCGGTGGGGGTCACCCACACGCGCATGCAAAAGTTGGGTGAGGTACGTTCATGTGCACATGTACTTGCAGTGCAAACCCGAGGTATCGGTTAGGGAGGAAGGGGCACCCGCGAGGTGTTCTCTTTCGCACAGTCATGAAAGGGCACCAATTTTTTTTCACATCCTATGGTGTGAGACACTAGCATACATGCAAAATTTCGGTGCGTTCCGACACTCAGTGCATTTACTATGATTTTCTCCGTGAAAATACGGAAAAACGGTCTGCCGACGTGACGCAACGTGCGTTCGTACTCCGTTTCCGTTGATTTCTGGCGTGGGGGCCGGTGGGGGTCACCCACACGCGCATGCAAAAGTTGGGTGAGGTAAGTCCATATGCACATGTACTTGCAGTGCAAACCCGAGGTATCGGTTAGGGAGGAAGGGGCACCTGCGAGGTGTTCTCTTTCGCACAGTCATGAAAAGGCACCAAACTTTTTTCACATGCTATGGTGTGAGACACTAGCACGCATGCAAAATTTCGGTGCGTTCCGACACTCGGTGTTTTACTATGATTTTATCCGTGAAAATACGGAAAAACGGTCTCCCGACGTGACGCAACGTGCGTTCGTACTTTGTTTCCGTTGATTTTTGGCGTGGGGCCCAGTGGGGGTCACCCACACGCGCATGCAAAAGTTGGGTGAGGTACATCCATATGCACATGTACTTGCAGTGCAAACCCGATGTATCGGTTAGGGAGGAAGGGGCACCCGCGAGGTGTTCTCTTTCGCACAATCATGAAATGGCACCAATTATTTTCACATGCTATGGTGTGAGATACTAGCATGCATGCAAATTTTCGGTGAGTTTCGACACTCGGTGCATTTACTATGATTTTCTCCGTGAAAATACGGAAAACGGTCTCCGACGTGGCGCAACATGCGCTCGATACGCTTCCGCTGATTTCTGGCGTGGGGACGGTGGGGTCACCCACACGCGCATGCAAAAGTTGGGTGAGGTACGTCCATGTGCACATGTACTTGCAGTGCAAACCCGAGGTATCAGTTAGGGACGAAGGGGCACCCGCGAGGTGTTCTTTTTCGCACAGTCATGAAACGGCACCAAATTTTTTTCACATGCTATGGTGTGAGACACTAGCACGCATGCAAAATTTCGGTGCGTTCCGACACTCAGTGCATTTACTATGATTTTCTCCATGAAAATATGGAAAAACGGTCTCCCAACGTGACGCAACGTGCGTTCGTACTCCGTTTCTGTTGATTTCTGGCGTGGGGGCCGGTGGGGGTCACCCACATGCGCATGCAAAAGTTGGGTGAGGTATGTCCATGTGCACATGTACTTGCAGTGCAAACCCGAGGTATCGGTTAGGTAGGAAGGGGCACCCGCAAGGTGTTCTCTTTCGCACATTCATGAAAAGGCACCAAATTTTTTTCACATGCTATGGTGCGAGACACTAGCACGCATGCAAAATTACGGTGTGTTCCGACACTCGGTGCTTTACTATGATTTTATCCGTGAAAATACGGAAAAACGGTCTCCCGACGTGATGCAACGTGCGTTCGTACTTTGTTTCCATTGATTTCTGGCGTGGGGCCCGGTGGGGTTCACCCACACACGCATGCAAAAGTTGGGTGAGGTACATCCATGTGCACATGTACTAGCTGTCCAGACCCGATGTATCGGTTAGCGAGGAAGGGGCACCCGCGAGGTGTTCTCTTTCCCACAGTCATGAAACGGAACCAATTTTTTTTCACATGCAATGGTTTGAGACACTAGCACGCATGCAAAATTTCGGTGCGTTCCGATACTCGGTGCATTTTACTATGATTTTCTCCGTGAAAATACGGAAAAACGGTCTCCCGACGTGACGCAACGTGCGTTCGTACTCCATTTCCGTTGATTTCTGGCGTGGGGGCCGGTGGGGGTCACCCACACGCGCATGCAAAAGTTGGATGAGGTACGTTCATGTGCACATGTACTTGTAGTGCAAACCCGAGGTATTATTTAGGGACGAAGGGGCACCCGCGAGGTGTTCTCTTTCGCATAGTCATGAAACGGCACTAAATTTTTTTCACATGCTATGGTGTGAGACACTAGCACACATGAAAAATTTCGGTGCGTTCCGATAATCGGTGCATTTACTATGATTTTATCCGTGAAAATACGGAAAAACGGTCTCCTGACGTGACGCAACGTGCGTTCGTACTCCGTTTCTGTTGATTTCTGGCGTGGGGGCCCGTGGGTGTCACCCACACGCGCATGCAGAAGTTGGGTGAGGTACGTCCATGTGCACATGTACTTGCAGTGCAAATCCGTGGTATCGGTTAGGGTGGAAGGGGCACCCGCGAGGTGTTCTCTTTCGCACAGTCATGAAAAGGCACCAAATTTTTTTCACATGCTATGGTGGGAGACACTAGCACGCATGCAAAATTTCGGTGCGTTCCGACACTCGGTGCATTTACTATGATTTTTTCTCGTGAAAATACGGAAAAACGGTCTCCCGACGTGACGCAACATGCGTTCGTACTCCGTTGCCGTCGATTTCTGCCATGGGGCCCAGTGGGGATCACCAACACGCGCATGCAAAAGTTGGGTGAGGTACGTCCATGTGCACATGTACTTGCGGTGCAAACCCGAGGTATCGGTTAGGGAGGAAGGGGCACCCGCGAGGTATTCTCTTTCGCGCAGTCATGAAATGGCACCAATTTTTTTTCACATGCTATGGTGTGACACAATAGCACGCATGCAAAATTTCGGTGCGTTCCGACACTCGGTGCATTTACTATGATTTTCTCCGTGAAAATCCGTAAAAACGGTCTCCCGACATGACGCAGCGTGCGTTCATACTTCATTTCCGTTGATTTCTGGCGTGGGGGCCGGTAGGGGCCACCCACACGCGCATGCAAAAGTTGGGTGAGGTACGTCCATGTGCACATGTACTTGTAGTGCAAAGCCAAGGTATCAGTTAGGGAGGAAGGGGCACTCGTGAGGTGTTCTCTTTCGTACAGTCATGAAATGACACTAATTGTTTTTCACATGCTATGGTGTGACACACTAGCACGCATGCAAAATTTCGGTGCGTTCCGACACTCGGTGGATTTATTATGATTTTCTCCGTGAGAATACGGAAAAACGGTCTCTTGACGTGACGCAACATGCGTTCGTACTCTGTTTCCGTTGATTTCTGGCGTGGGGGCGGTGGGGGTTACACACATGCGCATGCAAAAGTTGGGTGAGGTGCATCCATGTGCACATGTACTTGCAGTGTAAACCCGAGGTATCGGTTAGGGAGGAAGGGGCACCCGCGAGGTGTCCTCTTTCGCACCGTCATGAAACGACACCATTTCACATGCTATGGTGTGAGACACTAGCACGCATGCAAAATTTCGGTGCGTTCCGACACTCGGTGCATTTACTATGATTTTCTCCGTGAAAATACGGAAAAACGGTCTTCCGACGTGACGCAACGTGCATTTGTACTCCGTTTCCATTGATTTCTGGAGTGAGGCCCGGTGGGGGTCACCCACACGCTCATGCAAAAGTTGGGTGAGGTACGTCCATGTGCACATGTATTTGCAGTGCAAACCCGAGGTATCAGTTAGGGAGGAAGGGGCGCCCGCGAGGTGTTCTCTTTCACACAGTCCTGAAACGGCACCAAATGTTTTTCACATGCTATGGTGTGACACAATAGCACGCATGCAAAATTTCGGTGCTTTCCGACACTCGGTGCATTTACTATGATTTTCTCTGTGAAAATATGGAATAACGGTCTCGCGACGTGACGCAACGTGCGTTCGTACTTCGTTTCCATTGATTTCTGGCGTGGGGGCCGGTAGGGGTCACCCACACACGCATGCAAAAGTTGGGTGAGGTACGTCCATGCGCACTGATACATCTCCAACGTGTCTATATTTTTTTATTGCTCCATGCTACTTTATCTACTGTTTTGGACTATATTGGGGTTTATTTTCCACTTTTATATTATTTTTGGGACTAATCTATTAACCGGAGGCCCAGCCCAGATTTTTTGTTTTATGCCTATTTCAGTGTTTCGAGGAAAAGGAATATCAGACGGAGTCAAAACGGAACGAAATCAACTGGAGAAGTTATTTTTGGAAGGAAACTCACCTAATGGACTTGGATCCCACGTTAGAAGATACGGGAGGTGCTCACGAGGGTGGGGGGCGCGCCCACCCCCTAGGGCGCGCCCCCTGCCTCGTGGGGCCCCCGAAGCTCCACTGATGTACCACTTGCACCCATATATACCTACGTATCGTAAAACTTCCAGAACGGAGATTAGATCGGGAGTTCCGCCGCCGCAAGCCTCTGTAGCCACGAAAAACCAATCAGGACCCTATTCCGGCACACTGCCGCAGGGGGGAACCCTCACCTGTGGCCATCTTCATCATCCCGGCGCTCTCCATGATGAGGAGGGAGTAGTTCACCCTCGGGGCTGAGGGTATGTACCAGTAGCTATGTGTTTGATCTCTCTCTCTCTCTCTCTCTCTCGTGTTCTTGATTTGGTACGATCTTGATGTATCGCGAGCTTTGCTATTATAGTTGGATCTTATGTTTCTTCTCCCCTCTACTTTATTGTGATGAATTGAGTTTCCCCGTTGAAGTTATCTTATCGGATTGAGTCTTTTATGAGAACACTTGATGTATGTCTTGCCGTGCTTATCTGTGGTGACAATGGGATATCATGTGCCTCTTGATGTATGTTTTGGTGACCAACTTGCGGGTTCCGCCCATGAACCTATGCATAGGGGTTGGTACACGTTCTTGACTCTCCGGTAGAAACTTTGGGGCACTCTTTGAAGTACTTTTATGTTGGTTGGATGAATCTGAGATTGTGTGATGCATATCGTGTAATCATGCCCACGGATACTTGAGGTGACAACAGAGTATCTAGGTGACATTAGGGTTTTGATGGATTTGTGTCTTAAGGTGTTATTCTAGTACAAACTCTAGGGCTGTTTGTGACACTTATATGAATAGCCCAACGGATTGATTGGAAAGAATAACTTTGAGGTGGTTTCGTACCCTACCATAATCTCTACGTTTGTTCTCCGCTATTAGTGGCTTTGGAGTGACTCTTTGTTGCATGTTGAGGGATAGTTATATGATCCAATTATGTTATTATTGTTGAGAGAACTTGTACTAGTGAAAGTATGAACCCTAGGCCTTGTTTCCTATCATTGCAATACCGTTTACGCTCACTTTTACCACCTGTTACCTTGCTGTTTTTATATTTTCAGATTACAAATACCTTTATCTACCATCCATATTGCACTTGTATCACCATCTCTTCATTAACTAGTGCACCTATACAATTTACCATTGTATTGGGCGTGTTGGGGACACAAGAGACTCTTTATTATTTGGTTGCAGGGTTGTTTGAGAGAGACCATCTTCATCCTACGCCTCCCACGGATTGATGAACCTTAGGTCATCCACTTGAGGGAAATTTGCTACTATCCTACAAACCTCTGCACTTGGAGGCCCAACAACGTCTACAAAAAGAAGGTTGCGTGGTAGACATCAAGCTCTTTTCTGGCGCCGTTGCCAGGGAGGCTAGGTAAGTGAAGGTATATCTTTAGATCTTGCAATCGAATCTTTTTGTTTCTTGTTTTAGCACTAGTCTAGTTTATAAAAGAAAACTACAAAAAAATGGAATTGAGTTTGTCTCATACGATTCATCTTTTTAATATTTTTCGTGAGTATGATTGAAAGGAAAATTGTGCCAAAGTGTTAGAAGAAGAATGCATTAAATTGTTTGGCACTAAATCTTTGAATAATGAGCATGATTGCAATGTTGTTAGTATGAACTCCTTGAATATCCATGATGCTAATGATGATTGCACTAGTTATGATGAAAATGCCTCCTATAAACATGTCAATTTTTGTGGAGTAAATTGGGTTTGCAAGTACACACCAAATAGGGAAGATAGATATTGCAAGAGGCATAAGTACTTAGAAACCAAATTGTTGCAAGAAGAGCTAGATCAATGTGCTGAAAGATTCAATATTTTTCATGCCCCTTGTGAACTTTGCAATGAACATGGTCATTTAAAGCTCCAATGCTATTTGTTTCATGATCAAGTCGTGTCTAAATATTGTGATAATTTGATTACCCTTGAGCATCATAAAGAGCTTAGCCTTCTTTTAGGGTATGAAGAAATGAAACGTATAACTGAGGGTATTCCAAAATTTAATCTTGATAGATTTCTTTATTTTGATCTAGAGAAGATTTATATGTATTGTGCGGTTGTAGCGACCCGACCTCAGATGGTCAAGTCTTTGTGCTTCTGTGTCATCCCTGGATCGGTAATGCTGACACACACATTACTCGAAGGATTTATAAACAGAGTAGCAATCACACACTTATTACATCGAGTGTATCAAAAGAGAACTTATTACAATAATATGGCTTAAGGCCATCTAATGCGAAAACAGCGGAAGGCTCGGAAGGTAAAGTGAGTCCATCAACTCCAACGGCATAACTGAGCTGCACGGCAACGACCTACAAATCCTTACTCCTCGTCTGAAAAGTCTGCAACATAATACGTTGCAGCCCGAGAATGGGTCAGCACATGGAATATGCTGGCAATGTAACACATAGAGAGTAATGAAAGAATGAGCTATACTACATGCATATATGGCTGGTGGAAAGCTCTCTGGTTACTGCTTTTGAAAAGCCAATTTTTTCCTACATCAAAGGAATAAATTTTACTTTAACTATCATGGTGGTTGAAACATCATTGAGAAGGTACCCCCAACTCAGATGATCCCAATTAAGGTAATTAACATCCCAGCAGTATTAATTTAGAGTGATGAGATACATGTGAATACTCAAGTACTAGATACTCGAAATTGTCCATGACCGGGACACGGCTAACCATGATTAGATTGTACACTCTGCAGAGGTTTATGCACTTTTCCCCACAAGACTCGATCGCCTCCGCTGGTTTCTCGCACTTCGTGGTGTTTGAGAGACGGATGACCGAGACACAGTCTTTCAGAAACATTAACTCTCTACTCCGGATAGATCATACCAAACCTATAAACCCACTACCTGCTGACCTACCTCTTCGAGAGCTTCACGTAACTTACTCAACTATGCTAGAGCCCATAATAGCTTGTGGCTGCACACGGAAGTTTTCTAGCATGAATAATCTCAGTTCCCTTTGAGCCTGGGTGGCGGTCCATAGGAAGATCACACGGGTACCCCGGGATTTCCAAAAAAACAGACAACACTGGGTTCCCAGTGCCTCAATCCACCCGATGTGTATTTAAGTTGCCACCTTAAAGTAAACCATTAATTAACAATCTCACATCTGTCGTGAATATCTCTCAAACCCAATCCACGCTCACGAGCATAGCATGGCAATATAAGCATAACGTTGAAGTAACTCCCAAGGGTTTGAAAGTAATAGGCAATAGGTTCCTACCTCATCATCTACTTCCCAACCCACAAATTAATGACATCCTAATCATGCAGTGTTTGAGGGTTGAAACTAATGCATAAAAACTGGGTAGGAAAAGATATGATCAAGTGTTACTTGCCTTGCTGACGATCCGTGAATCCTAGAGACTCGTAGTAACACGCTTCGCACTCCGGGAATTCTATCGCAAGCAAACAATACATACATAAGCATACAACAAAGATGCACAAATAAAACTTCAACTGAAAGAGGTTGACCGGAGAGTTCAACTTAAGAACTCCGGTTTGCAAAAAGAATCAAACCAAACGAAACAACGAAACTCAAACGGCGAGAGAAATAGGGTCCGTTTATTAATCTGAACTAGAGTCAAATTTTACAATGACAAAAACTGGTTTGAGTTGATTATTCGGAAAGAGGGTTTCGATCTGAAACTCCAGCGCTTGAATCGCTCGATTCCGATAAACGAGCGAAAAGATAAACTGGTTTGAAAATTGATCTCAAATCGCGATCGAATAACCGCGAATAAATCGAATAAAAGAAAAAGCGACGAACTGTTAAACGAACGAACGTTCGTTAACAGAACTTAAACAGTGAACGCGTTTGTTAAAACGAACGGACGAACGGACGAAAATAAACCGATATAAAAAAATGATCTAGGGTTTTTTTAAAAAAAAACCGAAGAGTTTTCTTTAAAAAAAACTGGCGGCGGGGTTTGGTACCTCCGGCGAGGCGCGTCCGGTGAGCGGGCGTTCGCGGGTCCGGGGTGGGGCGGGTCGACGGGGCGGCGGCGGCTCGGCGGAAGGCGGCGGCGACGACGCTGGAGGGGCGGCGGCGGCGCTGGGGCTCGGCGGCTCGGGCTCGGCGGCTCGGGCGGCTCGGGCTCCGGCGGTGGGCGGGTGGTGGCGGGTGGTGGTGGCGGAGGCGGGCGGCGGTATTTAAAGGGGGGGGGCGGGCGGCCGACTTGGGAAGGGGCGCCTGGGTGGAGTCCGCTCGGACTCCCCTCGGCGTCCGTGCCTCACTGCGGCGCGCTGGAGGAGGAGGCGGCGGCGCTGGGCGGCTGGCTCACTGGGCCTTTGGCCCGATCGAGGTAGCGGTCCGCTTCGTTTTTTAACATTCACGAAAGAAAATTCCTAAAAATAAATGAAAATCTAAAATTCCAAAATAAGTTTTCTCCGCCTAAATAAAATATTTAGAACTGGATGAACTTTTCTTGGCCCATAAAATGCATTTTTTTAAAGTGTGCAATTTTTTCTAGGACAAATAAAATTCCAAATAAGTAAAAATAAAATCCCAAAAATTATTTTAACATTTTTCCTCCGTATTTCAATTATTTTGGAGAAGTCATATTATCTCCCTCATTTATTTTAAACTTGAAATATTTTTTTCCGGAGAGAAAAATAATTAAAATCTAATATCCTCGACTTTCATTTGATAAAATTCAAATGTGAAAATCGAAAATCCCCAACTCTCTCGAGGGTCCTTGAGTTGCTTAGGATTTTCGAGGATAGCAAATGAATATGCAATAAAATATGATATGCATGGATGACCTATGTATAACATGCCAAATTGAAAATTTGGGATGTTACAAACCTACCCCTTAAGATGAATCTCGCCCTCGAGATTCGGGTTGGCTAGAAAATAGGTGCGGATGGTCCTTGCGAATATCATCTTCTCGCTCCCAGGTGGCTTCCTCCTCGGTATGGTGACTCCAATCGAACTTTGCAAAACTTGATCACCTTGTTGCAGTGACTCGCTATCAAACTCCAAAATCTTTACTTGGCTTCTCCTCATAAGTTAGATTATCATTCAGCTTGAATCGCCTCCAAAGGTACTTTGATCGCTCAACGGTATGTCGGCCATCTCAGCTTGGCACTTCTTCGCCATGATACGTGAAACACATCATGAACTCCTGACAGTCCTTCAGGTAACTCCAGCTTGTAGGCAACTTCTCCCATTCGTTCCAAAACACGATACGGTCCTACAAATCTTGGGGCTAACTTCCCTTTTACTCCAAAACGTTTCACTCCCCTCGGGGTGATACTCATGAGATATACTCATCTCCGATTTCATAGATTACTTCCTTGCGTTTTGAATCTGCGTAACTCTTCTGCCTAGACCGAGCAATCTTTAGCCTGTCTCTGATCAGTTTAACCTTCTCCTCTGAGTCTTTGATCAAGTCTGGTCCAAACAACCGACGGTCTCCAACCTCGCCCCACATCAATGGTGTTCTACATCTGCGTCCATACTGAGCTTGAACGGTGCCATCTTCAAACCGGCTCGGTAGCTGTTGTTGTATGAGAATTCTGCGTCTGCAAATTGTCATCCCAACTAGATCCATAATCTAGCGCACAGGCTCTCAACATATCCTCCAAAATCTGATTGACTCTCTCTGTCTGTCCATCCGTCTGTGGGTGGAATGCGGTACTAAACTCCAATCTGGTACCCATAGTCTGGCGTAGCTGATGCCAAAACTTTGAAGTAAACTGTGTTCCTCTATCTGATACGATGCTCCTCGGAACTCCATGCAAACATACAATCTTGGTCATATATATCTTGGCCAATTTGGCACTTGTATAAGTTGTTTTCACTGGGATGAAGTGAGCTACTTTGGTCAACCGATCCACTACTACCCATATTGAATCATATCCTGCTTTGGTTCGGGGTAATCCGTGATAAAATCCATGCCAAGTTTGTCCCACTTCCATTCGGTATTGGCATAGGCTGCAATAGTCCTGCTGGCTTTTGATGCTCGGCCTTCACTCTCGCATACATCACAAACGGCTACATACTCGGCAATATCCTTTTCATACCACCACCGTAAACATTCCTTCAAGTCCAAATACATCTTGGTGTTTCCGGGGTGAACCGAGTATGGTGAGTCATGAGCCTCTTCAAGTATTAACTTCTTGATCTCCAAATTATTGGGCACATAAATCCGATCCTCAAACCACAAGGTATCGTGCTCATCCTCGCGAAAACCTTTAGCTTTTCCTTTGCCCATCTTTTCCTTTATCTCAGCAATCTCTTTATCCTCCTTTTGAGCGTCTCGAATCTTGTCTAACAAGGTCGACTGAACCTCCATTGTTGCAAGAAATCCTCTTGGAACAATCTCCAACTGAAGTTCCATAATATCCTCTGCTAACTCCTTTGGTAGTCCTCTACCCTTAAGGATATTGGCGTAACTCTTCCGACTCAAAGCGTCTGCTACAACGTTAGCTTTTCCTGGATGATAGTGTAGCTTCATGTCGTAATCCTTTATAAGCTCCAGCCATCTCCTCTGTCTGAGGTTTAACTCCTTCTGTGTGAAAATGTACTTCAAACTCTTATGATCCGTGTACACATCACAACGGTTTCCCATGAGATAATGTCTCCGTGTCTTCAACGCATGTACCACAAATGCTAACTCCAAATCATGCGTGGCATAGTTCAACTCATGAGGCTTCAGCTTGTCGTGAGGCATACGAAACAACTTTTCCGTCCTGCATAAGAACACATCCAAGTCCCAAGCGAGAGGCATCACAATACACTTGAAACTCCTTATGTATATCCGCAAGGTCAAGACTGGGCTGTAGTCAACCGCTTTCTTCAACTCTTGCAAGCTTGTCTCACAATCCTCTGTCCATTTGAACTTTGTATCCTTCTTTAACAACTCGTCATTGGTTTAGCAATCTTGGAAAAATTCTCAATAAATCTCCTATAATATCCTGCCACCCAAGGAAATCTGCGAATCTCGCCGATCGGCGGGTGCCAACCATTCAAAGAATGACTGAATTTTACCGATCTACCGCTATACCCTCTCCTGATATAACATGCCCAAGAAATCCAACTTCCTTCAACCAAAACTCACACTTGCTGAATTTGGCATATAACTGGTGTTCCCTGAGTTTCTCGAGAACCAAACGTAGGTGTTCTGCGTGCTCCTCTTCGTTTATTCGAGTAAACCATAATATCATCGATAAACACCACAACAAACTTGTCTAAATATTCCATGAACACTTTGTTCATCATACTCATAAAATAGGCAGGGGCGTTAGTCAGTCCAAACGACATGACCGTATACTCATATAATCCATATCGAGTGGTGAACGTTGTCTTTGGTATATCCTTTTCTCGTATCTTCAACTGATGGTATCCTGATCGTAGATCGATATTAGAAAACACCTTAGCTCCTTGCAACTGATCAAACAGATCATTAATCATCGGTAAGGGATACTTGTTCTTTATCGTTACTTCATTCAAAGCTCGGTAATCAACAACCATCCTCAGGGTTTTATCCTTCTTCTCCACCAAAAGTACTGGTGCTCCCCAAGGCGATGAACTTCTTCAATGTAACCTTTCTCCAATAACTCCTTGATCTGCTTCTTAATTTCTTCCGGATCATTTGCGGGCATCCGATAGGGTCTCTTTGATATTGGCCCTGCACTGGTATTAGTTCTATCGAAACTCGATGTCTCGATCCGTGGCATGCTCGGTAACTCTTCCGAAAAACATCCGGATAATCCTTCACTCTGTGTACTTCCTCTTGCACAACTCCCGTGAGGGTATTCACTTGGCTCCTCCTAGGCACATGCCTAGATACATACTTAATCCTTTTTCCTCCGGGGTGGTAAGGTAAATTGACTTGCTTGCACAGTCGATACTTCCTCCAAACTTCGACATCCAATCCATACCTAATATCACATCCAATCCTTGCAACTCCAAGATAATTAGGTCAGACGGAAAAACATGTGTGCCAATGATTAGGGGTATCTGGGTGCACCATCTGCTAGCCATATACTCGCTCCAAAGTAGCTCACTAAAAGAGGGGTCCTAAGGGTCCAGGTTGGTAACTTAAACTTATCCACAAATCCCTTGATATGTATGAATGCGATGCACCAAGATCGAAAAGAACAATAGCGGTAAATGACTGAACCAAAACTTACCTATTACCGCATCCGCCGCTCTTCAACTTCCTCCACGTTAACGTGGTTCACTTGTCCTTTGTTGAATGGATTGGGCTTCTTCCCAGCGCTCCCATTTCCGTTTCCATTCTTTCCTACAGGGCAGTCATTGGCATAGTGCCATGTTTTCCCGCACTTAAAGCAAATAACTTGGCTTAAGTCCCTTTTGGCGGGTGTAGCTGGGTTAGAGCGGTTTTGATTGTTGTTGGCTCCATTCCCATTCCCATTCTTCGCACCATTATGCGATCCTCCTCCAGTATGGTTATGTCCTCCATGGTTATGAACTAGTCCTCCCGAGTTCGGGGTTAAGCGAGGTTTCTGGTGAGCTCCTGAGTTATACTTCCCTTGTCCATACTTCCTCTTACGATTCTCAATTTGCTGCTGCTTTCCTTCAATCATTAGGGCCTTATCTACCAACTCCTGGTAGTTGTTGAAAGTTGCCACCATCAGCTGCATACTCATCTCATCATTCAGACCTTCCATAAACTTCTCTTGCTTCGCGGCATCCGTGGCCACATCATCAGGGGCATAGCGTGATAACTTGCTAAACTCATCCACGTACTGAGCCACAATACGGTTCCCCTGGCGTAAGTTGCGAAACTCACGCTTTTTATCTGCATGGCTCCAGCTTGAAACATGGGCCGTCGGAAAGCTTGTTGAACTGGTCCCAAGTGACATTGGCTATCGGAAAAGTAGCTGTAATTCTCCCACCATGCGGCTGCTGGTCCATCCAATTGATGTGCGGCAAAGCGCACTCTTTCAACATCCGTGCATCCTGCGGTGGTTAACTCCTTCCAATTCGGCGTAACCAGTCATCGCAACTATTGGCTCGGTGCTACCGAAAACACCGCGGTTGTAACCTTAGAAAATGGGCTAAATTGTCCACCGGGCGGCGGGTTGTTGTTGTTGTTGTTGGCATTGCCCTGATTCGAACTAGCAGCTTGCATCAAGGTATTCTCATTGTTGGATCAACTGAGTGAGCTCCGTGGGAAAGCAAAACCGGGTCACGCCTCGGAGGCATCCGAGGTTTTAGAGGGAGAGATTAGAAATAGAAAGAGGTCTAGTGAGAAAACACTACCCATATGCACATGAGGCAAAACACACATTCATTCAATCAAGCAAGCAAGGGCATACAAAACGATCTAGGACTATCGCATAAGTGCTCAACTACTACTAGTTACATGGGGGAAAATACTACTAATATTTGGTGGTCATCTAGAAATTTTGATCGGTGGAAGACTCCATAATGTCTGCTCCAACCGTCTTCATAGTCATCATCACTTGGATCTGAGTCGGTGTCGCCGATGATGATGTAGTTTTCTGGACAAGCGGGTCTTCTTCCTCTTCTTGCTCTTCTTCCTTGGGTGCTGGTCCTCCCATGAAGACTCCAATCTTTTGACTAGGTCGTCATTCTTCTCCAAGAGTATCTTGATTTCTTCCTCATATCCATCGCGTAGACTTGAGTTCTTCCTCCAATTCGATGATCTTAGTTTTCGCTTTCTTCAAGTCCAAAGATGTCTGCGCACATCTGGTTCTCATGACGTCGAATGTTCTGGTTTAGCTCCGGATGTAAGCTGCAATGGATCTATCCTTCTTGGTGCTAATTACTTCCCATTGCTCGCCTCGGCGCCCACATATTTGGTATATGGTGTCTTTAAGATCCTTATTGTAGACTTCTCCAATGCGTCCCATGGTAATGTGAGCTGCCATACTCTTTCCTAAGCTCCATGTTGGTGCATTGAAAACACATACTATGGGCTCCGTGCTTGGTGCAAACGTCCTTCCGGAACTAGGGCTTGAATCTTCCAAAGATTCTTCTTCCGTAAGGTGGCGTTATGCGTCCGGTGAAGCTTGGTATTCCAATATTCAGGTACCTAGTGACTTCCTTCAAGTGGCGTCCAAAGGTGTGTCTTCATCCGGTTGGGCAAACTTGTATTTCATCTCCGCTCATCCTAAAGAGTGGAAAAAAGGAGAGAGGTCAGAAATGAGTAGAGAAGAGTGACCTAGGGTTTTATCTTAGTGGTCGTGTCCTACACTCAGCGTGTGCTCTGATACCATCTTGTAGCGACCCGACCTCAGATGTTCAAGTCTCTGTGCTTCTGTGTCATCCCTGGATCGGTAATGCTGACACACACAGTACTCGAAGGATTTATAAACAGAGTAGCAATCACACACTTATTACATCGAGTGTCTCAAAAGAGAACTTATTACAATAATATGGCTTAAGGCCATCTAATGCGACAATAGCGGAAGGCTCGGAAGGTAAAGTGAGTCCATCAACTCCAACGGCATAACTGAGCTGCACGGCAACAACCTACAAATCCTTACTCCTCGTCTGAAAAGTCTGCAACATAATACGTTGCAGCCCGAGAACGGGTCAGCACATGGAATATGCTGGCAATGTAACACATAGAGAGTAATGAAAGAATGAGCTATACTACATGCATATATGGCTAGTGGAAAGCTCTACGATTCTGAGCTTTGAAAAGCCAATTTTTCCCTACATCAAAGGAATAAATTTTGCTTTAACTATCATGGTGGTTGAAACATCATTGAGAAGGTAACCCCAACTCAGATGATCCCAATTAAGGTAATTAACATCCCAGCAAGATTAATTTAGAATGATGAGATACATGTGAATACTCAAGTACTAGATACTCGAATTGTCCATGACCGGGACACGGCTAACCATGATTAGATTGTACACTCTGCAGAGGTTTGCGACTTTTCCCCACAAGAGTCGATCGCCTCCGTTGGTTTCTCGCACTTCGTGGTGTTTGAGAGACGGATGACCGAGACACGCCTTTCGTAAACATTAACTCTCTACTCCTGGATAGATCATACCAAACCTATAAACCCACTACCTGCTGACCTACCTCTTTGAGAGCTTCACTTAACTTACTCAACTATGCTAGAGCCCATAATAACTTGTGGCTGCACACGGAAGTTTTCTAGCATGAATAATCTCGCCCCTTTGAGCCTGGTGGCGGTCCATAGGAAGATCACACGGTACCCCGGATTTCCAAAAAATGCACAACACCTGGGTTCCCAGTGCCTCAATCCACCCAGATGTGTATTTAAGTTGCCACCTTAAAGTAAACCATTAATTAACAATCTCACATCTGTCGTGAATATCTCTCAAACCCAATCCACGTCTCACGAGCATAGCATGGCAATATAAGCATAACGTAGAAGTAACTCCCAAGGGTTTGAAAGTAATAGGGCAATAGGTTCCTACCTCATCATCTACTTCCCAACCCACAAATTAATGACATCCTAATCATGCAGTGTTTGAGGGTTGAAACTAATGCATAAAAACTGGGTAGGAAAAGATATGATCAAGTGTTACTTGCCTTGTCGACGATCCGTGAATCCTAGAGACTCAGAGTAACACGCTGCACTCGGGAATTCTATCGCAAGCAAACAATACATACATAAGCATACAACAAAGATGCACAAATAAAACTTCAACTGAAAGAGGTTGACCGGAGAGTTCAACTTAAGAACTCCGGTTTGCAAAAAGAATCAAACCAAACGAAACAACGAAACTCAAACGGCGAGAGAAATAGGGTCCGTTTATTAATCTGAACTAGAGTCAAATTTTACAATGACAAAAACTGGTTTGAGTTGACTATTCGGAAAGAGGGTTTCGATACGAAACTCCAGGCGCTTGAATCGCCTGATTCCGATAAACGAGCGAAAAGATAAACTGGTTTGAAAATTGGATCTGAAATCGTGATCGGAATAACCGCGGAATAAATCGAATAAAAGAAAAAGCGACGAACTGTTAAACAAACGAACGTTCGTTAACAGAACTTAAACAGTGAACGCGTTTGTTAAAACGAACGGACGAACGGACGTTCGTCAAATAAATAAACCGACGAAAATAAACCGATATAAAAAAAATGATCTAGGGTTTTTTAAAGCGCAAGGGTGGTGGTGGTGGCGGGCGGCGGTATTTAAAGGGGCGGGCGGGCGGCGACTTGGGAAGGGGCGCCGGGGTGGAGTCCGGCTCGACTCCCTCGGCGTCAGTGCCTCGCCTGACGGCGGCGCTGGAGGAGGCGGCGGCGGCGTCATGGTCGGCTTCGGCTCGGTGGGCCTTTAGCCCGATCGGTAGCTGGGTCCGTTTCGTTCTTTTTAAACATTCCGCCGAAAGAAAAATTCCTAGAAAAATAAATAAAAATCTAAAAATTCCAAAATAAGTTTTCTCCGTCTAAATAAAATATTTAGAACTGGATGAACTTTTCTAGGCCCATAAAATGCAATTTTTTTAAAGCGTGCAATTTTTTTCTAGGACAAATAAAATTCCAAATAAGTAAAAATAAAATCCCAAAAAATGATTTTAACATTTTTCCTCCGGTATTTCAATTATTTTTGGAGAAGTCATATTATCTCCCCTCATTTATTTTAAACTTGAAATATTTTTTTCTCGAAGAGAAAAATAATTAAAATCCAATATCCTCGACTTTCATTTGATAAAATTCAAATGTGAAAATCGAAAAATCCCCAACTCTCTCCGAGGGTCCTTGAGTTGCTTAGGATTTTCGAGGATAGCAAATGAATATGCAATAAAATATGATATGCATGGATGACCTATGTATAACATGCCAAATTGAAAATTTGGGATGTTACAGCGGTGAATTGTATTGAAAATCCTTATATTGCCAATTACATAAAGAAAAGAAAACAAATAGAGGATGAAGAGAATACTAATGAAAGGGAAGAGACTTCCCAATATCCTCCTATTATTTCTTATGATGAATCAGGTAACGAGGAGGAGCCTTCTACTCAACCAATCTCATTAATAAGGAGCTCCAAAAAGAAGATTGAACCCACACATGATGTGGTTAAGAAGAAGAAAAGAAAAAGGAAGAGAGGTAAAAAGGTATCTCTCCCAAATAAAGTTGCTCCTATTATTGTGCCTCATGAAAATGAAGATGATACACTTGACGAGGATCTCGTTATGCCTATTGCTTGTTGTGATGATTATGATTGGGAAGATAATGATACTTCTTATGATCTTGGAAATCTTGTTGGCACTTGCTTGGAAGAATATAATAATTGCTATACTATTGGTGCTATCCATACTATTAATGATGAGAGAGATTATGCTTATGATATGAAAAGGCCCAAGCTTGGGGAAGCTATGTTTGATGAGGATGACATATTTGAGAATATATTTGCTGCGATTAGTGTTTGTCCCAAGCTTGGGGATGCTATGTTTAATAATGATGATATTTTTAGTCTCCCAAGCTTTGATATGCAAAGTTGTTATGATGATAGCATGCCTTCTACCTATGATGATTATATTGATGAAAGTGGGTTTGGAAGAGTGTCAACTTTAGGAAGTAGTGATCCCACAATATTGGAGGGTGTTGAATTTTATAATATTTATGAAAGTGGATTTGGAGAGGTCATGACTTTATTTAGTGATGTATCCACTATCTTGGAAGAGGTTTCAATCAATTATGATGAGAACAAAGTTGCTACTTATGATGATTATTGTGATAAAACTTATGTTATAAAGAGTAGTGATGATTATATTTATAAAGCTTGTCATGCTTATGAGTACCCTTTCTCTGAACATTACTATTTTAATGTGGAAACAATTTATAGTATTCAAGTCTCTTGTGATACTCCCACTATTCCTAATGAGAAGAATTTTGCTTATGTGGAGAGTAATAAAATTTCTATGCTTGTAGATCATGAAAAGAATGCTTTAGGTGCTGGTTATATTGTTGAATTCATTCATGATGCTACTGAAAATTATTATGAGGGAGGAATATATGCTTGTAGGAATTGTAATAATATCAAGTTTCCTCTCTATGTGCTTAAAGTTTTGAAGTTATGCTTGTTTTACCTTCCTATGCAAGTTGATTATTGTTTCCATAAGTTGTTTGCTCACAAAATCCATATGCATAGGAAGTGGGTTAGACTTAAATGTGCTAGTCATATTCTTCATGATGCTCTCTTTATGTTTCAATTCTTATGTCTTATGTGAGCATCATTGAAATCATCATGCCTAGCTAGGGGCGTTAAACGATAGCGCTTGTTGGGAGGCAACCCAATTTTATTTTAGTTTCTTTCTTTTTGGTTCGGATTAGGAATAAATAATCCATCCAGCTTCTGGTTATATGTGTTTTCATGTTTTAATTAGTGTTTGTGCCAAGTAGAACCTTTGGTAAGATTTGGGTGAAGTCTTTATGATCATGCTGTAAAAAACAGAAACTTTAGCGCTCACGAGATTAGCTTCAACTTTTTACTGGAGAGTGATATTTAGTTGATTCTTTTTGCAGATGATTACTAGACAAATTCCTCAGGTCCACCAATTTATTTTAGAATTTTTGGAGTTCCATAAGTTTGTGTTAGTTACATATTACTACAGACTGTTTTGTTTTTGACAGATTCTGTTTTCATTGTGTTGTTTGCTTATTTTGAAAAAAAAATTCGCGAATACTCAGAGGATGTGTATCTTTGCATTGATAGAAGAAGAGTCATACAGCAAGGGGTTATAGAATCTCACTAAGCCATGTACACACGGGGGCATGGAAGTGAACTAGGAGCAGAACAGACCTGGGGTGCTCAGCCCCACTAGCCTACAAAGCTATCTCTCGGGGATTATGTTGTGCAGTCCAGTGGCGCCAGCCTTGGCCCATATGCGCGCCTCATCCCTGATGATGTCAGAGAGCCGGGAGGTGGAGGGCTGCTCGCCGTCAAATATGCAAGCGTTTCGGTGTTTCCAGATCCACTACGCGGTAAGGATGATCAGGGAAGCCATGCCCTTGTGAGCCGAGGAAGGTGAGCGGTTGCAGGACGTCTCCCACCAAGTGTAGAAGTCAGTGTCGCAGTCTGGGATGTCGGCCGTGGAGCGAACCCAACTTAGTATCTCGTGCCAGATTTGTCGCGAGAAAGAGCAGCCTGCCAGGAGGTGTTGCATGGTCTCCTTCTCTTGGTCACAGAAGGCGCAGAGGTTCTCGTGTGGTAGGCCATGTCTAGCGAGACGCTCGGCTGTCCAGCAACGGTCTTGTAGAGCCAGCCAGATGAAGAATTTCATGCGGAGAGGAGCCCACGGTTTCCAAGTTAGCTGCCAATGTGGGTCTTTGCAGGCACCATGGAAGAGCGCCTGGTAGCAGGAGCTTGCCGAGTAGATGGAGGAGGTGGTCCAGCGCCATCGCAGAGAGTCAGGAGAATCCGAGAGGGCGACGTGATGCACGCAGCGCCAGAGGTCGACGTATTGGACCAGAGCAGCGGGTCCCAAAGCGCCCTGGATGTCGCGGACCCAGGAGTGCTGAAGAAGTCCATCGTGGACAGTGCGGGCCTTGCGCTGCCTCCGGGTCACGCGCGCGAGGACGAGCGGCACAATCTCGGCGATGGATCTGCCATTGATCCAGTGGTCGTTCCAGAACATGCAAGTGTGGCCGTCGCCAAGCGTCCAGGTCGTAGAAGCACGGAAGATGGCGGCGTCTGCGGGGTCACGAGGGATGTGCAGGTGGCTCCATGGTCGCGTCGGGTCGGTGTACTTGAGCCATAGCCAACGGGTTCGCAGCGCAATGCCAGCGCGCTGCAGATCACGGACGTCGAGGCCGCCAAGGGGGAGAGGGCGGCACACTCTCTGCCAATTGACCAAGCATTGTCCACCAGAGGCATCTTTACTTCCCGCCCAAAGAAAGCTGTGGATGATGCGGTTAGCCATCTTGAGGATGGAGGAGTTGAAGGCGATGGCAGTAAGGAAGTGTGTGGGGATAGCACTTAAGACATGACGGACAAGGGTGAGCCGGTCACCAAGGGAGAGGAGCGAGGCCCGCCAAGTGGAGAGCTTGTGCTCTAGCTTGTGGATGATCGGCATGAGGCTCGTAGTAGACAGCTTGCGAATGGACAAGGGGAGTCCCAAATATTGGATTGGGAATTGCTTCACCGGGCATTGCATCTCAGAAGCGATTATCGCGATGTCCTCGTCGTTGCATTGGATGGGGGTGGCCGAGCACTTGTGGTAGTTACTCTGCAACCCAGAGGCAACCCCAGAGACCCGAAGAAGCTCGCGGACGGCCGAGATGTCATGATGGTCAGGGCGGCAGAAGATGACGATGTCGTCAGCGTAGAGGGAGATGCTGGAAGCCGCGTGCCGCGTGGTTAGCCGCTGGATGAGGCCAAGCTCGACGGCCCGGATGAGCATAGAGTTGAGGACGTCGATGAAGAGGGTGAAAAGCATCGGGGACACCGGGTCGCCTTGACGGAGGCCACAGGCATGATCGATCGGGGGGCCGGGTGGGCGTTGAGCATGACACGAGTGAAGGCGGTTGATAGAAGTATCGAGATCTAGTCGCGCCAGCGTTGGCCGAACCCAAGGTGTTGAAGGGTCTCGAGGAGGAAGGGCCACGAGACACTGTCGAAGGCACGCGCGATGTCAAGCTTCAGAAGCATGCGGGGCACCTTTAGATTGTGGAGGAGACGCGCGGTCTGCTGGACAAGCAGGAAGTTGTCATGGATGTATCTGCCGGCGATGAAAGCGCTCTGGTTCGTCGACACCATGGCCCCAAGCCGAGGAGCGAGCCGCAGGGACAACACCTTTGCAAATAGCTTTGCAATGAGGTGGATGAGGCTTATGGGGCGGTAGTCGGATAAGGCAGCAGCGTCCGGCCGCTTGGGAAGAAGGGTGAGGAGCGCTTCATTTAGCTTTTGGAACCCACGCCCATTGGCGGTGTAGAGCTTTTCGAAAGCCTCGCAGATGTCGCGCTTGATGATGCCCCAACAGGCGCAGAGGAACTCGGCCGTGAATCCATCCGGGCCGGGAGCCTTTCCGGTCGGTAAGCTTTTAACGGCCCGCCAAATCTCCTCCTCAGAGAAAGGCTCTTCCAGGTCAGATAGTTCGAAAGTTGCCGCGTGCAGGAGGGACTGGTCCAGGGAGAAGGCGCGCTCATTCGATGAGCCAAGGACACCGGAGAAGTAGTCGAAGGCCGCCTCGGCCATGGCGGCGTGCTCGGTGACTAGATGGTCTTCGACGCGGAGGGAGGAGATCAGTGTGCGCTGCTTCCGGCGCGAGGCATGAACACTAAGGTGGGAGAGTGGGGAGTCACGGAGCCAAGATATGCGTGATCGCTGGCGCTTGATGGATCGCTCGAGGGAAGCCAACCCTAGGTATGCGCCTTTGAGCTTGCGCCTGAGCCACGTCTCGGACGGGGAAAGTGGCCGGAAATCCTGCGCGGCGTCGAGGCGGGCAATCAACTCCCGCGCGACTTGCAACTGCAAAGAGACGCCACCAATAGTACGCACGCTCCAGCGCTGGAGGTGCCGCGCCGTGGCCTTAAGGCGAGCCACCAGGCGGCAGAAGGGGTCCGTCTCCGGGGCGGTCGAATTCCAGGCCTCCGAGACCGTGTCATGGAATCCGTCGAGCTTCGGCCAGAAACACTTGAAGTGGAAACGGCGCGCCCCGGCGGGGCGAGCGGCACAATCAACAACCAACGGGCAGTGGTCGGACACCGCGGAAGAGAGGCAGTGCAAGAGGCAATGCGGGTGGGCGGTCTCCCATCCGGACGTGCAAAGAATCCGGTCATTCTGCACGAGGGTAGGCGTATTACGTTCACTGGACCAAGTGTAGCGGCGACCGTGCATGTACATGTCACGGAGCTCCTCATCGGCAATGAAGCGCCGGAATCTACTCATTACACGACGGTTCAGGGTCGGGGTATTCTTGTCAGCGTCCGAAGCAATCATGTTGAAGTCGCTGCCGAGGAGCCAAGGCCCGATGCGCGCCTCGCGCACCTCCTGGAGGTCGGCAAGAAATTCTATCTTAGCCTCGTCGTCTTGAGGGCCGTAGACACCTGTGAGCCACCAATGGCTGGTGCCATCAACAGGGGTGACCAGGGCGGTAATATGGTGCTCACCAATGAGGGGATTAGAAAGGGAGACGTGGGATTTGCGCCATGCAAGGAGCACGCCACCGCGAGTGCCCACGGCGGGAAGGAAGAAGAAGTCCTCATAGAGAGAGCCGAGGGTATCGAGGACAATCGAATCCGAGACATGCGCAAGCTTAGTCTCCTGCAAGCACACGATAGAGGGGGCGGCAGCGGAAATCACGCTACGGACGGCCGTCCGTTTGGCCCCGGAGTTGAGGCCGCGGACATTCCAAAAAAAGATTTTGGGGTTGCAATCCATTAAACAAAATTGGGGGGTGTTGGGAGACATGGGGCAAGCTATCTAGGCTAAGCCTCCACTAGGCGAGGCGCTGCACGGGAGCAGGAGGCCTCCTCCGATGCACGTCCAGGGAGGTTCCAACCAAAGAAATCCGCAAACGCCTCGAGCACATCCTCCGCCAAAGGTTTCTCGAACAGGTGAGCGTATTTGTCGAGTGTGTCACGCGGGATGGGCGCGCTGTCATCCTTGATCAGCCCCAGGCGGCGAAGAAGAACCCATTTGGCTTTCATCTCCGAGTCAAGGCCCTTGGCAATCCGGAAACTCCGACGGGGGGTAAAGTCCGCGGGCAGCTCGCGGCGACGGCGGCGCGGTGGCGCCGTGAGGATGGGCTGGGAGCGGACGGAGATCGCGTCCACGAACACAGCCAGGGAGTTGGAGCTGCTGCCTGCAGCGGCATGCACGGCGATAGAGGGTGCGGCACCAGGTGACGAGAGGGAGGCCGACCCGCAACTGGGATCCAAGGCAGGCGAACGGTCGTGCATGGGAGAGACACCTGGGGGCGGGCCACATGCAGCCAGTGGGGCGATCGGGGGGCGCGGGGGATCCGTGGGGCCTGCCGAGGCGGCGTTGTCGGCATGTGCGGGGCCAGGAGAATCAGCAGCTGGAGTAGGGGATGCGTCAGGCTCGGTCACGGGGATAAGCGAGTTCGTCGGTAGGCCGAGCAACGGATCCGAGGCCGCGACCAGATCGCAGGATGGGCCAGGCGAAGATACGCCTGCATGTGTGTCGGCAGCTGCCCGTTGGGCGGAAGGCACGAGAAGCGGTGCAGGCCCATCCACCGTGACAGGGACGACATGCAGGGGTTGGGCCGCAGGATCAGGGAGCATGGGCGGGGTCGCGTGGTCCGCGCTGGGGGAAAGGCAACGACCGCGGGGCGGGGGGGAGACTGGGTCGTCCACGCCGTTCAAACCCGAGGCAGGCCTAGGCACCAGGGAGGCCAACACGGGCTCGATAGCTGGCGGCGGGGCATGCGCAGTCTGCGAGTCGTGGTGGGCCAAAGGTGATGCAGGTACAGCGGGCGCGCCCAATCGCAAGCGGGCGGAGACCCGCATGACGTCGGCCACTTCACCGGCGTGGGCCCCGAGGATGCCAGCATAGAACCGGCATGGCGGGGGCGCATGCGCACGGCGGCGGCGTCGACGGCAGCCACAGCCATCACCCGGCGGGCGAGCCGCGCTACTATGAGCCGGGGGGAACATGTGGTGTTGCAGCCAGCTTGGGGGGCGGTGGGGAGTCCGGCGCATGGTCGAGGTCATCGGACTCCGACGGCGGGGGCGATGGCAGCAGCGGCCGGCGGAAGTCGACGCATTCCGTGACGTGAATGCGAACAGGGAACCGGGCCAGCCCCAGGGTGAGGCGCTCTGCGCGATCTGGGTCAGCATCAGGCAGCACCGCATCCTCGTTGGGGAGGAGGAGCTCGGCGGTGCGCGGGATGGCGTCGGGGTTGAGCGTCCAGGCTTATTTTGATGAATCTATGGCTAGTAAAATAGTTTATAAACCATAGAGAAGTTGTAATACAGTAGGTTTAACACCAATATAAATAAAGAATGAGTTCATTACAGTACCATGAAGTGGTGTTTTGTTTTCTTTAAGCTAACGGAGCTCACGAAGTTTTCTCGTTAAGTTTTGTGTTGTGAAGTTTTCAAGTTTTGGGTAAAGATTCGATGGACTATGGAATAAGGAGTGGAAAGAGCCTAAGCTTGGGGATGCCCAAGGCACCCCAAGGTAATATTCAAGGACAACCAAGAGCCTAAGCTTGGGGATGCCCCGGAAGGCATCCCCTCTTTCGTCTACTTCCATTGGTAATTTACTTGGAGCTATATTTTTATTCACCACTTGATATGTGTTTTGCTTGGAGAGTCATGTCATTTTCTTTAGCTTTGCTTGTTGTTTGAATAAAATACCAAGATCTGAAATTATTAAATGGGAGAGTCTTCACATAGTTGTATAATTATTCGACTACTCATTGATCTTCCCTTATATCTTTCGGAGTAGTTTGTCATTTGCTCTAGTACTTCACTTATATCTTTTAGAGCATGGTGGTAGTTTTATTTTGAAGAAATAGATGAACTATCATGCTTCACTTAGATTATTTTGAGAGTCATTAATAGCATGGTAATTTGTTTAATATTAATGTACTTGGTATTCAAGATATGTGAAACTTTCTTTTGAGTGCGTTAAATACTAAGAAAAGTTTGATACTTGATAATTGTTTTGAGATATGGAGATAGTGATATTAAAGTCATGCTAGTTGGGTGATTATGAATTTAAAGAATGCTTTTGTTGAAGTTAGCAAGTCCCGTAGCATGCACGTATGGTTAAAGTTGTGTAACAAATTTGAAACATGAAGTGTACCTGGCTTGTGCATCCTTATGAGTGGCGGTCGGGGATGAGCGATGGTCTTTTCCTACCAATCTATCCCCCTAGGAGCATGCGCGTAGTACTTGATTTTTGATGACTTCTAAATTTTTGCAATAAGTATATGAGTTCTTTTGACTAATGTTGAGTCCGTGGATTATACACACTTTTACCTTTCCGCCTTTGCTAGCCTATTTTGTACCGTGCATTGCCCTTTCTCACCTTGAGAGTTGGTGCAAATTTTGCCGGTGCATCCAAACCCCATGATATGATACGCTCTATCACACATAAACCTCCCTATATCTTCCTCAAAACAGCCACCATACCTACCTATTTATGGCATTTCCATAGCCATTCCGAGATATATTGCCATGCAACTTTTCACCGTTACGTTCATCATCATGACATACTTTACTTTTGTAATATTTCCATTGCATGATCATGTAGTTGACATCGTATTTGTAGCAAAGCCACCATGCATTATTTTTCATACACGTCACTCTCGATTCATTTCACCATCCCGGTACACCGCCGGAGGCATTCATATAGAGTCATATCTTGTTCTAGTTTCGAGTTGTAATCCTTATGTTGTAATCAATAGAAGTGTGATGATCATCATTATTAGAGCATTGCCCAATCAAAAAAAAGAGAAAGGCCAAAAAGAAAAAAAAAGCCCAAAAAAAGAAAATAAATAAAAAGGGCAATGTTACTATCTCTTTTTCCACACTTGTGCTTCAAAGTAGCACCTTGTTCTTCATGTAGTGAGTCTCATATATTGTGCTTCAAAGTAGCACCATGTTTTTCATATAGTGAGTCTCATAAGTTGTCTTTTTATACTAGTGGGAATTTTTCATTATAGAACTTGGCTTGTATATTCCTACGATGGGCTTCCTCAAATGCCCTAGGTCTTCGTGAGCAAGCAAGTTGGATGCACACCCACTAGTTTTCTTTTGTTGAGCATTCATAGCTCTAGTGCATCCGTTGCATGGCAATCCCTACTCCTCATATTGACATCAATTGATGGCCATTTTCATAGCCCGTTGATTATCCTCGTCAATGTGAGACTTTCTCTCTTTTCTGTCTTCTCCACACAATCCCCATCATCATATTCTATTCCACCCATAGTGCTATATCCATGGCTCACGCTCATGTATTGTGTGAAGGTTGAAAAAGTTTGAGATTATTTAAGTACGAAACAATTGCTTGGCTTGTCATCGGGGGTATAGAAGTTGGGAATATCTTTGTGTGACGAAAATGAAGCATAGCCTAACTATATGATTTTGTAGGGATGAACTTTGTTTTGCCATGCTATTTTGAGAAGACATGATTACTTTGATTAGTATGCTTGAAGTATTACTATTTCTTTTATCAATATGAACTTTTTATTTGTATTCATTCGGATCTGAATATTCATATCACAATTAAGAAGATTTACATTGAAATTATGCCAAATTATCACTCCGCATCAAAAATTCTCTTTTTATCATTTACCTACTCGAGGACGAGCAGGAATTAAGCTTGGGGATGCCTGATACATCTCCAACGTATCTATAATTTTTTATTGCTCCATGCTACTTTATCTACTGTTTTGGACTATATTGGGCTTTATTTTCCACTTTTATATTATTTTTGGGACTAACCTATTAACCGGAGGCCCAGCCCAGATTTGCTGTTTTATGCCTATTTCAGTGTTTCGAGGAAAACGAATATCAGACGGAGTCAAAACGGAACAAATCAACTGGAGAAGTTATTTTGGGAAGGAAACCCACCTGATGGACTTGGACCCCACGTCAGAAGATACGAGAGGTGCTCACGAGGGTGGGGGCGCACCCACCCCCCTAGGGCGCGCCGCCTGCCTCATGGGGCCCCCGAAGCTCCACCGACGTACCCCTTGCACCCATATATACCTACGTATCGTAAAACTTCCAGAACGGAGATTAGATCGGGAGTTCCGCCGCCGCAAGCCTCTGTAGCCACGAAAAACCAAACGGGCCTGTTCCGCACCTGCCGAGGGGGGAACCTCACCGTGGCCATCTTCATCATCCCGCGCTCTCCATGACGAGGAGGGAGTAGTTCACCCTCGGGCTGAGGGTATGTACCAAGAGCTATGTGTTTGATCTCTCTCTCTCTCTCTCTCATGTTCTTGATTTGGCACGATCTTGATGTATCGCGAGCTTTGCTATTATAGTTGGATCTTATGTTTCTTCTCCCCCTCTACTTTCTTGTGATGAATTGAGTTTCCCCTTTGAAGTTATCTTATCGGATTGAGTCTTTTATGAGAACACTTGATGTATGTCTTGTCGTGCTTATCTGTGGTGACAATGGGATATCATGTGCCTCTTGATGTATGTTTTGGTGACAACTTGCGGGTTCCGCCCATGAACCTATGCATAGGGGTTGGCACACGTTCTTGACTCTCCGGTAGAAACTTTGGGGCACTCTTTGAAGTACTTTTATGTTGGTTGGATGAATCTGAGATTGTGTGATGCATATCGTACAATCATGCCCACAGATACTTGAGGTGACAACGGAGTATCTAGGTGACATTAGGGTTTTGATGGATTTGTGTCTTAAGGTGTTATTCTAGTACGAACTCTAGGGCTGTTTGTGACACTTATAGGAATAGCCCAACGGATTGATTGGAAAGAATAACTTTGAGGTGGTTTCATACCCTACCATAATCTCTACGTTTGTTCTCCGCTATTAGTGGCTTTGGAGTGACTCTTTGTTGCATGTTGAGGGATAGTTATATGATCCAATTATGTTATTATTGTTGAGAGAACTTGTACTAGTGAAAGTATGAACCCTAGGTCTTGTTTCCTATCATTGCAATACCGTTTACGCTCACTTTTACCACTTGTTACCTTGTTGTTTTTATATTTTCAGATTACAAATACCTTTATCTACCATCCATATTGCATTTGTATCACCATCTCTTCGCCGAACTAGTGCACCTATACAATTTACCATTGTATTGGGTGTGTTGGGGACACAAGAGACTCTTTGTTATTTGGTTGCAGGGTTGTTTGAGAGAGACCATCTTCATTCTACGCCTCCCACGGATTGATGAACCTTTGGTCATCCACTTGAGGGAAATTTGCTACTGTCCTACAAACCTCTGCACTTGGAGGCCCAACAACGTCTACAAGAAGAAGGTTGCGTAGTAGACATCAAGCACATGTACTTGTAGTGCAGACCCGAGGTATCGGTTAGGAAGGAAGGGGCACTCGCGAGGTGTTCTCTTTCACACAGTCATGAAATGGCATCAATTTTTTTCACATGCTATGGTGTGACACACTAGCACGCATGCAAAATTTCGTTGCGTTCCGGCACTCGGTGCATTTACTATGATTTTCTCTGTGAAAATACAGTAAAACGGTCTGCCGACGTGACGGAACGTGCGTTCATACTCCGTTTCCGTTGATTTCTGGCGTGGGGGGCGGTGGGGGTCGTCACCCACACGCGCATGCAAAAGTTGGGTGAGGTACGTCCATGTGCACATGTACTTGCAGTGCAAACCGTTAGGGAGGAAGGGGCACCCGCAAGGTGTTCTCTTTCGCACAGTCATGAAACGGCACCAAATTTTTTTCACATGCTATGGTGTGAGACACTAGCACGCATGCAAAATTTCGGTGCGTTCCGTCACTCGGTGCATTTACTATGATTTTCTCTGTGAAAATACGGAAAAACAGTCTCCCGACGTGACGCAACATGCGTTCGTACTCCGTTTCCGTTGATTTCTGCCGTGGGGACCGGTGGGGGTCACCCACACGCGCATGCAAAAGTTGGATGAGATTCGACATTAAATTCATTTAATACGAATTTGTTCATGAAAAAACACAACAAATGCAACTATTTAATTCTTTTTTTTTTCACCGCCGGCTCGCGCGGCCCAAACGGGCGGGCCAGCTAGGCGGCCCACAGCGGCCACTTAGCGCCGTTTGCGCCGCAAAAGGGCCCAATGAGCTTAACCACGGTGGCCACCACCCAACCTGTTAAACGTTTAGTCCCACATTGCTTTTGGAAACACATATTCACCTGTTTAAATACTGTCCTCTGCGTCCAATGTTAAGTCCTTTAGTGTTGCTGTCTTTCTTAAGTGGAATAATGTAAATGATGCTCTGGCACTCCATAATCATGGAATGTCACAGCAACCATTCACATTAGCAACACCTACACCATCTAGATCCGTATACATGTAATATAAAGCAATAATAACTGAACGTTAAAATAATATCAGACTTTTTAAACTAGTACAAATGAGTCCCCACAATCAATGTGGTACTAAATTTTTTTATAAAAAGAGGTTAGCCCTACACAGGCCACAAAAGGCGCGCAGGGGCGGCCCACGGCGCGCACGGGCCATGGTGAGGCGGCCGGCCTTGTGTGCGCCGCTAGGGGCGCCAACCGCCCACGGTGTTATATTTTTAGTCCCACATTGCTAATTTTGACGACAAATCATGTGTTTAAATAGCTACATGCGTATACGACATCAAATCTTTAACCGTGGTGGCCATACCTCACTATGCTTATGCAGGTTCTGTTATGTCACTCCACAATTACCGTGGACTGATAAAGGAGGACATGCATAAGTGTTGTAAGGTATGACTATCCATGCTTGAAGACTTTTTTGCACATCTCGACGGAAAGTTTTTTTTTGACATCCTTCAAATTGCCGCAAACTTTGTAAAGACGTTTGTACACTCATGACAACCAAGCATGGAAGGTTTCTGGCCGTTTCGAATCTCCAAGAAATTTCTACGATCTTGAACGCTCCGAAAGCGAAACACACTCCCCGGATGTGACCGGACATGAGTGTGTGCTTGGAACACACTGAACTTTTGCGAGGGGTCCTACGGTCGGCATGCCTACCCTGTCGCAAACTTTGGGGTACTTCTGAACATGGCCAAAAAATGACATTCCTCCCCTCACGCCATTCTGGTAGGAGGGAAGGGTCCGTTCCGACAGAGGTATTTTTTCGACATCCTTGACATGGCCTTAATTATTTTCAGACGTTTGTACACTCATGGCAAGCAACGATGGAAGGTTTCGGGCCATTTCGGATCTCCAAGAAATTCTGTGATTTTCCACGCTCTGAAAACGAAACACACTCCGCGGACGTGACGGAACATGGGTGTGTGATCGAAACACACTCAAGTTTTGCGAGGGGTCCTACGGTGGGCATCCCTACCCTGTCGCAAACTTTGGGGTCGTTCTGAACATGGTCAAAAAATGACATTCCTCTCCTCACGCCGTTCTGGTAGGAGGGAAGGCCCCATTCCAACAGACGGTTTTTTTTTACAGCCTTCAAATGGCCCCAATTTTTTTTCCAGACGTTTGTACACTCATGGGAAGCAATCATGCAAGGTTTCGGGCCATTTCGGATCTCTAAGAGATTTCTATGATTTTCCACGCTCTGAAAACGAAACACACTCCGCGGACGTGACGGGACATGTGTGTGTGATCGAAACACAGTAAACTTTTGTGAGCGGTCGTCCGGTGGGCATGCCTACCCTGTCGCAAACTTTGGGTTCGTTCTAAACATGGTCAAAAAATGACATTCCTCTCCTCACGCCGTTCTGGTAGGAGGGAATGCCCCGTACCGACAGAGATTTTTTTCGACAGCCTTCATATGGCCCCTAATTTTTTTCAGACGTTTGTACACGCATGGGGAGAAAGCATGGAAGGTTTCGGGCCATTTCGGACTTCCGAAAAATTTATGCGATTTTCCACCCTCTGAAAACAAAACACACTCCTCGGACGTGATGCGACATGAGTGTAACGGTCAAAAATAATATACGTACTACGTGATGTGATTAGAATGAGGTGTTACAAATATTAAAAAATAATATACATATAAATTATGTAAATTAAATAAGGTTAGACAAACTTGCGTACAATGGAAAACTGACAAAATTAAGATAGCTACGAATGACGTGATTTGAGTTTACACTGCTAGAGCAACACTACCGTAACAGTCCGGGCAGTGTCATTTTACACTGCACGGGCAGTTGCGGCAGTCCTGCCAGTACAATGTAAGTCAAATCACATTATTACTAACTATCTTATCTGATAGGGTGCCTGAATGCGGCTATTTAAGGCGGTCGGGGCGTCCTTCGGCGGGCAAGGTGGGACTAAACAATTGCGCCTCTAACGTACCACACACCGCCCCATGCGCCCTGCACCGCTCGCCCGCGCGCTTTCCAGCGGCCGACTCGGTCCACCGAAATCGGCCCACCTAGACGGTTGGCGTTGCGCCACGGCAGAGGACGCCTAACTTTAGGCCCACCTCGCCTGCCGAAGCGCGCCCGCACCGGCTTAAATAGCATGCCCCGCCCTACCACGCCATACTCCTTAAAAAACAACAGCTCGCCGGCTCTCTCATCGCCGTCTGGTTGGGCCCGTGGGCCTTGCAGGGCCGAAAAGCGGCCCCTTTTGCCGTTGGCTTGATCGGGATCGACTTACTACACCTCGCTCGGCTCCGGGCCGGCGGTCTTTTTTTTTAAATTACTTTTCATTTTTGTTTGTGCAAATATTATGTAATTTTTTTCATTGTTTCGTTTTTTATTTACTTTTGTGGTTTCTCATTTAGTACAATAGAACAATTTCAAATAACCGTATCCATTCAAACTATTTTTAAAACATTTTTTTCTAATATTATTTATTTTTTTCGTTTAGTTTTGTTTTTTATGTCCTTTCCTAATTTTCATATTTGTTTTGCATTTAAAGTTTAACTCTTTTCTATTTATTAATTTTTTACAATAATTTTTTATAATAAATTAATTTCAAATAACAATATCAATTCAAACACTCGATTCTTAAACAATATTTTAAACCCATCCATTCAAACACTCGATAATTCAGTTTTCATAAATCTTTTACGTAGTACTAAAAGTTAAACTTAACTAAACAACATTACGAAAATAATTAAACATTACTAAACGACATTTTGGAAGTAACCTAAACTAAACTACTCGTCCTCGACGCCGCTGAAGTCTGCCTTGTCATAGATCTTGTCGATGTCGTTACTACTGCTGCTGTCGTCGAGGGGCACCACGGGGGCCGCGGGCGCAGCCATCGAGTCCTCCACCGCGGCGTGATACCCGGGGAAGTCCGACGGGTCCTCCGGGTGGACTGCAACCGGGGCAAGCTGCATGTACTCCTGGACGAGCGGGGGCGGCTGCAGCATGTTCTCCGACTCCCGGACAGCCGTCAGGTAACCCGGCATGTCCTCCGGGTCGCCGGCCTCCGCCGCCAGCCGCTGTACTCGGCCAGCAATGCCGGCTCTGGCTGGTTCTCCGGCTCGGGCGGAGGTGCTTGGCTCGACCCGGCGCCGTTCCTACCCACGGTGCGGCGATCGCCGGGTCCGAGGCGGATAGCGCCGCGGTCACCGCTGAGCTGCCGTGGGGCGCGGTGGAGCGCGCCTCGCCGTGGCGGAACAGTCAGTAGCCTACCCCGGCGGGCGGGCGCGTCGCCGGCGGCCGCCTGCGCGAGGTACGGCGCGACGACCTCTCTCGGTGCGCCCATCCCAGAGCCGGTGCCGCCGCGGCGTTGTGCTTTCACGGGCGGGCGCGGGCGGCGTCGACGCGGAGACGGCGCTTCGTGGTCGCCGGCGAGCCGTCCGCCCACCTGTGGTTGTTGGGGCGATCGCGGGTCCTCCAACTCCTCCGGCGACAGCCGCGCCCGATAGAGGCCGACGGCGCGGGCGAAGAGGTGGGTGCCGACGTCGGGCACCGGCGCCACTGGCACGCCGTCGACGCTCAGGCACCACCTCCCGGCAGGCGCACGTCGGGCGCGGCGAGGATGACAAAATGGGCGAGCTCCTCCGCCTCCTCGAGCGTCAGGTTCGGGCGCGCCATCGCCGGCGAGAGGTGGAGGAAGGGCGCGAAGAGAGCAACGCCGGTGACAGAGGGAGAAGGAGAGGGGAGGTGAGAGCGGTGTGCGAGCGACGGCGGGGCTAGGCGCCTTTTATAGGGGCGTCTGGAGGGAGGGGAGGGTACCGACGATTAATGGCGGGGCAGCCGAGCAGGCGGAGTGCGCCGGGCGGTCAAGGGCGGAGAAGCTCAGGCGATGGCGTGTGAATCGGTGCCGGCGTTTAATGCCTGGTAGGCGAGGGCGGCGGCGCAGCGGTGAAGCGATGGCGGCGCAGCGGTCAAATCGCGCACGCGCAGCCGCTGCTGCAAGCGGTCAGGCGGTGGCGTGCGAATCGGCGCCGCCCGCGGACCGATGCCGGCGACGGGACGTGCCACTGCGCCGTCGTTAATGGCGTCGCCCGTACCGCGCCGAATAAATTAGGGTTTAGATCAGTGATGGTTAGGCTTTAAGTACGCGTGGGCCCGCCCTCCTCGTCATGCGGCGTACACCGCCCACGTACGGGCGTACAGCGGGCCGTACGGCCTCGCACCTCGCTACGCCGCTGTACGCTGTGCCCACCTAGATTTTCCATCCTACCCTTCCTCACTAATCTAAACGAAGGGGTATCTTCTAATCTAGGTCATTGATGTGTTAGGGGTTGTACCGAAGCGCTAGTGGAGTTGGAAGATATTTATCTTTGGCGTTCATTACCAGCGTGTGTGCGGCCGCGGCGAGATACCCGCGCGAGTCCAGTACGCGCAGCTCGACCCGCCGCGCGGCGGCGGCGGCGGCGGCGCCGGAGCTGGCGTACTGGGCAGCGTTGAAGTCGTCCAACGCCGTGGAAATGCAGGCGCGCCTCTGGCCCTGCATGTCGCTCGTCAGGTCGAGCACCACGTCGACCTGCACCGGTGCCACCGCTGACATCGACGCAGCGGAGACAGCGCCACTCCAGAGGGATGCAGCTTCGGTGCCTTAAAGGCACCTGCCTTTAGGTCACTAACATGTGAACCAGCCACCTATTGAGTCCATATGTCATACACATACCTTAAGACACCGAAGCATCATCCGCTCCAGAGCGTGAGCAAAGAGACGAGCGCGAGCGAGCACCCTGCTTCTGGCCACTCCATGGGAGCGCACGGTTGGATTCTCAGTACGTTCGGTCTAATCTGCTTGCTGATCGGACGAGTTGGTGTAGCGAGTACGTCGATAAGTGACAAATGTACCGCGCGTATATATACCTGCTGCCCGCCGTGTACGTATATATGTTGATGCGTACCGCGTGGGGAGCGACGTGTGATGTGATACAGTGTCAGAGCATCTCTAACAGGCGCCCAACGCGTCGCGTGATAAAAATGAATTTGGCGCGCGCTCATCGCCTGGTTTGACGCGACACGTAGCGTTTGCTCCAGCAGCCGCGCTGAAAAGCCGCGCGCGTAGCTCTAGCAGGCGTGGTAAAATGCAGCGCCCGCGCTCGTTCTGCAATATTTTTTAAATTAAAATTGCATAGATAAAAAGAACGATACAAAGATATTTTACATCGGTGCAACTACTACGGCATAGATGATAGATAGTTCGACATACATAGATAGATAGATACTACTGCGGCATAGATAGATAGATAGATAGATAGATAGAAACTATTACGGCATACATAGATAGAAAACTACTCCAAATCGCTACCATCACCATCATCATCCTCGTCGGTGTTGTCCGAGGTTGAGAGCCATACGTCGTCCCAACATTCATCGTCCGAGGTGAAGAACGACCTCCCACCTGCGGAGACGATGTCGCACTGCTCGTTCGCCACTGCCTTCCGCTGACGCCGGTCCGACCGCTCCAAGCGGCGCCTTGCCGTCCTCTCCGTCCAGTAGGCACGCTCGGCGTCGACGTCCTGTGGGTGGCGACGGCACCACTCCGCCATGGCTCGCTCGTCCTCCTCGGCGACGAGGAGACGGCGCTGCCGCAGAGCGTGGTCGGCACGGTCCATGTCCGTGATGAGACGCGGCGGAGGGGCGAGGCGCTGCGCCTCCTCGCGCGTGAAGACGTCCCAAAAATTCATCTGCGACCGGGGCCTCTCCAAGCGCCACACCGCCGCGTCGTACACGCGGGCCGCCTCGCGCGCGCTCCGGAACGTCCCAAGGCCGAGCCGGACGTCGCCGGCCCGTATCTCAGCAGAGTACCAGCCGTTGGGGTGCTCGCGGACGCCACGAAAGCCCGAAGCACCCAGGCGGCGCGGCGGCATGGTGGCGCGGTGGTGGCGCAGAAAGTGACGAAGCGACGAAGCGGTGGAGTGCGAAGCGGCGAGGTTGCGAGAAGGAGGGCGCGTGGCTGTTCTGTGCGCGTGGCGAAGCGCGGGACTTTATAGGCGCGCGATGCGCCGCGCCAAATCTACCTCGCCGCGTGCCGCTTTCTATCGCACGCGCAAACGCTTCCCGCGCGTGGTAACTTCCCGCCACCGCTGAAGCGCGCGAAACCAACCGGCGTGCGCGAAAAACTGCTTTTACCGCGCGGACGCGCGTTTTGCCGCGCCTGTTGGAGATGCTCTCAGGGGTGGCCGGCCGGTGGCAAATTTTCCTGGACAATCCTCATCCCCCGACGGCTAGCCGATGGTAATGCAAGCAAGATCTGTGGAGAAAGCAACGAAACTCTCTCTCTCTCTCTCTCTCTGTGTGTGTCTGTGTGTGTGTGAAAGATGAAGATGACCATCAGGGTCAATGCTGAAGTTCTCGCGTCAAACGATGTACAGTAGTTAATTTTTGAGACACCCTTACAAAATTGTTAGGATCCCAACGGCCACTTGACGTTCAATATTGCCCTGCACATGCATGAAGGATTCGAATCTTTGGCTCGTAAATTCAGGATACAGTAGATTCCCAAAGGAGCACTCATGCCTCGTGGATCCATCGGATACAAGTATGTCTGCCAATCCAAGGTTCAAGGACTAGCTAATTATATTGGTTGTTGCATTGACAAACATAACCGTACGCACGTACATTTCTGTGCAGAGCGTCTACACCGAAGCTGCCTACACGCGAGTCAGCGAGTGAGTCCAGGCAGAGGCAGGCATGCATACGTGAGTTTCCACCAAGTTTCTTGTGTCAGTGACTCGGTGTCCATGCACTCTCATGTATGGAATGTTTGCTAGCGTAGGTGAAGCAGAGACAAGGAGAAGAAAGTAACGACAAACCGCACCAACAGGACGCCTTGCATGTGTCCCATAACGCCGATCTGCCCGATGGTGTAGTGGTGCCCCGAGCCCCCGACCACCACCAATGCCCACAATACCCACAGGAAGAGGGACCTCGTCGCCCGCGGGCATCACTTGAATCAAGCCCAATCTCATCAACTGGGAGTGCCAACTCCGACTCGCGTTGGGTCCCATACAGATCAACCCGAGCACGATCATGGCACATAGCCATGCCGTCAACCTAGACCCATGAGAAGGAAGACTGCTGCCGCCACCCTACCCCACCGGTGGGGGCACATCCACTAGCTCCGATCGAGCGCTAATGTCCCCACAGACCCACACCACCCATGCCCTAGACGAGGCCGTCATAGCAACGACACACCGTTGAACAACCCTACCAGAGCTCTCCACCATGCCACGCCCCCACCAGCAGCCAAGACCGCCGGAGACGACCGACCTGCGCCCCCACGAACCACCGGCTGGAGGTGACCATTCCAGGTCTAGATCGACATGCCCACCAAGTCCTCTCGTCCAGGCGCGCTTCGCCAACCACCAGCGCGCGCCCATGCCACCCTCGACCCACACTGCCCGATGAAGATTCGGACACACCAGCAACCATCGCCGTACCTGTCTTTGAGTAAGCCCCTCCTCCACGCCGCCTGTCATGCTGTGCAGAGTGACCGACTGTGGCTAAGGGTCAGTGATGTGCTACTGCCTCGTCTGTGGCTACGGGTCAGTGACGACATCTCTATTAGTGACCGACTGAAAACCGGTCAGTGATGACTACCGTGTACTGACCGCAGACTCGTCACTAATGTTCAGGCAGGTCGGTCAGTGATGACATGCAGCCCCAAGCTACTAAAGCACAAGATTTGTAGAGAGCACAATCCACAAGCACATCCACATTGACTTTCATAAAAGGGCAACGATAGGCGCCGGCGCACCGGCCGAAAGTTCGGCCGGTCGCTCGGTAGCCGTACGATTTGCACGCCCGTAACCGTTCGATTCTCCCCCAAACTTGTCTCCTTCCTCGCGCTGGATGTATCAAAAATCTATTACGGTCGCAGCAAAAAAGTCATCGCCGCCGTCGTTGGGTCGCAGCACAATCTGAACATATGTAGCAAAAAATGGAAACGGTTGTAGCAAAAAGCGACATCGATTGTAGCAAAAACACAAGGTCGATTATGCATTGTAGCAAAACATAACTCCGGTGGCAGCAGTATGCGATGCCGTTTGTAGCAAATTCCAACGCCGGTTGAAGCATGTAGCAAAAATAATGATGTCGATTGATTTCTCGGAGGAGCGTCGCCCTATCCTTGCCGTCCTAAGGTCACCATGCTCGCCGTCTCATGGTCGGGTCGCAGCCTCCCGGGGCACCGGTTGCAGCTTCCTTCCCAGACCTTGCCTCGTCTTGAACCATGGCTTATTTGAGAGAGAAGGAGAGATGTTTTGAGGGAGAAGATGTGTGGAGGAGGAGGACTGGCAGCAGTTGGGTAGTCCCCCTGGCTCGGCGAAGCAGACGGCCGGCAGCGGCCGCTGGTAGGCAGCAGCGCAGGGAAAGGGAAGAAGAAAAATGGCCACGGGAAAGGATGTATCTGGAGGTAGGGGATGAAGACAGCAGTTAGGGGAAAAATAAAAGGGAGGAGGGGTGGTCCACGTGGGGCCCAACAATATATGGTGTCTCACGCGGGGCGTGGCTTGGGTGGGCGCGGGGCGCCAGCGTGGCTCGCGACCGGCCGAAGGTTCGGCCGGCGCCCCGGCCTGAAATGTTTCCCTTCATAAAAGCATTGCATTCATACATTCTTTTTGTCCACATGTTAGAGATATCATAGCCACCAAGCAAGTGAAATGCAAAGTTATATAGACTTCTACGAAAATAGTCGATCACCGAGAAATCTTAACATTTGACGTCGATGAAATACCTACTAGAGTGAGCAATTTTCACTCTAAGGAATCCATCAACTGACCTTGCACTTCTCCCATTTGAGGTTGACAGAGTGGATAGTTATGCCAACGAATCAATGGGAAAGGGAAGCGGGCAACTTTCCCAAAGCTGTAACACACATCAATTTGGTTTAAGAATCAATAATGTATAATAAATAACAACTTGATAAAAGTAGAGAAACTAGAGTTTGATTTTAGAAGTTGCTAAGAAGGCCTACCTCAAACCGCAGTTGCTCTACGATTTGCTTGAACTTTTTTTGTGTAGTGAAAATAGAGTAACGTCCCTATGTGACATTTTAGTTGCACTACACAAAACACACTTACCGAAAAAAAATGTTTTACGCAGTATGATACGTCTTCAACGTATCTATATTTTTTATTGTTCAATGCTAGTATAGTATCAATCTTGGATGTTTTATATGCATTTGCATGCTATACTATATCATTTTTTGTGACTAACCTATTAACCTAGTGCCCAGTGTCAGTTGCTGTTTTTTGCTTGTTTTGTCTTTTTAAAAAATCAATATCAAACGGAGTCCAAATACGATGAAACTTTACTGTGATTTCTTATGGACCCGAAGAGACCCACGAAGTTTTGGGAGAAGACCAGAAGAGTCACGAGGGAGTGACAAGCTCACCAGGCGCGCCCCAGGGGGCTCCTTGAGCTTGTGGGCCCCTCGTGGCACCTCTTGACCTAATTCCCCCTCTATAAATTCCCAAATATTTCCAATATACCAGAGAGCCATCTGAAACACTTTTTGCGCCGCCGCAAGCTTCCATTCTCCCGTGATCCCATCTGAAGACCTTTTCCTGTACTCTGCTGGAGGGGGAATCGATCACGGAGGGCTTCTACTGAAAGGAAATATGCCCTAGAGGGAATAATAAAGTTATTATTTATTTCCTTAATTCATGATAAATGTTTATTATTCATGCTAGAATTGTATTAACCGGAAACTTAGTACATGTGTGAATACATAGACAAAACATATAGTCCCTAGTATGCCTCTACTTGACTAGCTCGTTAATCAAAGATGGTTATGTTTCCTAACCATAGACATGTGTTGTCATTTGATGAACGGGATCACATCATTAGGAGAATGATGTGATGGACATGACCCATCCGTTAGCTTAGCATTATGATCGTGTTAGTTTCATTGCTACTCACTACACCACGACACTGCATTCCCTACAGACGTGTGTTGGGAAAAGTCAGTTTTGTCGACCGACTGTTTGTTTGTAAAACTTCTATCAAACCGTTGGTTGGTATTACTCACATATAACAAACAATTGTCGGTCGGGAATGCTGAAATGTATAGCGCCAAACCGTTGGATGGTAATAGTTGCACTCGTATCAAACAGTCGGCCGGCAAATGTTCCCGACCGACCGTGGGCCGCAAACCGGCCTCCCAAAATATCAGTGCGCGCGGGCGCCTGCGAAACTTAGCGCGAAGCCCATCCAAAATTTCCATCCCGCGCCACCACAGCCCACCTCCTAAAACATCTCATCTGCTCAAGAAAAAAACACAACACCGCTATCTCTCTGACCTCTCTTCCTTATCTCTTTCTCTTCCGATCTGAGCGGCGGTGGCGACGCTCGCATCCGGCGACGGTCCACCACTCCGTCCATCTCTTCCTCCCACCACTCCATCACCATCCCCACATCGCTACTGATTTCCCATGTGGAGGTGGTCCTGCGGCGCCGATGCCCTCACCCAGCTGCCGGTGGCGGCACTTTTTGTTCGTGCCCAAGCGCTCGGTGAGGTCACCTCTCACCTTCCTCCTATGGTGCTACCGCCCCAAGCTCCCAACCCATACGCAGCTCCCTCTTCCCCACTCCCATGGTTGCAGATCTGAGCGGGACAAGGTCCCTTCGGCCCTGGTGGTTCGGAACGAGGCGTGCAGCCTCTGCTCCCTTAACTCCTGGAGACTAGGGGCGCGGTGGCTGGTGCCCCATCTCTCTTAGCCATCCACAGCGGCAACAACATCAGTAAGTTCTCTCTCTCTCTCTCTCTCTCTCTCTCTCTCTCTCTCTCTCTCTCTCTCTCTGTGTGTGTGTGTGTGTGTGTGTGTGTGTGTGCAGATTTAACCTTCAATCACTACAAGAAATATGTCAACTTGTGACCTTGACTATTGGTCACTGAAAGGTCATTGTTTTTCATTTGCGACCTTTTTTTGACCAAAAACAGAAGGTCAAAAGCTGGCGGTCGTAAACTGAAATTAACGACCTCCTCTGTGAGAAGGTCGTGGACGTTTACGACCAAAATATGCCTATTGTTTTGTTTTGGTCACTAGCAGCCTCCCCAGGCCACGTAGGCATCCGACGTGGCAATCTGATGTGGCACAAGAATCAGTCCGGTCCAGTTTGATTTTCTACATGGGCCTAGCCCAACAATTCGGCCCATTTATGATTTTTTTTCCTAGATGTTTTTGGGCCTTTTCTATCATGGGCCTTTACCTTTCCACAGAGTTTGTTTCCTTTTTGTTTCTGTTTTCTATTTGAGTCGAGGCCTTCTTATAGTACTTCTGAATAGCTTTTCAGCCCAGGTTATTTTGGGCCATGGCATCTTAATAGTACAAGTATATTTGGGCCGTGGCCACTATCAGGTCCAGTAAGAACATTTTCTGGAGAACTTAATGTTCAAGTAAAATGTACACAACATTACAGGAAGATAACACATACAACAGCAGATAAAATTTCATTTCAGTCCTACAACTCACTACATCATAGACAGTGCATGACAATCATTCAATTTTTTACTAGGCGGTAGCCGAGTACATCATTCAATTTCAAATAAACAGTACTGCTCTTGGAAGCAAAATAGGCCGCCACACGCCATGGTGCCCCAAGTAACCAGCAGCGCTGCTTGCCCCCTTGGCCTAGCTCCTTGCTGCCGACGATGGACGAGACTCGGATGCGGAGCTCCCTGCACATGAAATATTGTGTCAATGCTTGCAGCAATAGAAGGAACTCACATACCATAGAACTTGCACAGTAGTGTATCAACACCCGAAAGATTGACTGAATTGAACTGTTATATAACCAAGTTAGAGCTGGCAGAAGTTGCAGGTACATAAACATCCATAGAGCTAACATGTTGTATTTCTGTAGAAAGAAGCATCAACTCACTATTATACACAAAAAGCTAGCCCATACATGCACAGACACCAGAATGGTACATAGAATGAAGCACAGGGCTAGTACTTGCTACCCTGACATTTCAGGCATTCTAGTGTTTAGGAGATTTGACTTCCAGCAGAAAACTAAGTCGATAGACTTAGCACTTGTGACTTCAACTAACTTGACCAGTGCTAAGTTATTAATAGACTTACTCGTGAGTTCAACTAACTTGTGGACTGATTAGATATAAACAGTAGTACTGAATGATAGATATAAACATTAGTATTGCCTGAGCTCAGTTTTTTTTGCAAGGATAAGCATGTCCTAAACCGCCATTGTGAGATCGTTGAAGTAATATATGCCAGAATGTGAGAATGGATAAAACAGAACATGAATGTTCTCAAGTGCCATGAAGTGAGAAAGCAGGTAGTCACAATGACGAGGCATGTTAGTTGCCAAAACAGATTCAGACTAACTGCATGTCCAGACGGACGGGCCATTCCCAAGCATTTGAAGACACCAGCAGAGGTCAGCAGACAACAAACTTGGATGATATCTATCCATACTAGTATAGAATGATACGAGGCCAGTAGAAATTGTTTGCTACCGACGAGCTCGCCAAGGTGCACAGTTGTTCAAAAAGGAAGCACATTTGACTACAAGTACCAGATTTCAGAGTTTGTAATAACATCATGAACAGCAGCTGTAAATTACTAAATGTTACCATACTGAATGCTATCTAGAAAGATAGATACGATGCAGGGGGTGTCCATTACCGACGATCTTGCCGAGGTGCATGGAGATGGAGTTGAGCTGGGCCTTGTTCTCGTAGAGGTGATTGACCGCCTTCCTGGACTGCACCAGCTCCTTGGCCAGCGCCTTCAGGAACAAGCATCACCAGCAGAGGAAACCAAATCAGTAAATCAGCCCAAATCGAGGCCCTTGACCTTGAGCTGCTTCTCCTTGGCGCCCTTCACCAGATCCGAGGTCACTGTTAAACACACACACACGCACAAACGCATCAGAAAATTAACCTAAAACGAAGTAATACACGGAATTAGTTCAGGAAAATGGATACAAGCGGACGAATCATCCTAACTAACCAGAAACAAAACATTGTTTAGTCGCTAGGCATTAAAGCGATAGATGTTAAACACTAACTTCCTTCATAAAAAGAGCAATAATAACAACCAACAGGTACTTAACACTCAGCAAGGGTTGACAGATATATAATGGGTTCAGCAACCAATTTGGCTCAGAAACTAAGAAAATCAGAAAGATTTTTCGCTCAGAATACGCTAACAAGCATTCATGAATCACACTAGTAAGTAAGAACATGAGTAAACTAGCGATTAGCAAATGAATCTCAACATTAGCAGAAGATTGAGATACAAATGCATCCAACTGCAAGGCAGACAGAAGCTGTCATCGTAAAGGAACTTCATACAACACAGCTCATCTTACAGCAATGTGCACACAAATTGGGCTAAGCAACGCACTAAGAACAAGTCAAGTAAAATTGCATGCCACTCAATAACTAAGCAATCAGTTGCAATATCTGCTCTGAATATTTGCTCCCCTGCTGATCCATCCAATATCTGCTCGGAATACACTAGGAAGCATCATTGCCATGATCCACGAATCACATCAGTAACTTAAGAGCTCAAGTAATATGATACCTAAAAACTAAGAACAGAACAACCGAGAGCCTGGGACGCGAATCCCAGCCAAAATCCCGATCCCAAATCACGGCCAAAATTCGCAGAAACGATATGTCGACCAAGAGCAGTTCACCGCACAACCTTCCCGGCCAAAATCCTGACCCCAAATACGAACGTCCGCCGCGGAGCATACGGCGCCCAGACGGAAGCGCGGGCCCTCCGTCCCGCCGATTAACTGCTGACTACGAGCAGGGGGTGGCGCTGCTGCGGGAGTCGGAGAAGGGGGAGGTGAGGGTGCGTGCTTCTCACCTGCACCTGCGGGCGTGCGGAAGCGGGAGGAGCGGCGGATTCCGCGGCGAGGGAGTCGCCGAGCTCGCTGGAGAGGAGGAGCGAGGGGGCGGCGGTGACTGCAGCTGCGACGAACAATGGAACATGGAGAATAAATACTCGTCAGCTCTGGTTGGTGAAGCACAAAAACCCTAGGCGGGGGAGGGGAGGGCCAAGAGGAGGTCGGCGGCTCACCTGCGGGCGGCGGAGACGCGACCGACGCCGACGCCGGCAGCGGGAAGGTTGGCCGACTTTCCCTCCCTCCCGCGAAGTGAAGCAAAGAAAAGCAGCACCGCCTCCTCCGCGGCTCTGCCTCGGCTATAAGCCAAACGCAACCAAAGGAGGAGCTAGGCGGGGCTTGGATCGGGATCGAGGTCGCGAGAGCGTCGGTGGATCGGCGATGTGGGAGACGAGGGGAGGGATCGGGGTGGCGGCGGCGATGTGGGAGACGAGGGGTGGGTGGCGGATCTGGAGCGCTAGGTTTCCTGGGGTGAGAGGTGAGGGAGTTTTCTTTTTTATTTTTTTATTTTTTTGAGACAAAGAGGGGGGTGTGAGGGAGAAAGGGCTGTCGTCGGATCCGAGAGCATCCGACGGTGTTTGAGCACGATCCGCGTGACATGCGCATGGACCAATCAGAACCCAATACACGTTATGACCTTCTAAATTGGTCGTAATCAACTAAAAATAAGGTGTTGAACCATATTTTTTTTTTCAAAAAAGGTGTTAAATCATATAAACATTTTTATGATATGAGAAATTCAAAAACAAACATTTTCGTTGTATACAAGGATGCATATTGGAATTTCAAACAATGTTGCCTAAGGAAGTTTTCTTTTTCTTTGGATGAAAGAACCATTTTCCATTTTTCGAGTGCCCAAAAGGAGGTTTTTTTTGTGAAGGACCTCCCAAATAATTGTTTGCAAAATTGGACCAAATCATTTTTCTAAAATACTAGGCCATATTTAATGCACAATTGACCAAATGGTTGGGTGTAAAAGTTTTTATCCACCTCTGGTGAAAAAGACAAATTCCCGCCGATTCAGTTGGAAGCGGGTCAAATTTGAACTGTAGCTACCTCGTTTTTTGCTCTTTATTTTTTCCAAAAATCATTTCTAGGTACATAAGTATCTATTTAATCACATAAACACCAAAAAAATTCCAAGATTCAACCACTAGCTAGGAACGGTCATTCCCGCCGTTTTGACCGCATTTTGAAACGGGCATAAAAATTCAAAAAAAATCAAAAAATTGGGAAACCTTCGCATTGTGTCATTATATGTGGCCAAGTTCCCAGGAAAAATAATAAACTTGTAATACGTCAATTATTTTTAAAAAGTGTTCTCAGAAACGAGCTATCACGTGTGGAGATCAATGGCTTTCAAGCAAAATGATCAATCTTATGGCCACATTCATGGCATAGTTTGTTCAAATGATCTCATATTGTGCACAAGGGTGCATATTGGAATGGCAAACTATGTTGCCTAAGGAAGTTTTCTTTTTCTTTGGATGAAAGAACCATTTTCCAATTTTCGAGTGCCCAAAAGGACGTTTTTTGTGAAGGACCTCCCAAATAATTGTTGCAAAATTGGACCAAATCATTTCTCTAAAATACCAGGCCATATTTAATGCACAATTGACCAAATGCTTGGGTGTAAAAAGTTTTTATCCACCTCTGGTGAAAAAGACAAATTCCCGCCGATTTAGGTGGAAGCGGGTCAAAGTTGAACTATAGCTGCCTCGTAGTTTGCTCTTTATTTTTTCCAAAAATCTTTTCTAGGTACATAAGTATCTATTTAATCAGAGAAACACCAAAAAAGTTCCAAGATTCAACCACTAGCTAGGAACGGTCATTCCCGTCGTTTTGACCGCATTTTGAAATGGGCATAAAAAATTCAAAAAAATCAAAAAATTGGGAAACCTTCGCATTGTGTCGTCATATGTGGCCAAGTTCCCAGGAAAAATAATAAACTTGTAATAAGGCAATTATTTTAAAAAAGTGTTCTCAGAAACGAGCTATCACGTGTGGAGATCAATGGCTTTCAAGCCAAATGATCAATCTTATGGCCACATTCATGGCATAGTTTGTTCAAATGATCTCATATTGTGCATAAGGGTGCATATTGGAATGGCAAACAATGTTGCCTAAGGAATTTTTCTTTTTTCTTTGGAAGAAAGAACCATTTTCCATTTTTCGAGTGCCCAAAAGGACGTTTTTTTGTGAAGGACCTCCCAAATAATTGTTGCAAAATTGGACCAAATCATTTTTCTAAAATACTAGGCCATATTTAATGCACAATTGACCAAATGGTTGGGTGTCAAAGTTTTATCCACCTCGGTGAAAAAAAATTCCACGATTCAAGAAGAAGCGTCAAATTTGAACTGCAGCTGCCTCATAGTTTACTATTTATTTTTTCCAAAAATCATTTATAGTTACATAAGTACCTATTTAATCATAAATACATGGTTTGGTGGCGATACGTCGAGGTTTGGGCGGTGGCCGAGGCCCCCAACTCTAGAGCGCGTAAATCGCATGCCCGCCGCGTGGTCACCGCGTGACCGTGGCGTTGCCATGTGTTCTGGGCAGCCTAGGCATGTATAGTGGGTTGGGCATTCCCCAGGTAGGTGCTAGGAATAAAATTACAACATAAGATTCTCACGAGGAGACCGATCGATGTTCAAACATGAATTAGCAGCTAAGTGTTTGATTAGCGGTACAGCAAATGTACATAGCTAATGGGCATGAGTTTTGGCTGAGGATGATTAGTTACTAAGAAGACCGTCTTCACAAATTTTCAGCTCAAAAGGAGGAGCCTAGGTGGTACTTGCTTTGCAAACTACCACAATGGACATAACTACGAATGTTAAAGCTCGGCTCAAAATAATGAATGGATTGAGCTGGCATTTGGTGGAGGATGGTTATTTGGGCATAGGAAAGCACTGTAGAAAAATGGATACTATTTGGACATGCCAAAGTGGTACTTCCTTCACAAACTCTTGTTCTGAACAGAATAGGAAAATGAATATTTTTGAATTATTTTTGAATTAGGCGAGGAAGGTTTTTACATATTTGACGAAGATATGACCCAAAGAATTTATGAGATTTTTTTGGAAATTTTGGGAATGACAGAAATATAGGTTGCTTCACAACCTAGGGCAAAAACTGCCACATGGACATGACACATAGGCAAAACTGATGAGGTGGCGCCTAGTCATAGCCACCCACCACAATTTACAAGGCCATGACCATCTATATTGGTCGTTAACAACTAGAAATAAGGCAGCGGACTAGCGCTGTTTGCTTTATGACCATTTCATGTAAGGAAATTACGACCTTTCTGACCAAAATGGTCGCAATGGTTTAGGGTTTGGAGCCCCCTGAACAGCTTTTGACCAATTGGTCTGAAATGGTCATAGATCCATGACCATTTCTTCCAGGATCACTGACAGAAGGTCACTAGTTGACATATTTCTTGTAGTGAATAGCCCCAATGGCTGGTGCCCTCACCTCTCTGCATATTGATCTCTTTCAAAACAAATCTGTGCTGCTTTGATACATGGAATAAAAATGATTTTGAAGCACTAAAGTTCAAACCCTAGCCATCGATTATTATCATTCTCTATTTATATCATGTGATTGTTAGCAGACTGAATTGGATAATGATTTTTTGCAGGGTCAAACAAACTTTCATAGGTTTGGTGGATGTTTGGGCAATTACTCAACTACTAACAAAAGGCCACTGGATGATTTTTATAGCTGCATCACATCAAGTGGATTTGGATAGTGAGTTTTTTTTTCACATCTTGAGTTTTGTTATACTATTTGCTGGTTTCTTGCATTATTTTTGCTTATTCTCACTTCCGATGTGTAACTGAGATTATGTCAGGTTGCTTGTTTTTTTTTCTTATCTGGCTATTTTCTCATGAATGATATGCCAAATCTTATTCTTTGAGCATGCAACTGATGGAACCTAGATTAGGGGCGGAGTATGGATTTAGACATGAGGGGGGACGAGGAAAATAATAATCGTTTGAGAGACACAACACAAGAATATAGTCCCTAAAGTAGAACTGATATGATTGTATTGCAACATATGTCTGGTAATATATAAAAAAACCTACATTTCTACCAGTTGCATATCAACAGGATTGGGGTTGGAATTATCATCTACAACGGTTGCTTGTCAGGTGGATTTGCATTTTCTGTAACGTTTGAGCTAGAAGCAATGGGCTTGAAAACCAAATATGTTAGGCTGGGGCAAAACGAATATGTTTCTGGGGAAAACGTTAAACGAGGAGTAAAATTAGAATCCTATATTGTAATTTTACCGCCACTGTCTTCAACGAAATTGTATTAATTCACAAATATTATTTACCAGTGATGTACCTAGATTCTTTGAAGTTGATCTTGTGATGCATGATGCCGGTGCAACACACAAGCTGGAACCACTAAAATCCAGGATACATGATTTTGGTGGTTCCAGGGTAAGTACCTATTTTCTTATTTCAGCATTATACATGATTAATGCTTTGATGGTAAGTGTAATAAACACATGATTGCTGTACATGAATCCATGATTATTTTCTTTGGGAGATACTATATTTTTCTTTGTAATAAGTGTAATGATTACATCCATTTATGTGCAATAGCATTGCAGAATATTCGATAGAGAACTCGGCAATCAAACCTACGTACATGTTAACATGTGAGGGTGCAACCGAATAGCTGTACATGAATCTGGAACAAGAGGAAGAACTGAGGATTCTTCAAGAAGCTGCTTCTATTCGTGCACAATGGCGTCCTAGTCAGGTAAGAGGTAGATAGATCTTTTCTGGTCGCTCGTCTATACATCATCCTTTCATTAGTCGTTTTTGATTAGCGGATGAAAGCACAAGCATGCTTGTACTTTTATTAGAATGAAGAAAAGAAATACACCATCAGACTGACATATATTCATACTACTATCTCGTGGTCCATTTCTGTTGCAAATAACTTCTCCCCTGATTTGAACAATAATTTTTCAGGCTGAGATGGAAATTTTACGCTCACCGTATTACATTTTCAGATACTAAGATAGGTTACAATTGAATGTCGAACAGTTGGTTGGACATTTTGCATCAGTCCTAATACCACTTAGAAGATAGAACAAGTCTGTATCTCTGGAGATTTTCTGAAGTTTTAAGTGTGTACCTAACCAATTGAATATTATAGATGCATTTGTTACTTCTACTTGACACCATTGACACTCTGAAGTTTGGAGGGTTCAATCGACACATGGTGTGTAAGCATTTGCCTATCTACCTAAAGGGTATGCTGGAGGGTTGCCAACATCAATGTGCTTTGTGCTGCAGAAATGGATTTTCAAAAACCTCTAGCACATGGTGTCCTGGGAATTCCTGGATATGTCGACCTGCTAGCTCATTATCAGGTATTTTGATGCATCTATTAATCATATGATAAAAGAACCAGAACATGGATAAATTTTCTATAGTGTAGTTGTAGTATCTAGCTTGGCTGCTTTTAGAGGTCTGAGCTATAGAAGTTACCGCGGTAAATAAAGTCTGAAGTATTCTGTAAACGCCTACATATTTTTGGCCCATTATGTTCAATCTTTGGTGAGAAATACAATTACGCTCCATAAAATGAGTTATTGTCGGAGAAGGTCGCTCTTAGTTTTAGTTTAAAACAATTCGTTATGTTGCCAACTACTTTATAAAATTTAATGTGGTCACAGTAAAGTCATCTAATGGACAGCTCCTTGTATAATTTAACTTGTTGATATTCACAGAAGCCTTCTTGTTATCAATGAATATAGTGCCTAGAAATAAGGACAATTTAACTAGTGCTTAGTATGCCCCTTTACATGGTTACCTAAACTTGAATGGAGTGCCTTTCTTAGTAGGTGGTTCGGTACTAGCTTGCCTTGTGAAGTAATAGTTGTTCTCAATGCTATGCTTTATACAAATTTTTATGGTGCCATGGTCTTTATGAATGTAATCACAACTTTACATTATGTAGGAAAGACAGGCAAGAGGACGAGGAAACATGAAGACGGTGGTTTGCGTAAATGGGATATTTTGTGCAATGGTGACTGAATCGTTGGAGATGCACTTTATATATCATTTTGTAAACTCGCATTGTGTCTGACAAAATGACCCATATTGTAATGGATGAACTATTTACATCTGAAATTAATTAATGTGTTATTGTTTGGTTATGGTTTATTATTGTCAGGGCATGCATGTTATTGTTATGAAACATGAAACTTGATTGATATTTTGTTGGTAACGCAAATGTAAGCTATTGAGGGCTATTGGATGTTTGTGGGCAAAACGAAAAAACCAGCTCATAGTCTGTCAAAGAAAGCTAATGCATGGGCCAACGAAAAGTTGGTAGGGAAAACAAACCCTGTCACACAGTCGGTTGGGAAAGCCTCCTGGAAGGCCTAATAGACTGTTGGTCGGGAAAACAAATTCTGTCAAACATTCGGTCGGGAAAGCTTCATGGTAGGCCCAATAGACTGTTGGTCGGGAAAGGACCATGGCAGGCCCAACAGAATGTCGGTCGAGAAAAGTGCCCCATAGCCAACAAGCGATCGGTCGGCAAAGATATGTCGGTCGGAAAAGGCTTTTCCCGTCTGGACTTTCCCCAACAGACAAGATCGGTCGGCAATAGTTTTTCCCAACCGACTGTCTGTCATGGGAAGTTGTTTTTCGAACAAACCTGACTGCTTTCTTCATGACTTATACAAGTTCCTCAGACTATGAGATTACGCAACTCCCGAATACCGGAGGAACACCTTGTGTGCTACCAAACGTCACAACATAGATGGGTGATTATAAAGGTGCTCTACAGGTGTCTCCGAAGGTGTTTGTTGGGTTGGCATAGATCGAGATTAGGATTTGTCACTCCGTGTTTCGGAGAGGTATCTCTGGGCCCTCTCGGTAATACTCATCACTATAAGCCTTGCAAGCATTGTGAATAATGAGTTAGTTGTGGGATGAAGTATTACGGAACGAGTAAAGATACTTTCCGGTAACGATATTCAACTAGGTATTGAGAGACCGACGATCGAATCTCGGGCAAGTAACATACCGATGACAAAGGGAACAGCGTATGTTGTTATGCGGTTTGATCGATAAAGATATTCGTAGAATATGTAGGAACCAATATGAGTATCCAGGTTCCACTATTGGTTATTGACCGGAGACGTGTCTCGGTCATCTCTACATAGTTCTCGAACCCGTAGGGTCCGCACGCTTAATGTTCGATGACGATTGGTATTATGAGTTTATGTGATATGTTGTATCGAAGATTGTTCGGAGTCCCGGATGTGATCACAGACATGACGAGGAGTCTCAAAATGGTCGAGACATAAAGATTGATATATTTGATGACTATATTCGGACACCGGAAGTGTTCCGGAGAAGTTTCGGATATAACCGGAGTGCCGGAAGGGTTATCAGAACCATCGGAGAAGTAATGGGCCTTATTGGGCCTAAGGGAGAGAGAGAGGGGCGGCCAGGGGCTGGCCGCGCGCCCCCCATGTGAAGGAAATATGTCCTAGAGGCAATAATAAAGTTACTATTTATTTCCTTATATCATGATAAATGTTTATTATTCATGCTAGAATTGTATTAACCGGAAACATAATGCATGTGTGAATACATAGACAAACATAGAGTCACTAGTATGCCTCTACTTGACTAGCTCGTTGATCAAAGATGGTTGTGCTTCCTGACCATAGACATGAGTTGCCATTTGATTAACGGGATCACATCATTAGGAGAATGATGTGATTGACTTGACCCATTCCGTTAGCTTAGCACTTGATCGTTCAGTATGTTGCTATTGCTTTCTTCATGACTTATACATGTTCCTACAACTATGAGATTATGCAACTCCGCTTACGGAGGAACACTTTGTGTGCTACCAAACGTCACAATGTAACTGGGTGATTATAAAGGAGCTCTACAGTGTCTCCAAAGGTACATGTTGAGTTGGCGATTTCGAGATTAGGTTTTGTCACTCGATTGTCGGAGAGGGATCTCGGGCCCTCTCGGTAATGCACATCACTATAAGCCTTGCAAGCAATGTAGCTAATGAGTTAGTTACGGAATGATGCATTACGTAACAAGTAAAGAGACTTGCCGGTAACGAGATTGAACTAGGTATTGAGATACCGACGATCGAATCTCGGGCAAGTAACATACCGATGACAAAGGGAACAACGTATGTTGTTATGCGGTTTAACCAATAAAGATCTTCGTAGAATATGTAGGAGCCAATATGAGCATCCAGGTTCCGCTATTGGTTATTGACCGGAGACGTGTCTCGATCATGTCTACATAGTTCTCGACCCCGTAGTGTCCGCATGCTTAAAGTTAGATGATGGTTATATTATGAGTTTATGTGTGTTGGGGAACGTTGCAGAAAATAAAAAAATTCTACGCTTCACCAAGATCAATCTATGGAGTCATCTAGCAACGAGAGAGAGGAGTGCATCTACGTACCCTTGTAGATCATGCGCGGAAGCGTTCAAGAGAACGGGGTTGAGGGAGTCGTACTCGCCGTGATCCAAATCACCGAAGATCCTAGTGCTGAATGGACGGCACCTCCGCTTTCAACACATGTACGGTTGGGGAAGACGTCTCCTCCTTCTTGATCCAGCAAGGGGGGGGGAGAGGTTGATGGAGATCCAGCAGCACGACGGCGTGGTGGTGGAAGTAGCGGCGATCTCGGCAGGGCTTCGCCAAGCACAGCGAGAGGGAGAGGTGTTACGGAGGGAGAGGGAGGCGCCAGGGACTTGCGTGCGGCTGCCCTCCTTCCCCTCCACTATATATAGGGGCCAGGGGGCGCTGGCCCCTCTAGATCCCATCTAGATGGGGGGGGCGGCGGCCAAGGGGGTGGCTTGCCCCCCAAGCCAAGTGGGGCGCCCCCCACCCCTAGGGTTTCCAACCCTAGGCGCAGGGGGAGGCCCAAGGGAGGTGCACCAGCCCACCAGGGGCTGGTTCCCTTCCCCACTTCAGACCATGGGGCCCTCCGGGATAGGTGGCCCCACCCGGTGGACCCCTGGGACCCTTCTAGTGGTCCAGGTACAATACCGGTGACCCCCGAAACTTTCCCAATGGCCGAAATTGGACTTCCTATATATAATTCTTCACCTCCGGACCATTCCGGAACTCCTCGTGACGTTCGGGATCTCATCCGGGACTCCGAACAACTTTCGTGTTACCGCATACTAATATCTCTACAACCCTAGCGTCACCGAACCTTAAGTGTGTAGACCCTACGGGTTCGGGAGACATGCAGACATGACCGAGACGACTCTCCGGTCAATAACCAACAGCGGGATCTGGATACCCATGTTGGCTCCCACATGCTCCACGATGATCTCATCGAATCAACCATGATGTCGAGGATTCAAGTAATCCCGTATACAATTCCCTTTGTCAATCGGTACGTTACTTGCCCGAGATTCCATCGTTGGTATCCCAATACCTCGTTCAATATCGTTACCGGCAAGTCACTTTACTCGTACCGTAATGCATGATCCCGTGACCAACCACTTAGTCACTTTGAGCTCATTATGATGATGCATTACCGAGTGGACCCAGAGATACCTCTCCATCATACGGAGTGACAAATCCCAGTCTCGATCCGTGTCAACCCAACAGACACTTTCGGAGATACCTGTAGTATACCTTCATAGCCACCTAGTTACGTTGTGACATTTGGTACACCCAAAGCACTCTTACGGTATCCGGGATTTACACGATCTCATGGTCTAAGGAAACGATACTTGACATTAGAAAAGCTCTAGCAAAACGAACTACACGATCTTGTGCTATGCTTAGGATTGGGTCTTGTCCATCACATCATTCTCCCAATGATGTGATCCCGTTATCAATGACATCCAATGTCCATGGTCAGGAAACCATGACCATCTATTGATAAACGAGCTAGTCAACTAGAGGCTCACTAGGGACATATTGTGGTCTATGTATTCACACATGTATTACGATTTCTGGATAACACAATTATAGCATGAATAATAGACAATTATCATGAACGAGGAAATATAATAATAACCATTTTATTATTGCCTCTAGGGCATATTTCCAACAGTCTCCCACTTGCACTAGAGTCAATAATCTAGTTACATTGTGATGAATCGAACACCCATAGAGTTCTGGTGTTGATCATGTTTTGCTCGCGGAAGAGATTTAGTCAATGGATCTGCGCCATTCAGATCTGTGTGCACTTTACAAATATCTATGTCTCCATCTTGAACATTTTCACGAATGGAGTTGAAGCGACGCTTGATGTGCCTGGTCTTCTTGTGAAACCTGGGCTCCTTGGCAAGGGCAATAGCTCCAAGTGTTGTCACGAAGAGAGTGACCGCCCCGACGCATTGGGTATGACTCCTAGGTCGGTGATGAACTCCTTCATCCAGATTGCTTCATGTGCTGCCTCCGAGGCTGCCATGTACTCCGCTTCACATGTAGATCCCGCCACGACGCTTTGCTTGCAACTGCACCAGCTTACAGCCCCTCCATTCAAAATATACACGTATCCGGTTTGTGACTTAGAGTCATCCAGATCTGTGTCGAAGATAGCATCGACGTAACCCTTTACGACGAGCTCTTCGTCACCTCCATAAACGAGAAACATATCCTTAGTCCTTTTCAGGTACTTCAGGATATTCTTGATCGATGTCCAGTGTTCCATGCCGGGATTACTTTGGTACCTTCCTACCAAACTTACGGCAAGGTTTACATCAGGTCTGGTAACAGCATGGCATACATGATAAACCCTATGGCCGAGGCATAGGGGGCGACACTCATCTTTTCTATATCTTCTGCCGTGGTCGGACATTGAGCCGAGCTCAATTTCACACCTTGCAACACAGGCAAGAACCCCTTCTTGGACTGATCCATATTGAACTTCTTCAATATCTTATCAAGGTATGTGCTTGTGAAAGACCTATGAGGCGTCTCGATCTATCTCTATAGATCTTGATGCCTAATATGTAAGCAGCTTCTCCAAGGTCCTTCATTGAAAAACACTTGTTCAAGTAGGCCTTGATGCTGTCCAAAAGTTCTATATCATTACCCATCAAAAGTATGTCATCCACATATAATATGAGAAATGCTACAGAGCTCCCACTCACTTTCTGGTAAACGCGGGCTTCTCCATAAGTCTGCATAAACCCAAACGCTTTGATCATTTCATTAAAGCGAATGTTCCAACTCCGAGATCCTTGCACCAGCCCATAGATGGAGCGCTGGAGCTTGCATACCTTGTTAGCATTCTTAGGATCGACAAAAACTTTCGGCTGCATCATATACAGTTCTTCCTTAAGATGGCCGTTAAGGAATGCCATTTTGACGTCCATTTGCCATATCTCATAATCATAGTATGCAGCAATTGCTAACATGATTCGGACGGACTTCAGCTTCGCTACGGGAGAGAAAGTCTCATCGTAGTCAACCCCTTGAACTTGTCGATAACCCTTAGCGAAGTTGAGCTTTATAGATGGTAACATTACCATCCGCGTCCGTCTTCTTCTTAAAGATCCATTTGTTTTCTACCGCTCGCCGATCATCGGGCAAGTCCGTCAAAGTCCATACTTTGTTTTCATACATGGATCCTATCTCAGATTGCATGGCTTCAAGCCATATGTTGGAATCTGGGCCCGCCATTGCTTCTTCATAATTCGAAGGTTCACCGTTGTCTAACAACATGATTTCTAGGACAGGGTTGCCATACCACTCTGGTGTGGAACGTGTCCTTGTGGACCTACGAAGTTCAGTAGTAACTTGATCCGAAGTACCTTGATCATCATCATTAGTTTCCTCTCTAGTCAGTGCAGGCACCACAGGAACATCTTCATGAGCTGCGCTAGGTTCAAGAGGTAGTACTTCATCAAGTTCCACTTTCCTCCCACTTACTTCTTTCGAGAGAAACTCTTTCTCCAGAAAGGACCCATTCTTGGCAACAAAGATCTTCGGATCTGAGGTAGAAGGTATACCCAATGGTTTCCTTAGGGTATCCTATGAAGACGCATTTTTCCGACTTGGGTTCGAGCTTTTCAGGTTGAAGTTTCTTGACATAAGCATCGCATCCCCAAACTTTTAGAAACGACAGCTTAGGTTTCTTCCCAAACCATAATTCGTACGGTGTCGTCTCAACGGATTTAGACGGTGCCCTATTTAAAGTGAATGTAGCTGTCTCTAGAGCGTATCCCCAAAATGATAGTGGTAAATCGATGAGTGACATCATAGATCGCACCATATCTAATAGAGTGCGATTACGACGTTCGGACACACCGTTAAGCTGAGGTATTCCAGGCGGCGTGAGTTGTGAAATGATTCCACATTTCCTTAAGTGCGTACCAAATTTGTGGCTTAAATATTCTCCCCCCATGATCTGATCGTAAGAACTTTATCTTTCGGTCACGTTGATTCTCTACCTCATTCTGAAATTCCTTGAACTTTTCAAAGGTCTCAGACTTGTGTTTCATCAAGTAGACATACCCATATCTACTCAAGTCGTCAGTGAGAGTGAGAACATAACGATATCCTCCACGAGCCTCTACGCTCATTGGACCGCATACATCAGGTATGTATGATTTCCAATAAGTTGGTTGCTCGCCCATTGTTCCGAGAACGGAGTCTTGGTCATTTTGCCCATAAGGCATGGTTCGCACGTGTCAAATGATTCATAATCAAGAGACTCCAAAAGTCCATCAGACGGAGCTTCTTCATGCGTTTGACACCAATGTGACCAAGGCGGCGATGCCACAAGTATGTGGGACTATCGTTATCAACTTTACATCTTTTGGTATTCACGCTATGAATATGTGTAACATCACGCTCGAGATTCATTAAGAATAAACCATTGACCAGCGGGCATGACCATAAAACATATCTCTAATATAAATAGAACAACCATTATTCTCGGATTTAAATGAGTAGCAATCTCAGATTAAACGAGATCCAGATACAATGTTCATGCTCAAAGCTGGCACTAAATAACAATTATTGAGGTTTAAAACTAATCCCGTAGGTAAATGTAGAGGTAGCGTGCGACGGTGATCACATCGACCTTGGAACCATTCCCGACGCCAAGATCGTCACCTCGTCCCTTCGCCAGCCTCCGCTTATTCCACAGCTCCCGCTTTGAGTTACAAATATGAGCAACTGCACCGTATCAAATACCGGAGCTACTACGAGTCTTGGTAAGGTACACATCAATTACATGTATATCACATATACCTTTAGTGTTGCCGGCCTTCTTGTCCGCTAAGTATTTGGGGCAGTTCCGCTTCAGTGTCCCTTTCCTTGCAATAAAAGCACTCAGCCTCGTGTTTGGGTCCATTCTTTGGCTTCCTCCCGCAATCGGCTTACGGTAGCGCAACTCCTTGTCGCCCTTCTTTAAGTTCTTCTTACCCTTGCCTTTCTTGAAACTAGTGGTTTTATTGACCATCAACACTTGATGTTCCTTTTTATTTCCACCTCTGCTGATTTCAGCATTGAAAATACTTCAGAATAGTTTTCACCATCCCCTGCATATTGTAGTTCATCACAAAGCTCTTGTAGCTAGGTGGGAGCGATCAAGGATTCTGTCAATGACCGCCTCGTCCGGGAGGTTAATGTCCAGCTGGGACAAGCGGTTGTGCAACCTGCACATTTTGAGTATGTGCTCATTGACGTAACTATTTTCCTCCATCTTACAATCTGAGAACTTGTCGGAGACTTCATATCTCTCGACCCGGCATGAGCTTGGAAAACCATTTTCAGCTCTTCAACATCTCATATGCTCCGTGTTGCTCAAAACTCTTTTGGAGCCCGGTTCTAAGCTGTAAAGCATGCCGCATCGAACGAGGGAGTAATCATCAAGACGTGACTGCCAAGCGCTCATAACGCCTTGGTTCTCTCGATGGGTGCATCACCTAGCGGTCCTTCTAGGACATATGCTTTCTTGGCAGCTATGAGGATGATCTCGTGTTCGGACCCATCCGAATAGTTGCTGCCATCATCTTTCAGCTTGGTTTTCTCTAGGAACGCGTAGAAGTTGAGGTTGACATGAGAGTTGGCCATTTGATCTACAAGACATTTTGCAAAGGTTTTTAGACTAAGTTCATGATAATTAAGTTCATCTAATCAAATTATTTAATGAACTCCCACTCATATTAGACATCCCTCTAGTCATCTAAGTGATACATGATCTGACTCAACTAGACCGTCTCCGATCATCACGTGAGACGGACTAGTCATCATCGGTGAACATCTCCATGTTGATCGTATCTTCCATACGACTCATGTTCGACCTTTCGGTCTCTTGTGTTCCGAAGCCATGTCTGTACATGCTAGGCTCATCAAGTCAACCTAAGTGTTTTGCATGTGTAAATCTGTCTTACACCCGTTGTATGTGAACGTTAGAATCTATCACACCCGATCATCACGTGGTGCTTCGAAACAACGAACTTTCGCAACGGCGCACAGTTAGGGGGAACACTTTCTTGAAATTACTATAAGGGATCATCTTATTTACTACCATCGTACTAAGCAAATAAGAAGCAAAAATATGATAAACATCACATGCAATCAAATAGTGACATGATATGGCCAATATCATATTGCTCCTTTGATCTCCATCTTCGGGGCGCCATGATCATCTTCGTCACCGGCATGACACCATGATCTCCATCATCATGATCTCCATCATCGTGTCTTCATGAAGTTATCACGCCAACGATTACTTCTACTTCTACGGCTAACGTGTTTAGCAATAAAGTAAAGTAATTTACATGGCGTTATTCAATGACACACAGGTCATACAAAAATAAAGACAACTCCTATGGCTCCTGCCGGTTGTCATACTCATCGACATGCAAGTCGTGATTCCTATTACAAGAACATGATCAATCTCATACATCACATATATTTCATTCATCACATATTTTTGTCCATATCACATCACAAGGCATATGCTGCAAAAACAAGTTAGACGTCCTCTAATTGTTGTTGCATGTTTTTACGTGGCTTCTATAGGTTTCTAGCAAGAACTTTTCTTACCTACGTAAAACCACAACGTGATATGCCAATTTCTATTTACCCTTCATAAGGACCCTTTTCATCGAATCCGATCCGACTAAAGTGGGAGAGACAGACACCCGCTAGCCACCTTATGCAGGTAGTGCATGTCAGTCGGTGGAACCTGTCTCACGTAAGCGTACATGTAAGGTCGGTCCGGGCCGCTTCATCCCACGATGCCGCCGAAACAAGATAAGACAAGTAGTGGCAAGAAAAATTGACAACATCTACGCCCACAACAAGTTTGTGTTCTACTCGTGCATAGACCTAGCTCATGATGCCACTGCTGGGGAATGTTGCAGAAAATAAAAATTTTCTACGCTTCACCAAGATCAATCTATGGATTCATCTAGCAACGAGAGAGAGGAGTGCATCTACGTACCCTTGTAGATCACGCGCGGAAGCGTTCAAGAGAACGGGGTTGAGGGAGTCGTACTCATCGTGATCCAAATCACCGAAGATCCTAGTGCCGAATGGACGGCACCTCCGCGTTCAACACACGTACGGTTGGGGAAGACGTATCCTCCTTCTTGATCCAGCAAGGGGGAGGAAGAGGTTGATGGAGATCCAGCAGCACGACGGCGTGGTGGTGGAAGTAGCGGCGATCTCGGCAGGGCTTCGCCAAGCACAGCGAGAGGGAGAGGTGTTACGGAGGGAGAGGGAGGCGCCAGGACTTGGGTGCGGCTGCCTCCTCCCTCCACTATATATAGGGGCCAGGGGCGCCGGCCCCTCTAGATCCCATCTAGATGGGGGGGGCGGCCAAGGGGGTGGCTTGCCCCCCAAGCCAAGTGGGGCGGCCCCCACCCCTAGGGTTTCCAACCCTAGGCGCAGAGGAAGGCCCAAGGGAGGCGTACCAGCCCACTAGGGGCTGGTTCCCTTCCCCACTTCAGCCCATGATGCCCTCCGGGATAGGTGGCCCCACCCGGTGGACCCCCGGGACCCTTTCGGTGGTCCCCGTACAATACCGGTGACCCCCGAAACTTTCCCGACGGCCGAAACTGGACTTCCTATATATAATTCTTCACCTCCGAACCATTCCGGAACTCCTCGTGACGTCTGGGATCTCATCCGGGACTCCGAACAACTTTCGGGTTACCGCATACTAATATCTCTACAACCCTAGTGTCATCGAACCTTAAGTGTGTAGACCCTATAGGTTCGGGAGACATGCAGACATGACCGAGACGACTCTCCGGTCAATAACCAACAGCGGGATCTGGATACCCATGTTGGCTCCCACATGCTCCATGATGATCTCATCGAATGAACCACGATGTCGAGGATTCAAGTAATCCCGTATACAATTCCTTTGTCAATCGATGCGTTACTTGCCCGAGATTCGATCGTCGGTATCCCAATACCTCGCTCAATCTCGCACCGGCAAGTCACTTTACTCGTACCATAATGCATGATCCTGTGACCAACCACTTAGTCACTTTGAGCTCATTATGATGATGCATTACCGAGTGGGCCCAGAGATACCTCTCCGTCATACGGAGTGACAAATCCCAGTCTCGATCCGTGTCAACCCAACGGACACTTTCGGAGATACCTGTAGTATACCTTTATATTCACCCATTCGCCAGTGACGCTTGGTACACCCAAAGCACTCTTACGGTATCCGGGAGTTACACGATCTCATGGTCTAAGGAAATGATACTTGACATTAGAAAAGCTCTAGCAAAACGAACTACACGATCTTGTGCTATGCTTAGGATTGGGTCTTGTCCATCACATCATTCTCCCAATGATGTGATCCCGTTGTCAATGACATCCAATGTCCATGGTGAGGAAACCATGACCATCTATTGATAAACGAGCTAGTCAACTAGAGGCTCACTAGGGGCATGTTGTGGTCTATGTATTCACACATGTATTACGATTTCCGGATAACACAATTATAGCATGAATAATAGACACTACTACAGAAAAGGCTATAGATGGAATGGCTACTAATGGCGCACCTGTGATGTGGTGCGCCATTAGTATATTCTAATGGCGCACCATGTCTCGGTGCGCCATTAGTAATATATTACTAATGGCGCACCTGGTGTGTGGTGCGCCATTAGTAGTTTGGAAAAAAAACATAATTTTTTTTGTTACTAATGGCGCACCTTGGAGTGGTGCGCCATTACTAGTTTTAACTAGTAATGGCGCACTTTCCACTGGTGCGCCATTACTAAGTTTTTAAAAAAAATCAAAAAAATATCATTTTTTTTATTTTTTTTTTCAAAACTACCAATGGCGCACCGTGGGAGTGGTGCGCCATTAGTAGTTGAACTAGTAATGGCGCACCACCCCACGGTGCGCCATTAGTAACTTGGCCACCTTCCACCTTCCACGGAACCCTGTTAAACATTTTCAAAATCCCCAAAAACCTAACAGAAAAAAAGTTACGGGGCTTTCAAGATCTAGCGGCAAAAAAATTCAAAAAATTTCAAAAAAAATTGGTTTTGTAATTTTTTTTTGATTTTTTTTTTCAAAAAACGATACGTAATATGATCGAGAAGTTTGAAATATTTTTCAAAATTTCATCATAGTCATGAACATGAACAAAGTCCTAGACATCAATAAGGTATAACAGATTGATATGCTAGATATATCAACAAGTGCCCGTGAAGTGAGCTGTTGTCTTTGGGGTTGGATAGAACTCAAGTTAAGCGTGCTTGGGCTGGAGTAGTGTGAGGATGGGTGACCTTTCGGGAAGTTTGACCACGGAGTGCGATTTGACCCGAGATTAAGCCATAGTGAATTGAGATTAAAAAAAATAAAAAAAATTAAAAAAAAAATCTGAAAAAAATTTGAAAAAAAAATTTGAAAAAAAAAATACTAATGGCGCAATGGCGCACCACAGATGCGCCATTAATAGCCATATTAGGTGCACCATTAGTAGGGGTTTTTCTAGTAGTGAGACAATTATCATGAACGAGGAAATATAATAATAACCATTTTATTATTGCCTCTAGGGCATATTTCCAACAATGTGGTATGTTGTACCAAAGATAGTTCGGAGTCCCGGAAGTGATCACGGACATGACGAGGAGTCTCGAAATGGTCGAGAAATGAAGATTGATATATTGGACGACTATATTCGGACACCGGAATAGTTCCGGGTTATCGGATGTATACTTAGTACCGGGTTACGGAACCCCGAGGGGGTTAATGGGCCTCATGGTCCCAAAGTGGAGCAGAGGAGGGGCGGCAAGGGCAGGCCGCGCGCCCCCTCCCCCTCTTTCCTTCCTCTCCTACTTGGACAAGGAAAGGAGAGAGTCCTACTCCCGGTGGGAGTAGGACTCCTCTGGCCGCGCCCCTCTGGCCGGCCGCCCCCTCCCCTTGCTCCTTTATATACGGGCAGGGGCACCTCTAGACAGAACAATTGATCCTTGAGATCTATTAGCCGTGTGCGGTGCCCCCCTCCACCATATTCCACCTCGATAATATCGTAGCAGTGCTTAGGCGAAGCCCTGCTTCGGTAGAGCATCATCATCGTCACCATGCCGCCGTGCTGACAGAACTCTCCCTCAAAGCTCGGCTAGATCGGAGTTCGAGGGACGTCATCGAGCTAAACGTGTGCTGAACTCGGAGATGCCGTATGTTCGGTACTTGGATCGGTCGGATCGTAAAGACGTACGACTACATCAACCGCGTTGTGCTAACGCTTTTGCTTTCGGTCTACGAGGGTACGTGGACACACTCTCCCCTCTTGTTGCTATGCATCACCATGATCCTGTGTGTGCGTAGGGAAATTTTTGAAATTACTACGTTCCCCAACACCATGGGCCTAGTCCAAATTGGACTAGGGCGGGAGGGCGGCGCCCCCTCCTTCCTTCTTCTGCTAGTAGGACTAGGAAAAGGGGGAGTCCTACTCCTACTAGGAGGAGGATTCCTCCCCCCTTGGCACACCCTAGAGGGTCGGCCGTCTTCCCCCTTGCTCCTTTATATACAGGGGCAGGGGGCACCCTAGAACACACAAGTTGACAGTTGTTTTAGCCGTGTGCAGTGTCCTCCTCCACAGTTACACACCTCGGTCATATCGCCGTAGTGCTTAGGCGAAGCCCTGCGCCGGTAACTTCATCATTACCGTCACACACCGTCGTGCTGACGAAACTCTCCCTCGGCCTCAACTGGATCAAGAGTACGAGGGACGTCATCGAGCTGAATGTGTGCTAAACGCGGAGGTGTCGTACGTTTGGTGCTTGGATCGGTTGGATCACGAAGACGTTCGACTAGACCACGTTAACTAATCGCTTCCGCTTTCGGTCTACGAGGGTACATGGACGCACTCTCCCCTCGCTTTGCTATGCATCTCCTAGATAGATCCTGTGTGATCGTAAGAATTTTTTTTAAATTACCGCGTTCCCCAACAGTGGCATCCGAGCCAGGTCTATGCGTAGATGTTATATGCACGAGTAGAACACAAAGAGTTGTGGGCGAAAATAGTCATAATTCTTACCAGCATGTCATACTTTGATTCCGCGGTATTGTTGGATGAAGCGGCTCAGACCGGCATTACGCATACCCTTACGCGAGACTGGTTCTACCGACGTGCTTTGCACATAGGTGGCTGGTGAGTGTCTGTTTCTCCAACTTTAGATGAATCGAGTGTGGCTACCGCCCGGTCCTTGTTGAAGGTTAAAACAGCACACTTGATGAAAAATCGTTGTGGTTTTGATGCATAGGTAAGAACGGTTCTTGCTAAAAGCCCGTAGCATCCACGTGAAACTTGCAACAATAAAGTAGAGGACGTCTAACTTGTTTTTGCAGGCCTTGCTCTGATGTGATATGGTCAAGCATGATGTGATATAAATTGTTGTATGAGATGATCATGTTTTGTAACAAAGTTATCGGCAACTGGCAGGAGCCATATGGTTGTCGCTTTATTGTATGCAATGCAATCACCATGTAATTGTTTTAATTTATCATTAAGCAGTAGCGATAGTCGTAGTAGCAATAGGTGGAGAAACGACAATGATACTACAATGGAGATCAAGGTGTCGCACCGGTGACGTTGGAGATCATGACGATGCTTCGGTGATGGAAATCATGAGCACAAGATGATGATGGCCATATCATGTCACATATTTTGATTGCATGTGATGTTTATCCTTTATGCATCATATTCTGCTTAGAACGTCAGTAGCATTATAAGATGATCCCTTACTAAATTTCAAGGTACAAGTGTTCTCCCTGAGTATGCACCGTTGCTACAGTTCCTCGTGCCGAGACACCACGTGATGATCGGGTGTGATAAGCTCTACGTTCACATACAACGGATGCAAGCCAGTTTTGCACACGCAGAATACTCGGGTTATACTTGACGAGCCTAGCATATGCAGATATGGCCTCGGAACACTGAGACCGAAAGGTCGAGCGTGAATCATATAGTAGATATGATCAACATATTGATGTTCACCATTGAAAACTAATCCATCTCATGTGATGATCGGACCTGGTTTAGTTGATTTGGATCACGTTATCACTTAGATAATTAGAGGGATGTCTATCTAAGTGGGAGTTCTTAAGTAATATGATTAATTGAACTTTAATTTATCATGAGCTTAGTACCTGATAGTATTTTGCATGTCTATGTTGTTGTAGATCAATGGCCCGTGCTATTGTTCCTTTTAATTTTAATGCGTTCCTAGAGAAAGCTAAGTTGAAAGATGATGGCAGCAACTACATGAACTGGGTCCATAACTTGAGGATTATCCTCATTGCTGCACAGAAGAATTACGTCCTGGAAGCACTGTTAGGTGTGCCACCCGTGCCCGCAACTGCGGACATTGTGAATGCCTGGCAGACGCGTGTTGATAACTACTCAATAGTTCAGCATGCCATGCTTTATGGCTTAGAACCGGGACTTCAACGACATTTTGAACGTCATGGAGCATATGAGATGTTCCAGGAGTTGAGGTTAATATTTCAAGCAAATGCCCGGATTGAGAGATATGAAGTCTCCAATAAATTCTACAGCTGTAAAATGGAGGAGAATAGTTCTGTCAGTGAACACATACTCAGAATGTCTGGGTACCACAACCACTTGACTCAACTGGGAGTTAATCTTCCTGATGATAGTGTCATTGATAGAGTTCTTCAATCACTGCCACCAAGGTACAAAAGCTTCGTGATGAACTATAATATGCAAGGTATGAACAAGACTATTCCTGAGCTCTTCGCGATGCTAAAGGCCACGGAGGTAGAAATCAAAAAGGAGCATCAAGTGTTGATGGTCAATAAGACCACTAGTTTCAAGAAAAAGGGCAAAGGCAAGAAAGGGAACTTCAAGAAGAACGGAAAAATGGTTGCTGCTCAAGAGAAGAAACCCAAGTCTGGACCTAAGCCTGAAACTGAGTGCTTCTACTGCAAAGGGACTGGTCACTGGAAGCGGAACTGCCCCAAGTATTTGGCGGATAAGAAGGATGGCAAAGTGAAAGGTATATTTGATATACATGTTATTGATGTGTACTTAACTAATGCTCGCAGTAGCGCTTGGGTATTTGATACTGGTTCTGTTGCTCATATTTGCAACTCGAAACAGGGGCTACGGATTAAGCAAAGATTGGCTAAGGAAGAGGTGACGATGCGTGTGGGAAATGGTTCCAAAGTCGATGTGATCGCGGTTGGCACGCTACCTCTACATCTACCATCGGGATTAGTTTTAGACCTGAATATTTGTTATTTGGTGCCAGCATTGAGCATGAACATTATATCTGGATCTTGTTTGATGCAAGACGGTTATTCATTTAAATCAGAGAATAATGGTTGTTCTATTTATATGAGTAATATCTTTTATGGTCATGCACCCCTGCTGAGTGGTCTATTCCTATTAAATCTCGATAGTAGTGATACACATATTCATAGTGTTGAAGCCAAAAGATTGAAGTTTAATAATGGTAGTGCAACTTATTTGTGGCACTGCCGTTTGGGTCATATTGGTATAAAACGCATGAAGAAACTCCATGCTGATGGACTTTTGGAATCACTTGAATATGAATCACTTGGTGCTTGCGAACCGTGCCTTATGGGCAAGATGACTAAAACTCCGTTCTCCGGAACAATGGAACGAGCTACTGACTTGTTGGAAATAATACATACCGATGTATGCGGTGCCATGAGTATTGATGCTCGTGGTGGGTATCATTATTTTCTCACCTTCACAGATGATTTGAGCAGATATGGTTATATCTACTTAATGAAGCATAAGTCTGAAACATTTGAAAAGTTCAAAGAATTTCAGAGTGAAGTGGAAAATCATCGTAACAAGAAAATAAAGTTTCTACGATCTGATCGTTGAGGAGAATATTTGAGTTACGAGGTTGGTCTTCATTTGAAACAACATGGGATAGTTTCACAATTAACGCCACCTGGAACACAACAACGAAATGGTGTGTCCGAACGTCGTAACCGTACTTTGTTAGATATGGTGCAATCTATGATGTCTCTTACTAATTTACCGCTATAGTTTTGGGGTTATGCTCTAGAGACGGCTGCATTCACTTTAAATAGGGCACCATCAAAATCCGTTGAGACGACGCCTTATGAACTATGGTTTGGCAAGAAACCAAAGTTGTCGTTTCTTAAAGTTTGGGTCTGCGATGCTTATGTGAAAAAGCTTCAACCTGATAAGCTCGAACCTAAATCGGAGAAGTTTGTCTTTATAGGATCCCCAAAGGAAACTGTTGGGTACACCTTCTATCACAGATCCGAAGGCAAAATCTTTGTTGCTAAGAATGGATCCTTTCTAGAGAAGGAGTTTCTCTCGAAAGAAGTGAGTGGGAGGAAAGTAGAACTTGATGAGGTAACTGTACCTTCTCCCTTATTGGAAAGTAGTTCATCACAGAAATCAGTTCCAGTGATTCCTACACCAACTAGTGAGGAAGCTGATGATAATGATCATGAAGCTTCAGATCAAGTTACTACCGAACTTCGTAGGTCTTCCAGAGTAAGATCCACACCAGAGTGGTACGGTAATCCTGTTCTGGAAGTCATGTTACTAGACCATGATGAACCTACGAACTATGAGGAAGCGATGATGAGCCCAGATTCCGTGAAATGGCTTGAGGCCAAGAAATCTGAGATGGGATCCATGTATGAGAACAAAGTGTGGACTTTGGTGGACTTCCCCGATGATCGGCAAGCCATAGAAAATAAATGGATCTTTAAGAAGAAGACCGACGCAGACGGTAATGTTACTGTTTACAAAGCTCGACTTGTTGCGAAAGGTTTTCGACAAGTTCAAGGAGTTCACTACGATGAGACTTTCTCACCCGTAGCGATGCTTAAGTCTGTCCGAATCATGTTAGAAATTGCTGCATTTTATGATTATGAAATTTGGCAAATGGATGTCAAAACTGCATTCCTGAATGGATTTCTGGAAGAAGAGTTGTATATGATGCAACCGGAAGGTTTTGTCAATCCAAAGGGTGCTAACAAAGTGTGCAAGCTCCAGCGATCCATTTATGGACTGGTGCAAGCCTCTCGGAGTTGGAATAAACGCTTTGATAGTGTGATCAAAGCATATGGTTTTATACAGACTTTTGAAGAAGCCTGTATTTACAAGAAAGTGAGTGGGAGCTCTGTAGCATTTCTAATCTTGTATGTAGATGATATATTGTTGATTGGAAATGATATAGAATTTCTGGATAGCATAAAGGGATACCTGAATAAGAGTTTTTCTATGAAAGACCTTGATACGTCTCCAACGTATCTATAATTTATGAAGTATTCATGCCATGTTTACAATAGTTTTATATGATTTTGGTATGATTTGATTAGAACTAACCCGGATCGACGCTGTTTTCAGTGAGAACTACCGTGATGTTGTTTTGTGCGAAATAAAAGTTCTCGGAATGCGCTGAAAATCAACGGAGATTTTTTTGGGAAAATATAAAAAATACTGGAACAAAAATCTACCGGAGGGGAGTCCTGTGGGCTCCACGAGGGTGGGGGGCGCGCCCCTGTGCCTCGTGGACTCCCTGTGGGGCCCCTTGACTTGTCCTCGGCGCTAACCTCTTCTATAAATACCAAAACATCCAGAAAATAACCTAGATCGGAAATTCCGCCACCGCAAGCCTCTTTAGCCACGAGAAATCAATCTATGCCCTCTCTGGCACCCTGCCGGAGGGGGCCATCATCACCGGAGGCCATGGGGAAGGATCTCAGAGGGGCCATCATCACCATGAAGGCCAAGGACCAGAGGGGGAACCTCTCCCCATCCAGGGGGGATGCCATGGAGGAGGAAGTGCAAGGGGGAGAACTTCTCCTCCTCTCTCTCGGTGGCCCGGAGTGCCATCGGGAGGGAAATCATCGCCGCGGTGATCGTCTTCATCAACATCATCATCATCACCATCCTCATCTCTTTTACGCGGTCCACTCTCCCGCACCCCGATGTAATCCCTACTTGAACATGGTGCTTTATGCCACATATTATGTTCCAATGATGCGTTGCCATCTTATGATGTTTTGAGTAGATATCCCTTGTCTTTGGGTTGATTGATGATCTAGATTGGTATGAGTTGTATGATTTATTTTGGTGTTGTCCTATTGTGCCCTCCGTGTCGCGCAAGCGTGAGCGATTCCAGCTGTAGGGTGTTGCAATATGTCCATGGTTTACTTATGGTCTGTGTTGCTTGAGTGACAGAAGCATAAACACGGATAAGTGGGTCACGGCGTATGGAAATAAAGGGGACTTGATATGTTAATGCTATGGTTGGGTTTTACCTTAATGATCTTTAGTAGTTGCGGATGCTTGCTAGAGTTCCAATCATAAGTTCATATGATCCAAGAAGAGGAAGTATGTTAGCTTATGCCTCTCCCTCATATGAAATTGCAATAGTGATTACCGGTCTTGTTAACAATTGCCTAGGATAATTCCGCAAACCGACCCATCATTATTCCACACTCGCTATTTATAATATTTAGTAATATATTCTAAATTTATGATTACCGCACCTACTTTTATATTTTAGCTCTTCGATATCATACAAAGTTATCCTCTTCATACGCACAACGTAGTTTTATTTCTCGTTTCTAGTTGGAAGCAAACGTTTGGTGTACGTAGAGTCGTATCAGTGGCAGATAGGACTTGAGAGAATATTGATCTTGCCTTTAGCTCCTTGTGGGTTCGACACTCCATGCTTATCACTTCCACCTTTGGAAATTGCTACGATGATTCCCTGCACTTGGGGATTATCAAACCTCGGAGAAGCTGCTTACATATTGGGCATCAAGATCTATAGAGATAGATCAAGACGCTTAATTGGACTTTCACAAAGCACATACCTTGATAAAGTTTTGAAGAAATTCAAAATGGATCAGCCAAAGAAAGGGTTCTTGCCTGTGTTACAAGGTGTGAAGTTGAGTCAGACTCAATGCCTGACCACTGCAGAAGATAGAGAGAAAATGAAAGTCATTCCCTATGCTTCAGCCATAGGTTCTATCATGTATGCAATGTTGTGTACCAGACCTGATGTATGTCTTGCCATAAGCATAGCAGGGAGGTACCAAAGTAATCCCGGAGTGGAGCACTGGACAGCAGTCAAGAACATCCTGAAATACCTGAAAAGTACTAAGGATATGTTTCTCGTTTATGGAGGTGAAAAAGAGCTCGTCATAAACGGTTACGTCGATGCAAGCTTTAACACTGATCCGGATGACTCTAAGTCGCAAACCGGATATGTATCTTTATTGAATGGAGGAGCTGTCAGTTGGTGCAGTTCCAAGCAGAGCGTCGTGGCGGGATCTACATGTGAAGCGGAGTACATTGCTGCTTCGGAAGCAGCAAATGAAGGAGTTTGGATGAAGGAGTTCATATCCGATCTAGGTGTCATACCAAGTGCATCGGGTCCAATGAAAATATTTTGTAACAATACTGGTGAAATTGCCTTGGCAAAGGAATCCCAATTTCACAAGAGAACCAAGCACATCAAGAGATGCTTCAATTCCATCCGTCATCAAGTGTCGGAAGGGGACATAGAGATTTGCAAGATACACACGGATCTGAATGTTGCAGACCCATTGACTAAGCCTCTTCCACGAGCAAAACATGATCAGCACCAAAGCTCCATGGGTGTTAGAATCATTACTATGTAATCTAGATTATTAACTCTAGTGCAAGTGGGAGACGGAAGGAAATATGCCCTAGAGGCAATAATAAAGTTATTGTTTATTTCCTTAATTCATGATAAATGTTTATTATACATGCTAGAATTGTATTAACCGGAAACTTAGTACATGTGTGAATACATAGACAAAACATATAGTCCGTAGTATGCCTCTACTTGACTAGCTCGTTAATCAAAGATGGTTATGTTTCCTAACCATAGACATGTGTTGTCATTTGATGAACGGGATCACATCATTAGGAGAATGATGTGTTGGACATGACCCATCCGTTAGCTTAGCATTATGATCGTGTTAGTTTCATTGCTACTGCTTTCTACATGACTTATACAAGTTCCTCAGACTATGAGATTATGCAACTCCTGAATACCGGAGGAACACCTTGTGTGCTACCAAACATCACAATGTAAATGGGTGATTATAAAGGTGCTCTACAGGTGTCTCCGAAGGTGTTTGTTGGGTTGGCATAGATCGAGATTAGGATTTGTCACTCCATGTTTCGGAGAGGTATCTCTGGGCCCTCTCAGTAATACTCATCACTATAAGCCTTGCAAGCATTGTGACTAATGAGTTAGTTGCGGGATGAAGTATTACGGAACGAGTAAAGAGACTTGCCGGTAACGATATTGAACTAGGTATTGAGATCGAATCTCGGGAAAGTAACATACCGATGACAAAGGGAACAACGTATGTTTTTATGCAGTTTGACCGATAAAGATTTTCGTAGAATATGTAGGAACCAATATGAGCATCCAGGTTCCGCTATTGGTTATTGACCGGAGACGTGTCTCGGTCATGTCTACATAGTTCTCGAACACGTAGGGTCCACACGCTTAACGTTCGATGACGATTGGTATTATGAGTTTATGTGATACGTTGTACCGAAGATTGTTCGGAGTCCCGGATGTGATCACGGACATGAAGAGGAGTCTTGAAATGGTTGAGACATAAAGATTGATATATTGGACGACTATATTTGGTCACCGGAAGTGTTCCAGAGAAGTTTCAGATATAACGGGAGTGCCGGAAGGGTTATCGGAACCATCGGAGAAGTAATGGGCCTTATTGGGACTAAGGGGGAGAGCATTAATAGAAAGGAATAGAGCTCACTTGTGGCTTGCATAGTAAACTATATAGCACAATAACAATGACTGATCTTAATATGCACAAATAATATGCTAACTTGCATAGTAAACTATATAGCACAATAATAGTGACTCATCCAGAAGATGCATAAAAAACTTCAATTTTGAACATTAATAGAAAGGAATATAGCTCGCCATTGTGGTTGCAGACATGATCGAAGAATGATGAAGCACATTCCACGTCTATGACCTGGTGTCCGACGATTGCCGAAATGCAACTACCGGATCGGACGAACAATGCCATGGAACGACAACAACGTCCACAAAGGTAGTGACGACATCGAACAATGGCGGATCTGCATCTTTGCGCCGTGCAATGCCAACCATGGCACCGAACTCTCTCCGACAGACAGAGCCGGGAGAGAGGGGGAGGGGGAGGGAAGGAATACCGGTAACGGGGAACGGTGATGGATGGGAGAGAGTGGTGCCGAGAATGGTAAAGAGATAGTGGTGCCGAGGACGGCCAATGAGGTTTTCCATTGTGGAGGGGCAGTTAACGGTTGATTACAACATGACGCAAACAACACAATAATGACCGATGGGACAAACAAAGGGCCGCTCCTCATAGCAGCCATGCATTTCTTCTTAGGAGAGAACAAGAGTTGTCCGCAACAATCCCTGATGGGCCTGAAGCAGGGATCATGTGCCTCCACTCTCTCCACCACACACAAGAACAAGGGTTTGCATATACGGAATCGTCGACGAAACCATGTATCAGGGGATGTTGATTTGGGATCAAATCAGTCCTTGTAGAGTAGCAGTGCTCTAGCGACTCTGTCTCGGTCCAAAACTCTTCTCCCTTTGATCGAACCCTTGAAGTTCATAATGTGCTCCACTCCTCTCTGTCCATCTCCTCATGGATGCTTAGGATCATCATCTCGGTATCTTCGTCCGACTCCGACGAATTAAGGAAGTCCTTTTGCATTAATTCATCAAGCTCCGTGTTTCCATACCCCTCATCTGACGAACCATTAGAATCCATCGTTTTACCTACAAAAGAATCACGAAAAAAGTGCTTTGACAATTTATCAAACACATACAGGGCAGGGTGCGGTCCGAGAATAGTCGAACATACGATGGTGGTGTCCTGGGCGGCGACGGTGTTCGAAGAGTCGAGATGGCCGGGAGGAGTTTTGCAGTGGTGGTGGTGGTGGTGGGGGGGGGGGGGCACTGAGGGATCAGGAGCACGGCGGAGCTAGTGAAGGGTCGGGTGGATGAGGGAGAAGAGAGGATAGGAAGATGACTCGTCCGGCAGGGTCAGGGGATTTGGTGGAATTTGTGGTGAGTCATGCCTGTTGGATGTGACGCGACGTCCTGGTGATGCCACTCCCTGCCGTTGGATTTAAGTGATGCGTGCGTTCAGGATTGTGTTGACACTTGACCGGCTTGTCCTTAGGGCCAGTTCTTTTGACCCAATTCTGAAGAATTACTGCAATTGTCAATGATGATTCGTGCTGTTGGATAGATGGATTTATGTTGGATAGATGCACGGATTTATGTTTGATAGATGGATGGATTGATGGATAAATTTGCTAGATGGATGGATGAATTGATTGATGATTTTGCTAGATGGATGGATGGATGGATTGATGATTTTGCTAGATGAACATGCTATTGTCAATGATGATTCGTGCTGTTGGATAGATGGATGGATGTATGCAATTCAGCACACAATTTCAGTTCAGGGACATTATAGATATTTCAGACCACAACTCATACAACAATCACATGCTAGAATTACAGAAAAGAACTGGAAAGACAATTCTGTGGGCAGACGATTCTATGGACAGTTTCTAGAATCATGATTCTCCAGAATTACAGGGCGAAAAGAACTGGCCCTTACTGTGGCGTCCTTCTCCTCTAGCGCAGTGCAAACTCAGCGACGAGGGAACCAAAAAAAAATTCCCCTCGTGTCCCCCGGCGCGCCTTCTCTCTGCTGCTCCCCTCCCTAGATGGCACGCTGTCACATCCAAGGCGGTCACCGGCCTCGCAACAGCAGTAGCACAAGGCATCCGCCGCCCATCGCCGTTGCTCACTGGCTGGCCTCGCGGCCCCTGGAAGGCGTCGAAGCGCTGGAGCCACGCAGGTAGCCATGTCAGCGGTCCTGCCGCGACCGCGAGCTCTGCGTCGGCGCCGGCCCTGAGCTGGTCACGCTGATTTAACTCGAGCTGAGCTACTCTGTCCAGCCAATAGCACCTTCTCTTCTATGCCCAGGTCCAATCCTTCCTCCTGTGCTTCTGTATTTCCCTCTGGTAGGCAATGCACTCCAAGTGTTTGCTGAATTGTTTGCTTGCCAAGAAGCTGGTTTTAGATAAATGCATTGCAAAAATTGTCGTTATTGGCCAAAAAAACACAGAGCTGCACGTTAATTTTACCCTCACGGACCTAGCAGTTCCTCTAGCAACAAGAGTTCTTTACACATCTTAATCATTTAGTGCAATGTCTTCCGCAAGGATGTCCTAATGTGAGCTTATCCATGCGGTCAGGCACTCTTCAAGTAGGAATCCATTTTCTAGTCATCCTGTTTTTCCATCAAATTAACCACTGCTCTTTTTTCCCATTTTCCTGAACCTACTGTGTTATTTCGGTAATTATTATAGTTAAAGGTCAGCAAGAACTGTCTACTATCTATATGCTACACGATAAATTATATGTTCTGCCTTTTCCACGGATGCAAAACTGAGGAACTGAGCCACGCGTTTTTCACTCTGGTGTAAAAAGTACGTCCGTGTTAATTTGCAGTTCCGCACTGATCAGAATATATAGGAATCTTGACTTAGTTTCTAGGGGTAAGCTCATAGTATTTCTTTATGTGCTAATATCAACACTTCCTTCGATCGCAGCAAGCCTGTTTTATAATCAGCTAATATAATGTATGCAACTTTATGTGCTAATATAATGTCAGTTCTGGAAGAACATTGCATACATCTATCTCCAAAGGCCGTTGGCCGACATTGCATACATCTATCCATTTTAATTTCTTACTCTAGTACCTGATATATTTAGATTTGTATAAACCAAGCGTACTAATATGAGTCTATCTGTCATCTATATATCCTGCAATACATGAACGCCAAGGCTGCCGTAAGTTCGTGAACAGGCCACCCTATCGAACGGCACCAATGGGTGCTAAGATTTGTTCCGAAACAGGGGCAGAAGCAGAGTTTCTCCGAGAATCCGATTCATCCACCGGAGCAGACACAATAGAGTCTCCCGTGGCTCCTTCTTGCTCTGTATATCCGTCCGCCAGACCTTGATGATTTGGCTCATCCACCCGGCGGCTGTTGCTCACAGGCTGGCCTCGCGGCCCCTGGAAGGCGTCAAAGCGCCGGAGACACGCACGTAGCCATGCCAGTGCTCCCGCCGCGGCCGAGAGCTCTGCGTCTGCGTCGTCCCTGGGCTCGCCACGCTCCCGGTAGACAAACTTAGCGAGGTGGATAAGGAGCATGAGGCATGAGACGATACCGTTGGTGAGGAACAGCCCACCGAATCTCCACAGCCCTAGCCTAGCATCGGCGCCACCATTGCCCCTACCCACGCACGCCCCAGGGTGGCCGAACCACTTGTTCTCGATGCGCGCAAGCTTATCCTCCTCCGCCAGCTCCAGGATGGCACGCGACACATCCACCGCCAGAGGGGATCCCATTGGGAACACCTGAACAACAAGAAAACTTATAATTGTTCCACATTTGAACGTAAGTAAACATTCGACCCTGAAATGGGTATAAAAAATGTTGGGAACGCATACAAATCCAAAACCGCCGCTCTTGTAGGTCGGACCGGCCATGGAGTAACCTTCACAATAGCGTGACAGGAAGAGCCTCAGGTATGGCACCTCGTCGAAGATCGCTGTGACGCCTCCGTTGTCTGACCCTTTCTTGAGGGCGTCAGCGTATTGATCCATGGAGGAGTACGTCCTCAACCTCGCCTCTTCGAAGCCCATCTCCTTGAGGATGCCCCCGATGAAGGAACCCTCCTGGTACCCCACATAGTCCCACTCTCTCAGGTTGTTTATCGCTGGTTGGAGCTGCCGTATAGTCAGCATTGAGGACAGGTTCGCCGTGTAGCTTGTCGTCAGGATAAGCACAACAAATACCCACATGATTACCACAAACTTCGATAGATTGCTCTCCAGCTTCTCCTCTGCAAGCAAGTGTGCAAACTATTAGTTTTCGTCTACATATACATGCAGCAGTATGTTTATGTAGAGAAAAACGATGGTGTGTGGTGGTGCTTTACTGTGGGAGAAGACCATGGTCGAGAATGCGAAGTACATGAGGACGCCGAATTGATTCCACGGTGTGCCGCGGAATCGATGGTTGTCTTCGTGCTCGATTGCCCACACCACGAAGCCGGTGAAGAAGAAGAAGGCAAGGCTGGTGAGCCACAATCCTGGTGTCAACGGCTTCACGAAGATCCACATGCTGTTGCTGTTGTCTTGCTCTGCTACGATCATTGACCAGCCTGTGTCAGCGAATGGCATCGTGAAGGAAACCATCTTCATCCTGCTCGCTGTTATCGTGACGTCTCCAACCACCACGTCCGCCTTCTGCGAAGACGACTTCAGCAAAGTTCAACTTGTTAGTCTCTGGGTACAAGTATTACTAGTGAAAATATCAGTGTTTGGATGCTCGTACTAACCTTGTCAGGCACCAGCTCTACAAGCCTTTCGTATGACTCAGAGTCAGAGCTGTTGTTAACTGGCACGTAACTGTACACAACTGGATACTTGAGCTTCGTCATGACAGCGTGGAACACATCTATGCAGTAGCCTGTCACTCTCCCGGTGGCGCTACTCGGGTTGCCGGAGATCTCCACGAATTGGCTGAATCCACGCTTCACCGGGACGGCGACGCGAAGTAGTTGGCCGTTTGGTGACATGCTCCACCCGATCGGCACGGCGGCCGTTTCGCCTGGCCAGACTATCTGTTTCAGCTCTTTGCCTGCACTCTTGAGGTCCAAGCTCGTCGTGATCCCAGACTCGGGCGTCCAGAAACCCACCGTCCTTTCGCCTTTGCCGATGACATTCACGATCTCATACGCCAGGACTTGTCGCTGCCCGTCGACCAGCCTGAATCTTCCTGCCAGGCCGTCGAACTTGGCAGCGACCAGAGCATCAAGAAATGTAATTCGTTTTGCTGATCGGAAGGAAACTTCAGTTGCCGCCGCAACTGCCCATGCTGTGTCATACAACCATATCAGAGACACGAGCGCACTCGGGCCACCGGTAGCAGTGCTATCCTGGCTAAGCCTCGCATTCATTCGTCTTAAGAAGCTCTTGACTTGCTCTGTTTCCTGCACATGAGGCCGCAGGCTGACAACACCCTGCATATTATCAATGCCACCGAGGTTGTACGCAGCTTCACCAATGCCGGTGGTGCTGATCCAGACATACCCCTCCGACATCATGCCCAGGACCATGGCCCGGTGAAAGAGGCGGACCGCTAGAGCGGGGAGCATGTGCACGATGTACACCCGTGCCGACATGGCCTTGATGGCAAGGAGTGCCACGTCGAGGCGGCTGTCAGTTGCATCGGCGGGCACAGCCACAGAATCTGTTAGGCCGCGTGACCCCTGGAACGCGTGGACCAGTGCCGAGAGAATGCCGATGCCATAGGGTGAGTCCTCGTGCAACAGGACGGCGGAGTGCCACGCGAATGCCTCGAGAATGGTCGCAATAGGCGTGGCCAGCTGAGAGTTGCTGTTGGCTGCGGTGTGCAAGAAGAAGCGTCCTTGTGACGAACTCGATGTTGGCATGGTGACAGAGAGAGAAAGTATCGGGATATTGCTGCGTTTCGCCATGCTAGCAAATAACTCAACCTCTGGTGATATCTGAGGCAAGATGATCGCTTGCACGAGTGCATTCTTGTTCATGAGCTCCTCTGCTGCAGAAACATGCATATAACAAAAATGAGAACCATCGATATCAAAGTCCAGTATTCTACTTTACATTCTGCAATGTTACTTTACATTGCATAGCCAGTAGGGTTGTGGTGAAACTAGGGGGTAATCCAATAGGGGTAGAGAAAATTGTTCATACTATTAGAGATTTAGTGAAAAAAGTAAGAGGAAGCCTGGGTGTGAACCTTCTAAGTAAAATAGTTTTGATTTGAAGCCTAATCAGGAGTTATTTTTTGATGAAGATGATGAAAACAATGTATAGTGCATGGATTGGCTAGTCTTATGAGTAGGAAAAATCAAGTTGGCAGGAGGTCAGGAGCTAGGGTAGAGGTTTTAGAGGTAGAGGTAGGGATATATTCCCTGGAACAGTATTATTCAGATGGCTGGAAATGTTCTGGAATGCTAGAAGGCAAGGTGAACCAGCAAAATGGAATTTCCTTAGGAATGCTATTACTGATTACAGGTTCAGATCTGTAGCGGTGTTCAAGAAACTAAAACAGTGTTTTAATTAACTGAATATATAAGTGGTAGACATGGCTTTATTTGGATTTTTGTTACTTCTAATGGCCAATCATGAGTTTTTAGAGTTTATAGATTCTGATGTGGGTAGGACGGTGGTTAAAGACAAAGTCTCTAGGAGACATGGAATTTAGTTGCTAGCATTTATGGTGCTCCACATGTTAGAGACAAGGATGTTTTATTTGAGGTTGTTTGTGCTTTGATAATGGTACTTTGCCTATTATAGCTGGTGGTGCTTTCAATATTATTAGAAAAATATGAGTGCAATAGAATTTAATGATTACCAAAATGGTCACATCTTTTCAGTGCTAATATTGCACACTCGAGCTTAAAGAAATAGAGATGGCTGGTACAACATATAATTGGACTGATAATCTAGAAAGTTCTACTTTTGAGAAGCTAGGAAATCATGTGGTTCCAGAGAGCTAAGGAGATATAATTGTTAGATGGTGATGTTTTAACTTCCTATTTTATGAAAGAAAGCTGGTGGTAAGAAAGAAAACATAAAATTATGTCTTCACAACAAGAGCTTGGGGTCAGCAATAAAAACATTTTACTTTATGCTACAATTTTTTGTACAAAAATGTTTGCTCCTTTTGATGATTTGGTAAATGTTTCTTTAGATTGCCCTATGGCTGGTGTTCCAGATGATAGTGATAGAGCTTTTTCGGGACATAAAGTTTCTATAGAAGAAATAGGGGAGGCTGTTTTTTCAAATGAAACACAACAGGAGTCCTTATTCTAGATGGGTTCCCTGTTGTGTTTTAGTAACATTTTTGGCCAATTATGCGTAATGATTTACTGTATGCAGTTTTAACTTTTCTGGCAAGATTTGTGGGTGCTGATAAAATGCAACAATATATGCCTATATGTTTGCTTAATGTGCTGTCTACAATTTTCATTGAAGTCACTAATAAAAGGGATATTTCAGTAGCCAATAAAATTATTTCCCATAGGAATAAAGTAGATGTTTTATTTCAAGTTGATTTTGAGTAACTTATTATGAAATTGATTGGTCTTTTTTGAAAGAAGTAATGTTGCAAAAATGATTTCTGTTAATTTAGTAGAATCAGTAACTCATGGTAAAGTAGTAGTGATGGTTAATGACCAGGTTGGTCATTTTTTAAAACTGGAAAGTGGCTTACACAGGGAGATCCTCTGTCACCTATATTATTCAATACAGAATTTGAACATGTTGATTATCAATGCAGTTGAACTGATGTTCTAAGTAGTAGTGATGTCTTGAACCTGTTGATTATCAATGCAGTTGAGCCAAATTTGCCGAATACCTTTGATTTGTTAGAAGGGGGTGTTAGTATGTTACAATATGCAAATGCCACTATCTATATTTTCAGGACAATTTAGAACATGCACCGGGCTGCCCTTATTTTATCGGAAGGTGATATGTAATGGAGTAAGAACTTGATTTTATGAAGATCGATGGATTGGGGATAATGCTGTGTGTATGAAGTATAGTAGATTGTTTACTTTGACCTGGAGGAAGGCTCGGGCATGATCATGCTTTGAAGGGTCATGTTGGTGACACTGCTGCTATGTGGCAACAGTTGCAACATCAGTGTGTTGTTTTGTCTGAAGAAGAGGATAAGTGTAGATGTCCTCAAACCAAGCCAGGTATTTTCTATTAGTTCTTCATATTCAGCCATTACTGCACTGGTAAAATGGCCTCATAGGAAACTGTACTAAATTAGGCCATCTTTAAAGATCAAAGTTTTTGGCGTCTAACCACTAGCAATAGTATTTGACTCAAGATGTGTTCACCAGGAGAAGATATCAAGGAAGGTAATCATAGCAAATGTTGTTTTCTCTGATGAAAGAGAAAGCCTAGATCATTTTCCCATTGCAAGTTAGCTAGATATTTGCGGGGAGTTGTGATTTGTGCTACCGGTATTGATAATATCCTTGCACAAATCTTTGATATTAGTATCGGGATTATGGGTTTCCCTAGTAGAGATATAGGGATAGTTTTCCTTGGAGTAGCTATGGTAGCCTGGTTTGTTTGGAAGACCAGAAACACATGTTTTGATCATGTTTACCTGCGTGATCGTATTTTAGTGGTGTATCAGATTTCCCATTTGATTAGTCTTTGGAACGGCTTGCAGAAACCAAACAAATGAAAGTATCATCACTATGTGCCGTTAATATAGGCAAAGGTGGTGTGTGAGTTCTTCAGTCAACACACTGGATGTGCGCTACTGACGAGAAAAATCAACATTGGATGAAAACACAAGTCGGCGAGGCAGGATTAGGGCTGCAAGAAAAGCTCGAGGCTCGTGAGCCGCTCGAGATCGACTCGTTTTTTGGCTCGACTCGAGATCGACTCGAAAAGAAATGAGCCGAGTTTGAACACTTCATGTAGCTCGACTAAGATACGAGCCGATCTTGAGCCAATATTGGCTCGCTCGATTTTAGCTTGATAGCTTGACATAATATCATAATGTTAAATGATCATGTCATATATTAAATGGAAATAATATAATTTGTTACCATATATGATGCCCATGATATTTCTTCAATTTATTACCAGCAAACATGAAATCTTAATTAAGTGCGGAGAAGATTTTGCCCTAATCATGGCACACAGTCGACTGTGTGTTAAATATCCAGTTTTTCTTTGGCAAAAGTTCCCAGCATATGGGCCTTCGGTTTCTACAGACTAGTAAAAAACAAATATAATATGACAAAATTCATTCAAATTGTTGCATTGTTTATATTATCTTTGAAACTAATAAATTCCAATATGCTGGTCGATTGTGCTTCTTTGGTATGGTCATGGAGAGATTTAGCTCGAGTTCTATGACAACTCCAAGATCATCCCCGACCTGCATTATGTTGCAACTTTTTATGATCTTTGGCCAATAATTTGTTTTCCAAATTACCCGTATATGTCTGTCATAAATCGTTATCTTATGTTGATACTAGACTTTTGGTTGTGAGAGAATAAGTCAAACTACTTTGATGAAATTTATATTATCATGGTCTTAATTGGACTACTATTTTTAGTGCTTTCTTATGACATATTGTGCCTTATCTAGTTGGAATAATCGCTATAGATTTATAATTTTCACCGTCACATTTAGCTCGAAACTAGCTCGAAATCGACTTGAGATCGTTACAAGCTGAGCACGAGCCATGTTCTACAGCTCGATCTTGAGTTTCACTCAGTTTGAGCTCGCTCAAATTTTAATACGAGTTGAGCCAAGCCAAGTCCAACTCGCTCGAACTCGACTCGTTTGCAGCCCTAGGCAGGATGTTCATTATCCTAGAAAGATGTGTTTTTAACATAGTTATTCAGTGAAGGACATCATGGTTTTCATTCTCAATTCATAGTAAAATATTTTGCTTTACACCCTATTTGCACATAACAGTTTAATGGTGATCAAAGATTCAAGCCCATGATTAGCTGCAAGCATAATAACATGTCTACATTTCTGAACAAAAGGAGTAAATATTTTGAACGTATATTTTATAGTAAATTTTACAATATCAATCTGATGTTGTCGATGAGTTATTTAGTGAAGGACATCATTGTTAACTTTATTACCAAATTAATAATAGTAAAATCGTTCATATAATTTGTCAGGATAAAAATAGGGTACTTAATGATCCAATACAAGAATTTTCTAATGATTGTTTTCTTACTAGTTGTGGAATACTATATATAGATTTAATTTTTAATATTCAAGATTTATAATTGAGAAAATGTCTACATCAACAATACCAGATAAATATCATAAGATACCTCATGAAATATAATTTATATTGTATTTATTTGGTATTATTGATGTTGATATTTTTCTGTAGATTTGGTCAAACTGTCCAAAGTTTGACCTTTAAAAAACAAGCATATTTTAGACCGGACAGAGTATGTTTGACTAGTATAAAAGAATACCAAGACTTGGCTGGACTAGCAAAAGTAGTCGTTAAAAGAATGCGTAGTTTCGAAGGTGTTTTATAGAGGGGTTTCCAGGGCGTTGGACCAACGGTCTTGATAATAGCCAGAACGTCATTGACCCCGGAGGCCATTAGTCTTCTCAGCGAGCCTATCAGACATATGACCATTGAGATCTCGTGAAGGGCAGATACCCCTTTTTTAAGAAGAAAGAAGAAAAAAGAAGGGCAGATCTAATTTCCAAACCATATGGAACGGCTATATAACCTACTAATAAAGCAAGGTGTGTTTCTCCAATTTTTTCATCCGTTCACTACTGAAAATATATTTTTTATATTTGAGGTGGTACTTAATTTTTGTGGTCTGCTAAAAAATAAAAAGTTTTGTGCAGAATTTCGTACGTTGGCCGCACGCACTGAGGCCCATAAAAGCCACCCAATTATATCATGTGCGCCGCTGGGAAACCATATTTGTCACACAGCGCGACATATAAGTGTAGCTTCCCGTTAGTCGCCCAATGTTCGGCCGGCCCATTTTATTATTCTGTGTTCTTTTTCTATTTTTATTTTTTCCCTTCCAATTTATTTTTTCCTTTTCCCATAAATTAATTTTTAAATTTAAAAAATTTCGTTTTTTACTATTTTTTGTTAAATCTTATAATTTCAAAATTTGTTCCAGCCTTCAAAAATATTTGGAAATTTAAAATTTTCTTTTCGTTCAAAATTTGTTAGAAATTCAAGAAATGTTCGCATTTATTAAAAATTATTTTTCTAAATTTGTAAAAAAATTCATTATAAAAATAATAGAAACTCGAATATATTCATTTACCGAAATGTTCACAAATTCAAAATAATGTTCGTGATTAAAAAGAAAGTTTTTGAAAATTGATTTGAATGTTCAAAACAAGTTTCTATTTTAAAATGTTGTTCACAAATTCAAAAAAAATCGTTTCTCCGCCTTAAAAATGGTCCTGTTTACAAAAAATGTTTGTGAATTTAAGAAAATTTTCCTATTTCAAGTTTTGTTTTCCTTTTTCTAGAAATTAACAATTTTTCAAAGAAAAAAATGCTCACATATTTTAAAAAATAATCAGGAGGTCACGACAACCTCGAGAAAGAGGCGGACCTGAAGGAAAAAATGCACGGATTGGGTAGTGGCCGCCACTCCCACCAACCCCACTATTATAAAGATCTCGCGGGCCAAACATGACTCGCGAGAACACCACAGCTCTCTGCTCTATCGCTCCACTGTCGTGTGGATACCGTTTTGATGGACACATCAATTATCTCTCCCGAAGCTTCTCGCAAAAAATCTCTCCCGTTGCAACGCACGGGCATATGTGCTAGTATATATAAAGAGATAAGAGCATCCACAACCACAACTCATAAAATTTGCCAACCACGCCCACGGATGCCCCTGGCGGCCGGCTGCGCCGCTCAGAGTGTTCGTGTGATCCGGCGAGGTAGAGCACGACATGAGACACGCAACGGCTCATGAGACTCGAGGCGTCGCCATCTCTCATGCCCTACTCTCCCTCGTTGGAGCATGTGCCTTGCACGTCGCCGGTGGATGTGAGGTTGATGATGAATCTGTCGTGTCGGAGCCGGCCACATCCACCACGACGCGGTTGCGGCTCCAGGGGTTGCCGAGCACCATACGCGATGTCGGAGAGTGACATTCTGCCTCACCTGCTTATACCGTGAGGGTTGCCGCGGCCTTCCACGGCCACTGCCTCGCATGGCGGGCACACCGCGCCATATTTGCGTCCGATGTGAATTGGTTGTGCATCCGCCATAGTGTTCGGATGCCAGACATAACGCACTGCCTCCGACAAGGCAGTGGTGACTGCCCTGGTTCTGGATTGATGCGCTATTTGGGCGGACACAATGGATTTCCGCCGGAAGAGGTCTGAGCGCTGCCGTCGGGTGGACTCCTCCTAGGAGCGGTGGAGCGCAAGGCAAATGGCCCTCTGCTCCTTGGGGCCGCATGGGACAAGCTCCGGGTAAACAGACTGGGAGGTGTAGGACTCGGATCTGCTGCCCGTTATGCCGGAGAAGGTCGGAGATCGCCAGACGAGAGTGGGGTGGAATGCGGCTAGGGTTTCATCTGAAGTGCAGATATGGTCCAATTTATGTGGGATCGGGTGGGCCACAGCGGGCCAGATCCTACATGGCGGGCGTGTCGGGCGCGTCCAAGCATCCTCATATCCGCTTGAGATATTTGTGGTTGATATGGGAAGTACCGGTCAGTCCGGACATTTGAGCCGGATTTGTCATCTCCGGTTAGGTGGCAATTTCGTGTCTGGGCACTAACCGGACAACCCGTCCGTGCGTTCGGACGGATTTGGGGCTCCAGTTGTAGATGCTCTAGGACGCGTTTGGTGGCCGGCATTAAGGCTAACCAGGCTCTGGCGGGCTAAGTAGCGAGTTGTTTGGTTGACTCATGTAGAATCTGGCCCGCATGAAATTGAAAGCATCCTCAGCTTTGCTTGCCAGGAACGCTCAACTTGACCGTTTTTTCAGATGCAGACTAAGCTTAGTGCAATTTACACTATGTGAAGGATGCTAATTAGGCTTGAGGCGGATAATCAAACAACGTGCAAATGATGCCCAGAGCCTATATACACTGAACCAGGCTCCACGGAGCCAGGCTTCACTGGGCCAGGCTGCACTGAGAAACTAATCAAACGCGTCCCTAATCTCCCAATGCTCCATATTTGCATCGTATACGTATTCGAACCGCTTCCTGTTCCCCTACCTGTGTTGTTGAACTTGTCGTATCAGACTGTAATCCTATAAACATGAATAAACTCACTATATTTCCCCGAAAAAAATGATGCTTATTAGAGCTGTGTAGAAAATTCGAAACATATCTCATTTTCCCCCGAAAGAAGTAGCTTTCGACTGACTAATCCTATAAACATGAATAAACTCACTATATGACGCTTATTAGAGTTGTGCAGAAAATTCAAAACATATCTTTTTTTTTTTGAAAGCTGTAGTTTTCGACGGAGATGCAAGAAAATCCGGTGATCCAAAAAATGTGTAGGAAGTACTCCTTTTCTTTTTTTCTGAAAAGGTGCATGAAGTACTCCTACGATGACAGTTGCTACCCTACATAATTTGCCCTTGCAGCGACCAAGTGTACTATCCCTTTACACAAGGATATACCATAGGCTTACGCAAGTGTTAACGCTCACACATGTGACATGAAAACAACATGGCCCAAACGTCTTTATTACCATTCATTTTGCCACATCAAACAGATGACATCAGCGGGAATCCTTTTGGTTTTCGGCTTAAAATATTTTATCTTCTAATTAAAAAATCCAATTAAAAATTCATTTTCAGCATTAAATATGTCTCTACGAGATCTTTAAAACTAGATCCCATGTTGATATGTTTCGACGAATTTTTTTCCCCAAAAGTTGCCGTGATGTTTACACCGTAGTTGGCATAGTGTTTACATTAAAGTTGTCATGTGGCAATTTTAGTTTATAGAGCATGGCAATTTTAATATTTTGACCATGGTAATTCCAGTACTTTGCCCATGAAAATTATTTTTTGTATGAACCATGACAATTTTAAGTGCATGTATCATGATAATTTTAGTTTTTATGGTTCATGGCAAGTCTAGTTTCTTAATTCTCTGTTTTATAATATGTCAAAATTTACTTTTAAATGTAAAAGAAAATAGCTGAAACATATCATGACAACTTCAGTGTGAATTCCATGGCAATTCATGTGCAATAGACATATCAACTTTTAACCCAAAAAAAGTCGTCGAAACATATTGATATGAGATCTAGTTTCGAAGATCTCGTTGCGATGGATTTAATGGTGAAAACGGATATTCAATCGGATTTTTCATTTAATAGATAAAACATTTCAAAAATTGAAAATAAAAAAAGAATTCCACATGCATGCATGCGGTGACGTTACAGTCTGTGTGTAATAAGAGCATTTCCAGCCGCGTCCCCAACAGGCCCTTCCAAGGCCATTTTTTAGCGCCGGCACTCAAACATCGGCCCAGTCGCGCCCCCAGAAGCCCAAATTTTGCCGGTTAGGGCTGAAATTGGCGCCGGCGGACCCAGACCGAACCCGGCATGCTGAGGGCGCCCGGGGGCGCCGGGCAATCGCTTTTTGACGCGAAAGAACGACGGGCCCGCCAAGTCAGCGACCGTCGCGCCTCGTCGTCCTCATCGCCTCGGTTTCCCGTGGGGAATCAATGCCAAGGCTGCCGCCGGCCAGCCTTCCATTGATCCCTCACGGGCGGCGTGGTGAGGCGACACGCCCCGCCACGCATACACACGACGCCCCCGGCGCTATATAAGCCGACCCTGCCTCGCCGGTGAAGGCACCCCGCCCGCAGCCCCCCTCTCTCCCCGTGGACGCACAACCGCCGCCGCCGAACTCTCTTTCCCTCTCTCCCCGTGCTCGCACAGATGATGGGCGAAAGGTTCCCGGTGACGGGGCGGCGGCCAATGGCTTCGGCCGCCGCTCTTTGCACGTGTGGGAAGCCCATCTCCTCCACGAAGTGAACTACCCGCCCCTCCCGACATGCGCGCGCCGGGGCGGTGGAGGCTCAGCGCCGGGGGCGTCCCCGTCCCACCGCTGCCCGACGTCGAGCAACCCCACTACTTCCAGGCCGAGATCGGCCGTGTGCGGGCGTCTCTGTCAGAGGAGGAGCGAGCCCTCCCGGAGTACGACGCCGGCAACCACGAGGCGTGGGCGGCGTACTTCGAACGCCGACAGGTGGAGTGGCTGGCCTCCATCAACAACGCGCCACTGATGAGGGGGCGCAACAACAGCGACGGTCGCCACCTGTGGTGGGGCGCCCCAGGCCGCACGCTACACGCCGTCCTCGAGTACCTCAAGGGCGGCAACGATCCGCCGCTGACGTACCCCACTGCCCCGGTCCCCCGCCGGAGTTTCGGTCCATGGCTGCCGAGGAGGATGCTGGGCGGGTCCTCCTCCTCCTCCTCCCGCTCCTCCTCCCACTCCTCCGGGTCGCCGGTGCTCTTAAGCGTCAAGGCCGAGCCCGTGGAAACGCCGCTTGGCCGGCGCAACCGCGGCGTCGTCATCAATGAGGGCGGCGGCGATTCCTCGGGTCCAACCTCCCGCCTCGTCAGGCCGAAGACGGAGCCGGGGCTCGGCCCCGTGAAGCGCGAGCACAACGACGGGGCCGCCATGAAGTGGGCGCGGGAGGACTGGGCGCAGACGGAGTTGGAGCGCCAGCGCCGCGCCCTGGAGGAGATCGCCGCTCGGCATCGTGGCCGCGACGAGGGAGGCGTCGTCATTCTCGACGACAGCGACGACGAGGTGCCGCCGGCGGCCAAACCAGTCCGCCAGGGGGACCCCGGGCAGGGGTCCAGCAGAAACAGCCGCGTCAAGGAGAAGGAGGACGACGACGGCGGCAACTTCGGTGTGTTCAACGAGTTGTTCGGCCTGTAGGCGCGGCCGTTTTTTCTTCTTCTTTTTAATACACTTATTATTATGTTTCTATATATAAAAAAACTGTGAACCGCCTAAATATCGCTGAATGTATGCCGTGTTTGCCCAATTATATTTTTGCTAAATTAAAAAAGAGCGTCTGGGGTCGACCTGGAGGCGGCGGCTGGGAAGCCGATCGCCCCCACGCCGAAAATATCGTCGGTTCGCCGCCAAGCGGCGCTTTTTTCTAGGCCCTGGGGGCTGAACGACTGAAGATGCTCTAAGACGTGTGGACGGATGTCGTTCCCACCACACGTGTGGACGTTATCAGCGTCTTAGGCTTAACAGACACCGAGTACATACCTAAAAAAAACAAAAGAGCAGAGCAAGCTCGATGACAAAATTTACCCCAAAATCATTCCAACAGGATCGAGCCTACCAGCGTATGCGGCGGTGACGATGTCTCCGCGCGAATCCCTGACGTGCAGCTCCACCCGCGTGGCGTAGCTCGGGTGCTTGAGGTAGAAGTCTTCAAGGGCCATGGAAATGCAGGTGACGCTCCTCCTCCCGGCGTCGCTGGTGAGGTCCAGCACCACGCCGACTCGCACCGGCACCGCTGCAGCCGTGGCCACACTGCTCCGGAGCATGAGCATGGAGAGGAAGCCTGCAGACGCAGCGACGGCGAGCAAGCGCCTCGCTGACCACTCCATACAGCCGAATCTTCACTTCGTCACGTGTATTTGGTATAACTTGCTAGGTTGTTGTACCTGATACATAACATATATATACGGCACAGCGAGGAACGGCGTGAACCAGCGAGGGCCTGTGAAATTTCGGCGAGTATCTTCCACGCCAGCGAGGACCGGCGAAATTTCGGCGAGCATCTTCCACCGCCCTCTGGTTATGTAATACAGTATATGCATATACAAGTCAACCTCTCTCCGGAATATATACGATGCGATTCTACCCTACTATATATATCTTGAGTTGGAGGGATCTCATGAATTTGTATATCTCTTGGTCAAGTCTCACCACGAACCAAATTTCAGGTTTGGCCCTTTGGTATCTCATTATTGCGGCTCAATCTTTGAGTGGAGGTGATGTTCTCAACTATAATAAGACGTATGTGATGACTTTGTCAATCTTAAGGTTTTACATCAAGAAATAACTACAACTATTCAATCCAGATTATGTTGGAAATATGCCCTAGAAGCAATAATAAAATGATTATTATTATATTTTCTTGTTCATGATAATTGTTTATTGTTCATGCCATAATTGTGTTATCCGGAAATCGTAATACATGTGTGAATGCATAGACCACAACATGTCCCTAGTGAGCCTCTAGTTGACTAGCTCGTTGATCAATAGATGGTTACGGTTTCCTGATCATGGACATTTGATGTCATTGATAACGGGATCACATCATTTGGAGAATGATGTGATGGACAAGACCCAATCCTAAGCATAGCACAAGATCGTGTAGTTCGTCTGCTAGAGCTTTTCTAATCAAGTATCATTTCCTTAGACCATGAGATCGTGCAACTCCCGTATACCGTAGGAGTGCTTTGGGTGTACCAAACGTCACAACGTAACTGGATGGCTATAAAGGTGCACTACGGGTATCTCCGAAAGTGTCTGTTGGGTTGGCACGGATCGAGATCGGGATTAAATCACTCGTATGACGGAGAGGTATCTCTGGGCCCACTCGGTAGTGCATCATCATAATGAGCTCAATGTGACCAAGTGGTTGGTCATGGGATCATGCATTACGGTACGAGTAAAGTGACTTGCCGGTAACAAGATTGAACGAGGTATTGGGATACCGACGATCGAATCTCGGGCAAGTAACGTACCGATTGACAAAGGGAATTGTATACGGGATTACTTGAATCCTCGACATCGTGGTTCATCCGATGAGATCATCGTGGAACATGTGGGAGCCAACATGGGTATCCAGATCCCGCTGTTGGTTATTGGCCGGAGAGCTGTCTCGGTCATGTCTGCGTGATTCCCGAACCCGTAGGGTCAACACACTTAAGGTTCGATGACGTTAGGGTTATTAGGAAGATATGTATGTGATTACCGAATGTTTTTGGAGTCCTGGATGAGATCCCGGATGTCACGAGGAGTTCCGGAATGGTCAGGAGGAGAATATTTATATATGGGAAGTTATCATACGGTCACCGGAAAAGTTCGGGGGCATACCGGTATTGTACCGGGGCCACCGGAGGGGTTCCGGGGGTCCACCGGAAGGGGCCACCTCTCTCGGAGGGCCTCATGGGCCGTGTGGGAAAGGGAACCAGCCCCTAAGTGGGTTGGGCGCATCCCCCCCTTGGGCCCATGCGCCTAGGTTTGGGGGGGGGGGGGGGTGAACCCTAGAGGGGGCGCCCCCCTTGCTTGGGGGGCAAGCCCCCTCCCCTTGGCCGCCGCCCCCCCTCTAGATCTCATCTAGAGGGGGCCGGCCCCCTTCCCCCTTCCCCTATAAATAGAGGGGCGAGGGGAGGGCTGCACACCGCATCCAAGGCGCAGCCCCTCCCCTCCCCAACACATGTCATCCTCCGATTAAGTGCTTGGCGAAGCCCTGTCGGAGTACGGCCACTCCATCACCACCACGCTGTCGTGCTGCTGTTGGAGCCCTCTTCCTCAACCTCTCCCTCCTCCTTGCTGGATCAAGGCGCGGGAGACGCCACCGCTCCATACGTGTGTTGAACGCGGAGGTGCCGTCCGTTCAGCGCTAGGATCATCGGTGATTTGGATCACGACGAGTACGACTCCATCAACCCCATTCTCTTGAACGCTTCCGCTCGCGATCTATAAGGGTATGTAGATGCACTCCTCTCTCTCTCGTTGCTAGATGACTCCATAGATTGATCTTGGTGATGTGTAGAAAATTTTAAATTTCTGCTACGATCCCCAACAGTGGCATCATGAGCAAGGTCTATGCGTAGTTTCTATGCATGAGTAGAACACAAGTTGTTGTGGGCGTCGATTTTGTCAATTTACTTGCCGTTACTAGTCTTATCTTGATTCGGCGGCATCATGGGATGAAGTGGCCCGGACCGACCTTACACGTACACTTACGCGAGACAGGTTCCACCGACTGACATGCACTAGTTGCATAAGGTGGCTAGCGGGTGTCTGTCTCTCCCACTTTAGTCGGATCGGATTCGATGAAAAGGGTCCTTATGAAGGGTAAATAGAAATTGGCATATCACGTTGTGGTTTTGGCGTAGGTAGGAAACGTTCTTGCTAGAAACCTATAACAGCCACGTAAACAAATTTGCAACAATAATTAGAGGACGTCTAACTTGTTTTTGCAGCATATGCCGTGTGATGTGATATGGCCAAAAAGGATGTGATGAATGATATATATATGTGATGTGTGAGATTGATCATGTTCTTGTAATAGGAATCACGACTTGCATGTCGATGAGTATGACAACCGGCAGGAGCCATAGGAGTTGTCTTTATTTTTTTGTATGACATGCGTGTCATTGAATAACGCCATGTAATTAATTTACTTTATTGCTAAACCGTTAGCCATAGTAGTAGAAGTAATCGTTGGCGTGACAACTTCATGAAGACACGATGATGGAGATCATGGTGTCATGCCGCTGACGATGATGATCATGGCGCCTCGAAGATGGAGATCAAAAGGAGTAAGATGATATTGGCCATATCATGTCACTATTTGATTGCATGTGATGTTTATCATGTTTTACATCTTATTTGCTTAGAACGACGGTAGCATAAATAAGATAATCCCTCATAATAATTTCAAGAAAGTGTTCCCCCTAACTGTGCACCGTTGCGAAGGTTCGTTGTTTCGAAGCACCACGTGATGATCGGGTGTGATAGATTCTAACGTTCGAATACAACGGGTGTAAGCCAGATTTACACACGCAACACACTTAGGTCGACTTGACGAGCCTAGCATGTACAGACATGGCCTCGAAACACGGAAAACCGAAAGGTCAAACATGAGTCGTACAGAAGATACGATCAACATGAAGATGTTCACCGATGATGACTAGGCCGTCTCACGTGATGATCGGACACGGCCTAGTTGACTCGGATCATGTATCACTTAGATGACTAGAGGGATGTCTATCTGAGTGGGAGTTCATTATATAATTTGATTAGATGAACTTAATTATCATGAACTTAGTCTAAAATCTTTGCAATATGTCTTGTAGATCAAATGGCCCACGCTAATGTTGCCCTCAACTTCAACGCGTTCCTAGAGAAAACCAAGCTGAAAGACGATGGCAGCAACTATACGGACTGGGTCCGGAACTTGAGGATCATCCTCATAGCTGCCAAGAAAGCATATGTCCTAGATGCACCGCTAGGTGAAGCACCCGTTTTCCCAGCAACTCAAGACGTTATGAACGCCTGGCAGTCGCGTAGTGATGATTACTCCCTGGTTCAGTGCGGCATGCTTTACAGCTTAGAACCGGGGCTCCAAAAGCGTTTTGAGCAGCACGGAGCATATGAGATGTTCCAAGAGCTGAAAATGGTTTTCCAAGCTCATGCCCGGGTCGAGAGATATGAAGTCTCCGACAAGTTCTACAGTTGTAAGATGGAGGATAATAGGTTGCACAACCGCTTATCTCAGCTGGGAGTTAATCTCCCGGATGATGCGGTCGTTGACAGAATCCTTCAGTCGCTCCCACCTAGCTACAAGAGCTTTGTAATGAACTTCAATATGCAGGGGATGGGAAAGACCATTCCTGAGGTATATTCAATGCTGAAATCAGCGAAGGTGGAGATCAAAAAGGAACATCAAGTGTTGATGGTGAATAAAACCAGTAAGTTCAAGAAAGGCAAGGGTAAGAAGAACTTCAAGAAGGACAGCAAGGGATTTGCCGCGCCCGGTAAGCCAGTTGCTGGGAAGAAGCCAAAGCATGGACCCAAACCTGAGGCTGAGTGCTTTTATTGCAAGGGAAACAGACACTGGAAGCGAAACTGCCCCAAGTACTTAGCGGACAAGAAGGCCGGCAACACCAAAGGTATATGTGATATACATGTAATTGATGTGTACCTCACCAGTACTCGTAGTAGCTCCTGGGTATTTAATACCGGTGCGGTTGTTCACATTTGTAACTCGAAACAGGAGCTGCGGAATAAGCGGAGACTGGCGAAGGACGGGGTGACGATGCGCGTTGGGAATGGTTCCAAGGTCGATGTGATCGCCGTCGGCACGCTACCTCTACATTTACCTACGAGATTAGTTTTAAACCTCAATAATTGTTATTTAGTGCCAGCTTTGAGCATGCACATTGTATCTGGATCTCGTTTAATACGAGATGGCTACTCATTTAAATCTGAGAATAATGGTTGTTCTATTTATATGAGAGATATGTTTTATGGTCATGCCCCGCTGGTCAATGGTTTATTCTTAATGAATCTCGAACGTGATGTTACACATATTCATAGTGTGAATACCAAAAGATGTAAGGTTGATAACGATAGTCCCACATACGTGTGGCACTGCCGCCTTGGTCACATTGGTGTCAAACGCATGAAGAAGCTCCATGCTGATGGACTATTGGAGTCTCTTGATTACGAATCATTTGACTCATGCGAACCATGCCTCATGGGCAAAATGACCAAGACTCCGTTCTCCGGAACAATGGAGCGAGCAACCAACTTATTGGAAATCATACATACTGATGTGTGCGGTCCAATGAGCATTGAGGCTCGCGGAGGCTATCGTTATGTTCTCGCTCTCACTAATGACTTAATTTGATATGGATATGTCTACTTGATGAAACACAAGTCTGAGACCTTTGAAAAGTTCAAGGAATTTCAGAATGAGGTAGAGAATCAGCGTGACCGAAAAATAAAGTTCTTAAGATCAGATCGTGGGGAGAATATTTAAGTCATGAATTTGGTACGCACTTAAGGAAATGTGGAATTGTTTCGCAACTCACGCCGCCTGGAACACCTCAGCGTAACGGTGTGTCCGAACGTCGTAATCGCACTCTATTGGATATGGTACAATCTATGATGTCGCTCACCGATTTACCGCTCTCATTTTGGGGCTATGCTTTAGAGACTGCCGCATTCACTTTAAATAGGGCCCCGTCGAAATCCGTTGAGACGACACCGTATGAATTATGGTTTGGGAAGAAACCTAAGCTGTCGTTTCTGAAAGTTTGGGGATGCGATGCTTATGTCAAGAAACTTCAACCTGAAAAGCTCGACCCAAGTCGGAAAAATGCGTCTTCATAGGATACCCTAAGGAAACCATTGGGTATACCTTCTACCTCAGATTTGAAGGCAAGATCTTTGTTGCCAAGAATGGGTCCTTTCTGGAGAAAGAGTTTCTCTCGAAAGAAGTAAGGTGGGAGGAAAGTGGAACTTGATGAAGTACTGCCTCTTGAAGCAGAAAGTAGCGCAGCTCAGGAAGATGTTCCTGTGGTGCCTGCACCGGCTAGAGAGGAGGTTAATGATGATGATCAAGGTACTTCGGATCAAGTTGCTACTGAACTTCATAGGTCCACGAGGACACGTTCCACACCAGAATGGTATGGCAACCCCGTCCTGGAAATCATGTTGTTAGACAACGGTGAACCTTCAAACTATGAAGAAGCTATGGCAGGCCCAGATTCCAACAAAATGGCTTGAAGCCATGCAATCCGAGATAGGATCCATGTATGAAAACAAAGTATGGACTTTGACAGACTTGCCCGATGATCGGCGAGCGATAGAAAATAAATGGATCTTTAAGAAGAAGACGGACGCGGATGGTAATGTTACCATCTATAAAGCTCGACTTGTCGCTAAGGGTTATCGACAAGTTCAAGGGGTTGACTACGATGAGACCTTCTCACCTGTAGCGAAGCTTAAGTCCGTCCGAATCATGTTAGCAATTGCTGCATTCTATGATTATGAGATATGTTAAATGGACGTCAAAACGGCATTCCTTAACGGCTTTCTTAAGGAAGAATTGTATATGATGCAGCCGGAAGGTTTTGTCGATCCTAAGAATGCTAACAAGGTATGCAAGCTCCAGCGCTCCATCTATGGGCTGATGCAAGCATCTCGGAGTTGGAACATTCGCTTTGATGAAATGATCAAAGCATTTGGGTTTATGCAGACTTATGGAGAAGCCTGCGTTTACAAGAAAGTGAGTGGGAGCTCTGTAGCATTTCTCATATTATATGTGTATGACATACTTTGATGGGAAATGATATAAAACTCTTGAAGAGCATAAAGGCCTACTTGAATAAGTGTTTTTCAATGAAGGACCTTGGAGAAGCTGCTTACATATTAGGCATCAAGATCTATAGAGATAGATCGAGACGCCTCATAGGTCTTTCACAAAGCACATACCTTGATAAGATATTGAAGAAGTTCAATATGGACCAGTCCAAGAAGGGGTTTGCATGTGTTGCAAGGTGTGAAATTGAGCTCGGCTCAATGTCCGACCACGGCAGAAGATAGAGAAAAGATGAGTGTCGTCCCCTATGCCTCGGCCATAGGGTATATCATATATGCCATGCTGTGTACCAGACCTGATGTAAACCTTGCCGTAAGTTTGGTAGGAAGGTACCAAAGTAATCCCGGCATGGAACACTGGACAGCGGTTAAGAATATCCTAAATTACCTGAAAAGGACTAAGGATATGTTTCTCGTTTATGGAGGTGACGAAGAGCTCGTCGTAAAGGGTTACGTCGACGCTAGCTTCGACACAAATCTGGATGACTCTAAGTCACAAACTGGATAAGTGTATATTTTGAATGGTGGGGGCAGTAAGCTGGTGCAGTTGCAAGCAAAGCGTCGTGGCGGGATCTACATGTGAAGTGGAGTACATGGAAGCCTCGGAGGCAGCACATGAAGCAATCTGGATGAAGGAGTTCATTCCCGACGTAGGAGTTATTCCCAATGCGTCGGGGCCGATGACTCTCTTCTGTGACAACACTGAGCCATTGCCCTTGCCAAGGAGCCCAGGTTTCACAAGAAGACCAGACACATCAAGCGTCGCTTCAACTCCATTCGTGAAAATGTTCAAGATGGAGACATAAATATTTGCAAAGTACATACGGATCTGAATGTCGCAGATCCGTTGACTAAACCTCTTCCGCGAGCAAAACATGATCGACACCAGAACTCTATGGGTGTTCGATTCATCACAATGTAACTAGATTATTGACTCTAGTGCAAGTGGGAGACTGTTGGAAATATGCCCTAGAGGCAATAATAAAATGATTATTATTATATTTCCTTGTTCATGATAATTGTCTATTGTTCATGCTATAATTGTGTTATCCGGAAATCGTAATACATGTGTGAATACATAGACCACAACATGTCCCTAGTGAGCCTCTAGTTGACTAGCTCGTTGATCAATAGATGGTTACGGTTTCCTGACCATGGACATTTGATGTCATTGATAACGGGATCACATCATTTGGAGAATGATGTGATGGACAAGACCCAATCCTATGCATAGCACAAGATCGTGTAGTTAAATGCGCTAGAGCTTTTCTAATGTCAAGTATCATTTCCGAGACCATGAGATCGTGCAACTCCGGATACCGTAGGAGTGCTTTGGGTGTACCAAACGTCACAACGAATCGGGTGGCTATAAAGGTGCACTACTGGTATCTCCGAAAGTGTCATTGGGTTGGCACGGATCGAGACTGGGATTTGTCACTTCGTATGACGGAGAGGTATCTCTGGGCCCACTCGGTAGTGCATCATCATAATGAGCTCAATGTGACCAAGTGGTTGTTCACGGGATCATGCATTACGGTACGAGTAAAGTGACTTGCCGGTAACGAGATTGAAGGAGGTATTGGGATACCGACGATCGAATCTCGGGCAAGTAACGTACCGATTGACAAAGGGAATTGTATACGGGATTACTTGAATCCTCGACATCGTGGTTCATCCAATGAGATCATCGTGGAACATGTGGGAGCCAACATGGGTATCCAGATCCCGCTATTGGTTATTGGCCGGAGAGCTGTCTCGGTCATGTCTGCGTGATTCCCGAACCCGTAGGGTCTACACACTTATGGTTCGATGACGCTAGGGTTTTTTAGGAAGATATGTATGTGATTACCGAATGATTTTCGGAGTCCCGGATGAGATCCCGGACATCACGAGGAGTTCCGGAATGGTCCGGAGGTGAAGATTTATATATGGGAAGTTATCATACGGTCACCGGAAAAGTTCGGGGGCATACCAGTATTGTACCGGGGCCACCGGAGGGGTTCCGGGGTCCACCGGGAGGGGCCACCTCTCTCGGAGGGCCTAATGGGCCGTGTGGGAAAGGGAACCAGCCCCTAAGTGTGCTGGGCGCATCCCCCCCTTCAGCCCATGTGCCTAGGGTTGGGGGGGACCCTAGAGGGGGCGCCCCCCTTGCTTGGGGGCAAGCCCCTCCCTTGACGCCGACCCCCTCTAGATCTCATCTAGAGGGGGCCGGCCCCCTTCCCCCTTCCCCTATAAATAGAGGGGCGAGGGGAGGGATGCACACCACATACAAGGCGCAGCCCCTCCCCTCCCCAACAACTCTCCTCCTCCGATTAAGTGCTTGGCGAAGCCCTGTCGGAGTACGGCCACTCCATCACCACCACGCCGTCATGCTGCTATTGGAGCCCTCTTCCTCAACCTCGCCCTCCTCCTTGCTGTATCAAGGCGCGGGAGACGTTACCGCTCGGTACGTGTGTTGAACGCGGAGGTGCCGTCCGTTCGGCGCTAGGATCATCGGTGATTTGGATCACGACGAGTACGACTCCATCAACCCCGTTCTCTTGAATGCTTCCGCTCGCGATGTACAAGGGTATGTAGATGCACTCCTCTCTCTCTCGTTGCTAGATGACTCCATAGATTGATCTTGGTGATGTGTAGAAAATTTTAAATTTCTGCTACGATACCCAACAGATTAGACAAAGACTAATCAGCAACCCATGGGGCATATACATATTCTGACTGTTTTATGGTTATTATCAAATTATTTTTATACATTATACCTTTCTTATCAGTTCCCTACTCTCTCGCTCCCGTGTTGCTCCCTCCCCCTCCCGTGAGCGACCGGGGAGAGCTCTCCCCGCGCCGGCCAACAACCCTCCTCCCGCTCTTCCTCCCATCGCCGCTGCCAGCGGGCGCCGCCGGGGCAAAGCCCTCGCGACGTGGGCGGCGGCGGGGCGGTCTCCCTCCCCGACAGATGCGGGGCAATGCGGGGCTGCTCGCATGTCAATGGTGCGGGGCAGTGGTCCGATCCCGGCTTCAGTGCTTCCCCTCCGGCGTCGTGGTGGCCTAACCGACGCGGCCTTGCCCCCATTGCCCTGCAGCTCGCCTGTGCACGGGCTGGGGCGTGTTGGCGGCGGATCTGGGTTCTCCTGCCCAGATCCGGTGGGTGGGGGGTTGTTGGCGTCGGGGTTCGTCCGACGGCGCTGGAGGATGGTGGTGGCGCGTCGTGCTGTGGTGGCGTGGAGGGCTGGAGCGGGCGCTCCCATTGGTGGTGGTGTGGTCTCGCTGGGGCTTTGCCTAGCTTGGGGTCAGCCGGCTCCATGGTGGGGCTGTGGCTCCGGGCGGTGGATCCTCTCGGTGGAAGCCGGGGCGGCGGCCCCGGAACTCCATGCGACAAGGTGGCGTGGTGGTACAAGTTCTGGCCAACGTGCGGTGGTTGCCGGCCGGCACGGAGGTAGTGGGTGCACTTGCTTTGACGGCGTGGGCGGCGGCGCAGCCACATATGACTTCCCTTCTCCATGGTGATGGCCAAAGGTGACGACTTTGGCACTTTGCCCTCCCTTCCCAGTTTCCTGCGCACCGAAGACGTTACTGACAAGGCCGGGGAGAAATCCGTGCGGTGCTGTGGCTACGGGAAAACGGCGACGCCCGTGGGCACCTTCTCCTCCCTGGAGGCGTTGCCATGGCGTTGTCCATCCCCTGCTCTGCAACGGGGGAAACCCTAGGGTCGGCTCGCCGTCCCAGGCAGTGGCGACATCACCGCACCGTTCCCTTCTTGAAGGTGTTGCCTAGTTGATCGGGGCCTCTTGCAGATGAGTAACTGGTGTGGGCGTCTCATTCGCCTCCGCGGCGAGGCTTTCGGTGCCGGGTTGTCTTGTGCTAGTTCTTGCTATGGGCATGAGCATCCGAGGCGCTATGTACTCCATCATTGACGCCTCATCTACGACATCTTCATCGAGCTAGGCTAGCTCTTGCTGTCCACTTGCCGATCTCCTAGGTCCCATGAGTGGAGAGTGCGTTGATCTAGTTTGCTTTGGTGTTTTTGTCGAGTTCTTGGGTGTTCGGTTCGGTTGGGACACGGCCTATGTGCTCTGTGTCCGTCCTCTTTGCCATTGTTTGGCTTGAGTTTGGGCAAGAGGAGTTGTGTGTCAGTGTTGCCTTGGTGGATGTGGGTGTTAACCTTTTGGTGTAGCACTTTGCCGAAAGGCGTCTTATCGGCCATCTTGGAGAAGTGCTATGAATATATGATACACATGCTTATGCGTATTCTAGAAAAAAAATAGTTCTATATGGATACTCAATATATAGTGGATCAAATAATTATATCTTATCCTCCTAAAGTTTTCATATTAGACACTGGGTCAAAACAAAATTAATTTGCATGATCATAATAATTTATCTATTTAGTGATGTCATTTCATATATATCTTTTCATTTTAGTTCATATCAGCAAGTTATGCCAACGGATTTTCATGTTGCTATTTCCCATGCATATGGAAATGTCCTTGCTAGGAATTATACCTTGGAGTTGATCCTGCTGTAGCTCGGAAGGTGGAGTTGATCAAATATTTTCGCTTAAAGATACCCATGAAGATTCGACTTCTTCAAACAATCTAGCGGATACAAGATAATTACATTGGAGCACTGAGATGCGATTGACTTACTCTCTCCGTCTCACTGCAACTATCCCTGTCTGTGAGAGAAGCCGTTTCACTTCTTTTGCGGGGCGAATGACTCAATGAAGGTATATCTTTTTTTGAGAAAAAAACAACTTGACAAGTAAGCTGAGCTAAGATAGCTTTGAGTAAGGTGATCTGTCTTTTGTGCTCTAGCTCTAGAAATGTCAGCTCGGGTATGTGCAAGCCTGAGGGATGACCAGAGTAGAGCTCTCTCCGGCGAGCTGGTAGTCGGCGGCGGTGTGCTCCGTCATCGGTGTTGGTTCTTATTGACCAACCCGCTTACGGGCGGTCTTGTTGCGGATTGCAGTGGCCATCGAAAGGTTTTGATGAGGGTTTCTCTCCAAGATCCGTGGTTGACTTCGCGGTGAGATGCAATCTATGGATGATGGCTTGATGCAGAGGAATGGTTGTGCAGCGGCAGCGGTGCATGTAGCTGCTGGGATCGCGAAAAATGGTGGGGACAACACACGTGTTACTTTGATGGTGTTGCTATTTGAGCAACCGGTCTCGAGCTCCGGGGTGAAAGCCTAGGTCTGCCCAAGTTGGCTATACCTGGCAATGGCGATGTTTCTACGTCGTTACCTTGTTGAAGGCATTGCTCGGATATGCTCGGACTGTTCTTCAGGGTGAAAACCTAGATTCTAACCGTGGATGGTGGATCCGGTGACGACGGCGCTTAAGCGCCACTCCCTTCCTGAAGGCGTTGCTGTTGAAGAACATCGTTGTCTGTGTGATGTCAAAAATAGTTGGTGCGGATATGGTCATTGTTGTAGCTTGTCAATTGCAGATCAGATCGCTTTGGGTTTTCCTTTTTCCTTGCCTGCGCATAGCTTTGGTCTTAAATGACTTTGCTATTGCCGGCCTGTTTTTGTGTGCGTGTATTGGTGCTGGGTGTGTGCATCCTAGATATGCAGAGGCCGGGTGTGTGCTCATTGTGTTTGTATCCCCTTGATGCTTCATTTTAAGACAATAAAATTCATCCTTCGTTCAAAAAAATTTACGAACTGTTAATGTCACATCACGAACTCATGGTAATGCATTGGTGCTAGTATTTCAAAGTACAAACATCCGGTCCCAGATCAGCCAAGTGGAGCTTGTTCGGATTCACTCCGCTCCCCAGCTCTGCTCCCGGAGCGGGCGGAGCGGTGCGGAACGCTACAATTCCACAGAGCATGAAGAGCGGAGCGGAGCAGCCTGTAGTTCAATCCAGCAGAGTTGCTGAAACCTCCGCGTGCCACTCTGAGCTTCTCCCGCAAAACTTACCCATTCACTCGATCCAATTTTCTCGCCCGCATGCAGCGACTACCTGAACCACACCAAGCTGACTGTGTAGGGAGTGAAGTTAGTTAACATGATATCTCGGAGTCAATGATTTAAAGGAGTGGAGGAGATCCGAACACGCTCTACTGAACCAAACCTAGCGTTCTTCTGTCAGGCACCAGAGGAAGGGTACCAAATACTGCAAGAGATTCACTCGGGAACATGTGGACACCATGCATCCTCCCAGACCCTGGTTGCCAAGCCATTCAGAGCCGGGTTCTATTGGCCCCGTGCCAACGAGGCTGCCAGAGACATAGTGGATAAATGCGTTGGGTGCCAATTCTACGCGAATCAGTCGCACAAGACGGCGTCCGCTCTAAAGACTACCCCCCTACCTGGTCGTTCGCCGTCTGGGGGCTCGACATGGTCGGCCTGCTTCGGACCGGGGTGAGTGGTTTCACGCACCTGCTGGTGGCGGTCGACAAGTTCACCAAGTGAATTGAGGCAAAGCCAATAAAAAAGTTGGACTTGACCATCGCCATTCAGTTCATCAAGAGATAATCTTCAGATTCGGAGTCCCCACAGCATCATCACCGACAATGGGTCTAACTTCGACTCAGACGAGTTTCGTGAGTTTTGCTACACCCAAGGCACTCGGGTTGATTACGCCTCCGTGGCGCACCTGCAATCGAATGGGCAGGCCGAGCAGGTGAATGGACTGATACTCTAAGGGTTGAAGCCTCGCCTCATGCGCGACCTAACGCACGCGGTAGGGGCCTGGGTAACCAAGCAACCATCAGTCCTCTGGGGCATACGAACGACCCGAACCGGTCCACCAATTGCACTCCATTCTTCACGGTGTACGGATCAGAAGCAGTTTTACCTAGTAACTTGCTTCACAATTCTCCCCGAATGGACCTTTACTCAGAAGCCGAAGCCGAAGAAGCAGGGCAAGATGGCCTCGACCTCTTGGAGCAGGAGCATGAGCTGGCGCTTATAAGATCGACATTGTACCAACAAGACATGCGCCGCTACCACGACAGACACGTCAGAGGGCGTACTTTTCAGGAAGGAGACCTGGTCCTTCGAGTGGATCAGCAAAAGCCTCACAAACTATCACCCCCTTGGGAAGGGCCATTCGCCATTTCAAAGGTCCTGCATAACGGAGCATACAGACTCTACAACTGCGCCAGAAAAACAGAAGAGCCCAGAGCTTGGAACGCGGACCTGCTCCACAAGTTTTATACTTAAAGTAAAATTTCTCCTTTGTAATAGTATGTCCGAATGAACTTAGATGAATAAAAGTCTTGCTTTTTCCGTATATCGTCTAGTTCGGCCTACAACCGCGTCTTCACTCAGGTGACTAACCGCATTAGGAAACTAACACACCCCCAGTGGGTGTAGGATAGGAGAGAGGCTTAGCTACGAACCAACTTTTGCCTAAGTTAAAAAACAATCCGAGTGAGGATTTGCTCCACACTCAGGGGCTTAGCTGTGAATCAGCTTTCACCTAAGTTGAAAAACAATCTGAGTGAGGATCTGCTCCACACTCGGGGGCTTAGTTGCGAACCAGCTTTCGCCTAAGTTAAAAAACAATCCAAGTCAGGATATGCTCACACTCGGGGGCTTAGCCGAGAACCAGCTTTCACCTAAGTTATAAAAACAATCTGAGTGAGGATCTGCTCCAAACTCAGGGGCTTAGCTATGAACCAACTTTCGCCTAAGTTAAAAAAAACAACCCGAGTGAGAATCTTCTCCACACTGGGGGCTTAGCCGCGAACCAGCTTTCGCCTAAGTTATGAAAATAACCTGAGTTAGGATATGCTCCACACTCGGGGGGCTTAGCCGTGAACCAGCTTTTGCCGAAGTTAAAAAAAACAATCCGAGTGAGGGCCTGCTCTGCACTCGGGGGCTTAGCCGCAAACCAGCGCTCGCCTAAGTCAAACAAGATGCATAGACAAATAAGAACTCAAAAGTTCACGAATCAAAGGGTTTGATCCGTTCGAGAGTTCCTAGCAAAAGCGAAAGTAAAACGAGCCCAAGGATCACTAGAGTATACGGTTACATCAACCACCCGGCATTCCGGGGCAAATTTAATCAAGTTTCTCAGGCATCTGGGGGTTGGCTGGCTCGACAAAGATCTCCAGGTCGATTCCATCAGCGATGCGCGTGGCGGTTTCATCAAACGTCTCCATGAAGTCCTCGAACTTGACATCCTTGTAGTGGACTCAGATGAGCGACAAGGCCACATCACCACTGCTCCGAGCAACCGACTTCTTCCAAGCTTGCACTCGAGCGGGGATCTCGTTCAGCCGCGTCATGATTGACTCCAAATTGGTCCGGGTCTTCTCGCCGAGCTGCAGCTCCTTGTCGATCCGACTCACTACACCCCTCGTCTGAGTGATGTAGCCCAGGGAGTTCTCCAGACGGTCTTCCAGTCGTAGGTCGGCGAGGGCCGCCTTGTCGTCGACGAGTAACCTGGAGGGGTTCAGATCCCTCTCGATCCTCTCCGTCTCTAGCTCCACGTTATAGCAATGCTCTATTGAGGGGAAACCATTCCCTCATGAATGATTGAAGGAAACTTAACTTCACGTGGATTCCTTTGGAATAAGAAAAAACTTACCAGCAAGCTTCTCGTTCATCTCCGTGCAGAATTCCTCAATGTTTAGCTCCAGGGCATTCTTCTTCTCAATGAGCCGCGCAACCTTCTCCTCCAGAGTCTGCTTCTCCTGCTCAAAGGCGTCGGCTTGATCCTTGCACTTCTTCTTCCATTCAGAAGACTCGCCTTTAGCAGCAGCAGCAGCAGCTTTGAAGTTCTTGATTTCCTCCTCCAGCTTGCCGACTGACGCCAGCTTCTCGTCAGCAAGCTTGGTCTTGGTCTTGGCTTCCTTCCGGAACAGCGCCAGCTCCTTGTCTTTGTTCTCCAGGGCCTGCTTCATGGTTTCTAAAGAAATAGAAGTCCTGATCCTCTTTACGAGTTGGGCGTTCTCACTACAAACATTTGTCGGAGCGGAATGACTCGGGTCAAAGGGGAAAACAGTTGTGCAACAACCAGCCGAAAGAAATGTCTTACCTCCCAGGGCCTTCTTCTCCTTCTCCAATCGAGTGCCCTTGTGTTTCTCCGTGTCTAGGTCCACCTGAAGGGAAATCACCTCCTTCTCCAGAGCAGCATAGTGGGATTCCAGCTCGCAGGCCCTCTGCATCATACAAAAGACAGTCAGTCGGAAAGCACGAACGTAAAACTAAAGTTCTGATCTACTATCACTCAGTCGACCACCGAGTCAGCCGGGAGGAACAAGCTTGACCAGTACCAGATCCTCAAGTACCCTCTGACCACCGAGTCGGCCGTGCAACCCCGGGAGGAACAAGCTTGACCAATACCAAATCCCCAAGTACCCTCTAACCACCGAGTCATCTATGAAGAAGATTGAGGACATCAACACCCTTGTCTACTTCACTTGGCCAACCACTAAGTTGGCTATGAAGAAGACTGAGGACAATAACACCCTTGTATACTTCACTCGGCCTACCACCGAGTCGGCTATGAAAAAGATTGAGGGCAAAAACACCCTGATCCACTTTCATTTGGCTGACTTCCGCGTTAGCAATGAAGGAGAGCCTACCTATTGTCTCATCAGAATACGAGTGTTGCCGAGCACCCCGAGTGCCACGCGACAAATCTAAAGACCGTCGCCGGCTGCTCGCAATCGACAACAGTCTTGGGGACTACACCCAGTGGGTGCACTCAGCGTGCCCCCATTGGAAGTGACTCGTGTTGAGCTAAAAAAATGGCAAATGGCCCCAGAGCATAGGAGCCACAGTTCTAACGCTACCGCCGACTGCCTCCAGTCAGCGGTAGCCTCGGGGACTACACCCAGTGGGTGCACTCGGCGTGCCCCCACTGGATCACAAACACTTGAAAATGCTCCGAGTGAAAGCGAAAACATCAAAAAACATTAAGTTCTAAGACTCCTGCTAACTGTTTCTAGTCAACAGGAGCCTCGGGGACTACACCCAGTGGGTGCACTCAGCGTGCCCCCACCGGAACATCATCACACACCTAGTGGGTGTGCCCTGTGCAAACCCACTGACAAAATCCTAGCACAGAGAAAGAAAAAAGAAACTTGGACTGAAAATCTTACTCACAATGGTACTTACTCAAACGTTGGTCTGCAGTGCCTCACTGGCGTCGTAGGTATCCTTCAGTCGGCTGCACATCAACCCCACCTGGATAAGAGCCTCCTTGCTCGCCCCCACTTGATCTTCAGGGACATGGTACAGGGGGGAAGCGGTGGCGGAGATCTACAAAGGCGCTGGTGTGGGCCTTGGTGCTGGGATCACCACATTCATGGCACCGAACTTCCTTCGCCAAAGACTCGGATCCATAGCCCTTGCGTCAGTCTTGGCCAGTGGTGCATGCTCCACCCGGCGAGGGGAGGCCTCCTGCATGGCCACGTCAGCATTAGGCACCTTCTCCTTGTTGACCTATGGGTTGGGTGGATCGGCCCGCTCGTCGTCGTCCAGCTGGATGACCTCGGGTGGGGCTACACAAACATGACGATGCTCATTCGGATATGTTCTGAACATTAAAAGCCAGTCGGCATGAAGGTACCTTTGGAAGTGGCAGCATCCGCCGCGTCAACCTCGCCATGGGCTTGCTGGTGCGCGTGTGGGTCAGCTGACGTCACTCAAGTCTCATTGCTGCAAATGTCGACAACACTTGGCGGTTAGCCGAGTGAAGATAACAAAAGCAAAGTAACGGCAAAGATACTTACATGGAGGCCACCAGCACCATCACCTTAATCTAGGGCACTGCAGCCTTTCGGGGCTTGGAGGCAGTTTGCTTGGGCTATTTGGGTTGCTTCTCGGCAGAGCTCTCTGCCTCCATGCGGACACACTTGTTGTTGCGAGTCACCTACCCCGAGGCAGTCGGCTGCTGAGCCCCTCCTTCCTTGCCACTCGGATCGTGCAGCGCCTTGGTGCGGGGTTCCTTGGGGACTTCATAGGACAGGGAAGACTCCGCCTCCTCACCCTCCTCATAGCTCTCATCTTTGTCGCTTTCTTCGTCGTCATCAGAATCCTTCGAGTACGGATGCTCGGTGTCACTCGTCACGTCCTCAGGCGACCGGTCGACCACCGGAATCTCAGAGACCATCCTCTGAAATCCTGAAAGAAAAACGCATCACAACACCAGAATCAGATATACAGGAAATGACGTTTCGATGCGTCGACTGAGTAGAAGTGGTTTACCTCGACTCGCGGCAGGTCCATGGAGTAGACAGGCACCAACCTGGCTCCCCGCGGCTGTCTCGGGCGCAGGTGATGGCCTTGATCTTGGCCCCCACATCCTTCTCGGCGAGCTCCTCCGGGTGCACTTGGGTGGAATCATTCGGCCCCTTGTACAACCACATGGGATGAGCCCTGGCCTGCAGCGGCTGGATCTTACGAGTTAGAAAGGCCTCTAGCAAGTCCATACCATTCACGCCAGCGTTCACGACCCCGACTAGGGCGCTGGCCAAGATGCCGACCTCTCTCTTCTCCTCCTTCGCCACAAAGCGAGACTCGGGAGCCCTCACCCTCTCCGTCGAGTACGGCGCGAGACCCGACTGACTGCTGGCGCCGACAACATCCCTGCAGTAGAACCACGTTCCCTGCCACCCCATAACGGAGTCGGGGAAGCTCATCTTCGAGAAGACGCTCCCCCCAGACCTGGATGCCTGCTACCTCTTGAGCACTGCGTTGGTTTTCCCTTAAAGAGGAAAGGGTGATGCAGCACAGTAGCGTAAGTATTTCCCTCAGTTTTTGAGAACCAAGGTATCAATCCAGTAGGAGGCTACGCGCGAGTCCCTCGCACCTGCACAATACAAATAAATCCTCGCAACCAACGCGATAAGGGGTTGTCAATCCCTTCACGTCACTTACGAAAGTTAGATCTGATAGATATGATGAGATAATATTTTTTGGTATTTTTGTGATAAAGATGCAAAGTAAAATAAAAGCAAAGGAAATAACTAAGTGTTGGAAGATTAATATGATGAAGATAGATCCGGGGGGCATAGGTTTCACTAGTGGCTTCTCTCAAGAGCATAAGTATTTTACGGTGGGTGAACGAATTACTGTTGAGCAATTGACAGAATTGAGCATAGTTATGAGAATATCTAGGTATGATCATGTATATAGGCATCACGTCCGAGACAAGTAGACCGACTCCTTCCTGCATCTACTACTATTACTCCACTCATCGACCGCTATCCAGCATGCATCTAGAGTATTAAGTTCATGAAAACTGAGTAACGTCTTAAGCAAGATGACATGATGTAGAGGGATAAATTCATGCAATATGATAAAACCCCCATCTTGTTATCCTCGATGGAAACAATAAAATACGTGCCTTTCTACCCCTACTGTCACTTGGAAAGGACACTGCAAGATTGAACCCAAAGCTAAGCACTTCTCCCGTTGCAAGAAAGATCAATCTAGTAGGCCAAACCAAACTGATAATTCGAAGAGACTTGCAAAGATAACCAATCATACATAAAATAATTGAGAGAAGATTCAAATATTGTTCATAGATAATCTTGATCATAAACCCACAATTCATCGGTCTCAACAAACACACCGCAAAAAGAAGATTACATCAAATAGATCTCCACGAGAGAGGGGGAGAACATTGTATTGAGATCCAAAAAGAGAGAAGAAGCCATCTAGCTACTAACTATGGACCCGAAGGTCTGAGGTAAACTAATCACACTTCATCGGAGAGGCTATGGTGTTGATGTAGAAGCCCTCCGTGATGGATGCCCTCCCCGGCAGAGCTCCGAAACAGGCCCCAAGATGGGATCTCGTGGGTACAGAAGGTTGCGACGGTGGAATTAGGTTTTCGGCTCCATATCAGATCGTTTGGGGGTACGTAGGTATATATAGGAGGAAGGAGTACGTCGGTGGAGCAAGATGGGGCCCACGAGGGTGGAGGGCGCGCCTGGGGGGAGGGCGCGCCCCCTACCCCGTGGCCTCTTGGAAGCTTCCTTGACGTAGGGTCCAAGTCTCCTGGATCATGTTCGGTGAGAAAATCACGTTCCCGAAGGTTTCATTCCGTTTGGACTCCGTTTGATATTCCTTTTCTGCAAAACTCAAGTAGGCAAAAACAACAATTACAGGCTGGGCCTTGGTTAATAGGTTAGTCCCAAAAATAATATAAAAGTGGATAATAAAGCCCAATAATGTCCAAAACAGTAGATAATATAGCATGGAGCAATCAAAAATTATAGATACATTGGAGACGTATCAAGCATCCCCAAGCTTAATTCCTGCTCGTCCTCGAGTAGGTAAATGACAAAAAACATAATTTTTGATGCGGAGTGCTACTTGGCATAATTTCAGTGTAATTCTTCTTAATTGTGGTATGAATATTCAGATCCGAAAGATTCAAGACAAAAGTTCATATTGACATAAAAATGATAATACTTCAAGCATACTAACTAAGCAATTATGTTTTCTCAAAATAACATGGCCAAAGAAAGTTCATCCCTACAAAATCATATAGTTTAGTCATGCTCCATTTTCGTCAGAAAAGAATGCTCTCATCATGCACAACCCCTATGACAAGCCAAGCAATTGTTTCATACTTTAGTAATCTCAAACCTATAAACTTTCATGCAATATATGAGCGCGAGCCATGGACATAGCACTATGGGTGGAATAGAATATGATGATGGGGGTTATGTGGAGAAGACAAAAAAGGAGAGAGTCTCACATCAATGAGGCTAATCAATGAGCTATGGAGATGCCCATCGATTAATGTTAATGCAAGGAGTAGGGATTGCCATGCAACGGATGCACTAGAGCTATAAATGTATGAAAGCTCAACTCAAGAAACTAAGTGGGTGTGCATCCAACTTTCTTGCTCATGAAGACCTAGGGCACTTGAGGAGTACTGAGGGAGTCCTGGATTAGGGGGTGTCTGGATAGCCGGACTATAGCCTTTGGCCGGACTCCTGGACTTTGAAGATACAAGATTGAAGACTTCGTCCCGTGTCCGGATGGGACTTTCCTTGGCGTGGAAGGCAAGCTTGGCGATACGGATATTTAAATTTCTTACATTGTAACCGACTCTGTGTAACCCTAACCCTATTCGGTGTCTATATAAACCGGAGGGTTTTAGTCCGTAGGGACGAAAACAATCATACCATAGGCTAGCTTCTAGGGTTTAGCCTCTCTGATCTCGTGGTAGATCTACTCATGTACTACCCATATCATCAATATTAATCAAGCAGGAGTAGGGTTTTACCTCCATCGAGAGGGCCCGAACCTGGGTAAAAACATCGTGTCCCTTGTCTCCTGTTACCATCCGCCTAGACGCACAGTTCGGGACCCCCTACCCGAGATCCACCGGTTTTGACACTGACAAGGCCCATCGTTGGAATATACAAGCCAAGTTCTATAATGAAAATTCCCACTAGTATATGAAAGTGATAACTAAAGAGACTCTCTATATGAAGAACATGGTGCTACTTTGAAGCACAAGTGTGGGAAAAAAGGATAGTAGCATTGCCCCTTTTTATTTCTTTTTTGGGCCTTCTTTTTTTTGGCCTTTTTTTTGGGACAATGCTATATTAAATGATGATCATCACACTTCTATTTATTTACAGTTCAATGATTACAACTCGATACTAGAACAAAGTATGACTCTATATGAATGCCTCCGCCGGTGTACCGGGATATGCAATGAACCAAGAGTGACATGTATGAAAGAATTATGAATGGTGGCTTTGCCACAAATACTATGTCAACTACATGATCATGCTAGCAATATGACAATGATGAATGTGTCATGATAGACGGAATGGTGGAAAGTTGCATGGCAATATATCTCGGAATGGCTATGGTAATGCCATAATAGATAACTATGGTGGCTGTTTTGAGGAATATATAAGGAGGTTTATATGTGAAAGAGCGTATCATATCACGGGGTTTGGATGCACCGGCGAAGTTTGCACCAACTCTCAATGTGAGAAAGGGCAATGCACGGTAGAAGAGGCTAGCAATGATGGAAGGTTGAGAGTGCGTATAATCCATGGACTCAACATTAGTCATAAAGAACTCACATACTTATTGCAAAAATCTACAAGTCATCAAAAACCAAGCATTACACACATGCTCCTAGGGGGATAGATTGGTAGGAAAAGACCATCGCTCGTCCCCGACCGCCACTCATAAGGAGGACAATCAAAGAACACCTCATGTTTCAAATTTGTTACATAACGTTTACCATACGTGCATGCTACGAGACTTGCAAACTTCAACACAAGCATTTCTCAAATTCACAACTACTCAAGTAGCACGACTTTGATATTGTTACCTCCATATCTCAAAACAATCATCAAGCATCAAACTTCTCTTAGTATTCAACACACTCATAAGAAAGTTTTTACTATTCTTGCATACCTAGCATATTAAGATTATTTAAGCAAATTACCATGCTATTTAAGACTCTCAAAATAATCTAAGTGAAGCATAAGAGATCAATAGTTTCTATAAAACAAATCCACCGCCGTGCTCTAAAAGATATAAGTGAAGTACTAGAGCAAAACTATATAACTCAAAAGATATAAGTGAAGCTCAAAGAGAATTCTAATAATTTCCAAATCATGTATGGCTCTCTCAAAAGATGTGCACAGCAAGGATGATTGTGGTAAACTAAAAAGCAAAGACTCAAATCATACAAGACGCTCCAAGCAAAACACATATCATGTGGTGAATAAAAATATAGCTCCAAGTAAAGTTACCGATGGAAGTAGACGAAAGAGGGGATGCCTTCCGGGGCATCCCAAAGCTTTGGCGTTTTGGTGTCCTTAGATTATCTTGGGGTGCCATGGGAATCCCCAAGCTTAGGATCTTGCCACTCCTTGTTCCATAATACATCAAAAATCTTTCACCCAAAACTTGAAAACTTCACAACGCAAAACTCAACAGAAATCTCATGAGCTCCGTTAGCGAAAGAAAACAAAAGACCACTTCAAAGTACTGTAATGAACTCATTATTTATTTATATTGGTGTTAAACGTACTGTATTCCAACTTCTATATGGTTTATAAACTATTTTACTAGCCATAGATTCATCAAAATAAGCAAACAACACACGAAAAACAGAATCTGTCAAAAACAGAACAGTCTGTAGTAATCTGTAAATAACGCAAACTTCTGGAACTCTAAAAAATCAGCCAAAAAAGGACGACCTAGGAAATTTGTTTATTGATCAGAAGCAATTGGAATCACTATTTTATCACGTTTGATTTTTAAAAATAGTTTTCGTGAACAGAAAGTTTCTGGAAATTTCTGCAAGATCAAATAACTATCATCCAAGAAGATCCTATAGGTTTAACTTGGCACAAACACTAATTAAAACATAGAAACACATCTAACCAGAGGCTAGAACCAAAATTTATTACTAAACAGAAGCAAAAAAACAAAAATTAAAAATAAAATTGGGTTGCCTCCCAACAAGCGCTATCGTTAAATGCCCCTAGCTAGGCATAAAAGCGAGGATAGATCTTGGTATTGCCATCTTTGGTAGGCAATCCGTAAGTGGCTCTCATGATAGATTCATATGGTAATTTTATTTTCTTTCTAGGGAAGTGTTCCATGCCTTTCTTTAATGGAAATTGGAATCTAATATTCCCTTCCTTCATATCAATAATTGCACCAATCGTTCTAAGGAAAGGTCTACCAAGAATAATAGGACAGGAAGGATTGCAATCTATATCAAGAACAATAAAATCTACGGGCACATAGTTCATATTTGCAACAATAAGAACATCATTAATTCTTCCCATAGGTTTCTTAATAGTGGAATCCGCAAGGTGCAAGTTTAAAGAGCAATCATCAAAATCACGGAAATCTAGCAAATCACACAAAGTTTTGGGAATAGTGGAGACACTAGCACCCAAATCACATAAAGCATAAAACTCATGATCCTTAATCTTAATTTTAATAGTTGGTTCCCACTCATCATAAAGTTTTCTAGGGATAGAAACTTCCAACTCAAGCTTTTCTTCATGAGATTGCATCAAGGCATCAACGATATGTTTAGTAAACGCTTTATTTTGACTATAAGCATGAGGAGAATTTAGCACGGATTGCAACAAGGAAATACAATCAATCAAAGAGCAACTTTCATAATTAAATTCCTTGAAATCCAAAATATTGGTTTTAGCAACATCTAGGGTTTTGATTTCTTCAATCCCACTTTTATCAATTTTAGCATCAAGATCTAAAAACTCCGAATTTTTGGAACGCCTTCTAGGTAAAGGTGGATCATATTCAGTCCCATCATTATCAAGATTCATACTGCAAAACAAAGATTTAATAGGGGACACATCAATAACTTTTAGATCGTCATCTTTATTTTCATAGAAATTTGAAGAACACGCTTTTTATAAAACAATCTTTCTTAGCGCGCATCCTAGAGGTTCTTTCTTTGCACTCATCAATGGAAATTCTCATGGCTTTGAGAGACTCATTGATACCATGCTTAGGAGGAATAGATCTAAGCTTTAAAGAATCAACATCAAAAGAAATTCTATCAACGTTTCTAGCCAATTCATCAACTTTAAGCAATTTTTCTTCAAGCAAAGCATTGAAATTCTTTTGCGAATTCATAAACTCTTTAACACTAGTCTCAAATTCAGAGGGCATCTTATTAAAAGTTCCAAAAGAATTGTTGTAGGAATTTCCATAATTATTAGAGGAATTACTAGGATAAGGCCTAGGATTAAAGTTTCCTTTATACGCGTTGTTACCAAAATTATTCCTACCAACAAAATTCACATCCATAGATTCATTATTATTCTCAATCAAAGTAGACAAGGCATATCATTAGGATCAGAAGAAACATCTTAGTAGCAAATAATTTCATAAGTTCATCCATCTTTACACTCAAAACATTAATTTCTTCTATCGCATGCACTTTTTTATTAGTAGATCTTTCAGTGTGCCATTGAGAATAATTAACCATAACATTATCTAGGAGTTTAGTAGCTTCTCCTAAAGTGATTTCCATTAAAGTGCCTCCCGCGGCCGAATCTAAAAGATTTCTAGAAGAAAAATTCAATCCGGCATAAAAGTTTTGTATAATCATCCACAAATTCAAACCATGAGTAGGGCAATTACGTATCATTAATTTCATCCTCTCCCAAGCTTGTGCAACATGTTCATGATCAAGTTGCTTAAAATTCATAATATCGTTTCTAAGGGAGATGATCTTAGCGGGAGGAAAATACTTAGAGATAAAAGCATCTTTGCACTTGTTCCAAGAATCAATACTATTTTTAGGCAAAGACGAAAACCAAGCTTTAGCGCGATCTCTAAGCGAAAAAGGAAATAGCTTCAATTTAACAATATCATTATCAACATCTTTCTTCTTTTGCATATCACACAAATCAACGAAGCTATTTAGATGAGTAGCGGCATCTTCACTAGGAAGGACGGCGAATTGATCTTTCATGACAAGATTCAACAAGCAGCATTGATTTCACAAGATTCAGTATTGGTAAAAGGAGCAATCGGAGTGCTAAGGAAATCATTATTGTTGGTATTGGTAAAGTCACATAATTTGGCATTATCTTGAGCCATCGTGACAAGCAAGCAATCCAACACACGAGCAAGCAAAAAGCAAGCGAAAAAGAGGCGAACAGAAAAAGAGAGAGCGAATAAAAATGCAAGGGTGAAGTGGGGGAGAGGAAAACGAGAGGCAAATGGCAAATAATGTAATGCGGGAGGCAAATGGCAAATAAAATGGCAAATAATGTAATAATGGCAAATAAAATGGCAAATAATGTAATAAGGGATTGTGATGGGTACTTGGTATGTTGACTTTTGCGTAGACTCCCCGGCAACGGCGCCAGAAATCCTTCTTGCTACCTCTTGAGCACTGCGTTGGTTTTTCCTGGAAGGGGAAAGGGTGATGCAGCACAGTAGCGTAAGTATTTCCCTCAGTTTTTGAGAACCAAGGTATCAATCTAGTAGGAGGCTACGCGCGAGTCCCTCGCACCTGCACAATACAAATAAATCCTTGCAACCTACGCGATAAGGGGTTGTCAATCCCTTCACGGTCACTTACGAGAGTGAGATCTGATAGATATGATAAGATAATATTTTTGGTATATTTGTGATAAAGATGCAAAGTAAAATAAAAGCAAAGGAAATAACTAAGTGTTGGAAGATTAATATGATGAAGATAGACCCGGGGGCCATAGGTTTCACTAGTGGCTTCTCTCAAGAGCATAAGTATTTTACGGTGGGTGAGCGAATTCTTGTTGAGCAATTGATGAATTGAGCATAGTTATGAGAATATCTAGGTATGATCATGTATATAGGCATCACGTCCGAGACAAGTAGACCGACTCTGGCTGCATCTACTACTATTACTCCACTCATCGACCGCTATCCAAAGATGCATCTAGAGTATTAAGTTCATGAAAACAGAGTAACGCCTTAAGCAAGATGACATGATGTAGAGGGATAAATTCATGCAATATGATAAAACCCCCATCTTGTTATCCTCGATGGAAACAATAAAATACGTGCCTTGCTACCCCTACTGTCACTTGGAAAGGACACTGCAAGATTGAACCCAAAGCTAAGCACTTCTCCCGTTGCAAGAAAGATCAATCTAGTAGGCCAAACCAAACTGATAATTCGAAGAGACTTGCAAAGATAACCAATCATACATAAAATAATTTAGAGAAGATTCAAATATTGTTCATAGATAATCTTGATCATAAACCCACAATTCATCAGTCTCAACAAACACACCGCAAAAAGAAGATTACACCGAATAGATCTCCATGAGAGAGGGGGAGAACATTGTATTGAGATCCAAAAAGAGAGAAGAAGCCATCTAGCTACTAACTATGGACCCGAAGGTCTGAGGTAAACTACTCACACTTCATCGGAGAGGCTATGGTGTTGATGTAGTAGCCCTCCGTGATGGATTCCCTCTCCGGCGTGAGCTCCTAACAGGCCCCAAGATGGGATCTCGTGGGTACGTAGAGGTTGCGGCGGTGGAATTAGTTTTTGGCTCCGTGTCGATCGCTTTGGGTGCGTGAGGTATATATAGGAGGAAGGAGTATGTCGATGGAGCAACGTGGGGCCCACGAGGGTGGAGGGCGCGCTGGGGGGATGGCGCGCCCCCTACCTCATGGCCTCCTGGAAGCTTCCTTGATGTAGGGTCCAAGTCTCCTGGATCATGTTCGGTGAGAAAATCACGTTCCCGAAGGTTTCATTTCGTTTGGACTCCGTTTGATATTCCTTTTCTGCAAAACTCTGAAATAGGCAAAAAACAGCAATTCTGGGTTGGGCCTCCGGTTAATAGGTTAGTCCCAAAAATAATATAAAAGTGGATAATAAAGCCCAATAATGTCCAAAACAGTAGATAATATAGCATGGAGCAATCAAAAATTATAGATACGTTGGAGACGTATCAATGCCCAAGCCCCCGCACAACTAGGTGACGTGGGTCTTCTGGGAGTCGGCGAATCATTCTTGCCGGTCATCGACCGACAAGTGAAGATGTGTTTGAAGAGCCCCAAATAGGGATGACAACTGAGGAAATTATCACTGAGCGAAACGAAAGCTGAGAGGTAGATGATGGCATTGGGGGGAAGATGGTGGAGCTACGTACCGAAATAATCGATAAATGCTCGAAAGAAAGGGTGAGGGGGCATCGAGAAACCTCTCTCAATGTGCGTAACCAGAAGAACGCATTCGTCCTCCTAGGGCACCGGCTCGACCTCCCCGGCCACCGGGCGACGCCATCCGTCCTAAGGAATGAGCCCCTCCGCGGCAAGCTCCTCCAATCGCCTGGCCGAGACGCTCGGGGAAATCCAATCCCTGGATGCGCCCCTAGCCACCGCGCCGGAGGCTGAGGAAGAAGCATTCCCGACCTTCTTTCTCCTTCTCCCCCTTGGCCGTGGAGTCCTTCGCCATGGTTGTAGCCATCTGACATGCTCGAATGAGGAGGAGAAGCGAAGGCTTATGTCGCTTGAACTACCTCGGTGTTTCCCCAAGGAGGAAGGGATGATGCGACACAACTTCGGTAGGCCTTTCCCTCAGGTATGAGACGAAGGTTATTGAACTAGTAGGAGAACCAAGCAACACTATGTAAACAGTACCTGCACACAAAGAACAAATAGTTGCAACCCGACGCAAAAGAGGGGTTGTCAATCCCTCTCGGTTAAAAGATTGGTAAAGTGATAGATTGGTAGATGCAAATAAAATTCAGCGAGGTATTTTTGGGGTTTTTGTAATATAGATCTTAAAATAAGAGATGCAAATAAATAAAAAGGCAAGTAGCAATATAGATCTGAAAATATATGATGAGAAAATAGACCCGGGGGCCATATATTTCACTAGTGGCTTCTCTCGAGAAAATAGCATATGGTGGGTAAACAAATTACTGCTGGGTAATTGATAGATCCTCAAATAATTATGACAATATCCAGGCAATGATCATTATATAGGCATCACATCCAAGATTAGTAGACCGACTCCTGCCTGCATCTACTACTATTACTCCGCACATCAACCGCTATCCAGCATGCATCTAGTGTATTAAGTGAAGGAAATATGCCCTAGAGGCAATAATAAAGTTATTATTTATTACCTTATATCATGATAAATGCTTATTATTCATGCTAGAATTGTATTAACAAGAAACATGATACATGTGTGAATACATAGACAAACAGAGTGTCACTAGTATGCCTCTACTTGACTAGCTCGTTAATCAAAGATGGTTATGTTTCCTAGCCATAGACAAAGAGTTGTCATTTGATTAACGCGATCACATCATTAGAAGAATGATGTGATTGACTTGACCCATTCCGTTAGCTTAGCACTTGATAGTTTAGTATGTTGCTATTGCTTTCTTCATGACTTATACATGTTCCTACGACTATGAGATTATGCAACTCCCGTTTACCGGAGGAACACTTTGTGTGCTACCAAACATCACAACGTAACTGGATGATTATAAAGGTGATCTACAGGTGTCTCCGAAGGTACTTGTTGGGTTGGCATATTTCGAGATTAGGATCTCTCACTCCGATTGTCGGAGAGGTATCTCTGGGCCCACTCGGTAATGCACATCACTTAAGCCTTGCAAGCATTGCAACTAATGAGTTCGTCGTGGGATGATGTATTACGGAACGAGTAAAGAGACTTCCCGTTAACGAGATTGAACTAGGTATTGAGATACCGGCGATTGAATCTCGGGCAAGTAACATATCGATGACAAAGGGAACAACGTATGTTGTTATACGGTTTGACCGATAAAGATCTTTGTAGAATATGTGGGAGCCAATATGAGAATCCAGGTTCTGCTATTGGTTATTGACAGGAGACGTGTCTCGGTCATGTCTACATAGTTCTCGAACCCGTAGGGTCCACACGCTTAAAGTTCGATGATGGTTATATTATGAGTTTATGTGTTTTGATGTACCGAAGGTAGTTCGGAGTCCCAGATGTGATCACGGACATGACGGGGAGTCTCGAAATGGTCGAGACATGAAGACTGATATATTGGATGACTATATTCGGACACCGGAATGGTTCCGGGGGTTATCGGATATATACCGGAGTACCCGGGGGTTACCGGAACCCCCCGGAGGTTATTGGGCCTCATGGGCCCAAGTGGTAGAAGAGGAGAGGAGGCCAAGGGGCGTCGCGCCTCCCCCCAATTCGAATTGACAAGGAGGGGGCGCGGCCCCTTTCCTTTCCCCTCTCTCCTTCCTCTCCTCTCCTACTCCAACATGGAAGGGGGGAGTCCTACTCCCGATGGGAGTAGGATTCCTCATGTGGCGCGCCAAGGGTGGCCGGCCCCCTCCCCCTCCTTCACTCCTTTATATACGGGGAGGGAGGCACCCCTAGAGACACAACAATTGATCCCTTGGATCTCATAGCCGTGTGTGGTGCCCCCCTCCACCATAATCCACCTCGGTCATATCGTAGCGGTGCTTAGGCGAAACCCTGCGTTGGTAGAACATCATCATCGTCACCATGCCGTCGTGCTGACGGAACTCTCCCTCAAAGCTCGGCTAGATCGGAGTTCGAGGGACGTCATCGAGTTGAACGTGTGCTGAACTCGGAGGTGCCGTGCGTTCGATACTTGATCGGTCGGATCGTGAAGACGTACGACTACATCAACCGCGTTGTGCTAACGCTTCCGCTTTCGGTCTACGAGGGTACGTGGACACACTCTCCCCTCTCGAGGCGTATGAATTTTTTTGAAATTACTACGTTCCCCAACATTAAGTTCATGGAGAAATGGGGTAATGCAATAAGAACGATGACATGATGTAGACAAGATCTATTGACGTAGGAATAGACCCCATCTTGTTATCCTTAATGGCAAAGATCAATATGTGTCCTGCTGCCCCTTCTGTCATCGGGAAAGAACACCGCAAGACCGAACCCATCACAAAGCACCTCTTCACATGGCAATAAATATCGATCTAGTTGGCCTAACTAAACCAAAGATTCGAAGAAGAAATAAGAGGCTATAAGTAATCATGCATATAAGAGATCAAAGAAACTCAAATAACTTTCATCGATAAATAGATCTGATCATAAACTCAAAGTTCATCGGATCCCAACAAACACACCGCAAAAGAGTTACAGCAAATAGATCTCCAAGAGACCATTGTATTGAGAATCAAAAGAGAGAGAGGAAGCCATCTAGCTACTTCCTATGGACCCGTAGGTCTACAATGAACTACTCACACATCATAGAAGCGGCACCAATGAGGATGATGAACCCCTCCGTGATGGTGTCTAGATTGGATCTGGTGGTTCTGGAACTTGCGGCGGCTGGAATTGCGTTTCGTCGACTCCCCTAGGTTTTTGGATTTTTGGGGTATTTATAGAGCAAAGAGGCGGCGCGGGAGGCGGCTGAGGTGGGCACAACCCACCAGGGCGCGCCTGGGCCCCCAAGCGTGCCCAGGTGGGTTGTGCTCTCCTCGGAGCCCCCCTCTGGTACTTCTTTGGCCCAACAGGTATCTTCTGGTCGAGAATTTTTTTTCCAAAAATTTTCTCTGCGTTTGGACTCCGTTTGTTATTGATTTTCTGTGAAGTAAAAAACAAGCGAAAATCAGCAACTGGCACTGGGCACTATGTCAATAGGTTAGACACAAAAATGATATAAAGTTGCTATAAAATGATTGTAAAACATCCAAGAATAATAATATAACAACATGGAACAAGCAAAAATTATAGATATGTTGGAGACGTATCAACATCCCGAAGCTTAATTCCTACTCGTCCTCAAGTAGGTAAATGATAAAACAATATTTTTGATGTGGAATGTTGCCTAACATGTTCATCACATATTCTTTTCTTTTGTAGCATGGACATTTGGACTTTTATATGATTCGAAGCAATAGTCTAGTTTTGACATGCGGATTTCAATACTCAAGTTAATCAACAAGCAACCATGTCTTTCAAAATATCAATACTAAAGCAAGCTATCCCTAGCCCATTATGCTCAATCATTGATCTCATGAAACACACTCGCATATTAGCTAGACCCAATGCTCAAGTATGATCACAGTGCCCCTTAGTTGGTGCTTTATAAGAGAAGATGGACACCCAATAAAAAATAAAAAATGCATAAAGTAAATAAAAAGGCCATTCACAGAGAGAAGTAGGGCTTTCAGAGGTGCCAGAGCTCAAAGCGAAAAAATTAGAGATAAAACATTTTGGGTGGCATGCCTTTCCTGTCAACGGAAACGATTGAGTAGTTCCCATACTTTACATGCTAGATATATCATAGGCGATTCCCAAACAGAAAATAAAGTTTATTCCTTTTTCCACCATACTTTCACATTCCACGGCTAGCCGTATCCATGGGTGCCATCCATACCAACACTTTCCAAGGAACATATCATTTGACAACATAAAATAAACTCATTTTTCATTTCGGGACTAGGCATCCCTAATACCTTTGCCGTACTCTCATGCAATGACAAGTGAATAAACACTCATCTTGAGAATAACACATCTAGCATGGAAAAATATCAGCCACCCCCTACCGTTTCATGAGCGGTACGAGCACACAAAAAGGAAATTTATTTTGAGAATTAGAGATGGCACATACAAATTTGCTTAGAGCGGCATGGAAACACCTGATATAGGTAGGTATGGTGGACTCATATGGCAAAACTGGGTTTATGGATTTTGATGCACAAGTAATATTCCTAGTTAGTACAAGTGAAGGCTAGCAAAAAGATTGAGAAGCATCCAACCAAGAAATGAAAAATCACATAAGCGAGCATTGAGCATAACTAACACCGAATAATGCACCACAAGTAGGATGTAATTTCATTGCATAACTATTGACTTTCGTGCTTGCATAGGGAACCACAAACCTTAACACCAATATTCTTACTAAAGCACAATTACTCACCAGCATGACTCACATATCACTATCATCATATCGCAAAACTATTACAAAGAATCAAGTTTATTTTGTCCAATGATTTTCATGAAAGTTTTTATCATATCCCTCTTGAATATCTATCACTTTGGACTAGTTTCATATGTTGCAATTGCTTTTTGACAAGCTCAAAAAAATTTAAGTGAAGAACATGAGCATAAAGATTTTCATCTCTCAAAATAATATAAGTGAAGCATGAGAGAATTTCTTCAAAAATACTAACTCTCAAATAAATCTAAGTGAAGCATGAGAGCATTTCTTCAAAATTATTAAAGCACACCGTGCTAAAAAAGGTACAAGTGAAGCACTAGAGCAATTCCATAGCTCAATTTTTTTGAAGTGAAGCATAAAGAGCAATTCTAACGAATCATAGCATAATTTTGGCTCTCTCAAATAGGTGTGTCCAGCAAGGATACTTGTGACAAAAAAATAAAACAAGCAAAGACTCATATAGTACAAAGCTCTCCAAGAAAAACTCATGGTATGCGATGAATAAAAATATAGCTCCAAGTAAAATACCGATGGTCGTTAGAAGAAAGAGGGGATGCCACGTGGGGCATCCCCAAGCTTAGTTGCTTGTTCATCCTTGAGTATTATCTTGGGGTGCCATGGGGCATCCCCAAGCTTAGGATCTTTCTTCTCCTTATTCCTTCATCCATCGTGATCTCACCCAAAACTTGAAATCTTCAATCACAGAAAACTTAACAAAACCTTCATGAGATCCATTAGTATAACAAAGCAAATCACTAATCTAATTACTATTGCAAACCCATTCATATTTTATTTTTGCATTATATCTACTGTATTCCAACTTTATTACGGCTTATACCCCCCAATAAAGTCCATAGATTCATCAACATAATCATACAACACAAAGAAAAAAGAATTTGTCAAAAACAGAACAGTCTGTAGAAATCTGAAAACTTTGTATAATTCTGTAACTCCAAAACTTACGAAAATTCAGGAAAGCGTAGGAAACTTGTATATCAATCTTGTGTAAAAAATTCAGAGAAAAAGCACATTTCTGTGATTTACGAAAATTATTTTACTGAGCGCTAAATTTTCTGTTTTTCAACAAGATCGAATCAACTATCACCCAATATGAACTCAAAGGCTTAGCTTGGCACAAAAACTAATTAAAACTTAAAAACACAATAATAACAGTAGAATAATTGTGCAAACACTCAATAACAGAAATAAAAAGGCAAAAATAAATTTTATTCATTGGGTTGCCTCCCAACAAGCGCTGTCGTTTTATGCCCCTAGCTAGGCATAAAGATTTCAATGATGCTCACATGAAAGATAATAATTCAAGCACATAGAGAGCATCATAAAACATGTGACAAACACATTTAAGTCTAACATACTTCCTATGAATAACAATTTTATAAGCAAACAAATTATCAATACAAGCAAAAACGAGCATATGCTAGGAAGAAGAAAGAAACAATAGCAATCTCAACATAACAAGAGGTAATTTAGTAACATGAAAATTTCTACAACCATATTTTCCTCTCTCATTATAATTACATGTATGATGATACCCAAATTAAACAATATAGCTATCACATAAAATTTTCTCTTCATGATCCATATGCATAAAAGTTTTACAATCTTCCAAGATAGTGGGATTAATAGCAACTAAAGTCATGACCTCTCCAAACCGACCTTTATCAAAAATTTCATAAGATTGAACACTCTCCAAATGTGTGGGATTATTTTTACCTAAATTTGATGCTCTTCCAAACCCACTTTCAATATTATTGCAAATATATTCATCATGAGGATTAAATAAATTTTCAAGATCATAAGAAGAATCACCCCAATCATGATCATTGCAATAAGTAGTGGACATATCAAAATTGGCATCCCCAAGCTTGGGGTTTTGAATATTATTAGCACAATTGACATTAATAGAATTTATAATAACACCATTGAAATCATGCTTTTCATTCAAGGAGCTATCGTGAATCACTTCATAAATTTCCTCTTTTAGCACGTCATCACATTTTTTAGATTCAAGATCATCAAGCAAAACTTCATAGAGATAACAAGTGCACTCAACTCACTAGAAATTGGTTCATCATAATTGGATGTTTTGAAAAGATTAGCAAGTGGATGAGGATCCATATCAATAGATTTTTTTAGCAAGCAAAGATGCAAGCAAATAGAAGACACATGGCACACAAGCAAAGATAACAAACGAACAAGAGCGCAAACGAAAAAGAAGGCAAATAAAAAGGGCAAATTATTGTGAAGTGGGGGAGATGAAAATGAGAGGCAAATGGCAAATAATTTAAATTGCAAGGAGATGACATTTGTGATTAGGAACCTGATAGATGTTGATGATGTCTCCCCATCAACGACGCCAGAAATTCCTTTTGATGTCGCTTGAACTACGTCGATATATCCCCAAAGAGGAAGGGATGATGCAACACAACTTCGGTAGGTATCTCCTTCAGTTATGAAACCAAGGTTATCGAACCAATAGGAGAACCAAGCAACACTATGTAAATGCTACCTGCACACAAAGAACAAATACTTTCAACCTGACGCAAAAGAGGGGTTGTCAATCCCTCTCGGGTAAAATATTTGTAAAGTGACAGATTGGTAGATGCAAATAAAATAAAGGCAAATAAAATTCAGCGAGGTATTTTTGGGGTTTTGGTAATATAGATATGAAAATAAAAGATGCAAATAAATAAAAAGGCAAATAGCAATATAGATCTGAAAGTATATGATGAGAAAATAGACCCGAGGCCGTAGATTTCACTAGTGGCTTCTCTCGAGAAAATAGCATACAGTGGGTAAACAAATTATTGTTGAGCAACTGATAGAACCTCAAAAAAATATGATGATATCGAGGCAATGATCATTATATGGGCATCACATCCAAGATTAGTAGACCGACTCCTGCCTGCATCTACTACTATTACTCCACACAGCGACTGCTATCCAGCATGCATCTAGTGTATTAAGTTCATGGAGAAACAAAGTAATGCAATAAGAACGATGACATGATGTAGACAAGATCTATTGATGTAGGAATAGACCCCATCTTGTTATCCTTAATGGCAATGATTAATACGTGTCTTGCTGCCCCTTCTGTCACCGGGAAAGAACACCGCACGACCGAACCCATCACAAAGCACCTCTTCCCATGGCGAGAAAAATCGATCTAGTTGGCCTAACTAAACCAAAGATTCGAAGAAGAAATACGAGGCTATAAGTAATCATGCATATAAGAGATCAAATAAACTCAAATAACTTTCATCGATAAATAGATCTGATCATAAACTCAAAGTTCATCGGATCCCAACAAACACACCACAAAAAGTGTTACATCAAATAGATCTCCAAGAGACCATTGTATGGAGAATCAAAAGAGACAGAGAGGAAGCTATCTAGCCACTGCCTACGGACCTGTAGGTCTACAATGAACTACTCACGCATCATCGGAGAGGCACCAATGAGGATGATGAACCCCTTCCTGATGGTGTCTAGATTGGATCTGGTGGTTCTGGAACTTGTGGCGGCTGGAATTGTGTTTCGTCGACTCCGGTTTTTGGATTTTTGCGGTATTTATAGAGCAAATATGCGGTGCGGGAGGCGGCCGAGGTGGGCACAACCCACTAGGGCGTGCCTGGGCCCCCAGGCGCGCCCAGATGGGTTGTGCTCCCCTCGGAGCCCCCCTCTGGTACTTCTTTGGCCCTACAGGTGTCTTCTGGTCCAAAAAAATTCTCCAAAAAGTTTCGCTGTGTTTGGACTCCGTTTGGTATTGATTTTCTACGAAGTAAAAAACAAGCTAAAATCAGCAACTGGCATTGGGCACTATGTCAATAGGTTAGTCCCAAAAAATGATATAAAGTTGCTATAAATGATTGTAAAACATCCAAGAATGATAATATAATAGGATGGAACAAGAAAAAATTATAGATACTTTGGAGACGTATTAGAGGAGTTGAGAGGGAAGAAAGGGGAACTGGAGGCTTGGTCTCAACCCCCCAAATCCTTTTATATCTCTGATGAAATCATGCACCGGATCTCCCTCCGCTGATCTCTGGATCGACGGTGCACACAACGTAGCGTTACCCAGGGAAACTGTGGCACATGGAGGATTTAGCGCGCGAAAATCAAGGAGCCACGCCCCCTCTTTCCACACTAACGCTCGACGTTACCGCTTCTGCGCGTGCACACACAAATTCAAATCCCAAGATTTCCCGGGAAAAATAAATCCGATTGATTACCCATGATTCCTTTCCTAAAGGATGCATGTCAGTCCGACTGACCACCCTCCGTGGGGATCCGTGCACTCGGCCACGTTAAACACCCGACTGAAGTCTTCCTCAGGATTGCTATGAGGCGAGCTTGACGCCCGTCCATGGATTGACTTGGCACATTCAGTAGGCTCCAAGGCGCATGACTCATAAACCTGGACTCGTAGAAGGCCTGCGTTGGCATTCCCCTGGGATAAGGAAGGGCACCTCTCCGGAGAGCCAGGCCATGCGTCGGCGTCACCACTTGAGTTATAATGGCATGCCATCACTCGAGCCCCAAGTCTATCTCCTCCAAGAGACAAATGAATGCCGCCAGGTTTTTCTCGGCGATCAATAGCATAGCACCCGGTCATTTGGGTAAACTTGTAGTCCAGAATCCGTTGTGTTTTCATCCAAGGAATAGCGAACCATGACTCAAAAACGTATTCTGATTGCCCCCGCATCACTCAACACTACTAGGGAAAACCTTATACACAAAATGTTACCAGTAGCGCTGTACAAAATCAAACGCTATCACATTTAGTAGCAGCGCAGCAGAAATAAACCGCGCTATCTGCTATGACTTTAGCAAGAGCGCGATTAGCTAGCGCGCGCTGCTGCTATGTTTGAGCTGGGCGACATGGTTAGCCCAACCTAGCAGAAGCGCAGATATCGCCCAGCGCTATCGCTATTTCCTTAGCTGTAGCGCTTATGTGTAAGGCGCCATCGCTAACGGAAATAAAATAAAGTGGAAAACAAGTAGAAAAGTAAATGAAAATGAAAGAAATAGAAAAGGAGAAAGGAAAAAATAAAATGTAAAGAAAATAAAAGAAAAAGGGAAAAAGGAGAAAGGAATAGAAGTAGCGGGTTTCAGGAAACGCTACTGTAGCTAACTTAGCTATAACGCGCTTGGAACGCTACATCACACGCTTCACTTAAACAGTGGTCCCCCCCGCCCCCCGGCCACCACAGTTCTTCCCCAAATCCCTCGCCCTCGTCGTCGTCTCCCCAATTCGCCGTCGCCCCACTTCGTCGTCGTCTCCTGCCGGCGTGGACGCCTCGCAACCTCACTGCTCCACCCGAGGCCGCCATCCTCACCGCCACCGAGGCCGCCTCACCTCACCGCCACCCGAGGCCGCCTCGACGCCACCGCCGACGCCTCCACCTCACCGCCGCCCGAGCCCGCCTAGGACCACTGCTGCCCGTGCCCGAGCCCGCCTCTCCTCCCTGCCTCCGTCACCAAGCACCTCCCGCCACCGCTCTCCCTCTCTGTAAGTCCCCACCCTCCCCCACTCCTCTCTCTCTGCATTTTAGAGAAAAAATTAGTAGAGAAAAAGTTTGTTTATAATAAAGAATTTAATTAAGAGCAAAGGATGTTAAGTAGTAGATGTTAGAGCAAAAATTAGTTTAGAGCAAAAAATTTGGTTTACAACAAAAGTTAGTTAGGGCAGTAGGGTTTAATTAGGGTAGATGCTGCTTGTATAGTATATAGTGATACTAGTAGATGTTAATTAGGTTAGGGCAATAGTGGTACTAGTAGATGTTAATTAGATGTTTTTCAGTTAGGGCACTAGAGTTTTGCTAGGTTAATTAGGTTAGTAGTGCTGCTAGTAGTAGTGGTACAGTAGGTTAATTAGGTGATGTTAAATGAATAACCTAAATGAATGAAATTAGTAGTTAACTGAATTTTTTTCCTTTCATCATTATAGAGCACTAAAGTTAACTGAATTTTGTTCTATTAGTAGTTAAATGACTTTTCTTCTACACTTTGTTTTTGAATTAGCTTGTGAAATTTGGACATGTGGTTGCTCGTGTATATTTGGACATGTGTTGCGTGTCAAGAGGGATATTTGAACACTGTTTCTAGGAATGATGTTGAGTGGTTTATGTTTTGCGGAATGTTGATTCATTTCTGTTCGAAAATTTCAGGTTCTCGATTTGTCCACTTTTTAGCAAAGGTCATGCCAAATATTCCGTGAATTTCGCATGACTTGTGCTACAAACTAGGACATATCGAAAGTGCCCGGATTTGCCGCACCAGAAGGAGTCAACATTCCTGCAAAATAATAGGCCTTTTTATGTCATTATTCATTTTATTAGGTCTAGAATTAATTGACTAGATTTAATCATAGGAAACATGGCTAGCAACAATGAAGGATAGGGTTCGTGATTATGACGACGCCTACCAAAGCGGCGCATTTAATTTTTAGCCTTATCGACAATCAACCGATGTTGTTGTTGGGCCCGCCGGTGGCATCGGGATCGAGATCGACACGCAGACCAGTGCTGAGATCGAGACCGCGCCGAGACTCAGACCGCATCGAGACCGGTCTTGAGATCGAGACCGTGCTGCCTCGGGAGCGGAGCCGTGTAGAACCGAAAGCAAAGAGGCAACGGCTTCCTAACAAACTCAGGACTACTAGACTGGTGGTCACGGAGGTGGACGACGCCAAAGGCGCCGAGGAAGCGCCGATGCTACGACAATCAAATAGGCTGCATCGCATTTAACAACCGCCACCATCAACGATGAGAAACTACGAAGATAGAAAATATGAGTAGCTCCTCCTAAAGAAGTGTCACCAGATATTCTTGTTCCCGGCCGGAATGAGAAGGATTATGAAGATCCGCACGAGGTCCCGCAATGAAGAAGATAAACAAACACGCCATGACCAAGTTTAGCGACGCTTGGCGCTGGAAAACTCGAGTGAAAGCAAGGATCATCGACAAGAAGGAACCCTACCCGAGATTGTAAAGGATAATCCGACAATCACGGAAGAGCAGTTTCAAATATTCATGGAGGCTTGTGAGGCTGAAGCTGCCAAAAAAAAGTCTAAGTACATGAAGGGGCTTCAAGAGAGGAACATTGGGAGCCACCACCTCGGAAGCCGTGGTTACAGCGGAAAGAGGTCCAAATGGGCCAAGGAGGACGCGAAGCATGAAGTCCGGGCATCCTGCACCCTTGGCAGATTTCACCGTCCCGCAAGAGCGTGACGTCCTGAGGGCCCGGCACCGTTGGGACCCAGTGAATAAGGTTTACGAGACAACACCGGTCATTACGGAGTTCATGAGACTGCTGATAATTTTAGTTTCTGATCAATTCGACTGCACATGTTAGTCATATTTGTAAATGATCCTTGTGCCTTTTGCAGAGAGAGCGGCACTGGATTGTGGCCAAAATCGACTCGCCGTCTGAGGCATTGGCGAGGCCCAAGTGGGACACTCCATTCAACCGGGCGTTGAACATATTGAAACAACAACCGGTGGATACTCGACCGTCAGATGGACACGCACGGTGTCGGAGACGGCGCCACGTGGAAGAAGTACTACCGTGAGACCACGGAGGAGAGAAAGGAAAGACGGAGGTTAATCAAGAAAACATTGACAAGAAGGTTGAGATTGCGGTTGATAAGAAATCATCTCGCATAACAGAACAGCGGTAGCTGCCGCAAAACAGGTGGTTGCAGATTTGTCTACTTCCTTGCTGACGGGCGTTTTCACTTGGACAAGGAAAAATCCAAAAAAAAATGCAGAGGACTTTTCCCTTGCTGACTTCTTGGGAGCACCTGCTCCCGCACCGGCTCCCGCACCGGACGTGCTCGGCGGTGCTTCGCCTTTTGGCTGAGCTCGACGCCTCACGGTATCTCGCACACCGCCCCTTCAATATAAATGTATAATCTCCCGCTGCTTGCCTTTCGGATGTCTCACGTCGCAGACTTTTGTTTGCAGGCCAACCAAACCCCGTGCACCATATTGTACACCATCGGCGACCAGAAGGTGGACGTGGGGAAGGCGACGATAATGGAGCCAAAGGAACCATTGTTCCACAGCCGGCCTATCCCCCCGAACGTCTTCAAGGTTTCCGTGGCTAGTGTCGAACTGGGCCACGAGAATTTGCCTCCTCCAATACTACTAGTGGATGATGAGGAGACACCGCGGCGGCTTGGTGATTGTTGCAATGGGTGGGTCCTGTTGTGGCCAAAAGTCTGCTTCGTCTGGAGGCGGTCAGGAGCACACCCACGAGCACGCAGCCTCAGCAAGGTATGAACATCAACACCCCACCTACCCAATTAGCGTCGGGTGTCGGGTTGGGTGATAGCGGACGGGGTAAGGAGGAGGCTCCATTAGTCGCTGATGACGTCACCATGGATGAGGATGAGGACGACGGTGGCGCTGAAAAGTATGTCTATACTGGCGCCTCCTCAGGGTTTGAGCGTCATGATTCGGTGCCTGAATTGCCGTCTCAACGTATTATGGACGACCTTCCAGTAGTAAAGAAGTCTAGGAAGAGAGCGAGGAAAGGCAAAAGCTGATTCTATGATCCAGCCGCCTCGGAACCTCAGCTTCAGGACCGTATAGATATCCCGATGCGGATAAATGACATATCCCGGTCAACCAATCCTACCTGCAACAGCGCTTAGGGGTCAGATTCGCGATCTAAGGAGACTTCATGACGATGTGCTGCGGGTAGAGAAAGGCCTCATCGCCGACAGATCTAGGATACCCACTCTACGTGGTTAACGCTCCGCGCAAATGGCGACGCCGACAGCTTCCCCGCGGATAAGTTCTTCCTCCGATTCGATTACATATTCGACATGTTTCACGTGAAGAAGCTGGATTATACGTTTGTCCGCCTTTATGCCTTGCACATGAACTACATCATCGGGTTTGAGCAGATATCTCATATCTGTGTCGCTGACCCGTGCTACATGCATGAGGGCTTCTTGGGAGTCTGCGCAGAGCACCGTGTATACGCGAGGGAATACATCATCAATTTCATGCTCGCCAATAAGGACAAGGAGGCGATTCTCGTGCCTTATCATCCCGTGTAAGTCATCCGCGCTGCTATCCTTCCTTCGATTTCAATCATTCATTTGCACAGTGGATAGGGCTGGAATTCGAGCCGAGTCGAGCCAGCTCGGCTCGACTCGCTAGAGCTCGTTTCGTTAATGAGCTAGCTCGACTCGACTCATTACTATAACGAGCTCAAACCCAAGATTGCCTTGACTTGTATAACTCGCGAGCTGGCTTGTTTAGCTTGTTAAGCTCGTTAAAGATATAAACATAAAGCCCTCAAATATGATAAAAAATGATTATGTATATATTAAACATATATATCACTAAACAATTGTAATTTCCTTGTAAAACATGAGTCTCTTAGGAGGCTAGGCCTTCAACGGTTGGGCCTTGGGTTATGCGCCTGGGACGTAGGCTGTTTAGTGGTTGATCTTTCTTTGTATTGGGAGTGGCTGATCTATTGTATCGAGCCTAACGAGTTACACGAGTACTTGTGAGATTGGCTCGTTTAACTTGGTCTATAAACGATCTTAAACTAAATCTCGGCTCGACTCGTTATTCTTCGAGTTCGAGTCGATTCGAGCCGAGTCACGAGCTACTTGTTTAGCTCGCGAGCTTCGAGCTTTTTTTCCAGCCCTAACAGTGGAGGCTAAGTAATTTGAGGTGTACTTATTTTGCGCAGCGGTGGGCGCGCCGTCCTCATCATCCTATACCCCCGATTCTCCCACGCTCTTTACTTGGACTCGTCAAGAACATTCACAAAAGGATTACACCCACATCAAGGATGTTCTCGACAAAGCTATGTTTTACTACCAAGCAAGGGGTGGAGAGGTTAGGGACAAGAAGAGAAGGGCGGCAGGTCGCCTTCGCCATAAGACCGACTACTCGCTGCATCCAAAACCGAACGATTCTCTTAATTATGGATTCTATGTCCTACACCACATGCTGGAGTACGACGGGATCACCGTAACCTTCGCATGTCACCCACATCCGGCGATGCCCATATTCTGCAATGGGCAAAGAACGAGGAGATATCAAGGATCATCGACTTGAGCCGAGTTCTATCACATCCAGCGAACTTGCCCAAATCATCATGAAGGAGGTCGTCGGAAAACAGGGATGTTCTACGAAGAAGGACAAATGTCGCGGGAAGACGTCCGAACATGGGTAGCCGCCAGCGCCTCGACCAAGCCTTTCACTAGGCTCGGGGACTATCTCCCTGACATGGATGGATGGAACGACATGTTGGAGTGATTGTCGATATATGATAATGTGTCCATTTAGTCCATACTTTCTGTATGACAAAACTTTGAGTTATGCATGGTGAAACTTTATTTGTGATGTAATTAAACCGTCCTCCTCCTCGACTAGCTAAAATCACTCTAGTTAGGGCATTTTGGGGTACGATGAACTTTGTTATTTATGCTTATGATATGTTGTTTCTATCTTTGCCAAGTCTGTCTCTTTCTGTTGCTCAACTATATATGTTGCATATCATCGACTCATGTGACGATGCAGGTGCATAGATCATCGATGGTGAATAAGTGCTACGCCAGGAGTATATATACGACAAGTGGCCGGAGTGTCAGGCCCAGGTGTACCGGTTTCCGGTTTCCAAGCGACAGGCAGTAGTTAGTTTAGGTTCACGCTAATGCGAGAGAGGGATACGAACTCATGTACTCAAAGTGAGAGCTCTTCTCGCGTATATCATTGTTTAGATGGATGACGATGTATTTGCAAGTAATCGAGACTTGTATCGCTATTTTCGAGATGATACGAGAGACCACTTTGTGTTGGATGATGATTATGATGATGACATGATTTGATGAGACTAATTGTATGTATATGCTATGATTGCATTTATATGTGTATGATATGCTAAAGACTATTGTATAAACCTATTCAAATACAAAACAAATATGCAGGGAAAAAACTAATAAAACTAGTAGTAGCGAGGGGGGAAATTTAGCAAGAGGCCAAGATTACCAAGAGCGCTTCCCAAGAAACAACGCTGCAGATAATATCAGCAGCGCCTTTTCTAAAGAGCACTACAACTATTCATGTATAGCAGAAGGTAGACAACAGCGCCATCGCTATATCGTTAGTCAGAAGCGCCTTATTAGTAGCGCCGGTCCCTGCGCTACTGAGAGGCCCAAAACACGCGCTGCTGCTAGGCTTTTCCCTAGTAGTGCAAACTTAACTGAAGGATCGACTCATTTGTCCTACGAAACCTCAACCGATTCGGGGGCTAATGATGAGGTCACCTATTACAGGTAGGGTCAAGGACCCATCATATATGGACCACATGGGGCTCATCACCACCATGAGTAGGTCCCTGGACCATACCAGCATTCAGCTGCATATATTAGGAAGTCCACTCAGATAGCTCAACAACACTCGGACGACCACCCGTCACTTGGCTGGACAACCACCACTCAGGCTAAAGAGAAGGGTCGGCGTGGGAGCTGCAACGGTCGAGGAATCCTAAGTCGCCCTTAAGGCGGAGTCAAGACTACCATTACTTGTAACCGTTGTAGTAGAGGCTCTTTACACCTATGACTGATGCAATCAATGATCTTAAATACCCTGGCGACGTGGAGGACATGAGGCTGCAGCGCACTCTATATAAACCGCACTCCACCTCCTGAGGTAGGGTCGAGCAACCTTTGTAACCATACCCATCAAATCAAAAGTAATCCTCAGGACACGAGACGTAGGGCTGTTACCTCCGCCGACAGGGGCCTGAACTCGTTAAATGATACGTCTACAACGTATCTACAATTTTTTATTATTCCATGCTATTATATTATCTATTTTGGATGTTTATATGCATTAATATGCTATTTTATATTATTTTTGGGACTAACTTACTAACCCAGAGCCCAGTACCAATTTCTGTTTTTCCTTGTTTTTGAGTTTTACAAAAAAGGAATATCAAACGGAATAAAACTTTGCGATGAATTTTCCAGAAGACACACGTAGGACTTGGAGGGGAAGTTACAGGCGTCCCGAGGGATCCACAAGCCCTCAGGGCGCGACCTAGGGAGGGGGCGCGTCCCCTAGCTTGTGGGCCCCACGAGAGTCCTCCAACTCAAATCTTTGGCCTATAAATTCAGAAATATTCCCAAACCGACAGAAGCGGCCACCAAAATACTTTTCTGCCGCCGTAACCTTCTGTTCCCGTGAGATCCCATCTTGGGGCCTTTTCCGGCACCCTGCTGGAGGGGGATTCGATCACGAGGGCGGGGGCTTTACATCAACTCTATTGCCCTTCCGATGAAGCGTGAGTAGTTTATCACAGACCTACGGGTCCATAGCTAGTAGCTAGATGGCTTCTTCTCTCTCTTCGATCTTCAGTACAATGTACTCCTCGATGTTCTTGGAGATCTATCCGATGTAATCTTCTTTCGCAGTGTGTTTGTCGAGATCCAATGAATTGTGGATTTATGATCAGCTTATCTATGAATATTATTTGAATCTTCTCTGAATTCTTATATGCATGATTTGATATCTTTGTATTTCTCTTTGAATTATCGGTTTGGTTTGGCCAACTAGATTGGTTCTTCTTGCAATGGGAGATGTGCTTAGTTTTGGGTTCAATCTTGCGTGATTTCACCGAGTGACAAAGTAGGGGTAGCGAGACACGTATTGTATTGTTGCCACCAAGGGTAAAAAGATGGAGTTCTCATCATATTGCTTGAGTTTATCCCTCATCATGTCATCTTGCTTAATGTGTTACTCCGTTCTTATGAACTTAATACTCTAGATGCATGCTGGATAGCGGTCGATGTGTGGAGTAATAGTAGTAGATGCAAGCAGGAGTCGGTCTACTTGACACAGACGTGATGCCTATATTCATGATCATTGCCTTGGATATCGTCATAACTTTGCGCTTTTCTATCAATTGCTCGATAGTAATTTGTTCACCCGTCGTATTATTTGCCTTCAAGAGAGAAGCCTCTAGTGAAACCTATGGCCCCCGGGTCTATGTTACATCATATATTTTCAGATCTGTAAACCAAAAAACCCAAAAATACCTTGCTGCAATTTATTTACTTTTATTTTGTTTTATGTTTTAGTAATCTTTTATATCTATCTCTATCATATCTCACCTTTGCATGTGACCGTGAACGGATTGACAACCTTTATCGTGTTGGGTTCAACTGTTTGATTGTTTTTGCAGGTGCATAGATTGGAGACTTGCTTGTATCTCCTACTGGATTGATATCTTGGTTCTTAACTGAGGGAAATACTTATGTCCACTTTGTTGCATCACCCTTTCCTCTTCAAGGGAAAAACCAACGCAAGCTCAAGAAGTAGCAAGAAGAATTTCTGGCGCTGTTGCCGGGGAGGTTCTACATCAAGCCTACCAAGTACCCATCATAAACTCTCATCTCTTGCACTTACATTATTTCCCATTTGCCTCTAGTTTTCCACTCCCCCACTTCTAAAATGTTTTCAGAAAAACACAAAAATATTTGCCTTTTTATTCGCCTTTATTTCGTTTGCCTTTGTGCGTCACCATTTGTCTGAAAAAAGGGAGACTCCTATGGAATCAAATAATTTGTTTGCTATGTTATGCTTGGAATCTTTGTGAACTTTGCGATTTTACTTGTGAACACTAAAAAACACCTTCCCTACCTATGTGAGTTTAATGATAATGAAATCTTATCTTCTTATGAAAAGGGTGTTTATAGTTACTATGATATCGAACAAATTGAAGAATTTGTTGCTTTTAAGGGTGCTTATGAAGTTTATTCTTTGATTGAAAAGTATGATATTACTCTCTACAAATCTAATTTTTTTGACATACTTAAATATTGCTATGAAAACTATGATCATAATGCCGATGTTAAGGAACTTATTGAGAGAATGACTGTTGCTTTGGAAGAAAATAATGATATGCATGAACTATAGATAATTATGATTCCCTTGATTTGATTGAGATATCCTCCCTTAATGAACATGATGCTTGCTATGTTTATGGCCATGATGCCAATATTAATTATGCGTATAGAGATAAACTTGCTTTAGTTCCTTATGTTAAACATGAAATTATTGCTATTGCACCCATACTTGATAGTTCCTTGAATCAAAAGCATAATTACAATGATGTTATTATAAATTCTATTAATGTCAATTGTGCTAATAATATGCAAAACCCCAAGCTTGGGGATGCTAATTTTGCTATGTCCATTACTTATTGTAATGATCATGATTGGGGCAATTCTTCTTATGATCTTGAAAATTTATTTAAGCCTCGTGATGAATATGTTTGCAACAATATTGAAAGTAGGTTTGGAAGTGTGTCAACTTTAGGAAATAATTATCCCACTACTTTGGAGTACGATCAATCTTGAGATTTTTTTATAAAAGTGGGTTTGGAGAAGTCATACTTTATTTGATGATAATCCCACTATTTTGGAAGAGTGTCAACTTTGCATGCATGTGGATAATGAAGAGAATATTTTATGTGATAGTTATATTGTTGAATTTGATTATGATCCTACATGTAATTATTATAAGAGAGTAAAATATGGTTGTAGAAATCTTCATGTTACTAAATTACCTCTCGTCATGTTGAGATTGTTATTGTTTCATTCTTCTTCTTTGCATATGCTAGTTTTTGCTTGTCTTGATAATTTGTTTGCTTATAAAATGCCTATGCATAGGAAGTATGTTAGACTTAAACTTGTTTTTCACATGCTACATGATGCTCTCTTCATGTTTCAATTGCTATCTTTCATGTGAGCATCATTGAAATCTCAAGCCTATCTTGATTGCTGTAAAGAAAGAGCTTGTTCGAAAACAACCCAACATTTTTATTTTATGTTTTCATAAGAATACGCATTATTACTTCTGTAGTAATTGTGTTTTGGTGTTTTAATTAGAGTTTGAGCCAAGTAAGACCTTTCGGATGGCTTACGGTGATAGTTGGTTTGATCTTGCTGAAAAACAGAAACTTTTGTGCTCAGTAAACTCACATAAGCGTGATTTTGATCTGAATATTTTACACAAGATTGATATACAAATTGCCCAGGTTGTCCTAATTGTTTAGAATTTTGGGAGTTACATAAGTATTCGAAGTTTCCAGATTGCTACAGACTGTTCTGTTTTTGACAGATTCTGTTTTATATGTGTTGTTTTCTTATTTTGATGAATCTATGGGTAGTATCGGGGGGTATGAACCATAGAGAGATTTGAAAACAGTAGATATTACACCAATATAAATAAAGAATGAGTTCACAACAGTACCAAAAAGTGGTGATTTATTTTCTTATACTAATGGATCTCATGAGTTTTCTGTTGAGTTTTGTGTTGTGAAGTTTTCAAGTTTTGGGTAAAGATTTGATGCACTATGGAATAAGGAGTGGAAAGAGCCTAAGCTTGGGGATGCCCAAGGCACCCCAAGGTAATATTCAAGGGCAACCAAGCATCTAATCTTGGGGTTGCCCCCGGATGGCATCCCTGAAGGAAATATGCCCTAGAGGCAATAATAAAGTTATTATTTATTTCCTTATATCATGATAAATGTTTATTATTCATGCTAGAATTGTATTAACCGGAAACATAATACATGTGTGAATACATAGACAAACAGATTGTCACTAGTATGCCTCTACTTGACTAGCTCGTTGATCAAAGATGGCTATGTTTCCTAGCCATAGACATGAGTTGTCATTTGATTAACGGGATCACATCATTAGGAGATTGATGTGATTGACATGACCCATTCCGTTAGGTTAGCACACGATCGTTTAGTATGTTGCTATTGCTTTCTTCATGACTTATACATGTTCCTATGACTATGAGATTATGCAACTCCTGCTACGGAGGAACACTTTTGTGCTACCAAACGTCACAACGTAATCGGGTGATTATAAAGGAGCTCTACAGGTGTCTCCGAAGGTACTTGTTGGGTTGGCGTATTTCGAGATTAGGATTTGTCACTCCGATTGTCGGAGAGGTATCTCTGGGCCCTCTTGGTAATGCACATCACTTAAGCCTTGCAAGCATTGCAACTAATGAGTTGGTTATGGATGATGTATTACAATACGAGTAAAGAGATTTGCCGTAACGAGATTGAACTAGGTATAAAGATACCGACGATCGAATCTCGGGCAAGTAACATATCGATGACAAAGGAACAACGATGTTGTTATGCGGTCTGACCGTAAAGATCTTCGTAGAATATGTGGGAGCCAATATGAGCATCCAGGTTCCGCTATTAGTTATTGACCGGAGACGTGTCTCGGTCATGTCTACATAGTTCTCGAACCCGTAGGGTCCGCACGCTTAACGTTACGATGACAGTTATATTATGCGTTTATATGTTTTGATGTACCGAAGGTTGTTCGGAGTCCCGGATGTGATCACGGACATGAAGAGGAGTCTCGAAATGGTTGAGACATGAAGATTGATATATTGGAAGCCTATGTTTGGATATCGGAAGTGTTCCGGGTGAAATCGGGATTTTACCGGAGTACCGGGAGGTTACCGGAACCCCACGGGAGGTAAATGGGCCTTAGTGGGCCTTTACGGAGAAGAGGAGAGGCGGCCAGGGTTGGGCCGCGCGCCCCTCCCCCCCCCCTAGTCCGAATAGGACAAGGAGAGGGGCGCGCCTTCCTTCTCTCCTCCTCTTTCCCCTCCGAATCCTATTCCAACTAGGAAGGGGAGTCCTACTACCGTGGGAGTAGGACTCCTCCTGTCGCCTCCCTTGGCCGCCGCACTTCTTGCTCCTTTATATACGGCGGCAGGGGGCACCTCTAGACGCACAAGTTGATTAGTTGATCTCTCCCAACCGTGTGCGGTGCCCCCCTCCACCATAGTCCACCTCGATAATACTATAGCGATGCTTAGGCGAAGCCCTGCGTCGGTAGAACATCAACATCATCATCATGCCGTCGTACTGACGAAACTCTCCCTCAACACTCGGCTGGATCGGAGTTCGAGGGACGTCATCGGGCTAAACGTGTGCTCAACTCGGAGGTGTTGTACGTTCGGTACTTGATCGGTCGGATCGTGAAGACGTACGACTACATCAACCGCGTTGTGCTAACGCTTCCGCTTTCGGTCTACGAGGGTACGTAGACAACACTCTCCCCTCTCGTTGCTATGCATCACCATGATCTTACGTGTGCGTAGGAAATTTTTTGAAATTACTACGTTCCCCAACAATCCCCTCTTTCGTCTTCGTCTATCGATAAATTTACCTCAGGCTATATTTTTATTCACCACATGATATGCGTTTTGCTTGGAGCGTCTTGTATGATATGAGTCTTTGTCTTTTAGTTTGCCACAATCGTCCTTGTTGTACACACCTTTTGAGAGGGACACACATGAATCATGAATTTATTAGAATACTCTATGTGCTTCACTTATATCTTTTGAGCTAGGCAATTTTGCTCTAGTGCTTCACTTATATCTTTTTAGAGCACGACTGTGGCTTTATTTTATAGAAATTGCTAAACTCTCATGCTTCACTTATATTATTTTGAGAGTCCCTCTAAACAGCATGGTAATTTGCTTAGGTTATGAATTTAGTCCTAATATGATGGGCATCCAAAGGGATATAATAAAAACTCTCATACAAAGAGCGTTGAGTACTATGAGAAGTTTGATTCCTTATGATTGTTTTGAGATATAAAGATGGTGATATTAGAGTCATGCTAGTGAGTAATTGTGGATTGGTAGAAATACTTGTGTTAAATTTTGTGATTCCCGTAGCATGCACGTATGGTGAACCGTTATGTGACAAAGTCGGAGCAGGATTTATTTATTGATTGTCTTCCTTATGAGTGGCGGTCGGGGACGAGCGATGGTCCTTTCCTACCAATCTATCCCCCTAGGAGCATGCGTGTAGTACTTTGTTTCGATAGCTAATAGACTTTTGCAATAAGTATGTGGGTTCTTTATGACTAATGTTGAGTCCATGGATTATACGCACTCTCACCCTTCCACCATTGCTACCCTCTCTAGTACCGCGCAACTTTCGTTGGTGCATTAAATCCACCATATACCCTTCCTCAAAACTGCAACCATACCTACCTATTATGGCATTTCCATAGCCATTCCGAGATATATTTCCATGCAACTTCCACCGTTCCGTCATATTTTTGTTCTAAGTATCGAGTTGTAATTCTTGAGTTGTAAGTAAATAAAAGTGTGATGATCATCATTATTAGAGCATTGTCCCATGTGAGGAAAGGATGATGGAAGCTATGATTCCCTAGTGCATGATTGAGTTGGGGGCGTCACAAATTGGTATCACCTGGGGGTGTGGCAGTAGGATGTGATACCCTACCGCCGGCTGAGTGGCGATAGGGAAAAGGGTCAACTCCCAATTTTTTTTGCAACCAGGGTCAGATGCTGTAAAAATCTACAAAAGGGTAAAAACACTAATTTTGGGCACATGGTGGTGTATCAGTTGCATGCCCAAGAACAACATCATATTTTTGTTTTGTGGTAATTCACGACATTCAAATGTAGTTACAGCATGGCAACGGCTCAGAAGACATCAGATCTGGCTTCTTCGCTAGGGGTGGGGGCACACACCTCCTCCCCCTGATGGCGGTGGCAAATTGACATGAACATCGGGGGAGGGATCAGGCCAGAAAGAGGGACGGTGGGTAGGGAACTCATCCTTGGTGGTCTACGGGGAAGTATGGTGTGAAGGAGGCAATGGCCCAGAAGACATTAGATCTGGCTTCTTCGGTAGGTTGTTGGGGGGGGGGGGGGGAGGGTGGCACACACCTCCTCCCCCTTCATGGCGGTGGCAAATTGACATGAACATCTGGGGAGGGATCAGGGCGGAAAGTGGGACGATGGGTAAGGGACTCATCCTTGGCGGTCTATGGGAAGTATGGTGTGAAGGAGAGATGGTGGCATGGCAAAGGTGAGGTGGGCATCATCTGGTTTTAAAGGTGATGGATCCACAGAGAAATGTCCTACTACGGCGGGAAACCGGACAAGAAGTGGAGGGTCCGACAAAAAAAGGGAAGAGTGCGTAGTGGGATCGGTTTTTGTGTTGGGGTGCGTGTTGGGAATAATAGGGCAGATAGTCCAAACAATCACATTTCTCCCCCACATATGGGCTGGATTTGAGGAAGCTCGGACTGTCCAGACGACTGAGTTTTGCAGAGCCCACTGGGTGCCCATTTGATGTGCAAACACGCTTAAACGTATGTGTAAGGAATGAGCTTTGATCTTGGACAAGACCTTAATCAGTTGTTTGATTCATTTATATACATAGATACTTGCCCGTGTGTTGCCATGGAAGCCGAATATTTTTCTAGCACGGTAATTTGGTAGCTCGGTCATGCATGGTAAGTAACTTAATGGCATTGAGCGGTGTATGGGAAGATGCGGTGAAATATGGTGTAAAATTGACTAATGAAATTCCACGTTGTTGCAAAAAGGTAAGTTAAGTACTCCAAAAGTAAATTAATGTGATTGAGCGACGAATTTGAAAGGTGCGATCAAATATGGCATGGTGAAAAAAACGGCTGGATGAAAAAAATTAGTGGATGACAGGATGAGTATGGTGGAAAAAGGAGAACCGGCTGACGAAGAGTTTTTCTTGACAAGAAAAGAAACAATACTTATTAAGTAGTATAAAGGTTGCAGCTGCGACGTACGCGCGTTCTACTAATAGCAATAACGAAGGGGTTGTAAGTTGTATGTATCTCAAAGAGGACTAGGGGGTGATAACGTAGGGGCTGTAAGTGTTATACATATACAATTGAGAAAGTTAAAAGGCTAGCGTTTTACTGTCTTTTCAGTTTTGTCAGGTTGGTATGTACGTGGTTTATACTATGATCTTTATTATATAAATAAAACACGTATTACCATACAAAAAAAAGTCTCGAGGGGTATGTAGGATTAGTTGGTCGAGACTATCGACAAATTATGTCGCCCATGCTTTAGCTAAGGAAGGTTGTAGTATGGAATTGTACAAGACATCGTTCCAGCACCCCTCTCCCAGAAAATCGTGAAAAAACTCTGAGTTGCATCATATAAAATAATGGATGTGGCTAGGTCTCAATTCACTGAGACGTAACCAAGTCTCAATGAAGTAACATACTAACATGTAAAAAAGATAAAAAGAAAAAACTGAAAAAAAAATTACACGGATCTTAATATAAGATTTAATAAATATAGCATCGACTGAGATATGACCAAGTCAGTCGACTGATTTTTTTAAAAAAATATCTAATGATTCTCAAATATTTACGCATATATATATATATATATATATATATATATATATATATATATATATATTGTTGAGATGGAAATGAAATAAATGTGCGTAAAAAAGGTAAGAAATGAAGCATTACATATATAGCTATAATTTAGGTGTTGGAAGTTGCACGCATGAATCTCAAAGAGGACTGGGTGGCGATCATGTTAGAAAAGAGCTTGCGAGCCGAACATCCACAGGAGAGTGGCCATTATCATGAGCGACGCCCACTCCGGCACCGGAGCACCTGCTGGTGCCGTCTCGTATGTTAGCCGCCCGCCACCGTTGCCATAGATGTCGTAGGTCATCTTCCTTCCTGCCTGCAGAAGGCTACCCAGCACCGAGCCGGTAGCCGCCGACGGCAGTATGGTGAGGCAGGTCTGCCCGCTGTCGTCGGCGAAGAAATAGTTCTCCACCTTGAGCTCCATCGCCGCGTCGGCGCCGTTAAACAGAAGCGCGAGCGTCGGGACCTTGGCTTTGGCAAGGTCCTGCGTGAGGAAGCACACGCGATCGAGGTTGCCTCCGGCTGCGGCGTCGTTCACCGGAAACACGCCCTGCGACTGGATCCTGCCCACGAGCTCCGGCCTCAGGACGTTGTACGCGGCCTTCTCGAGGTAGGTGAACGGCAGAGTGGTACTCAGGTAAACCCCGCCGGAGCCATCCTGCCTGACGTCGAAGGTCCCCGCCGGGATGGCTGTGAGGAGCTGGTCGTCTACCTGCACGCCCGTGAGGTTGACGTAGTACAGGTAAGGGTTCTGGTGTTCTGTGGCCGGCAGCAGCAGCGTGCTGCTGCTGCTGCCGCCGCCGCCACCCCCTGTAGTCGTCGTCGCCGTCTGCAGCGCGGTGTAATCGGCGCCGGCGCCCCAGCTCCAGCTGAGGTGCCCACGCGCACGCGCACTCGCATTTTTTCCGCCGGCGGGGTCGCCGGGAGGCGAGATGAAGTACGTGAAGCTGGAGATTTTGAGCTGCGAGACGAGGGAGAGGGGCCCCCTGCTGAAGCCGGCGAATCCGGAGGCCCCGTCGAGGTTGGGCACCGTGATGTCGCCGCTGCAGCCGAACACCACGCCTTTGACGGGCGTGGCCCCGAAGCTGAACGTCTCGGTGGCGAGGAAGCCCGACGTGGTGCCAGTGTAGTAGGGCTTTACGTACCCGCAGAGATTGTCGTCTTGCACGCGGCACTGGTGCTCGCCCAGGACGGGGAGCATGTAGTCGCAAATCTGGGTGTCGCAGCCGACCAGGGCGTAGGAGGAGGAGTTTCTGGGGAGGAATGTGGGCGTCGTCGGCGGCGTCAGCCTGGTGCAGGAGTGGCAGCGTTCGCACTGCGCCCAGACGAGGTCGCTGGCGATGTCCATGACGACGGAGAGGGGCTGCGGCGATGTCCCAACGGCTAGGTCGAAGATGAAGGGGCTGAAACCGTCCGACGCCGCGCTGCCCACCTGCTGGCCGTCATTGCGCTGGCCCGCAGTTAGGCCCTGCTGCGCCGACGAGACAGGCACCGGAGCCAGAGGAAGAAGAAGAAGAAGAGAAAGAAGTGAAGCCGCCATCGCTACCCCGTCACTGCGACGATCTCAATTAGCCGTACGTATTATGTCCGTAGCTTTTGAAATTGTGAGTGACCATGTCCGTGCTTACTTCTAGCTAGGTTTTGCTACTAGTAGCTCATGCAGGTCGCTATCATCCATCCATATATTGTCGTCAAAACCCTGCTATGCATGACGATAAAAGCCATTTGGCAAATGTTGTCATGTGTGACCAAATGTGTTTGTCTAGGCGAAGAGTTTCCCTTTTATTCTCTCCATCCAAGAAACATCGAGTACGACGTAGACATGCTTACAAGTTGATGAGTTCACCGGCCGTAGATATATCGCCTCGCTGCCGTCTTTGTATGGATTCCATACGGGCGCTGAGATAACCGCATGCCACTGGGAGGCCCTAGCTTATCTCGCTTGTTTTGTTTGGCTCCCTCGGAAGAAAAAAAAGCTTGGTTTTGTTCGGCAGTACACTGCTCGAAATGACCATATCCATCCATGCACGCAACGACGAAACTTTTTGCCCGTGCATGCATGCTAGCTATCCGCACTACCTGAATCACCGAGTTTGACGAATACCGAGCTGTTTGCCGAGTGTATTTCATCGCACACTCCGAAGGCGACATGTGCTAAATGCAATGCATGTCTATACCAATATCTATCTACTATATCTATATGAGCTTACGGTGATTGGGTTAGTACTCGAAGTACTTAGCAGTACTTACATGTCTGATCACGTCTGATTTTTATTAGCCATCAGATCTTGCGGGGAATTTTAATTGATTAAATTTAATATGTTAATTGCGATAAGGGCATAATGGTCCAGCGAGAAATATCTTTTCTTGAACCGATCACCTGAGGACCAGATCCATGTCTACTCGATCCAGTTCAGAATCCTCCTCCGATCTATTCGTCGCCGCTCGCCGCTCCTGACCTTCTCCGTCCTCGACCTGCCCGGCGAGAGGAATAAATTCATCGTCCTCGTCCTCCACCCAACCAACCCCAGCCCCCACGCCGTCACCGAAGAAGAAGAAGGCGGATCTGCGCCGGCTGAATCGGCGGCGATCACAAGGCGGCGATCCCATCTCTTCGCTGCACCATCCTTAAGGTATGAATTGACTTGGCGTTCTGCCCGTTCTCTTGGCCGTTGCGCCCCTCCACCGTGCATGCAGTACAACCTCAACCCCACAAGATCCGGGTACTGACAAGAACAACGAATGGAAAGCTTCATCGTGGCATAGTTTCTCTTGAGCTAATCGCATCATGTTTGTTTAAGTAAGATGTTGACGTTTGAGATGAGATATACTAAAGGAAGATGAGATACTGGTTCCATAGTTCACTTAATTTAGTTTATTAAAGTCATCATCACTTTAGGTTTGCATAGCGCATGAAATATAGTTTAAATGAAGATGAGATACTACTTGTTGGACGTTGATGATTGGTTTCCCTCACATGTCAAACCAGCAAAGTCTTTTCCATGCACTTGTCTTTGCCTATGAGCTATTTTACACCTGCAACATTGATAAACAGAAAGATGTTGATGATTGGTTTCCCTCACATGTCATATGCAGGAAGACATGGCGTATGCAAGTGATGAGAGTATGTTCGAGTATGTAAATGTTGTCATCAAGATGTTTGATAGTGAGGCTGAAGGCTATGAATTCTACAACAAATATGCTCTTGAAAAAGGTTTTAGTGTGAGGAAAAGCTACGTTGAGTGGGATGGATCCAACAAATACATAATTTTAAGGAAAATTGTGTGTAGTCGTCAAGGGTTTCGCGAAGATAAGCACATGAAAAGAAAGATGGAAGATAGAAAGAGGAGGCCACGAAGTTTAACTCGTGTTGGGTGTAATGCTAAATTGGTCATTACGAGACAGGAGGAAACCGGTTGGTGGTTTGTCAAGGATTTCATCGATGAGCACAGCCATCCTCTAGCCCCACGGGATCTTTCTTGTCTGCTGCATTCGCACAGACGAATTAGCGATGAGCAGAAAGCGGACATTGCGGACATGGAAAAATGTGGGATCCGTAAATACCGTATTATGGATATTTTGTGCTTTCAATACGGTGGATTTGATAAGGTTGGATGCATAAAGAGGGACGTTTACAATTTCTGCCATGCTAATAAGCAGGAGACAATCAGTGCCGGTGATGCTAAAACGGTAATCATGCACATGATGGCGAGGCGAGAGCGAGATGTGGATTTTTTCTTCAAGTACTTGGTAGACGAGCATGGCCATCTGAAGGGACTGTTCTGGGCTGATAGTCAATCGCGACTTGACTACGAGGCTTTCGGAGACGTCATTTTTTTGATAGCACATACAGAACCAACAAATACAATCTGCCATTCGTGCCTTTTGTCGGGTTGAATCACCACCGCAGCACTGTTATATTTGGCTGTGGTATAATTTCTCATGAAACAAGCCAGGGCATACGAGTGGATGTTGCGGACCTTTTCTGATTGCATGGCACAGAAGCATCCGATATCTGTGATCACAGATGGGGACCTGGCAATGCAGAGAGCAATAAGGGTGGTCTGGCCAGACTCAAACCATAGACTATGTATATGACACATTCAGCAGAACATTGTACGCCATCTGCATGATGACGATGTAAAGGAGGAATTCAGATCTTTCATTTATGATACTTCTTCCATTGAAGAGCATGAGATAAAATGGATACAATTCTTACAACGGAATAAAGTAACCAGTGAGGAGTCTTGCCTGCATCAGATGTATCAGATGAGAAATTTGTGGTGTGCTCCATATCTTGAGGGGCGTTGTTTCCTAGGATTGAGCAGCAATCAAAGGAGTGAGAGCTTGAACTCTGTGCTACATACGCATCTTGAGGGTAAGATGTCGTTGTTTGAAATGCTAGAGCACTATGAGCGTTGCCATGCGTCGCGACGGATTAACGAAGCTCTCCATGACGTCAAGCCTTGCAGTCCGTTCCATTTACAGAGGAAAATGCTTCACGCTTGAGAAACACGCCGCAACAGTTTTCACACCTAGGGTCTTTAAGATGGTCTTATGGAGCATAGATGTTGTCAGCAAATGTCAGATTAGAGAGATACTAGATGGATCAGAAGATTCCACTTATGTTGTGTCCAAGCAGGAAAGAATGGATAAAAAGTTTGGAGTGCGCATTGAAGAGCAAGGAGGTCTTTTGCACAGGGTGAGTTGTTCTTGCCGTAAGCTGGAATGCGAGCACACCATGTTCCCACATTTTTTACATATTGGGGATTTTAAAACAAACAATTCTGCCCGGTTGTTGCGTTCCCACTAGGTGGACTATGAATGCAAAATGTGCATACGCACCTACCAGAAAAAACCAGATGTATGACTATTCGCTAAGCCTGCAGAGGTACCGCGAGTTGCGGAATTGTAGTCACGCCATAAGTTTCCGGGCATGCCACTCGATGAGGACTATCACCGTCTAAAGATGCTTTTGCAAGCACAACATCATGGCAAGCAATCAAGTTTTGAACTAGCTGACAGCAAGGAGTCAACTAATGCTCAGCATAACAGCATTAGGTTTGGCCCGTTGATGCCGCACTCGCAGAAAGTTGATAAGGTTCTGGATCCCGTGCATGTGCCAGGACGAGGTGCACCGAAGAAAAGGCTGCAGGCAAAGACAAAGAAGTCAAGATCACAGAATATCTGTGGCTATTGCAAGAAACCAGGTCACAATCGACGTAAATCGCTTAAATTGCTAGAGGTACGAAATATGTTCATATTTTTTTTGCATGTGTTTTACTCATAATTGATGTCCATGTGATTTATTCTATTCTTCTGTGTAGGATCTCGAGGCTGAACTGTGATATCTACATACAGCATGAACCGACGATGAGCCAGAGAAAGTCGTGTGCCATTCAGCTTTGTGTGACGTGGTCTTTACATTCTATTTCATCGTGACAGTAATTTAGTGAAGTGCGGTTGTACTGCCATGTTAGTGTATTAGTTCGACATCTTTCGTTTCCACTTTCTGTGTGTATCATGTGATGTCCAACTTTAAGAATGATGATGTATTTCGATAAATTGGGCACTATGATTCTTCACCCTTACTATGGTTGTCATGCATATTCATAATCATCATGCATATTCTTCATTTACAGAGCAATAATGACTGACGTATTTTTTAAATAAGCGGGGCCCACTCGGGTGTGCTTGGAAATCTTTGAAAAACCTCCATACACGTTCATCTTCGCTGCATGCAAATCGGGCGGCAGCCGCTGTGCCAGTAGCTGTCAAGGCCTTGATGAATCACTATTCACATGCAGGTCCCCGACTCTTGCATGCAGGTCCCCGACTCTTGCATGCAGGTCCCCTTGAGGCATAGACCGATGTTTTCAGCAGTCAGTCTAGAGGGCATTATAAATTCAAAAAAATTAAAAATTACAAAAACTTGGAAACCTAGTTTTGTTTGTGGAAGAGATCATGTGTGCCAAAACTGAAGTGATTTGGAGGTGGTCGAAAAAATGCCCGCATTCCCGGAGGGACCATTTAACTTAAGCCATTTTTTGAAAAAACGTGAATTTTTCCACCACCTCCAAATCACCCAAATTTTCTAGTACATGGTCACCCACATGTGCAAAACATGTGTATGCAAGAAAATTTTGAAAAAAATTATTTTACAATGCCTCCTTGAGGCATAGACCGATGTTTTCAGCAGTCAGTCTAGAGGGCATTATAAATTCAAAAAAAAATTAAAAAATACAAAAACTTGGAAACCTAGTTTTGTTTGTGGAAGAGATCATGTGTGCCAAAACTGAGGCGATTTGGAGGTGGTTGGAAAAATGCACATTTCTGATATTTTCATAGGTTACAAAATATATTATTGGACAGAATATAGACAGCACCACACAGCAACACCACATTCATCCAATACAATAGAAGATAGCTCTCCGAATACAATTCATCATATTAGTCTCCGAATTCAAAAGACCGAACAAAGATAGAATATTACAAGTCTCGAGACCGCGAGTAGCGAGTTTGTCTTCATATTACAAGTCGATATCGATCATCTAAACTACCATCACATAGAAGAGAGTTGCGGTCATCACGATGAGCATCATCGCGATGAAACTGGTCTTCATCCGGTTCCTCCAACGCTCCCTCCTCTCTCCCGCTAGATAGCGGGCGTATCTAGATTCCGCCTCCGCCCTAGTGGTGTACCCTTTGTAACTGTTACCGCTGAAACGGTGAACCTGTCTCCGACACTCCTCCCAGTCGTCGTAGACTCCGGGAACCTTACCCTTGTACACGACATACGACGGCATCTCTATGCACAAGCCAAACAACAGACAATACATAAGCAATAAATAAGTATGCAACAAAAGGATCGGAAGAGAAAAGCAAGACATTAATAGCACAATTCATGGTCCTAGTAATAAATAGCATCGATTAGATCTAAGTTTAACGACTGTCCAAACCAAAGAGACATACAATTCATTAAAGTTTAATTACAACATGAGCCAATCAATGTTTCAGAACTACACATAGCATCACTACTTTCGACTCGACTCATGGGACCGGAGCGTGGATGAAGCCGCCGTCTGTCCTGATGGTCATGAAATCGCGGGCGTTGTCAGCCTGCATTTGTAGCGTTGTGTCTATCTCACTGCACAGAACACGGAATGTTAGAAGAAATAAAGAACGATCGATGGATGCATTTTTTGCTGCTTTGGCTGATGTTGTTTTGGTGCTGTTTTCGTGCCATTTAGGATGGCTGCAAAGGACTTTTGGTGCCATTTTGATCTCTTAATATGGTTGCAGTGAGAGCAAAATATGGCTGTTATTTTTTGTTTCAAACAGGACAAACCAAAGGGCCCACGTCTCCCTCCAGATTTTTCGAGGGCCAAAGGGCAGGGCGTTTGAGTTTTCGAGGCAACTCCCCATGCCTCCCTTCCACCGGCAACTCCCCACGACTCCCCTCCACTGGCAACTCCCCACGACGCAGGGAACTCCCCTCCTATTCCATTGCCGCTCAATCTGCCTCCCTCTGCCTCCCTCCTCATTCCATTGCCGCTCCATCTTCCTTCCTCTGCCTCCACCATCAAGCAACTCCCCTCTGCCTCCACCATCGCTGGCCAGGAGGGCAATGGCGGAGGAATCGTGGAGCAACTCCCCTCCGTCTGCCAAGAGAATGGCGGAGGCATCGTGGAGCAACTCCCCTCCGTCTGCCAAGCATCACCAAGGTGAGGCGTCTGGCAAGGAGCCGCTGGTGGTCGACGACGACGTTCCGGTCCCCGGGCAGAAGCATGACTAGACCGTGCCGCTCATGGTTGATATCCACCTGAAGAAGGAGAAGCTGGATGTCATATGCACCAGCAATCCAGACGAAGCCGACAAGAGGATCCGCGAGATCAGGAGGAGGCTCGACGGCATGCTTTCTCGATCGATCGCCGTTGATGTCGAGTATACGAGGGAAGATGAACCTCCGCAAAAGGCTGCAGTTCTACAGTTATGCGTGGAGGATCTCGTCCTGGTATACCACATCATAGCGGCAACCAAATGGTAAAAACATCCAGTTCTAAAGTTTCTGAAGTTCTGACGTTTCTGTCTAATTAGTAGTTTCTGAAGTTTCTGAAGTAGACGCAATAGTTCTGTAGTTCTGAAGTAGATGCAATACTAGTTCGAAGTTCAAGTTTCGCCTAATTAGTAGTTTCGTAGTTTCAAGTTTCAAGTAGATGCAATAGTTACGAAGTTCAAGTAGATGCAATACTAGTTCAAGTTACAAGTTTACGTCTAATTAGTAGTTTCAAGTTTCTCAAGTAGATGCAATAGTTCAAGTTTCAAGTTTCTCAAGTAGATGCAATAGTTCTGAAGTTTTGAAGTAGATGCAATACTAGTTCTGAAGTTCTGGAGTAGATGCAATACTAGTTCTGAATTTTATGTCTAATTAGTAGTTTCTGAAGTTTTTGAAGTAGATGAATTTGATGCACCAGATTAATTTGATGCAGGCCCAAGGAACTCCGCCCGCTCCTGCAGGAGAAGAAGTCAGACACCTTTGTTGGCTTCTCCATTGGAGGTGACAAGGAGAAGCTGAAATTGTCTGGTTTGGAGATCAACCCCGACAAGTACGTCGACATGCAGCGCAAATGGAGAGTTCCAAAAAATGGAAAGAAGTGGCAGGCTTTGGCTGAGTTTGCAGCCAGCCTCATCCACCCATCGTACAAGGAAATGAAGAAGAAGACCAACAAGGAATTCGACCACAAACTATGGGGACAGCCCATGCCAAACAACCTCATCGAGTACATGCAGAAAAGATCGTCGTCACCTCGAGCATGGAAGAAAATCGAAACTGTCAAAGAAGGTTTGGAGTACTGGCAAGAGGCGGAGGATCATTGGGATGACCCCTACTACTGGGGATATTGAGTTGTTTATGGAATTATGTGTCTCAGTTTGCAGTTATGTGGTCGAACAAGTTTGCTTTTGTAATGCTGAACAAGTTAGCTTTTGTTATGTTGAACAAGTTTGCTTTTGTAATGATGAACAAGTTTGCTTTTGTTATGTAGTTATGTGATTGTTATGATGCTGGTGCAGAACACTTATGGTTGTGATGTGATGCAAAATCCTTCAACTTTTGGTGATCATTTAGTTCAAGATTTGGTCAGATCGTACAGAATGTTGTCTAGAAGTTTTTGTGATCATTTAGTAGTTTTTTTATACAGAAGCGTTTCACTATAACTGAAAAAGCTGAAGTTCTCAGCATGAAGAATCACACAACACAGCACCTACATTATGATGATACACTATCAACTGCAGACCTGAATGCATCCAATTCGTCCTTTCCCAAGCAGTGATGGTAACTGAAAGTATAACAACTAAAAACGAAGCTCTACTGTATGTGTCCAATAGTGCCATCATAACAGAACTTTGAAAAGTCCTATATTATACAGTAGCAAGCATCACAAGTTTCAGATGGTTTTCTAGCAAGAATTTTCCGAGAAAAGTGGATTGGTGGCACAAAATTGCTACACTCGATCGATCTACCTAGCATTATCAGCATGGATACCATTGAGGCGTCAACGAAACTGGGGTACCTGCGCTGTCCTGCGGTGGTTGAGGAGATGGATCCGGCCGATCCGTTGGGGGCGCGGGGCGGCGAGGTGGAGTCGCCGACGGCGTGCGGGGCGGCGAGAGAGGGGACGAGTGGGGATCTGGCGATGGAGGAGGAGGCCACAGCGAGGGGAATAGGTGGAGTGGGGAGGGTTCTAATGGCCTACCGGATGGGCCTAATTCGGATGGGCCTAATTCGGATGGGCCGTCTCGTTGTTCTGCCGAGGCATGCATGCATGGGAATGGCGGCGACATGGGTTTGCATCTTGTGGTGGCGGACGTGAACTTTATCTATCCGAAATATGTTATGATTTCTACCGAAAACAAGCTCGCGTGCGACGCTCTCCCGTCTGACGCGCGCCTCTCGCGTGATCTGCGATTCGATCGATCAAGTGCCAAGTTTTATAGATGGAAACTTCTTTAGACACAATGCCATCTCAAAAACAACTCAGAAACAACTGTATGATTGATCATAAAACACATGCATTGTTGTTCAAAGAACTGTATCATGAATAAATTGTACCATAATTGCGAACATAGTGTGAAACAGAAAACAAAAGGTTTGTTTGCAACTAAATAATCCTGGTTTGAAGCTTAAACTGGTTGAAAAACAATTGAGCCTACTCCATATTGTCTTCTGCACTGCCAAAATCCAGTGACCTCTTGCGTTGCGTCGTTGGAGATTGCGTCGGGCTTGGCGACGACCCATGTGCTTCAATCTTTTTCTCTTTAACATCAATGTAACCATACAACTTAAGTTGTTCTTGGTCTTTCTCTGCCAACTCTCTAGCAAGACCCTCCATTTCTTGGATTCTCACTTCTGTGAAAACCATAGGAATTGTATTAGGAAGAACTCAAAAAAGACGTAGCCATAAACTAGATGCATGAAACATGTAAAATTTGAACCTCGGAATCAATGTCATCCTCGGGAAAACAACCCGTAGTTCTATTGTACACAATGTACAGGTGACATGTCTTGCTGCCATTCAGATCAGAAAGCATTTTTTGTACATCATCTGGTCCTGCAATCAAGAACATTCCTTCTGGCAGCTTGCACGCAGACCCGGGTAAGAAGTAGTACAGTTCTGCTCCCAGTTTGCAACCAAAACTATCTCTCATTTCACTCATAATGAGATCGTAGGTCACTTTGGCGGGTTCAAAATTTCTGACTTCTGCCGGGTGTTCATCAAAGTATGCTCTCGGGACATGTGACATCTCATCATCCCTACTAACAAAAAATTCCATGACCAGCACCTAGTATCTCACATCAGAGTTAATACATTCAATGAGTAAAGGGCCAAACATAACTTTTATGTGCATAGCAACATTCTTGCGTTGTTACCTGCTTTTGTGGAATGTATCCTTCATGTGGAGTATTTGGGGATTGTGCCATCTCAAACCTTCTCACCTTATTATGTTGAATGTATCCTTCATGTGGTGTGACTGGGGACTCTGCCATCACAGGTTTCTTATCATGCGTATGAAACGTCGATAGTGAGTTTACACACAAGTTTTTAAAGGTCATACCATATCTTGGGTATGCATCGTTGCGAGGTACTTACAAGGGGAGAATTGACGATATGTTGTTGGGGTGGACTGATGTGGCATTGAATGGGTGACTCTATCGCAATGTCTCGAGTGAATGGCATCGTGCCGTCTCATGATGCTTAGCCTACATACAATCGCCGACATAAGGTTGCCACAAATTGAAGATGTTTGTATCATAGAATACGTAGGTCCTTAATATATAGAATCGGTGCGAGATACTTACAGGGGGAGAATAATTGAAGACATGTTGTCGGGGTGGCCGTGAGATCGCACGGTCTTCTAACATATGTCCTTCAAGCGGACCTTCTCCAGCATGGCCTTATAATCCATGTCCGACCGCTCCTGTAGCAGCTTACTGTCCATATCCGCACGTGCCTGCAACACATAGGCATCCATCTTGACTCGCTCTGTCTGTATAATACTGTCCACAAGCTTCCGGTCCTTCTGCAACGTTTGATGCATTTCCTTGTAGCCTAAAGAAAACTTTTTTCCATGTACTCACAGTCCCTCTTATACTTTTCTTCAATCTCAAGACGCATCTTCGCCATCTTAAGGGAAAACTCCTGACGCTCCTCCTTTATCATCTTGTCCACGTATGAACGTTCTTTTTTCAGTTTCTTATCTACCTCAGCGCGATCCTTTTGCACCTTCAAGTCGATCTCCCGACGCGCTTCATGCAAAGACTTGTCGTACTCCGCACGGTTGTTATACGCCTCTGAGACCATGGTCCCTACAGCAACACATATACCCATAGTATGAAAACTGTATCCACACCCTCATCCACCTAATACGACCGTGAAAAAATATTCATAATCAGTTCGTACGATCAACTAGTACAAACTATTAATCAAAAAGCTCTTGCATGACATCCTGTACTCGAATCACACCAGAACTACTCAACTATGGCAAAAGCTGGATTTTCTAGTCTCTTCGGAAATTACTTGTTGGTCGAATCAATGGAAAAAATAATCAGCACTGCAATCGAAGATGATAGAAGCCGTGGAAGAGACCTTTTTAATCCGGCGTCGGCGTGGTCGCTTGAGAAGCGATGGCGCGATCCCGGCGATGGCTATGTGAGGAGAAACAAGGTAGATGGGGGTGGTTAGGATAGGGTAGATATGCGGTAGAATGGGAAGGTATATATCCGTGATTGTAGGGTTAATTAGTTATTTTGAAGTAATGCGCTTCGATGCAAGTTTTTTTTAACGAGCGCGATCTTTTCGGGGCTTCCAAAACATGTGCACTGACCGCGGGTCGAACCACATATCACACAAGCCCGAGCCATCGCCGCGTGCCGTGCCAACCCGCCGCCCACCATTCTAACTTATTGTTCTCTAAAAAAGGAAGAGCAATAAATTCAGTCCAAGAATTTCCAGATATAATTGTCAACCCATTTTCGTTGGTAATTACGAGATATGTTTGGCGCAATTAGTGGCTAACTGGTTTTTTTTAGGAATAGTAGCAACTTGGTTTGATACATGCCAAACGTTACATTCAGATTAGTTGCATTATTTCTTTCATTTTTTACCAAAAAAAATCTATACAAAGTGTTAATTGGACAATGTGAACAATGTGGCACGAAGGTTGTCGGCCCAGCCAGTGGATGGAACGGATGGTACATGTACACGCAAGTACGATCTCTGACACGCGCATTTCATCTGGTTCAGTGGATGCATGCATGCTCTATGTGGCACGAAGTTTGTCGGCCGAGCCAGTCGACGGACCAGATCGATGCTACAGGAGGGACTCCATTGTAGACCAACGCTCCATCAATGTCCGGTGTGTGTGCTACGTCCACCGTAAGACAAACATAGTTCCGTCAACCCTAAAACCCTTAAACCCTAAACCCCCCCCCCCCTCCCACTAAACCGTAAAAACATTCAAATTTTTGCCCCACATGGAAACCATTATGCATGCATTCTCTATGTGGTCATGGGATGCCATGAAAGATTTTTGGGATTATACACGCAAGTACGATCTCTGACACGCGCATTTCCGGCATAGCATGTCAACACCCCGAAAGCACTAGCTGGGTTCCTCACCTGTATGAAACCAACCAAACATCGATCCGGTCCAGTGGATGGATGCATGCTCTATGTGGCACGAAGTTTGTCGGCCGAGCTAGTCAACGGACCGGATCGATGGTACCGGAGGGAATCCATTGTAGACCAACGCTCCATCAATGTCCGGTGTGTGTGCTACGTCCACCGTAAGACAAACATAGTTCCGTCAACCCTAAAACCCTTAAACCCTAAACCCTGATAACCCTAAACCCCCCTCCCACTAAACCGTAAAAACATTCAAATTTTTGCCCCACATGGAAACCATTATGCATGCATTCTCTATGTGGTCTCATGGGATGCCATGAAAGATTTTCGGGATTATACACACAAGTACGATCTCTGACATGCGCATTTCCGGCCTAGCATGTCAACACCCCGAAAGCACTAGCTGGGTTCCTCACCTGTATGAAACCAACCAAACATCGATCCGGTCCAGTGGATGGATGCATGCTCTATGTGGCACGAAGTTTGTCGGCCGAGCTAGTCAACGGACGGATCGATGGTACCGGAGGGAATCCATTGTAGACCAACGCTCCATCAATGTCCGGTGTGTGTGCTACGTCCACCGTAAGACAAACATAGTTTCGTCAACCCTAAAACCCTTAAACCCTAAACCCCCCCACTAAACCGTATAAACATTCAAAATTTTGCCCAACATGGAAACCATTATGCATTCATTCTCTATGTGGTCATGGGATGCCATTAAGAAAGTTTGGGATCATTACTACATATACATGCAAGTACGTTCTCGACACACGCATTTCGGGCTTGCATGTAAACACTCAACCCTAAACCCGATAACCCTAACCCCGATAACCCTAAACCCTAAACCCTAAACCCTAATAACCCTAAACCCTAAACCCTAAACCCGTAAACCCCACACCGAGTTCACAAGATTTTCTTATTTCTTTATATCATTTATCCAAATCTCACATAACTCACGCGGCCCACCCCTCCCTAAATCCCACGATTACAGCTCCGCATTCTAACCACCCGGGCCGTCCGCACCTCCCACGACCGCTACAAGATCAGATCGGAGATGCCGGTCGCCCACGGAATACAGGAGTCGGCGGCCACCACTCGCCGCCCGCCGCCAACGTGATCTGAGGGCTCGGACGTCAGTGTTCTTCTCGCCGCCTCCTCCTCGCGTGAACGCGCTGTTTTTCCTTTGCGCCGTCGACCGCGCTATACCGGCACTTATAGTTTCCGACGCACTAACCGCCGCCATCTACTCGGTGGCACCATCTCCGAGATAAGGTATTAGCTGATCGTAACTCTTTATAATCGTTGTCCGCCGATGCTTTAGTTGTTGAACCCTCATAGGTTTTGCACCCAAATAGGTTACGTGCTTAAACCATAAGTGGATCATATGTTAAATGACCCGATTAATTTTGTTAAAATTAATTCTCTGCTAATTTTGTTATACATTTTCCAATTTTGTTCAGATTAATTGAGCCTGATTTTATCATTGCATACGAGGCAGCAATGTCGGTTTCGAATCTGAACCTTAATAATGGAGAAAAGCCCATCTCGAAACTATCGATGCGGTAAGTAATTGACTGTTTGTGTACAATCGTTTCATACACATAATTCATGTGTACTCAGTTTTATTTAATGGAATGTAACAGAACTGCCAAAAGCATGGTCATATGAAGTTAGTATGCTCACGCACAAGGTTCGGAAAAACCATGAAACTGTTGTCGAAGACCACAAAAGTACATCATATCGAAACCAGTCTTGGCGGACTAACCCAGATGCATGAAGTGACTCTCGTCGCATAATGTTGGTTAGACTAGCCAAGAGCATAGATATGGACACGAAATCCATTACCATCGGTAAAACGCTAATTCCTATAACAAAGAGGGCGTGCAAGGTATATTTGGCATTCCGATAGAAGGGAGGATATAGAGCCACATTTGGAAAATCAAACCGACACATAATTGTTTACCGCCTATGCAAACAATGGGCAAATTTTGATTTCTGACCTTGAAACGCAGCGATCCGAGCTTCCAAAGCCCAGACGGTGATTTCTGAGGCGGTTCATTCATGCGCAATTGGTACTGTTCTAGCACCAACAGCACAACATTATGTGGACTCGAAATATCTCAACCTTGTTACAGATCTTGAAAACCTTGAAAATTTAACTGGGATGTTTCACACTTAATCACTTCTTCAAGTCCGTTCACAAGTTTAGAAATCGAGATCACGTAAATCTACAAGGAAATCTAATTCTGCTCGTGTTAGTGCTAGATCACTACTTAATGTCCTTTAATTATTGTTCTGTTGCATATCTGTATGGTGATGAACTAATTTATTGTGTAGTATTGGTACTGGGAGCACGTGCGTAGTGGCCGATTAATGTATGCTTCTAGACCCCCTCCATTGATCGCACGATGGGACGAAATGATGGCTACTATAAGAAGCGATGCTTACGAGAAAGGAGGTCTTCATAACGGGCTGGTACCTATCTACAATTGAACTTTCTATATCTGATTTTTTATTTGGTACTAATGGTTCATTATATTTTTTAAAAATAGGCTGTCATGGAAATTTGTGCTCCTCAACGACCGTCCGAGAATTCTAATAATTTTCCAAGAAAAAAAGATGAACATGTGCATCAACATGATTCGTATCGAGCACCATCACAAGGACAGCAATTTAGTAGCCAGCAAGTGTGTACTCCAAAGACTATTTGTTTTTGCAATATCACAAATAGGTGTCATGGAACCTCATTCATTTAGCTATTGTTATCAACGGGGTTTTATTTTGTTTACACAGATTGAAATGGTAGTTGAAGTCATGAATGCACGCATTGCTGATCATGAAAAGAAGGTAGGCAGGAAGTTAATGGAAATTGAGCACAGATTTGATGTCAAATACCAGACTCTAGGTGAAGACTTGATCGACATGAAGACTAAAACTGGCACTAATCCTAGGTTGTCGAAGGCCGAGGACGAAATTAAAGACTTAAGGAGGGAACTCCATGTATGTCATACTGTGCATTTTGTATTTTTTATGAATATGTTCCTTCATGTTCATTATTGTTTGCATTGTTACAGGACTTAAAATACGAATTTACAAGGAACCGACAATCAGTGTCACAGAAAGGAGGCGTGCAGGTGATCAATATGGCCCAACATGTTAATATCTAAAAGTAACAAACTAATGATGAACTACCTTTGTTCATTGTAGGATCAAGTCAATGTGTGCAATTCATCCCTGACAGGAACTCCTAGGGCTAGCCAAGTCACGACAGGGACTTCGAGTACACCAAGTGCAAGACATGTGACGGAAAACAATGAGGAACCACAATTAACTCCGATGAAGCCTGTCTTTGGTAATGATTACAAGTTCACGCATGAGGACATAGAGACAGCCGTTTACATCCGCGGAACATACGACCCTATTGAAATAGCTAGAATCGGAGACATTACCCTCACAACAGAAAATCTGAAGCGAAATTTGGACGACAAATACATTTATGGTGATGTAAGCCCATTATACTCTATTCTACATCATTACTGCAACAATTGTCTTATTATTGTATGATTGAAAATTTGGCAGGTTATTATGGCATATGCTAGCATTAGCCAAATTGAGAATGATACTACCTCAATCATATCCCCTCAAGAAACCGAAAAGCTGTTACAAATGAAGGGGGTGGTTCCTGTTGGACGTGCAGCCTCATGGTTAGCTCGTGTAGCAGGAAAATTTGTAGGGCGCCGAAAGGTACACGTTTTCCACATTTTCATAGTTTACGTACACGACAACTTTCGGTTCTCAACCCAACCCGAATTTTACTGCAGGTGCATGTCCCACTGAATGTACACCAATACCATTGGATGCTAATGATGTTTAATTTTGACAAAAAAGAAATTCAGACTCTGAACTCCATGAATTATCATTGCGACAAGACCAAGGAAGATTCTCTTGTAAGTGTTCTCTTGCTGCCTCTTTTGATCCGCATGGAACATGAGCTCCCAAAGTACCGTAACCCTATGTATAACTCGTCGTACCCTAGGTGGACTCGATTCAGTTCTGCATTGACGGCTGTCAAGAAAGGGTTGATATCACCAGCTAAGAACATCAATTTTGTCGAATGGACCAAAAACGCTATGAGAACATACCACAACAGACCGATGGGTACGCATGGCCTCATAAATTATTATTTGCGTACCTAATAAGATTACTGATCTTTAACTAAACATCGCAGGACTTCACATGCGGTTTGGACACTGCAGTACATGTTGTCATGGAGCAGGGATGAAATGACCGATATTTTGAACCAGGTAATTGAATGCCTAATTTATATTTGTACTTTGTTTAGCTTGAAAGCTATGCTGACGTCATTGTCGGTTATCCAATATAGGTAAGGATAGATATTTTCAGGTGGAAAATATGTACAGCCTTACTGCATTCAGATTGCAATGCGCTTCGTCTCGAATCATATAAGTTCCCCATAACGGTTAGCGCTACATCAAGAATATATCATTTATTTCACAAGTCTCATGATTAGAACTAACGCAACACTCTCTCTTAAATAGAAGGAAGTGTACGATGCCCAGCAAGCAGTTCTACCTGATGCTTCAGAAGAGGACGTACAATTAGTCAACAATCCGATGGTTCGAACGAACCTGACACATCAACTCCTGAAGGATACGGTGCACCCAACTCCCGAAAATGGTGCACCCAACTCCCCAAAAGGAAGAGAGCGCGTGGGCCGAGAAAGCAAGTCGATCCCGAGCAAACAGCAAAAACAAAGAGTCTTAAAGAACTAAAACATAAATTTGACAGCAAGACCATAGCCTACCAAGTGTCTTCGTTACCATCACGGTCACGCAGAGAGCATAAACCAGCACCAGCTTTATTGAGCCCATTCAAACACAAATAGGTAGCATCAATTGATCATTAATTGATACATGCTCATGCTCATGCTCTACTTTTAGCATCATTTGATACACGTTTTGTTTTCTTATCGAGAAAGTGGAAATAGGTGCTTTTGGCAATCATGAGCATCCTCTACTTATTGTAATATCTAATGCATTGATACATTCTCATGCCCATGCTCTACTTTTAGCATCATTTGATACACGTTGAGTTCTTATCAAAAAGTGGAAATAGGTACTTTTGGCAATCATGAGCATCCTCTACTTATTGCAATATCTAATGCATCATCGATACAAAGCTTGATTTGGCAATAGGTGGAATCGGCAATCATTTGCATGCTTTAATTTTGTCAAAATTAATGCATAGTTCAGTTGTAACTGCTCATAGATATGGCAGGAACATGCTGAGTTATACACTAAACATAGTCATGCCAAGCTATAACTACCATAGTCATATTATTAGAGTTCTAGCATGCATCACCATACGGCAGAATAACACAGCAACCATAACATAGACCACCATACGATACTTGAGTTGGTAAGGCCTTGTACAATGCAAGGTGCTTAGGGAGTTGCTTATAGAAATAAACCAGGCTTTTCTTAAGCACGGTGCTTATTTGTACAGGGTAGACGCATAACTAGGCGTCTCTCACTGTACAAATATGCACCGTGCATCAAAAAAACCCTGTTTATTTTCTAAGCACCACCCTAAGCATCTAGCATTGCACAAAACTTAAACATCATCACCAAAATATTATTAACAACTAGGAACACTAAACCAGAGTAGCAGCAAATTCTTAACATAAGCGGCAGATCAACCACCGCTCAGCATAGGTTCGGACACACCATAGGACATCAGTTTTAGACTCCAACAACAAAGAAACATAGATAACATAAGAGGACACGGCGGTCCTGGGCAGCATCAGCACTCTAGCAGCACATCACTTCTCTCCCTTCTTCAATGCATGTTATGCGGCTCATTGACTTTGACAATCTCAAGGAAGCGTCGTGAGGCAGCATGTTTAGCGAATCGGCACTCGATTCTTGCCATGTCCATTGCCGTGTTGAAGGCATGCTGAATCATGCCATCTATGCATACCGATCACCTTACAACAGAAAGGGCACCCAATCTTGCCAAAGAAACGGTACTTGATCTTCCCAAAATCGGATGCCTCGGGGTGTACGGCTCTTGATGTGCCTGTTGTCCATGTTGTAGTCCACGTCGTCGTCATCCTCCTGTCAATTAGTGAATTAGTACACATAGAACAACTCAGGTGATATATTATGGTACATTGACTTTAATTACAATGTTTTGAAAGTACACATGTGAAACATGGCAACTATCTATTTGCTAGAAATAAGGCGTATGTGCACATACATAATTGAGCCAAATAAATTGACATGCACAATTATGGACGGTGGAATAGTTGCATTTATAGATTAGTGCACAAGTAGTACATAACTAACACATGAAAGACTACATGAAGTGGCTTGGTTTAATGATATTTGATACTTGTTACAGGTGTAATTCTTATTGGAATCAGAAAAATGGCTTCATTGTACTCCTCCATGTTTCACACAAGGGGGGTTTGTTCTATCTACTGGAATGAAGAAACAATTATTCTTTCCGACAGCGACAATACTGCTTCTCCAACATTGTTAGACCACGATAACTTTCGAAGGAAATTGGTAAAGGAGCTATGGGGTGTCTCACTGCTCATATTGATGAGAGATGTGGCTGTGATCATCTAAATAAAATACTGTGGAAAATTGGGTAGATGAGATGTTTTGATTTTTCGGTATCCGATGGATATGTAATGTCAGCCCATAATTATTAAGGGAGCGATCACTTCCTTTGCAAAATGGAAATCTGTATAGAATTTGCAAATGGATCATCTATGAACATGTGTGCAAACTAATCATCTATGAACATGTGTGCAAATTAATTCATGTACATAAACTATAATGAATCAGGAACTGCAGCATTTAGTCACTGTCCTGGGGAAGCCGATGGAGAATCCTGCCATATATCCATTGTTTAACCCACTTGTTTCATTAATGTATCCCTGCCATGAACATTTTCTTGTATTTGGGTTCATTACCCCACTTCTTTCATTAATGTATCCCTTGTGAAACTTATGCTCATCTAGTTAACAAGACTAACCCCAATGCCATGAAAAAAAACCAGAGTATCTGCTGGAATCAGAATGTGAATCAGATTTAAAAATCCACATCCAACATGAAGATCTATGCTAGATCCCTACAATCCTACATACGTACAACTAGAACGCCCAAGTGAAATTGATGCTCATCTAGTTAACAAGAAAAACCCCAATGTCATGAAAAAAACTGAGCAAAAAATAGAGTACTACCTCAGATAGCTCGTCGATGGCATCCTCGTCGAAGTCGCTGCCCTTCCTGCTATCTAGGTCGAACTCCTTTATGGCGTTCTCCTCCATGAGCTCTTCGATTTTGTCATACACCTTGCGCTTACGCCTTCTCATCTCCTCCTCCTCCAGATCTTCCCCGACCTTGTGCTCGCCGACGGGTGCCTCGACGGCTGCGATGGCAGCGGGAGCAGGCACAACTGTGATCTGCACCGCCAGCTTCCGCCGCTTCTGGCGGACTCAGCCGCTCCACCCACGGCTGCAGCCACGGCAGCAGACTGCTCTGCTCTGATGGTTGCCTCCGGCTCGTCCGCCGCATCTTCACGCCCTCGCTTCATCGTCGGTCGAAGACAGGAGGAGGGAGGCATAGGAAGGGAGGAGGTGGTGAGGAAGGAGGAGAGGGTGGTGAGTGGTGAGGAAGGAAGAGAGGTGGTATGGTTCGGGAGAGGACGAGGGTTTTCTACCCGATTTGGGGAAGAAAGGCACTGCTCCTGCCTCTTGGAGTTCTTGAGAAGCCGCATGGTGCCGATTTGACTTGACACACCCACCCGGCCGTCCGATTCCACGTGGGGGCGTGGCGGTCGTGCTGTGATCGTGCACCTCCTACGGTTTGCCATCAATTGCTATCGGTCTCACAAGTGGGTCCCCTTGTCATCCACACAACCGAGCCACCACATGTACCACATTTTCTTTCTCCTGTCTCGACCACTCCACATCTTTCTTTCTCCCTTCTCGACCAGCGCCGCCGCCTCGCCGCCATCTGCCGACGACCCTCTCTTGCTGCCGGTGCACGCCGCCGCCAACTACGGCAAGTCGTCGATCTCCACTCTTCTTCCCTTCCCCAAACGCATCTCCCTACGGAGGCGGATCTGAGCCGATTGGTTTGGACTGAAACTTAGTTTTTGGATTGGATCTTGATTTGGTTTATATGGTTTGAGACCAAATCAATCAATTAGTTTGAGCCGCCACTACCACCTACTACTGCTTCAAATCCAAGAGCCGCAATTGCCGGCCGGAGCTCGTCGGCTCTCTCGAGCTTTGACGCCATGTCTGATCTAGATTCATGACGTGCCCTCGCATATGGCTTTGTCCACGGTTTGAACCTTTGGAAGTTGAAAACGGTTTGGACTGGGTTGGATGACGCGCATGTATAGTTCGGTTTGGTCTAGATTCTAAATGAAAATATCTGGATTGGTTTGGTTTTGATGTGTGCCGTGGATTGGACTGGTTTAAGTTTCGATGCCCAACTATTCCCAGGTTTAGATGAACCGGGCATTGCCATTGTCATTGCCATTGCTTTATTACATAGATGATAGAAAATAGATTGATTGGCCATTGCCAGTATAGGTTATCACTATGATTTATTATATGTATGATCTTTGTATTGTACTATGTACAATTCAACTTAGAGTTCAACATGTTACGTGTAGAATGGAGGAAGCACAATATGGACGCTGCAACTCACGGTGCGGACCAGCCTTTCTACTGCCACGTTGTTGGCATCTACTTCCAGCCTTCTTTTGTTGTCAGCGGTAATAATTTATATGAACCTTCCGACGGTACATTCTTTTTGTTTTTTTTTTGCTATTTGCACTAATGTATTGTGTCTGCTATTTGTTTTTATCTTACAGATCGTACCATGCAATGTGAGATTGGCATTCAATGAGCTCGTCGCGAGACACCGTGACCTTCGGCGCTCTTGGGGCCCATACACTATGCAGGTCGAGAAGGGCGAAAGATAACCCAGATAGGAGGAGATGATTGGGATCGTTTCATCGCCTCGCATGCGTCTTCTTGGGGTGAATTGATCGGCTTCTCCTTCGAAGAGATAGGCCCAGGATTTCTGTTATCTATCTAAATTTCATTCGGATAGTGAGGATGAAGTTCACGAGGGCGAAGATGGTGCTGATTCAGATGATGATGAGAACCCACTTGTTGAATACCTGTATGCCCAAGGACTCAGCACAGGCGACGAGGAAATCGGCAACCTCGGGACATGCTTCCACTCGTGAAGACTACCTAGGAAGCCATTCGTGACCCGCCTCACAAGGATTTAATGTTAAGCGGCATATCATGGTATGTTACTTAGTGTGGTAATTACATGATATGCATGCTTAGTTAGTGTAGTACTTCATATGATATGCATGTTGTAGTCTTGTGATGAGAGGCCAAGTTTAGAATTCATTTAGTGAAGAATTTTATGACATGCATGTAGTGTAGTAATATGCGATGATATGCTTAGTGTGCGGAGTAATCTAATGATATGCCTAATTACTGTAGTAATTTGATGCTTGGCGTATAGTGTAGTGATGTGATGATATATATGCTCGATGTTGAATCAATGATATATGTGTCTTGAAGTGTATGCTTTGTTGATAATTGCGTGACATGATTATATATCATGTTAACTGTTTTCAGAAATTACCTAAGAGGTTACTTGATAGCTGTGGCATCGACCGGGCGAAGAAGGCATGGCTCTTGGACTCGCCTTACTTACGAAGGGGCTCCATCACCAGTTGTGCCTATCACAGTGGACACGACGGTCGCACTGTCTTGAGCAGGGCAGGGTGGAAGAAGTTCCTTCGTGCCAAGAATCTTCGGGTAGGACAGGCCATCCTACTCACAGTTGCGAACACCCGTCGCCATGACTTGAGGATGATGATCACCATCCACCTCATTTAGAACTGGGGTGGGCCATGTATCAATGTGAAATGAACTTGTTATGTCAGCTCTTGTTTGCGAGTACTTGTCGTGTATTACCGTACCTATATCTACTCATATCTAGGTACTATTGCTTGTGATGGATTGCAACTATTATTAACTGGTACCTAATGCTCTACTAGCTATGATTATTCCACTGTGTGATGTTTTATATGCTGTACTGTGACATGGTAACTGTTATATATGGTAGAGGCTGGTCTCTAAGACCTTGTACAATGCAAGATGCTTAGGGATGTGCTTCCACTGTGTGATGTTTTGTACGTGCCAGGTTGTAGTATGAAATGCTAACTGTTCTATATGGTAGTGGCTGGTCTCTAATTGGACCGACATGTTGAACTATAGTATCAATGGTAGAGGCGTTTCGTTGTGCGCCACATCTAACAGTTCACATAATTAATTATCCAAAGATTAAGGTATGAAACCCTTGGTCCTACATAGCAACATTTCGTTCCAAAAATTAAGGTACTTCCACATTCAAACTAACTAATACTACAAATTCGAAGGAACTACTTAATACATTAACAGCACATAGGGAAGTAGCCCTGGTCCAACGGCTTGATAAATGACGAACAAAAACTGAAAGAAGAAGGATCAGCCAATGCAGCACCATCAGCCTCCCAGCCTCACAACTTCAGCCAGCCTGGTGAACTCCAGGTTTTTTCCTGCAAAACACACATGTGATGTTGGAGGCAGGAAAATAAATATGCCAGGGGTCTTGTCATGGCATCTAATCGCACGGAATGCTAGTACAAATGATGGAGAATAAAACATCCAACATGAGCAAATTCATAGGAGTTCTAGATCCATGGATACCATCAAGAAAAATGCTCAGTTTTAATTCGGACACAAGACTTGGTGAAAGCGTGCATATCGGCAACATTGATATATCATCTTTGCAAGCTTGGGTCAGTGACTTGTCTTGTGTTTCATGGCATGACAATAATTTTAACAATAAATAGACATGAAATTGACCCAAACTCATGTACAAAGTTATGCCATATGATGCATGGATTGATTCACACATAAATGACAAAATGCCAACTTTGTATAGAATTTGCGATCTTGAAATATTTCAGTGTGTCTTTGAAACTGCAGTACTTAAATAATTCAGTGTGCATCGGTGTGTACTGAAATTGTAATGTGAAATATTTCAGTGCCTACGGTGTGTGCGAAATATTTCAGTGTCTACCACTACAACATTACAAATTTTGCCTAGGGCGATGCGGAAATATTTCGGTGCCTACGGTGTGTGCGAAATATTTCAGTGTCCACCACTACAACATTACAAATTTTGCCTAGGGCAGTTCCGAAATATTTCAGTGCCTACCGGTGTGTACCGAAATATTTCAGTGTCTACCACTAGAACATTACTAATTTTTCCTAGGGTTCATATGATGCCTAGGGTTCACATACATCATAATCCATCCTCCAAATCCATGTACTCAAATATTCATGCAATTCATTGAGATTAAAATGCCATCTAGCATTCCCTCTCTGAGCTATTACGATCAGTATCACCACGATGTAAGCACGAGCAGTAGGAAGATGAGGAGTGGGGAAGCTTACTCTAAACATAGCTACCACCGCCGTTCAGACGAGGAGAGCGGCGAGGGAAGCGTGGAGAACGGCGGGGAAGTGAGGTCGCGACCACTGTCCTCCTCATCTTGCGCTTCGGAGTCTCCGGTGACTCGGTTGGAGGCTGCACAATCTGCAACGGCACCTCGTGCACGGTGGGTTCTGATCCGATGGATGCTCTACCACGATCTGAACGCCCACCACCTCCGCTGGTCCACTCGCTGGGCGAATTGGCCTGCTCCATCGCCCGAGGAGGATCTCGATCTTGTCAATCGGTTGTGCGGGCGGGGGGCAAAGCTTTGCCCTCTCCTTCTTCGTCATATTCTTGAGAGTGGCCATTGCCGTCCAGTTCATCTGCCTTGTGTTGTCAAACCAAGAACGGATCTCCCTCAACCTGGCCAACTTGACCTGGTGCCGCCGGTGATCTGCACGAAGTCGGTGTTCTCGTCGACCATCAGCTCGATCTGCCGTGTAAGAGGGGTGGGGGTGGGTGGGGGTTGCCTGAGTGGAGCGAAGTTGCAGCGGCAAGAAGGAGGAGATGACTGAGGTGGACTTGGAGGAGAGGGAGGAGATGGCCGCCGATGAGTAATTGTGGAATGTGAATCACCATGGCGGCGGTTATGCATTCGACGAGAGGGGCGGCGCGTGCAAATTTTCCTAGGACTAAACTGCCCCTAGATTAAAACGCGTCCCCACCTTGTCACGAGTACTGGCCTCACTCGTTTTAGTACTTTCGCGTACTTTCATCGGAGTACTACCCAGTACTTCGTATTTGTCTGCCGTTAGATCGACATCAACGAACGGTTCTAAAAAAGCCCAACCACTCTAAAACTAGAATTATCATGTGACACTTATCAAGGTCCTAAAGGAATGAGTGCTTCTGCTCATCCGTCAATAATTTTACAGAAGCCCATGCGGTTTTGGTTAATTATCATGTGGTACTGTTTCCCATAAGTAAATTGCACGCACAAGGGGTGTGTGAGATCAGATGCCTGGGACCCAGGGAGAGGTGACTGAGGCACAGATTGTGAGGAGGCTTCAGGAGCTGGCACCTGGGGATTTTAGATGGGAGTTGGTGCCTTTCGAGGACAGGGCTTTTAAGGTTGATTTCCCATCTGTGGAGGATTTGCAGAGATTGTTGAGCTTTGGCATGTGTAAAGTCCCCGGTACTAAGTGTATCCTGGAGTTTAACAAGTGGAAGCAGGTTGAGCCTAAGGAAAGCCGCTTACAGTGCTGGTTCTTGATTTTAGGGCTCCATCTAAGCCTCTGCGGGATGCTCGTGTGGTGGCGATATGGGCATCATGGTTGGGAAGACTGAAAAAGTGGATATGGCATTCACACGTGCCCATGGGGTGGCCCGGCTTTTAGTAAGTGTTCTGGATATTGAGTTCGTGCCTGATAGGGTCAACTGGACCTATAGGGGAGAGGTGTTCCCGCTAGAGATCGAGTTTGAGGACACCGATTTATTTGCTGAGGCGATTAATGGCAACGATGTAGACATGCACGACAGGGATGGTAATGCGGGGGCCAAGGGGGCACCAACAGATGAGCCTACGCGAGAGGGGTCTAACGGCTCGCACCCAGCCTATCAGTCGCCTGGAGATGGGACCGGGGTTGAGCCCGCAGTTTCACCAACGGTGCCCAGGACTACGCTGCGTTTTGGGTCTTTTGAGCCAGCTTCGGCACCTCCCAGGCTATGGAGTGACCGGGTAGAGTCTGGTGATGATCTTGAGCACACGCTCCCTCCGTTGGAGTTCGAGGGGGCTGTTGGCTTGTTTGCTGGACGGCCGGTAAGGCCTTTGGTTGGTGCTACGGAGAGGAGGCCGGAGGGTGCTTCTCTTCTCCTGGCGCCTCACGTGGACGTGACTCCGGTGACGGCGACTGCGGGGGGGATGGGTTGTGGAGGAGGAGGTTCGGGGCAGGTGGCCTCATCTTCTCCCATCCCCACACCGATCCCGGGCGTCGGTGGCGTCGGCCCGAGGTCGGCCAGCTGCTGAGAGGGAGCCCGAGGCAGGCGGCCTCGGCTCCTGTTACTCCGACGGTGGCGGTAACCACCGCGGCAGCAGTTGCGTTCGGGGGGACGCCGGGGCATGAGGCCCTGTCTCCTCCCTCTTCGCCGATGGTCAGGAGGACCGCTTCTCCCTCGCCGAGGGCTCTTTCGCCTGAGCCCGCGGTTGGGGTGGGAGGAGGGTGCGGGCAGGCGGCCCCCGCTCTCCTCTCTTCGCCCCTACCTATGGCCGGGGTCCCTGGTGTGGGGCACCCGTCTTTGGGGATCGGGGCCCAGACGCCTCTCTGGTAACCTCGGCACCACCTTTGAGGGTTTCAGTGCAGTGTTACTAGGGAGGAGGTTATCGCGTTTGGTGGGATCCGGACCCTATCTCGAAGGGAGACGGATGAGTGCTCGCATTCTCGACATCCCCGAGGTGGATGATATCAGCAGCGATGCACTATGAGGGCGCCAAGCTTGGGAGGCTGCTTTATCTTCTGGTATGTCCGTAAACTTATCTAATTCCTTATTGCATTTTTCTAATGAGGACATTATAAATAATGCAAACCAATTAGGAGTCTCACTAGGTGCTACGGATAGTGAGATTACCAATTCGGTGAATGATCTATTAGATTTGGAGGTGGAACGTGCTTTAGAGACTATTCGTAATCTTGCAGCAGTTAAACCAATGAATGATGATGACATTGATGCGTTAGGGGTTAGAGTGCTTGATAATCTGTGTGCGGATCTAGCACCCCCCCAATAATGACTCTGAGGAAGATGTTGTACCCCTAGAGAATGATGCTAGTAATTTTTGTGAACCCGGTTATGAGGACCGGGCGACAGAGCTTAGTAAACCTAAGCGTAAGTGGAAGCGGAAGATCTATCCCGATTCCGCTGTCCGTAGGAGTGCTAGGATTCGAACCACTAAAAAATTCCATGATGAATTATGAGAGGAATTTTTGGAACAGCAGAGGTCTGAAGGACTTGGCTAAAGAAGATTCCTAGCTGAGGCAACTTTAGAGCAGCAGTTAGATTTTGTTGCTCTATCGGAGACGGGAGAGATAACTTTGCGCCCAGCTTTCTCTCTTGTCTTGTCGGTGGTATTGATTTGATTGGCATTGCCTCCCTCCATGAGGAAGATCGGGTGGTATCTTACTAGGTGTGAGATGTGATTCGCTTGAAGTCGAAGTGTAGTGATGGGCGACTTCACGGTGAAGTTTGAGTTAGGTCTAGGATAGATGGTTTTAACGGGCTTTGGTAGCGGTTTATGGTGCCGCATGGCCCGAGCTTAAACCGGAGTTTCTGCGGACCTTGTTGAATCTGTGGGTCGAACAGCTGCCGATTTTAGTTGGAGGTGATTTCAATATCATCGGAGGAGAGAGGAGAAGAACAATGATAACTTTGGCGGCAGATGGTCGCTCATGTTCAACACCATTATTGAGAGCTTGGATCTGAGAGAGATTGAGCTTTACGGTAGAAAGTTCACACAGGCTAATCGCTGCCAAATCCAACTTATGAAAAACTTGATCGAGTTCTTGCGGCGTGGAGTGGGAACAAAAGTTTCCTCTGGTTACGGTGCAAGCTCTTTCGAGAGGAATTTCTGATCACACCCCATTGTTCGTGGGCTCGGGGAGCCGAACCACGTGGGTAACAAGAACACCTTCTCCTTGAGATGTCATGGTTTGGCGTGAGGGTTCTTGGACTTGATTGCCGAGGAGTGGGTTAAAGGTGTTGGTGGCAATCTGCGATTGGCGTTAGCGAATAAGATTAGGCATCCGAGAAGCTTCTTACGGGGTTGGGCTAAGCACCTCGATGGCGTATAAGATTGAAAAGGATAGACTCCTCAATCTTATACAGGCCCTGGACATACTGAGCGAATCCAATATTTTATTGCCACTGAGCTTCAGGCTAAAAATGAGGCGGAGAAGAGGTTAAAAGAACTGCTCCGAAGAAGAATTGAAGTGGGCTTTGCGTGCTAAAGTCCGCAAAGTGGTCGAGGGGCGCAAATACTCAGTTCTTCCACTTGATAGCTAATGGCAAGCACGAAAGAAGCGTATCTTTCAGCTTGAGCAAGGCGAGGGCACTATTGTAGGGCAGGATAACCTAAAGACATATATTACGAATATTATAAGCAGTTATTTGGACCTCCGGAGGATAATTGTGTGTCCCTCGATGAGTCCAGGACGGAGGATGTACCTCAGCTATCGGCTGCCGATAATGATATTCCGGTTGCCCCATTTTCATAGAAGGAGGTGTTTGATGCTATTGCACGATGAAAAACAATAAGGCTCCGGACGGATGGATTTCCGCAGAGTTCTATAAAAGTGCTGGCACATTATTAAGGGGATTTATTACCTATGTTCCATGATCTGTTCTCTGGACAGCTTCAATTATTTCACTTGAATTTTGGGACTATCACACTGCTTCCTAAGAAGACGGATGCTGTGAGAATTGAGCAATTCAGGCCGATCTGTCTCCTCAATGTTAGTTTCAAAATTTTCACAAAGGTCGGGACGAACAGACTCACACAGATTAGCATGCTTTGTGGTGCAACAGTCCCAAACCGCTTTCATGCGGACAGAAATATCCTTGAAGGGGTGGTAGTCCTGCATGAACGCTCCATGAAATCCATTCTAAAAATTAGATGGAGTAATTTTTAAGGTGGATTTTAGAAGGCGTATGATAAGGTCAAATGGCCATTCCTCCAACAATCATTGCGTATGAAAGGTTTTGATGCAGCTGGCGCCCGACAGGTTGAATCATTTACGCAAAAAGGTAGTGTGGGAATTAGAGTTAATGATGACATCGGTCACTATTTCCGGACACATAAGGCCTAAGACAAGGAGACCCGATGTCCCCTATCTTGTTTAACATTGTGGTGGATATGTTAGCAATTTTGATAGGAAGGGCTAAGGAAAATGGTCAAGTAGGTGGATTGGTACCTCATCTTATTGATGGAGGTGTTTCCATCCTTCAATCGCTGATGATACAATCATTTTTATGGAGCATGACTTGGCCAAGGCGAGAAATATGAAGCTTGTGTTATGCCTATTTGAACAATTGACCGGGTTAAAGATTAACTTCCATAAGAGCGAGCTGTTACTGTTTTGGTAGGGCCAAAATTGAACAGGATGCTTATAAACAGTGTTTGGGTGTGAGTTGGGAGAGTTGCCCTTCTCTTATTTGGGGATTCAATCCACCATCGTGGGCGACAAACAGAGAATGGAAGTGCATCGAGGACCGATTTGAGAAGAAAATGAGTTCTTGGAAGGGTAAGCTCATGTCATACGGAGGCCGCAATCCTAATTAATTCGGTGCTCACGAGTATGCCAATGTTTCTCCTCTCGTTCTTTGAGGTCCCAGTTGGTGTTAGGAAGAGATCGACTTCTATCGATCGCGTTTCTTTTGGCAGGTGATGAGCTTAAAAGAAAATATCGGCTTGCTAAATGGGATATCATCTGTAGACCGAAAGACCAAGGGGGTCTAGGTATTGAGAACCTAGAAGTTAAGAATAAATGCCTTCTTAGCAAGTGGCTGTGGAAACTCTCATCGGAGAATGATGCTATGTGGGCTCAAATCCTTCGCAGCAAGTACCTCCGACAAAAACTTTGTCCCAGGTTTGATCGGGCCGACCGACTCGCCCATACGAAAGGCCTGATGAAAGTTAAACAGGCTTTCTTTAATAGGACGAAGTTTGTTATTGGAAGCGGCTCGAGTACACGCTTTACGGAGGATACTTGGCTCGGCGAGACACCCTTGGCCATCAATACCCATCTTTGTACCGCATTGTTCAACGGCGTGAGGTGTTAAATCGTTTTCGGTACTTCAATCTACCCCTTAACATTCAGTTCCGATTAGCGCTAGCGGGCAATCGTTGGGAAGAATAGCTCCGTCTAGTTAGGAGACTGATGGAAATCCAGCTTTCACAACAACCCGATGAGTTACGCTGGAAGTTGACTAGGTCTGGAGCATTCACGGTTAAATCAATGTATATTGATGTTATTAATTCGAACTCCATTCCTGCGTCCAAGCATGTTTGGGATGTCAAAGTTCCTTTGAAAATAAAAGTGTTTATGTGGTTTGTTCATAAACAAGTTATTTTAACTAAGGACAACTTGATTAAGCGTAATTGGATAGGACCTACTAGGTGTAGTTTCTGCGATCGGGATGAGACTATCAAACACCTCTTTTTTGATTGCCCGTTGGCCAAGGTTCTTTGGCAGACGGTCCACATTGCCTTTAACATCAATCCACCGAACTCTGTTAATGCGTTATTTGGGAGATGGCTTAATGGGATTGAGCCTGACTTAGCGAAACATATTCGGGTTGGAGTTTGTGCTTTGCTGTGGACTATCTGGAATTGCAGAAATGATCTGGTTTTTAACAGAATATCATGTATACATTTTTTGCAGGTCTTATTCCGAACTACGGCACTGATCCGTTCGTGGTCGCTACTCACCCAGACGGAGGCCAGGGAGCATATGGTTACTGGGTCTTTCCACTGGGAGATGGTAGCTCGGGATATCTTCAACCGGTTTGGATGGCGGTCATGTAATAGGATAGGCATTTAGCATCCCTATCTAGTTTTAGCCAACCGATTGTGGGGTTATTTCTTGGCTAGTTGATGTTTCTAGCCCTCATTGGCTCTGTGTGAGCTTTCTGTGCTTTTTATTACTTTTGGAGACCTTTCGAACCATGTTGGCACTACTTTATGCGGTTAATAAGATGGCCGTATGCATCTTTCTGATGCAGAGGCCGGGGAGTCCCCCTTTTCGAAAAAAAAATGAATGTATCTGGTAGAAATAATTCCGGACGAAAAGAGTACTATACAGTATTCAACCTAATGGGCTGGTGGGCTCCTATTATATCGATCTTTGTTGTTGCAAACATTTATATAGGTGAATGGAAGAATTATGACGGTGTGCCCTGATAATTTTATCTTTATTTGGAATACTAGGTGTTTCCGAAGCGATCCCCACTGGTGGAGGACGTGTCGCTCGCCATCCTGGAGCTGGCAGAGGAAGACAAGCTCACGCGCATCGAGGACAAGTGGTTCAGCCACCCCGGAGCGTGCGTGGGCAGAGGGCGCAACGGCGGGGCTGGCGCTAGGCTCGGGCTGTGGAGATTCCGCGGTCTGTTTCTCATCAACGCCGTCGTCTCGTGCCTCATGCTCCTGATCCACCTCGCCACGTTCATCACCTGAGAGCGCGCGCGGGGCGAGCTTAGGGCCGACACGGTGCCCTCGACGGGAGCGCTGCCATGGCTGTGCGTGCGTGGCTCCGGCGCTTCGACGCCTTCGAAGGACCGCGAGGCGAGCCCGTGAGCAACGGCCAGGGAACAGAGGAGGTGAGTCGCCCCACCGCAGATCGGCAAGAAGGAGCCGTGGGAGACTCTGACTCTAATCCCGCTGGAGACACTCAGCTTCTGCCCCCTGTTTCGGAGGAAAGCTCAGGGCCCGTCGGGGGCAGCTCAACAGGGCCATCTCCCCATGAACCTGCACCACCAGCCTTGGCGCCCATGTAATGTAAGTGCACAGCACATGAGATCGTGTGAATCGTACTTATCAAATGTTGGGAAAGGAATTTATCACATGCCATGTAGATTGCGATTATACATGCGGTAGGTTTGGTATAAGAATTTCAGAACACTTTTTTCTAGTGTCTAATCTAACGGCAAGGAGGCAAACTAGCGGAATCTTTTGCATGTCTAATGCGATCTGGACGAGCTCCTTAATAAGGGCTACACCAACCGTTGAATAACGTGATTGAACTAAGAAACATAGAATAAACAAGACAATACCCCGCGCATTGCAGCGGGATGCTAGTGTGACAAAGAAGTCAAAGTAGAAGGGCACTTTAATAGGAAAAGGAAAAAGAAAGACAACAGGAGAAGATGGTGCATAATCTAACTCTGAGACCATCTTTCTCTGTATGATAAGCTTGTGACCAAACTTTGTTCATGATCTTCGTATTCATTGGACCGTCAAAAGTATTTTGTTCATCTCAATGGAAACGAAAGCAATGCAAACTGATGTTCTGCTAATGTAAAAATATTAGCACATAATTTATGTAAATAAAATGTATTACTAATTAGAGAAGGGAAATAAAGGAAACAACATGACCATCAGGGCATGAAATTGGTCTGTCTGCACCTTCAATGAATTCCTTGCTTTAATATTTCTTGGGCACGTGACTACACTCAACTTCTATATAGTGTCGCGAGTATGTCTACTATCTAGCATCCGGTTTGCAAACAAAATTCTGACGTCTGTGCTGAAAACAGTATAAAGACTTGTAGGCTCTTTCTCCCCACAGCAACTGGATGTGCAGCACACGCAGCGGTATCAATATACTCTGCGAGGAGTATGTGAAGGCCAACTGGGCATCGTAACGGTCTGGCGCAGCATGGTGACCTGCTCATGTAGGGGATAGAAATCAGACAGGTACTTGAAGGAAAGAAATCAAGCGATGAGGGAGTCATGTGTGAGCGACCTGTTGTGTTGCATATGACGCTTCGGTAGAAGGCAGGACGGATGGCCTAGATTGAGCGCTTCATGGTTTCACCCCATGCTTCATGGCGTCGGCAACATAATCAGTAGTGGCAGCAGCGTCTCTGCGTCCGGACATTCAACTTGGCCTGTATGGTGGACAACATGCATGCAATGCCTCGCTCCCTCGTCAATGTCTCCGTCTCCATCATCTCCAGTCTTTTATGGATAAACTGATCTCAACAATGAATCATTTCTACGTATTTAGGAAGACGTTGTGTACGAAAAAAAGGAAACGACGGGCATGAACATTTGTGCTCTGATGAGGTATTTAAAGGTGAAAGCAACTTCTCAACGCCTCTTGGGTTGCTCTTTACATGGAGAAGTTTTTTCTTTCTGAAACGTACATGGAAAAGTTGAAGGGCCATGAGATAGTGGGGATATTAAGAACCATCCGTTTCTTTTTGCGTCATTTGCGTGAAAGATATGGCGGCCCAGACCGTAGACTGAAGTAAAGGAAGCTGAGCTGGAAGGTTGCATGTCTTAACGGCTGCAAACAAAATGCATGCCGACCGTAGACTGAAGTGAAGGAAGCTGAGCTGGAAGGTTGCATGTCTTAACGGCTGCAAACAAAATGCATGCCGTTGTGAAAATTGGTGACATGGCATGAAGCTGATGTGGACAGCGTGCATGTTGAGAAAATGGTAGAAATGGAGAGCAACTTCTTAAGAATGTAAGATTAGGAATACATGTCTTGTATTCCAAATAGATCATTTACTTCTATATATATGCCCACGAGGCTCAAGCAATACAATGAACTATTCCATCAATCATCTCTCTACCTTCTAACATGGTATCTATCACAAATCGATCCTAAACCCTAGCCGCTTTCGCTTCCGCACTTGCGTGCCGCCTCCGGGACAGCCGGCCTCCATGACCGTCGTCGGGGGCCGCGCCGCCCTAGAGAGTCTTTTTTCCAAGCCCTCGCTCCGTGTTTTTCGCCCTCTTGCCGGTCGTTTTGATCGGCGTTTTCTTTTTGGTTTTCTAATCTCTGCTTGATCGGTTTGCGTCACCCGTCGTCGCCGTCGACACCCCGAGCCTCTACTCCGACACCGGCGCGACCGGCCGGCTACTTCACCGACCCGGCGGCCTCGCACGACAGGCGGTCTCTCAAGGCCGTCGTCCGCGCGCCGGCCGTCACCGCCCTGCTCCGACCGGGACACCTGCATCGTCTACATCCGGCGGCCTCGCGCCATGCGGCGGCCAATCATAGCCCCCGCACACGTGTCAGCCCGCCAATCGATCCACGCCACCCGCCTTCGCCATGTCTGCACGGCGGCCCTGCGGGTTCCCTCGCCGGCCTCGTCCCCGGCAGCGTCGGGCCGGCTGCGTCATTGGTCACTCGGGCCTCGTTGCCCTGGCGCCGGCGCTGCTTTGGTGGCCCGGGTACCGGTGCTGACGCGCTCGTTCGCACGTCGTTCCACGCCGTCCATCGTCGCCAGCTTCATCTCAGACTCCGCCGCCACCCCGTCTCCACCGAGCGGCGTCCCCGACCTCGCCCGCGATCGGATTGATCACCTGCCTGCTGCTGCGATCCGTCCACGCCGTGCGACCGACTTGGCCCGTCGGTTGCGCGTGCCTCCACAAGCCCCGTGAAGACTGTCCCGAGTTCAGCGTGCCCCTCTATCGATCGAGCAACGGGCTGCCGCTGCATCGCCCCATCAGGCCGCAGCGCCGCCGCCCTGTGGTTCTTCCCGGCTGCACCGGCCCGCGTCACCGCTGCGTCGCCAATTCGGGCCGTAGTGCCGCAGCCCGCGGTTCCCCGCCGCCCCAGGGTCGTCCGCTCTAGGTCGTCCCCGTGGCTGCACCGGCCCTCGCGCCGCCGCTGCGTCGCCCGTCGGGCCGTGGCGGCGTGTACACGCGGTCCACGCCACCGTCGAGAGGTCGTCCCTGCGGTTGCGCCGACCAGCGCTCCGCCGCTGCACCGCCCGCCGGGCTGGAAACGCCGCGGCTCGCGGTCCCTATGACCGCCCCGAGGTCTTCCGCCGTCGCCCTGACCTGCCCGCCGCCGCTGTGTCGCCCCTTCGGGCCGTAGCGCCGCGGCCCGCGGTCCACCGCCGTCCATGTGTGTCGACTTCTCGGGGTATGCGCCGCGCCGCCTCCCTTGGCGCGGGAACACCATCATCCGCGCCGGTCTTTGTCACGTTGTTGGGTTCTCCTCGCCTACTTCGAGCACCGCCACCGCCCTCCTAACTTAGCTGCCGCCGCCGCTCTTCGGCCGCTGCTGCCACTGCTCTTCTTTGGCCGCCGCCGCTGCTACCCCCGTAGCCGACGCCACCGCCCGTCCACCTCCCTTCGTCTTTGTCCAGCACCAGCCCGTCGCCAGCGTCGCCGTCATCTATCCCGACCACTTCGTCTACTCCGACCACCGTTGGTGACATTGGCCCCGCGCCTATGGACGGCGCAATCGTCGTCGAGTTCTTCTCTGCTGGCCTCTGACTTCTTCGACATGGCGTACAGCTCGTGCAGGTCCCAGTCTCCGCGTGCCCGGTTCTGGCAACACTGTCGCGTGCCTTCATCCACGACGTGTCCCCGGGCCTGGCAAGCCTGGTGCGGCGCTCCATCAACTTCGTCTTCGTCCTTCTACGCATGCCCGGTGCTGGCAACACCGGTGCATGCTTCGTCTACGATGTGTCTCCGGGCTTGGCAAACCTGTCGCGACGCGTCGTCAACAACATCTCCTTTCCGGCGCACCACTACTTCGACACCACTACGCCCATGCTAACTCAGTGCCCCCTTGCGCCCGCGGCTCCATGGTGACTTCCTTGACACCGGCCACCCCGACTCGACATCGACCACGACATTCTTCCCACGGCTACCTCGACCATGGCTCCACCACCCACGCTCTCGGCTACCTCGACAACGACACAAAGGGCTACCGCCTTGCTTGAGCAACCTCGTCGATTTCCACTCCAGCCATGAGTCCGTGATGCATCGACCGTTTCGACTGTGGGGGTGTCCGTCAGCTTGCCTTCGGATTCTTCTCCAGTCTCACCGTCTGCGTTGCTACCGTTGTGACTACAGGGGTGGTGTTGAGTAACGTGATTGTATTAGAAAACATAGGATAAACTAGGAATATTCTGGCTTGTCTTATACTCCAAGTAGATCATGTATTCCTATATATATGCCCACGAGGCTCAAGCAATACAATGAACTATTCCACCAATCCTCTCTACCTTCTAACATCAACTTGTCTGCTTATTTGTTCGTTGTTCCTGGACATCATGTCTGCCGTCAGGTGCCCGATAATGTTCCCTAATTTTCTTCTACTTGTCTGTCCGCCTCCTTTTTCGGTAACACAAATTCATCAAATTGCAACAATCAACGACAAGTTTTCTTTTACGGGGAATCAACAATAATTCATTCATTCGCATAGCGTTTCCAAACAACAGGGTCAGTTGTATCAATGTGTATATGTGGTAGGCATAAGTAATTCGGAACAGAAATGTCGCTACAGGCGTATACACAAGTACGCATTATGTTAATGCCAAAAGAAAATCTAACTAGTTGTATTTCTTTTTTAAGATGCATAGCTTAAAGGTTTCACCTCCTTTTCAAAACAAGTATTTTCTAACGGAAAGAAGGGCCCCAAAGCACACTATATGTCATTTAAGTTCAATATTTTTTTTTTTAGATGACAAATGAAAAGTTGAATATGATGCCTGTGGATGGTTATCATGAGTCTTTACATTGTTCCAATTTGTTTCACTTTCATTGTTTGTCCTTATTAGGATCAATTGAGTGAAGTAGATCCTAGGTCTTCGAACTATTAAAATCGTCATACAAGTTCTTCTAGTGCAATATGTGTTTTCTAGGTCCTTGAACTACTTCAGTGTTGTCACGTAGGTTCTCGAACTATTTCAGAGGTGACATATACACACTTATTGCACTTGGAGGATCTTCGAGGACCTGGATGGCACTTTTCGTAATTCGATGACCTAAGTGAGACCTTTGAAATAATTCGAGGACCTATGATGCACTTCACTTAGATAAATTGGTGCTTGTTGAACTGTTTTATATTTTATTTTATCTAAAGAAGTTGAAATAATTAATCAAATGGTAAAACTAAAAAAATATTAATCAAGATTAGCGTAATCCACCCTAACACCGATGGGAGGTTTATCGTTGTTTTAAAGATATAAGCTTACTGTACTTCTTAAAACAACAACGATAAAAGCATTTGGTCCATCCGTTCTTTACAGAAGGTTATGACATGAAACCAATGCAAGATAGTACTGACCCAACAACCTCCAAGCGCACACCATGTTGTTTGCCGTGGCTGCATATATTACCTGTCCCATCCTTATGCAAGTAGTAACATGAAGACGGTACATACTAGCCACACTTCCTTGCCACAATCAAACAGGTTGCTCCTCGGTAGGGAAAAAAAGGGTAATACTAGTTCAGAGACTCGAGATAGAAACCAATGAAGAATGTGCTTTCAAAATCAGTAGGAATGGGAGACATGGGAAATAAGGGAACATTAGTAGAAAAGGGGGCAATGGTCCAGGCCGGGTCAGCCCATTAGTCCCGGTTCAATCCGGAACGGGGACCCATGGGGGCATTGGACCCGGTTCGTGAGCCCCGGAGGCCGGCCGGGCCACGTGGGCCATTGGTCCCGGTTCGTCTGGACCTTTTGGTCCCGGTTGGTGGGACGAACCGGGACTAATGGGCCTCGCTCCTGGCCCACCTCCATTGGTCCCGGTTGGTGGCTTAAATCTTCAAGCCACCAACCGGGACCAATGAGGTGCCTATATATACCCCTCGCCTGCCGGCAGAGCACTACACTGCTCTGTTTTTCTGCCCGGCCGTTGGAGAGCTTTGTGGTGCTCTAGCTCACCTCCTATGCACACGAGGTGTTCGATGCTTAACTTTCTCCTTTCCAAGCTCGACCTCCAAAGTCCATTTTTCTCAATATTTGTTTAGGTTTAGCGGTCTGTCACGTCCCGTCTCCGTCTTCACCGCCGTCGATCCCCCGCGCCGATCTCATCGCCGGCACCACCGTGGTGAGCCTCTTGTTCTTATCTTCTTTCTGAAAGGAAAAATATTCTTACTTGTATGTTTAGATAGATACTTGTATTATTTTCTTACTTTTATTATTGCATTTTATATAGTGCGATAATTTTGGTATCCGCCCCTGTCGGCCCTCGTCCTGTCTATGATTCGGATGTGGTATATATTATCTTTTCATAACTATTGGTTCATTTATTGTTTATGAAAATTATGCCGACCAACGTGACATAGATTTTATTTATCTAGGAGGTTGTTGAACCGGAAATTCCAACCGACCCTATTGTCGAGAGGTTAAATTTAGTTGAAGAAAGAAAACAATTTTTTGAAGGAAAAAATAAGAAAAATTGAGGAGGAGAAGATGATATTGGAGTTGCATGTTGCGGATGTCGTCGATGATCACAAGATCAAGATGGATGCAATGCGATTGAAGATTAGAAAGATTATAAAATATGTCATTCATACCGAGGCTTGGTATCATTATGCCGTTGGATCAGTTGTTACCTTGGTTGCGATTATGATCGCATTTGTTTTCGCATTGAAATGTTTTACATAGTTTTAATGTATGGTTTAATTAATTTAGATGCTCTGCAGAGCTTTATGTTGTTAGATGAGAACTATGTATGCACTTTGGTTTTAATGTGATGATGAACTTCTATTAATTTGGTCACTTAATTATCTATTCATGATGTTCTGTAATGATTTTTGGCACACTTAATTATATACAATGCACGAAGATGAACCGGCAATGGATGTCCGCTTTGATGCAGCCACCGAGATTGGAAAGGACACATATTATGGTTACATATAGTGGACATATGGAAACAAAATAAATAATGCAGAAAACAAAACAAAAAAACTGGAAACAAAATAAAAATAGCAACAATAAGTATTTTGTTGTAAGTAGAAGCAAAATAAAATAAATAAAGCAACAAAGAAAAAAAAGAAAAAAAGTGTTTTCAAATTTGAAAACTAATGGCACTAACAGAAAGTTTATAATTTTTCTAAAACTAAAAGCAAAAAAGAAATAAAAATAATGAAAAAACAAAACAAAATAAATAATGCAAAAACAAAACAAAAACTGGAAAAAAAATAAAAATAGCAACAATAAGTATTTTGTTGTAAGGAGAAACAAAATAAAATAAATAAAGTAAGAAAAAACAAAAAAGTGTTTTCAAATTTGAAAACTAATGGTACTAACAGAAAGTTTATAATTTTCTAAAACTAAAAGCAAAAAAAGAATAAAAAAATAAAGCAAAAAACAAAAGAAAATAAATAATGCAGAAAACAAAACAAAAAACTGGAAAAAAATAAAAATAGTAACAGTAAGTAAAGAAAACAAAAAAAAAGTGCCTCCTACTGGGCCCCCACGGCCTGAATACGACTAGAAACCCAACAATGGGCCAGGATTCAGGCCCGTACTAAGCCAGTAGGCCCATAGGCACATAGAGACAGATTAGGCCCGAAAGCCTGCTTTAGAGGGGAGCTCGAGAGGGTTGGCGCATCGCACCTTATAAACAGGTGCGGCTCTCTCTTAGCTAGCGAGGTGGGACTAAACTCCCACTACCACGCTGTTGTGCAAGGCCCGTTGGTCCCGGTTGGTGGCACCAACCGGTACTAAAGGGGTGCATTAGTCCCGGTTGGTGCTACCAACCGGTACCAATGCCCCCCTTTAGTCCCGGTTGGTGCCACCAACCTGGACCAAAGGTCGCCGCTTCCCGCCCTTTGGGCTGCCGAAAATTGGCCTTTGGTTCCGGTTAGTGCCACCAACCGGGACTAAAGGGGGCATTGGTCCCGGTTGGTGCCACGAACCGGGACCAAAGGCCTGGGTATATAAGTAGCACTTAGGAAAATTTGACGAACTCATCGCCAGTTGCCCCCCGGCCCGCCCGACGACGCCGAGCTCATCGACGCCGCCAGTTGCCAGATCGACGCCGTCTGCTGCCCGACGCCGCCACGCCTCGTTGCCGCCTCGCCTGCGATCAGCGCCATCGCTGTCGCCGTGCCTCTCTGCAACGTCCCCAAGCCCAGCGCCGCGCGCTCCCCTGCCCCTTGCGCCACCGCCTCTGCCTTAGGCCGGCCCCGACCTCGCCGTCGCCGACGCCGCCCATAGTGAGCCGCCGCGCCCCTGCCCTGCCCCCTGCCGCAAAATATATATATATATATATATATATATATATATGTATGCTTTTTTGTATGTATGTATGCTTTTTTTGTATGTATGTATGCTTTTTTTGCTAGCTAGGAAAGTATGTATGCTTTTTTTTATATGTATGTATGTATGTTTTTTTGTATGTATATATGTATGTATGTATGTATGTATGCTTTTTTGTATGCATATATGTTGATGAAATATGAACAATGCATTAGGCAAAACCTTTACTTTTTTCAAATTTTCTATTTGAACATTTTTTTAAAACAAGCAATACTAAAAGAATGAGAGTAAAAGGAAAATAAGAAGAGGAAGAAAGGAGGAGAAGAGGAGAAATAAATAAGAAGAGAAAAAGAAGAAAAATAAGAGGAGAAGAAGAAAAAGATATATTCTATTTATTCTTTTTCTCCTCTATTCCTTTCTTCTTCTCCTTTTTTTTTCTTTTTTTTCTTCGATCTTCTCCTCTATTCCTTTTTTCTTCTCCTCTTTTTATTTCTTCTTCGTTTTCTTATGTTTTATTGGGTCTGTCATCGTCGATAACTTCAACACGTGGGGGGGGGATACCCCCTCCCCGATAATATTATTTTCATGTACGTATGTCGTGTCGATATAAACTCCTGATAACTTCAACACGTGGGGGGGTCGATATACCCCCTCCCGATAACTTGAACACGAGGGGGGGTCGATATACCCCTCCCGATAACTTCAACACGTGGGGGGCCGATATACCCCCTCCCCGATAATATTATTTTTCCATGTACGTATGTCGTCGTTGTCGATATAAACCCCTCCCGATAACTTCAACACTTGGGGGGGTCGATATACCCCCTCCCCGATAACATTATTTTCCCGTGTATGTATCTCGTCGTTGTCGATATTACCCCCTCCTTGAAGCGTTCTCGAGGCCACCCCAAACCCTAGCTAGAGAAGCAGCGTCGAGGCCACTAATTAATATGATTCCTTACTGTGATTAGCTAGCTAGTTCTACGTTTGTCACTAGCTAATATATCCATCTGTCATGTTTGAATAATAATTGCCATGTTGTAAATATTTGTAGAAACTATGGACACTCCCCGAGACGAAGCACAAGAAGCGTTGTTGGGGGACATAATCGCACAAGGAAGTGATGCCGTCTTCTCGTTTCTGAATGACACCGATGGTCTGGAAGGACAGGGTGAAGAAGCAGGCTATGATTATGATGGCTCCGGTGACCCAATGACGGTGCAAGAAGGAGACCGTGATGACGGCTCCAGTGACCGAACCGAGTCTGGCCAGGTATTTATATTAGTTAAGCCTGTGCTAACTAGCTAATTGATGCATTCATTGTTTTGGTATATGTACACATATTAATTAACTCTCGTCTTTCTTCTTTTTTCTAGCCCTCCGGATCGAGCACAACTTCGGTAAGGAGACGAGGCCCGAAGAAAAAGTTGAGTTCGGATGAAAGGTTTGAGATCACAGCAATTGCGCGCGACGGCGAACCGATTGAACCCATCCGGACAAAGAACGCATTTGCTGCTCAGTGCGGGGTTCTTGTTAGGGACAGGATCCCGATCAGCATCCACCAATGGTATAAGCCTAAGAACGAAGACCCTGAGGTGTCTTATGTCAATGATATGCAGAAAGATGATCTTTGGACTGAGATGAAGGCAAATTTCACCCTACCGCCAGAGGAGGATCCGGAGAAGCCAGTTATAGAGCAATTAATCAAGTCTTTTGCTCTTAAGAAGATGGCAGGCCTATTCAGGAGGTAGACGAAAGATCTGAAAAAGTTTGTCGACAAAGAAGAGACACCAGAATTCATCGGCAAATATGAGAAGATCAGAGATCACTGGCTCGCATTTGTGGCCCACAAGACATCGAAAAAGAGTAAGAAGATGTCGGCGACAAACAAGCAAAATGCTGCGAAGAAGAAGTTTCACCATCGCACAGGGTCAGGTGGCTACCTCAAAGCCCGGCCTAAGTGGGCCAAGGCTGAGAATGATCTGCTTGATAAAGAGATCGAACCAGAGACAATGAACTGGCCAGACCGTTGCCGGACTTGGTTCTTCGGGGCTGGCGGAACCTTGGACCCTGTATCAGGGAAGTGCCGTTGGACGGACGAGCAACTGAAAATACCAGTCAAGAGGCTTCGGCACTATATCAATGCAGCGCAGCAAGGGACGTTCATTCCAGACAGGTAGAACGACGAGCTCACAATGGCCCTCGGGAATCCTGAGCACCCTGGACGGACACAAGGCACGCCAGGCTCCATTCCGTGGAAGGTTGGTTTTCCGGACGCAGGGGGTTACAAAACCCAGGAGAGGAGGAAGAAAGTGGAGCATAGCCAACTGCAGGCACTGCACGCAAGGGTACAAGGGCTAGAGGAACGAGAAGAAGCAGATCGAAGTAAACGACCTGCCGAAGCTTCCCCCGAAGCTACCCCACCATCTCAGCGGAGAAGCAGCGTGGCCTCCACCAAGCTGCTTCAGCCGGAGCATGTCTTGACGGCTCCTGCTAGCTACCCCGTGGATTTTATCACGGAGTCTCAAAATTGCCACCTTATGGCGCAATGGCAGAACTTAAAAGTCAAGGCGGCTGTCGGCCAAGTTCGACCTTCTGAACCCGGTGCAACTTTTAACTGTCGTCCGATTCCGGAAGGATATGCTAGGGTGACGGTGGATGAAATAACGGAGGGATTTGAGGACCTCCGGCTTGACCACCCTACCGGTGAAGGGGAGACTCGGCTGGGTTCTGCTCTGAAGACTCCATGCCTATGGCGGAAGGAGCTCATCAACCTTCCGAATCGGGCGCCTCCTCCTCCTCCTCCCGCGAGTCAGGCACTCCGCCTCCTCCACCGCCTCCTCCTCCGCAAGTGACGATCAGGCAGTCGGCCTCCTTCTCCGGCGCGTGGCGGCACTCCGCCTCCTTCTCCGCTGCGCCGGCCAGCGCCGAGCAGCTAGCAGCCTCCTCCTTCTCTGCCTCGCCAACAAGGGCGGAAGAGACCCGCCGCCGCCCCGGCTTCTCCGGTGCGTCGTAGTCCTTCTCCTCCGCCTCGTAAGCAAGCACGAAAGAAGACAGCCGCAGTCGCTCCGTCTGCTCCGGCGTCTAGCAGTACAGCCAGAGGCGGGAGGCATCCACCTTCGGAGGAGAAGATAGATCCGGTGAAAGTGAAGCGTACTCTGGCTGCCCTGAGGAAACCACCAAAGTCTCCGCCGAAAGGCAACTATGAGTGCATCCTTGAAAAGTCATTTGTCCAAGCGAAGCGGTCTGAAGTATCACACCGATCAAAGGTTAGCAGAACGACGAGCTGGGAAAAAAATTGCCCAGCTCGGCGAACAAGCGAACCAATCGCTCCCCCCGCTCCAGGTGTCCGAAGATAGCTTCGCTAATGATCCGGGCGGGATGGTGCCGGGTTATAACAATCCTGCAGATTACCTGCCCGACGATGTACATTATGATTTCTTGGAGGCGGACGAACACATATACGTGTACGGGAAGCCTCTCGTGAAAGATGAAAGATCTCTAACAACGATGATGTTCAGATTCCATAATTGGTACATGAAAACCTGCAGAGAGTCTGAGGGGAGGAATATTTTGACGCTGAGAGTTAGAGAGGAGCATGATCTCATTGGAATTGAACAGTTGAATGTTCCATTTGAGGAGTTCTTCGCGTTTTTCAATCTAAAGGCCCTCGATAAATTAATGGTCACTTGCCACTGCCTGTAAGTAGTACTACTTCTGTCATTAATTAAGTCTCTATATATAGGCCAGCTCTTTCATTGCATGTAATTTTAATTATCCTCACTATATTAATTATGCAGATTGAAGATCACCGAATTGAAGAAAAGACAAGTCGGTGATATTGGGTTCATTAACACAAATCTCATAGATGTATTTATGGTTAAATCTCATGCCAAAGATACCGAGGCCAAGCTGCTACAATCGTTTCTATTAAATCAAAACAAACCTATAATACTCTTTCCTTACGAAGTCAAGTGAGTGTTACTGTCTTGTGCATCCCTTATTAGTCGAGGTTGTAGTAATGTAATTGATGAGTTATGCATGCTTGCGCAGGTTCCACTATATTCTGCTAGAGATTAAGCTTGAGCAGGGACAAGTAACCGTCTTAGACTCGAGACGAAAAGATCCCACGGAGTATGCGGACTTGACTGAAATTCTAGAGAAGTCAATTAAACCGATCATTATCGCACCATATCGGCAACTTTGTTCATTTTGTGATATCAAGTAATTGTTTTCTTTGTCTGGCAGGGTTTGGGAAAAATTCACCTCAAAAACTCCGGGACTGCCGAAGAAGCTGCAATTTAGATACCCGAAAGTAAGTACTATAGTAGCATGTTCCACGCATCTCCTAGTGACTCAAGCGCTAGTTTCATCAATATCATTTAGCATGCTTGCTAATTATCAGTTTGATTGACCTCTATTCCTTGTAAAGTGGTTGTGGCAGGAACAAGGAAATGATTACTGTGGATACTACATTTGCGAGTCCATCCGCCACACGACATGTGAGCGGGGCTACTCTAACAAACAACATGAAGTGCGTAAATAATAATATTCATAATTTTATTTTATTATCATCATTTGTGTTCAATTTCATTTATTCATATATATGTATTGACCCCCTTCTTCAAATTAGATGTTTCGGATGCGGGATGAACTACTACCACCAAATCGTATGCGAGCAATTCAAGAGGAATTGGCGGCATTCTTTCTTGACCACGTGATCCACTAAAGACGGAGAATACCATGTGGACCCTTAGTTTATTTGGAATTAGGAGATTATATTGTAAGAGATAATTATATTGTATATATGTAGCCAGTAGCGTCGGATAGATATACGAGAACTTGTTGTTCGACCAATCTCTCAAAGAAGAAGAGGTGGTCGATATCACTTCTCTCTGTATGCATATGTGTTCATGACGATCTTCTGTTTCCTTCAGTTGCTTACTAGCTAGCTAGAGTGCCTAGTCCTCTGTATACGTATATATATAGTATGTAGCGTCGACCAAACACGGAGATAAGAGAGGACAATTCTCTCTATTAATTAGCTAGCTAACACAAACACCTAAACTAACCCCCTAAACCCCCTAAACCCTCCCCCCCCCCCCCTCAAAACAAAAAACAAAAACACCAGCCACTGAAATGCTGACGCGTGAAAGCCTTTTGGTCCCGGTTTATGTCACCAACCGGGACCAAAGATCCCCCTGCCTGGGCTGCCCGCAGCGGCCACATGGATGCCCATCTATCCCGGTTCGTGTAAGAACCGGGACTAAAGGTGGGAGGCATTAGTAACGACCTTTTAGTCCCGGTTCAAGAACCGGGACTAAAGGCCCTTACAAACCGGGACAAATGCCATGTTTTCTACTAGTGGAGGCCTTGCTCAGTAGACACAATAGCCTCTCATGCTGTCAATCTCTACAATTTTCTTGAACACCCTTAGGTGGGATTAGCACCTTTCCTGCTAGTGAATTGAGATTACCAACATGAACTCAATCGCAAGGTGATCCAACACTATTTGCTGTACATAATCAACTTGTGACATGGTCGTGTCACCCTACGGAACCACATGAAAGTACACAGCTGCAAGTTGTATATGCCAAAGGCCGTGTTTAGAGAGACGATACTCCTCGATATGTTCCACTTGGTCGAGACTCCGGAAACTTCGGAAGTAAGGGTTGTTCCTGAGCATGTCAAACAATCTTCAAACAACATCTTGCTCAAGTATGAAATGTATAACAAAAGGATAAAACATAAGATGTACTCCCTCTGTAAACTAGTGACTACTATTTGGCAATGAAAAGAAAACTATATTTATATTATATTAAATAGATGTAGCTCTACGACCAACAATCATGCCAAAGTTGGTCTTTTACTCCAGATTTTGTAAAGCATAACATGTTAGGCTTCAATTGATCTTGATTATGCAGTCAACAATTCTAAAAAGGAGTGGACCGATCCAATAAAAGAAACTAATAGTTTGCACAATCTCATCGTGATGGACTAGATACCAGATTACAGACCGCCCTCCCCTACCCTCCTCTCCCCTCCCCTCATGCGTCGCTCCTGCAAGCGACCGGGGGTGGGGGGAACCCTAGCCGCCACCTGGTCTTGCTGGCGCAACAGCGGACCCCGTGGAAGCCCGGTGCCGCCGCTCGGACACATCGGTCCAAATAAATCCAGACGGAGGAAGTAATGTACAACAATTAACCCAATGGGCCTGCGGGCTCCTATTATATCGATTTCTTTTGCTGCAAACATTTAGGTATCCGATGGATGGTGCACCCTGATATTTTTTATCTTCGACTAGTACAAATGTCAGTGTGTTGCAACGGGTGAAAATGTTTTAACGTGCTCCACATGGCATTACACAACACTTCTTATACATCAATGGCATTTGTGAGGACCTAATTCAGATTCACGGTCTCATCCGATGAAAAAGTAGTTGTGGATGGAACAGTCTTTCAAGCTATTTTATTTTTTTCTTTTCATAAAAACACATTTTTAAAAGTTGTTTTCTTACTTTTTAGAAAAAATTTAAAAATTAATAACTAGCATGTCGCGGTCACGCTGCCTAGCTAACGGGCACCAGTACTGCAAGAACGCAAGAAATTTTAAGAAAGAGTTAGAGAACTGTCAAAGGAAGACCCGCTCCGTCCCACTTGGAGGATCTTCGAGGACCTGGATAGCACTTTTCATAATTCGATGGCCTATGTGATATCTTCGAAATAGTTGCTCTCTCAGTTCAGACCGATAAGCCTTTGTAACGTTTTATACAAGATAGCGACGAAGGTGTTGGCCAATAGACTCAAGGGCATCCTTCCTTTTCTCATCTCAAAGGAGCAAAGTGCATTTGTCCCGGGGCGTCTAATTACGGACAACGTTCTGGTGGCATATGAATGTGTTCATGCAATTAGGAAAAGGAAAAGGAAGAGACCACTGTGTGCGGTTAAGCTGGACATGATGAAGGCATACGACAGAGTAGAGTGGGCTTTCTTGAAGCAAATATTGGAGCAGTTTGGCTTTGCCTCTGAATGGGTTTCCATGATTATGAGATGTGTAACTTCAGCAAAATTTTCGGTCAAATTGAATGGGGGGTGTTCTAGGGTCTTTTTTCCTTCACGGGGCCTGAGGCAAGGCGATCCTCTTTCACCCTATCTATTTCTCTTCTGTGTGGATGGTTTCTCAGCACTCCGAAAGAGGGCCCAAGCTGAAAACAAATTTAAAGGAGTGTCGTTTGGGAGCACTGGCCCCCACGTTACACACCTCCTCTTTGCTGATGATAGTATTGTATTCCTTGAGGGAACAAAAGAAAATATGGAGACCCTAAGAGACATCTTGCATAAGTATGAGGTGGCCTCGAAGCAAAAGGTAAATCTTCAGAAATCATCAATTTTCTTTGGGAAAGGATGCTTGGATGAGTGCAAGGTGGAGTTGAAGAATGTATTGGGAGTTTCATCGGAGGCGCTTAGTGAGAGATATCTAGGACTCCCAACACTGGTTGGAAAGTCCAAAGAGGGCACCTTCAAGTATGTAACAGAGAGCTCGAAAGGCAAAGTTGGTGGTTGGAAGGGGCAGGGTCTCTCCATGGCTGCAAGGGAAGTGCTCATCAAATCGGGTCTCCAAGATGTACCGACTTTCACAATGAGTTGTTTTCACCTCACAAAGAAAATGTGCCGGAAACTGAAATCGATCTCTTCGAAATTCTGGTGGGGGGCAATGAATGGTGAAAGGAAGGTGCACTGGATCGCCTGGGAAAAGATGTGTGAGTCAAAATGGAGTGGTGGAATGGGATTTCGTGACCCGGAAGCTTTTAACCAAGCACTCTTAGCAAAGCGGGCTTGGCGTATTTTGTAGGTCCCGTCGTCTCTCTGTGCACGAGTGCTAAAAGCGAGATATTTCCCTGAACACTCGATTTTGACGGCCACGTGCCCATCGGGGGGTTCTTTTACCTTCAGAAGCATCATCCATGGTAGGAACCTGATTCGGGAGGGGCTCGTATGGAGGATAGGGGATGGGGCCAAAGTCAACATACACCATGATAATTGGATACCTAGACAAGGAAGTCTGAAACCACTAGGGCAGAACTATGTACATGGGATCAATAAGGTGGCAGATTTGCTTCAACAAGATGGTGTAACGTGGGATGCTCAAAAGGTACAGGACATGTTCTCACCAACGGATGCAAATGACATCAAACAAATTGCAGTTGGTGGTCAGGGTGTGGATGATTTCCTCGCATGGAACTTTACAAAAAGTGGAGTGTTTACTATCAAGTCCGCATATCATCTTCGAATGGCGCTGAACAGCACGAGGACCGGACAGCCGGGCTCTTCGAACTCTGTTCAAGGTCATAAGAGATTCTTGGGGCTGTGGGATACAAACGCACCAGCAAAGGCCAAGATACACATGTGGATAGTTACTAAAAATGGCGTAGCAGTTGGGGCGGAACTTCACCATCGTCGGATTAAGCCTGGCATTTTTTGTGTTGCATGCGGACGGGAAGAGACGGTTTACCATCGATTCTGGGCATGTCAGCATTCATCGCTGTTCTGGCAAACGATGCAGTAGGAAAAGGGAGTTACGGTGGCGACCCTGCCGTGTCATATCGACTCTCAGAGTGCATTGGCGAGCTGGCTGCTAGGATGGTTCGCCGGGGCTACCGATGGGGAGAAGGAGGCGATGATTCAATTGGTATACGGCTTATGGTTGGCTCGCAACGCAGCAAGAGACGGTAAGAAGATAGCATCTCCGCATGAAATAATGGAGTCTGTGTGGGAGCATATGTGCGAATGGCGATCAGTTCATGCCCCCAAGGTGCGTGTTTCAGTTCCCAAAACAACTGAGAGATGGAAACCTCCTGATGAAGGTTGGCTCAAGATCAATTCAGATGGCGCCACTTCGAAACATGGTAATAGCGCTGGAGGCGGGGCTGTCATTAGAGATCATGTGGGAGCTTTTAGGGGAGGATTCTGCCAACATTTCCAACAGGTTGCTGACCCGGAAGCTGCAGAGATCCTCGCATGCAGGAGAGCGGTTCAGTTTGCACTTGAAAGGAATGTGCAGAAGGTTCATTTGGAGCTGGACAACCTAGGAGTCGTACAGATGTTAAAACAAAAGGAAAAGAACTTGTCTGTAGCAGCGCCATGGATACAGGATATCAAGGTGATGCTCGAGTCAGTGGAGGAGTTCAGAGTTTCATGGGTAAGGAGGTCTGCCAATGTGGCCGCGCACAAGCTAGCGAGAGTAGGTGTAGGTGAAGGGAGAACCGAGCTTTGGCTTGAATCTCCTCCAGATTTTATCTTAGATGTAATTTCAGATGACATTCCAAACTTTGTTTAGGAAATAAAAGCGGTGGCAGGTTTTCCCCCCTCAAAAAAAAATTGGTGCTTGCTTAACTGTTCTATATTTTATTTTATCTAAAGAAGTTGAATAATTAATCAAATAGTAAACTAAAAAAATATAAATCGGGATTAGGGTAATCCACCTTAATGCTACTGTTCTGCTTATAAAACAATAGAAGTGCTTGGTCCGGCCGTTCTTTACGGAAGGTTATGACATGAAACCAATGCAAGATAGTACTACCCAACAGCCTCCAAGCGCACACCATGTTGTTTGCCGTGGCTGCATATATATTGACCCATCCTCATGCAAGTAGTAACATGGAGATGGTACATACTAGCCACACTTCTTTGCCACGATCAAATAGGTTGCTCCTCGATGGGAAAAGGGGGTAATACTAGTTCGGATACTCTGAGATAGAAGCCAATGAAGAATGTGCTTCCAAATCAGTTGGAATGGGAGACATGGGGAATAAGGGAGGCCTTGCTCAGTAGACACAGTAGTCAGTAGCATCTCATGCAGTCAATCTCTACAAGTTCCTTGTACCTCCTTAGGTCGGATTAGCACCTTTCCAGCTAGTAAATTGAGATTGCCAACATGAACTCAATGGCAAGGTGATCCAACATTGTTTGGTGTACACAATCAACTCGTGACATGCTCGTGTTACCCTACAGAACCACAAGAAAGTACACAGTTGCAAGTTGTATACCCTTGCATCGGTGTTTAGACAGACGATATTCCTCAATATGCTCCACTTTGTCAAGACTCCCGGACCTTCGGAAGTAAGGGTTGTTCCTGAGCATGTCAAACAATCTTCGAATGACTTCCTTGTCGAGTCTACGGTAGTATCGGGACCAATGATATAGACCGGGGTCATCATCGCAGATGTATAGGTGCAAATGGCCCGGACAGATTTGTTAAGACCAAACTGAATGTTTATATTATGGTAAATCTGTTTGTGAGTCCAAAAAATGTACAGCCCCTCCATTATGTAACATTTTCTGAGGGTTTAGGGATGGCGATGACACCTCTAGGGGGGAGGAGTGATGATGATGACACATGTGTGTTGTATCGACGAGACCCTCTTTGTAGTGGTGTGAGTGGGGTACCTTATTGAAAAACATATACGGACTATTCGCGACAACCAAACAATTATCGCTAAAAGTGAACAATTCTAAGGATAATGCGAAGTCAACAAGACATGTGAAGAGGCGTTTGAAGTTTGTCGCGAAGTTGAGAAACTCCTGAGTAATAACTGTTACGTAATTCAAACAAACAAAAATCTGGTAGATCCCTTTTCAAAGGGACTAACAAGAAATGTGGTAGATAATGTATAGAGGGAGATAGGTATGAGACGCATAGATGTTACACCATAGTAGTAATCCAACTTTTGTTATCGGAGATCTCGTGAATTACGACCTGGAAAGAACAAGCTATTGGTTAACTAAGGAGAGTAATATGTGACTGTCTCTGTGTGAAAATGCAAAACTCTCAGAGCTGTAAGAAAGGTTGGCAACATGTCTTAATGTGTTCATGTTGGCTATGACTTGCAAAGTATTGTCCTACAGAGCAATCTTGAAAGAACGCGCCTATATGAGCTTCAACTGTAAGTGTCGCAGTCTATGAGACTTGTCTGATCTCTAATAAGTTCATGAAGAGACCAGGGAGTATGACGTATGTGCTCCAAACCACGAGGTAGCCTACTGGCGGCCAGGTAATGGTGAAGACTTCGAGTAAAACCTGTTCACACAAAAATAGCAATTCAAGGCATAGTCCATTGTCATGTTGTGGATGTGTGTAACTTAAAGCTCTAGACAAAAATTCAACTTAACAGTCTCTGTTGAGACACTAGTAGCATATTAAAGAAGTAGTGAGAAAAGGTAAATCTTTAAATGGTTTTTTTTAGCAAAAATCTTTAAATGGGTACTTCAGATCTGGTGGGGGTTGTTAGAAATAATGGGCCTAGCCCACGTAGAATTTCTGAAATCTCAACTAGGCCCATGAATAAATGGCAAGTAATGGTTCTAAAGTTTAGTACCACTCCGGCAAGTTGAGCAGGTGTGAGACTTCTTTATATAGTGGGTTTTCTACACCATACTAGTGATGTGTGAAGGAGAGAAATAAAAGACCACACGCGCTCGCGCGCTCGCCTCGCCTTATCTGGCTTGGGTCGAGGTCGGGGCGGCGCGCGCGACATGCGGGGGCGCAACTTCCTTTTGCCGTTTTATTTTCTGATGTCTTGGTAGACAAGATAATTTTTTCTTGCCCCAAAAGTATATAACTTAGAAACCAAGTTGGTTTGAGATCGTGATCGTGACATGATAACACCTTTGGTCCTATTATATATATTGCCACCGGTAGCGGCCAAAGATATATCAAAAACACCTTGGATTTGCCTCATCTCGCAATTTGCGTCACCATTGTAGTCCACACCATCCCAAATGCCGGTGTGCATCGACGTCGGGAGAGCAGGTGTTCGAAACCGTTTGTCCTTGCGATCCTACACCGGGAGATGATGAATTAGGTATTTAGGAAGCGCTCTGCGCGACTCCTAAAGTTCATCACCACGGGTTCTAAGTCAGACGGTGCTACTCATCGTTGTGTACAACACCGTCAGCAATAAATTGTGACGAACATCGCCATCAACAACGTCGCTCATGCAGCAGCTAACGAACAGTATGTCCATCATGATTTGTTCAAGTCCCTACTTATAATTGTTGTTGCATGCAGTGACGGAGCCAGGAATTATGGATCGGGGGGCAAATGACTCAAACTCTTCATAACAGAGGCCAAACAATACTATTACATGCATCTTTTTATAAATTGCACATTGTTCATCTACTAATTACCAGCAAATCAGTGATCTTAGGGAGGGCCAGGGCCCCTGCTGGTCCCCCCTGAGGGAGTCCTGGACTAAGGGGTCCTCGGGCGTCCAGCCTGTTATCCATGGGCCGGACTGATGGGCTGTGAAGACCGAAGACTATACCCGTGTCCGGATTGGACTCTCCTTGGCGTGGAAGCCAAGCTAGGCGACCGATTATGAAGATTCCCTTTTATGTAACCGACCTCATGTAACCCTAGATCTCTCCAGTGTCTATATAAACCGGAGGGCATAGTCCAGATAGGACAGATTCATTACCACATACTCATAGGCTAGACTTCTAGGGTTTAGCCATTACGATCTCGTGGTGGATCAACTCTTGTAACACTCATATTCATCAAGATCAATCAAGCAGGAAGTAGGGTATTACCTCCATAGAGAGGGTTGATACGTCTCCAACGTATCTATAATTTTTGATTGCTCCATGCTACTTTATGTATTGTTTTGGACTATAATGGGCTTTATTTTTCACTTTTATATTATTTTTGGGACTAACCTATAAACCGGAGGCCCAGCCCAGAATTGCTGTATTTTGCCTATTTCAGTGTTTCGAAGAAACGGAATATCAAACGGAGCCCAAACGGAATGAAACCTTTGGGAACGTGATCTTCTCACCGAACGTGATCCAGGAGACTTGGACCCTACTCCAAGGAGTGCCAGAGGCAGTCACAAGGGTGGGGGCGCGCCCTCCCCCTGGGCGCGCCCCCCTGCCTCGTGGGCCCCCTGACGCTCCACCGACGTACTCCTTCCTCCTATATATACCTACGTACCCCCGACAGATCAAAGGAGGAGCAAAAAACCTAATTCCACCGCCGCAACTTCATGTATCCACGAGATCCCATCTTGGGGCCTGTTAGGGCATCTCCAGCCGTTGGCCCCCCAGGGAGCGTCTAAAAGCGCCGCCTGGGAGTGAGCCGGCGCAAAAAATGGCCCCGGGGGCGAGTCGGTCCCCAGCCGTCGGCCCCCAGGACCGCCCCCAGGCGCGTAAATAAAAAGAAGGGTCGTTCGGCGAAGTTATGATAAAAAGTAGTTAAATTTCGGCTAAACATGGCAAATTTCGGCGAAATTCGCGCATTTTCTTTACACTAACCTCATCTAAAAAAGAAAAAAGGGGTTGAAGTCGTCGCCGCCATCGTCGTCGTCGGCCTTCTCCTCCTTGACGCGGGCGCCCCTGCTGGACCCGGCGTCGCCATGGCGGACTGGCGGCGGCGCGTCGTCGTCGTCGTCGTCGCTGTCGCATAGGACGAAGACCCCCTCTTCATCGCGGCCGCTTCGGCGCTCCTCGAAGCGGCGCAGGGCGGCACGTGGCGCTCCTTCGCCTTCTCCCGGCGCGCCTTCTCCATCGCAATGGAGTCCTGGCGCGCCCATTCTAGGGCCGCGTCGTCGTCGTCGAACTCCGCCTTCACCGGCGCCAGCCCTGGCTCCGTCTTTGGCTTGATGAAGCGTGGAGGAGCCGACGAGGAGGAGGCGCGCCGGCTGCCCTCATTGATGATTTATGCGGCGCTGCGAAAAGCGCTGCCGAGCGGCGACTCCGCCGCGGGCTCGGCCTTGACGCCGAGCAGGGCCGGAGTGCCGGAGGAGTGCGATGAGGATCGGGAGGAGGAAGAGGAGGAGGAGGACCCGAACCTCCTTGGCGCCCATGGCCCGACGCGTCGGTGCTGCGCCGGGGGGTAGGCCAACGGCGGATCGTTGCCGCCCTCGAGGTACGTGAGCACGCCCTCGAGTGTGCGGCCGGGGACGCCCCACCAGAGGTGGCGCCCCTCGCTGTTTTGCCGGCCGCCGACCACCGGCGCGCCGTTGGTGGACGCCAATCGCTGCTGCTGGCGGTGCTCGAAATACACCGCCCAGGCCGCGTGGTTGTCGGCGGCGTACTGGGGGAAGGAGAGTTGGGCGTCGGTGAGGGACGCGCGCACGATCTCGACCTCCTTGGCGGCATGCCGGCCGCCACAGCGTCGGGCAACGGGGAATGGGCACTCCCGGCTGAGTCTCCTCCCGTTGGCCCGCGCGCATGTCCGGCGGCGCGGCGCTGGATGTTCGCTGAACAGAGCCAGACTCTGTTCGCGGAGCGAACGGCGGCCAAAGCCGTTAGCGCCGCCTCGCCTCGGGAAGCGTTACGCCATGGCTACGGCGGGCTGGGCGGGCTCGGGAGAGGTAGAGGTAGGGGCTGGCGGCGCTAGGGAGAGGCAGGAGAGGGAGGGGCTGGACGGCAGCGAGGGGCGGGCTGGTGTGGCACAGCGAGTGGAGGCCGCCGCTTTATAGCCGGGCCGCGCCCGTGTGTCGCAGCGTCGGGGAGGGGAGGCGTCGGTGCGCCGTCCCGTGAAGCGCCGCCCGTGAGGAATCAATGGCAAGGCTGACCGGCAGCGGCCTTGCCATTGATTCCCCGCGGGAACCAAGGCCGTTGGGGGAAGACGAGGCGCCGAGTCACTGACGCGGCTGGCCCTCGTCTTTTTCGCGCCAAAACAGCTCGCCCCGGCGCCCCCGGGCGCCCCCCAGCGTGCCGGGTTTGGGCTGGGTCCGCCGGCGTTGTTTTCGGCCCAAGCCGGCGAAAATCGGGCTCCTGGGGGCGCGACTGGGCCGTTTTTTCGGCGCCGGCGCGAAAAAATCGCCTGGGAGGCCTTCCTGGGGGCGCGGCTGGAGATGCCCTTACGGAGCTCCGCCGGAAGGGGCATCCAGCATGGAGGGCTTCTACATCATCACCATAGCACCTCCGATGAAGTGTGAGTAGTTTACTTCAGACCTTCGGGTCCATAGCTAGTAGCTAGATGGCTTCTTCTCTCTTTTTGGATCTCAATACAATGTTCTCCCCCTCTCTCGTGGAGATCTATTCGATGTAATCTTCTTTTTGCGGTGTGTTTGTTGAGACCGATGAATTGTGGGTTTATGATCCAGCTTATCTATGGAAAATATTTGATTCTTCTCTGAATTCTTTTATGTATGATTAAGTTATCTTTGCAAGTCTCTTCGAATTATCCGCTTGGTTTGGCCAACTAGATTGGTAGTTCTTGCAATGGGAGAAGTGCTTAGCTTTGGGTTCAATCTTGCGGTGTCCTTACCTAGTGACAGAAGGGGTTGCAAGGCACGTATTGTATTGTTGCCATCGAGGATAACAAGATGGGGTTTTTATCATATTGCATGAATTTATCCCTCTACATCATGTCATCTTGCTTAAGGCGTTACTCTGCTTTTAACTTAATACTCTAGATGCATGTTGGATAGCGGTCGATGAGTGGAGTAATAGTAGTAGATGCAGAATCGTTTCGGTCTACTTGTCTCGGACGTGATGCCTATATACATGATCATTGCCTGGATAACCTCATAACTATGCTCAATTCTATCAATTGCTCAACAGTAATTTGTTCACCCACCGTAGAATACTTATGCTCTTGAAAGAATCCACTAGTGAATCCTATGGCCCCCTGGTCTATTCTCATCGTATCAATCTCCATAACTTTATTTACTTTCTTTGCTTTTACTTTTCACTTTGCATATTTATACCAAAAATACCAAAAATATTATCTCTATCAGATCTCACTCTCGTAAGTGACCGTGAAGGGATTGACAACCCCTAATCGTGTTGATTGCGAGTAGCTATCGTTTTGTGCAAGTATGAGAGACTTGCGCGTGGCCTCCTACTGGATTGATACCTTGGTTCTCCAAAACTGAGGGAAATACTTACGCTACTGTGCTGCATCATCCCCTCCTCTTCGGGGAAAACCAACGCAAGCTCGAGACGTAGCAAGAAGGATTTCTGGCGCCGTTGCCGGGGAGGTCTACGCAAAAGTCAACATACCAAGTACCCATCACAATCCTATCTCTCGCATTACATTATTTGATATTTGCCTCTCGTTTTCCTCTCCCCCACTTCACCCTTGCCGTTTTATTTGCCCTCTCTTTCCCAATCTCCTCCTCTTTGTCCCTTTGCCTTTTGTTTGCTCGTGTGTTAGTTTGCTTGTCCATCGCGATGGCTCAAGATGCCACCAAATTGTGTGACTTCACCAATACCAATAATAATGATTTCCTTAGCACTCCGATTGCTCCTCTTGCCAATACCGAATCTTGTGAAATCAATACTGCTTTGTTGAATCTTGTTATGAAAGATCAATTCGCCGGCCTTCCTAGTGAAGATGCCGCTACTCATCTGAATAGCTTCGTTGATTTATGTGATATGCAAAAGAAAAAAGATGTCGATAATGATGTCGTTAAATTGAAGCTATTTCCTTTTTCGCTTAGAGATCGTGCTAAAGCGTGGTTTTCATCTTTGCCTAAAAATAGTATTGATTCCTGGAACAAGTGCAAAGATGCTTTTATCTCTAAGTATTTTCCTCCCGCTAAGATTATCTCTCTTAGGAACGATATTATGAATTTCATGCAAATTGATCATGAACATGTTGCACAAGCTTGGGAGAGAATGAAATTAATGCTACGTAATTGTCCTACTCATGGTTTGAACTTATGGATGATTATACAAAAAATTTATGCTGGATTGAATTTTGCTTCAAGAAATCTTTTAGATTCGGCCACGGGAGGCACTTTTATGGAAATCACTTTAGGAGATGCTACTAAACTCCTAGATAATATTATGGTTAATTATTCTCAATGCCATACTGAAAGATCTAATAATAAAAAAGTGCATGCTATAGAAGAAATCAATGTTTTGAGTGGAAAGATGGATGAACTTATGAATTTATTTGCTAAGAGTGTTTCTTCTGATCCCAATGATATGCCTTTATCTACTTTGCTTGAGAATAATAATTAATCTATGGATGTGAATTTTGTTGGTAGGAATAATTTTGGTAACAACGCGTATAGAGGGAATTTTAATCCTAGGCCTTATCCTAGTAATCCTTCTAATAATTATGGAAATTCCTACAACAACTCTTATGGAAATTTTAATAAGATGCCCTCTGAATTTGAGAGTAGTGTTAAAGAGTTTATGAATTCACAAAAGAATTTTAATGTTTTGCTTGAAGAGAAATTGCTTAAAGTTGATGATTTGGCTAGGAACGTTGATAGAATTTCTCTCGAGATTGATTCTTTAAAGCTTAGATTTATTCCTCCTAAGCATGATATCAATGAGTCTCTCAAAGCTATGAGAATTTCCATTAATGAGTGCAAAGAAAGAACCGCTAGGATGCGTGCTTCCAAGGATGCCTTTATTAAAGCGTGTTCTTCTAATTCCTATGAAAATCAAGATGAAGATCTAAAATTTATTGATACGTCCCTATTAAATCTTTGTTTTGCAATATGAATCTTGATGAAACTGAATATTATCTTCCTTTACCTAGAAGGCGTTCTAAGAATTCTGAGTTTTTAGATCTTGATGATGAAATTGACAAAAGTGGGATTGAAAGAAATAAAAATCAAGATATTGCTCAAACCACTATTTTGGATCTCAAGGAAGTTAATTATGAAAATTTCTCTTTAATTGATTGTATTTCCTTGTTGCAATCCGTGTTAAATTCTCTTCATGCTTATAGTCAAAATAAGGCTTTTACCGAACACATTGTTGATGCCTTGATGCAATCTTATGAAGAAAAGCTTGAGTTGAAACTTTCTATCCCTAGGAAACTCCATGATGAGTGGGAACCTACTATTAAAATTAAAATTAAAAATTATGAGTTTCATGCTTTGTGTGATTTGGGTGCTAGTGTCTCTACTATTCCCAAAACTTTGTGTGATTTGCTAGATTTCCGTGATTTTGATAATTGCTCCCTAAACTTGCATCTTGCGGATTCCACTATTAAAAAGCCTATGGAAAGAATTAATGATGTTCTTATTGTTGCAAATAGGAATTATGTGTCCGTAGATTTTATCGTTCTTGATATAGATTGCAATCCTTCATGTCCTATTATTCTTGGTAGACCTTTCCTTAGAAAGATTGGTGCAATTATTGATATGAAGGAAGGAAATATTAGATTCCAATTCCCTTTAAAGAAGGGCATGGAAAACTTTCCTAGAAAGAAAATAAAATTACCATATGAATCTATCATGAGAGCCACTTATGGCTTGCCTACCAAAGATGGCAATACCTAGATCTATCCTTGTTTTTATGCCTAGCTAGGGGCGTTAAACGATAGCGCTTGTTGGGAGGCAACCCAATTTTATTTTGTGTTTTTTGTTTTTGCTTCTGTTTAGGAATAAATAATCCATCTAGCCTCTGTTTAGATGTGGTTTTATGTTTTAATTAGTGTTTGTGCCAAGTTGAACCTATTGGATCTTCTTGAATGATAGTTATTTGATCTTGCTGTAATTTCCAGAATCTTTGTGCTCAGTGCCCGAATTGTTAAAAATCACCAGAACGTGATAAAATAGTGATTCCAATCGCTTCTGATCAATAAACAAATTGTCCAGGTCGTCTAATTTTGGTAGAATTGTTTGGATTCCATAAGTTTGCGTTAGTTACAGATTACTACAGACTGTTCTGTTTTTGACAGATTCTGTTTTGTGTGTGTTGTTTGGTTATTTTGATGAATCTATGGTTAGTAAAATAGTTTACAATCCATAGAGAAGTTGGAATACAGTAGGTTTAACACCAATATAAATAAATAATGAGTTCATTACAGTACCTTAAAGTAGTCTTTTGTTTTCTTTTTCTAACGGAGCTCACGAGATTTCTATTGAGTTTTGTGTAGTGAAGTTTTCAAGTTTTGGGTGAATTCTTTTGATGGATTATGGAACAAGGAGTGGCAAGAGCCTAAGCTTGGGGATGACCATGGCACCCCCAAGATAATCCAAGGACACCAAAAAGTCAAATCTTGGGGATGCCCCGGAAGGCATCCCCTCATTCGTCCACTTCCATCGGTAATTTACTTGGAGCTATATTTTTATTCACCAACATGATATGTGTTTTGCTTGGAGCGTGTTGTATTATTTGAATCTTTTCTTGTTAGTTTACCACAATCATCCTTGCTGTACACACCTTTTGAGAGAGCCATATATGAATTGAAATTTGATAGTTTGCTCATAGTGCTTCACTTATATCTTTTGAGCTTGATAGTTTGCTCATAGTGCTTCACTTATATCGTTTTGAGCGTGATAATTTTTGCTCTAGTGCTTCACTTAGATCTTTTAGAGCACGGTGGTGGATTTGTTTTAAAGAAACTTGATCTCTCATTCTTCACTTAGATTATTTTGAGAGTCGTTAATAGCATGGTAATTTGCTTAATGTTAATATACTTGGTGTTCAAGATATGTGAAACTTTCTTTTGAGTGCGTTGAATACTAAGATAAGTTTGATGCTTGATAATTGTTTTGAGATATGGAGGTGATAATATCAAAGTCGTGCTAGTTGAGTAGTTGTGAATTTGAGAAATAATTGTGTTGAAGTTAGTAAATCCCGTAGCATGCACGTATGGTTAAAGTTGTGTAACAAATTTGAAGCATGAAGTGTACCTGGCTTGTGCATCCTTATGAGTGGGGGTCGGGGACGAGCGATGGTCTTTTCCTACCAATCTATCCCCCTAGGAGCATGCGCGTAGTACTTGATTTTTTATGACTTCTAATTTTTTTGCAATAAGTATATGAGTTCTTTTGACTAATGTTGAGTCCATGGATTATACGCACTTTTACCTTTCCGCCATTGCTAGCCTCTTCGGTACCGTGCATTGCCCTTTCTCACCTCGAGAGTTGGTGCAAACTTGGCCGGTGCATCCAAACCCCATGATATGATATGCTCTATCACACATAAACCTCCCTATATCTTCCTCAAAACAGCCACCATACCTACCTATTATGGCATTTCCATAGCCATTCCGAGATATATTGCCATGCAACTTTCCACCGTTCCGTTCATCATTATTATGACATACATTACTTTTATCATAGTGCCATTGCATGATCATGTAGTTGACATCGTATTTGTGGCAAAGCCACCATGCATTATTTTCATACATGTCACTCTTGATTCATTGCACCATCCCGGTACACCACCGGAGGCATTCATATAGAGTCATACCTTGTTCTAGTTTCGAGTTTTAATCTTTATGTTGTAATCAATAGAAGTGTGATGATCATCATTATTAGAGCATTGCCCAAATAAAAAAAGAGAAAGGCCAAAAAAAAGGCCCCAAAAAAGAAAAAAAAAGAAAAGGGCAATGCTACTATCTCTTTTTCCACACTTGTGCTTCAAAGTAGCACCATGTTCTTCATGTAGTGAGTCTCATATTTTGTGCTTCAAAGTAGCACCATGTTCTTCATGTAGTGAGTTTCATATTTTGTGCTTCAAAGTAGCACATGTTTTTCATATAGTGAGTCTCATAAGTTGTCTTTTTCATACTAGTGGGAATTTTTCATTATAGAACTTGGCTTGTATATTCCTACGATGGGCTTCCTCAAATGCCCTAGGTATTCATGAGCAAGCAAGTTGGATGCACACCCACTAGTTTTCTTTTGTTGAGCACTCATAGCTCTAGTGCATCCGTTGCATGGCAATCCCTACTCCTCATGTTGACATCAATTGATGGGCATCTCCATAGCCCGTTGATTATCCTCGTCAATGTGAGACTTTCTCGTTTTTTGTCTTCTCCACACAATCCCCATCATCATATTCTATTCCACACATAGTGCTATATCCATGGCTCACGCTCATGTATTGTGTGAAGATTGAAAAAGTTTGAGATTATTTAAGTATGAAACAATTGCTTGGCTTGTCATCGGGGGTATAGAAGTTGGGAACATCTTTGTGTGACGAAAATGAAGCATAGCCTAACTATATGATTTTGTAGGGATGAACTTTCTTTGGCCATGTTATTTTGAGATGACATAATTATTTTGATTAGTATGCTTGAAGTATTATTATTTTTATGTCAATATGAACTTTTGTCTTGAATCTTTCGGATCTGAATATTCATATCACAATTAAGATTTACATTGAAATTATGCCAAAGTATCACTCCGCATCAAAAATTCTCTTTTTATCATTTACCTACTCGAGGACGAGCAGGAATTAAGCTTGGGGATGCCTGATACGTCTCCAACATATCTAAAATTTTTGATTGCTCCATGCTACTTTATCTATTGTTTTGGACTATAATGGGCTTTATTTTCCACTTTTATATTATTTTTGGGACTAACCTATTAACCGGAGGCCCAGCCCAGAATTGCTGTTTTTTTGCCTATTTCGGTGTTTCAAAGAAACGGAATATCAAACGGAGTCCAAACGGAATGAAACCTTCGGGAACGTGATCTTCTCACCGACGTGATCCAGGAGACTTGAACCCTACTCCAAGGAGTGCCAGAGGCGGTCACGAGGGTGGGGGGCGCGCCCTCCCCCCTGGGCGCGCCCCCTGCCTCATGGGCCCCCTGACGCTCCACCGACGTACTCATTCCTCCTATATATACCTACGTAACCCCGACAGATCAAAGAAGGAGCAAAAAACCTAATTCCACCGCCGCAACTTCCTGTATCCACGAGATCCTATCTTGGGGCCTGTTTCGGAGCTCCGCCGGAGGGGGCATCCACCGTGGAGGGCTTCTACATCATCACCATAGCCCCTCCGATGAAGTGTGAGTAGTTTACTTCAGACCTTCGGGTCCATAGCTAGTAGCTAGATGGCTTCTTCTCTCTTTTTGGATCTCAATACAATGTTCTCCCCCTCTCTCGTGGAGATCTATTTGATGTAATGTTCTTTTTGCGGTGTGTTTGTTGAGATCGATGAATTGTGGGTTTATGATCCAGCTTATCTATGGAAAATATTTGATTCTTTTCTGAATTCTTTTATGTATGATTAAGTTATCTTTGCAAGTCTCTTTGAATTATCCGTTTGGTTTGGCCAACTAGATTGGTAGTTCTTGCAATGGGAGAAGTGCTTAGCTTTGGGTTCAATCTTGCGGTGTCCTTAACTAGTGACAGAAGGGGTTGCAAGGCACGTATTGTATTGTTGCCATCGAGGATAACAAGATGGGGTTTTTATCATATTGCATGAATTTATCCCTCTACATCATGTCATCTTGCTTAAGGCGTTACTCTGTTTTTAACTTAATACTCTAGATGCATGCTGGAGTGCGGTCGATGAGTGGAGTAATAGTAGTACATGCAGAATCGTTTTGGTCTACTTGTCTCGGACGTGATGCCTATATACATGATCATTGCCCGGATAACCTCATAACTATGCTCAATTCTGTCAATTGCTCAACAGTAATTTGTTCACCCACCGTAGAATACTTATGCTCTTGAGAGAAGCCACTAGTGAAACGTATGGCCCCCGGGTCTATTCTCATCATATCAATCTCCATAACTTTATTTACTTGCTTTGCTTTTACTTTTCACTTTGCATCTTTATACCAAAAATACCAAAAATATTATTTCTATCATATTTCACTCTCGTAAGTGACCGTGAAGGGATTGACAATCCCTAATCGCGTTGATTGCGAGTAGCTATCATTTTGTGCAGGTACGAGGGACTTGCGCGTGGCCTCCTACTGGATTGATACCTTGGTTCTCAAAAACTAAGGGAAATACTTACGCTACTGTGCTGCATCATCCCCTCCTCTTCGGGGAAAACCAACGCAAGCTCGAGACTAGCAAGGGCCCGAACCTGGGTAAACATAGTGTCCCTCGTCTCCTATTACCATCGATCCTAGATGCACAGTTCGGGACCCCCTACCCGAGATCCGCCGGTTTTGACACCGACATTGGTGCTTTCATTGAGAGTTCCATTGTGTCTTCGACAAAAGGATTCGATGGCCCCTTCGATCGTCAGTAATGACGTTGTTCAGGGAGAAACTTTTTTCCCCGGATAAATCTTTGTGTTCGGCGGCTTTGTACTGCGGGCCAACTCTCTTGGCCATCTGGAGCAGGTCGATAGCTATGCCCCTGGCCATCAGGTCAGATTTGGAAGCTTGAACTACGTCACAGATATCCGTGGAGACTTGATCTTCAACGGATTTGAGACTGCGGCGATCGCTCCCCTTCTCTCCGATGAACATGACTTAAATCTGTCACCGGAGCACACCTAGGAGATGGATCCTATTGCTGCAACAGCCTCAGTACCGAAGCAGATCATCCCCTCCGAGGCCATAAAGTCCGCGATGTTGGAGCCGCACACGGACTCGACATCCTGCAATGCTTGTGTCGACGGAACTCCGGACTCGTCTCTGGCAACACGTTCCGGATCAAGTGCGCCTACGGACACTGAGCTGGATTGGTTATCGATTTTCGAACTTAGCGCCGTAGACAGCTTCTAGCATTCGCCTTTGGGTGACGTGCTAAATTCTTTGAAGAACTTGTCCTTGGAGGACGATTCATAGCCGAACTATGTTTGCTTCGAGCTAGAGGCGGACGACGAGAAATTTTGCTTCCCACCCACCACCCACTTCATAGCCACCGTCGACGACCTAACCGACGTACTTGACTATGGCTCCGAAGACATCGACGGTCGACGATGATGCCAACAATGAGCAAGGCCAAGACCCGCCATTCACTGGACGTTGGACGGCCACCTCCTCGTACGACGTGTACATGGTCGATATACCCAAAGGGTCTGGAGACGACAAAGAAGAGCCAGATAAGAACAAACCCTCGGAGACGCAGTCCAAGCATCGGCGCCCCAAACGCTGTTCGAAGCCTCGTCGCTCAAAGGATGGCAACACTGGCACCGGAGAAAATAGTACTCCGAGCGACACCGAAAACAATGAAGACCCTGTCTGCGCTGCATCCGAACAAGAGGAACATGACAACACGCAAGACAACCCTGATGAACAGGCCATAGAAGATAACTCGGAGGACGATAGCTACCATCCACCCTCCAAAGAGGAGACAAGCCTCGGCAACGAAGACTTCATCGTGCTGGAGGACCCTCTGGAGCAGGAGCGTTTTAAACTTCAGCTCATAGCCACAGCAAGGAGCCTGAAAAAGAAACAACAGCAGCTTCAAGCTGAACAAGACCTGCTCGTCGACAGATGGACCGACGTCCTGACAGCCGAAGAATACGGCCTCAAGCGCCTAGCCAACAGCTACCCAAAACGCAGACTGCTACCTCAATTTGATGAGGAGGCACCAGAGCACACATCTCCCTCGCGTAATGCGGAACGACCACCGCGTGGTCGAGACAGGGCGGCCGACCGGCCACCCCGCGGCCGGGACAAAGCGGCAACTCAGGGCGAACAACAGTCTGCCCCACCGCCTCGCACAAATAGAAATGGAAGAATTTGGGGTCACACATACGACCTCCGGAAAATCCTGGACGATAGAACAGGACACACAAGATCGATATAAGGATCGTGAGGGCGAGCCCTGAGGCACGAGGAAGTCTACCTATTCGGATGTGATAAATCTATCCACGCCCGGGCCGAACACCGCAGACGGACTCCATCAGAACTACGCCACGATGCGGCCCGATATAGAGGCGCCGCACACCCTCTCTGCTTTACAGATGAAGTACTGGACCACGAATTCCCCGAGGGGTTCAAGCCCGTCAATATGGAATCATACGACGGCACAACCGATCCCACTTATGGATCGAGGACTTTATCCTCCACATCCACATGGCTAGAGGAGATGATCTCCACGCCATTAAATACCTCCCACTAAAGCTCAAAGGGCCAGCTCGGCACTGGCTTAACAGCCTGCCTGAAAATTCTATCGGCAGCTGGGAGGACTTGGAAGAAGCTTTCCTAGACAACTTCCAAGGAACCTATGTCCGGCCACCAGACGCTGATGACTTAAGCCACATAGTTCAACAACCTGGAGAATCAACCAAAAAATTCTGGACTAGGTTCCTAACCAAAAAGTACCAGATCGTTGACTGTCCGGACACCGAGGCCTTAGCAGCCTTCAAACACAGCATCTGTGACGAATGGCTAGCACGCCACCTCGGCCAAGAAAAGCCGAAGTCCATGGCAGCCCTCACGGAACTCATGACCCGCTTTTGCGCGGGAGAGGACAGTTGGCTGGCCCGTAGTAACAACACAGCCAGCGAGACAGGCCCCTCTGCGGCCAAGAATAATACTGGCAAGCTCCGGTGCAATAGGCACAAACGCCGAAGCAATGATAACAACACCAATGACACCACAGTCAACGCCGGATTCAGTGGCTCCAAGTCCGGCCAACGGAAGAAGCCCTACAAAAGAAACAATGAAGGACCTTCCAGCCTAGACTGCATACTCGACCATCCGTGCCAAATACACGGCACCCCGGATAAGCAAGCCAATCATACCAACAGGGATTGTTGGGTTTTCAAGCAGGCTGGCAAGTTCAATGCCGAAAACAAAGAAAAGGGATCACAAAGTGAGGACGAGGATGAAGAGCCCCGGCGGCCGAACACTGGAGGACAGAAGAAATTTCCCCCACAGGTCAAAACGGTGAAAATGATATACGCTTCACACATCCCAAAAGGGAGCGCAAGCGAGCACTCAGGGACGTCTATGCGGTAGAGCCAGTCGCCCCAAAGTTCAATCCGTGGTCGTCACCTTCGATCGACGAGACCACCCAACTAGCATCCGCCACGGCGGTTCAGCCGCACTAGTCCTGGACCCAATTATTGACGGGTTTCACCTAACACGAGTCCTGATGGACGGCGGTAGCAGCCTTAACCTGCTCTATCAAGACACGGTGCGGAAGATGGGCATTGACCCCTCACGAATCAAACCAACAAAGACTACTTTCAAAGGAGTCATACCAGGCATCGAGGCCCATTGTACGGGCTCAATCACGCTGGAAGTGGTCTTCGGCTCTCCGGACAACTTCTGAAGCGAGGAGTTAATCTTCGACATCGTCCCATTCCGCAGCGGCTACCATGTGATGAAGCCATGTACCTAGGGTAGGGTCATGGACCTATCCAAGGTACCCTCCCCAAGGACATCTCTTGAAGAAACCACCTTCCAGTCGACCTGGAAGGATTCCACTCGACGGACCTGAAGACACTCGACCGTGAAGCCAACCACTCGACCGCCAGAGATCTACAAATACCCTGCGCATAAACGGTCGGTCATTAAGTGGCTTTATGGTCATCATAGCACTTTATGTGGGACGTTACCAGTAACTCCCTATCTTAATGTACCTTAATCCTTGCATAAGTGAGGGCTGGAGGGGTCTGGCGAACTCTATATAAGCCACCCCCCTCCTCAGTGTAAAGGGTTCGCACCCCTGTAATTCATACGCAGATAATATAGTCGACCGCCTCCGGGCTCCAAGACGTAGGGCTGTTACTTCCTCCGAGAAGGGCCTGAACTCGTAAACATCTTGTGTATACAACTACTCCATAGCTAGGATCTTGCCTCTCCATACCTACCCCCATTCTACTGTCAGACTTAGAACCACGACATTTGGCGCCCACCGTGGGCAGGTGTCTTAGCGAATTGTTGGAGAAGTTGCATTTTTTCCGATCCCATTCATCATGGTTTCAGGTGGAGTTTTGGTTGAGGGCCGCGAGATCCGTCTCGGTGCGCTCACGTTCATCGCCGATGACTCCGCTTGGCTGCATGAGGCTCCACTCGACGTCGACGCTCCCGTCCGGCCCACGGGCAACGCACTTCAGCGCGGCGCCACGCGCCCTCCTGCGGCAGCCGTCGACCCAGTATCGGTCGGCTCCTGTGCCGTCCTCCCTCCCAGTCTCTCGCCGGCGCAAGCGCTCCGGTCGGTCGAGGCTTCAGCGGTGGGTGAGGCACGCGGTGGCCCGCCAGTCGGCCACTCCCCAAGTCGCGGCAATCGAGCCCGACGAATCTCTCTACGGCTTGTTCGACCTGTCGACTGGCTCCGCAGAGACTGCATCCGAGTGCGACAGCAGTGATCCAGCGGCGGAGGTTCTGATGGTCGACGGACCACGTAGTCCTCCTGGTTTCCCCCGCGCCGACGGAGGCGTTGGCGGAGGCGAGCCGGCGCAGGTTAACGAAGAGTATCAACCCGAGCCCCTCACTTCGCTGCAGAGGGAGGAGCTTTGCCGCTGGAACATGGATGCGCTTCACACTCCTATCGTTGGAGAAACCCCCGAGGCCCGTGCCTTAGAAGACGCGCATTTGGCCAACTTGGTTGAGCGCATTCGACTGGAAAATCTCCAGCGAGTGCTCGACGAACGAGCGCAACAACGGGTCCCGTCGTCCAGTCGACGTCAACTCTTTCCACAACCGACTCAGGTATACCGGACTCCAATTCAGAATCTAGCAGCTGCAGCCCGTATAGCAGAGTCCATTCAGCCTTCCCAGTCAGAGGCTGGCAGAGGCTTGCTACAGATCAGAGATTTACTCCGGGCAGCAGGAGATCAAAACTCAGCTGTATCGCAGTCGCGGAATAGGATTCACAGCAGATCCGTCGCTGCGAATACAGTCCAGTCGGCTCATAGCCCAAGATCGCCCCCGAGGCGTGAGGGACATGGAGGCCGGCGTGATCAGTATGAGGACCGATTCGATCGTGATGATCGACGTCGAGTGCCCACTCCTCCTCCAAGGGGTGGATCATACGCGCCTCGACAGCAGGATGACAGACGCCATCACAGTGTTGGGCGAAGGATTCCAGTCGACCCCAGGGAACCAGGCTTTGATGCGAGATCCATTATCGTTCAAGGTTTGGTCGACAGGAACAGAGCTCACCGAGAAGGCCATGACAGAAATGCGCCCACCAGCAGCAGAGTCCACGTCTCAGGACCAGAGTGTTTTAGCAGAGCCATCAGGGCCGCGGTGATCCCTCCCAACTTCAGGTTGGCGACTGGAGTTAGTAAGTTCACTGGTGAGTCCAAACCGGATACTTGGCTTGAGGACTACCGAGTGGCTATTCAGATTGGCGGCGGCAATGATGAAGTGGCCATGAAACACCTGCCTCTTATGTTGGAGGGCTCAGCCAGAGCGTGGTTGAATCAGTTAGCACCCAGCAGCATTTACACTTGGGAAGATCTTGCCCGAGTGTTTGTCAGGACATTTGAAGGAACTTGCAAGCGGCCAGCAGGGTTGACAGAGTTGCAGTCGTGTGTGCAGAAGTCGAATGAAACTCTGAGGTATTACATCCAGAGATGGATCACATTGCATCACACGGTAGAGAATGTATGTGATCATCAGGCAATCTGTGCCTTCAAGGAAGGCGTTAAGAACAGAGAGTTAAGTTTGAAATTCGGTCGGACCGGAGACATGACCCTAAGTCGAATGATGGAGATTGCCACCAAGTACGCCAATGGTGAAGAAGAGGATCGGCTCCGGAGTGGCAAGTACAAGTCAGCCTCTAATGAAATCGGGGGAGGGAACTCCAGTCGGAAGCCGAAGCGGAAAGCCGAGCCAGTTGCTCCTGGAGAAGCCTTGGTTGTGACTCCAAGAAAGTTCAAGGGGAAACCCAAGGGACCTTGAAACCCCAAGAAGGTGAAATACCAAGACGGAAATGATGTATTGGACTTGCCATGTCACATTCACACGAAGAATGATGAAGAGGGTAAACTCATTTACCCAAAGCATACCACTCGACAGTGTCGGCTCTTGATTCAGCAGTTCCAGGGGAAGCAGCCCAAGGATAAGGAGAAGGAGTCGGACAAAGTTGAGGACAAGGAAGATAGTGACGGTGGATACCCCCAGGTCAATTCCACCCTGATGATTTTTGCTGACGTTGAAAGCAAAAGTTGATTGAAAGTTATCAACCGGGAAGTGAATCTGGTCGCTCCGGCGACACCCAGTTACCTGAAATGGTCACAGACCGCCATCACGTTCGACCAGTCTGATCACCCGACACACATAGCCACCCCTGGGAGGCAAGCGTTGGTGGTCGACCCAGTTGTCGAAGGCACTTGGCTAACTAAAGTTTTGATGGATGGTGGCAGTGGCCTGAACATACTGTATGCAGAGACGTTGAAAGGGATGGGCATTCCGATGTCCAGACTCAGCACCAGCAACATGAGCTTCCATGGAGTCATTCCTGGAAAGAAGGCTGAGTCACTCGGCCAAATTGCTCTCGATGTGGTTTTTGGTGATTACAAGAATTTTTTTAAGGAAAAGTTGACCTTTGAGGTCGTGGATTTCCAGAGCGCTTATCACGCTATTCTGGGAAGGCCAGCGTATGCATGTTTCATGGCTCGACCATGTTATGTATACCTCAAACTGAAGATGCAGGCCCCAAAGGTGTGATCACTGTCACTGGCAATTGGAAGAAAGCAGAAGAGTGTTTTCAGAAAGGCTCTAAGATCGTTGATGCTCAGATGGCAGTGGTAGAGTTGCAAGAGTACCAGAAAACTGCAGACCCGAGTGATTTGTTACGAGCCAAGAAGCCCGCCACGCAAGTCAAGATTTCGATCGTCCGGTGAGACGAAACCGATTCATATTCACCCGACTGATCCTAATGTTGCTCCGACTCACATCTCAACAACACCGACTCCAAATAGGAAGAAGCGCCATCCGGTTACTCGCGAGAACGGGACATCTTCGCATGGAAGCTCTGCGACATGTCGGGTGTTCGAGGGGCGGCTGAGCATCGCTCACGAGTCGACTCAAAAGTTAAACCTGTCAAAGAACATCTTCGACGGTCCGCCGTCCAGAAGAGAAAGGCCATTGGCGAGGAGGTGGCTCTGCTCTTAGCAGCAGAGTTTATCCCCGAGTGGCTTGCCAATGTTGTCATGGTCCCTAAGAAGGACAAATCACTTCGCATGTGCATCGACTTCAAACATATCAATCGGGCCTGCCCGAAAGATCATTTTCCTCTCCCCCGCATCGACCAAATAGTCGACTCTACTGCGGGATGTGAGCGGTTGTCTTTCTTAGACGCCTATTCTGGTTACCATCAGATCCGTCTGTATGGACCCGACGAGATCAAAACAGCTTTCATCACTCCATTCGGGTGCTTCTGTTATGTCACCATGCCATTCGGCCTCAAGAATGCCGGAGCCACGTTCATGAGGATGATTCAGAAGTGTTTGCTCACTCAAATCAGTCGGAATGTGGAAGCATACATGGATGATATTGTGGTCAAGTCACGGAAAGGTTCCGACCTGTTGACTGACCTTGCTGAAACATTCGCCAATCTCAGGAGGTATGATATCAAGCTTAATCCATCAAAGTGCACATTCGGAGTTCCTGGCGGAAAGTTACTCGGTTTTATCATTTCCGAACGAGGAATCGACGCCAACCCAGAAAAAGTTGGCACTATACTCCGAATGAAACACCCTGTGCGTGTGCACGATGTCTAGAAGCTTACTGGATGCTTGGCCGCTTTAAGTCGATTCATCTCTCGTCTCGGTGAAAAGGCATTGCCTCTTTACCGACTGATGAAGAAGTCAGACAAGTTCGAGTGGACTCCAGAAGCTGATGCAGCGTTTGCAGAGCTAAAAGCTCTGCTTGAAGGAAATATGCCCTAGAGGCAATAATAAATTTATTATTTATTTCCTTATATCATGATAAATGTTTATTATTCATGCTAGAATTGTATTAACCGGAAACATAATACATGTGTGAATATATAGATAAACAGTATGTCACTAGTATGCCTCTACTTGACTAGCTTGTTAATCAAAGATGGTTATGTTTCCTAACCATGAACAAGGAGTTGTTATTTGATTAACAAGGTCACATCATTAGTTGAATGATCTGATTGACATGACCCATTCCGTTAGCTTAACACTTGATCGTTTAGTATGTTAATGCTTTCTTCATGACCCATACATGTTCCTATAACTATGAGATTATGCAACTCCGTTTACGGAGGAACACTTTGGGTACTACCAAACGTCACAACGAATCGGGTGATTATAAAGGAGTACTACAGGTGTCTCCAAAGGTACTTGTTGGGTTGGCGTATTTGAGATTAGGTTTTGTCGCTCCGATTGTCGGAGAGGTATCTCTAGGCCTTCTCGGTAATACACATCACTTAAGCCTTGCAAGCATTACAACTAATGAGTTAGTTGTGAGATGATGTATTACGAGCGAGTAAAGAGACTTACGCAACGAGATTGAACTAGGTATTGGATACCGACGATCGAATCTCGGGTAAGTAACATACCGATGACAAAGGAACAACGTATGTCGTTATGCGGTTTGACCGATAAAGATCTTCGTAGAATATGTAGGAACCAATATGGGCATCCAGGTTCCGCTATTGGTTATTGACCGAGAATGGTTCTAGGTCATGTCTACATAGTTCTCGAACCCGTAGGGTCCGCACGCTTAACGCTTCGATGACAGTTCATTATGAGTTTATAAGTATTGATGCACCGAAGGTTGTTCGAAGTCCCGGATGTGATCACGGACATGACGGGGAGTCTCGAAATGGTCGAGACATAAAGATTGATATATTGGAAGCCTACATTTGGACATCGGAAGTGTTCCGAGTGAATTCGGGAATTTACCGGAGTACCGGGAGGTTACCGGAACCCCCCGGGAACTACATGAGCCCATAGTGGGCCTTGGAGGAAAGGAGAAAGGGCAGCCCTAGGTGGCGTCGCCCCCCTTCCCTAGTCCTATTAGGACTAGGAAAGGTGGGCCAGCCCCTCTCTCTTTCCCCCCCAGTCCTAATCCAACTAGGATTGGAGGGGAATCCTACTCCCGGAGGGAGTAGGACTCCTTGTCGCCTCCCCTTGGGCCGCCACCTCCCCTTGGCTCCTTTATATACGGGGCAGGGGCACCCATGATACACAAGTTGATCTACGGATCTTTCCTTAGCCGTGTCGGTGCCCCTTCCACCATATTCCACTTCGTCATATCGTCATGAGCTTAGGCGAAGCCCCGCGCGGAGAAGTCATATCGTCGCGGAGCTTAGGCGAAGCCCTGCGTCGGTGGAGCATCAACATCGTCACCACGCCGTCGTCTTGACGAACTCATCCCGACACTTTGCTGGATCGAGTCCGGGATCGCCATCGAGCTGAGCGTGTGCGTAACTTCGGAGGTGCCGTCGTTCGGTGCTTGGATCGGTCGGATCGTGAAGACGTCGACTACATCAACCGCGTTGTTATAACGCTTCGCTTCGGGTCTCTGAGGGCGTGGGCGGACCTCTCCCCTCTCGTTGCTATGCCATCACCATGGTCTTGCGTGATCGTAGGAAAATTTTTGAAATTACTCGTTCCCCAACAAGGGTATCGAGCCAGGTTTTATGCGTTGATGTCATATGCACGTAGAACACAAGTGAGTTGTGGGCGATACAAGTCATACTACCTACCAGCATGTCATACTTTGGTTCAGCGGTATTGTGAGATGAAGCGGCCCGGACCGACATTACGCGTACGCTTACGCGAGACTGGTTTCACCGCTCCGAGCACTCGTTGCTTAAAGGTGACCGGCGGGTGTCTGCTCTCTCACTTTAGTTGAATCGAGTGTGGCTACGCCCGGTCCTTGAGAAGGTTAAAACGAGTCTATTTGACGAAATATCGTTGTGGTTTTGATGCGTAGGTAAGAACGGTTCTTGCTCAGCCCGTAGCAGCCACGTAAAACTTGCAACAACAAAGTAGAAGGCGTCTAACTTGTTTTTGCAGGGCATGTTGTGATGTGATATGGTCAAGGCGTGATGCTATATTTTATTGTATGAGATGATCATGTTTTGTAACCGAGTTATCGGCAATCGGCAGGAGCCATATGGTTGTCGCTTTATTGTATGAAATGCAACGCCATGTAATTGCTTTACTTTATCACTAAGGAGTAGCGATAGTCGTAGAAGCAATAGTTGGCGAGGCGACAACGATGCTACGATGGAGATCAAGGTGTCGCGCCCGGTGGCGATGGTGATCATGGCGGTGCTTGGCGATGGAGATCACAAGCACAAGATGATGATGACCATATCATATCACTTATATTGATTGCATGTGATGTTTATCCTTTATGCATCTTATCTTGCTTTGATTGACGGTAGCATTATAAGATGATCTCTCACTAAAAATTATCAAGAAGTGTTCTCCCTGAGTATGCACCGTTGCGAAAGTTCTTCGTCTTTGAGACACCACGTGATGATCGGGTGTGATAGGCTCTACGTTCAAATACAACGGTGCAAAACAGTTGCGCACGCGAATACTCAGTTAAACTTGACGAGCCTAGCATATAACAGATATGGCCTCGGAACACGAGACCGAAGGTCGGCGTGAATCATATAGTAGATATGATCAACATAGTGATGTTCACCATTGAAACTACTCCATCTCACGTGATGATCGGACATGGTTTAGTTGATTTGGATCACGTAATCACTTAGATGACTAGAGAGATGTCTGTCTAAGTGGGAGGTTTTTAATATGATTAATTAAACTTAAATTTATCATGAACTTAGTACTGATAGTATTTTGCTTGTCTATGTTTATTGTAGATAGATGGCTCGTCTGTTGTTCCGTTGAATTTTAATGCGTTCCTTGAGAAAGCAAAGTTGAAAGATGATGGTAGCAATTACGGACTGGGTCCGTAACGAGGATTATCCTCATTGCTGCACGTAAAAATTACGTCCTGGAAGCACCGCTGGTGACAGAACCTGCTGCAGATCTTGAGCGAAGTTGTGAGCGTCGGCAAAGCAAAGCTGATGACTACTCAATAGTTCGATGTGCCATGCTTTACGGCTTAGAACCGGGTCTTCAACGACGTTTTGAGCGTCATGGAGCATATGAGATGTTCCAGGAGTTGAAGTTAATATTTCAAGCAAATGCCGGATTGAGAGATATAAAGTCTCCAATAAGTTCTATAGCTGCAAGATGGAGGAGAATAGTTACATCGGTGAGCACATACTCAAAATGTCCAGGTATAACAATCACTTAATTCAGCTGGGAGTTAATCTTCCGGATGATAGTGTCATTGATGAATTCTCCAATCACTGCCACCAAGCTACAAGAGCTTCGTGATGAACTATAATATGCAAGGGATGACTAAGACAATTCTGAGCTCTTACAATGCTAAAAGCCATGGAGGTAGAAATCAAGAAAGAGCATCAAGTGTTGATGGTCAACAAGACCACTAGTTTCAAGAAAAGGGCAAAGGGAAGAAGAAGGAAACTTCAAAAGAACAGCAAGCAAGTTGCTGCTCAGAGAAGAAACCCAAGTCTGGACCTAAGCCTGAAACCGAGTGTTTTACCGCAAGCAAGCGGACCTTTGAAGCGGAACTGCCCCAAGTATTTGGCGGATAAGAAGGATGGCAAGGTGATCAAAGGTATATGTGATATACATGTTATTGATGTGTACCTTACTAATACTCAGATAGTACACAGGTATTTGATCTGGTTACATTGCTAATATTTGCAACTCGAAACAGGAACTACGGATTAGCGAAGATTGGCTAAGGGCGAGGTGACGATCTTGCGTTGGAAATGGTTCCAAAGTCGATGTGATCGCGATCGGCACGCTACCTCTACATCTACCTTGGGATTAGTTTTAGACCTAAATAATTGTTATTTGGTGCGGCGTTGAGCATGAACATTATATCTGGATCTTGTTTAATGCGAGGCGGTTATTCATTTAAATCAGAGAATAATGGTTGTTCTATTTATATGAGTAATATCTTTTATGGTCATGCACCCTTGAAGAATGGTCTATTCTTGTTGAATCTCGACGGTAGTGATACACATATTCATAATGTTGAAGCCAAAAGATGCAGAGTTGATAATGATAGTGCAACTTATTTGTGGCACTTGCCGTTTAGGTCATATCGGTGTAAACGCATGAAGAAACTCCATCTTGATGGGCTTCGGAATCACTTGATTATGAATCACTTGGTACTTGCGAACCGTGCCTCATGGGCAAGATGACCAAAACGCCGTTCTCGGAACTATGGAGCGAGCAACTGATTTGTTGGAAATCATACATCTGATGTTTGTGGTCCAATGAATGTTGAGGCCTTGGCGGGGGTATCGTTATTTTCTCACCTTCACAGATGATTTGAGCAGATATGGGTATATCTACTTAATGAAACACAAATCTGAAACATTTGAAAAGTTCAAAGAATTTCAGAGTGAAGTGGAAAATCATCGTAACAAGAAAATAAAGTTTCTACGATCTGATCGTGGAGGAGAATATTTGAGTTCTGAGTTTGGTTTACATTTGAAACAATGTGGAATAGTTTAGCAACTCACGCCACCGGAACACCACAGAGAAATGGTGTGTCGAGCGTCGAATCGTACTTTACTAGATATGGTGCGATCTATGATGTCTATTTCGATTTACCGCTATCGTTTTGGGGTTATGCTTTAGAGGCGGCCGCATTCACGTTGAATAGGACACCGTCAAAATCCGTTGAGACGACGCCTTATGAACTGTGGTTTGGCAAGAAACCAAAGTTGTCGTTTCTTAAAGTTTGGGGCTGCGATGCTTATGTAAAGAAACTTCAACCAGATAAGCTCGAACCCAAATCGGAAAAATGTGTCTTCATAGGATACCCAAAGGAGACTGTTGGGTACACCTTCTATCACAGATCTGAAGGCAAGATTTTCGTTGCTAAATTCGGATCCTTTCTAGAGAAGGAGTTTCTCTCGAAAGAAGTGAGTGGGAGGAAAGTAGAACTTGATGAGATAATCAGATCTGCTCCCTTATTGGAAAGTAGTTCATCACAAGAAATGGTTCTGTGACAACTACACCAATTAGTGAAGAAACTAATGATGATGATCATGAAGCTTGAGATCAAGTTACTCTTGAACCTCGTGGGTCAACCAGAGTAAAATCGCACCAGAGTGGTACGGTAATCCTATTCGGAAGTCATGTTACTTGACCATGGCGAACCTACAAACTATGAAGAAGCGATGGTGAGCCCAGATTCGCAAAATGGCTGGAAGCCATGAAATCTGAGATGGGATCCATGTATGAGAACAAAGTATGGACTTTGGTTGACTTGCCCGATGATCGGCAAGCCATTGAAAATAAATGGATCTTTAAGAAGAAGACCGACGCTGATGGTAATATAACTGTCTACAAAGCTCGACTTGTTGCGAAAGGTTTTCGACAAGTTCAAGGGGTTGACTACGATGAGACTTTCTCACCCGTGGCGATGCTTAAGTCTGTCCGAATCATGTTAGCAATTGCCGCATTTTATGATTATGAAATTTGGCAAATGGATGTAAAACCGCATTCTTGAATGGATTTCTAGAAGAAGAGTTGTATATGATGCAACCAGAAGGTTTTGTCGATCCAAAGGGTACTAACAAAGTGTGCAAGCTCCAACGATCAATTTATGGTCAGGTGCAAGCCTCTCGGAGTTGGAATAAGCGCTTTGATAGTGTGATCAAAGCATATGGGTTTGTCTGCACTTTTGGAGAAGCTTGTATTTACAAGAAAGTGAGTGGGAGCTCAGTAGCATTTCTAATATTATATGTGGACGACATATTATTGATTGGAAATGATATAGAATTTCTGGATAGCATAAAGGATACTTGAATAAAAGTTTTTCAATGAAAGACCTCGGTGAAGCTGCTTACATATTGGGCATCAAGATCTATAGAGATAGATCAAGGCGGCTTAATTGGACTTTCACAAAGCACATACCTTGATAAAGTTTTGAAGAAGTTCAAAATGGATCGAGCAAAGAAAGGTTTTTACCTGTTACAAGGTGTAAGATTGAGTCGGACTCAATGCCCGACCACAATGAGAAGATAGAGAGAAATGAAAGATGTTCCTATGCTTCAGCCATAGGCTCTATCATGTATGCAATGCTGTGTACCAGACTGACGTATGCTTAGCTGTAAGCTTGGCAGGAAGGTACCAAAGTAATCGAGAGTGGATCATGGACAGCGGTCAAGAACATCTGAAATACGAAAAGGACTAAGGATATGTTTCTCGTATATGGAGGTGACAAAGAGCTAGTCGTAAATGGTTACGTCGATGCAAGCTTTGACACTGATCCGGACGATTCTAAATCGCAAACCGGATCGTGTTTTTATTAAGCGGTGGAGCTGTCGGTTGGTGCAGTTCTAAACAAAGCGTCGTGGCGGGATCTACATGTGAAGCGGAGTACATAGCTGCTTGGAAGCAGCGAATGAAGGAGTCTGGATGAAAGAGTTCATTTCGATCTAGGTGTCATACCTAGTGCATCGGGACCGATGAAGATCTTACGTGACAATCTTGGTGCAATTGCCTTGGCAAAGGAATCCAGATTTCACAAGAGGACCAAGCATATCAAGAGGCGCTTCAATTCCATTGGGACCAAGTCCAAGTGGGAGACATAGAGATTTGCAAAATACATATGGATCTGAATGTTGCAGACCGTTGACTAAGCCTCTTCCACGAGCAAAACATGATCAGCACCAAGACTCCATGGGTGTTAGGATCATTACTTTATAATCTAGATTATTGACTCTAGTGCAAGTGGGAGATGAAGGAAATATGCCCTAGAGGCAATAATAAAGTTATTATTTATTTCCTTATATCATGATAAATGTTTATTATTCATGCTAGAATTGTATTAACCGGAAACATAATACATGTGTGAATATATAGACAAGCAGTATGTCACTAGTATGCCTCTACTTGACTAGCTTGTTAATCAAAGATGGTTATGTTTCCTAACCATGAACAAGGAGTTGTTATTTGATTAACAAGGTCACATCATTAGTTGAATGATCTGATTGACATGACCCATTCCGTTAGCTTAACACTTGATCGTTTAGTATGTTAATGCTTTCTTCATGACCCATACATGTTCCTATAACTATGAGATTATGCAACTCCGTTTACGGAGGAACACTTTGGGTACTACCAAGCGTCACAACGTAATGGGTGATTATAAAGGAGTACTACAGGTGTCTCCAAAGGTACTTGTTGGGTTGGCGTATTTGAGATTAGGTTTTGTCGCTCCGATTGTCGGAGAGGTATCTCTAGGCCTTCTCGGTAATACACATCACTTAAGCCTTGCAAGCATTACAACTAATGAGTTAGTTGTGAGATGATGTATTCTGAGCGAGTAAAGAGACTTACGTAGCGAGATTGAACTAGGTATTGGATACCGACGATCGAATCTCGGGTAAGTAACATACCGATGACAAAGGAACAACGTATGTCGTTATGCGGTTTGACCGATAAAGATCTTCGTAGAATATGTAGGAACCAATATGGGCATCCAGGTTCCGCTATTGGTTATTGACCGAGAATGGTTCTAGGTCATGTCTACATAGTTCTCGAACCCGTAGGGTCCGCACGCTTAACGTTTCGATGTGATTCATTATGAGTTTATAAGTATTGATGCACGAAGGTTGTTCGAGTCCGGATGTGATCACGGACATGACGAGGAGTCTCGAAATGGTCGAGACATAAAGATTGATATATTGGAAGCCTACATTTGGACATCGGAAGTGTTCCGAGTGAATTCGAATTTACGGTCTTGCCGGAGGTTACCGGAACCCCAGGAACTACATGGGCCCATAGTGGGCCTTGGAGGAAAGGAGAAAGGGCAGCCCTAGGTGGCCGCCCCCCCCCCTAGTCCTATTAGGACTAGGAAAGTGGGCCGCCCCCTCTCTCTTTCCCCCTCCCGGTCCTAATCCAACTAGGATTGGAGGAGAATCCTACTCCGGAGGAGTAGGACTCCTTGGTCGCCTCCCCTTGGGCGGCCACCTCCCCTTGGCTCCTTTATATACGGGGCAGGGGCACCCCATGATACACAAGTTGATCTACGGATCTTTCCTTAGCCGTGTCGGTGCCCCTTCCACCATATTCCACTTCGGTCATATCGTCGCGGAGCTTAGGCGAAGCCTGCGCCGGAGAAGTCATATCGTCGCGGAGCTTAGGCGAAGCCCTGCTTGATGGAGCATCAACATCGTCCTGCACGCCGTCGTCTTGTGGAACTCATCCCGACACTTTGCTGGATCGGTCAGGGATCGTCATCGAGCTGAGCGTGTGCGAACTCGGAGGTGCCGTGACGTTCGGTACTTGGATCGGTCGGATCGTGAAGACGTCGACTACATCAACCGCGTTGTTATAACGCTTCGCTTTCGGTCTCACGTGCGTGGGCGGACCTCTCCCCTCTCGTTGCTATGCCATCACCATGGTCTTGCGTGATCGTAGGAAAATTTTTGAAATTACTACGTTCCCCAACACTGCTCTCCACCCAGCCGGTGCTTGCTGCCCCAATCAGCAAAGAGCCTTTGCTGCTTTACGTTGCAGCCGCAGGACAAGTCGTCAGTACAGTACTTACGGTCGAGTGGGAAGAAGAATGAAAAGCTTTCAAAGTTCAGCGCCCAGTATACTATCTTTCTGAAGTATTGACCCCATCAAAACAAAGATACCCTCATTATCGGAAGCTTGTTTATGGAATTTATATGACCAAGAAGAAGGTTGCTCATTACTTCTCTGACCATTCCATTACGATTAAATCGTGACGCCCCATTGTCGAAGATTACACTGTGACAGAGATGCAACTGGTCGAGTGGCGAAATGGGCGATTGAACTCCTTCCCTTGATATCAAGTTTGAGGCAAAAAAGCCATCAAGTCCCAAGCAATAGCAGATTTCATCGCCAAGTGGATTGAACAGCAATTGCCGACTCAAGTTCACTTCGAACCTTTGGACCATGTTCTTTGATGGTTCCAAGATGCTGAATGGTTCGGTCTTTGGGGTAGTGTTGGTTTCCCCGAGGAGATAAGCTCGGATATGTGCTCCAGATTCACTTTGATTCTTCCAACAATGAAGCAGAATCTGAAGCACTATTGTATGGGTTGCGTATGGCCATTTCACTCAGCGTCAAATCGCCTCATGGTTTATGGCGACTCAGATCTAGTGGTTAATCGGTGATGAAGGAGTGGGATGTCAAAAGTCCAGCCATGACTGGTTATTGCAATGCAATGAGGAAGCTAGAGAAGAAGTTTGAGGGGTTAGAGCTTCATCATGTACCCCGACTGAAAAATCAAGCTGCTGATGATTTGGCGAAAATAGGGTCCAAGAGGGAAGCCATTCCCAGTGATGTGTTTTTGGAGCACATCCACACACCGTCAATTCAAGAGGATCCTTTCACCGAAGAAGCGCCACAGCCAAAAAGTGCCACTGATCCGACTGAAGTTGAGGTCCCAGCTGTGGTCGACCTGATCATGGAAGTCGTGGTCATCACTCCCGACTGGACAGTGTCGTACATCGCGTATATCCTGAGGAAAGAGCTCCCAGAGAACGAAGAAGAGGCTCGACAGATCGTCCGCCGATCCAAGGCCTTTACTGTGATCAAGGGACAGTTGTATAGAGAAAGCGCGATTGGAGTCGGCCAGAAATGCATAACACCAGAAGAAGGTCAGATAATTCTTGATGATATCCACTCGGGGACCTGTGGTCATCATGCGTCCTCTCGGACCATTGTGGCTAAAGCATACCGAGCGGGATTCTACTGGCCAAAAGCAAATGAAATGGCAAAGGAAATAGTCGACAAGTGTGAAGGATGTCAGTTCTATTCCAATATGTCACACAAACCCACCTCAGCCTTAAAGACCATTCCACTCGTCTGGCCCTTTGCTGTTTGGGGGTTGGATATGATTGGACCACTGAGAACTTGCAGAAGCGGCTTCACTCACTTGCTAGTGGCAGTCGACAAGTTTACGAAGTGGATCGAAGCTAAACCTATCAAGAACCTCGATGCGTGCACTGCTATCAGTTTCATCAGAGAGTTGATATTCAGATATCGAGTTCCGCATAGCATCATCACTGACAATGGGTCAAACTTCGATTACGACAAGTTCAAAGACTTTTGCGCCTCTCAGGGCACGCGAGTCGACTATGCTTCAGTTGCTCACCCCCAGTCGAATGGACAAGCAGAACGAGCAAACGGTCTAATCCTCAAAGGACTGAAACCCCGGCTGATGCGCGATCTCAAGCATGCAGCAGGAGCGTGGGTCGACGAACTTCCATCAGTTCTTTGGGGATTGAGGACCACTCCTAATCGGTCGACTGGGAGAACTCCATTCTTTCTGGTCTATGGAGCTGAAGCACTTCTGCCGAGTGACTTGCTTCACAATGCACCCCGAGTCGAACTCTACTCTGAAGATGAAGCGGAGCAAGCCCGGCAAGATGCAGTCGAACTCCTAGAAGAGGAAAGAGAGATGGCCCTGATCCGCTCGACCATCTATCAGCAGGACTTGCGTCGATTCCATGCTAGAAATGTGAAGAGTCGAACCTTCCAAGAAGGAGACTTGGTCCTCCGAGTGGATCAACAGAAACCACACAAGCTCGCTCCCACTTGGGAAGGCCCCTTCATCGTCACCAGAGTTCTCCACAGTGGAGCATACCATCTTTACAACGTCGATCGCCAGATTGATGAGCCTCGAGCTTGGAATGCGGAACTGCTCCGCCCCTTTTATACTTAAGTACTCACTCGGCTGAGATGTAATAAAAGTACTTCTGTAGTTTATTTATCGAAGACAAGAATGTTATAATTTTCCCAGTGATTGTTATTACTTTTTGTTTACATGAGAAATTTCCCCCCAGTGGATGGCTTAGCTGCGAACCCGTTTCGCCTAAGTTCGTAAAAAAATCCCTGCCGAGTGGAGAGCCAGCCTCCCACTCGGGGGCTTAGCTGCGAATCCGTTTCGCCTAAGTATCTGAAAATCCTACCGAGTGGTGAGCCAGCCTCCCACTCGGGGGCTTAGCTGCAGTCCAAGTACTCGCCTAAGTGTTTAAAATCCTACCGAGTGGTGAGCCAGCCTCCCACTCGGGGTTTAGCTGCAGTCCAAGTACTCGCCTAAGTGTTCAAAATCCTACCGAGTGGTGAGCCAGCCTCCCACTCGGGGGCTTAGCTGCAGTCCAAGTACTCGCCTAAGTGTTTAAAATCCTTCCGAGTGGTGAGCCAGCCTCCCACTCGGGGGCTTAGCTGCAGTCCAAAGTACTCGCCTAAGTATTTAATACAGTGTGCGCTTTGCAAGAACGACGAGGTACAGGTCGACTGTTGCCTTCCCCTTCAGAGCTACGACACAAAAAATCCTCCCATTCGGAGGCTTAGCTGCAGTCCAGTACTTGCCTAAGTTTGAAAAATACTACCGAGTGGAGAGCGAACCTCCCACTCGGGGGCTTAGCTGCAGTCCAGTACTTGCCTAAGTTTGAAAAATCCTACCGAGTGGAGAGCGAACCTCCCACTCGGGGACTTAGCAGCAGTCCAGTACTCGCCTAAGTTTGAAAAATCCTACCGAGTGGAGAACAAACCTCCCACTTGGGGGCTTAGCAGCAGCCCAGTACTCGCCTAAGTTTGAAAAATCCTACCGAGTGGAGAGCGAACCTCCCACTCGGGGGCTTAGCTGCAGTCCAGTACTCGCCTAAGTATCTGAAAATCCTACCGAGTGGAGAGCAACCTCCCACTCGGGGGCTTAGCTGCAGTCCAGTACTCGCCCAAGTATCTGAAAATCCTACCGAGTGGAGAGCAACCCTCCCACTCGGAGGCTTAGTTGCAGTCCAGTACTCGCCTAAGTACGAAACCCATTCCAATCCGCAAGGACGACGAGGTGCAGGTCGATTGTTACCTTCTCCTTCGGAGCTGAGCCACAAGTACAACATGCGCTCCATCCCGATCCGCAAGGACAACGAGGTGCAGGTCGCCTGTTGCCTTCTCCTTCGGAGCTGCGCCACAAGTACAACGTGCGCTCCATCCCGATCCGCAAGGAAGGCGAGGTGCAGGTCGACTGTTACCTTCTCTTGCGGAGCTACGCCATATGTACAATCCGTGCTCCATCCCTACCTGCAAGAACAATGAAGGGTAGGTCGACTGGATTTTTCACCTCAGAGCTGCATCTCAAGCACTGAAGTATATTCCGAGTGAAGAACAAAGTTCGCTCGAAGGCAAATGAAAGCATATTCGACGATAAGCCAAGTTCGGATAACATCCTACGGATGCAGAAGTACCCAGGCATCAAGCCTGTTAAAGTTTATCGGTTACAAGACCACTTGGCATTCCGAGGCAAATTTAAGACGAATCATAGAAGTTTTTTACTCCTCGGGTGGAGGACTGGAAGGTGCGACAAACTGGTCCAGGTCGATCCCGTCAGCGATCCGGGTGGCAGCACCAATGAAAGTCTCCATGAAAGATCGGAAGTCGTACTTCTTGGTATTGGCAACTTTGATGGACGCCAGCTTTTCCTCTCGCGCCTCCTTGCAGTGAACGCGGACCAGGGACAGAGCAACATCGGCACCACATCTGGCAGAAGACTTTTTCCATTCCTGCACTCGACTTGGAACGTCATTCAGTCGAGTCATTAAATACTCGAGGTCATTTTGAAGTGTTTCGCCTGGCCAGAGTGTCGAGTCAATCCGCGACACCGCAACCTTCAGTCGAGCGAGGTAGTCCACCACAGCAGCGACACGAGACTCCAGTCAGAGCACATTCATGGCGGCTTCATCCTTCACGGGAGAGTTAATGGGGTCCAGGCTGGTCTCCACTCGACTAGTCTTCTCCTCGAAGTTCTGACAGAATTCTGAAAACGCAACCCGAGTTCAAGCTAATGGTTCTATGATGAGTCGGTGATAACAAGTCAGTCGGATAAGAGGAATTACCTTCAAGCATGAGGAATAACTTCTTGGCGAGCCCTCCCAGATAAGCCTCCAGATCGTTCCTCTTCCCCGCCAGTTTGCCAGCCTTGTCACTCAGAGCTATCTTGTCATTCTTCAGTCGGCTAACCTCCTTGTTGGCCGCATCGAGAGCAGCTTTCAGATTGGCGTTCTCTTCTTCAAGTTTACCGACTAAAGTCAGTTTTTCTTCTGCGAGCTTTGTTTTGTCCAAAGCCGCTTTATGCGCCTCGGCAAGGTCATGATCCTTCTTCTTCAGAGCCTCCTCCATTTTGTCTGCAAAATGACAGTGAGCTCAGAATTAGGAAGGGGCAGAAAGACAAAGACAGTCGTCAAGTTCTCACCATCCATACCTTTTGCTTCGTCTCTCGCCTTCTGCAAGTTCTCCTGAGCAAGCTTCAAGTCAAGGTTGAGCTGGATCTGTTTGTTTTCCAATTCAGTATAGCGAGCCACAAGCTCGCAGGATTTCTACGAAGAATCAATCGACAGACATCAAAGATAAGTTACTTCTGAGTGACTAAGAAAAATCGTTGCGTTTCTAAGACTACATCCGAATCAAAATATTCGACAGTAGTCTCGGGGACTACACCCAGTGGGTGCACTTCGCGTGCCCCCACTGGTCCTACCGACTCGGTTCGATCAGTCGACCGAAAGAGACAAAAAGGTTATGATCCCAAACCATAGCTAACTGTCAGCAGTCAGCCTCGGTATCATAAAAAAAGAGTTCTTCAGACTACGGTCGACTATCAGCAGTCCACCATAGTCTCAGGGACTACACCCAGTGGGTGCACTCAGCGTGCCCCCACCGGTTTCAAGATTCATTCGACATGGTCCAACCAAACCAAGTGAAGAAGTTACAAAAGAAATACAAAGTATAAATACTACGGTCGACTGCCAGTAGTCCACCATAGTCTCGGGGACTACACCCAGTGGGTGCACTCAGCATGCCCCCACCAGTCCAAAAATTCAATCGACACACCCAGTGGGTGTACAGATACGAAGATCTTCAGAAAGAAGAGTTTTCAGGTAGCATATCCTAACAGAACAAGTGGTGACCAACTAACCTGGACGTTGCTCTAAAGAGCTGAGCTGGCATCGTAGGCCGCCTGGCTGGCCTCCCGGACCATCTTCACTTGCTCCATCATGATCCCCGCCTGGCGTATAGCTTCCTTAGCAGCACCCACTTGGTCCTCTGGGACGTGGTGTGTGGCAAAAAGGGAGGGCGGATCAGCAGTCGACGATGAAGGCCGGATGCTCGTCAGCGGCACAGTGAAAGACACAGAAGTCCGAGTGATGTTGCCACCCTCATGAACCAGCGTCTCAGGCACTGATACAACTTGAGCAGTCCTGCCAGCAGGCGCCTTTTTATTCCTCCTCCGCCTAAGCGGCGCCTCATCGTCATCATCAGGGAGATCAATGACATGAGGAGGGACTACAGGAAAAATTCAAAGTTAAAAACGGAAATCCAGTCGATCAAAAGCGAAACTACAGTGATCATACCAAGGTTGGAGGTAGCAACATCTTCCATCTCCTGGTCTTCGTTCCTGGCTGAGGTCTCGGAGGTGGCAGAGCTGCAGATTTCAGAAATCAGTTGATCAGTCAACAAGTCGACCAAAAGTATGTCCATGTTGAACAAGAAAACACAAGATCTGATGTACCCGGAAATGGTGGGAATGGCCATATTCATCTTGGGCAAAGCCTTATCGGCTTTGATGGCGTCACTCGGGGTTGCTTCGGCGCTTTTTCAGTCGGCGCCGGAGAAGTCGTCCGAGGATGTTTCGTCGACTGCCCGACAGACGCGATAGCCTTGCCACGCTCGACCGCGGGGTCGTGGGTGAGCTTGGATCGCCTTTCCATGCGAGGAGGGTCGACTTCTTCCTCCACTTCCTCCTCCTCCTCTTCGCCGGAGCTGTTGTCGTCTTCGTCCTCCGCACCATCAGATTGACATTCCTCCTGGCTTTCACCTCCGCTCCCTTCCTCCTCCTCGACTGGTTCTTGCGCCCCGTTGGGCATCGAGTACATCTCAGTGGTGGCCTGGAAGACGACAAACAAGACAAAAGTCAATCGACCGATTTTAAGCAAACAAAGTGGAGAAAGCAGGATCACAATCAAAGATGCAGGAATGGACCTTGTCTACTTCATATGACTGGTCGAGTGGAGGTATCCTCCTGGCCCCTCGAGGGTTGTCCTTGTTTCCTGTGATGCCCGCAAGACACCTTTCCAGCATGGTATCCTCGATCTCCTCCGGGTGGATCCGAGTGGTGTCATCAGTCCCAGAGTACAACCACATCGGATGGTCTCGGGCTTGAAGCGGCTGGATGCGTCGTCGAAGGAAGACCTCCAAGAGATCCATGATAGTCACCCCGTCTCGGATGAGCTAGAAAACTCGTTCGACCAACACCTTCACCTGCGCCCTCTCTTCCGGGATCACCTTCAAAGAAGATGGCTTGCTCACTCGATCCATGGAAAAACGAGGGAGTCCAGTCGACTGCCCTGGCGTTGGCTGGTCCTTGCAGTAGAACCAAGTCGACTGCCATCCACGAACTGACTCGGGTAAGATCATGGCTGGAAAAGAACTTTTTCCTCTCATTTGAACCCCAAGACCCCCACACATCTGAATCACTTGAGTTTTCTCGTCACTCGGATTGGCCTTTTTCAACGTCTGGGAGCGACAAGTGAAAATGTGCTTGAAAAGACCCCAATGAGGCCGGCAACCCAAGAAATTCTCGCACAAGGACACGAAAGCAGCGAGATACACGATGGAGTTGGGAGTGAAGTGGTGAAGTTGTGCCCCAAAGAAGTTCAGAAATCCCCGAAAGAAAGGGTGAGGCGGCAGAGAAAACCCGCGGTCGACATGGGTGGCCAAGAGAACACACTCACCCTCCAAAGGTTGTGTCTCCCACTCCTTCCCCGGGAGCCACGCTGAACCATGGGGGATCCATCCCTCATTGGCCAGCTGATCGTCGAGCGGATCCAGTCGCCCTGGATCCAGCCCTGCGGCAAGCCGGCCCTCGACGAAGATCCGCCCCGACTGGTCGCTCTTCCCTTCGCCTTCGCCGTCACCTTCTTCGCCCGCTCCAAAGCCGACGTCTTGTCCTTCACCATTGTCGCCGGTGAAACACGCACAGAGCAGCAACGCTGAGGTGGAATCGCACGCGGCGGATGAATCTGGAGAAGGGAGGAGGAAAGGGGAATGCACTGTTCAAAAAAACCCCATCTAGGGCCTTATATGAGGTTGCTTCAAGTGGTCGATGGTGGGCCAGGCGATCTGTCAAATCCATAGCGATCGCCCAGCGATCGTGGCGAAAAATGTGGCACGGAGATCGAGGCGTCCCTGCCTTATCCCGTCCGATTAGTGTGATTTCCTCCGCCTCGCTCATTTCCCGAAAATTCGAATCCCGCTAAATCCGCGCGCCACAGAGCAAATCGTCAGACAGAAGATTTCCTCCGTCCTGTCACTCAGGAGTTCTCCAAGTACGAAAAACACACTCGACAGATTCAAAGAATGGATCAAGGCGACTGAAAAAGAAGTTGAAGCCGTCACCTAAGCTTATTGATCCAGAACAAGACGTGCTCGTCGCACGAAAAGTAGGTCGGAAGAGGTCTCAACTCCTTCCCCACTCAAACCTCGATCCATTCGGGGGCTACTGATGAAGCCATGTACCTAGGGTAGGGTCATGGACCTGTCCAAGGTACCCTCCCCAAGGACATCTCTTGAAGAAACCACCTTCCAGTCGACCTGGAAGGATTCCACTCGACGGACCTGAAGACACTCGACCGTGAAGCCAACCACTCGACCGCCAGAGATCTCTGATCGATCTGCATAAGCGGTCATCATTAAGTGGCTTTATAGTAATCATAGCACTTTATGTGAGACGTTACCAGTAACTCCCTATCTTAATGTACCTTAATCCTTGCATAACTGAGGGCTGGAGGGGTCTGGCGAACTCTATATAAGCCACCCCCCTCCTCGGTGTAAAGGGTTCGCACCCCTGTAATTCATATGCAGATAATACAGTCGACCGCCTCCGGGCTCCGAGACGTAGGGCTGTTACTTCCTCCGAGAAGGGCCTGAACTCGTAAACATCTTGCGTATACAACTACTCCATAGCTAGGATCTTGCCTCTCCATACCTACCCCCCATTCTACTGTCAGACTTTATCCTCCACATCCACATGGCTAGAGGAGATGATCTCCACGCCATTAAATACCTCCCACTAAAGCTCAAAGGGCCATCTCGGCACTGGCTTAACAACCTACCTGAAAATTCTATCGGCAGCTGGGAGGACTTGGAAGAAGCTTTCCTAGACAACTTCCAAGGAACCTATGTCCGGCCACCAGACGCCGATGACTTAAGCCACATAGTTCAACAACCTGGAGAATCAACCAAAAAATTCAGGACTTCCTAACCAAAAAGTACCAGATCATTGACTGTCCGGACACCGAGGCCTTAGCAGCCTTCAAACACAGCATCTGTGACAAATGGCTAGCACGCCACCTCGGCCAAGAAAAGCCGAAGTCCATGGCAGCCCTCACGGAACTCATGACCCGCTTTTGCGCGGGAGAGGACAGTTGGCTGGCCAGCCAGCGAGACAGGCCCCTCTGCGGCCAAGAATAACACTGGAAAGCTCCGGTGCAATAGGCACAAACGTCGAAGCAATGATAACAACACCGATGACACCACAGTCAACACCGGATTCAGTGGCTCCAAGTCCGGCCAACGGAAGAAGCCCTACAAAAGAAACAATGAAGGACCTTCCAGCCTAGACCGCATACTCGACCGTCCGTGCCAAATACACGGCACCCCGGATAAGCAAGCCAATCATACCAACAGGGATTGTTGGGTTTTCAAGAAGGCTGGCAAGTTGAATGCCGAAAACAAAGAAAAGGGATCACAAAGTGAGGACGAGGATGAAGAGCCCCGGCAGCCGAACACTGCAGGACAGAGGAAATTTCCCCCTCAGGTCAAAACGGTGAAAATGATATACGCTACACACATCCCCAAAAGGGAGCGCAAGCGAGCACTCAGGGACGTCTACGCGGTAGAGCCAGTCGCCCCAAAGTTCAATCAGTGGTCGTCATTCCCGATCACCTTCGATCGACAAGACCACTCAACTAGCATCCGCCACGGCGGTTCAGCCGCACTAGTCCTGGACCCAATTATTGACGGGTTTCACCTAACACGAGTCCTGATGGACGGCGGTAGCAGCCTTAACCTGCTCTATCAAGACACGGTGCGAAAGATGGGCATTGACCCCTCACGAATCAAACCAACAAAGACTACTTTCAAAGGAGTCATACCAGGCGTCGAGGCCCGCTGTACGGGCTCAATCACGCTGGAAGTGGTCTTCGGCTCTCCGGACAACTTCTGAAGCGAGGAGTTAATCTTCGACATCGTCCCGTTCCGCAGCGGCTACCACGCACTGCTCGGACGAACAACGTTTGCTAGATTCAACGCAATGCCACACTACGCTTATCTCAAGCTCAAGATGCCCGGCCCACGTGGCGTCATAACAGTCAATGGCAACACGGAACGCTCCCTCCGAACAGAGGAGCACACCGCCGCCCTAGGAGCAGAGGTACAGAGCAGCCTTCTCAAGAAGCACCATAGTACGGCTGCTGCGCCCCTAGACGCCATCAAGAAGTTCCGAACTACACTGCAGCAGGACAGCAAGGCTCGTCAAGAGCTCGACTAGCAATTTGGCCTCCGTCCCAGCCCCAATGAAGTAGTGGCATGCGTACCACGCGTACATAATTACGCACTCAAAATTCCATGGACATCGACGGAGGCACAAGCTAACCCGGTATATACAGTTCAGCTAGACCGACCCCGGACGCACTTTTTCTTTTCTGTTTCAGGTTCCTTTTCCCGCGAGCCTGATCACCATCCCCTTCGAAGGATCGACATACAAAGCGGGCATGCAGCATAGGTGTGTAGGGTAACCTCCATACGTTCTTCTTGACGATAGTTTTACTTACTTCCCAGGACCCGCACGCTGGTCCTTCTCGATCCCGGCATGTTAAATAGTCTGAGTGCTTATCGCACTATTTGTATAAGATACGCCTTGACGTATCCATTCAGTTATAATAAAATTGATCGGCGGCCTAGTTTCTGTGGTTTTCGCTTCTTACTTCATTTTATTTTGATCTGCTTATCAGCTACATCGGTACTCTTTTGTACGTTTCATATTCGCCAGGGGCTGCTTATCGCCCCATAACACGGCAACACAGTCCGAACACTTCTTGTATAAAAGTTCGGCACCCCGAATTAAGCATTATATGCATTGGCTCTGAATCATGTCTTTGGTCAATAGTTGGGTTGCCCGGCTCCTGTGCTTGCTACCCTATGTTCCGTTCTATCGGCTAGGGTAGTAAAGGGAGAACTACTGCGATTGTGCCCTGGCCTTGACCGGATGAGCACCTCAGTAGAGAAAGCCGAAAACTGACTGTCATGATACAGCAAGAGCCGGTCAGCTGTTCGAGGGTTACGAAATCGTTGGAGATTTTTTCCGCGTCACGCGAAGGATCGGCACTTCCCGGTCAGATGCTAACAGCACCCTGGCTTGGAACAGGGGTTGCGCACTTGCTTAATTATAAAACTCCTATGGCTAAGTGAGGGTGTTTAAGTCGTATAGTCTGATTGCCTTGTTCGTTGCGCTAAACAACTCCTTCAAGGACCATATAATTGGATCAAGATTGTTTAGATCCCATCCCGAACACCTCCATACTAATTACGTGAGGGCAGAAGCCGACGACTGGCCAACCCTCAGATTGCATATAACACGGCCGCACAGGAGGAAACAATTTAAAGCATAACAAAATTACATTACAAAACAAAGCTTTGTCTTTCTAATACAAGGCAAAGGACAATACGAATGCATTCATTCGAAAATAACGTCCTTTGAACACTAAGCTGCCACAAGTCGAGACCCTTCTAGGACATCCACAAAATATTTTTTGGGTGTGCGGCGCTCCTTGCCCTCTGGCGGCCCGCTGGCCACTTCAACAGCGTTCATCTTCACCCACCACATGTTGCAGCAAGCGAAGGCCATACGGGCGCCTTCAATACATGAAGAGCGCTTGACGACGTCTAGCCACGGACAGGCTTCCACTAGCCGCCTCACGAGTCCGAAGTAGCTGCCGGGTATAGCTTCGACTGGCCATAGCCGGGTTGTCAAATCCTTCATGGCTAGTTCGGCCACCTTGTGCAGCTCCACCAGTTGCTTCAGCTGATCGGTGAAGGACATGGGATGCTCTGGCGTCACATATTGCGACCAGAATAGCTTCTCCATAGAACCTCCTCCTTCCGCTCGGTAGAACGCTGCAGCGTCTGATACGCTGTGTGATATATCCGCAAAAGCTCCTGGGGAACTCCGAACCTGGGTTAGTAAAAGGTAATGCCTCTCCGCATACTTGCTTTGCATCTTAAAATCCTTACCCACCGTGATCTTCCTGGCCTCCTGGATTTCCTGGATGACGGCCTGGGCCTCATTCCGCGCGGTTTCTGCGCCTTGACGAGCCTTGGTGAGTTCGGCCTTCTGAGCCGACGCATCATTCTCCAAGGTCTCACATTTTTTCACTGCATCTTGGAGCTCCTGTTGGATTTCCTTGACACGGGCCTTGAGCTTCTTACGGGCGGCTTGCTGCTGGACAGCCTTTTCCTCGGCCTCGCCTAGGGCCTTCCTCAGGGCCTCGACCTCGGCCGCAGCTCCTGCATACATTTCGACGTTACAGTCGACATACAACATCTGCGCTCTCCGAACACACAGCAAGACGTTACTAACCTTGCTTCTCCTGCAGCTGCACTCTAACCTCGCCGAGCTCGTTCTCGGACCGCTCCAGCCTCTGCTTCAGTTCAGAGACTTCGGCAGCATGTGAGGTCGCGGCCAACAGCGACGCTTGCTCATGCACACATATCATGTTAGTCTCCTACACTATAGGATTGATCCTCTGTCCGGTTCCTCTTGCCGAGTGCCGGACAGTGTCTCAAGGGCTACTGACTACATGGGGTTTTTCTCTTTCTATGTCACTTACCTCAAAACCTGTTAACAGGCTGCCGCATGCCTCATTCAGTCCGCTCTTGGCAGACTGAACTTTCTCGATTACCGCACCCATAAGGACACGGTGCTCGTCCATGACGGAGGCGCTTCGCAGCGCCCCCATCAGATCATTCGATGCTCCTGGATGGACAGGAGCCATCGGTGGAGGCGGCACACCCCCCCTTCAAAGGGAGCTGCTCGCTCGACGCCGGAGCCATAGGGGGCTCCGGAGCCGTATTCGGCTGAGAGCCGATCTGGATACGGCCCTCTTCGCCAGTCTCTATGGGGATTGGATCCCCCACGTGTCCGGCAGTGGAGGTCTCGCCTTGTGGTGTCTCCCGAACAACGCCCTGGGCTCCTCCCTTCAGAGCGGTCCTTCGGGACAGCACTTCGGTGTCGCCCCCGGCCCCGGGGGAATAAGCAGGCGGTGGCGACCTGCTCGCCATCTCCGATGAAGCCAATGAACCTCCAGAGGGGGATTGCTGGATAAGATCACGGGCTGGACTGCAATAGTACAACTAACTATATCAAGATAATGGCGAGAAAGGGATGTGCGCATAAATAAGCCATGTCACTTACGATGCGGCCTGGGGCTTTGGGCGAGGGCGTCATTCCGGACTACTGTCCACGTCCCACACGGTGTTGGTCGCCGGAGTGCCCTTCCCCTTTTTGGGCGCCTCCGCCTCCAGATGCGTCGGAGCCGCCCTCTTCTTCTTCCTCTCCTCAAGGGGAGGATTGTTTTCTTCCTCCTCCTCCTCTTCCCCGTCATTGTCCTCAGGGACAGAGGAATGAGTTTCGTCGTCTTTGAACACCGCGTCCGAAGTACCCTTACGACGGAGGCCACTCTTGGCCTTCCCTTTGGCCTTCTTCTTGGCCTTCTTCTCCGGCGCCTTATACGGCGCCGGCACCAGCATCTTCGCTAGGTGTGGGATGACTGGTTCTTTGGGTAACGGAGCCGAACACTGGATCCGCTTCGCCCTCTCCGTCCAGTCCTGAAAGAGCGATAATAGAAGCTCAGGCATTGCCCTAGCAACACACAAGAAGGGAATACATTACAAGAGACATACCTCACTGGCAGGATGATTGGCGTTGTGTCCGCGATCTGAATCCGCGGCCGGTGGTTTTTCGTTGCCCTTAAAGAGCAACTTCCACGCGTCCTCGTGAGTAGTCTCGAAGAGCCTCACCAAGGTATGGAGCTTCTTCGGATTGAACTCCTACAAAGGGCGGCTTCGGCGTTGGCACGGGAGAATTCGGTGAACTAACATCACCTGGATTACATCTACAAGCTTGACGTTCTCGGCTATCATGCTTTGAACGCGCGTCTGCAGCGCTATTACCTCGTTGGACGAACCCCAAGCGGGACTCTTCTCAACCCAAGAAGTGAGCCGCATAGGAGCACCAGAGCGGAATTCGGCATCCGCGGCCCAGGAGGTGCCGCGGGGTTCTTTGATATAGAACCATTTTTCTACCACTCCTTCACTGTCTCCACAAAAACACCTTTCGGCCAGGAGACGTTGGGCAGCTTGCTCACCATGGCTCCTCCGCACTCCACGTGCTGGCCATCCACCACCTTTGGCTTCATGTTGAAGACTTTGAACCACAGCCCAAAGTGGGGCTCGATGCGGAGGAAGGCCTCGCACACGGCAATAAACGCCGAGATGTTGAGGAAGGAATTCGGGGACAGATCATGGAAATCTACCCCGTAGTAATACATTAGCCCGCGGACGAAAGAGTGGAGTGGAAACCCAAGCCCGCGGAAGAAGTGAGGGAGGAATACTACCCTCTCGTTGGGCTCCGGCGTGGGGACGATTTGTCCCTCGACCGGCAAGCGGTGGGCAATTCCCTTCGCCAAATATCCGGCTGCCTGGAGCTCAGTAATGTCCTCCTCCTTGACGGAGGAGACCATCCACTTGCCCTGACCACTGGATCCGGACATGGTTGCTTGAGTGGAAAGGAGATGAAAACTTGGGTGCTGGAGCTCGAGATCGGGAAGGCGGAGACGGAGAGAAAGCGTGAGAAGGGGAAGAGGGGATCCTTATCCTCTTATAAAGGCAGCAAACATTAAACTCCTCCTCGCTCGCCTTAAGATTCGCCTATTCCCAAAGGCTGTGCAAACAGCACGGTTGGGTTATCCACGCCCGCATTGATGAGAATCCCGCAATAAGGGGACACGATCTCTGCTTCGACAAGACGTGCCAGTAGCAACCGCGTTTTGAAACATGGAATGGCAGAAGAAAAACGGTTCGAAATTATGACCGGACGGGCGTGATGTCACGTTGCCGGAAGCTGTCAGGAGATAGAACTCGTGTGGAATGTATATATGTTCTCTCTGCGGTTGTGCATGGTGTGTAACAGGTCCGGATACAATCGTCACGTCCGAAGACTATCTTGGAAGTTCGGAAGAAGGGGAACCCGCCTTGCAATGTCGAAGACAATCTACGCGCCGGACTCCTCGTCATTGAAGCCAAGTTCAGGGGCTACTGAGGGAGTCCTGGACTAAGGGGTCCTCGGGCGTCCGTCCTATTATCCATGGGTCGGACTGATGGGCTGTGAAGACCGAAGACTATACCCGTGTCTGGATTGGACTCTCCTTGGCGTGGAAGGCAAGCTAGGCGACCGATTATGAAGATTCCCTCTTATGTAACCGACCTCATGAACCCTAGATCTCTCCGGTGTCTATATAAACCGGAGGGCATAGTCCGGATAGGACAGATTCATTACCATATACTCATAGGCTAGACTTCTAAGGTTTAGCCATTACGATCTCGTGGTAGCTCAACTCTTGTAACACTCATATTCATCAAGATCAATCAAGCAGGAAGTAGGCTATTACCTTCATAGAGAGGGCCCGAACCTGGGTAAACATTGTGTCCCCATCTCATGTTACTATCGATCCTAGATGCACAGTTCGGGACCCGCTACCCGAGATCCATCGGTTTTGACACCGACACCCCCTGTCTTCGCCACTGGTTGCATGTGCAATGTTGTTGTGCATGTTTTTTTGTTATCTAGTATGCTATATTGTTGCATGCTATTTTTTTCTAGTCATGAATTATTTACTGAAATTAAACATGAACTTGTACCAATGTCAACACAAATATATATGGCTTGGAGAGGTGGAAGCCATGGAACTGAAACCAACAAACTCCCCTTTATTATTAGGCGTTGACGCAGGTCCGCCTCGTCTCCGGTGGCCCTGGGACCATGGAGGCGTGGTGGATCCTGCCAAGGGCCGGCGGGATTCATTTTTAGTCGTTCCTTTCAGTTTTGTTTGGGTTTGTGTTCTACTCAGGAAGAGGAAACGGCGGTGGCTCTCTGAAGATGGAATAAAGGTCTCCCCATCCAGCCCCCGTTCGAGCGGTGCGTCTAGCATCGCTGGTGAGCGTGTCGAGGTGTGTCTCCGGCAAATCTATCTTTGATGGATTTTCTCGGATCTCGTTGGCGTTCATCTACGTTCATGTGTCTTTGGATTGAATCTTTCCAATCTACGTTATTCTCCATCCGCGGCATTTGTTGTTCTGGTGCGCTGATCCTATGGGGCCTTAGCATGAGGACTTCCTGACTGTCTACTTCTACAAGTTGTATCCGACTCTGACGATGGAGGGATGATGGCAATGGCGTGCCTTCGGCTTGCTTCAGTGCTTGCCTACGGATCTGGATGTAATTTTTATTAATTCTGTTGTTGTTTTTTTTGCGAGGTTATTAATTCTGGTTTTCGTTGTTCGCCATGATTGAAGGTGAATAGATAGAAAAATTTTGTGTAAAAAAGAACTCCTCTCTATTATCTTTTTATTAGTAGAGATGTAGTATATAGAAAGAAAGAGAAAACAACTTCAAATATGTCATACTCCGATACTCAGCCGGCGCATGTGAGTGTCCGAAGTGTGCGGATGTTTCCTTGATTGCGACTAACGCAAGCAGAGAAATAATGCAATAATGTTGGAGTCAATTTACCACCGGCCGGCCGGACCGCTTGCCGGAACACTCTACGAAATTTCCCATCCCGCGTCGCTGGATCACTATAAATAACGGTAAATTCATATGGCTTCGATTCAGACTACTAACAGTAAGTGTTTCCCATTTCCATAGCCCTCGACGACTTCTACCTGAAGCACCGAGCTACACCACACGGGTCGAGCTGCGCGTGAGTGATTCGCGCGGAGACCCCGTCGCGGCTGCCAGTATGTACCGCGCATTAGAGCAACTTCAGCAATCGTATTTATAACGCAACAACGTGTCACGCCGTTTCAATGAGGCGAGAAAAAATACAAATACACAAGAACTCATTGATATATATATATATATATATATATATATATATATATATATATATATATATATATATATATATATATATCATTTTGGACACAAAATGAGTTTGAAACATTCAAAATGCAATGAACATGACATATAAAATTTCACACAAACAAATTAATGAATAAAAGTTCATGCCCACAAGGTCAAAATCATGCCCATAAGTTCATCCAACCAAGTTCAAGACACAAATGAAAGACACATAAATCCTCTTCCTCGTCTTCGTCCTCGTCATCTTCCGAAGACGATTTTTCCGCCTTCGAAGATGAATCTTCCTCCCTCTCCTCATCATGCACCGCATCATGCACCGCATCATGTGAAGCTCCGATGGTGTTGGCAAGATCTTCAACGGCATCTTCATGGGAATGTGTGTGAGGAGGCACATCGAAAGACATTCCGCCCATGACGGCCGGAGGTGCACCCATGCCTCCCATGAGAGAAGCAAAACTTATGCCTCCCATGGGGGTCATAGCGTCCGGGGTGCTCCAAAGCCACCCATGCCTCCCATGGCGGCCGGAGGCCACCGCCAAGGCCACCGCCACCCATACCTTGGGGGCATTTCGTCAAACACGTGGTGCGCGTCGGCGGCCGGCTCAACGAGTGAGCTCGCCGGCGCTTCGGTAGCCGCCGCGTCCGTCAAACGCCCTGCAATCTTCTTTCCCCTCGCCTTCGAGCTGCCGGAGCCGTCCGCCGCCTTGTTCTTCTTCGCGGATGTCTTGCGCTTCTTCGACCGCGCCGCATTGGGGAGCTTCGAGGGTGCGGCGGCGGCACGGGACGCCGCCGGCGCGACGCCCCCCGTCGACGTGGTCATCCGCGGCGGCAAGAAGAAGCTGCGCGCGAGGCCGACGCTCGGCGGAGCTCCGACGGTGGCGACGCCAACGCTCCCCGTGCTAGGGTTTCCGGCGGCGGCGAGGGAGGGGTCGCAGCTGTACAATGAGGTGAGCGGGGTGCCGGTGCGTGCGTCCATGGCGAAGTTCGCCGGCGCTTGCCTTGGGCGAGGGAGGCGGAGAGAAAGAGTGAGGTCTGGCCTTCGAGTGTGCTGCTGCAGGCAAGCGCGCCTCAAATACACCGCGGGATATCAGATCTCACCGCTACTAACTCGTTATAAGCGCAGGACGGTTTTTGCGCGCCACGGAGCAACCCGCCGCGTTCTTGTAAGCGCTAAAACGGCCTAATTTGTGGCGCGGCGCTAGTTTAGCGCGGCTGTTAGAGATGCTCTTATGCGATATCCAGATGTGTCAATCCTCTTGTGTCTGTCTAAAACATTGAAGGTCTTTTCTTCTCGCGCTTGCAAAAAAGACTATGTATATGCACGTTTCACCGTATGTATGCTTGAGTGCGGGTCTGTTATTTTAAGCTTTTGCTATTCATCGGGCAGCTGAAAAATAAATCGGTTTGGTCGATTTCTGCCCAAGGCGAGAGCAGTGTCCGAGCCAGAGCCGGGGACGATGTGATTTGGGCGAGGATCCGAGGCGGAGGCTTGACGGGGCGTCGCCGATATGGCTCCAGGTGGTCCGGCGGCGGGGGCCTTTCGGACTGCCAGTGTGCGGGCGTTTTTGCGAAATGGTGGATGAGCGAGCGAACGGCGGCGAGCAATGCGGAGGAGGCGGTGCGATAGTGTGGTAGTCCTAGGCGCGGTGGACGTGTTGTGGTCGGTCGGATGACGTGGGGCCGGTGGGGTCGCTGGAGTACGATCGTGCAAAGGAGGGAGCAGCCGCGAGCAAGGTTGTGGTGGGTGGGCAAAATTGACAAATTTGACCTTAGAGTGAAAATATTTCACAAACTAAATTGTTTTTTTTATATTTCACACCTCTGGCCATTTTGTGCAGCACTCGACAACAAGGCGTTGCACTCTACTGTGCAACTCCTTACAGCTAGGTGCTGCACAATGTAGGGCAGCGCCTAGCTGTTGGACGCTGCACTGGTGTGGCGCCTGAGTGTTAGGCACTACACGGTAGAGTGCAGCGTCTTGCTGTCAGACGCTGCACATTAGGGGTCAGCTGGGTGAAATAATTTCAAAAACATTTTAGTTTGTGAAATAGTTTCGCTTTCAGGTCAAATTTGTGCCTTTTGCCTGGTGGTTATAGCACGGTTGTGGCGGCTGGCGGTTCTTCCTCTGGTGGGCCAATGTTAGGTCAAGATCCTCTGCAAGAGCCTAGAGCCGTTCAAGGGTCAGCTTTGATGGGTTGAGAGCGCGCCACCTGCTCTCACTTGTCGTCACGTGTCGCTTGCTGGTTCATGATTTTTTTTTGTGTTATAGATGAGGTTTTTTAAGCCTTTGCTTGTTTTTCTTAGGTTTTGGGAAAAAATCGTAAAAAGATTATGTGAAAAATGTGTTTTCCGCGAGAGGCACACATTTCCTGCTCGTGAAGGTGTGGATTTCCTTCCATGAGAGGCACGGCTATGTCTCCTGAAAAGGAAAAAGGAAAGGGTATAGATTTGCTTCTCGTGGAGGCACAGTTGTGCTCTCCGAAAGAGAAAAGAAACGGACTTTTTTTCTTCTCTGAAAGATACAGATTTGTTTTGCGAAGAGGCACAGGTTTGCTTTTTTGAGAGACAGAGTTGTGTCTCTTGAAAAAATTTCTTTTTTTCTTTCACGAGAGGCACATATTTGCTTCGAGTGAAGACGCAAATTACTTCTACGAGAGGCACAATTGTGCCTCACAGAAATGAAAAAAACACGTTTCTTTTTCTTCTGCAGGAACAAACAGATTTGCTTCCGTGAGAGGTGTAGCTATGCCTCTTGGAAAGAGAAAAACAAGTTTCTTTCATTCCGAAAAAGACACAAATTTGCTTCTAGGGATGCACATGTTGCTTCCGTAAGAGACACGGTTATGCCTCACGGAAAAAAAAAATCCGCGATGGGAGGTATAGATTTGCTTACACGAGAGGCACGGCTGTGCCGCTCTCTATGCCTCTCGGAAAGGCGCTAGTTTCACTGATCTCGACGCGAGAAATCCAACAGTGAAAATGTTCATGATTTGGATGCATGATTTAAAAGAAAAAACGTCTTGAGTAAACGAATTTTAAAAAAAATCTCAAGTTGCGACAAGTAGCACAGATGCAGTGCGCCACTTGTCATAACCTATAAAGGTGTTATTGGCTTTTCCAATGGGTACCCCTTAATTAGCCATTTCGGGGTTCCTATTCCCCCACGCGGGTACGGGCATAGCGACCAAACCTGCACATCCGCCCGCAATTATGGTCCGGCCTGTTAGTATGTTTCTACATTTTTTCGGTCATCTTTATTTCTTTGCTTTTTCCCTTTTTTTCCTTTTTGTTTCAAATATGTAAACTTCTTTTAAAGTTTGAGACTTTTTACGTGATCACTTTTACAATTAATGTTTTTTCTGAAAAACATGAACAATTTATAGATTCATAAACTTTTTTGAAAGTCGAGAATAATTTTCAAATTGATGAACTTTTTAAAATATGCAAATATTTGTTGGACTCATGAACCATTTTCAAATTTGTGAATATTTTTAATCTTGCAAATATCTTATGAAATTTGTGAGAATTTTCAAACATTTGAACATAGAATTTTGCAATTCGTTGAAATATTGGTCTTAGGAATATTTTTAAAACTAGTGAACATTTTTCAAAGTTGCGAACATTCTTTCAAATTTGTTAAAATGTTTTGATCTCGCGTACATTTTATGAAATCCATGAACATTTTTGAATTCATGAATATTTTTTGAAATTTGTGAACTTTTTTGAATTTGAGTATTTTTTTTAATTTGACAACATTTTTTGAAATCGCTAATATTTTTGAACTCACGAAGATTTTAGAATTCGAGAACTTCTTTAAAAAAATCATGAACATTTTTCTAAATTTGTGACAATTTTAAAAACTGAATTTTTGTTTGAAATCCCGAACATTTATTTTATCAAGCAAAAACAGAGAATGGAAACAAAACATGGGCGCTCAACTGGAGATGGGCGGCTCAAAAGTGTTGGAAAAGATAGTGTAAACCAAAAAAGTTGGTCTACGGATCATGATCACAGGACCACTATGAAGATGTATATAAAGTTAGATTTGGTCATTACCAACTTCAAGTTGCAGTGGAAGAAGTGTTGGTGTAGATCATTACCGAAGTCCCTCGAACCGTCCCACAAACGGTCCCTCGAACAAAGATCGAAAGCACGACCTCTCTAGGAGGATGGATGAGTAGCCTCGTGGCGTCTCACAACTTTTCTAGAGAATAGAGAGAGGGGGTGCCCGAGATTGCACGAGAACTTGTGTCTCTAGGGGGCACCCCTTTCCTATATATTGGTCAAGGGAGGGCAGACCGACTTGGAAGAGGAGCCTACCTCCATTGTGGCGGTGCACCAAGGGGTGGGCCCCAACTAGGTGGCCAAGGCTAGGGGAGCACCACCCTATTGGGCCTGAAGGCCCATCTGGCTACCCCTAATAGGACTTACACTACTAGGGAAAAAGCCTAGCAGCAGCGCGGGTTTTGGGTGTATCAGTAGCGCGGGTGCCCGCGCTCCTGATACGGCGCCACAGCTAACTTGTAGCAGTAGCGCGTGTTGACACGCGCTACTGCTATACATGGTTAGTTGTAGCATGCGCTGCGCATAGCAGCCATCGCTAATTATCTCAGAAGGGTCTTATACCCGCGCTACGGCTATTACTTTTAAAAAAAATCTCGATCCCATGCGTGTTGTCAATGGCAGCAGTGGTTCGATCTAGCGACGATTGGCGTCGCTGGAGGCATGAACGGACAGCGGAAGACCAGATCCGGCGGTGGCTGTTGGAGAGGGCTCGTTTCTATGGCAGAGTTAGGCCGCGGCGTGGGGCTCCTCTTCCCGACCATGCCAGATAGCTCCGGGTCGTCCATGGCGACGACCTGCATGGGCATGGACATGGGAGTGTGAGTCAAACCAGAAGGAGAGAGAGAAAAGGAAAACCGAGGGAGAGAGGAAGGTGATGGAGGGAGCAGCGGAGCTAGTCACCGGTGGTGAGGTGCTTCGGTGTGGTGGCGCGGGGCGGCGGCCTCCTAGACATCGGTGGAAGACCGACGAGCTCCTAGACGCCGGTGGAGCGAGGCGGCGGCCTCTTTCGGCGCCACGGAGGAGGATGGGCGCATGGGCAAGAGGTCCATGTGAGAGCGTATGGAAAGTGAGAGGAGAGAGTGGCGGAAGAGAGGAGGGATTTGAGGGAAGAGATGGGGATTCGGCCGAGGATATGGCGACTTCACCTAGCTCGTACTTAGTAGTAGCGAGGGGCATAAAATCGCGCTACTACTATCAACTTAGTAGTAGTGCGGGTTTATACCCCTCGCTACTACTATGGCATGTCTCGGGGGGCACGGTAGAGACCACTTAGTAGTAGAGAGGGTTAAAAACCCGCGCTACTGCTATCAACTTAGTAGTAGTGAGGGGTAAAAACCCGCGCTAGTAGTAAGTAGTAGTAGCGAGGGGTATAAACCCTCGCTACTAGTAAGCGTCTTCCTATAAGCTTTTCCCTAGTAGTGTTAGCCTATTTGGGCAGCCCAAGGTGCCTCTAATAATTCTAGGGGTTCTCGATAAATCCTGGAGCCTCTCCACATAATTATTTTCTCTCTTTGAACTTTTTCACCTTTTTGGTTTTATCTGGTTTTTTCTGAAACACTTCTGGTTTCTCCAAAACAGCTCCGGTTTTCTCTCAAGAAAATTTCGTTACATCCAAAACTTATTCGGTGGTATTCTCATTAACTCCTAACTCCAACACTACTCAACAGATCGTAAACCTTTAGCAATTGACCCTGCAGGTTAGGTGAAATATAAACATCGGAACCATCGACATCCATATTGACCCTTATACTCACACAAATGATAATCGAGTGAACCTGTGCTTACCATATGATATTACTTTTACTTTGCGATACTTCACAAAACCTAAGGGAGATATATTGAAATCACCGTGAAGCAAACACATGATCACTATGCCAGTCTCCTCATTGCTGGTTTTGTTATCTTGTCTCATTCTTGTTATCTTTTCTCATTCTTGTGTTCTGTCACCCCCGTGAACAAGTGAGTTGTGTCTAGTCAGATGATGATGGATGTCGTCATGCCGAGAGGGCCCTAAGAATATCTTTCCATTGCCAAAGGAGAAAATCCCAGTCTCGAACTATCTAGTCCCTTGTAATAAGTCTTCGATGAACATATAAGTTGTCATGATGATCACCCAGTTACTGTTGACATCAAAACAACCCCAAAGTGCATCATCCGGTATGAAGTGACTCGATATTCTCATGGTCTAAGGAACTGTGCATATGATAACTTCCCGTATTGTGGACTATAGACTTGTGATGAAAACATCTCCTAGTATAACATACAATTTGGGTCAATTCAGCATGAGTGTCCTCATTGTTGTCGACATCATCGTTACACTTAATGCATGCCTATGGTCGGGAAAATAGAACGATCATGGAACACTTGAGCTAGAGGCAAGACTAGAAATCTGTTTTACCGTTTAAAATTGTACACGTGCATATGAGTTTCCTCTGAGCCTCTTTGTTTTTGCAGACTCGCCACGACAGTTATAACTTATAACATAGAATATAAACATTAATCATAAACTTGAAAATAAATAATACTTTTATTATTGCCTCTAGGGCACATTTGCAACACAAAATGCGTGGGTGGGGAGGTGGGGAGCGCATGCAAGGGGACGGGGCGATGCATGTTTGGGCATGACACATCGCCCCGCGCACGAAATAGGAGGTCCCTTGGTGGTTCTCGTGTCTTTAGATGAATGTCTTGCTCGACCTTGTCGGCGCTTGCCGACGGCGACGCTCTTCACGCAGACCTGGCCAATGGTCCGGACCGGCCTAGCACAGACATGACACAGTCCACACTTAAGTTGACCGGGCATGACAAGCCGAGGCCCGCATATATATGGTGGCAGTGGCGGAGCCAGGAAACTTGTATTAGGGGGGCCAAGTGCTATCAAAATAGCTTGGGGAGGGCCAAACAATAGGACAATAGGTTTTAAGCAGCAAATGATCACTAATTCTACACTGTTAATTAGCAATTTAGAAGCAAATTTCAGATGTTAGGAGGGGGGGGGCCTGCTGGTCCCCCTGTATAGTGGGCCAAGCACGCGTGCCTCGCCTTGAGAGGCCTAGGCACGACACATGAGCTAAACGGACCGACTCGATTTTACTTATAAGAACTTTACTTCAAGGAATTGAACAGCAACAACACCAACAACACCAACAACAACAACAACAACAACAACAAAGACAACAAAGAATAACAAAGAATAACAAAGAATAACAAAGAATAACAAAGAATAACAAAGAATAACAAATAAGTAACAACAAAGAATAACAAAAGTAAATAATAAAGAATAACAACAATAAAGAATAACAAAGAATAACAAAGAATAACAAAGAATAACAAAGAATAAAGAATAACAAAGAATAACAAAGAATAACAATAAAGAATAACAAAGAATAACAAAGAATAACAAAGAATAACAACAACAACAACAACAACAACAACAACAACAATAACAACAGAATAACAAAGAATAACAAAGAATAACAAAGAATAATAAAGAATAACAGAATAATAAAGAATAAAGAAGAATAATAAAGAATAACAAAGAATAACAAAGAATAACAAAGAATAATAACAATAACAACAAAGAATAACAAAGAATAACAAAGAATAACAATAAAGAATAACAACAAATAACAATAAAGAAGAATAACAAGAATAACAAAGAATAACAACAAAGAAGAATAACAAGAATAACAAAGAATAACAAAGAATAACAACAAAGAATAACAACAAAGAATAACACTAACAATAAAGAAGAATAAAGAAGAATAACAAAGAATAACAAAGAATAACAAAGAATAAAGAATAACAAAGAATAACAAAGAATAACAACAAAGAACAATAACAAAAAATAACAACAACAACAACAACAAAGAATAACAACAACAACAATAACAACAACAACAACAACAAAGAATAACAACAAAGAATAACAAAGAATAATAAAACGATAACAAAGAATAAAGAATAACAAAGAATAACAAAGAATAACAAAGAATAAAGAATAATAAAGAATAAAGAAGAATAAAGAAGAATAAAGAATAAAGAATAACAACAACAACAACAACAACAACAACGACAACAACAACAAAGAATAACAAAGAATAACAAAGAATAATAAAGAAGAAGAAGAAGAAGAATAAAGAAGAATAAAGAAGAATAAAGAAAGAATAAAGAACAACAACAACAACAACAACAACAACAACAACAACAACAACAACAACAACAACAACAACAACAACAACAACAACAACAACAACAACAACAACAACAACAACAGAAAATAACACCAAAGAAGAAGAAGAAGAAGAAGAAGAAGAATAAAGAATAAAGAACAACAACAACAACAACAACAACAACAACAACAACAACAACAACAACAACAACAACAACAACAACAACAACAACAACAACAACAACACCAACACCAACACCAACACCAACAAAGAATAACAAAGAATAACAAAGAACAACAAAGAACAACAAAGAACAACAACAACACCAACACCAACACCAACACCAACACCAACAACAACTACTAAAATCAGCCTTGCAAGACATAGTCGATCTCGAAAACACTTCCACCATGCTAGGAGCTATGTTGTGTTAAATTATGCATGTGGCTTCTATTCCACACTATGTGAGCGTGTAACAAAAAATTCTGGGTTCAACATAGAAGAGCAGCAGAACAACAACAACAACAACAACAACAACAACAACAACAACAACAACAACAACAACAACAACAACAACAACAACAACAACAACAACAACAACAACAACAACAACACCAACACCAACAACAAAGAATAACAAAGAACAACAAAGAATAACAAAGAACAACAAAGAACAACAACAACAACAACAACAACAACACCAACACCAACACCAACACCAACACCAACAAAGAACACCAACAAAGAATAAAGAATAAAGAATAAAGAATAAAGAATAAAGAATAAAGAAGAACAACAACAACAACAACAGCACTACTAAAATCAGCCTTGCAAGACATAGTCGATCTCGAAAACACTTCCACCATGCTAGGAGCTATGTTGTGTTAAATTATGCATGTGGCTTCTATTCCACACTATGTGAGCGTGTAACAAAAAATTCTGGGTTCAACAAAATATCCGGTCGGGTTCTAAAAATTCGGACCGGTAAAAAAACCTTGATTCAGATATGCAGCATATAAAATAGTACCAAAATCCCAAACCACAATCTACATTAATAATGAAGTGATATTGTGAACATATATAGTAGTCATACAAATTTAATTTATAGCGAAGTACTCAAAATTTAAACCCCCAGTAAGTCTGTCAAACACCCCACACGCTTTGACCTCGAAATTTCAACCCACAAATAAGTTTGTCGAACAGCCGAGCAGGCAGATCGTGGCGAGGTGGAGCGATGGACCAACCATGGTCCTTTTTTTTTTTTGAGAAAATATCAGAGTCCTGCTAGTTTTTTTTTAGTCCTTCTAGTCTTTTGGAGTAAACAACAGCGACACGGGCTGCTTGCTAAGCCGGTAAGCCAGTGGGCCTACTTCCCATCTGAGTAACACTACCACTACGTTAGAAGGCGTGAGCCAGCCCAGCTGGCCGGGTAAAACATGATTGCATTGACGATTTTTCCTTGATCTAAGAGGCCATTGTAGCTGGCGCGTCCTAGCGAGCCCGGGCAACTGCCCAGGGTCGCCGGGCGCTGGCTCCGCCAGTGGCTTCACAAATTTCCACTCAACTGTTTCTGACTCGTCCTCAGCGAGCACAAGCATAAACACTCCAGATTGTATGTATGGCATTGTAAAATCTGTGTCAGCAGCTCGATCAGGAGTTATGCTCACATCATCAACTGCTGCATCATATACCTATTCATCAACCAGAAAATTAGAGGTAAAAATGTATTTAGTAGCAAAAAAGTAAATGTTACAAGTCAAACCATGCAAGTATGTATGAGTAAAGCTCACGCACCCCTGAAGAGACGTTGCCTACTAGCTCATCGTAGGGACCATGGAAGACATAAAACTCATAGAGTGGTGGGCGACATAGCTGCTCCATAGCGGCCTTGAAGATATCAATGCTGTAGCCAGTGACCTTTTGGTAACTGGTATTCGGATCAGCAACATGCACAAAATCTTCAAAACCTTCTTTCTGCGGCACAGCAAGCCTGAGCATCGTCATATTATGGCTTCTGCAGTTCATCCTCGCTTTTCCTGTCTGTAATTTCCTGCCATTTCGTCTACCAGTTTTTGGAGTAAGAAATGTTATAGTGCCATTGTCAAGTGTAAAGCCAATCTTGCTGTGACCCCTGGAAGCTGTTGCAGGATGTTCTAGCCAGAAGGCGCAGGATGTTGGGGAAATGCCGGAGAAGGAGAGAACCGGAATGCGGTGGCGGCGGCCCAGGTAGGAGAGGAAATCTGTTTCTGTCGATGTTTGAGGACCTCAGATGATGGCTTGCACTCGGGCATTATTGATAAGATCATTGGCTGCAAAGATCACAGGCACCAATAATTAGCTTAAGAAATAGGTCGAACTTTTGGATTATGCACAGAGGTTTCGCAGCAAATGCATCAAAGTAATGGGGAAAATATTAGCCCTAAATTCGACTGAGAAGGGAGGGGGTGGGGGGGTGTTGGTTCTGCCGCTCTGCACCGAGCAAGAAGTGGAGGCAGGGCCGGGAAGCATTCGACAGGGGACACGGCCAGTGCAAACTAGCCCGCCAGCTCGCGTTCGTGTGCTGCTGCTGCGTCGGCGGCGTGCTCCCTCTGCGGCGGACGGGGGAGGCAAGCAGAGGACCTGACGGAAAGAGTCAGAGAGGCAAGAGAGGGGAAACCTTGTAAGCGAGGACCTTCGCAGCACCGGCGGCGGCGGAGATGGAGGCCACGGCAGCGCGGGGTCGAAGCGTCGAACACCTTGAGGGCTTGAGGTCAACACAGGGATGGGCTTCGACCTATCTTTGCTAACTTCATGGGCTTGGACCTTTTTTTGAACTAGATGGGCTTTCACTTGTTTTTCGAAATGTTCTCTAGATGCTTGTCTTTTTGTAGTATTTTGGATTGCTTACCGCATGGTCTTTTTTAGATGCATGTTTCTCGAATGTTGGGCGTGGACCTTTTTTTTGAGGAAAGGCCATCATGACTAGCTTTATTGATTATTAATAATGTTTACATCGTCCACGAGCTCCCTAACAAAAAATCAGGGGGCTCATGTAACCAAACAGAAGAAAGCTTATTACAAAAACTGAAATTTGCTAGCACATGAGATGCACGATTACATGAACGTAAACAATGCTTGCAGATGACCTTCCCAATTGATGTACTTAGATCCACACATTCTGCAAAGAGCGCTGCCGCTTCATCCCACCATCTTGTTTGACCCGTACAGAAGTTGATAACTTGTAGAGAATCAGATTCTGCCTCCAGACAGCTAAATCCCAGAGAATTAGCAAATACCAATCCGCCCCTCATTGCCATGGCTTCTGATGTAATCGCATCCACTGCCACCGGAAGGAACTTGCATTGGGCCGCAATAAAACTTCCCCTTCCATCTCGTAGGACCACCGAGGTAGCACCCACACCTTCATCTAAAAAGAAAGCCGCATCGACATTCATTTTAATGGAGCCTGGGTTCGGTTTTGTTCAAGTTGCTTCAGACACACTCAATGGACCTGCATGTATTGGTGCAAAATTACGAATTATAGAGAGGACCGAAAGCGGCCATCTCCATGTCGGGGGAACCTGTTCATTATGAGTGATCTGCCTCCTTATCCACCATAGATACCATGCCCCCACCATCAGCCCTTGCTTAACTTCGACACTAGGATGTATGGATAGTTGCTTCTCTGGTAGGGATAGAATGTGTTCTACAATAACAGACCCAGACCGATCAACCACAGCTGAATGTTCAATGACATCCATCATACCTAGTCGCCTCCAAAGCTCCTTTGCATTAGTGCACAAAAACAGAAGATGTTTCAGATCCTCCGCGCCCTGATGACAAATCGGACAGGCCCCATCCGACCCTACATGCCGGTTCATTAGGATTGATTTTAGAGGGATGATTCCACGCAATATACGCCAACCAAATATTTGAACTTTACGTGGCACCTGAAGTTTCCATAGGGTATTCCAGATATCCACGGGTGCAGATCCAGTCGGGTTCTCAAGCCTGTTTGCATGTGCCCTAAAAGTATGACTCCACTGGAGATGGTACATCGTTTTTAAAGTGAAAATCCATGTCCTGTTAGGTTGCCAAGCAATGAAATCGTCGAAGGCTAACGGGTATATTGGGATTTGCATAATCCTACGCACATCCACTGCCCAAAAAATATCTCTTAGTAACTCCTCATCCCACGTACCAGTCAGCGGATCCAACAAGTCACAAACTCTTGTCAAAAGTGTTTGGTTACGGGGAGTGATCACTTTCCTGTCTGCGCTGCTCGGTATCCATGGATCGTTCCAAATATTCACATGTTCTCCCGTGCCAATTCTCCAGATATATCCTCTTTCGAAAGTTTCTAAGCCTTTCATTATGCTTTGCCAAGTAAAGGAAGAACCATTTTTCAGGGTAGCTTCTAGGATACTCCCATTAGGAAAGTACTTAGCTTTCAACACACGGGCCACCAGAGACTCGGTTCTCACATAATCCTCCAACACTGTTTTGCAAGCATTGCTAAATTGAAAGAGTATAGATCTCGAAAGCCCATTCCACCTTCACTTTTGGGGATGCAAAGCTTCCACCATGCCATCCAGTGCATCCTCTTGTGATCCTCATCGTCCCCCCACCAAAACTGAGCTATGATGTCTGTAATCTCTTTGCAAATCCCTTTTGGAATACAGAAGACTGACATAGCAAATACTAGAATAGCTTGTGCAACAGCTTTCAGTAGTATCTCTTTGCCCCCAACAGAAAGTTGCTTTTCCATCCACCCTAATATTCTTTTTCTTATCCTTTCAACAAAGTGCTTAAAACAATCACTCTTATCTACCCCCACAATAGCTGGAAGACCCAGGTATTTGTCTGACAAAGCTTCTGTATCAATATGAAGTATTTGACCAACTTTTGCTTTTGTTACCTCACTAGTATTAGGACTGAAATATATGCTTGATTTAGCCAGGCTCACCATCTGTCAAGAACTTGCACAATAGGCATCCAGGATTTGCTGTAAGGAAGTTGCATTTAACACATCTGCTCTCATGAGTATTAGTGAATCATCAGCAAATAAAAGGTGTGATACTGATGGTGCATTTCTACACACACTAATCCCATCCATGCCACCAACTTCTTCTTCATACTGCAACATGCTGGATAATCCCTCTGCACATAGAAGGAACAAATAGGGAGAAAGGGGATCCCCTTGTCTAATTCCCCTTGAAGGTACAAAAATTTCAGTTTCTTGAGAATTTATCCTCACCTTGTATCTTACCGAAGAGACACACACCATGATCATGTCAATCCACTGTGTGTTAAACCCCGTTTCTCCATCATTCTCCGAGAAAATCCATTCCACTCGGTCATAGGCCTTATGCATGTCAAGCTTGATCGCACACGCACCAACCGCCCCGCCTCTTATTCTTGATCTTGTGAACACATTCATAGGCAATCAACACATTATCTGTGATAAGTCTCCGGAACAAACGCACTCGAGAAGGTGATATGATCTCGTGCAGGATACCCTTCATCTACCAACCAACATCTTGGAAATGATTTTATACAGACATTGCACAAACTTATCGGCCTATATTGTGTGATTAGTTCAGAGAATCAACTTTGGGTATCAAGACAATAGATGTATCATTCCATTCCTCTCGAATCTTCCTTCTATTAATAGCAAATGTAACTTCTTGGGTTATATCATCTCCTAGTATACCCCAATATTTTCTAAAGAAAATAGCATGAAGGCCATCCGGCCCGGGGGCTTTAAGATCACCAATACTGAACACAGCTTTTCGCACATCGTCAACAGTATAAGGGGCCATCAATACATCGTTCATTTGATCTGTCACTTTAGTTTGCACTTTATTTATAACATCCGGGTCTACAAGGTTAACCTCGGAAGTAAACAAGTTACTAAAGTATCCTTTTATATGTGGTTTTAGGGTATCCATACCTTCCAGAATATTTCCATTCTCGTCCTTCAGCTTTTTAATCATATTCTTTTTAAGCCTAGCACTTGCATAGGCTTGGAAAAACCCCGTGTTGCGGTCTCCATGTTTCAGCCATCCCGCTCTTGATCGCTGCATATAATGGATCTCTTCTAGTTCAAGCAAGAATTCGATAAGCTCTAAGATCTCCTTCCGTTTCTCCTCACTGGCCTCATTCATTGGGCCCGTCATAACTTCCTCAAGATCTCTTTGCGCTTTCCGAAGCCTCTTCTTTGGTTTCTTCAGTACCCTTTGATCCCAGTCATGAAACCAGTCATGCATGCTGTTTAGTTTCTCATGAATGGTTGTGAGGTTCGGGTTCAAATTTGCTGCATGCCATGCTTCTGGAACTAGCTCCGGGAAATCTCTTTCCTTCAGCCATCTAGCTTCAAAGCGTTTTGTACGCTCTCCTCCACCATGCGCTGAAGCATAGTACTCTGTATCAACCAAAATTGGGCGGTGGTCCAAATGATTGTATAGCAAGTGTTGCAGTACCGCCGATGGGTACATAGCTTCCCAACCGGCGTTGATTCCACCTCGCTGCCACGTAAAGCGATCACCTATATAACCCATGTCCCGCAATTCGCAGTCATCAATCGCCGACTGGAAGGCCTGCATGTATTGCGGCGGTCTCAGGTTTCCTCCTTCCTTTTCAGACATGAACTGAATTTCATTCAGGTCCCCAATCAATAGCCATGGCATATTGTTGTTTTGATGCAAACGGCGCATTCTCTCCCATGTTTTATATTTCTGCGCCCACCTAAATTCACCATACATCCCCGTACACCTCCACACTAGGTGTCCTGCATCCTCAACTTGTACATCAATGAACATTGGATCCAAGTTTAGTGGAAGGACCTTTACTTCCTTTTTCCAGAACATCACCAGACCTCCCTTTCTACTCCCACCAGGGCACACAATTTTATGATCCATCTTCAGTCTTCTCCTCAAACATTCAGCCGGATAGCTTTCTAAGTGTGTCTCCGACAAAAACATCACATCTGGGCTACAACTTCGCTGGACATCCAGCAAAGCACGAACCGCCGGGGCGTTCCCAAGCCCCCGGCAGTTCCAACTTAACAGTTTCATTGCGCCCGGCGGTCCCCTCCGAAAGGGGCCGCCGATCTCTTATAATCTGTTTCCTGCACAATTTCCTCTGAGTTGCTCAACACTTCTCCATTCACTCCTTTGAGTTTCTTCCTGTTTGCATTCTTTGGGGGGGGGGGGGTCAGTACTTGGTTCTCCGAGCAGCTGGGTTCTTCATCCTCACCTTCATACCGATGAACTAAATTTGAAACGACCAATTTCGCAGATGTGCTCACCGGAACCATGGCTAAGTTTTCTGCCCCTCCTGCAGCCGAATCCTCAGCTGTTCTCTTTCCCAAACAGATTCCCACCCCTACTGTGTTCTCAACGTGTTCCAGCCCTTTGGCATTATTAGCCTGGTGAATTGCTAACTCTTGAGCTGATTCTGCCCCCTCCTTACTCTAACATCCTGACTCGGGATTGCGGCCTCAGGGTTTATCATACTCTCATCCTCATCCCTTGCATTCCTCATTGTTGTTCGGCCCACTGCATTAAATCTCCAACTCCCCTGGTTTGTGGGATTCGTATCCATCTGCATATTGCGGCCTCTGCCTCTGCCGAGCCCTCTCCCGAACCCTCTTCCTCCATCCTCTGTCTCATCCTCCCCTCTATCCGATCTTCTACCTGTGCCCCCTCGGCCTCCACGGCCTCCTCCTCTTCCCCTCCTTGAAGCTACAATAAAAGGGCCCGATTCAAATTTTGTTATGTCATGCTCTCCCGTACCACACTCCTCATACCAGTGCCCCATGAACCCACATGCATGACAGAACGTTGGAAGTTTTTCAAACTTAACAAGGTATTTCTCAGTCATCCCTGCTCTAGTTATTCCAACCGCCCTGGTAAGCCTCTTATTAACATCCAGTTTCACCCTAGCACGAATAAACTCACCTACGAATCCATTGGGTAGTGTCACTTGCACCTCCTGGACTTCACCAATTCTGCTAGCCAAATTTCTCAAGGCCGCTGGGCTCCTTAGGACTCCATCAGGAAGTTTATGAATCTGACACCACGTCTCCAGTTTATCTAGTTTCACCTTCTCCGGATTAGCAAACCCATCATATTCCGTCAATAGCCAATCCCTTAAAGTCCCACGGCCCCTGATGCATCGCTTTATTCCAGTCTCCAAGACAGTTGAATTGAATTGAGTACAGGTTCGGATTGATTCTTCTCCACACCACCTGTTGCGCTGCGTTCCAGGCCGCCTTCATGTCCGCAATCAACGCGCTCTGACTGAAGCTTTTTGTTGTCAACAGCCGCCCTAGGGCTAGCCACTTGGGCTTAATGTCCTCAGCGTTGGCTTCATCCTCCCAGACTAGATCATCCACCTCCTCATCCTGGAGATTCAATCTCTCCAGCAGAGTTGCTGCTTCCTCATGGCTCCGATCTGCCGATCCGCTCCCAGAACCAATATCCGCCATGACTGGGAAACTCCACCCTCAAAACCCTAACTGCGTGCACTCCAACCCCAATGGACTCCAAGGGGAGAGAGGAGGCAGGCAGCAGGTAGCAGGTACGGTCTTGCCGGATCACACCCGACGACAAAGGGAACTCACGGCGGGCGGCGCCTCCGGAGGACTAGCAAACCCTAGTCGCGAGACCTAGGGGAAAAAGTCTTATGTTGGGCGTGGACTTGTGTGAACAGTAGAATGTAGTCTGCTTACTTATCGCACCTTTTGAGCCTTTTTGTTCTTTCAAAAGCATCTATTCAAATCTAAAGAATTACTGCGGGAATTAATGTGTCGTTGGATGGTTGGGAGGAAAAAGTGTCACTTGTCCACTCCAAAAAAAATCCATGCATTGAACCAGGGGCATAAATATTCTAACGATTAATATGATTGTGTAAAAAATGGACTTAGATGTTGATTAAATCATCACTTATGAGATTACCATAGAAAACATGGTCTCATTTAGGGCTCATTTCGTTTGTGGTAAATATTAGCGGTCAAAATTTTGTTATGAAGATTGTGACAATGTCCCAAGGGTCACTTTTGTAGGTGTATTTTCCTAAGCCTCAACGCCACAAGGGTCAAAATTTTTAGAAAGGTAATTTATGATAGAAATGCCCCTGGTAACATCTTTTTTTCCAGGTATCCCCTGGTAACAACATTGATTAGGGAGGTCATTATTGACAATTAATTAATAGTCTTACCAATTCGGAGGGAGGGGGTTTAATTAGAAACTACTGGGATAAAAAGTAAATACACATAATAATCCAGAATCTACCTAAAGCAAATACACCTATAGCAGCAAAAAAAAATACATCTAATAATAAGGAATGGACGAGGTATGTTTATGCAATACAAAATCACAAATAACTAAATTCTTATGAAAATATATCTCATGGTACAAGTTACATGAAGACAAAACATAAGTAGTATGAACAGAAGTTATTGATCAAAATGTTGTCTTAGCAAAATGAAATATTTGTCCAAAATTTGCTTTCTGCACACGAGCTCATATGCACTCGCATAGACAGTAAATTCGGGATAAAATGGTAAAAATATTCAAAATGTTCTAAAATTCTTAGGCGTCGAAGAGGCTTACGTCTGGTGCCATGTACAAACAGAACAGAAATCTGTGATCTAACAAAGGCTTTTTGGAGCACCTTGTTGTTTGGCGCAGGGCACCATAGAAGTCTTTTAGGCCTGTTTGTTTGGGCTTTTGCACAGCATTTGCAGTTTTTCTAATTTGGCTTAAAAGCAAAAAAAAAACCTAAAGAGTGACTTTTGGCTTCGGCTTTTGGATTATAAATTAATATTGTTATATATTTTTATAGAAAAGAGGGGACACCTGTCGGCCTCTGCACGAGTGATGCCCACAACCTTTTATCAATATTGTTTTATGATGATATAAGCCAAAAGCCAAAGCGAAAACCGCTAAACAAGAGTTTTTTTTTGGCTCTTTAGCCTCTCTTTTTTGCGGGAGTTGTCTCTTTAGCCAAAGTGGAAAAGCTGCGAAGCTGAAGCATAATAAGCCCAAACAAACAGGGCCTTAGTCATGAAACTTTGTGTGCAGTTGGACAATATGCGCATATTTGATGTCTGTATTTCGTAGATTTCTTTTATTCTTCTTGCTAGTTGTTTATAGTTTATATTGTTCACGCGGATGCTTATGGGTTGGGGATAAAAAACGCCGCCATAACGTTCGAAGAGAGGGAAATAATTTGGAAAAGAAAAGGTGGGGGAGTACCAGCTTGCGCCGCCTTGACAGCCTGTCCGCCCGAGTCCCTCACGCATAGCTTCACCCGCAGGCTGCAGCCCGGATGTTTCAGGTACAAGTCATCGAGGGCCACGGAGATGCAGGCGAGGGTCTTCCTCCCCACGTCGCTAGTCAGGTCCAGCACCACGCCGACCCGCGCCGGCGCCGTTGTGGCTAACGGCCCGGCGGTGCTCCAAAGCACGAGCAGAGAGAGGCAGCGCCTCGCCGAACACGCCATGGCACGAGACTGAACTCTGCACCTGTGTACTGTACTTACTTGCTGTGTCTGTGTGGTTTACATACGGAGCAGGAGCAGCTCAGCACCGGCATTTATATACAGCGATCGAGCTTAAGCTACGTAGGTGAGTGAGCTTCTGAGCTTGTGACGGGCGATGGGTGAATTTCGTGGAGCATCCTCGGTCGATCGCCGGTCAGCCGCGCGCCTCGCTGCCTAGCTCGCGAACGCAGTGACGTTTCGGCCGGCCGGTGGTACCTGGTACAGTGTTTCTCTGCCGGAGGAAGCAATAGATTTTGTAGCTTTGTTTGATCAGTTCACGGTGAGCTCAGTCAGAGGTTATCCGTTCAGTTTCTTTTAGATCATGATGATGGTAGTGCAGTTAAGCGAGGGAATCCGTGGTGGGGGCGTGTTTGGTTGCAGTTTGCAATAGTAGTTGTATTGCATGTCCATCTTCAGACAGCCTGGTTGCTGAAATGCAGCCTCATATGCAGCAGATGCAACCTGTTTGGTTGCCTGCATCGCATCGAGAGGCACTTACCCCTGCTGTTTGGTTGCCCGCATTTGTGCTTAGGGTGTGAGCAGATGTAAACTTCAGTTGTTTGGTTGCAAACTGCGTTTATATTCTGCTCACCCCATTCAAATGTGGTGGCCTTACCACCACACATGATCAGCACAACAGCAATATCAAACAAAGCAAGCAATGTAATGACAGCAAACTTAACACAACAAGCAAGCAAATAACAGCAAACTACCTAACTAGATAGCATAAGTCTAGGTTAAGAGCAGGGGCACCCTCCTGTTGTGCTAGCGTGCTGCTTCTGACCAAAATATGAACAAGTTACAAATTACAGATTTGACTCATTTTCAAAAACTAATTATACTAATATAAAAAAATTACTTCAGTCATATCAAAGAACCGATTCCACTCATTTCAAAAAGTGACTTAACTTAGCTAAAAAAATACATATTTCACTCATTTTCAAAAACTAATTTTACCAGTATCAAGAAATGTATCTCACACATTTTGAAGAATCAGGTTTTCACTCCTTTCCAAAAGAGACTTAACTTAGCTAAAAAATACATATTTCACACATTTTCAAAAACTAATTTTACCAGTATCTAAAAAATGTATCTCACTCATTTCGAAGAATCGGGTTTTCACTCTTTCCAAAAGTTACTTCACTCGGTCAAAAATCATTCATTTCAAAATTTGATTCACTCAATTCAAACAGAAAAATATAATTTTCACATTTTAAAAAATGCTCATTTCCAAAAAAAAAAACTAGCTTCACTCAACACAAGAATTTTTTTTTGAACATTTTATAAATTGAATGCTTCAGTCGGATTTGAAAACAATTTCATACACATTACAATGTTCTGTATTAAAACATTTTACAGATCCAAATAACAGGTTTCATATATTTGAAATAGTCAATTTAACACATGGTAGCAATAAATTTCACATATTTGAAATAAACCATTTCACATAATTAAAAATCATACAAATAATTTCAGTCATTTCAAAAATAAATTTCAATTTTTTGAAATGAGTGAAATCAGTTTTGAAATCATTAAAATCTATTTCTTGAAAGCTGCTTATTTCAGTGGGACTGGAATATGACAAAAACAATGAAGTGTGAAAGTTTGAAATGTATCAGATATTGATATTATTCTAAACATTTCATTGCAAAGAATACAAATATAAAAAAAACATAAACATAATTTCGGTTCAGAAGATATCACACATCTATTTTTTCATAAATATAATAAAATGTAGATCTTTGTGTGGAATAGCCCACATGAAGCTTGTTGCTCTCCCATAGTCACTCTCTAAGTGGTGGTGGGGATATAGACAAGACAATCCGAGTTGACTTAGTGAATGAGATGCAAAGGGTTGTTGTGAGAATACACAGGGAAAGGAAAAATGCACACACATCTAATAGCAAATGGATTGTCGATGCCTCGCCGTTGCATATGCCCCCGCCACTAGAGAGAGCTTTGCGTTGGGAGTACGTATAACCGGGACTTTGCACATATCCCACCAACATAGAAATTGCAAAATCTAAGGTTCATGTTCATGCCTATGAAACATCCATCGTTTATTATCTCCATTTAGACTCATGATAATTGTGTACTCCCTCCGATCCATACTAATTGTCGTTGATTTAGTATGACTTGTACTAAATTAACGACAATTAATATGGACCAGAGGGAGTAATATAGTTAAAAAAACATTTCTATGCAAAACAGAAAGTTGAAGCGAGGAATACAAGTGCACTTACTAGGAGGGAAAGTTAGAGGGTAGAGAGCAAGACCATTGCATGCATTCTCCTCCCCATAGAAAGGATGTGTATTTAATTTCATTGTCATGTTTTGAATGATAGAACTTTTTATATATTCGAACTCGTAGTGGGAAGATCTTAGATCAATCTTCGATATCTTTGATCTACTTTTTATTTCTTTTCACTTTATTTGGAATTAATTTCAAAAAGATAAAATTGTCCCACTATTTCCAAAAAAGTGGTTTTGATTGTTTCACTCTATTCATAAAATAATTCCAATTACTTCATTATTTCAAAATGGAGATTTCAAGTGCTTCATTATTTAAATTATTTAAAAATTACCATTTAAATTATTTTAAAAGGTCATTTCAATTTTTCAACAAACCAATATCAATTATTTCGAAAGACCCATTTTAAATGTTCAAAAGGCCCATTCCATTTATTTCAAAAGACTTACTTCAAATTCTTAAAAAAAATCAATTATTTCAAAGGTTGGTCTCAATTATTTTAAATATCCAACTTCAATTATTTCAGATGACCCATTTAAATTATTTCAAAGTATTGATTTCAGTTGCTTAACAAGACAGATTTCAACACAAAAAATAGAATGCCAATTTCATTTGAGATCAAAAGACCCGTTTTAATAACTTCAAAGGGCAGATTTCAAAAATTTTAAATCACTAATTTCAATTATTTTGAAAGACCTATTTCAATTGTTTCAAAGTCAGATTTCAATATTTTAAAAGGCCATTCTATTATTTCAAAATTTAAATTTATTTTTTAACAGGCCATTTTCAATTACTTCAAAAGAACGATTTTCAAAGGATCCAATCCAGTAATTTCAAACAAGCAATTTTATTTAATTGAAACTACTAATTTCAATTACAAAACTCAATTATTTCACTATATTCATATTTCAAAAGGTTCTTTTGATTGTTTCACTATTTCTATAATTTTAAAAGTCCCATTTGAACTATTTCAAAATACCATTTCAATTATTTACGAAAGCAATTTCATTTTTAAATACAAATACAATTATTTAAATCTTTTCTAAATGCCACACAGTTTTTTAAACTACGATTTCAATTACGTCAAAACAACCATTCTCATTATTCGAGAATACCGTTTTCAATGTTTTTTTGGAAAATACCTATTTAAATTAAAACTATTTCAAATGATCAATCCCAATTATTTAAAATGATTGTTTTCATTTATATAAAAATTTCCTGTTTCAATAATTTCAAGATGGCATGTTTTTAATAAGCCCATTTGAACTTCTCCAATATACCCATTTCAAACGTTCCAAACAATCGAGTTCAATTCAAGCTGCCGATTTTAATTCTTTCAAATGACCCAATTATATGAAAACACCAAAATCAAATGTGTTTAATACCCTTTTCAACTAATTTTAAAGACCCATTTCAATATCATTTTCAAAAGGCACATTTCTATTATTTCAAAAAGGTATTTTAGTTAGTAGAAAACTGATTTTTAATAAGGAAATATGAAATTGAAATAACTAATCACATTTTTAGAAAATATTTAAAACTCATATCACTACTCTTTGGGATAATTGCAACACATTTTATGAAACAATAAAATTATTTTGATAGGATGATTCGCTAATTTCGCCATTTGGAAGTTATTTCAACTTTATCAATTTTTCAACAAAAATGATGTCATAATATTTCAATACTTAACACATATTTGAATTTAATTTAATAAAACTAAAAAGTTAAATTGAAACTGGTTTAACGTGTTCAAGGTTGGTATTGTTTGAAAGGTCTTCTCATCAAAAAATCACTTATATAAAAAAATTGAAAATCAAATTTTAGTTTAAAGGATCTGAAATATTAAAAACTATCAAGAGGGAAATAAAAAGCATGAATTTATTGGGTGAGAGATGAGAGAGATTTGGATGTGCCCGTGTCATGCATGCATATGGAAGGGAGCGAGAGGATGTGTCATGCATGCATGCGTGGGTGAGGGATGGGTGGGACCATTGGTTTAATGTAAAAATCAGGCTAGTCACAATGGGAAGTATCATATACAATATCATGAATATGATATTAGTGTGCGATATTACTTTCACATTGCATAGTATTATAACTTGGTACTATAGTGACATCATTTATTGTCATACATTACACATCCCAATATATCATTTAATATGATATTGTATGATATCATCTTTTTTCTCATTTAATTGTTTGTCACTTTGGTAAAAATTATCTATTTGACATGCATGATACTCACATTGTGAGCAGCCTCAGATAAGAGAGTGGGGCCTGAGAGATACAGGGATACAATCATGAGGTGGGACCATAAATGCACGAATCTTAGTGTAATTGTGTGGGGGATGCATCATCATTACATAACCTCATTTTTTTGAGGGAAACATAACCTCACAGTTTTCTTTTGGAGACAGAAATGACTTAGTGCAGCAAGGCAGTTTATGTCAAAAGTTATGCACTCTAGGCCCATTTATTTTAAACTTGTAAAAAAAATTCATATGTCTAGTAGTACATTGTACAGTATACGCAAAGCTCATACCTTCTGCTTCTGCTTAAAATGGGCCGTGTCTAGGTCTCCTCGTTGCGAGACCGATGTTGGTGTTGCCTCAAGCGCCTCCCTAGATGGGCCTGCTGAGCACTCGCTCGCTTACTAGCGCTGCTAGTCGCTCGCTCGCGGTTAGATAGGTCAGTTTCATTAGCCTAAAGAAAGGTAGGTCTCTTTCGGTTTTTTCTTTAATTTTTATTTTATTTTACTTTCATTTTGTTTATATTTTGATAACTTGTAAATTTATATATATTTCCACATCTATTATACTTAAATTTTTTAAATCACCACGCATTTAAATGTTCATGTAATGTAAAACAATTGTGTAATTGTTCAAAAATATTCATAGCATCTAAAAAATGTTCACCGCATTGAAGAAATGTTCATTCGTTTAGAAATATATGTGTATGACATTTTTAAACATGTTCATACAATAATATTATTCTCATAGTTTTACAAAATGTTCAGTGTGTGTTTAAAAGAGTCCACGATCCATTTTCAAAATATTCAATTTCCATTTTACAAAAGAGTTCAACATGTATTTTGATAAAGAATGGTGAGCATATATTTAAAATGTTCAAAGTGTATCTAAAGAATGTTCAACATGTATACCAAAGTTCAACGTGTCAACATGCATTTTGAAAAATAAAAAGGAAATAAAGTAATAGAAAAATCGAAAAAAAACGCAAAAATACTACTGAAAATCGATATAGTAAAATACAAAAAGTAAAAGAAAAAATTGCGTGAAACCTTCTCAAAACTAGCCAAAACCGAGTGTAGGATTCCATGAACCACTGTTGGAAGCTTCAAAAAACAGCTCATATCATACTTACTAGATCGGCAACGCGCCCTGGCGCGAGGGTGCCTTTCCGAACGTTTTGGTTAGACGTGTAATGTTAAGTTATTAGTAACTCAAGTTGTTATTTGGACGACGAAAAGGGCAATGAAAGCATGATATTATCATCATGTGTTTAAATGGGACTAACAACACCTGAATTAACTGGAGCTATAGATGTCAGATAGAATGTAACTACAAATATCGGTATTCGTTTAACACTGCAACCTGAGAATATAAAAGACACACGCTTAAGGCACCCGAGCAGCTCTCGTTGAAAATTTGTCCTACAGATATCTTGTTCCAAGCCCTTGGGGGTACAAGTGCCAAGGAGAATACAAATCAGTTTTCACATGTCGGGAGATGGATCAGACATATAAAGAACAACGACTATCAGAATCATACAAAGGTTTGTTTTTTTTCTTCTACAAAGCAAGCAAGACATGTGGAAAGCACAAGTGTCATAGCATACAAATGGTTGTGCACGACAATAAGTTCACTATAATATACCAAAAGCAAGAGATACATCATAACAACAAAAGTACATCGAAAGGAGTAGTCGATGCCGATGCGTCTTAAGCTCGTAGCAAGCACGCAACTTCCCATGCAGAGTATATGTCCTAGCAAGAAGATAAAAGGAGGTGGAGCACCACAATACATAATTTATACGACTAAAGAAGACTACAATATCACAATAATTCGAAGGAGCAATTGTGCATACTCATGATCTCAACAGATGCGACTTTGGTACATATATTTCTTTCATCATTTTTCATTTGAATAATCACGATCTTAAAATTATGTCGGTGCAGTTTGGTTATAATCAAATCAATCAACCAGCTATGCAAGTATGATAGTTAACAACAAAGAGCTACTAAAACCAAGGTATAGTCAACCTACAGGATAATTAAGGCCCTGGCTTTGATTAATGTAGCAGCCACGACCGACAGCCATGTCAACAACAATTTTCTACTTGATCTCCTAAAGAGTCCTGGTTCAATGATATAGAAAAGGTTACACATGTGAAAATTAACACCTTTTTAAATTAAAGCATGGGGTGGTCATATTTCACATACTTGTAAATTGCTTTCATATCATCTGGAATCTCTGTAATCTTTTGGACAGAGACAACTTTGTAGATAGTATTATTTTTTAAGACAGCAGACCAGATATAAAGTTCAGTAGTGTGTCGATTCGTTTCAAAGGATGCAAAGAACAAACTGCCGAGTAGGGTGGCTCACCCACTGCTGTAGGCGTTGCTTGGAGGTGCCGGCAAATGGACGGGTTATATTGGCCACCGTATCCAGTGCACGCGCAAGCTCGACGGGGAGCAGCGGTGCGAGAGCTTCAATGTCGCGGCGGCTCACCTCTTCCTCGTTGGGATCCTCAGCGCACACCTCGTCCTCCGCCGCCGATAGAGAACTACAGACTATACATATACAATGTGATTGGCAAGAGCTAATACTAAGTAGGATTAGATAACTACTTTGATAACCATCACAACTTGCCAACCTCCTTAGTCTATCCAGATTTCTGAAAATAAATACCATGTGTAATTCATATAAATTTGCATCACCCAGAAATCTTTTATGTGTCCTTCAAGAATATTAAAGCGGCTGAACTGGGCAAGAATCTTCCTTCAAGTACTTCCAGAAGGAAGATTTCAATAGAAATCTTGGAATAGTTCTGGTGTGATATACATGAAACCTTCAAGCAACATTTTTGCTAATATAACTGAAAGCTTACTAAGAAGAAAAATACTAAAATCAACTTAGGTTGCCAGTCAAATGTACATCCCAACCATGATTATTTTTGTAGCAGCACGAAGAACTAAAAGGTACTCATCCCAACCTTGCCCTTTTAAAGCATATGGACAGTGAGAGATGGTTTCCCCTTTTAATCTTTAAGACGAAGACATGTATCTGATATTCTTTGATCCCTACTGCCTCGACAAAGTCTCTCCAATTGGTTTATTCTTTGATCCCTTTTGTATAGACCGGATCACAAATCAAAATAATACCAACTGCAAGTAAAGCAAGATGTAGTCATTGATCTGCAAGTTCATGCCAATGTAGGAAGCACGCCTAGGCGCGTGAGAATCAGCAAAAACTGGAAACAAAAACTGAACGTTATTTATGAGAGATCCTAAAAGCTTTCATACACATGAACAATGCATTTCACATGGGACTGAAATATAGCAGCACATGCTTTTCGATCACAAAAACACCATTACACTGAGTGATTTGAACTATCAAGCATTTTCAACAATCGATTCTAAGTGAACCACTGATTCAGTTACTTCCAGTTCCACTACAAAATTGGAACATACATATAGTAATAACCAATTGCAGAAAAAAAAACTAAGGCATACCATGCGTAACTTCATTGTCTGGCTTGACATCATTGTTGATACAAGGACTGTAAACCTTCTTTCCTGCACAGGAAGAAATGTAGCTTATGGTTTGTTAACTAATGAGGATCAGTAGTGCTGCATAGCATCATTCAATGCAACTGGAGCCAGTGGAAAACAAATATTAGATCCACCTAAAAAATAGCAGATCAATGTGCAAAACTTTGCGTACAACAAATATGCAGTGATATGAGATCAATCAAAAATTAGTGGATCAATAGGCCCAAATCCATGGCCAATCTGCATTCCATTAGCCATGTACCCATGTACAGACTGCATTTTTTGCCTAGCTATTAAACATTTCAAATGGTAGCATAGCACAAGAAAATTATGGGAATTTGCAAAATACATAAAACCCACTCTCCCAAAAGAGGATCACATCCTCATGTATTTTTCATAGTAAATGGACTTTGTAAACTACGAATCTGAACAACTCTCTGACAATTGACGAATACCTTGGGTGGAAGAAGAGAACCAGCCTTTTCACGGCCCTTTGTATCTACGGGGCCCTGGCCAGATAACCTAATGTTTTTAATACCTCAAAGAACTGCTTCCCAATTTTCCGGGTCCTGGCCTTGGCGCGCGTTGCCGGGTCACGACACTTGTGGCTAAGCACGTGCACAGTTCTACTATAATTAAGCAACATGACAAAAGTTTTGCCGCAGTATCTGTACCACCAGCCACTCAATTGTGCAAGTGTCTGTACATGGTATGAAGTTTAGACAACCTTCTATAGAATTTGATAGATAAGGATTAGATCATTTATATAGAAAGGAATACATTCTGCAGGTCAAAAGACCGTTCATAATAATCAGAGCAGGTCATTTATATATAAAAAAACAAAGTCTGAGTAGCGCATTAAGCGGCAGCCAAACAGTAGAAAATATTAAAAGCAAGGCATTTATACAAAAATGGCTAGTGACAATCAGGTAGCAGCCTAAAATAGTTGCAAGAATGACAGAAGTCAATGCCAACAAATATGTTATCTGCCGGAGTCTTCGGATTTCCTTCATCAAGAATGGCTCAAGTTCCTCCTCGCAGGAAAAGTTTAGTAATGCTGACCCAAGTGAAGAAAAAATTACTTTCCTGGATATAAAACAACAATCTGAAGAAAAAATTAAACCTCTCCCCATAAAACTATAGTTCAGTCTTCAGTAATTAATTCAACATCAACAGTATATGCGAACATCAGGAGGGAAGCATATGTTCCTTTTGCATTTGACAATTAAACCTCTCACCAACAAAAGGCAGTATGCAGAACCATGGTTCCAAACATTTTAGAGCATGTTGGCAATACAAAGCAAAAAAAACAATAACTGGTTGTACAACAAAGCAGGAGTGCATATGAGCTACTACTGTGACGTTTAGTTATGACTCAAGTGTAGCATAATAAGACCATGTTCATAAACTGCAAAACAATAATAAAAGACCTCGGTTTATTATTTTCCATGTGAAATTTCTGCTGTAACCAAGCCTCCAGCTCAAACCAAAACATTTTACCATCACTACTCGAGTTGTTTTCTGTTTTCTGTAAGGTGTAGATCTGATGCTACACACTCTGATCAGTGTGTAGTAGTAATTTATGATTCGGGTATAATGGATACTCGAGAGTTTTTCTTTTCTTCAAATGAGGTATACAACTATACACACTGGATAGTTGAGTTCCATGGTAATAAATATTCAGAGAAGAAACATATCACGACAGTCACTGTAACTCATTTCATGTAACGAAAATCACAAAAGGGGGAAGATGCTTTCATGGAAGAATCTAAAATCATTCACTGGATAACAAATATTGTTTATCTACTACCAATTATATATCACATGTGATGTGTGTACATTACCAAAACAGAGCAAGTAACAGGAAGCACATTATTATTTTGACCTGAAGTGTATGCAGATGGCACAAACAGCATATTCTAGTTATTCAACTGGCTCTAGACCCAAAAGAATGAGCAAGAAGACAATAAATTTGCCTGATAAAAAAAATCCATGCATGACTTGAAAAAGTATTTCTCTTCCCCTTGATCACTATCGTGATATAACCTATTATTGTCCACCTTTATTTATCATAGGACAATGCCCGTGCGTTGCTACTGGACCATATGAATAAAGGCATTGATCAATATTGTGTGCCCTATATTTTTATTGCCAAACCTTGAGTCACTTGCAAGCTGCTACAAAATGAATTTTGTGTCAGCTGATGCATCTTGTAGAACAGAAGCATGATTCTTCTTGTGGCTTTTCCATATCTCAATCAAACCCTCACAATCTGTTTTCAGGTGAACATTTGTTTAATAATCTCTAATGGGTTTAAACTTTTTACTGTCGACTATACTAAAAAAATCATCATTTGACAGAATAAAAACATGACTCAACTGAATAGCATTTTCATAATGTACATGAACAATACTTACTGGAACTTTCGAGACGTTCATGGGGATATAAAGCTACTTTTGGTCATCCATCAAGCGGAGCCGAAAGAGAACAGAGATGGCTTCAAAAGTTCAAATCCTTGACAAAAGGTGCTCCAAGATTCTTCCTGAATTTGTTGTGGCTATCATTGGGACGCACTCTCCACCTTTAGTAAATAAAAAATATGCATATATATGCAGAGTAAGAAGATGGATTTTGTTCATCGATCTTACCTATAAAGCAATCAACATACAAAACAAAGGCAAATATACCATGATTTTTTCTAATCGCAGGGAGCAATCAGCCTACCAACACAAGCACATATCTATGAATTTTCAAAATGCATACACCAAACATACTGCAAACACCAGTACGTAATTTAGTAATTTCCTTACTGCAGAGATCAACCAGCCTGAAAACACAGGCTCTCGTATAGTAAAAATTATCTAAATACAGAGAGCAAACAGTCTGCAACCACCAGTACATAAATCAAAAATCTTTTCACTACAGAGAGTAATCAGCCTGCATTTGTACTTTCACAGACTACATGCGCCTGAATTTTGTGAATGTAGAGAACAAATCAGCGTGCAAAGGCAGGCACATACAGCAGGAGATTTATTAATGCAGACAGCAACCCGCACTTGCTCTAACTGCATGATATATTTAGTCATTTCTACTTCCATTTCTAAGTCACAGAATATCGGATGGAAGGCAAAGTTGCTACTTCACCAACCTTTTATTCCACCCCGGTGCTTGGGGATTCATCTTCCCCGTCGACAGCTCCGACCTTGGTGGCGAGCTCTCCCTTCTGTTCGTCGCCGCCTCCTTCGCCAAGAAGATTTGTGCTTCGCCGCTGTCCACCGCCGTTGCGCTGCCTCCCGCTCCGCCTGCGGTGCCACTTGCAGATCCGCCATGGCAGAGACATTGACAGCCACAAGAACCGGCACCAAGCGCTCCCTACCTCCTCAAGCAGACTAAATCTGAATCTTGCAACAAATCCATCTCTGGATCAGCTAACAAGAGGGCTACAAAATGGAGGCAGCATCCCTGGAAAAAGCAAAGATCCACGCACCTGCTAATTGGCTGCACCAGAAACTCCATGGCGGGAGAATCTCGGTCCTGCCTTCAATTCGTTTCTGCTGCCACCACTACACGGAAAGCCAATTTCCTGGTCCACGGATCAGACGGGAACGTGGGTTCTGATCCACGGCTCACCACGCGAGACCGACGGCCGTCCGCACTATCCTCAGATCCGTCAACCCTGCCCCGCAGCAATGGCCCACCACCCAGCGCTGCCGCATACGTATTTTGCTACAACGCTTGATTTTCTGCCGAACCGCCTACGCGCGTATAGAACTCTGGCACAGATCTACGAGCGCTATCTGACGACGTAGATAACGAGCTCATTTGAGCTCGAGCGCAATTACTCCGCGTCCCATGGGGAGCTCAAGGTTTGGCAACAGCTGCTTCAGGCCAACCAGAAAGCCGGCAAGGGCACCATGGAAGCCAGAAAGTGGCGTTACACTGCACAGCATGAGATGGCAAGGTCAGCTAGCTGGTGGTTATAATGTGCAATATTTTAGCCAGCAGCGTCACGTTATTTTCAGGGACAATAGCATGTAAGCCCAAACAATCATAGTACCGCAGTGACCTAGGTATATATATGAAAGATTATCCAACGGAAGGGTAATAAGTACACAAATGGAGCTGCTGTGTCTATGTGTGCTAAATGGAAATGAGTACCCTGTACTACATAATAACAGACTGTTGGCTTAAAACTTACAGGAAGCTCTCTTTCCCGGTGACATAGTACAGTGCAACAGCAATGCAGAACACAAGGATGCCGCAGATGGAATTGATCAAGATAATGAACTTCAAGAACTCCTTGCGGCCCCAGACTGGTTCGATATCCTTCCCGCAGAAGAGAAGACCAAGGGAACTGCCAATAGCCTGCAAAAAAAAATAGAAGAAGGTTAACATAACACACAAAGGCTGTCCAACTTTTGAGATACTGGTATCTGATTCGGAATTATGCTACTCTAAAAGTGACGACTGACAAATGCTTTCGTAGTCGTGCATTTTTCTTCAGTTCCAATGGTTCTTTATTTGGAATTTAATTGGATGGCTACTTGAGGAGTCGGAGGTTTCCATTTCATGGCCGTGATGGAGTAGTAAATTGAATATGATTGGAGAGAGATCTAGCTAGTTAACTCACCCCTGGGAGGACTTTGTGTGTTATGATTGGTGAGTTATGATCTAGCTAGTTAACTCACCCCTAGCTAGTTAACACACAAAGACCTTTGTGGAATATGATTGGCCGCCTATTTGACCTTTGTGTCGCCTCAAGCTTCTGCATAATGAACACACTCAGATTTTCCCAGTAGATAATCATACAAATAATCAAGTAAATTGCGTTTGTTAGAAAGGACATTCCTGTTAGAAAAAAAGCATCAACACCTCTGAAAGAAATTCAGGTCCATTGAAGGTAATAACTACCACAGTCAAGAAAATAATAGATTTGCAATTAAAATGCGACTATCTATACACAACCACACATAATCTGAAAGGACCATGTTGCCGAACCACAAAAGGCATATACTTCATGTTATCACCTAAAGAATCTGGTATCATAATAACCAATCTAATAATTACTTGCAGCAGAAAAACTATGTGATGCATTATTTACACAAACCAATATTTTTGTATAGAGGGTCAGAGAGATATTTCAGCATCCAAACCAATAAGACTGAAATAATCTGAGAGAACTATCAGCAACAATTCCTGAACTTGTCGCCAGTTAAAAGTAACAATATGTTCAAGTAACAGGCCTAAGCATTAAGTAAACTTAAAACCCCAAGCTATATGAATCATACCCCAGGAGAGAGGTAGCACAACATTCTTTTCGGGGGTATTTAGTCCACACAAGCTATATGGACCCCCAGGTTGATGATTGCCACCGGGATCATGAAAATGATTCCATGTAATAACCGTCATTCAAAAGATCCCTTCAGGAACAAAGAAAGCATGATATTTATTTCGCATAATGATTGTGAAAATGATTCTGCATAATATGCTAGTGGTTCAACTATGATGATGATCCAATGCATGAGTGTTTATTTGCATTTTCATGCCAGGATATTCAACAGGAGTCTTACCTTGACTTGAAATCAGCAATCACAGAATCGACTGTATAAACAGAATAATTCTTTCCACATAGTTTCTTCCTGAGCTCAGAAACACTGAATGCTCTGCTCAAGATAAACAAAAAGATGTATTTCAATGCCTAGTTTCAACAACAGAATACAACGCTAACCGTAAAAGTGAATAATAGTGACTGTAATTCAAAGCACAAAATTTCCTTTACACTATGTGGTACCCGATAAAATTGTCAAGTTGAAAAGTTTAAGCGGCCTATTAGCATACGATATCTTGCAGCACTGTGGCTTCCAGACCATCCTAAATAAACCATGATTTCCCAAAAGTAAAGGTCTTGCACCTCTAAGCAGCAAAATCCTACTTTTATTTTTTACAACTGATTCTCCTCATGACAGTGTGTAAGATGGACAGGCAAAATTCACAATGTCCACACTGAGACCTATCGCGGCGAACTCAGGGGCAAACATCGCCTACGCAACATTCACACATTGCTTCTATGAAGGTTTTCAGAGAGATTCCTCTGATATCGCCAAAGGTGGATATATATTCAGTAACAACAGACCAGTCTACCAGCCCTGACCTGACGGCAAGCAGCTCAATGGCGCTCTTCTTCGCATCCTTCACGACGGTTTCGCTGATTCTCGGAACCACGTCGTCACCTTCTACCTCGTCCACCGAGAGCTGCAGAAACTGCTTGTCCGGAGCATTGTTCTTCGCTGTCAGGCAAAGAACCCAGAAGCAATGTCACACGTCTGCATTTTAATACACGCAGCCTGACGAGCAAGAGTCGGAATCTGATGTGGCTCTCACCGGCGTACTCGAGGGGGGGGCATGGAAAGGCACGAGCAGGAGGGGAAGAGGGAAGGACGTCGGAGTGGGAGTGGAGGAGGTATCTCTGCAGTGGAGGACTTGGCCGAGCCACCGGAGCATGTCGGCGTCGCCCAGGGTGCAGCCGGTGGCGACGACGCGCTCTGCTTGGCCGCCTCCCGTAGATGGCGTGCTCCTGCCAGAAGAGCAGCGGCAATGGCGAGACGGGAATGGTCAGAGAGGGAGGGAGAAGAGACGGAGAGGGGTCAGAGAGAGACAGAGACAACGAGATAGGAGAAGAGGAGGATTCGTACCCATGGATCCATGGCTGCGTGGTCGCCTCCTCCTGCCTGATGCCCACGGGCTAGGGTTCGGGATCCATGGCTCCTCCTCCACCGCTGCGGCTGCGTGGTCGTGGAGGAGGACGGCGTCGTGGATCTGGCCGCCGGAGCAGGCTCCAGGGAGAGGCGGGGGGGCGATGGGGAGAGGCGGGAGGAGCGCCGTAGTCCACGACGGTGAGCCGCACTCCTCCTGCTGAGCAGCGAGAGGGCGGGGAGAAGGGGAGGGCACGAGGGAGCGAGGACGAGCGGGCGCGACGGCGAGTGGGCATGGTGGCGGCGGCGCGGAGAATGGAGCTCGGCCATGGATCCAACGACCGCGCGGGAGGGAGAGGCGGCTTGGTCTCCAGCACAAGCGGCCCGCTTCGCTCGGCCTCCTCCCGGCGATGGTGACGGCCAGTAGTGGCAATGGCGATGACGGCGGAACAGAGACCGGGGCGGGGAGGGGAGGGGAGTGGCGGCTGGGAAGGGAGGGGAGGAGCGAGCACGGGAAGGCACGGGGATGGGGCGGCTAGGGGCGGTGGGCGGCGGCGGCGGCGATGCGCGCGGGAGGAGAGGGAGGCGCGGGTGCGGGAGGAGGAGGCGCGTGGGAGGGGAGAGGAGGCCGCGGCTAGGGTTCAACACAGAGCGCCCCTCTTTTATACCCCCCACACGAAATGACCGAAATGCCCCGGTGGGGGCATGGCATTTACATTTTGCTGCCATTACTATTCATTTCAGCAGTAGTTTTTTCCGATCCGACGGCGCAGATTCATCCGTATCTTGATCCAACGGACGAGAACGCATCCAGAAATCGCATCCAACGGCCCAGAATCACTGAGCTCTCAGGAGGCCTGTGGTAACATCCTTCTCTTATCTCTTGATTGGGCCAGTCCACTTCGTCGATCATGTAGGTTCTCTTGATGTAAGCAAGATATAAACTTTGCGGGAAAACAAATGCCAAACCATCTCTCACCATTCTAATTGAATAAAAGCGGGCCGCCTTATAAACTGGTCCTTGTGTCTCATAATTAAGATGTTTTTCGATACTAGTGCACGTCTTACATTATGGCACATAGGGAGTAGTAAAAACTAAGACATATAGGGTTGGATTGAGTTAAGACTCTTGCTTATAGCATGAGAAGATGACTAATACACCCGTTCTCCTCCACCATCCTTGCGCATGCGTCATATATTTGTAGGCCTCTGGAACTCGTCTCTGACTCATGGTTGTCCTTTTATTGGATATATTGTGTTTGTATTCATGAAAATCCCATAGATATGTTAGTTCTCTGTTTTATATGCACTCAGATGACGAGTCTACCTTATGTGCTTAATTTTGTTAGAACTATAGTCATCCTATTAATCTGGATTAAATTATTTTAAAAAAATTGCATTGCTTGTTATTCCAACAATCCGAAAACCCTGGTCAAATAAGAAGAAGGTGTCATTTAGAACAAAGTTAGAATTTAATTTTATTTGCAGTTGAGAGTATACTATTTATAGGACTTGTAGTGCTTATCATAAGAGCAAGTGTCTCTTCAGAGTTATAGATCGATTTGGATAAGTCAGGGGGTAAGGCTTAGGAATAGGACAGCTACTAGACAGTACTGCTAGGTTACTGTCATATGTTTATAAACCCTCCAAAGTGCAGCACTATAAAAGCTAAAATCATACGAGGACAATTCACTTCTCCATCTCCTGAACAGTTCATGTCATACGGGCATGCCAACTCTGGCACAGACACGTCCCGGTAAAAGGTTTGTAGCGTCAAACACTACTACATAATACTCCTAGCATTCCATGAGCGATCATGGCCGCGCCTTGCTGTCGGGCACCGGCGGCAGCTCCACCGACGACGGCGACGGCGCCTGCTGCCTCTGCCGCGCGCGCCACCCGCGGCTGAACACCTCCTCGATCTCCTCCAGCGCCCTGCCCTGTGTCTCCGGGCAGAAGAAATAGAAGAAGGCGGCGGCCACCACCGCCAGGCCCGCGAAGAGGAAGAAGGCACCGCCGATGGTGATCGCCTTGTACAGGGTGACGAAGGTCATGGACACGCCGGCGTTCATTATGCGGTTGATGGCCACGCCGACGCTGGCGCCCTGCGCGCGCAGCCGGAGCGGGTACACCTCCGAGCTGTAGGCCCACGTGATGGGCCCCACGCCGATGGAGAAGGCCGCCACGAAGGTGAACACCGCGGCGATGGCCAGCGCCACCGCCCACGGCGCGCCGTGGTGCGGCGCCGACCGCTCGATCACGGTGAGGCCCAGCCCGAGGCAGGCCATCGACGCGATGATGCCGGCGAGGCTGGACAGGTAGAGTGGCCGCCGGCCGACGCGGTCCACGAGCAGGATCGCCACCATGATGAACACCGTCTTGGTCACGCCCACGCCGATGGTGGCCGCGAGGATCTGGTTGCGGGTGGCGATGCCGGCCGCCTTGAAGATCCGCGGGCTGTACAGCACCACGGCCTCGATGCCCGTCAGATGCTGGAAGAAGTGGACGCCTAGGGCGGCCACGAGGATGCGACGGACGGCCGGCGTCGGGTGCAGGAACATCTCCTTCATCACGCCCTTGCCGCCGCTGCGAGGCGCGGGCGCGGCGTCGCCCTCGACGAACCCGGCGGCGCTCTTGATGTCCGCGAGCCGCACGTCGGCCTCCTCCGTCGTGTTGCAGACTTTCAGGAGAACAACGAGCGCCTCCTCGGCTCGGCCCTGCATGACGAGCCACCGGGGCGACTCCGGCATGGCCAGGACGCCGACGGCGAGCAGGGCACTGGGGAGCGCGCCGAGCCCCAGCATGGTGCGCCAGCCGTAGACCAGCGGCAGCTTGGCGAGGAAGTAGTTGGCCACGTACCCTATGAGGATGCCGAAGCTGATGCAGATCTCGGGGAGCGAGGTGAGCGAGCCACGGATCTCGGCCGACGCGATCTCGACGGCGTACACCGGCGCGATCATGAGGGCGTAGCCGACGCCGACGCCGGCGACGCAGCGGCCGACCAGGAGCGTGGCGAAGTTGGGCGCGAGGCCCATGAGGACGGAGCCCGCGAGGAAGATGCAGGCGGCGAGCGAGATGGTGAGGCGCCGCCCGACCCAGTCGGAGACGCGGCCGGCGGTGAGGGAGCCCACGAGCGCGCAGACGTTGAGGATGCCGGCGAGCACCTGCAGCTGCGTGTCGTTGGTCTTGAGGTCCTCCTTGATGAACAGCATGGCGCCGCTCATCACGCCGCTGTCTGCGTCCACAGCACCACACATCCATTAACACACTTCGTCGTTCACCTGCAGAATAGATGGAGGATGGAGAAGATGGTCCGTCGTGCTCACCGTAGCCCATGAGGATGGAGATGATGGAGCCGATGATGGAGCAGGCCACCGCGTACTTGTTGGTCCCGTTCTTCCTCCCGCCGCCATTCTCCCTCTGCTCCTCCTCCTCCCCCATGGCTTCCTTCCCCACCGCGGTCTTCTCCTCCTCTCCTCACCCTCTGTCAGTCAGAGTCGGAGACAACCACGAACTACTATCTTGTTAGTTTAACAATCAATCAGGAGCTTCTGGCTTATGCGTATCGGCACGCATAAGCACGCCTCTTATAGGCAGCGCCTTCCGCGTGAGCGCCAGTGGGCAGGTCACACCGATCGCAGTTTCAGAGCGCGCATGCGCATGCGCACGCCACTGTAGCCATGTCCCAAGAAAAGAGTGAACAAGATGGTCACAGCGATGCGTATCAGTTTGATGCTCGAGGTTTGATGTCCCCTTGTTCTTCTTCCATGGAGTGGTGCACATGTGTTTGAGAGGCTGCAGTGGTGATGGTAGGCGGCTAGGCGGTAGCACACCACCACCACCGTCGACAATGAAATGCAACACTTGCAGATCGAAGTGACAGTGCCACATGGAGATGTCAAAATTGTGCACCGTTGACGACTCCGTGGGAACTACGCAGTTCAAGAAAGGTTGCAAGAAAGATTACGCCTTGGCTTCTCTGGGACAGCGAGCATTAGTGTGCATGGATACGAGAATCTACAGCACCAAGAGGGGCCATGAATTAATTCACCGCATTTGCTCAGGAAGATTTGGAGAAATACTAGTGCGTCTTGGGCTCTTGGCTAGGTGCCATGCATACAGCTGCCAACGAGTGTAACAGCTCAGTCGATAGTGAGGTATATCTTGGACGCTTTCGTTGGACGATAGCACAGTGGCTATCCCCAGCACCGAGGTCAAGGTCAAAGTAGGGCACAGTACTTGTTTTCGTTTTTGCTCCTTTTTTTATTCGCATGTGGTACTCAGATGAGAGCGAACGGGACGAGCAAATCGACTATTTTGTAATACATGTTGGCACCATGTGAAGATGCCTGTCTTGGCAGGATCAGTAGTTAGCAGTACGTGTATAGTTTTGTATTCTGAACATGGGTGTTGGAAGATGGCCCTTTAAGATTTAAAATCTTTCCCCCGCAAAAAAAAAAGATTTAAAATCTTCTAGGTTTTGTCTTCTGCGTTCCTGCCGCGACAACGGACAACCATCGTATTTGACTATGATGATTACTGAAGACCGAGAACGGAAGCAACAGCTAGGTCAACATATTGAAAGATTACGCAACTGCGTAGACTCGTTGTACACTTCTGTTTTGGGGGTGACTCGTAGTATTATTTTTATTTTTTTTGAATCTGAAAGATTGAATCATCTGTATTAAATAGTTTTTTTTGTGAATGATCAGTATTAAAGAGTTGAAATCCAGTATTGCTGTACATTATCATCTACTATATTAAATAGTATTTTTTGTGAATGATCTATATTAAATACTCTTTCTGTCTCAAAATTCTTGTCTTAGATTTGTCTAGATACGGATGTATCAAGTCACGTTTTAGTGTTAGATATATCCGTATCTAGACAAATTTAAGACATGAATTTTGGGACGGAGGGAGTAGTTGAAATCCAGCATTGTTGTACAGTATCATCTATGTTAAATAGTTTTTTTCGAATATCTATATTAAATAGTTGAAATCCAGCATGGATGTACAGTATCATCTATATTAAAAGGTAATTCTAAGCTATCAATTAAATATAGTAAAACTGTAGTGATATTAAGTACATGTCAAACTGTGCCAGAAAACCTTTTGGAAAAGAGTTGAGGTAAACTCAACTAAATCTTTCTTCGAAACCAAACTTTTGCTCTACAACATCAATCGCTGGAATATAATTTCCTACCACTTACACGGACGCAGAGGAAGCTACTCCATCTGGAGCCATTGGTATTACTCTTTAAGAAGAAAGATAATGATTTTTTTAACTTCCATACAACTTTGCACTATAATTGCTTCTTTTACAGTATGAAAAAAAACAATCATATAATAGTGTAATTTTCGCACATGTTTCATAGTATTTGTGTGTATACACATTTACACTCACCAAGCATCCCAAAATTACCTACAAAAGGAAATAAAAATACAGACCAACTAATAAAAAGAAATTAAAAAAATCAGACAAATGCATAAAAATAGAAAAACATCATTTAAAACTAGATAGGAAGAGGAGGGAGGCCTGGGTTGTATAATTAATGGGCTTCGGCCCAGTAGCAAATCCACTAACCCAAATACATGGTCAATAAAAAAGAAACAGCCCAAATCAATTCACAAAATAGCCCAAGTAAAAAAGAGTAAGAATCTTAAAGCAGGAATCAACGGTAAAAAATTGACTGGCCCAAAATCATTTTTCAAGTGACTTGCGTATGGGAAATATTAATTTTTGACCGACGGATTTCTCAGCTAATAAGTCGTCTTGAACGCTCGTTGCATGTTCCCATGGGCCACCAACCGCTTACCCCATCCAACCTTATTCCCTAGCGAACCCATCCAGGTTTTTCTCCTCGTCTTCATCTTCCCTTGCCGCACATCAATTCGCTATTTCACTTCTCAAATTTTGCTATTACCCCCACCTTCTTCTCACCGCTCGCTGGAAGACGGCTTCTCGGAGACGACACTCTACTACAACCCCAATCGCCGCTCACATTACGCTACTTCAGGCTAGGCTTGGACGACGCAGCTGCCATGGTCGACGGCGGAGCTACGTTGCAGCAGACACTACAATGACGTTGTTGCCACACCGACGACGAAGCTGCGTTACAGTAGGAGAGGCTATGAGTTGCTTCCATGGCCGGCGGCAAAGCTATGTTGCAGCAAGCAGTGCTACAACGATGCTGCTCCACACTGACGACGGAGCTGCGTTGAAGCAGGCGAGAGCTATGAGTTGTTGCCATGGTCGGCGGTAGAGTTGCATTGCAACAGGCGATGCTACGACGACATTGTTGCACACCAACGACGGAGCTACGTTACAATAGGAGAGAGGTACAAGCTGCCGCCATGGCCGGCGGCAGAGCTGTGTTGCAGCTGGGAATGCTACGAGTTGCTGTCACGCCCACGGCGGAGCTACACAGAAGAGGTGGTCAGTTGCAAATGAGCTGCCATCATCCGGCGGCGAGGTGTCGTCCATGCCAATGGTGGCGCTCCGGCGAGCGCGAGAGGCGTTGTTGCAACGCGGATCACTGCGCTGCAACCTTCATGGCACGTAGCTCATTAGGGGCTCCCCGTGTGCATGGAAAAGGAGGGTCAGTGTGGGGGCGAGACAAGGAGGGTAACGAAGCAGAGTTGCGTTGCGTGAGAACTAAGAACGACACGTCTTTAAGTTGACAAATCAAACGGCTGTGGGGGACTGAATCAGATGACTGGCGAGCCGACTGATTTCCACCTAAAATCATCCAACAGACACCTGGCAGCCGCCCTTACATATAGCTAAAGTTAGCGGGACATAATTCATGAGTGTAATTAACTGTAAAAATAAACAGTTATCATCGTCTCAGTCTCAGCAATATACTAACTCTTAACACTTTAGCTATATGTAAGTCGCCTGAATTTTGAATTTGAGTTAGTCAATTTCTTGGCCATTGATTCTTGCTCTGAGATTCTTGTTTTTTTGTCTAGACTGTTTTGTGACCTGTTTGGGCTGTTTTTGTTTGGACTGACCACATATTAGGCTCAGTTGATATTCTACTGGGTTGAACCCAAGCCTACTACATGTACCACCCAGCCCATATCTCTTTCCCTTTGTTATTTTTTCTTCTATTTCTATGTGTTCTTCTTCTGTTATTTATCTTTCATCATTTTTCTTCTTCTTTTGTACATATTTTTGGGATGTTGGGTGAGTGTAAGTAAATGTACACACACAATACTATGTAATATGTGCGAAAATTACACTATTACATGATTGTTGTTTGCATGCTACAAAAGTGCAATTTTAGTGTAAAGTTGTGTATAACTTTTTATATATGTTTTCATTATATTTATTCATAAAATGAAATACCAATGATACTAATTTATTGTTTCTAATATAACTTTATTATCTAATTTTTATTTATTTATTTTTCTTTTTCTTAAAGGGTATTGCCAATGCCACTAATTCTACTTTACTTATAAAACTTCATTATTTTGATTTTGATTTGTTTATTATTTTATTTTCTTTCATTTTATGGGTAATATCAATGCCACTACTTCATTCTTTCTAAGGAAATTCCTTTTTTGAAAAATGCACAATCGTATACTTATTTTTGCATATTATAAAAACCACAATTTTGTATATATTATGTGCAAATTTTGTCATTGTTTGATTTTTTAGTTTATTGTTTCTTAAAAGGTAATACCAACGTCACAAATTCATTCTTCCTTACAAAAGCTCATTATTTTGATTTAGATTTAGTTTTTATTTTATTACCTTTCTTCTTAAAGGGTAATTCGAATGTCACTCATTCATAATACCAATGACACTAATGCATTATTTCTTGGAAACTTTGGTAATTTAATTATTTTTTAGTTTATTTCATTTATTCTTTAATGATAACACCAATGTCACAAATTCATAGTATCTTTTAGGATACTTCTTGACGGTGTCCTGGACTAGGGGGTACTCACCACGTCATCTCCCGATCTGTTAGATTGGGCCGAGGACCCCATGGCAGATATCGCATGGGCGGTCGGGACAGCTGCCGCATACAAGGAAGATTTCACAAGACTTGGTGATCAAGACAAGGACTCCTCCCCCACCGGCTTATTCGGCTAGGACTCTTGTTATCCTAGGCCTTTGGTGCATTATATAAACCGAGGCCAAGCTAGTCGATAGATGATATACAACAATCATATCATAGGCTACCTTCTAGGGTTTAGCCTGCACGATCTCGTGGTAGATCAACTCTTGTAATACTCATATCATCAAGATCAATCAAGCAGGAAGTAGGGTATTACCTCCATCGAGAGGGCCCGAACCTAGGTAAACATTGCGTCTCCCGCCTCCTGTTACCATTAGCCTTAGACGCACAGTTTGGGACCCTCTACCCGAGATCCGCCGGTTTTGATACCGATATTGGTGCTTTCATTGAGAGTTCCGCTGTGTGTTCGGCAAAAGGTCGATGCCTCGCCTGCAGATCAACTCGACTTTGGCATCTTCGTCATCAGCTCGACTGGTCACCTTTGTTCGACCAAGGACTGCGCCCTACCTCCGATCGTCATGTTCGGATGAGGGCCTTCATCAACATCAGCTCTGATCTCTATCAAGATCATGGAGGAATCATCCAGGGAGCCCGGGGGCTCAACGTCAACATTGCCCTCGGGTGACTGTGCTGTTTTTCTGGACAACGAACTTGTGTCCGCCGCCACCGTCTCCTCAAGTGTCGTTTTAACGATTGCTTCGGTGGAATTGTGCGGAATTGAGTCTACAACAACCCTGGAAAATTTCGTCGAGTTCCGATGGAGGAATCTCTGGCAATCCGCCATATACCGGAACCCTGTCAAATCTGGACGAGAATCTGGACGAGTTTAGGGTGTGGTGTCCAGCTTCTAGCTCGGACGTCCTTTGGAAGATCCAACCGTTGCTCGGCTGTGGAATTCCTATATCTACCACCCCTCAAAATTTCAGCTCGATCTGACCGTCCAAACTTAGGGAACCTTCTGATTAGTGCATCACTTTTCGGATCTGTTTTCTGTGCGAAAACGAATCCGACCCGAGTTCGTCTTTTTATGAACGGGATTTCGGACATCCTTTTTGAAGGAAGTTTTGTATGGGGTATTGTGTTTTGTTCCTGAACGCATCCCACTAACTTTAAAATCTTTTGAACATGATCTTCAACATCATCTGGTGTCAAACCAGTCTGGCAATATTGCTCCACGGCTGTCGGCTGCGCTAGACACGTCGTCACTTTGTTGAGCCGAGCTCAACTTCTTCGGATCATCATCTCGGCAAGCCGAACAAGAGTTTGGCATCGAAAGGATAAATCATCACCAACATCGCCGCCCCACGGATTACACGGCGCGGGCACATCGGCATAGCCGCACGGTCACTTCATCAAGCCGGCATTGACCACGTCACGACCTGCATCGGCAGGGCCGCACTGTTGCTCCTTCAAGCCGGTGTCCATCATGCCGACCTACTTCGACTCATCGGCTGACATCGAGGCTTCGACATCTCGGCTGGACCGAGGGCTTCGCCATCTCTTCATCAACCTATACTCCGGAGACTTCGGCGTCACTAGCCGACCAACTCCGTCATGTTAGCTGGACTGAGGGCTTTGCCTCGGCGAGCCAACCTTTGCTAGAATCGCCATGCGGTCGCTTTATCGCCTATCAGGCAATGGGTGTGCGGATCGAGTCCCAATTCTGGGAATCACCTTTCTTCGGATTGCTACAACAAATAAACCAGGTGCTATTAATCCTAGTATTTTTTTGCTTTTTTGGGTTCATTTTTCCCAAGGAATTATTACTCTGGTTTGTCCATCATATGTACGCAGGTATATTAAATGGTGGCCGCATTAACGATGGTCACGTGGTGGTTCGGTCAGTTTCCGTACATAGTCCGACGAACGCCGCATCCGGAACTCGGACCGACCTGTGAATTTAGGCTTTGTCACGCCTTTACCGCATCACGCGGACGCCCTGCATCGACATTGACTTCGGCGCCAGGCCATATTTCTTTTATTACTCACTTTGCATAAATTATTTATTATGCAATATTTTTTTATTATTATTACTATTATCTCCGGTTTGCACTATTTTTTGTGCACAGGAAAATGATCCGGGTTGGGCAGTATCGTCAACTCGGCGTACTGACATACCACGTCACCTCGGCTGGACGGGGGGCTTCGTCAACACTTCATTACCCCATGCTGGGGACTTCGGCATCACTCTGCCGGCCTGCATTGACCGTGTTATGTCACCACTTCGGAGTGCCGAGCTCTTTGCTCCGCCACCTCGTGACCGGCTTGGGGGGTGAACCTTGTCCCGCATCAAGCTCGGACCGCGTCATCAATACCGAACACATTAACCAGCTAAGTTGCCTTCATGCTCAAAGTTTTTAAATTTTTAACTTGTGTTCGGTTCGACCAAGCATTATACCTTTTTGGAAAAAGGTTGCTTGTAAAAAATTTTCCTTGTCCAAACTTTTTTTGTGACGGACAAATTCAAAAACCCAGTTCACTTGGGGGCTTCTTTCATGAAGCCTTTCCTCTTGCATATGATTATACTTGTACGGCTTCGTTCCTTGTTTGTGTATTACGCCATAATATGCACCATATTGACTTAAGCAATTTGCAAGCTGGGTTGCCTGGCTCCTGTGCTTACCCCTACGTTCCCGATTGTTCGGCTAGGGAGTAAAGGGAGCACCTCTGCGATTATCACGACCGGGTCATCCGAGCTCTGACCTCAGACTGGGTGAAGCCGAAAGCTAGCGCTCTTATTGTTTTCAATCATGGTCGGCACACAACGGAACTCATGAGTACAAAAAATCTATTACACAAGTCTCATAATAACAATGAGCACCGAAGAAAGGTATCGGTGGGGTACTATTTTCTTCAAGATGCTTCTTACACTTTGTCGATAATATAGCATAAGTTCCCTGAGCGCTTTATGCTGTTACAGCCTTATGACCTGATTGCCTGGTTATTGGAAACACCGTCAATATTCTCGACAGGTGGAGTACATAACACTTTTCGGTCCTTGGCCGAAGAGGGAGAAACCGACGGTCGGTTAAGACGCGTTTAAAGTTCGGGTGAACATAGATATGATATAAGTACTTCGGTACATACAATCATTCTTTTACCCAAGTCACTTGGGGGCTCTTAAGTTTATTTGAGTCGTTTTATATTAAGTGTTTTTCTTCTTAGTCGTTGCAAAGTTATTATTATTATTATTACTATTTATAACTCCTTTTTTCGACATGAGTGTGTGGTCACTAGCCGGGGAGCCTAATTTCTCTCTCAAAACCGCTAGAGTTTAGTTTGCTAAACTGGCCTAATGAGAAGTACTCCGCCTTTGGGATAGGAGGTTGAAGCCGTAGGCTGACCGGCTTGAAGTCTTGAGATAGGATGCGTCATGTTAAAGCACGGCAGAAGCACCCTTTTTTTTAAAGTCCAATTTTCGGATTGGCACCGAACACTTGATCTAGTTCGGACATTAAACTTTTGAATAAGTTTTTTGGCTTTTCGAGCCTATGACACTTTTAAACTATTTGTGCGTTTCCAGCATTAGTCTCGCAGTGCAACGCCGGACACCTTTAGGGATTCGGTAAAAACATTCTCGGATATTGCTATATATGCATCGGTTTTGAATTGTGTCTTCGATCAATAGTTGGGTTGCCCAGCTCCTGTGCTCGCCTCCTACGTTCCGCTTTGTTCGGCTAGGTGTGCAAAGGGAGAACCACTGCGATTGTGCTTCCAGCTCGCATGGTCAAGCACCTCAGTGGAGAAAGCCGAAAGCTGACTGTCACAATAGGCATAAACTGGTCAGCGATTCGATGACTATGTTAAATGACGGGCCGTTCATAACATTGGCCTAAGTGTTTACGGTTTGACCTCGGCTGTCGCTGAACACTAACCGGGGGCTCATAGTTAGCTTCCCCAGTATAAAGCTCCTATGACTAAGCGAAAGTTATAAAGCCCGCATATCTGATTGCCTTGTTTCCGCTAACACAACCGCCTTCGGGCACCGAGACGTCGGCTAAGGGTTGTTTTGTTATTGCGGAAACACCCTGCATAGTATCTACCAAGGGGTAGAAGCCGACGATGGACCACTTTCAACTGATAAACGGTCACAATGGAGTCAAAATAATGATGTAAAGTACTTGGATACATAAAATCATTACACATAATCCGTGATTTTACTCTGGATATCGATCCTTAATTCGGCCACCCGTGCCCACATTAAGGCTCGGGGGCTACTGGGCTTCGTGCTCATTATTTATAAATATTAAAGGGGCACATCGATCCCCTGATCTGGTGTTGCCACCCGACTAGTGTCTCGGGGGCTACTGCATTGCCTATTTCAATGCAGAAAATTCTAACTGCTAAGTGTTCGGCTTGACCGAACTATGGGCAAATGTGTCTGCGGATAATAATAGGTACCATTTGGACCTATCCGGCGTCAAGCTAAATATATTACGGCAACTTTTCAAGACCCTCGCTCAAGGGCCGGTTCGCCGATCACTATTATCTTTAATATATTATCATGCGTTTCTATTCCTACGTGTGCTACCGAGCTAGGAGTTGATCCTCAGGCCGATTTCGCGCATCGACCTGAGTCTCATGGGCTACTAGGATCAGCGGTTTTATGCTTGCCTTCAGGTGCATCTCGGGTTTTGGACTGATACACACCTTGAGGGCTACTGGATATACATCAGCAGAGAATAAACTGCACCAGTTAAAAATATTCACAAAAAATCAGCCCGCGGTCGGGGCAGTGCACCACCTCGGAAGCAGTCCGGCATAAAGCTCGGGCGCTAGCGGCTAGCTCCATAGAGGGCATTTTCAGCATTAAGCTCGGTTAAACTCCTTCAACTTTTTTGGACCAAGATGATCTATGACATCTCAGATATAGTCCGGCGTTGGAGCTCGGATACATTTCGGCGTTGGAGCTCGGAAGCAGTCCGACATTGGTGCTCGGCTGCAAAAGATACCTCGAATGCAGTCCGGCGTTAGAGCTCGGACGCAAGAGGACACTGCCTCCCGGGAACAACTTCAAACCCGAGGTGTGGCATAAAAATAACAAGGCATTGATAAAGGCCGGAAACTTAAGGGTGCTCCTCGGATACCCGACGTGTAAACTCTTCGGATTCACTTTGGCGATCCTCAAGATCGGAGATGAGAAGATTTGTTCAACCAGTTTTTCAAGACCGACGACCGAAGATGAAGAACAATTCAGAAGAATTGAGGAGCGCCCTAACTTGAAGACCGGTTCAGGGGGCTACTGACGGTGTTCTGGACTAGGGGGTACTCACCAATCATCTCCCGATCTGTTAGATTGGGCCGAGGACCCCCATGGCCGTATACTCATGGGTCAGTCCGGACAGCTGCCGCATACAAGGAAGATTCCACAAGACTTGGTGATCAAGACAAGGACTCCTCCCCCACCGGCGTATTCGGCTAGGACTCTTGTTATCCTAGGCCTCTGGTGCATTATATAAACCGAGGCCAGGCTAGTTGATAGATTATATACAACAATCATATCATAGGCTAGCTTCTAGGGTTTAGCCTGCACGATCTCGTGGTAGATCAACTCTTGTAATACTCATATCATCAAGATCAATCAAGCAGGAAGTAGGGTATTACCTCCATCGAGAGGGCCCGAACCTGGGTAAACATTGCGTCCCCCGCCTCCTGTTACCATTAGCTTTAGACGCACAATTTGGGACCCCCTACCCGAGATCTGCCGGTTTTGACACTGACACTTCCCTTTTTGTGGAAATTGCACTATTATATTCTTATTCTTGCGTATTATAAAAATGGGAAATCTCTATATTAATTGTTTGCAATTTTTTCATTATTTTTTAATAATTTTTATTTTATTTCTTGGTAAAGGGCAAACCAATGACACTGATTCATTCTTTCTTTGAGAACTTCAATATTTTTTTAACTTTTTTTCATTTCATTTATTCTTTAAGGGTAATACCAATAAAACAAATTCGTTCTTAATTAGAAAACTTTTTTTAATTTGACTATTATATGCTTTTTTCATGTTATTTAAAAGTGCAACTTATGTGCAAACTGTGTGTAAATGTTGTCATTATTTGTATTTTTGCCTTTCTTTCTTCTTAGATGGTAATGCCGATGCAACTAATTCAGTCTTCCTTAGAAAACTTCATTATTTTGATCTTGTTTTATTTTTCTTTTCTTTTGTTTTTTCTTCAAGGGTAATAGTGTTGGGAAACGTAGTAATTTCAAAAATTTTCCTACGATCACGCAAGACCATGGTGATGGCATAGCAACGAGAGGGGAGAGTGTCCGCCCACGCACTCGTGAGACCGAAAGCGAAGCGTTATATTAACGCGGTTGATGTAGTCGACGTCTTCACGATCCGACCGATCCAAGCACCGTTACTCGGCACCTCCGAGTTCTTGGCACACGTTCAGCTCGATGACGATCCCCGAGCTCCGATCCAAAGAAAGCGTCGGGAAGGAGTTCCACAAGACGACGGCGCAGTGACGATCTTGATGTTCTACTGTCGCGAGGCTTCGCCTAAGCACCGCTACAATATGACCGAGGTGGAATATGGTGGAGGGGGCACCGACACGGCTAAGGAACGATCCGTAGATCAACTTGTGTGTCCTAGGGTGCCCCCGCCCTGTATATAAAGGAGCAAGGGAGGGCGGCCAGCCCTTGGGCGCACCAAGGGAGGGAGTCCTCCTCCTAGTAGGAGTAGGACTCCCTTTCCTAGTCCTACTAGGAAGAGGAAGGGGAAGGAAAGAGAGGGAGAGGGAGGGGAAGGGGGCTGCGCCTCCCAGTCCACCGGACTCCCCATGGAGGGGGCGCACCACCTCTGGTGCAGCCCTCTCTCCCTCTTGGCCCAATAAGGCCCATAACTTCCCGGGGTTCCGTAACCCTCCCACTCCGGTTTTCTCCGAAACTTCCGAACCTTTCCGTGTCCGAATATAACCATCCAATATATCAATCTTTATGTCTCGACCATTTCGAGACTCCTCGTCATGTCCGTGATCACATCCGGACTCAACTCCTTCGGTACATCAAAATACATAAACTCATAATAACCGTCATTGAAACCTTAAGCGTGCGGACCCTACGGTTCGAGAACTATGTAGACATGACCTAGAACTATTCTCGGTCAATAACCAATAGCGGAACCTGGATGCTCATATTGGTTCCTACATATTCTACGAAGATCTTTATCGGTCAAACCGCATAACAACATACGTTGTTCCCTTTGTCATCGGTATGTTACTTTCCGAGATTCGATCGTCGGTATCCAATACCTAGTTTAATCTCGTTCGGAAAGTCTCTTTACTCGTTCCGTAATACATCATCTCACAACTAACTCTTTAGTTGCAATGCTTGCAAGGCTTTATGTGATGTGTATTACCGAGAAGGCCTAGAGATACCTCTCCGACAATCGGAGTGACAAAACCTAATCTCAAATACGCCAACCCAACAAGTACCTTTGGAGACACCTGTAGTACTCCTTTATAATCACCCATTTACGTTGTGACGCTTGGTAGTACCAAAGTGTTCCTCCGGTAAACGGGAGTTGCATAATCTCATAGTTACAGGAACATGTATGGGTCATGAAGAAAGCATTAACATACTAAACGATCAAGTGTTAAGCTAACGGAATGGGTCATGTCAATCAGATCATTCAACTAATGATGTGACCTTGTTAATCAAACAACAACTCCTTGTTCATGGTTAGGAAACATAACCATCTTTGATTAACAAGCTAGTCAAGTAGAGGCATACTAGTGACATACTGTTTGTCTATATATTCACACATGTATTATGTTTCCGTTAATACAATTCTAGCATGAATAATAAACATTTATCATGATATAAGGAAATAAATAATAACTTTATTATTGCCTCTAGGGCATATTTCCTTCAGCTCCCACTTGCACTAGAGTCAATAATCTAGATTACAAAGTAATGATCCTTACACCCATGGAGTCTTGGTGCTGATCATGTTTTGCTCGTGGAAGAGGCTTAGTCAACGGTCTCGCAACATTCAGATCCGTATGTATTTTGCAAATCTCTATGTCTCCCACTTGGACTTGGTCCCGAATGGAATTGAAGCGTCTCTTGATGTGCTTGGTCCTCTTGTGAAATCTGGATTCCTTTGCCAAGGCAATTGCACCAAGATTGTCACGAAGATCTTCATCGGTCCCGATGCACTAGGTATGACACCTAGATCGGAAATGAACTCTTTCATCCGACTCCTTCATTTGCTGCTTCGAAGCAGCTATGTACTCCGCTTCACATGTAGATCCCGCCACGACGCTTTGTTTAGAACTGCACCAACCGACAGCTCCACCGCTTAATAAAAAACACGATCCGGTTTGCGATTTAGAATCGTCCGGATCGGTGTCAAAGCTTGCATCGACGTAACCATTTACGACTAGCTCTTTGTCACCTCCATATACGAGAAACATATCCTTAGTCCTTTTCGTATTTCAGATGTTCTTGACCGCTGTCCATGATCCACTCTGGATTACTTTGGTACCTTCCCGCCAAGCTTACAGCTAAGCATACGTCGTGTCCGGTACACAGCATTGCATACATGATAGAGCCTATGGCTGAAGCATAGGAACATCTTTCATTTTCTCTCTATCTTCTGCTGTGGTCGGGCATTGAGTCCGACTCAATCTTACACCTTGTAACACGTAAAAACCTTTCTTTGCTCGATCCATTTTGAACCTTTTCAAAACTTTATCAAGGTATGTGCTTTGTGAAAGTCCAATCAAGCGTCTTGATCTATCTCTATAGATCTTGATGCCTAATATGTAAGCAGCTTCACCGAGGTCTTTCATTGAAAAACTTTTATTCAAGTATCCTTTTATGCTATCCAGAATTCTATATCATTTCCAATCAATAATATGTCGTCCACATATAATATTAGAAATGCTACAGAGCTCCCACTCACTTTCTTGTAAATCGAGCTTCTCCAAAAGTCTCAGATAAACCCATATGCTTTGATCACACTATCAAAGCGTTTATTCCAACTCCGAGAGGCTTGCACCGCACCATAAATTGATCGTTGAGCTTGCACACTTTGTTAGCACCTTTTGGATCGACAAAACCTTCGGTTGCATCATATACAACTCTTCTTCTAGAAATCCATTCAAGAATGCAGTTTTACATCCATTTGCCAAATTTCATAATCATAAAATGCGGCAATTGCTAACATGATTCGGACGGACTTAAGCATCGCTACAGGTGAGAAAGTCTCATCGTAGTCAACCCCTTGAACTTGTCGAAAACCTTTTGCAACAAGTCGAGCTTTGTAGACAGCTACATTACCATCGTCGGGTCTTCTTCTTAAAAATCCATTTATTCTCAATAGCTTGCCGATCATCGGGCAAGTCTACCAAAGTCCATACTTTGTTCTCATACATGGATCCCATCTCAGATTTCATGGCTTCAAGCCATTTTATGAATCTGGGCTCACCATCGCTTCTTCATAGTTCGTAGGTTCATCATGATCTAGTAGCATGACTTCCGAATAGGATTACCGTACCACTCACAGTGCGGATTTTGTTCTAGTTGATCTACGAAGTTCAAAGACAACTTGATCTGAAGTTTCATGATCTTTATCATCATCTTCCTCACTAAGCGGTGTAGGTGTAATGTAAACTGATTTCGTGACGAACTACTTTCCAATAAGGGAGCTGGTACTATTACCTCATCAAGTTCCACTTTCCTCCCACTCACTTCTTTCGAGAGAAACTCCTTCTCTAGAAAGGATCCATTTTAGCAACGAATGTTTTGCCTTCGGATCTGTGATAGAAGGTGTACCCAATTGTCTCCTTTGGGTATCCTATGAAGACACATTTCTCGATTTGGGTTCAAGCTTATCAGGTTGAAGTTTCTTCACATAAGCATCGCAACCCCAAACTTTCGAAGCGACAACTTTGGTTTCTTGCTAAACCATAGTTCATAAGGCGTCGTCTCAACGGATTTTGACGGTGTCCTATTTAACGTGAATGCGGCCGCCTCAAGAGCATAACCCCAAAATGATAGCGGTAAATCTGTAAGAGACATCATAGATCGCACCATATCCAAAGAAAGTGCGATTCGACGTTCGGACACACCATTGCGCTGTGGTGTTCCGGTGGCGTGAGTTGCTAAACTATTCCGCTTTGTTTCAAATGTAGACCAAACTCAGAACTCAAATATTCGCCTCCACGATCAGATCGTAGAAACTTTATTTTCTTATTACGATGATTTTCAACTTCACTCTGAAATTCTTTGAACTTTTCAAATGTTTCAGACTTATGTTTCATTAAGTAGATATACCCATATCTGCTCAAATCATCTGTGAAGGTGAGAAAATAACGATATCCGCCACGAGCTTCAACATTCATTGGACCACATACATCCGTATGTATGATTTCCAATAAATCTGTTGCTCTCTCCATAGTACCGGAGAACGGTGTTTTAGTCATCTTGCCCATGAGGCACGGTTCGCAAGTGCCAAGTGATTCATAATCAAGTGACTCCAAAAGTCCATCAGTATGGAGTTTCTTCATGCGTTTTACACCGATATGACCTAAACGGCATTGCCACAAATAAGTTGCACTATCATTATCAACTCTGCATCTTTTGGTTTCAACATTATGAATATGTGTATCACTACTATCGAGATTCATTAAAAATGACCACTCTTCAAGGGTGCATGACCATAAAAGATATTATTCATATAAATAGAACAACCATTATTCTCGATTTAAATGAATAACCGTCTCGCATCAAACAAGATCCAGATATAATGTTCATGCTCAACGCGGCACCAAATAACAATTATTCAGGTCTAAAACTAATCCCAAGGTAGATGTAGAGGTAGCGTGCGATCGCGATCACATCGACTTTGGAACCGCTTTCCCACGCGCGATCGTCACCTCGTCCTTTGCCGTGTTCGCAATCCGTAGTTCTGCTTCGAGTTGCAAATATTAGCAATGTAACCAGATCAAATACCTGTACTATGCGAGCTCTAGTAAGGTACACATCAATAACAAGTATATCACATATACCTTTGTTCACTTTGCCATCCTTCTTATCCGCCAAATACTTGGGGCAGTTCCGCTTCCAATGACCGATCGCTTGCGGAGAAGCACTCGATTTCAGCTTAGGTCCGGACTTGGGTTTCTTCTCCCGATCAAGAACTTGTTTGCTGTTCTTCTTGAAGTTCCCTTCTTCTTCCCTTTGCCTTTCTTCTTGAAACTAGTGGTCTTATTGACCATCAACACTTGATGCTCCTTTTGATTTCTACCTCCGCAGCTTTTAGCATTGCGAAGAGCTCGAGCATAGTCTTTACTAACCCTTGCATATTATAGTTCATCACGAAGCCTTTGTAGCTTGGTGGCGTGATTGAAGAATTACATCAATGACACAATCATCCGGAAGATTAACTCCCAGTTGATTCAAGTGATTGTAATACCCGGACATTTTGAGTATGTGCTCACCGATGTAACTATTCTCCTCCATCTTGCAGCTATAGAACTTATTGGAGACTTCATATCTCTCAATCCGGGCATTCTGTTGAAATATCAACTTCAACTCTGGAACATCTCATATGCTCCATGACGCTCAAAACGTCGTTGAAGACCCGGTTCTAAGCCGTAAAGCATGGCACATCGAACTATAGAGTAGTCATCACTCGCTTTGCGGACGCTCACAACTTCGCTCAAGATCTGCGCAGCAGTTCGCACCCAATGGTGCTTCCAGGGCGTAACTTTTCTCGTGCAGCAATGAGGATTATCCTCGAGTTACGGACCCAGTCCGTGTAATTGCTACCATCATCTTTCAACTTTGCTTTCTCAAGGAACGCATTAAAATTCAACGGAACAACAAAGACGAGCCATCTATCTACAAGAAACATAGACAAGCAAAATACTATCAGTACTAAGTTCATGATAAATTTAAGTTCAATTAATCATATTATTAAAGAACTCCCACTTAGATGACATCTCTCTAGTTATCTAAGTGATCACGTGATCCAAATCAACTAAACCATAACCGATCATCACGTGAGATGGAGTAGTTTTCAATGGTGAACATCTTATGTTGATCATATCGCTATATGATTCACGTTCGACCTTTCGGTCTCCGTGTTCCGAGGCCATATCTGTATATGCTAGGCTCGTCAAGTATAACTGAGTATTCTGCGTGTGCAAAACTGGCTTGCACCCGTTGTAGATGGACGAGAGCTTATCACACCCGATCATCACGTGGTGTCTCGGCACGACGAAACTTTGGCAACGGTGCATACTCGTGGAGAACACTACTTGATAATTTTTAGTGAGAGATCATCTTATAATGCTACCGCCAATCAAAGCAAGATAAGATGCATAAAGGATAAACATCACATGCAATCAATATAAGTGATATGATATGGCCATCATCATCTTGTGCTTGTGATCTCCATCTCCGAAGCACCGCCATGATCACCATTGTCACCGGCGCGACACCTTGATCTCCATCGTAGCATCGTTGTCGCCTCGCCAACTATTGCTTCTACGACTATCGCTACCGCTTAGTGATAAAGTAAAGCAATTACATGGCGTTGCATTTCATACAATAAAGCGACAACCATATGGCTCTCGCCATTGCCGATAACTCGGTTACAAAACATGATCATCTCATACAATAAAATATAGCATCACGTCTTGACCATATCACATCACAACATGCCCTGCAAAAACAAGTTAGACGCCTTCTACTTTGTTGTTGCAAGTTTTACGTGGCTGCTACGGGCTGAGCAAGAACCGTTCTTACCTACGCATCAAAACCACAACGATACTTCGTCAAATAGACTCCGTTTTAACCTTCTCAAGGACCGGGCGAGCTACACTTTTCAGTTCAACTAAAGTGAGAGAGAGACACCCGCCACCACCTTTAAGCAACGAGTGCTCACAGCGGTGAAACCAGTCTCGCGTAAGCGTCGCGTAATGTCGGTCCGGCCGCTTCATCTCACAATACCGCTGAACCAAAGTATGACATGCTGGTAGGTAGTATGACTTGTATCGCCCACAACTCACTTGTGTTCTACTCGTGCATATGACATCAACGCATAAAACCAGGCTCGGATGCCACCGTTGGGAAACGAGTAATTTCAAAAATTTTCCTACGATCACGCAAGACCATGGTGATGGCATAGCAACGAGAGGGAGAGTGTCCGTCCCACGCACTCGTGAGACCGAAAGCGGAAGCGTTATATTAACGCTGTTGATGTAGTCGACGTCTTCACGATCCGACCGATCCAAGCACCGTTACTCGGCACCTCCGAGTTCTTGGCACACGCTCACTCGATGACGATCCCCGAGCTCCGATCCAGCAAAGCGTCGGGAAGGAGTTCCACAAGACCTGACGGCGTGGTGGCGATCTTGATGTTCTACCGTCGCAGGCTTCGCCTAAGCACCGCTACAATATGACCGAGGTGGAATATGGTGGAGGGGCACCGCTGCGGCTAAGGAACGATCCGTAGATCAACTTGTGTGTCCTAGGGTGCCCCCCCCTCGTATATAAAGGAGCAAGGGAGGGCGGCCAGCCCTTGGGGCGCACCAAGGGGGGAGTCCTCCTCCTAGTAGGAGTAGGACTCCCTTTCCTAGTCCTACTAGGAAGAGGGAAGGGAAGGAAAGAGAGGGAGAGGAGAGGGAAGGGGGCTGCCCCTCCTAGTCCAGTCGGACTCCCCATGGAGGGGCACCACCTCCTGGTGCAGCCCTCTCTCTCCTCTTGGCCCAATAAGGCCCATAACTTCCCGGGGTTCCGTAACCCTCCCAAGCACTCCGGTTTTCTCCGAAACTTCCGGAACCTTTCCGGTGTCCGAATATAACCATCCAATATATCAATCTTTATGTCTCGACCATTTCGAGACTCCTCGTCATGTCCGTGATCACATCCGGACTCGAACTCCTTCGGTACATCAAAATACATAAACTCATAATAACCGTCATTGAAACCTTAAGCGTGCGGACCCTACGGTTCGAGAACTATGTAGACATGACCTAGAACTATTCTCGGTCAATAACCAATAGCGGAACCTGGATGCTCATATTGGTTCCTACATATTCTACGAAGATCTTTATCGGTCAAACCGCATAACAACATCGTTGTTCCTTTGTCATCGGTATGTTACTTTCCGAGATTCGATCGTCGGTATCCAATACCTAGTTTAATCTCGTTATCGGAAAGTCTCTTTACTCGTTCCGTAATACATCATCTCACAACTAACTCTTTAGTTGCAATGCTTGCAAGGCTTTATGTGATGTGTATTACCGAGAAGGCCTAGAGATACCTCTCCGACAATCGGAGTGACAAAACCTAATCTCAAATCGCCAACCCAACAAGTACCTTTGGAGACACCTGTAGTACTCCTTTATAATCACCCATTTACGTTGTGACGTTTGGTAGTACCAAAAGTGTTCCTCCGTAAACAGGAGTTGCATAATCTCATAGTTACAGGAACATGTATGGGTCATGAAGAAAGCATTAACATACTAAGCGATCAAGTGTTAAGCTAACGGAATGGGTCATGTCAATCAGATCATTCAACTAATGATGTGACCTTGTTAATCAAACAACAACTCCTTGTTCATGGTTAGGAAACATAACCATCTTTGATTAACAAGCTAGTCAAGTAGAGGCATACTAGTGACATACTGTTTGTCTATATATTCACACATGTATTATGTTTCCGGTTAATACAATTCTAGCATGAATAATAAACATTTATCATGATATAAGGAAATAAATAATAACTTTATTATTGCCTCTAGGGCATATTTCCTTCAAATAGTTCAAGTGATGCCATTCATTCATTCTTTTTTAGGAAACTTCCTTTCTGTGAATATTCTACAAGTATCCGCTTATTCTTTCATATTGTAAAAAGCACAACTTTGTGGTAAATCGTGTGTAAATTTATCATTTTTTTTCTTTCTTAAAGGGTAGTTCCGTTACTAGTAATCGATTCTTTCTTAGAAAACTTCATTATTCTCATTTGAACAAGTAGAGACGCCATGGATTGAATACCAATCACACTAATTCATCATTTCTGTAGAAAACTTCATTTTTTTGTACAAACAATCCACTATTATATGTTTATACTTGCATATTACAACAAAGCGCAATTCTTGTCTAAAGTGTGTGTAGGTTTTTCCCTTTTGGATTTAGTTTTTGTTCATTTTGTTTCTTCTTTAAGGATGATATCAATGCAACTAGTTCACCCTTTCATAAAAAACTTGATTATTATTATTATTATTTTCATTTTTTCTTGCTGAAAGGGTAGTGCCAATGCCACTAATTTATTGTTGCTTAGAAAACTTCATTATTTTGCCTTTGTTCTATTTATTGTTTTCATTTTGTTTCTTCCGAAAGGGTCATAACAATGCCACTAATTCATTTTTATTAAAAAATAATTATTTTGTTTAGGTTTTAGTTTTATTTCATTTTCTTTCTTCTGAAAGGGTAATACCAATTCCACTAATTCATTCTTACTTAGAAAACTTTATTATTTTAATTTTGTTTTATTTTTTATTTTCTTTATTCTTTAATGGTAATACCAAAGCCACTAATTTATTTTCTTCTTAGGACACTTCACTTTTCTGCGTTAATTCCACTATTATATGCTTATTCTTGCATATTTCTAATCTAATAGTGCAATTTTCTTCATCTCTAATCTAATATTTTGTGAGACATATTTTATTGTTGTTGTCGGTAGCAGCTTAAAGGTGAAGAATGTTTGTTCGGCGCCTTTATCAGAGCGATTGATCCCCAATTCGAGTCCAAAGTTCCATTGCTTTTCTAAGAATATTTTGAATATTCAGTATGGCCAATGCAACTTACCGGAGTAATTCTAATATTAAGTTGTCTAGCGTGAAGATTTTACTAGACATAAATGAGTTATAAATATGGGTTTAAATACCCTCTTCTCTCCATTCAAAATGATATATACGTATGTATATGTATATGTACACGTGTGTGTATAAGTGTATTGTCTGCATGTCTATATAAATAAATATACATGTGTGAGATTGCACATATAGTAACTTTTTAAAGGGGTTGCACATATAGTAACTAATCATTGCATGCAAATATGTGTGAGAATGCTATTTTTCAGTCACATTTTTTTAAGAAATTATTTTTCAGTCACATACAAAGGCTTGGTCAACAGTATGCTAGAGCAGCCCCGTAGTAAAAAAAAAAAGAGACCAACCCGGGCTAGACTAGTCTGTTGGTATTTTTTTATAGAAAATAAATCCATAAGCACCAAACGCTCAAGCCGAGCCTTGAACTCTGGTGGGCTGGCCGTGAATTTCCACACCTTGCCAGCTAAGCTATGCTCGGTTCTGGAGTAGCCCGTAGTCAACAATTCGCAGTCACGTTGATTGATTACACAGAGCAGCCCGTACTGGACTGAGCAGCCCATAGTCCAGCTTGAATCAAATTAACGAGAGAGGAGCTCCTAACCGGCGCCTTAAGCGCCGGTTCAGGCAGCTGGCGCTCGCATGCCGCACCCCATGGGCCGGCCCACCGCGTGCAGTAGAAGGTAAAAACGTCTCGCAAAAAAAAGTGCAGATACAGGCACTCGACCTCACGACTTGCGGCTACAACAAAGGAACTGTTTCGCTAACCACTACGGCTTGTGAGGACTAGTGACTATAAAGAACGCGAAATAATTATGAACCAATGCATCAGCGCTATTTATTAGATTTGAGAATTATTTGCAAACAATTTGGAAAATTTGATTTTTTTATGAAAAAGACTTCATCAAATTTTGACAAAACTTAACGAAATAAAAAAAAACAGTTCATTGATGTTTAATAAAAGTTGAGTGAATTAGAAAAAAGTTCATCGATTTTCAAAAATGCTCATCGAATTTGAAAGAAAAGTTCATCAATTTGAAAAAAGTTCATCAAATTAGGAAAAAAGTTCATCGAATTTGTAAAAAGTTTATCGGTTCTACGAAAAGTTCATCAAATTTGAAAAAAAAACGTCCATCAATTTTGAAAAAAGTTCATCGATTCTGAAAAAAGTTCACCAATTTTGAAAAAAAGTTCATTGGTATTGAAAAAAAGTATACAAACTTCAAAAAAAGTTCACGAATTTAACAAAAACGTTCAGTGTACATCAAAATATGTTCAATGGGTATTTAAATGGTTTTTCAGCGCATATCACAAAATTGTTCAATGTGTAGTTAAAAATTGTTCAGATTATATTACAAAAATGTTCAATGGGTATTTAAATGGTTTTTCAGCGCATATCACAAAATTGTTCAATGTGTAGTTAAAATTGTTCAGATTATATTACAAAATGTTCAATGGGTATTTAAATGGTTTTTCAGCGCATATCACAAAATTGTTCAATGTGTAGTTAAAATTGTTCAGATTATATTACAAAATGTTCAATGTATAAAATTTGTTCATCTTATATCAAAAATGTATAATATGTTTTAAATTATTTCAATGTATATCAAAAAATGTTCGCTGTGTATCGTACACGGAAAAATGTTCAGTGTATATTTGAAAATCGCTCGTCAGATACAAATTTTTGTTCATGTTCTCAATAATTGTTCACATTTTAAAAGTTCATGTAATTTTAAAATTTTGTCAAATTTTTAAAAAAGTTCATCAATTTGATAAAAGTTCATTCAATTTTAAAAATTTCATGAATTTTAAAAAGCTCACATTTGCTTATTTGTAGAAAGGAAAAAAATAATAGGAAAAAGAAAAGGAAGAATAAAATGAAGAAATGATAAAGCAATGGAAAGGTTATCCATAAACACGTCCATGCTATTGGTTGAGTTGGCTAACGCAGCTTCGTTGCACGGCGAAGTCGTAGGTTCGAAACCCGCTGCTCGCACTCTTTTTTGCATCACTTATAGCCGGAAAGTGGGACGCGATATGGGCCGGCCCATCTCAGCGCTGGGGGTGTGCGCCCGTTTGCGTACACCGAAGGAACGGGCGCAGAGGGCGCCGTTTAGGGTTTGCCTAACGAGAGTGCTTTATCACATCCACCTGTGTGGACGCCTTATGGGCCGGTGCGGCTGCAGGTGTTTTTTTTAATGAAAAGGTAGACCACATTCTACCTTATATATTTCAAAAGGCCGAAGCCTAAAGATCATAGGTTCCGTACATGAGGCTCATATTTTGCACCGTGGTGCGAAGGCCATGAGCCCATGAGCAGCCTGGATAGAGAAAAAAAAGGGGGGGGAGGACAAAGCAAAGCATGAGCTAGGCGAACTAAATTATGTCAACAGAGTTTGCGACCAAGACAAGATGGCTGTTTTATCTCCAGGGCGCCGAGCATGATGGCTCCATAATGATAACAGTTCAGCTACGTACATTCTCGTATAGAGTGGAGACCAGCGCTTGTGGTTGAAAACCCGGTCATTTCTGGCATGTCAAAGAGTGACAAGACCAGCAGCAACCAGAATATGCAGCTTGCGGGATGCAGAGATGAGCGCGTTGAACAAAATCCAATAAATCCATGGAGTTATAAGCAGCATCAAGCAGATCAAACCTCTCCCAGACAGCAGGGGCACAAATGTATCTCAAAGCTAGATGACTGATGGACTCGATAGCTGGGCATATATCACAGCAGGCATTCGTAGCAATAGAAGACCACTGCTTCTTTACCATATTGTCTCGGGTATTCAGACGACCCCAGAAAGCCAACCAAAGGAAGATCCTGTATTTCAAGGGGATAACAGGATCCCAAACCCACTGCTGGAAACTACTGTTGACGCCCCTGAAGGTAAGGAGGTGATAAAAAAAGGCAGTAGTCACTTCTTTGTTGTAGAGAGATGAGAGATGGTGATCTTGACTGGTAGAGAGGGGGGGAGGACAAAGCAAAGCATGAGCTAGGCGAACTAAATTATGTCAACAGAGTTTGCGACCAAGACAAGATGGCTGTTTTATCTCCGTATGCCGAGCATGATGGCTCCATAATGATAACAGTTCAGCTACGTACATTCTCGTATAGAGTGGAGACCAGCGCTTGTGGTTGAAAACCGGTCATTTCGGCATGTCAAAGAGTGACAAGACCAGCAGAACCAGAATATGCAGCTTGCGGGATGCGAGAGATGAGCGTTGAACAAAATCCAATAAATCCATGGAGTTATAAGCAGCATCAAGCAGATCAAACCTCTCCCAGACAGCAGGGGCACAAATGTATCTCAAAGCTAGATGACTGATGGACTCGATAGCTGGGCATATATCACAGCAGGCATTCGTAGCAATAGAAGACCACTGCTTCTTTACCATATTGTCTCGGGTATTCAGACGACCCCAGTAAAGCCAACCAAAGGAAGATCTCAGATTTCAAGGGATAACAGGATCCCAAACCCATCTTTGAAACTACATGTTGGCGCCTCAAGGTAAGGAGGTGATAAAAAAAGGCAGTAGTCACTTCTTTGTTGTAGAGAGATGAGAGATGGTGATCTTGACTGGTAGAGGAGGGTTGAACTCCCAGTAAAATAGCTTGAAGAAGATGCAACTCCCGAGTTGCCGTTCGGGACAGATTTGGGTGCAGTTGGATATCCCAACAGTTGTTAGAGAATTGTGAAGCAACACTACACCAGGTACTCTTGGCATAGAAGAAAAGAACTGGGGTGGCACAAACGTCCAGCAGGCAACCATTTTTTTTTTTTTTAGAAAAGAGGGATGACCCCCGGCCTCTGCATCCGGGAGATGCATACGGCCATTTTATTGATTATTCTCGAGGACCTTACAAAGTATTACAACAATAAGTCTGAATCCACCATCTTGGCAACACATGCCACTACTCCTACCCAAAATGATGAAGGGGTGCTAGCTGGGCCACTACCCAAACCACTCACCTAAGCCTAACATCAAAAGCCGGAAACCAAACATATTCGAATCCCCACCGAGCCACATACCGGTCCAGGGCACAATCCGGTCGACGCACTCGTGTGTCGTCGCCACCATCTTCCGCAGTCCATCTTGAGATCATATTGAGGTTTCTACCTTGTGCAGGCACTCACCATCGGCGTCACCATGACGCCAGACAAGAACCTCCGCCAACATGAGTCCATCTCCGCGCATCGGGCGGCGAACCTCCACAGCGCCATGCCGCCGATCCTCGCCGCCATCAATGAGTGAGATGAAGTACCGCTCCACCATGGCAAGTACATTAGTGCTAAGCGGAACGGCTGACAACCGCAAGTCATCTGACGGCGAAGATCCATGGAGAAGGCCAAAGGGCATAGCCAAAGCGATGGTCGTGATTGGACCGAGACCACGGCAGCCGCCATCGAGAAGAACGAGCTACCTCACACCGTCACCACGCCACCAGCAGCTCCACCCCACACGAGCAATCCCGGAAGACGCCTTCAAGAAGGATCACGACACGGATGCCGCCATCGACCATGCAAGGGAGGACATGTCTTCACCGTGCTCGAGAGAAATGGGAGGAGAACCACACCAAAGCCTCCAGAAGGACCACGGCGCCAAGACGTCGCCTTTGGTGAGGCCGCCGCGCCGGGTTTCCGGAATCACGCCAACCACGAGATCCGTCGTCCGCACCCCAAAGACGGCGGCAAAAAGCACCAGGGTCGGAGCAGGCGCAGACGGAGCAGATCACGGGCGGAACAGAGCTTCCAGAGCGCAGGGGCGACCACGCGGGCGCCGCCTAACGCCCGCCACCCCGACCACACACGGCCAGGCGAGGCAACCAACACCACGGCGCAGCCGCGCCCAGACCCCACGCCGGACACCTCCCATCGAGACCGCCGCCCGGACGCCGTGGCCCTCCGCCAAGGCGGTTACAGATCCCCGCCGCCACCTTCATAAGTGTCGCGGCAGGCAGCGAGCACCTCAAAGGCGGAGGGAGGGAGAGGAGGGCGTGGAGGATTAGGGTTCGCCCCCGGGTCGCCTCAGGCGAGGCGACGCGAGGGAACATTGTGCTGTTTAGCAGGCAACCATTTGTCCTTCCAGAAAGAAATAAGGTGTCCAGTACCCAGGGAGCAATGAGAGGCATACGTAACCAGGGGAATAAACTATTTGAACCCCTTCCAAATTGGCGTATCCTTGTAATGGGCACCAAAAAACACCTGATTTTAATAATATTGAGCCGCAAGCCACTGAAAGCAAGAGATATCAGACCGTTGCAAGACCTTGGCCACAAATTTGTACTCCCTCCGATCCCATTTAGTCTGCGTATAACTTTTTCCCAAAAAATCCGCAATGGTCTGCGCGTTCGGTTCAACCACCCGTTCTTTCCAGGAATACCCCTCCACCTCCGCGCTTCGCCTCCTGCTCTCGCATTGATTAAGCCAGCTAGCTCGCCTCCTTTTTCTTCCTCGTACAGTACGCCAGCACGCACGCGTCCTCCTCCTATCTCCTCGCCTTCTACTCCATCTTCTCCTCCCTGCCAAGCTCAACCTCATGGATCCTAGCTACTTGTGGGAAGACAGCCAGCCTGTAGAAGACAGCGAGCTTGTGCTTGATAGCCTGCTAGTGGAGGACAGCATGCTCGCTGATTGCGGCGTCCCGGACGACGGCGCGCTTGACGACGGCGGCGTCAACCCGCACTACGCCGTTCCGCAGAGGGCGCCATCCAGCAGGACGACGTAGCGCTCAAGAACGGCGTCATCCACTCGCGCGACGGCGTTCCCATGGCAGGCGGCGTCCTGCAGGGCGATTGCGCGCTCGCGGACGGCGTCCTCCACCTGCATGCCGGCGTGTCCGTGGAGGGCGGCATCCAACAGGGCGATGGCGCGCTCGCGGACGGCGGCATCCACCCGCTCGGCGTCCAGGTGGTCGGGGAGGAGAGCGACGGCGTCCTTCCGGCGCTCGAGTCGAGCGGCCATGCGTTTGCGGAGGACATCGCCAGCGACGGCGACATGCATGCAGAAGGAGTACACTCGCCGGAGGTGAGTGCATCATTTTCTGATGACGAAGATCTAATGTCCAACTGCTATGGTTACACACCCGGCTTCCCGTGCTCTTTGTGTGGTGGCCATGGACGCGGCAGCACAAACTGCCGAAGGTGTGCGCGATGGGGACGCTTGCTCGCGGAGAGCAGCGTGCATGCACTGGAGCGCGACGGCAGCATGCACGGCGCTGTCAAGACAGTGGCAGGAGACAACAATGACCAGGTGCGTGCGCTCGTGGACAATGGCAAAGTTGACCCAGAAAGCAGCAACGAGATGACAGACGAGGACGAGTTTGATGAGTGATGACCAGCCTTTTGGAGTTTGAACCATGCAGGTGCGATGCTGGAGTGTACGGACCTCCCACGGCCACGCCCAGTCAGGCCTAGGCAGCTGCGACCGCGCGCGCTGTTCTCGCTGCCGCCACCGACGTCGGCACAGCTCGGACCGCCACTTCCGCTTCCACCTGGGGTGTCCGCGTCGTGCACGCGGTCAGCAGGGCTCGGACCACCGCTTCCGCTTTCGCCTGGGGCCTCGGCGCCGTGCACGCCGCGTTCGTCGCCATGGACATGCTCCGCAGCGGCTTCTTCTGAAATTAAAACGTGGACAAGAGATCAACAAGAGAAGATAAAAGCGGCATAAGATCAAAGGAAGAAATCGATTCATACCGTCATCGCTCTCCTCGAACACATACACGTAATGCATGTCTTCAGCATTGCCATCGTAGTGTTCTTCAACCTCGTTCAGTTAATGGCGGAGTTGAGGTCGAGGTGATCCATTGCATGCTCGTGGCGAAGCAGAGAAGTGCATACAGACTAAGGAGAGGTGTGCAGACTGGTCTTTCCATGGAGCTCGGTTTATAGACATTGTTTTTGGGTTTTGGAGGGAACTGCAAATCCATGGCGCTGGCGGCCGGTAAGCTAATTTTTGAAGCAAATTTTCGAGGCTACTTCATGGCGCTCTGCTTGTTTAGGAGGGAAATGAAATTGCACTCTGTTGGTTTAGGAGGGAACTTGAATTGTTTGGCGCTACGCAGTTTTGATCGAAGCAAAATCTCTGGAAGATCTCATCTCTTTTGGAGAGAAGATTGCTATCTCCACTTGAGCTTCTCATGGGCCAGCGCCACGGCATGCAGGTCGTGTGAGAGGACAGCCATGCAGCATGCAGAGAGAGGAGGACGTGGGCGGAGAGCCAATGGGCTGCATGGGGCATTTATAGCTGCCTGCTCCTCCCGTCCATGCGCACAGGGGTATTTCCGTCCACAAAGCATGCAGCCAGCCCACGTCTTGGTATCCGGGTCTGCTCTTATGCGCAGACAAAAAAAAATCGGAGGGAGTACAATATAGCTTTGTTATGAGCATAGAGATCTCTCATGCCTAGCCCACCGGACTCCTTTGGTAAAGTGACGTGTTCCCATGCCACCAGACAAACCGGACAGTGACCGCCTTTAGCATGATTCTTTCGTGGACCGGTCTAGCGAGCGGCCGGCTGCTCACTACACTTTGCGAGCGGCCGGCGCAATTATCTATTGTGTGTCTTTTTCTGTTAGTTAATGAATGTTTTTATTAGCATTAAATGCGTATAGCGAATGCGTACAGACTGGTCCGTGAAACAGATTCACGCACATTTATTTTCGTCTCTTAAATCTTTAAAAAGTCATATCTTTTAAACCACACGTTGGAATTCAGATCCGTTTTCACCTTTGGGTTCATCGCGACGAGATCTTCGAAACTAGATCCCATATGGGTATATTTCGACGAATTTTTTTATGCCAACTTTGGTGCTATATGGTGCAACTAAAGTACTGCATTATGCAACTAGACTACATTGTCGTGCCAACTGACTATATGTGTGTAACTAGTCCTGCCAACTAAATATTAATGCGTGTGCAACTAGTGTCCTGCCAACTAAACATCAATGTGTGTGCAACTAGACTATATTACAAGCCAACTAAGCATATGTGTGTGCAACTAGTCTTCCCGCCAACTAAACATCAATGTGTGTGCAACTAGACTACGTTATGCCAACTAAACATCAATGTGTGTGCAATAGACTACATTACAAGCTATGATAATTCATATGCGACTATCGGACCAGATTATGCAACTATGTGGCCATGTATGTGCCAACTAGGACTACTATGTGTGCAACGACAACTACTGAGGATGCAGCTCCAAAAACTGGGTTTGAAAAAATTGCACCATGCAGACTAAAGTTGCACAAAGCGAGATCAAGTTGCACAATACAGCGCAAAGTTGGCATCAAAAAATTCGTCGAAACATATCCATGCTGGATCTAGTTTGAAAATCTCGTCATGATGAATCCAACGGTGAAGACGGATCTGAATTCGACGCGTGGTTTAAAAGATACGACTTTTAAAAATTGAAGTGGCTAAAATAAATGTGCGTGAATCTGTTTCGGGACTAAATCGTCGCATTTAATCTTAACAAAAACATTCATTACCGACAAAAAAAGACACACACGTAAAGAATCAAATTCCTACCGCCCGTTCCTACGAAAAAGTGGCCGTGCACTTTTAAGATTTCAGGTTCTTTCCTTGCCAAAAGAACGCTCGTAACAGGCTCTCCAATTTAGCAATGGATTCCTTACGCCATAGAAAACATGTCATAAAGTAACTTGAGATACTGGCGAGGACTGAATTGATCAAAGTTAGACGGCAACCGGAAGATAGAAGGGCAGGCAACCAACCAGATCTTATCTACCCTGTGGATTACTGGCAGAAGCATGCCATGTCTGATCTTGTGCAGAGAGAGAGGAAGGCCTAGGTACGTGCAGGTAAACGAAGAGACGGGGCAACCGAAGAGGGCAGCAATCTGGTTAGCAACTGTATTATTCAAACATAGGGACCAAGGTGCTCTTGTGAAAGTGTTGCAACATGCAAATCGAATGATCACAAATTTCATTCAGTCAACTGACCAGAAAACAAAAAACAGTCAACTTACAGGTAGTCGCTCCCAACTCTTAACACGCAGCTCACAGTTCACATGCACGGCTGCTCATCTGAATCTCACCGGTATAATTATTCGATGCACACGCAGACCACTTACGACGTTGTAGGAATGCGAGTTCGTCTCAGGCAGCCGGGTCGCACTGAATGGAAGAATTGCTCTGAATGAACGCCTTAATTTCCTCCACGACCCTGCCAGCGTCGGGGAGCTCCGGGAAGCCGTAGAAGGCGTGGAAGGCGTCCGGGAACTCCACCAGGCGCACCGCCTTCCCCTTGCGCCGCAGCATGGCGGCGTACCGCCGCTGCCAGTCCTGCAGTGGGTCGACCCCGCCGACCACCACCATCGCCGGCGGGAACGCCTCCGCCAGCTCGGGCTCCGGGCCCGCCTCCCCCGTCACGTGCGCCGCCGGGTGGTTCCGGTCGGCCCCCTCCGGCAAGAATGCCCTCCACGACCAGTCCGAGCGGCGCATGTTCACGAGCGGCGCCAAGCCCTCCAGCCTCAGCTCCGCCCCCGTGCGCTCCTCGCCGCCGAAGTACGGCTGCAGCAGGATGACGCCGGCGAGGCGGATGGGGCTGTTGGAGGAGGACGTCCAGCGGTGGGCGACGTGGTGGGCGATGTTGCCGCCGGCGCTGTCCCCGGCGAGGAAGCAGCGGGAGAGGTCGACCGGGGCCGCGACGTTGGCGGGGAGGCCGGTGGCGCCGAGGTAGCGGAGCACGTCCGCGCAGTCGTCGTAGGCGGCGGGGTAGCGGTGCTCGGGCGCGAGGCGGTAGGTGACGGAGACGACGACGGCGCCCAGCCCGCGGCAGAAGCGGCGGCACATGGCGTCGACGGACGTGGACGCGGCGGAGAGGAACGTGAAGCCGCCGCCGTGGACGTAGACGACGACGGGGAGCGGGGTCGACGTGGCCGCCGCCTCCGTTGCTGGGGAGAAGACACGTGCCCAGAGGCCGCGGGACGGGTCGACGGTGACGTCGGCGGAGCGGACGCCGAGCGCGTCCGGGCGCGGACTGGCCGGCGACTGCCTGTCGGCCAGGGAGAGGAGGAAGCGGTTGACAGTGCCGTCGCGGCGCTCCGCAAGGTCGAGGCCGGTGGTGGACGCGAACAGCCGAAGCCGCAACGTCCAAGGCAGCACCGGCGGCGCGGAGCGCGGGCTCTCGTCCGTGGCCGTTTTTTGGCTCCTCGTTCCGGCCTCCATTTCGCTCCTCCCTCCTCGGTGATTGATGTGAACTGAATTAGTCCAGGGATGCAGCAGCTTATGAGCAAGGATTTAGATTGTTTTAGTATGATGATTGGCCAAAGAGAATTAGTAATTTACAAGAGCATGTTGCACACAATAATTTGGTACTCCTATAACTTATTTCAAGTTGCTTTGAGATCAAGTGCTACCCAACTAAAATAAGATCAATTTCCGCAAAAGAAGTAAAGTAGAACGCTTACGCTGGTACTTTCTGCAACATTGCTATCTTAATACCACTCTACCTAAACAATAAGCACGTACACAACCACATAACGCACCTCTGTCTAGCACTACTAGGGAAAACGCTATACACAGAGCTATAGCAGTAGCGTTGGTCAAAACTCGGTACAATCATTATTTTAGCAGCAGCGTGTCTTCACAGAAAAGCGCTACTACTAAAATTCTCTCACTAGTGCCGGTAGGCTAGGAATAGTATCAGCGCTTCTCCCAGAAGCACGCTACTGCTAAAAACATTGTAGCAGCGCGTTTCTTCTATATAGCGATACTGCTATGTAAAAGAAAATAAATAGAAAAATAAGTAGAAAAGTAAATGAAAATGAAAGAAATAGAAAAAGGAGAAATGAAAAAAAGAAAATGTAAAGAAAACAAAAGAAAAAGAAAAAGAAAACAGAAAGGGTTAGCTGCAGCGCGTTTCCCTGGAACGCGCTATAGCTATCAGCGTTCAAAAAAAACGCTGCTAGTTTGACTCAAATCCCGGCTGGCTTGGCTCAAAATTTCGCTAAGTCATTTCCCCCTCTACTCCCCTGTCCCCAACTGCTCCATCGCCGCCGCCCCTGCCCACCACCGACCACTCCGCCGCCCGCCGCCCGAGGCCGCCGACCACCACGGCCGCTCCGCCCGACCACACCGCCGCCCCGAGGCCGCCCTCGACCTCACACCCGCCGAGGGCCGTCATCGACCTCACTGTCGCCTCCCTCGAGCTCGCCGCCCGCCCTCGACCTCACCCGCTGCCCGAGCCAGAGCCTGCCCTCGCCGCCCGGCCAAGTAAGGCTATGCCTCTCTGTCCCTACCCTCCTATTTCTCTCTGCTAGGGCAATTATATATATGTGTTGATACTGTTTTGATGTTCATATGAACCCTAGATTTTTTTAGGGCAGTAGGCATTTTATAGCATTTAGGAAAAATGATTTGCAATTTTTTTAGGAAATTAGCTAGGGCAATTTTTATGAAAATTCCTAAACAGTAATTCCATTTAGCTTTAAACTAATAGAGGTATATAAATAATAGTAGCATTTAGATTTAAATTAACAGAGGGTATAAACAAAAAACACTTAGCTATAAAAAAATATTTTGACTACGGACCTGAATTTGTTCCAAATTTCATTCAAATGAAATTTGAATTATTTGGACTATGGACCTGAATATTTTTGAAGAAATTGGGTGTAGGTACTAAGGTCTTGCTGTGGAAATTCTGTTGAGGTCAAAAGGGTTAGATAAAATGTAGTTCCTAGACTTTTAGCTTTAGACAAAAAACAAAAATATTTAGCTATAAATAAAAAACAGTAGCTATGGCATTTAGCTATAAACAAAAAACAGAATTGTTTTTCTTTTCAAAAACTTGGTCAAACAGAACAGTAGCTATAAATACTTTTAGCTTTAGACAAAAAACAAAAGTATTTAGCTATAAATAAAAAACAGTGGCTATGGCATTTAGCTATAAACAAAAAACAGAATTGTTTTTCTTTTCAAAAACTTGGTCAAACAGAACAGTAGCTATATGTCATTGATGTTCATTTGCATATTCCATTATTGTTGATTATATCTTTTCATTGAAGTGGCCATGTTATATGCAAATTCCTCAATAGTGTTTGCTCATGTTATATCTTTTCATTGAAGTTGTTCGATTGTGCCCAAGTGGCTTTTTTGTTTCCAGGGAATGATACTGAGTGGCCTATGTTTTGCCGGAATGTTGATTCATTTCTGTTCCGCAAATTTCAGGTTCTCGATTTGTCCACTTTTAGCAAAGGTCATGCGAAATTTTCCGTGAATTTCGGCATGACTTGTGCTACAAACTAGGACATATCGAGTGCCCGGATTTGCCGCACCAGGAAGGAGTCAACATTCCTGCAAAACAATAGTCCTTTTTATGTCATTATTCATTTTATTAGGTCTAGAATTAATTGACTAGATTTAATCATAGGAAACATGGCTAGCAACGATGAAGGACAGGGTTACGGTGATTATGACGACGCGTCTACTGGCGGCGAGCGAATATTTTAGCCTTACCGACGATCAACCGATGTTGTTGCTGGGCCCACCGGTGGCATCGGGGACTGAGACCGACACGCAGACTGGTGCTAAGACTGAGACCGACGCTGAGATTCAGACCGGCATCGAGACCGGCGCTGAGACCGGTGCTGCCTCGGGGAGCGGAGGGGCTCCGAACCGAAAGCAAAGAGGCAACGGGTTCCTAAAAAACTCAGGACTACTAGACTGGTGGTCACGGAGGTGGACGACGGCAATTTTGAGCCAAAGGCGCCCGAGGAAGCGCGCGCGTGCTACGGCATTCAAATTGGCTGCATCGTACGGACAACCGCCACCATCAATGATGAGAAACTATAGAAGATAGAAAATATGAGGAGCTCCCTCCTAAAGAAGTTTCACCAGATATTCTTGTTCCGGGCCGAATGTGAAGGATTATGAAGATCCGGCGAGGACCCGCAATGAAGAAGATAAACAAACACGCCATGACCAAGTTTAGCGGCGCGTTGGCGCTGGAAAAATCGAGTGAAAGCAAAGATCAACGACGGGAACCCTACTCCGAGATTGTAAAGGATAATCCGACAATCACGGAAGAGCAGTTTCAAATATTCAAGGAGGCTTGCGAGGCCGAAGCTGCCAAAAAAAGTCTAAGTACATGAAGGGGCTTCAAAGAGGAACATTGGGAGCCACCACCTCGGAAGCCGTGGTTACGGCGGAAAGAGGTCCAAATGGGCCAAGGAGGACGCGAAGCCATGAGTGCAGGCATCCTGCCCTTTGACGGATTTCACCGTCCCGCAGGAGCGTGACGTCCTGAGGGGCCGACACCGTTGGGACCCAGTGAAGAAGGTTTACGAGACAACACCGGTCATTACGGAGTTCATGAGACTGCTGGTAATTTTAGTTTCTGATCAATTCGACTGCACACGTTAGTCATATTTGTAAACGATCCTTGTGCCTTTTGCAGAGAGAGCAGCACCGGATTGCGGCTGAAAGCAACTCGCCGTCTGAGGCATTGGCGAGGCCCAAGTGGGACACTCCATTCAACCGGGCGTTGAACATATTGAAACGACAACCGATGGATACTCGACCGTCGTATGGACGCGTGCACGGTGTCGGAGACGGCGCCACGTGGAAGAAGTACTACCGTGAGACCACAGAGGAGAGAAAGGAAAGACGGAGGTTAACTGAAGAAAACATCGACAAGAAGGTTGAGATTGCGGTTGAGAAGAAATCATCCCAGACAGTTGCAACAGCGGTAGCTGCCGCAAAACAGGTGGTTGTAGATTTGTCTACTTCCTTGGTGACGGGCGTTATCACTTGGACAAGGAAAAATCCAGAAAAAAATGCAGAGGACTTTCCCCTTGCTGACTTCTTGGGAGCACTGCTCCCTTGACCGGACGTGCTTTCGGCGGTGCTTCGTCTTTGGCTGAGCTCGACGCCTCACGGTATCTGCTACACCGCCCCTTCAATATAAATGTATAATCTCCGTTTTCGTTGCCTTTTGGATGTCTCACGTCGCAGAATTTTCTTTGCAGGCCGACGAAACCCCGTGCACCATATTGTACACCATCGGCGACCAGAAGGTGGCCGTGGGGAAGGCGACGATAATGAAGCTGAAGGAACCATTGTTCCACAGCCGGCGATCCCCGAACGTCTTCAAGGTTTCCATGGCGATGTCGAACCGGGCCACGAGAATTTGCCTCCTCCAACACTACTGGTGGATGACGAGGAGACACCGCGCGGCTTGGTGATTGTTGCAATGGGTGGGTCTGTTGTGGCCAAAGAGTCTGCCGTGCGAGGCGGCCGGAGCACACCCACGAGCACGCAGCCTCATCAAGGTATGAACATCAACACTCCACCTACCCAATTAGCGTCGGGTGTCGGGTTGGGTGATAGCGGACGGGGTAAGGAGGAGGCTCCATTAGTCGCTGATGACGTCGCCATGGATGAGGATGAGGATGACGATGGCGCTGAACGGTATGTCTATACCGGCGCCTCCTCAGGGTTTGAGCGTCATGAGTCGGTGCCTGAATTACCGTCTCAACGTATTATTGACGACCTTCCGGTAATAAAGAAGTCTAGGAAGAGAGCAAGGAAAGGCAAAAAAGCTGATTCTATGATCCAGCCGCCTCAGCAGCCTCGGCTTCAGGACCGTATAGATATCCCCGATGCGGATAAATGACATATCTCCGGTCAACCAATCCTACCTGCAACAGCGCTACGGGCCAGATTCGGCGATCTAAGGAGACTTCATGACGATGTGTTGCGGGTAGAGAAATGTCTCATCGCCTCGAAAGATCCAGGATACCCACTCTACGTGGTTAACGTTCCGCGGCAAATGTCGTACGTCGACAGCTTCCCTGCGGATAAGTTCTTCCTCTGATTCGATTACATATTCGACATGTTTCACGTGAAGAAGCTGGATTTTACGTTTGTCCGCCTTTATGCCTTGCACATGAACTACATCATTGGGGTTGAGCAGATACGTCATATCTGTGTCGCTGACCCGTACTACATGCACGAGCTTCTTGGGAGTCTGTGCGAGCAGCGTGAATCGCGAGGATTACATTGTCAGTTTCATGCTCGCCAATAAGGACAAGGAGGCGATTCTCGTGCCTTATCATCCCGTGTAAGTCATCCGCGCTGCTATCCTTCCTTCGATTTCAATAATTCATTTGCACGGTGGAGGCTAATTAATTTGAGGTGTACTTATTTTGCGTAGCGGCGGGCGCGCCGTCCTCATCATCCTCTACCCCCGATTCTCCCACGCTCTTTATTTGGACTCGTCGAAGAACATTCACAAAAGGATTACACCCATATCAAAGATGTTCTCGACAGTGCTATGTTTTACTACCAAGCAAGGGTGGAGAGGTTAGGGACAAGAAAAGAAGGGCGGCAGGGCCGCCGCCATAAGATCGACTTCTGCTGCATCCAGCAACGAGCGATTCTCTTAATGATGGATTCTATGTCCTACACCACATGCTAGAGTACAGACGGGATCACCAGAACCTTCAAATGTCACCTAGATCTGGCGATGCCCATATTCTGCAATGGGCAAAGGACATAGGAGATATCGAGGATCATCGACTTCGAGCTGAGTTCTATAACATCCAGCGCGAACTTGCCCAAATCATCATGAAAGAGGTCGTCGAAAAAACAGGGATGTTCTACGGAGAAAGACAAATGTCGCGGGAAGACGTTCGAACATGGATAGCCTCTCAGCGTCTCGACATGAAGCCTTTCACTAAGCTCGGGGACTATCTCCCTGACCTCTATGGATGGCACGGCATGTTGGAGTGATTGTCGATATATGACAATGTGTCTGTTTATTCCATACTTTCCGTATGACAAAACTTTGAGTTATGCGCAGTGAAACTTTATTTGTGATGTAATTAAACCGTCCTCCTCCTCGACTAGCGAAGATCACTCTAGTTAGGGCATTTTGGGTACGATGAACTTTGTTATTTATGCTTATGATATGTTGTTTCTATTTTTGTCAAGTCTGTCTCTTTTTGTTGCTCAACTATATATGTTGCATATCATCGACTCATGTGACGATGCAGGTGCATAGATCATCGATGGCGAAGAAGTGCTACGTCAGGAGTATATATACGATGAGTGGCCGGAGTGTCAGGCCCAGGTGTTGCCGGTTTCCGGTTTCCGAGCGACAGGCAATAGTTAGTTTAGGTTCACGCTAATTCGAGAGAGGGATACGAACTCATGTACTCAAAGTGATAGCTCTTCTCGCTTATACCATTGTTTAGATGGATGACGATGTATTTGCAAGTAATCAAGGACTTGTATCGCTATTTTTGAGATGATGACGAGAGACCACTTTGTGTTGGATGATGATTATGATGAGACTATTTGTATGTATATGCTATGATTATATTCATGGTCTCGCAGGCATTTGTATGTGTATCATGATGACATTTCTATGTGCTAAAGATTCTTCTATAAAGCCTGTTCAAATACAAAACAAATATGCCCAAAAAACAAAAACCTGTTAAATTAGCAGTATCGAGTGTATAGAAGTTAGCAGCAGCGCCGCTATAGCAGTAGCGCGTTGCTGCAAAGGGCGCTGGAGCTACTAGCAGTAGCGTGTTCCCAGTAACCGCGATGCTGCTACACTTGTGTAGCAGTAGCGCCGGTGACCACACGCTACTGCTATATGTTAGCTGTAGCGCCTTATTAGTAGCGCCCCACCCCGCGCTACTGATACACCTAAAACCCGCGCTGCTGCTAGCCTTTTCCCTAGTAGTGTAGCGGTGCTAGAGCGTCTACACCCGGAGCCCCTTATCCGCACTAAACGTCCGTGCGGCTGTCCGGTCACTGCACAACAAAAAAGTGCCATCCAACTAGACCTGGAAAACCCGGCACAAACGTCTAGGCCAACTGGTACTTTTTATATCCGGCCCATATCCGGGGTCGATATGGGGACGCCGGATGCTTTCGTCGTGTCGGTTCTAACAAGCTGAACCCATCACAAATCCTCTCAGAATCGCCACTCCGACTGCACTCCTCCCGCGTCTGTCCTCCATTTTCCGCCTCCACGGAACCGCCCACCTCCTTCCTTGCTCACCATCCGCGCCGCCATCCTCGTTCGCCGTCATTGATATTGCCGCCGACTACCCTATCGGCCACCATTGGCATGGATGATGCCTCGGCATATTCGGTGGGGATTCCGACCATGGCGATCAGTTGCAAGGAGGAGAACGTTGCCCGTAGGGAGCGCCGCCGGAAGCAGCGCGAGTGTGAAGCAGCAGGGAATGTAGCTGCAAGGTTGAGCATGGAGAAGAACACGAAAGAATTGGAGATGCAAGAGAAGAAGGCAAAATGGGAGCTTGAAAAGACGACGACATTAGAAGGAATTGAGCTCGAGAGAGAGAGAGAGAGATTGAGACTTGTGGGAGAGACGGAGGATACGAGGATCATGTTGCAGGACACCAGCCTCTTGGATGACGAAGCCAAGATAAAGAACAGGATCAACGAGCGGAACAATTCAGGCTTTTGACTCATTCGTGTATCTTCTATCTATGTATGTATTGCTGAATTTTATTTTGGCATGTAATGAATAGCTGAGTTGTCATTTATTTTGTATCGTCGGATTGTTGAATTGATGATAAATTTATGCTATATGATGGACGTGCATGGATTTCCATGGATATGGGTGTTCACATATGGAGAGTGTCATGAGGGCGAATGAGGACCCGCACGGTGCTGTCGGCAGGCACATCCAGGCGCTTCCGCGGACGTATAGGGGTTCGGAGTAGCCAACTCCAGTTATAGATGCTCAGAAAACATGTGAATAGATGATTATGAAAGGTAGACTAGAGAGACTATATTTCTTAACGAGATTTATCATCATGGTTACATCTCCGAGACATGACTATGTGCACTCCTTTATTTGTAATAAATCCATTAGTATAGGTCGATGACAAGTCCATAGAGGCAACCAGACATATCTCGGCCTTACGCTGCGGCCAGTGCTGACACCCGACCACTGGTACCCGAACCATTCCATTTGTATCTCATGTCTAGCCAACTTCGTCTACTCTCTTTTGACTACTGGGCGGTGCCTTTATATATTAGGCCAAGGTTACATTGGCACCACTTTTCTTCTAGCGTTGATCGAATGATAATAGGTTGCGGTAATCTCGCTTGCAGTGACAGTAGTCTTACCATATGTGAGAGTAGTGATCAAGTTCTCATAGGACCGTGGTAATGAAGACAATAGAAGTAATGTCATCTAGTCGAGCTAGATCAGCAATCACTTGGTTGAAAACATTGATGTGCTCAGTAAGGTTTGACGCCTCCTGCATCATGAGCTCAAATAATTGTTGTTTCGGATACAATTTGTTGGGTATCGTCTTGTCCAGAAACTGAGTTTCCAACTTGGTCAATGGAGAAGCAACATAGAGACAACATAGAGACAAAAGGGCATCTTAAGAAAAGACACCCAAATGACATCTTAAATATGATAATTATGAAGGAAAACAATAGCTAGCATAACGGAGAGACAACTAGACACAAAACAACCAATACAAATATAAAATTACATTGAATCATACTAGCCTTCTCTTCCTGCGATTGACACAACCGGCGAATGTAATTGAGAACCATCGAAGCCCAACACTATAATGAAGGGTCCGCCCTCATACCATCAAATACTTTATGTTCATTAAAGTTAGGGTAGATAACTATTATGATTTGGTCGGGTTATGATTTTTTTTATTTTTCAAAGTTTGCTTTCGTTATTGTTATGGAGAAGGAGACGGGGAAGATGCCGGTTGTTACAGCATGTTGGAAGTCACATGAGGGTCATGCTCAGCACATGTGGTTCCAAAGTATAACATTTCTTCCTTTTCTTTCGTTACAACACATGGGTATTTAGCCGGTGCTATTAAAAGCTAAACTTCATTCAAATCGGGCCAAATGTACTTTACACTTTTCTAGTCTCTCACCATTTGACATAGACTCGTTTGTCGCCACCTTTTGTTATATAATATAAGTGTGTGGCAATTTTTCCCACAGAACATGTGAATTGAAATACTACAGACACGAGAATATGATAAAGTGTGAAAAGCAATTTAACATGCCATAGTAGGCTCGGGCGACCTAGCCGCCGCTGCCCCCGCTCCCCTTTCCTCCCTCGCTCCGCCCGCCACCGCCGGAGGAGGCCGACGGGCAAAGCCCACTCGGCGGACGGCGGTGGCGGGCACCTCGTCGCGCGCCGCAAGTCTTGACCTGGCGAAGGCCTGCATCCGGCGGCGGCGCGTCTGCCGGCGCGGGCAAGCGGGGCGGCGGCCCGGGCTCGGCGGCGGCGCTGTTTCCTCCTCTCCCTCGTTGGGAGAGTGGGGGCGGCGAGGCTGGCCATCTTCGATCTGGTGCGGCGCATCTGGTGGCGTCTGGCGTGCTGTGGGTTCGGCCGTGAGGACGGCGAGCCGTAAGGCGTGCGATCTGGAGGTTTTGCCCTCTCCCTTCCATGCATCCTTCCGGTCCCGGTCGGTTTGGATCTTGCGGATCCACTTCGGTGTGTTCAGTGGAGCGGATCGGTGTCCGGGAAACCTTGGCTGCCTTAGGCTGACCGGCGGCGACGCCGATTTTGGCGCCGCTTTCCTCCTTGGGGCGTTCTTGAGGCACCATCTCTCTCTCCAACCCATGTCCGGTGAAAGCCCAAGATCCGATCGCGGATCGGGCGTCGGGCGCCTTTGGCACCGTAACCTTCTTTGGAGCGACGCCAAGGACATTGGGATCGGATGGAAGGGTCTGCAGTGAGGGTGGGGTGTCTTTGCCTCCCTTCGGTGGAGCGGTGTTTCGTTCTACATATTCTTGGCGGCGGCTCTTGGCGGCATGGAGCAGCGGAGGCTTGGCGTCAAATGTGTGGTGACGGACACGCGCGGGAGGTCGACACTTGTCTGGCGTCGTGGTGGCGTCGGCGGCGCGAGACCGGACAAGGCTGTTACAACAATCAGCTCGAAGATGGATATGTGGTAGGTGGTTGTGGCGGCCTCATACCGGTGGGCGGCCTGGTTGAGGAGCACGCCAGACGGTGGGTGCCCATACCGCAAAGGCGTCCAGTTGGGACCTCGGTCTTAGATGTTAGGTGCAGGCTGCGAGTGCATTTGGTATTAGGCCCAGCCATCGCGCCTTCATCGGTTAGATAGGAGTAGCGACGAGAGGTTGCGAAGATGGTGGCTTTGGTCTTACTGTTGTACGACTTTGTAAGGTTTTGTGCTAATAATTAATAAAATGGCCGTATGCATCGACCAGATGCAGAGGCCGGAGGTATTCCTCCTTTTCGAAAAAAAAAATAGTAAAGTCTAGAATTTATTTTAAATATGTGCGCGCATGCAAACAAATAGGTACAGCCATGATGCGCATGTAATATTTCCTCGGTAACTGGATATGCATTCAGACTATCTTAGAATCACATTCAGCAATCAATTGGTCTCTATATTTTCTCTCGACTAAGAAATGTTTGAATTCCAGATACAAGAACGGCAAGTATCTTGCAGTGTGCAAAAGTAACAAAAATGTGAACCAACTTTATTTCAACATGTACAACTCCGGGCTACAGTGTGTGCCTACTGTCGCAAGTTATAAATCAGACAAATATGGTTAATTCCCAGAATAATCGGGCAGATAGTAGGATTTCCTTGGCACTCGCCTGTCAGTGATCATCTATACACTCTTCGACAATAAGACCAACAACAACCAATTCATAAAATAAACTAATGTGGGTATCAGTCACAGAAACTGCTATTCCTAGCTAGGCTATGATTTGGGCCCATCAACCCTTCTTACGCTCATTCCCTTGGGACATTGGTGAATATCCACATAAGATGGAACAGAAGTATTTTTTTTCATTTCTTCTGATGCGCACTATGCAGAACAGTTGTCTTCATGGTGGGGTTGATCAGCCGTAGGCCCATCACCCATGTCGTTCTGCAGCGGAACAGATCCTCCGTGGCCTTCACTTCCACCATCCCCATCAGCACTCTGCATATCAGAATGCCTCACTTTGCTGTATTTGGCATGAACCAACTTGGCAATCCTTATCAACAGCATGAGAGCTGAGATACATACAGTGATGATGAAGAGACCAGAGAAACTTCGCAAAGTGAGAGGTGTGGCGTCAGTGTTGGGGATGCCATAACTCGGCAATGGTGTCGTTGTGCCTAACCATTTTGCTTCAATTCGTGATCCCTCATCCCCACCTATCAGGCCCAAGATGGCAACTGAAAGATTATGTACCAGTGGAGAATCTTGTGGAAACACCTGAAAGCATAAACATCATGCTAGTTAGACCACATAGTTTTGTCCAGAACGCAGTGTAACTCTTGTAAGGATGGAAAGTGAATCTACTGAAGGCACTAGAATGAGAAGCTTACAAAACCAAATCCAGGTGTCTTATATAAGACGTTAACCATCTGGAACTCGTTATGATATTCAGGGTCAGAGAGAAAAGAGGTTAAATAGGGGATCTCATCAACTATAGCCGCGACACCTCCATTCTTTGAGCCCTTTCTCAAAGCATTAGCATATTCCTCTTCCATCGCATAGGCCTTTAACCTATTTTCGGCGAAGCCTTGTTTTTTCAAGACAGAATATACAAATGATCCAGATGGGTATCCAATATAATCACCATCTGACAGGAGCTGGCCAAGATTTGTCACAGAAGGCCGGAGCCTCTTTGCAGTCAGAATGGATGATAAGCTAGCTGTGTAGCTCTGCACTATAACCAGCACGACAAAGCACCAAATCACCACAACAATTTTTGACAGAGGACTTCTAATAATTTGACCTGCGCAGATATTATGATAATCAAGAAATTGGAGTATTATGGACACAATATAAGTTGTGGAAAGTGAGAAAATGTCAAAGTAGAGAAAGAAAAGCATTGTGAGCAAAATCAGGGCCAAAGTGCTAACCATGAGAAAATGTCAAAGTAGAGAAAGAAAAGTAGAGAGCGGTGCTGAACTGTCTCGAACTCGATCCTTGGTACTCCAGGTTTTTAGGCCGCTCAATCATCCACACAACTATTCCAGTGAGAAAGAAGCCACCCACAATTGCTAACCAAAGTTCCATTGTCAGTGGCTTTAAGAAGACCCATTCAATTGTTGGCTTGGAGTCATCCTCGTTGAGCACAAGCAATGACACGCCCGACTCAATGTATGGCATCGTGAAGTCCACATGAACAGCTCGCTCGGCAGTTATGGTTATGTCACCCACTGCTGCATCGAAGATCTGGTCATTGAAACCAACATGTACAATGTGAGTATGTGATTCTCATGAAATGCAGAAATAGCATGCAAGTGAAACGAGCATGGCTCACCCCTGAAGACACATTGCGTACTAGTTGGTCATACAAACCGTCGACTACAACGAAGTCGTAATCAAGAACATGTGGTAGGTTCTTTGCGGCAGCCTCAAAGACGTCAATGCAGAAGCCAGTGACTTTTTCAGTAGTTGCATTCACAAATACGTTAAAGCCCGGATTGTAAGGCACAGCAATCTTGAGTTTCTTCGAATAGCCTCTGGTCGAACCTCCTATGTCTCTCCTCGATAATATTCTGGTGTTCCTTCTCTCGATTTCTGAATTAATACAAGTTTAGTACACCAATAAATACTTCACAGTCAGTTTGTACTACAATAATATTCGGTCTCGTCCCATCGATCCCTTTGTTTTGTACCAGCAAAGTGGCAGTTACAGAAATTCCTTGCATATAATTAAGTACTACTCCCTCCACCCCTAGTGTCAAAAACGCTCTTATATTTTGGGACGAAGATCTAAAAGTCTTATATTAGTTTACACAAGAGAGGGTACTTATGAGACGAAGGCACAGCGTAGACCATCCAGCATTCCAGCTTACTCGTTATCGGAATTGGTTTGGAGCTCCTCACCTAGTTTGGGAGGTAGCCGGCCGTAGGTGCGGCGAGGGGCCTGCACCAGTGACGCCTCTACTTCGAAGATGGGAGTCATAGCGCGAGCCGCGAGGGCAAGGCCACCTCCGCATCAGCCCCATAGGCAACGGCGACCTGTTGCTACCCGTACGCCGCTCGCAGCCGCCGGGGCGAGGGAGGAGGTGGGGATCCGAAACAGAGGGCTAGAAGCCTAGAACTTCAGGCATTGCGACGACTTCGTAGCCATGTTTGTCTGGGGTTTGGGTCCAAACAAAGGTTTTGTAGAATCACACATTTTTGTATATTCCTTTGTGTTATGCGCAAAAGAGTTTTCACTTACTAATTTTCAAAATAAATAAATGCCACCATATCACATAATTGATATTTACATTTTAGAGAACACAATGTTCATACGTATGTAACAATATATCCATGAGTTATTTTTTCTTCATAATTATGTTGAAGAAAAATATAATATTTGCAATAAGTAGGAAATAAATAAACCTCAAAATAAATATAAAATAATAAAAAGACAAAAGAAGAATGCAAATTAAATATGTAAAATAAAAAATGAAATTTGAAAGATATATTTGAAAAGTAATAGACCAAGGAAAAGTGACACGTTTCTTATCTTGTTCATATGGCTTGGGATATTTGTTTATGAATAAATACATAAAACCTTGTGCTAGTAGTGAGGAGTATTTACCAACTAAAAAAGTACTTTATGTAAAAAATGTTAAAGTAACTCTAATTATTACTATAATTTGAAAGTATCCATGCATTTAAATTGGTGGCTATCAAAACATGTCCATGTATTTTACAAAAGACATTTATGTATTATAAAAATGTTCAGAAATTTGAAAAAAATGTTAATGGATTGGTAAAGTATTCACATATACATGTAGATGTGCAAAATCGACTTCCCAAAAAATATAGTATATAAATGTTCATTTCTTTGCTAAGTATAACAAAACAAAATCAAATTATTAAAATAAGGTGATAAATAAAAATAATATTGAAGAACTTAAGAAGGGGGAAAAAGGTTAAAGAGGAAAATTGAAAGTATAAATGTTAATAAATAAATAAAACAAAGAGAAAATGTAAAAACATAAAAATAACAAAAAATACAAATGAGATGAAAACAAGGAATGGTAAAAAGACATAAACATAAAAGGAAAATGATAAAGAAGAAAAATAAAAAAATAGCACAATTGTGCTCTTGCTTGGAGCACATGGACACTTTGGTGGCGACAAGTGGCACACATGTGACGTGCCACTTGTCATCGTTGACGATGTTTTGGGGTAATCTTAACCTCGCAAAGGTTACCCCTTAACTAGCGATTTTTGTTAGTCTCCGGAGATAAAATCGAATCATTCGCACAATTTTTAGAATAATAGTATTTCTTCCCAAGGTTCTAGTGTTTAAGTCCAACATTTGCTGTGTAACGAAACTTGACCCCAAAATACCTCCTTTGAACACGCGTAGAGGAAATGGACACACGATGACACATCATGTGCTCCCACACATACCAAGCGGTCAGTTTGGTAAGCTACCAACAAAAATTTGCAATCAATGTGCTCTCACACATGAGGTACTCCCGATACCCAAATGTTCGAAAATTTCACCGTAAAAATCTCTACTACTTAAAAAGAACGTAAGGTCCCATTTCACATTTCTTCCTACCACCCATTGGTCCAACCTTTCATGTATATAATGATCAATCACCTTAATTTACTTATCTTCTGAACCAATTTCATTTTAGTTCACTTATCAAACTTCTAATCAAAATATAAGGTAATTCACTGTCAGAATTTGATGAACATTTATTTACACAATCGCATTATCATTGTCAGGTAAATCACAAGCTAATGTAATAAAATATTTATATTTCGTTGCAATGCACGGGCATTGTTCTAGTCACACAAAAAATCACTATATAGAGACAACATGTATTAATCATATAAAAAATATGATACCCAAAACTCGTGAAGAAAAATGCAAACCTAGCTATGAACTGTGTCAGTTCGAACTGGGTTGTGAACTCAAATTTCCCTTATTCTTTTTTCTCTCGTACTATGCATTGATTTTGGTTCCGAAAATTTATGATATGATAGATACTTCATATCAAAATTATGATAATTTTGGTTCTAAAACGGGAGTGTTTTTTATTAGTGCTTTCCATAATTTTCAAGACCTGTGAAATAAATCAAACTATGGGGATACATCCTCATGGGCACATTTTTTTTAGGGAAACCTCATGGGCACACTTAGCCAAGGTCCCGCGCGCACATGCACGGCCTGTGATCGGGCGGCTAACCACGATTCGTAGGGATGTTAAAAAAACCAGAATTTTGAGCTAGTTTTATTTACCAGCCGGTGTAGCATCTTCGGGTGAGCCACCGGGAAGCCGGTCCAGGTGGTAGGCCCCCGGCGCCACTGAGATGCCTTCGCGGCCCCCCGTGCTAGCGCCGTCTGCCGGATCCTGGACGCCGGCTCGCACCGGCACAGCCGCTGTCGTGGCGGCCGGTACGGTCCAGAGCGAGAGTATAACGAGCAAAGAGACGGCGTGCGCGAACTCCATTTTCGTATCTACCCCGAGGCCATCAGTTCAATTAGCCATATATGTATAGTAGACAGTAGTACTCTGATGTTGATCTACTACTAGGACCAGAGCCTGGACGTGTAACTGGTCCTTGTTGAATCTTTGACGTGAGTACATTGCCTGGAAACCTCACTCGGGTGGCACGAACGAGTCTAGAACGCTTGACTAGTGCGAACGAGTCTGGAACGCTATTTACCACATAGTTTCGCGGTGAAATCGACCAAAGAGATAGGTACAAAGACCAACTCTAGCGGGGTAATTATATGGATTCATCATCATGATAACCGCTATTATGACGACTGTAGTGTTGGAATTAATCTTCAGTTGTAACAAACTAAGAGATAAGGACAGCTAAACCTCTCACGTACATGCCCTGATCGGGAGCATCAAACCAACGACTTGGTCTCGATCCTGCCTCCCTAGCACATAATACAGAAGGAAAAGGACCCCTTCCATGGAAAACTAACGATCTCACACAGGTAGGTCATGTCCTCTCTCTAACAACCGATCCTAATGAGGTGCTAAAGGAGACGAAGACCGACTACCACCGCCGGCCACCTCCGGGGCCGTGCCGGCGGCATGTCTACTCCGACCAGCTGTTGCATCTCTAACGGATCCACGAGGGTAATGCCAGCGGCGCTACTGGACTGCTGCTGCTCTTCACCCTGCCTACATCTAGCAGGCAGAGGGCTGCACCTTTTGCCAACGATGGCCAAGGCCATCTCAGGTCACTAACGCTTCCTTTTTTATCTATAATGTTCTAATATTGAGATCAAGATTTTAACCCTAAAGTTTATTTTTTAACACTGGTATCAGAGCCATAATCGATCTCTGTTTAGAACCTCTCATTAGGCCTAGATGATGTATCAAGTTTAAGTAACATGCCTAATGCTTACGACTAAGTGCCCATTATTCTTCTTGTTTAAGATAAAACAATATATGTCTAAGCTAATGGCCATGTTTAGTGTCAATGGCTTTCAGTTATGATGAGATGATCATGTTTGTTTTTAGTCAACTAAATTCATGCCTGATTGCTTCTCTGTTATGATTACGGTAAACCCCGATCCCTCCCGTGCTAACTGATCTTGTTAAGATTAGGTTGTTTAATAGTGAATCTTGTTAACATCCAAATTAGCACGGCTGGGCTCCGGTGTTGAAAGATCGTGGATGTCGCCTAGAGGGGGTGAATAGGCGCTTTAAAATAATTACGATTTAGGCTTGAACAAATGCGGAATAAACCTAGTGGTTAATTTGTCAAGCACAAAACCTACAATAACTAGGCTCACCTATGTGCACCAACAACTTATGCTAAGAAAGATAAACTATTAGGTGATAGCAAGATATATGACAAGAAACAATATGGCTATCACAAAGTAAAGTGCATAGGTAAAGGGCTCGGGTAAGAGATAACCGAGGCGCGCGGAGATGATGATGTATCCTGAAGTTCACACCCTTGCGGATGCTAATCTCCTTTTGAAGCGGTGTGGAGGCACTGCTCCCCAAGAAGCCACTAGGGCCAGCGTAATCTCCTCACGCCCTCGCACAATGCAAGATGCAGTGATTCCACTAAGGGACCCTTGAGGGCGGTCACCGAACCCGTACAAATGGCAACCCTTGGGGGCGGTCATTGTGACGCCCGGGTAATTAAGCTACAGTAATCCGCACTAATGATGCCACGTCACCTCGGTTACTGTTGACAAATCTCGCGTTAGTTCAAATCTGATTCCAAATTCAAATTCAAAACAAAGTCAAACAATAAAAATTTTTAGATATTAAAACTAAAGTGTTCGGGTGGTTCCAAATAATTCATAAGTAATTATGGTGGAGGAACCACACTTTTATAAAATGTTTAGATACTCTAAAATGAATAAAACAATAGTAAATACAATTATTTAAGTGCTTTAAAATTAATAAACATTTTCAAAACTAATTTGTTATAAGTAATAAACTATTGTGGCAAAGGCATAAATTGTAAAATCTATTTAGGTGCCACTTTAGTAAATTGCTAAAACTAAAATAAAATAGAAAAGTAAAAAGGTAAAATAATAAAAGGTAAAGACAAAAGAAAAGAAGAGAGAGAGAACCACCCTCACTTTGGGCCAGACGGCCCATTGCTTGCTTGCCAGTCCGCCCAAACCGCCCAGCCGCCCCTCATTCCACCAAACCCCCGGTCAACCCTAACCGACCGAACCCCCCCCCACTCCCACTCGCCTCGATCCCCCACTCCTCTCGACCTCCCGTGCGCCGCCACCCACAAGTGGGAGGCGAGGTCCCGACCTCCTCCGTCCCGGGACTGTGTCCGGCCGGCCTCCGTCGCCCAGCACCATCGCCGGCCGCCTCCCGACCACCGTCGCCTGGACCACCCGCCTCGCCCCACACGATACATCGAGCCGCCGCCCGCCGCTCGGCGCCACCGCCGCCTTCACACGGCGACGACCACTCGCCAGACGCCTCGTCGCCTCCTCCCTGCGTCGCCTCATCTCCGTCATCCTCCTCGACCCCCCACGCCTGCCCCTTCAAACCCCGTGAGGCACTCTCCCTCTCCCCTCCCGAATCGCGCCCGTCGCCCGTGTCTCGTCGCCGCCCCGACCTCATGGTCACGCCGCTTCGCTTCTCCCTCTCTCTCTCCGGCGCCCGAACGGCGCCGCTCAACTCCCCACGACCACCAACCCCCGCCCCGTCAAGATCTCCCCCTCCGACGACGCCATGCAGCCGGCCCGGCTCCGTGCCGTCGCGACCACGGCGCCGACGCCGGGCCTCTCCGTCGCCGGCTCCACGCCGTCCGTGACGCGAGAGCCCTCCTCCTCGCGCCCGCCGCCGCCCCGCCCCCCAGCACGTTCTCCCCCACGGGCCCGAACCCCCCCACCACCTCCGCCGCCTCGGCCGCTTCGCCGCGGTCGGTCGCGCCATGGTTGCGGCCCCTCCGCCACCGTCGTGGCTCGGCCGCCCGACCCGTTGGCCTCGGCGCGGCGCCAAGCCCCCTCCTCAGGTGCGCCCGAATCTGCATCGCCCACTGCGCCTGTTGCCGTTGCCCCTCGGGGCTAATGACATGGGGCCCCACCCCTCATCAACGCTTATTTTTATTAACACAGGAATAAAAATAAAATGAAAATGAATTAAAACTAGTTAACTAATTAATTAATTAATTAATTAATTAAGTAATTAATTAATCTAATTAATTTCGATTAATTAACCTAATCATTAATTAACCTAATTAACTAATGTTAATTAAATCGATTAGGTAATTAGATATTAGAGAATGACATGCGGGACCCACATCAGGTTGACTCACCAACCCTGTTGATCGCCGATGTCGGCATGACATCATGTTGATGTCATAAATGCATTTTGAAACTAATTAAATAATTAATTAAATTCCGAAATTAATAAAATCTTTTAAAATCATATCTTTTAATCCGTATCCGGATTAAAATATTTTCAACATGAAAGTTACTCAGAACGACGAGACGAATCCGGATACGCAGTTCGTTCGTCCACCACACACCCCTAACCTATCGAACCTGCAAACTTTCCTCTCCGGTTCATCATCTGACAGACGTCCGGGCCGGAAAACTTCCTGATGTTTTCCCCCTAACCAAGACCCCTCATACCACGTTAGGGCACGCCTAGCATCGCCTCTTGGCATGTCATGCATCGATATGCATCTGTTTACTTTGTATTCATTGTTTCTTCCCCTCTTCTCTCCGTAGACTACGAGACCGACGCCGCAATGGCGCTTCGACTACGGTGTTGACGACCCTCTCTCTTGCCGAGCAACCGTGCAAGCCCCCCTTGATCACCGGATATCGCTTACTCTTATCTACACCGCTTGCATTAGAGTAGTATAGCATGTTACTGTTTTGATACTCCTATACCGTTGTATAGCCTCGTCCTTGTAACTTCTCATGTTACCTTACCTTCAATCCTATATGCTTAGTGTAGGATGCTAGTACTTTCATCTGTGGCCCTAAATTCTTGTCCGTCTGCCGTGCTATACTATCGGGCCGTGATCACTCGGGAGTTGATCACGGTATATACTATATATGTACACTATTACATTACACGTGGTACTGTTCGGAGATGGGGCTGAAAGGACGGGTGGTTCCATCCGGTAGAGGTGGGCACGGGTTCCCGACGGCCCCGATCGTTACTTTGTGGCGGGCGGCAGGGCAGGTTGAGACCGCCTAGGAGAGAGGTGGGCTGGCCTGTTCGGCGCTCGCGGATACTTAACACGCTTAACGAGGTCTTGGTATTTGATCCGAGTTGGCTCTGAGCTTATACGCACTAACCATCTACGCGGGAGTAGTTATGGGTATCCCGCGTGTGGTATCACCGGCAATACTTCAGACGTCGGCCGACGAGGCGCGCTACGGATTGGACTGGAACGCTGATGGGCTAGGTCTGCTTCGGCCACAGACATAACGTGCGGTGTGCTTTCGAGGCGATGGGCCTGCACCCTGCGCGCTTAGGTTTAGACCGCGTGTTGGCCTCTCTCACAGCCTAGGTGGGGCTGCGGCGTGTTGATCTTCCGCGGCGGGCATGACCCAGAAAGTGTGTCCGCCAAATGGGATCAAGCGTCTTTGGGTAAGATGGTGCACCCTGCAGGAAGTTAATCTATTCAATAGCCGTGATCTTCGTGAATGTGACGACTTGGAGTTGTACCTTGAGCTTATGACAACTAGAACCGGATACTTGATAAAACACACCCTTCCAAGTGCCGATATAACCGTGGTCGCTCTCGCTCGTGGTTATGAGCGAGGATTGCCGGGTAGGATTATTGCTATATGATGTTACTTGGAGGACTCCAGTTTGTTCCCTCCTACCGCTGCAAGACAGTGTCCGTGCGTTAGTCTTCGTTAAGACTAGCTATCCCCTCTTATTCTCGGCATTCTGCAGCTTCAGTCCACCGATATGGCCTTTACACATATATCCATGCATATGTAGTGTAGCTCCTTGCTTGCAGTACTTTGGATGAGTACTCACGGTTGCATTGTTTCCCCTTTCCCCTACCTATACTCGATTGCTGCAATCGCACGATGGAGCCGGATCCAGACGCCACCGCCACGACGACTACTACTCCGGAGGTGCCTACTACTACGCAGCAGCCCGGCACGACGACGACCAGAGTGACCTAGGAGGATCCCGTGCAGAGGCCCGCTCCTCTTCGATCTGATCCCAGTTTGTGCTAGCCATCTTATGGCAACTTGTTTAACTTATGTCCGTACTCAGATATTGTTGCTTCCACGACTCGCCTATGATCGAGCACTTGTATTCAAGCCCTCGAGGCCCCTGGCTTGTATTATGATGCTTGTATGACTTATTTTATTTGTAGAGTTGTGTTGTGATATCTTCCGTGAGTCTCGATCTTGATCGTACACATTTGCGTGCATGATTAGTGTACGATTAAATCGGGCGTCTGAAGTTGGTATCGAGCCGATCGCTGTAGGAATCCCCTTCCAACTCCTTGGCAAGTCGAGTCTAGACATTGCAAAACTTTTACTAACATGGCTGTGTGTCGATGGACACACGCCGCCATTGGGTGGTACTAGAATCTTTTACTCCTCGACCTTTACTCGACTCGAACTCTCTTCTATTTGGGTTAAATGAATTTGCTAAAACAAAACTAACTTTAGGTTCTCGCAAGTACTTTCTCCCGGAGAGCCCTCACTTCGATGATCGCTCGCTAATCAAGATTCCAAGATACTCTCGATGTTCTCTCGAGACTTTGTGCCCATCACTTTTGCTATTTCGATCACCGATAAATCCGTATGGATAACTACTTACACTTGCCGCTCATACGATCACCCCCATTGATCTTGTTATTACAAGATACCCAAGTTTTCTATTGTTCCGAGAGTACTTTGTGCCTACCGCCTAGCAGTTCCTTACTACATGAATACCCTTCAAATAAATACTCGCACTTGTCGGTATCCGCCATCCTCGTTGTTCATGTGTTACACAAAATTCTTCAAAATACTATTCGATCTTCCGAGAATTCTCTGAGCCTTTGGCTCTTGAAATTCTTGCTTGCTTGCATTATGGTTAATCCCATAAGTCTCGTAGTCATATTGACATCCCTTGTCATTATCATTTTGAGTCTGTTGACTCAATATGTTTCTGAATACCATAATCATCATTGATTCTTATAAATTACCTTTCCGGCTGAGCTGCCATTCTTTTAATCGGAATTGGTTCTCGACCAATCCAATTGCCGCTGATTGTACCCTAAGGCTATTCAACTTATCCACCCCTAAATCGAGCATTGCTTCGATCCCTTGATTTGGAAATCATAATTCCTTTGCATTTGACAATTGAGTTAGTCATTGTTTCTATAATCTGATCTCCTTGCATTCTTCTTCCTCTAGTAAAGTATCGATGCTCACGCTGGACCCTTGTGGGCCATCGTGTCCATTGTTGGATTTTATCCGTCAAGATCCTTCATATTCAATAACTTTGTGAGACCTTCCCGATACATAATGCCTTTGGTAAATTGTATCCTCTGCTTTGTCAACCATGCTCTACCTCCGAGCTTGAGTTATTTACCCTCGAGTTGATGGTATACGCCCTAAGATGCCTTGGTGGGTTGAACCTATGCCCTCCTTAATATGTGTGAACTCGAAAGTTTTCACGAGTCATACTCTTCCGGTATTTGCCGATAAAATTTCAACGCTATAACTTCATCGAAAACGAGAAGTGAATGAAAGGGTATGCATTGGAAAAGTGGAGTCGACCTTGAACCTTGCGTTCATGCCCATGGACACGATGTAGATCTTATCATTAAAGCTTCTCTTAAATAATTATCCCTTTGGTATAAGTTCATCTTATATCGTGGATCCGCCTTTGAAATCGTGGTTCCACCATGTTCTCTTTTAAAACCATTTCTCATGCAAGTTTTAGCACTTGTCTTTTGTAGAGCATTACCCGGTCCAACCTCTACTTTGATCTGTCATCGAGTATTACCCCGGTATCTCGAGATTATCATGGAACTGCGAATCTTATGAGTTCTTCATCAAGTGCTACCTTCCCACCGATTCCAATTTTTCACGGGCTCTGAGTTATTAAACACTCAAAGGACAACGATAACTGGACCGAGTCCGCTCTACGGTTCGACAACTCTTCAGTAAGCTTCTATAAGTACGAGTTTGAATCCGATCACGCCATTCCTAGCCTGTTTGGCTATATCATTGTCGTGATGATTCTAACTGTGCTACCTGGTCCTTATTCTCGAGCACCAATTTGCGGCGATATAGCTAAGCTTACGCCGATTTTCCTCGTCATACCCTTTCACCTTAAACAACAAGCTTGAGTTCGAGTTTGTGTCGAAGCGTGGGTTCCAATAACCTCCTGCTTCATCATTCCTTTGACTTGATGTCGTCGCTGATTGACTACATCTGCATGAAATCTCTCGACAATTGTGTCGTGATCGTCAGCATTCTGAGCTCATCCAGGATATCAATTGAATTTATGATGAGAAATACCATCCTTGCCCTCGATGAATTGTATTATCACCGACCACTTTATTGCCTTCCCACCAACACCAGCTTGTTCATGTTTGGTGTTATACCTTGATTTTCTTGCTACCCAGCAATCGTTCTTCTTTACCTTGGAATATTACTTTCCTTTATGTCAAGAATATTCTGAGATTTGTTCCACCTCTTGAGAATTATTGACATAGAAATACTTCTCTGAATCACCATTCTGACATTGGTCGTGCAACCCAACCCATCGGGCGCACCTTTCAACCAATGTTTACTTGTGTATGTTTTCCTCGAGCATACTTCCTTGTATCATTTGATCTGACAAATGTTATCTCCTTGTTCACTTAATTGTGGAAGTCCATCTTTTGGGAATCTCGGTGAACTGCCGTTGAGTTCACCGACACCTCCTTGTCCTCTCCTTGGGTTAATGATGGACTCTTGTTAACGGAATCACTTCATAGTTCATTTCCCGAGAATCTTACAATGTCATCTCGTCAAATTCGTTGCACCTTTTCCTCTCGGACATCTTGAGTCCGAGGTATCTTTACACCAATCGGATCTGAATCTCGGTCGATATGATGGTTGGGACAACTTTCCAAGAGTTATGTTATTGGTCCTTTGATGAACCGGTAGCATGATGTCATGCCTAGCACCCCCCCCCCCCCGGCTGGAGGACCTATCATTATAGATTCCTTTTCAGCAAGGTTATCCGCTCATCCATGAGGAAATTGTAAGACTTATTCTACCAGTTATTCCGGATGGATCCTTCGTGTTTCCAAAGTCTGATCTTCACCTGAAGACCATGTCAATGCTATCTCGAAGCATGTCAATGGTACTCCGATTTTCAACAGGAACATTTGAAGCACGATGCTAAATTTTATCTATCATTTACCCTAGCACCGTTGTATGGGTAATATCATGAGGTTCCTCCCCGCCTTACCTAAAGGGTTTTCTACATTATATCCTGTAATGGATATCAGGCTCTGCTTATCCTTGGGAAGGATATACCCCTGAAATATGTGTTTAAACACATTTTCCTTTCCATTGTTCTGTTTAATATGATGATCATATTTTTACTTTCCATTGGTTGTTTGAACCTTTCTTGGGATATATATAATCTAAGCAGTGATAATCCCCTGCTTAGGTAAGCACCTCGTTGTACCACTCTGTAAGTAAAACCCTATTACTATTGTTGATGACATTCCGGTAACCACCGATGGACGAGAACCTTGCCTATTGGTCCGCCTCGTTCAACGAGCAGGAAATTGGTTCTCTTCGTCCCTTGCCCTTGGTACCTATGTTGTTGCCGACATGACCCTCAGACTCTCCTCTGACATGCCTAGCTTACATGATCGTGCAAGATGTCACCAACCTTTCTACTTTTAACCACATGGTGGGCCCATAACCCACAGTTCCACAGGATCGAACCCTGACTCTCTTGTACACCCCCTTTTCCCAAAGTTATTCCTCGCACGTGGCCTCGTATGTAATTCACGGGCCACCGTCATAGTGATCTATTACGTATCGACGCAAATACTTACTCGCTACTCTGAACCCCTTTCTCACTCGTTCAAAGCTTGAGCCGCTACCTACCCGCTTGGAGCCTATTATGGTACCTTCGTACCTTACTCTCGAGGTATTTCATATGTTCAACTCGAGAGATAATCTTATACTAATTCATGGGTTAACCCCAGACTGGTTCCCTTAAAAGCATTGTGACGTAGTGAGCTGCCCCTTATCTTTCGTAAGTACGATGGAGTTCCCGAAGAAATGATGACCAGTTTATCATGATGCATCGGATTAAAGGATTGAAGACATCAACGAGAAGGATTAACTTCTTCGAGAAGATCCGTTAGATTATCGTAACCAGACCTTCCCCCCTTGCTCCCCTCTTAAATCTCGGGACGAGATTTCTTGTAGTGGAGGAGAATTGTGACGCCCGGGTAATTAAGCTACAGTAATCCGCACTAATGATGCCACGTCACCTCGGTTACTGTTGACAAATCTCGCGTTAGTTCAAATCCGATTCCAAATTCAAATTCAAAACAAAGTCAAACAATAAAAATTTTCAGATATTAAAACTAAAGTGTTCGGGTGGTTCCAAATAATTCATAAGTAATTATGGTGGAGGAACCACACTTTTATAAAATGTTTAGATACTCTAAAATGAATAAAACAGAGTAAATACAATTATTTAAGTGCTTTAAAATTAATAAACATTTTCAAAACTAATTTGTTATAAGTAATAAACTATTGTGGCGAGTGGCATAAATTGTAAAATCTATTTAGGTGCCACTTTAGTAAATTGCTAAAACTAAAATAAAATAGAAAAGTAAAAGGTAAAATAATAAAAGGTAAAGACAAAAGAAAAGAAGAGAGAGAGAACCACCCCCACTGGGCCAGACGGCCCAGCTTGCTTGCTGTGTCGGCCCAAACCGGCCCAGCCGCCTCATTCCACCAAACCCCCGGTCAACCCTAACCGATCAACCCCCCACTCCCACTCGCCGATCCCCACTCCTCTCGACCTCCCGTGCGCGCCACCCACAAGTGGGAGGCGAGGTCCCCGACCTCCTCCGTCCCAAAGACCAGGTCCGCCGGCCTCCGTCGCCCGAGCACCATCGCCGCCGGCTCCCGACCACTGCCGCCTGACCACCCGCCTCGCCCGTCACGATACATCGAGCCGCCGCCCGGCCGCTCAGCGCCATTGCCTTCACACCGGCGACCACCTCGCCAGACGCCTCGTCCGCCTCCTCCCTGCGTCGCCTCATCTCCGCATCCTCCTCGAACCCCCCCGCCCGGCCCTTCAAACCCCACGTGAGGCACTCTCCCTCTCCCCCCGATCGCGCCCGTCGCCCGGCGCCGTCGCCCGGCCCCGACCCTCCAGTCACGGCGCCCCGTTCTCCCTCTCCTCTCCGGCGCCCAACGCGCGCTCGCCAACTCCCCACGACCACCGAACCCCGGCCCCGTCAAGATCTCCCCCTCGCCGACGACGCTGCCTTGGCCCGGCTCGCTCTGCCCGTCGCACCACGGCGGCCGACGCCTCGGGCCTCTCCGTCCGCCGGCTCCACGCCGTCATGACATGAGCCCTCTCCTCGCGCTTCCCGCCGCTCGCCCCCCCCCAGTAGCACGTTCTTCCCCTGTCGGGCCCGAACCCCCACCACCTCCGTCGCCTCCGGCTGCTGCTCGCCGCCGCCGGTCGCGCCGTGGTTGCGGCCCTCCGCCACCGTCGTGGCTCGGCCGCCCGACCCGTTGGCCTCGGCGCGGCGCCCAAGCCCCCTCCTCTGGTGCGCCTGAACGGCATCGCCCTGACGCCTGTTGCCGTTTGCCCCTCGGGGCCAATGACATGGGGGCCCCCACCCCCCCCACCGAACGTTTATTTTTATTAACACAAGAATAAAAATAAAATGAAAATGAATTAAAACTAGTTAACTAATTAATTAATTAATTAATTAATTAAGTAATTAATTAATCTAATTAATTCTGATTAATTAACCCTAATCATTAATTAACCTAATTAACTAATGTTAATTAAATCTGATTAGGGTAATTAGATATTAGAGAATGACATGCGAGACCCACCTGTCAGGGTTGACTCAGTCAACCCTGTTGACTGCTGATGTGAGCATGACATCATGCTGATGTCATAAATGCATTTTCGAAATTAATTAAATAATTAATTAAATTCCAGAAATTAATAAAATCTTTTAAAAATCATATCTTTTAATCCGTATCCCGGATTAAAATATTTTCAACATGAAAGTTACTCAGAACGACGAGACGAATCCGGATACGCAGTCCGTTCGTCCACCACACACCCCTAACCTATCGAACCTGCAAACTTTCCTCTCCGGTTCATCACGTCGACAGACGTCCGGGCCGGAAAACTTCCGGATGTTTTCCCCCTAACCAAGACCCTCATACCACGTTAGGGCACGCCTAGCATCGCCTCTTGGCATGTCATGCATCGATATGCATCTGCTTACTTTGTATTCATTGTTTCTTCCCCTCTTCTCTCCGGTAGACTACGAGACCGACGCCGCACTGGCGGTTCGACTACGGTGTTGACGACCCTCTCTCTTGCCCGAGCAACCGTGCAAGCCCCCCTTGATCACCGGATATCGCTTACTCTTATCTACACTGCTTGCATTAGAGTAGTATAGCATGTTCTTGCTTTCGAGATACTCCTATACCGTTGCATAGCCCGTCCTTGTAACTTCGTTGTTACCTTACCGCAATCCTATATGCTTAGTGTAGGATGCTAGTACTTTCATCTGTGGCCCTACATTCTTGTCCGTCTGCCGTGCTATATTATCGGGCCGTGATCACTAGGGAGTTGATCACGGTATATACTATATATTGTACACTATTACATTACCTGTGGTACTGCTCGGAGATGGGGCCGAAAGGACGGGTGGTTCCATCCCGGTAGAGGTGGGCTGGGTTCCCGACGGCCCCGATCGTTACTTTGTGGCGGAGCGACAGGGCAGGTTGAGATCGCCTAGGAGAGAGGTGGGCCTGGCCCTATTCGGCGTTCGCGGATACTTAACACGCTTAACGAGGTCTTGGTATTTGATCTGAGTTGGCTACGAGCTTATACGCACTAACCATCTACGCGGGAGTAGTTATGGGTATCCCGCGTGTGGTATCACCGGCATACTTCAGACGTCGTGACGGAGCGGCGCTACCGGATTGGACTGAACGCTGATGGGCTAGGTCTGCTTCGGCGCGTACAGACACAACGTGTGTGTGCTCGAGGCGATGGGCCCAGACCCTGGCGCTTAGGTTTAGACCGCGTGTTGGCCTCTCTGTTGTGCCTAGGTGGGGCTGCGACGTGTTGATCTTCCGCGCCGGGCATGACCCAGAAAGTGTGTCCGCCAAATGGGATCAAGCGTCTTTGGGTAAGATGGTGCACCCTGCAGGAAGTTAATCTATTCAATAGCCGTGATCTTCGGTAACAGGATGACTTGGAGTTGTACCTTGAGCTTATGACAACTAGAACCGGATACTTGATAAAACACACCCTTCCAAGTGCCAGATACAACCGGTGGTCGCTCTCGCTCAGGGTTATGAGCAGGGGATTGCCGGGTAGGATTATTGCTATATGATGTTACTTGGAGGACTCGGTTTGTTCCTCCTACCATTGCAAGACAGTGTCCGAAGCGTAGTCTTCGTTAAGACTAGCTATCCCCTCTTATTCGGCATTCTGCAGCTCAGTCCATCGATATGGCCTTTACACATATATCCATGCATATGTAGTGTAGCTCCTTGCTTGCAGTACTTTGGATGATTACTCACGGTTGCATTGTTTCCCCTTTCCCCCTACCTATACTCGATTGCTGCAATCGACGATGGAGCCAGGATCCGCACGCCACCGCCACGGCGACTACTACTCCGGAGGTGCCTACTACTACGTGCAGCCCGGCGACGACGACCAGGGAGTGACCTAGGAGGATCCTGTGCGGAGGCCTGCTCCTCTTCGATCTGATCCCGGTTTGTGCTAGCCATCTTATGGCAACTTGTTTAACTTATGTCCAGACTCAGATATTGTTGCTTCCACGACTTCGCCTATGATCGAGCACTTGTATTCGAGCCCTCGAGGCCCCGGCTTGTATTATGATGCTTGTATGACTTATTTTATTTGTAGAGTTGTGTTGTGATATCTTCCTTGAGTCCACGATCTTGATCGTACACATTTGCGTGCATGATTAGTGTACGATTAAATCGGGGGCGTCACAGTCATCGAACCCGTAAACTTTGGCAACCCTTGGGGCGGTCACCGGTACCCGTCAAATTGCTCGGGGCGATCTCCACAATGATTGAGCTCTAAACACCACCAACCGTCTAGGGCGCCCAAGCACCCAAGAGGAACAAGCTCAAGGGTACCAAGCACCCAAGAGTAATAAGCTACTCAACTTCACTTCCACGTATCACCGTGGAGAACTCAAACCGATGCATCAAATGCAATGGCAAGGGCACACGGAGTGCCCAAGTCCTTCTCTCCCAAATCCCACCAAAGTAACTAATGCTAGGGACGAAAATGAGAGAAAGAACAAGAAGGAGAACACCAAGAACTCCAAGATCTGGATCCAAGGGGTTCCCCTCACATAGAGGTGAAAGTGATTGGTGGAAATGTGGATCTAGATCTCCTCTCTCTTTTCCCCCAAAACTAGCAAGAATCCATGGAGGGATTGAGAGTTAGCAAGCTCGAAGAAGGTCAACAATGGGGGAAGAACACGAGATCAAAGGATAAGGTTCATTGGGGAAGAAGACCTTCTTTTATAGGTGGGGAAAAAACCAACCGTTATGCTCACAGCCCGCACAGAGCGGTACTACCGCTCAAGGGAGTGGTACTACCGCTAGGGCGATGGAAGCCCTTTGAAAAACAACAACAAGGAGGCAAAAGGCCAGTAGAACCACCGGAGCGGTACTACCACTCGTCCTCACGGTACTACCGCTAAAGGTAGCGGTACTATTGCTTGTGAACGGTACTGAAAAAATACATCCGTGGCTACTTACGCTGAGTTTCGGTCAGTGCAAAAAATCCGGCACGGTACTACAGCTCACAGGGAGCGGTACTAAAAAATTACATCCCCTCCAAGCGGTAGTACCGCTCCCATGAGCGGTAGTACCACTGCAGCTTTTTTGAGGACACCAAAACCGACACAACTTCTGCAAACGACTCCAAATTCAACGAAACCAAGTTTGTTGGAAAGCTAGAGACAAGGGCTAACACAATCTTGATAGAAATAACAATAAGAAGGAAATTATAAAAGGCCCAAAAGAAAATGATGAGAACCCTTCCTCGAATAAGACCGGTAAAACCTCCAACACCGAAAACGCAATAGAAGAAGCATGTGAACTCCGTTTTCGATGAACTCAAGCTTGTCATCAAGATGACCATAAGCTCTAAGACTCACAAAAAGAACCAAACAAGAACCAAGAAAGATGATGCAAGGATGCAATGGTTCGAGCTCTCTGTGAACGATACGATCAAGATACTCATCAAGAGGCTCCTTTGATAGTATGGCAATCGATCCTATAACCCGGTCTCCCAACTACCACCATGAGACCGGTAAAATAGAAAACCTATCAAGGGCAAACCTTTGCCTTGCACAAAGTCCACTTGAGCTAGATGTAGACGATCTTGACTTCCTCGAGTTGGACCACCTTTCTTGATTGCGTTGGCTTGGTGAAGACTAGTAGATTGCTCCCTGATAACCCACAACTATAGGGGATCGCAACAGTTTTCGAGGGTAGAGTATTCAACCCAAATTTATTGATTCGACACAAGGGGAGCCAAAGAATATTCTCAAGTATCAGCAGTTGAGTTGTCAATTCAACCACACCTGGTAAACTTAATATCTGTAGCAAAGTATTTAGTAGCAAAGTAGTATGGAAGTAACAGTGACGGTGGCAAAAATAACAGTAGTAGTTTTATAGTAATTGTAATAGTGGCAACGGAAAATTAACTAAGCGAAGATCAATATGTGAAAAGCTCGTAGGCATTGGATCAATGATGGATAATTATGTCGGATGCGATTCCTCATGCAATAGTTATAACATAGGGTGACACAGAACTAGCTCCAGTTCATCAATGTAATGTAGGCATTTATTCCGAATATAGTCATACATGCTTATGGAAAAGAACTTGCATGACATCTTTTGTCCTACCCTCCCGTGGCAGCTGGGTCCTATGGGAAACTAAGGGATATTAAGGCCTCCTTTTAATAGAGTACCGGACCAAATCATTAACACTTAGTGAATACATGAACTCCTCAAACTACGGTCATCACCGGGAGTGGTCCCGATTATTGTCACTTCGGGGTTGCCGGATCATAACACATAGTAGGTGACTATTGACTTGCAAGATAGGATCAAGAACTCACATATATTCATGAAAACATAATAGGTTCAGATCTGAAATCATGTCTCTCAGGCCCTAGTGACAAGCATTAAGCATAGCAAATTCATAGCAACATCAATCTCAGAACATAATGGATACTAGGGATCAGACCCTAACACAACTAACTCGATTACATGATAAATCTCATCCAACCCATCACCGTCCAGCAAGCCTACGATGGAATTACTCACGCACGGCGGTGATCATCATGAAATTGGTGGTGGAGGAAGGTTGATGATGACAACGACGGATTCCCCTTTCCGGAGCCCCGAATGGACTCCAGATTAGCCCTCTCGAGAGAGATTAGGGCTTGGCGGTGGCACCGTATGGTAAAACGCGATGAATTCTTCTCTCTAATTTTTTTTCTCCCCGAGCGTGAATATATGGTGTTGGAGTTGAGGTCGGTGGAGCCTCAGGGGGCCCACGAGACAGGGGGCGCGCCCAGGGGGTAGGCGCGCCCCCACCCTCGTGGACAGGGTGTGGGCCCCCTGGTCTTGATTCTTTCGCCAGTATTTTTTATATATTCCAAAAATATTCTCCGTGAAGTTTCAGGTCATTCCGAGAACTTTTATTTCTGCACAAAAATAACACCAAGGCAATTCTGCTGAAAACAGCGTCAGTCCGGGTTAGTTCCATTCAAATCATGCAAGTTAGAGTCCAAAACAAGGGCAAAAGTGTTTGGAAAAGTAGATACGTTGGAGACGTATCAACTCCCCAAGCTTAAACCTTTGCTTGTCCTCAAGAAATTTAGTTGACAAACTGAAAGTGATAAAGAAAAACTTTTACAGACCCTGTTTGCTCTTGTTGCTATAAATATGTAAAGCCAACATTCAAGTTTTCAGCAAAGATTATGAACTAACCATATTCACAATAACACTTAGGTCTCATGTTTACTCATATCAATGGCATAATCAACTAGCGAGCAATAATAACAAATCTCGGATGACAACACTTTCTCAAAACAATCATAATATGATATAACAAGATGGTATCTCGCTAGCCCTTTCTGAGACCACAAAATATAAATGCAGAGCACCTCTGAAGATCAAGGACTGACTAAACATTGTAATTCATGAAGAGATCCAGTCATAGTCATACTCAATATAAATTAATAGTAATGCATGCAAATGACAGTGGTGCTCTCCAGCTGGTGCTTTTTTAATAAGAGGGTGATGACTCAACATAAAAGTAAATAGATAGGCCCTTCGCAGAGGGAAGCAGGGATTTGTAGAGGTGCCAGAGCTCGATTTTGAAATAGAGATAAATAATATTTTGAGCGGCATACTTTCATTGTCAACATAACAACCGAGAGATCTCGATATCTTCCATGCTACACACACTATAGGCGGTTGCCGAGCAGAATGGTAAACTTTATACTCCCCACCACCAACAAGCATCAATCCATGGCTTGCCCGAAACAACGGGTGCCTCCAACTAACAACAGTCCTGGGGGAATTTTGTTTGCAATTATTTTGATTTGGTTTGAGCATGGGACTCGGCATCCCGGTGACCAGCCATTTTCTCATGAGTGAGGAGCGGAGTCCACTCCTCTTGAGAATAACCCGCCTAGCATGGAAGATACAGACATCCGTGATACATGAGCTATTCGAGCATATAAAACAGAATTTCATTTGAAGGTTTAGAGTTTGGCACATACAAATTTACTTGGAACGGCAGGTAGATACTGCATATAGGAAGGTATGGTGGACTCATATGGAATAACTTTGGGGTTTATGGAAGTGGATGCACAAACAGTATTCCCACTTAGTACAAGTGTAGGCTAGAAAGAGACTGGGAAGCGACCAACTAGAGAGCGACAACACTAATGAACATGCATTAAAATTAATAAACATCGAGTGCAAGCATGAGTAGGATATAATTCACCATGAACACAAATATCGTGGAGGCTATGTTGATTTTGTTTCAACTACATGCATGAACATGTGCCAAGTCAAGCCACTTGAATCATTCAAAGGAGGATACCACCCTATCATACCACATCACAACCATTTTAATAGCATGTTGGCACGCAAGGTAAACCATTATAAACTCCTAGCTAATTAAGCATGGCATGAGCAACTATAATCTCTAATTGTCATTGTAAACATGTTTCATTCATAATAAGCTGAATAAGGAACGATGAAATAATCATATTTACAAAAACAAGAGAGGTCGAGTTCATACCAGCTTCTCTCATCTCAATCAGGCCATCATATATCGTCATTATTGCCTTTCACTTGCACGACCGAACGGTGTGGATAATAATAATAGTGCACGTGCAATGGACTAAGCTGGAATCTGCAAGCATTTAATACAAAGGAGAAGACAAGGTAATATGGGCTCTTTGTTAAATCAACAATAATGCATATAAGAGGCTCTTTGTTAAATCAACAATAATGCATATAAGAGCCACTTCAACATTTTCATCATGGTCTTCTCCTCTCGACCCCCAAAGAAAAGAAAAGAAATAAAACTATTTACATGGGAAAGCTCCCAACAAGCAAAAGAAGAACGAGAAATCTTTTTGGATTTTCTTTTAGTTACTACTACTACAGGCATGGAAAGTAAACTAGCTGAAAGCTACAACTAAATTTTTTTGGTTTTTCTTAAGGTTTTTCAAACACACAAGAAGAAAGAAGAAAGCAAGAAAAAGGAAAATAAACTTGCTTTGATAGTACAATGAAAAAGTATGAGCACCGACAACTGGCATGAGTGTGTGAACATGAATGTAATGTAGGTGAGAAATACATACTCCCCCAAGCTTAGGATTTTGGCCTAAGTTGGTCTATGCCCATGGATCAAAGTGGTCCTCTCCAGTGTACTGAGGAGGACCCTCGGGGTGCCACTAGTTAGCGAGCTCCTCCAGATCCCACTGATAAACAGACTGTCGATAAGGGTCCAGGGTGGCTCCGCTCAAGCTACTGAACTGGTGTCGCCCAAGACGATAAACATTCTCCGGCAGGATGAGGTACGTGCCTGAAAATATGTTAAACAAAGAGGGCGCAGGCAAGGTAATAATCTCACAATAATGTTTATCAAATATCAGTTTATACTTAAGCATCTTCTTCTTATCTTTAACAATAAAGTCATGTGCTACCATACTCTTATAATCTAGAAAGAAAGGAGGCAGCAACTTTTCTTCTTTCTCATAATGCCTAATGGGTATATTAAAGTGTGCAGCAAGGCGCGAGGCAAATATGCCACCGAGGATGGGGCCCTTTGTACGGTTCAGGCTTAAATCGTTTAGCAATAATAGCGCCTAGACTGAAAGTTGTATCATGAAACAAAGCATGGCGCAAAATAACAATGTCATGAGCACTAAGATTTCCACTGTTCCCGTGACCAATCAAGCTAGTAATTCTTGCACCATAAACTTTCCTCGTTTCCCCTACAACAATTTCATTAATAAATCCCTCCACATCATTACGGTGTGGTTACTCTATGCTGCCCTCAAAGGGTATCTTGCATACCCGACAAAAATCATATAAGGTCATCTCCTTAAATTCATCATATAAATGAAACTCCACTGAACGTGGTGATCTCATAGCATGGAAATGAATTTTTTGCACAAAAATATTAGTGAGTAGGAGATACTGTTGGCGTTGGTCGCGGAGGAAGTCGGTGAGGCCTGCATTCTCAGCCAAATAATAAAAATCATCATGAATCCCGGCTGCCTTCAAGAACTCATCACAAGGCCATTCACACGAACGAACTTCCGCAGTGCGAGGAATATTATATTTGGTCTTCTTATCCTCCTCACTTTGCTTATCCTTCGAGCTTCGGCTCGAAGAGCCTCTCAACAATCTCTTCATCATTTTCTTTTTCTGAAATTTTTAGGTAACTCAAAATAAAAGTGAACCAAACTCAACAAAATTGATAGCAACTAATCCCACAAGTGCCTAGAGACTATATCATGCATTAGAACTACTTGCGACCATATATATTTGACATGCAAGCTCAAGAACAGGGTCACCTAAGCAGCAAAAATTTGCAATAAATAAAGCACTAGAACAAAAACTAATTGGACCATTGGAGGAGTCACATGCCGAAGAACAATCCCCTGAAGCAGTTTTGTGAATGGAGCTTTGAGCAAGGACATAAAAAATTGCAGCAAGATGAGCTAGAACACGAGTTTGAGCTGTGTGATGATTTTTTCTAGAGGAATACGAAGTGTTTGGGTGTAGGAATAAGTGGCGGGGGGCCATGTGGGGCCCATGAGGCAGGGGGCGTGCCCAGGGGGTAGGGCGCGACCTGCACACTCGTGGCCAGGTGGTTGCCTCATTGGTGTGTTCTCAGCGCCAGATATTCTTAAATATTCTACAAAAAATCATATTTCAATTTCAGGGCATTTGGATAACTTTTATTTTCAGGGTATTTTCTATTGCAAGGTTAATTCATGAAATAGACAGAAAATACTATTTTGCTTTGTTTAATCTAAATAACAGAAAGTAAAAGGAGGGTACAGAGAGTTGTGCTTTCTAACTTCATCCATCTCATGCTCATCAAATGGGAATCCACTAACAAGGTTGATCAAGCCTTGTTAACAAACTCATTCCGAATCGCATGAAACCGGAGAATTTTTGAATAACATTAGGTTACCTCAACGGGGATATGCACGTCCCCAATAATAAGAATATCATATTTCTTCTTGACAGTAGGAAGGGGAAATTCAAAACCTCCAATAATAATCGATGAAAATTTTCCAATAGAGTTGATACTGTGGACTTGAGCTTGTTTCCTCGGAAAGTGTACCGTATGATCATTACCATTAACATGAAAAGTGACATTGCCTTTGTTGCAATCAATAACATCCCCTGCAGTATTCAAGAAGGGTCTACCAAGGATAATCGACATACTATCGTCCTTGGGAATATCAAGAATAACAAAGTCCGTTAAAATAGTAACGTTTGCAACCAGAACAGGCACATCCTCACAAATACCGACAGGTATAGCGGTTGATTTATCAGCCATTTGCAAAGATATTTCAATAGGTGTCAACTTATTCAGATCAAGTCTACGATATAAAGAGAGAGGCATAACACTCACACCGGCTCCAAGATCACATAAAGCAGTTTTAACATAGTTTCTTTTAATGGAGCATGGTATAGTTGGTACTCCTGGATCTCCAAGTTTCTTTGGTATTCCACCTCTAAAAGTGTAATTAGCAAGCATAGTGGAAATTTCAGCTTCCGGTATCTTTCCTTTATTTGTAACAATATCTTTCATGTACTTAGCATAAGGATTCATTTTAAGCATATCAGTCAAACACATACGCAAAAAGATAGGTCTAATCATTTCAGCAAAGCGCTCAAAATCCTCATCATCCTTTTTCATGGATGGTTTAGGAGGAAAAGGCATGGGTTTCTGAACCCATGGTTCTCTTTCTTTACCGTGCTTCCTAGCAACGAAGTCTCTCTTACCATAACGTTGATTCTTTGATTGTGGGTTATCAAGATCAACAGCGGGTTCAATCTCTACATCATTGTCATTACTAGGTTGAGAATCAACATGAACATCATCATTAATATTATCACTAGGTTCATGTTCATTACCAGATTGCGTTTCAGCATTAGAAATAGAAATACCATTGGGATACTCAGGTGTGTCAACAACAGGTTCACTAGAAGAATGCAAAGTCCTATCATTTTTCTTTTTCTTCCTCTTAGAAGGACAAGGTGCATCAACATTAGTTCTCTGAGAATCTTGCTCAATTCTCTTAAGGTGGCCCTCAGGATACAAAGGTTCCTTAGTCATTTTAACCCCTCTAGTCATAACTCTAATAGCATTATCATTTTTCTTATTATTTAATTCATTGAGCAAATTGATACGTCTCCAACGTATCGATAATTTATGAAGTATTCATACCATGTTTACTATTGTTTTATATGATTTTGGTATGATTTGATTAGAACTAACCCGGACTGACGCTGTTTTCAGCAAAACTACCGTGGTGTTGTTTTTGTACAGAAATAAAAGTTCTCGGAATGCGCTGAAAATCAACGGAGAATTTTTCTGGAAAATATAAAAAACACTGGAACAAAAATCTACCGGAGGGAGTCCCGTGGGGGTGCACCCACCCCCCTGGGCGCGCCCCTGTGCCTCGTGGACTACCCGTGGGGCCCCCTGACTTGTTCTCAACGCCAACCTCTCCTATAAATACCCAAAGCTCCAGAAATTAACCTAGATCGGAAGTTCCACCGTCGCAAGCCTCTGTAGCCACGAGAAATCAATCTAGGCCCTCTCTGGCACCCTGCTGGAGAGGGCCATCATCACCGGAGGCCATGGAGGAGGATCCCGGGGGGGGGGGGGCATCATCGCCATGAAGGCCAAAGACCAGAGGGAGAAACTCTCCCCATCTAGGGGGGAGGCCATGGAGGAGGAAGCACAAGGGGGAGAACCTCTCCTCCTCTCTTTCGATGGCACCGGAGTGCCATCGGGAGGGGAATCATCGCCACGGTGATCGCCTTCATCAACATCACCATCATCATCACCATCCTCATCTATTTTACGCGGTCCACTTTCCCGCACCCCGCTGTAGTCCCTACTTGAACATGGTGCTTTATGCCACATATTATGATCCAATGATGTGTTGCCATCCTATGATGTTTTGAGTAGATATCCTTTGTCTTTGGGTTGATTGATGATCTAGATTGGTACGAGTTGTATGTTTTATTTTGGTGCTGTCCTATTGTGCCCTCCGTGTCGCGCAAGCGTGAGGGATTCCCGCTGTAGGGTGTTGCAATACATTCATGATTCAATTTAGTGGGTTTCTTGAGTGATAGAAGCATAAACCCGAGTAAGGGGGTTGTTGCGTATGGCATAAAGGGGACTTGATGCTTTAATGCTATGGTTGGGTTTTACCTTAATGATCTTTAGTAGTTGCGGATGCTTGCTAGAGTTCCAATCATAAGTGCATACGATCCAAGAAGAGAAAGTATGTTAGCTTATGCCTCTCCCTCATATGAAATTCCAATGACGACTACCGGTCTTGTTAACAATTGCCTAGGACAATTCCGCACACCGATCCATCATTATTCCACACTCACTATTTATAATATTTAGTAATATATTCTAACTTTATGATAACAACACCTACTTTTATATTTTATCTCTCCAATATCATGCAAAGTTATCCTCTTCATACCCACAACGTAGTTTTATTTCTCGTTTCTAATATGAAGTTGGAATAAGTTTGCAATAGTACCTAAAGGTAGTGATTTGCTTTATTATACTAACGGATCTCACAAAGTTTTTGTTAAAGTTTTGTGTGGATGAAGTGTTCAAAGATCGAGGAGCTATCAATATGAGAAGAATAAAGAGAGGCAAGAGTTCAAGCTTGGGGATGCCCGAGGCACCCCAAGTAAATATTTCAAGGATACTCAAGCATCAATGCTTGGGGATGCCCCGGTTGGCATCCCATCTTTCTTCTTCAACAATTATCGGTATACCTCGGTTTTTGTTTTGTTCACATGATTTGTGTCCCTTGTGTTTTTTTATTTTTTCTTTAAGAACCATGCTAATATGAGATAGCCCGTCATTGATTTATAGAATGCTTCATGTGCTTCACTTATATCTTTTAAGTATGATCTTATAGAATTGCTCTTTGTGCTTCACTTAAATCTTTTGAGTATGGTTTTATAGAATGCTTCGTGTGCTTCACTTATATATTTTGAGCTTGGATATTGGTTAGTCTATATTAATTGTAGAATGCTCCATGAACTTCACTTATATCTTTTGGAGTATGAATAATAATATCATCTAAAGCGGGTTTGGAAGACTGTCAACTTTAGGAATTAGTGATCCCACTATTCCGAATGAGAAGAATTTTGCTTATGTGGAGAGTAGAAAAATTTCTATGCTTGTAGATCATGAAAAGAATGCTTTATGTGAGGGTTATATTGTTGAATTCATTCATGATTCTACTGAAAATTATTATGAGGGAGGAATATATATGCTTGTAGAGTTGCAATAATATCAAGTTTCCTCTCTATGCGCTTAAAGTTTTGGAGTTATACTTGTTTTGCCTTCCTGTGCTAGTTGATTCTTGTTCCTATAAATTATGTGCTCACAAAATCCCTAGGCATAGGAAGTGGGCTAGATTTAAATGTGCTAGTGTAGCAATCCGACCTTAGGCGGTCAAATCTCTGTGCATAAGTGTCATCCCTAGATCGGTAATGCTGACACACATAGTACTCGAATGGATTTATAACAGAGTAGCAATCACACACTTATTACATCGAATGTCTCAAGAGAGAGCTTATTACAATAAATATGGCTTAAGGCCATCTAAATAGGATAACAGTGGAAGACTTGGAACATAAAGTGAGTCCATCAACTCCAATGGCATAGCTGAGTGCACGAAAACGACCTAGCACACCTTACTCTTCGTCTAAAAAGTCTGCATCATTATATGTTGCAGCCCGAAACGGGTCAGCACATGGAATATGCTGGCAATATAACACAGTAGAGCAATGAACAGAATAAATGCTATCACTACATGCATATATGGCTGGTGGAGGCTCTACGGTTATAATGTTTTGCGAAAAGCTGATTTTTCCCTACAACAAAGGAATACATTTTATTTAACTATCATGGTAGTTGAAACATTGAGAATGGTCCCCCATCTCAATCCCAATTAAAAGCAATTATCATCACAACAAATTAAATTAGACTGATGAGATCAATATGATAATCCAAGAACCAGATACTCAAGATGTCCATAACTGGGGACACGGCTAACCATGATTAGTTTGTACACTCTGCAGAGGTTTGTGCACTTTTCCCCACAAGACTAGATCTCCTCTGTTGGATTTCCCGCACTACATGGTGTTTGAGAGACGGATGACCAAGACACAGTCTTTCAGAAGCATTAACTCTAATCCTGGGTAGACAGTACCAACCTACATCCCCTACATCTGCTAGCCTACCACTGGAAGAGGTCATGCAACATACTCAACTATGCTAGAGCCCATAATAGCTTGTGGCTGCACACGAAAGTTTCTAGCATGAATAATCTTATGATCCCTTTGAGCCTGGGCGGCGGACCATAGGAGGATCACATGGTATAACCCTGGGATCTCCTAGGACAACACTGGTATAACCCCAGGTGCCCAAACCAACAATCCACCCAGATGTGTATTAAAGTTGCCACCTTAAGTTGAACCATTAATTAACAATCTCACATCTGTCATGGATACACTCAAACCCGATCCACGTCTACTGGCATAGCATGGCAATATAAGCATAGCGCAGAAGTAACTCCCAAGGGTTTGATAATAAAACAGGTAATAGGTTCTACCTCATCATCTACTTCCCAATACCCACATGTTAATTGATACGTCTCCATTGTATCTATAATTTTTGGTTGTTCCATGCCAATATTCTACAACTTTCATATACTTTTGGCAACTTTTTATATTATTTTTGGGACTAACATATTGATCCAGTGCCCAGTGCCAGTTCCTGTTTGTTGCATGTTTCATGTTTGGCAGAAACCCCATATCAAACGGAGTCCAAACGGGATAAAAATGGACGGAGAATATTTTTAGAATATTTGTGACATCGGGGAAGAAGAATCAACGCGAGACGGTGTCCGAGGGGGCCACAAGACAGGGGGCGCACCCCTGACCCTCGTGGACACCCTGTAAGGCGGTTACTGCTCTTCTTTAGCCGCAAGAAAGCTAATTTTCAGGAAAAAAAATCTGGGCGAAAGTTTCAATCCAATCGGAGTTACAGATCTCCGGATATATAAGAAACGATGAAACAGAGGCAGAAACAGAGAGAGACAGAGAGACAGATCCAATCTCGGAGGGGATCTCGCCCCTCCCACGCCATGTAGAGCATGGACCAGAGGGGAAACCCTTCTTCCATCTAGGGAGGAGGTCAAGGAAGAAGAAGAAGAAGGGGGGCTCTCTCCCCTTGTTTCCGGTGGCGCCGGAACGCCGCCGGGGGCCACCATCATCACCGCGGTCTACACCAACACCTCCGCCATCTCCACCAACATCTCCATCACCTTCCCCATCTATATTCAGCAGTCCACTCTCCTGCAACCCGCTGTACCCTCTACTTGAACATGGTGCTTTATGCTTCATATTATTATCCAATGATGTGTTGCCATCCTATGATGTCTGAGTAGATTTTCGTTGTCCTACCGATGATTGATGAATTGCTATGATTGGTTTAATTTGCTTGTGGTTATGTTGTTGTCCTATTCTGCCCTTTGTGTCGCGCAAGCGTGAGGGATTCCCGCTGTAGGGTGTTGCAATACGTTCATGATTCGCTTATAGTGGGTTGCTTGAGTGACAGAAGCATAAACCCGAGTAAGGGGGTTATGGTGTATGGGATAAAAGGGGACTTGGTTTTTTAATGCTATGGTTGAGTTTTACCTTAATGATCTTTAGTAGTTGCAGATGCTTGCTAGAGTTCCAACCATAAGTGCATATGATCCAAGAAGATAAAGTATGTTAGCTTATGCCTCTCCCACATAAAACTTGCTATCGGTCTAGTAGCGTAGTCAATTGCTTAGGGACAATTTCACAACTCCTACCACCACTTTTCCACACTCGCTATATTTACTTTATTGCTTCTTTATTTAAGCAGCCCCTACTTTTTATTTACGTGCTCTTTATTATCTTGCAAACCTATCCTATCACACCTACAAAGTCCTCCTAGTTTCATACTTGTCCTAGGTAAAGCGAACATTAAGCGTGCGTAGAGTTGTATAGGTGGTCATAGAACTTAAGGGAATATTTGTTCTACCTTTACCTCTTCGTTGGGTTCGACACTCTTACTTATCGAAAGAGGCTATAATTGATCCCCTACACTTGTGGGTTATCAAGACCTTTTTCTGGCGCCGTTGCCGGGGAGTCATAGCGTGGGGTGAATATTCTCGTGTGTGCTTGTTTGCTTTATCACTAAGTAATTTTTGTTTGCTATTCTAAGTTGTTCTCTATCTTTAGTTATGGATATGGAACACAAAATACCAAAAAAATTAGGTTTACTTGCTACTCATGGAGATGGGGAACCTCCTAAAACCCTCGATGCTGGTTATGTGAAAAATATTATGTACTACTTTGATAATCCTAAGAAAACCACATTCAATTATGTTATGGGAGACACGTTGGATCAACGTGAATACTTTAGGGATTATCGCTTGACTCAAAAAGGGAAACTATTATGGGATCAAATTCATATGTTGCATTGGTATGCTCGGGAACTATGCTTGAGATATGATTATACTTGTTGCTCTAGGATGAAGGCTCCACACCTTCCCTTTTCTTGCAAATTTAATGATAATGAAACCTTAGCTTCTTATGCTAATGGTATATATGATTACTATGATGTGGAACGAATAGAAGAGTTCGTTGCTTTTATGGGTGCTTATGAAATTGAATCTTTGTTTAAAGAGTTTGAAGATTTTGATGATTCGGTTTATAGACCTGAAAATTTTGCTATACTTAAATATTGCTATGAGAATTATGAATTCAATTCCGATATTGATGATTTTATTAAGAGAGTCTCCGCTGTCCAAGAAGAGACTAACATTTTGCAAGCGTCTATGGAAGAAGAAATTGATGAAACTGTGAGCTCATTGGATGAAAAAGATGATGAGGAGAGCGAAGAACAAAAGGAGGAAGAGCGGATTAGCTACCCGTGCCCACCTTCTAATGAGAGTAACTCTTCAACTCATACATTGTTTAATTTCCCTTCGTGCTTACCGAAGGATGATTGCTATGATGATTGTCATGATCCCGTTGATTCTTTTGAAATATCCCTTTTTGATGATGCTTGTTATGCTTGTGGCCAAGATGCCAATATGAATTATGCTTATGGAGATGAACTTGCTATAGTTCCTTATGTTAAACATGAAATTGTTGCTATTGCACCCACGCATGATAGTCCTATTATCTTCTTGAATTCTCCCTACTACACTATATCGGAGAAGTTTGTGCTTATTAAGGATTATATTGATGGCTTGCGTTTTACTACTACACATGATGATTTTTATAGATATAATATGCATGTGCTTGCTGCTCCTACTTGCAGTTATTATGAGAGAGGAACTACATCTTCACCTCTCTATGTTTCCAACATGATAAAATTGCAAGAAACTGCTTATACTATGCATTGGCCTTTACTTGGTGTGCATGAATTGTTCTTTTATGACATGCCGATGCATAGGAAGAGAGTTAGACTTCGTCATTACATGATATATTTTACTTTGTGCTCACTACTAAATCACAAATCATTGTTAATTAAAATTGGCTTTGATATACCTTGGGATCCGGGTGGAACCATTACTTGAGCACTATATGCCTAGCTTAATGGCTTTAAAGAAAGCGCTGCCAGGGAGACAACCTGGAAGTTTTAGAGAGTCATTTATTTCTATTGTGTGATTTAATATAGTCTAAAAAAAACAAAACAAAAACAAAGAGGGGAACCCAAAACTTTTCAAAAAGGAAAGTGAAAGTGAGAGAGACAAGCATTGTTGAAGTGGGAGAGCTCCTTGAAATTTGCTCATGCTCACGGAAACTTTGTGAATCTTAATTACAGTAACTTTTCATCAAAAATAATTATACCCTTGTACAATTCCATTTTATTATAAAAATAATGTGCCAAGGTTTGCCTTTAGGATGTTTAGATTGCTTGTTGGTTTGTGCGGTTTAGGACAGAAACTTTGGCTGTAGTGCGCGATTTTGCATTTTTTACTGGAACGTCAAACGGTTCTGATTATTTTTGTACTGTCTTTCTATACAAATTGTTTATTTTTCCTAATTTTTGGGGTACCATAAGTATGGTGAATGTTCAGATTGCTACAGACTGTTCTGTTTTTGACAGATTCTGTTTTGGATGCATAGTTTGCTTGTTTTGATGAAACTATCAATTTCTATCAGTGGATTAAGCCATGGAAAAGTTATATTACAGTAGCTATAATGCAAAAACAAAATATGAATTGGTTTTCAACAGTACTTAGAGTAGTGATTTGCTTTATTATACTAACGGATCTTACCGAGTTTTCTATTGAAGTTTTGTGTGGATGAAGTGTTTGATCGAGGAGGTCTCGATATGAGGAAAAGGAAGAGAGGCAAGAGCTCAATCTTGGGGATGACCAAGGCAACCCAAGTAAATATTCAAGGAGGCTCAAGCGTCTGAGCTTGGGGATGCCCCGGAAGGCATCCCCTCTTTCTTCAACAAGTATCAGTATGTTTTCGGATTCGTTTCGTTCATGCGATATATGCAAGTCTTGGAGCGTCTTTTGCATTTAGTTTTCACTTTTCTTTTATGAACCATGCTGGTATGAGATAGTCCTTGGTTGATTTATAGAATGCTCATTGCACTTCACTTATATCTTTTGAGTATGGCTTTATAGAATGCTTCATGTGCTTCACTTATATCATTTGAAGTTTGGATTGCCTGTTTCTCTTCACATAGAAAACCGCCATTTGTAGAATGCTCTTTTGCTTCACTTATATTTTTTAGAGCATGGGCATATCTTTTTTAGAAAGAATTAAACTCTCTTTCTTCACTTATATCTATTTAGAGAGATGACAGGAATTGGTCATTCACATGGTTAGTCATAAAATCCTACATAAAACTTGTAGATCACTGAATACGATATGTTTGATTCCTTGCAATAGTTTTGCGATATAAAGATGGTGATATTAGAGTCATGCTAGTGGGTAGTTGTGGATTGTAGAAATACTTGTGTTGGAGTTTGTGATTCCCGTAGCATGCACGTATGGTGAACCGTTATGTAACGAAGTTGGAGCATGAGGTATTTATTGATTGTTTTCCTTATGAGTGGCGGTCGGGGACGAGCGATGGTCCGTTCCTACCAATCTATCCCCCTAGGAGCATGCGTAGTAGTACTTTTCTTTGAGGGCTAATAAACTTTTGCAATAAGTATATGAGTTCTTTATGACTAATGTGAGTCCATGGATTATACGCACTCTCACCCTTCCATCATTGCTAGCCTCTTCGGTACCGTGCATTGCCCTTTCTCACCTCGAGAGTTGGTGCAAACTTCGCCAGTGCATCCAAACCCATAAGCCTCCTTCTATCTTCCTAAAAACAGCCACCATACCTACCTATCATGGCATTTCCATAGCCATTCCGAGATATATTGCCATGCAACTTCCATCATCATCATATACATGACTTGAGCATTTATTGTCATATTGCTTTGCATGATCGTAAGATAGCTAGCATGATGTTTTCATGGCTTGTCCGTTTTTTGATGTCATTGCTACGCTAGATCATTGCACATCCCGGTACACCGCCGGAGGCATTCATATAGAGTCATATCTTTGTTCTAGTATCGAGTTGTAATATTGAGTTGTAAGTAAATAAAAGTGTGATGATCATCATTATTGGAGCATTGCCCCAAGAAAAAAAAGAGAGGCCAAAGAAGCCTAAATAAAAAGGGGGCCAAAGAAGCCCGCAAAGAAAAGAGAAAAGAAAAAAAAGAAAAAAAGAAAGGGGGGGCAATGTTACTATCCTTTACCACACTTGTGCTTTACAGTAGCACCGTGTTCTTCATATAGAGAGTCTCTTGAGTTATCACTTTCATATACTAGTGGGAGTTTTTCATTATAGAACTTGGCTTGTATATTCCAATGATGGGCTTCCTCAAATGCCCGAGGTCTTCACGAGCAAGCAAGTTGGATGCACACCCACTTAGTTTTAGTTTGAGCTTTCATACACTTACAGATCTAGTGCATCCGTTGCATGGCAATCCCTACTCCTCGCATTGACATCAATTGATGGGCATCTCCATAGCCCGTTTATTAGCCGCGTCAATGTGAGACTTTCTTTTTTTTTTGTCTTCTCCACATAACCCCCATCATCATATTCTATTCCACCCATAGTGCTATGTCCATGGCTTGCGCTCATGTATCGCGTGAGGGTTGAAAAGGCTGAAGCGTGTTAAAAAGTATGAACCAATTGCTTGGCTTGTCATTGGGGTTGTGCATGATGTGAATATTTTGTGTGGTGAAGATGGAGCATAGCCAGACTATATCATTTTGTAGGGATAACTTTCTTTGGCCATGTTATTTTGAAAAGACATGATTGCTTTATTAGTGTGCTTGAAGTATAATTGTTTTTATGTCAAATGATAGACTATTGCCTTGAATCACTCGTGTCTTAATATTCATGCCATGATTAGATTACATGATCAAGATTTTGCTAGGTAGCATTCCACATCAAAAATTATCTTTTTATCATTTACCTACTCGAGGACGAGCAGGAATTAAGCTTGGGATGCTGATACGTCTCCGTCGTATCTATAATTTTTTATTGTTCCATGCCAATATTCTACAACTTTCATATACTTTTGGCAACTTTTTATATTATTTTGGGACTAACATATTGATCCAAAGGCCCAATGCCGCCTCTGTTTGTTGCATGTTTTATGTTTCGCAGAAACCCCATATCAAACGGAGTCCAAATGGGATAAAAACGGACGGAGAATATTTTTGGAATATTTGTGACATCGGGGAAGAAGAATCAACGCGAGACGGTGCCTGAGGGGGCCACGAGGCAGGGGGGCGCGCCCCTGACCCTCGTGGACACCCCGTAAGGTGGTTACTGCTCTTCTTTGGCCGCAAGAAGGCTAATTTTCGGAAAAAAATATGGGCAAAGGTTTCAATCCAATCAGAGTTACGGATCTCCGGATATATAAGAAACGGTGAAAGAGAGGCAGAAACATAGAGAGACAGAGAGACATATCCAATCTCGGAGGGGCTCTCGCCCCTCCCACGCCATGGAGACCATGGACCAGAGGGGAAACCCTTCTCCCATCTAGGGAGGAGGTCAAGGAAGAAGAAGAAGAAGGGGGGCTCTCTCCCCCTTGCTTCCGGTGGCGCCGGAACGCTGCCGGGGCCATCATCATTGCCGCGATCTACACCAACACCTCCGCCATCTCCACCAACATCTCCATCACCTTCCCCATCTAAATTCAGCGGTCTGCTCTCCTGCAACCCGCTGTACCCTCTACTTGAACATGGTGCTTTATGCTTCATATTATTATCTAATGATGTGTTGCCATCCTATGATGTCTGAGTAGATTTTCGTTGTCCTACCGGTGATTGTTGAATTGCTATGATTGGTTTAATTTGCTTGTGGTTATGTTGCTGTCCGATTGTGCCCTCCGTGTCGCGCAAGCGTGAGGGATTCCCGCTGTAGGGTGTTGCAATACGTTCATGATTCGATTATAGTGGGTTGCTTGAGTGACAGAAGCATAAACCCGAGTAAGGGGGTTATGGCGTATGGGATAAAAGGGGACTTGATATGTTAATGCTATGGTTGGGTTTTACCTTAATGATCTTTAGTAGTTGCGGATGCTTGCTATAGTTCCACTCATAAGTGCATATGATCCAAGAATATAAAGTATGTTATCTTATGCCTCTCCCACATAAAACTTGCTATCGGTCTAGTAGCACAGTCAATTGCTTAGGGGCAATTTCACAACTCCTACCACCACTTTTCCACACTCGCTATATTTACTTTATTGCTTCTTTATTTAAAAAGCCCCTACTTTTTATTTACGTGCTCTTTATTATCTTGCAAACCTATCCTATCACACCTACAAAGTCCTTCTAGTTGCATACTTGTCCTAGGTAAAGCTAACGTTAAGCGTGCGTAGAGTTGTATCGGTGGTCTATAGAAGTTAAGGGAATATTTGTTCTAACTTTAGCTCCTCGTTGGGTTCGACACTCTTACTTATCGAAAGAGGCTACCATTAATCCCCTACACTTATGGGTTATCATTAATCACATCCTAATCATGCAGTGTTTGAGGGTTGTAACTAATGCATAATATCTAGGTATGAAAAGAGTATGATCAATGTGTTACTTGCCTTGCTGACGATTCGCAAAACCTAGTGACTCGTCGTAGCACGCTTCGCACTCCGGGAATTCTATCGCAAACAAACAATAACATACATAAGCACTCAAGCATAGCTTCACGGGTAAAACTAAAATAAGAAGATCGAATCTGAAATCCCAACTAAAGAGATTCGATCTGCAAAAAGAATCAATCGAATCGGAGCTACGGAACTGAAACTACGGTCAAAAGAACTTCGAAACCAAATCTTCTTGAAACCAAATTTTAAATTGTCAAAACCTTGATCAAGTTGATGAAACAGAAAGAGGGGCTCGAGACGAAGCTTTTGGCGTTGGTTTCACTAGATTTCGACAGACGGTTGAGAAACGGCGACGGTTTGAAGATTAGGGGCTAATCTGCGATAAAAATAATCGCGGATAGGTCCCTGGCCGAAAATAAAATAAAAATAAAAGACTAACGAACGAACGTTCGCTGTCTGAACCGAACCGGTGAACAGCGTTCGTTAAAATGAACGAACGTCCGCTAAACAAATAAACCGTTGAAACGAACCGAACCGATAAAAAACCGATCTATGGTTTTTAAGAAAACCGAGGTTTTTACCTAAAAACAAAAAAACAGCGGGCGAGATCCGGCGAACGGCGGCTCGATCCGGCGAACGGGCGGCGGCTCCAGTCCAGGTGGTGGTGGCGGGGGTTGGCGGCGGCGGTATTTGAAGGCCCTGGGGGGCGAGGTGCTTGGGGAGGGGGTCGAGGAGGAGGAGTCCTCCTCGGACTCGGCGGCGGCGGCGGCGTGCGCCAGCCTGACTCCCGGTCGGGGTCGGTCGGGGCAAGGCGGTGGGTAGGCCCGGCTCGGCTGGGCTGTTGGCCCAGTCGGGCGCGCGAAGCTTTTTTTAAAGCAGATTCTGCCGAGAAAAATTCTAATAAAATAAAAATAAAATCTAAATATGCCAAAACAAATTTTCACCGTCCTAATAAAATATTTAGAACATGATGAACATTTTCTTGGCCTAAAAATGCAATTTGAAAAAATGCATATTTTTCTAATATAAATAAAATAGCAATAAAATTCAAATAAGATTATTTATTTGATTTTAACATTTTCCTCCAATATTTCATTTATTTTGGAGAAGTCATATTATCTCCTCTCATATATTTTAAATAGAAATATTTTTGGAGAGAAAAATAATAAAATCAAAATGATCCTTGTTCTCGATATTTGAAAAAAAATCAGATATGAAAACAGTGAAATCCCCAACTCTCTCCGTGGGTCCTGGAGTTGCTTAGAATTTCGAGGGTCGCAAAACAAAAATGAAATAAAATATAATATGCATGAATGACCTATGTATAACATTGCAAATTCAAAATTTGGGATGTTATAAACCTACCCCCCTTAAGATGAATCTCATCCTCGAGATCCGGGTTGGCTAGAAAATAGGTGTGGGTGGTCTTTGCGCAGTTCTTCCTCTCGTTACCAGGTGGCTTCATCCTCGGTATGGTGGCTCCATTGAACTTTGCAAAACTTGATAACCTTGCTGCGTGTAACTCGGCTGGCAAACTCGAGAATCTTGACCGGCTTCTCCTCATAGGTCGGATCACAATCCAACTGAATTGCTTCCAGGGGCACGATATCTCGCAGAGGAATATCGGCCATCTCAGCGTGACACTTCTTCAACTGGGAAATGTGAAACACATCATGAACTCCTGACAAACTTTCGGGTAACTCCAACTTGTAGGCCACTTCTCCCATACGTTCCGAAACTCGGTATGGTCCTACAAATCTCGGGGCTAACTTTCCCTTGACTCCAAAATTTTTAACTGATACATGAAGATATACTCTGTGTCCGATTTCATAGACTACGTCCTTGCGTTTCGAGTCTGCATAACTCTTCTGCCTGGACCAAGCTACCTTCAGTCTATCTCGTATTAGCTTAACCTTCTCTTCTGACTCTTTGATCAAATTCTGGTCCAAACAACTGACGGTCTCCAACTTCATCCCACATCAACGGTGTCCTGCACCTCCTTCCATACAAGGCTTCGAAAGGTGCCATCTTCAAACTGGCCTGGTAGCTGTTGTTGTATGAGAACTCTGCGTAGGGCAAATTGTCATCCCAACTAGATCCATAATCTAGCGCATGAGCTCTCAAAGATGTCCTCCGTAATCTGATTGACTCTCTCTGTCTCCCATCCGCTCGGATGAAAATCAGATGAACTCTAGCCTGGTTCCCAAAGTCTAGTGCAGCTGATGCCAAAACTTTGAAGTGAACTGTGTTCCTCTATCTGATACAATGGTCCTCGGAACTCCATGCAGACATACGATCCTGGTCATATATATCTTGTCCAACTTCGCACTTGTATAAGTGGTTTTCACTGCGATAAAGTGAGTCACTTTGGTCAAACGATCCACTACTACCCAAATAGAATCATATCCCGATCGGGTCCTGGGTAATCCGGTGATGAAATCCATGCCAAGCTTGTCCTACTTCCATTCGGGTATCGGCATAGGTTGCAGTAATCCTGCTAGCTTCTGATGTTCTGCCTTCACTCTCTGACATACATCACATACGGCTACATACTCGGCAATATCCTTCTTCATACCAGTCCACCAGAAACGCTCCTTCAAATCCAAATACATCTTGGTGTTCCCGGGGTGTATCGAGTATGGTGAGTCATGAGCTTCCTGAAGTATCAACCTCCTGATCTCTGCATTATTGGGCACATAAACATGGTCCTCAAACCACAAGGTGTCGTGCTCATCCTCACAAAAACCTTTGGCCTTTCCTTTGCTCATTCTCTCCTTTATCTCGGCAATTTCCTTGTCATCCTTCTGAGCTTCTCGAATCTTTCCCAATAATGTCGACTGAACTTCCAATGCTGAACAAAACCTCTAGGAACTATCTCCAAACAAAGCTCCCTGAGATCCTCGACTAAATCCTTTGGCAATCCTTTGCATACGAGGGTATTGGCATAACTCTTCCGGCTCAAAGCATCTGCTATGACATTGGCCTTGCCTGGGCGATAGTCCAGCTTCATGTCATAATCCTTTATAAGTTCCAACCACCTCCTCTGCCTGAGATTCAGCTCCTTCTGCGTAAAAATTTACTTCAAACTCTTATGATACGTGTACACATCACATTGATTTCCAATAAGGAAATGTCTCCAGGTCTTGAGTGCATGCACTACAGCTACTTACTCCAAATCATGCGTGGCATAATTCAACTCATGCGGTCGAAGTTGACGTGAGGCATATGAAACAACTCTTCCTTCTTGCATAAGCACACCTCCAAGTCCTAAGCGAGAGGCGTCGCAATACACTTGGAAATCCTTGCGCATATCCGGCAGAATCAGCACTGGGGCTGTAATCCAACGTTTCTTCAGCTCCTGAAAACTTGCCTCACATTCATCTGTCCATTTGAAATTGGTTTCCTTCTTCAACAACTCCGTCATGGGCTTTGCAATCTTTGAGAAATTCTCAATGAATCTCTGATAATATCCGACGAGTCCCAGAAAACTGCGGATCTCTCCAACTGAGGTGGGTGATAGCCAATCAGTGACTGACTTAACCTTGGTGGGGCCTACTACTATTCCTTCTCCTGATATAACATGTCCAAGGAATCCAACTTCCTTCAACCAAAACTCGCATTTGCTAAACTTGGCATACAACTGATGTTCCCTGAGCTTCTCGAGAACTAAACGCAAGTGTTCCTTGTGTTCCTCTTCATTCTTCGAGTATACCAAAATATCATCAATGAACACCACAAAAAACTTATCCAAGAACTCCATGAACACCTTATTCATCATACTCATGAAATAGGCGGGGCGTTAGTCAATCCAAATGACATAACTGTGTACTCATATAGCCCGTACCTTGTGGTGAAGGCTATCTTTGGTATATCCTGTTCTCGGATCTTCAGCTGGTGATATCCTGATCGCAAATCGATCTTTGAAAACACTTTCGCTCCTTTTAGTTGGTCAAACAAATCATTGATCATCGGCAGCGGGTACTTGTTCTTGATTGTCACTTCATTCAACGCATGATAATTGACAACCATTCTCAAGGATCCATCCTTCTTCTCAACCAAGAGCACTGGGGCTCCCCATGGTGATGAACTTCGTCGAATGTAACCTTTCTCCAATAACTCCTTAATCTGCTTCTTGATCTCTTCCAGATCATTTGCGGGCATCTGGTATGGTCTCTTCGATATCGGGCCGGTGCCTGTCAACAGCTCTATCAAAAACTCAATGTCTCGATCCAGCGGCATGCCTGGTACCTCTTCTGGAAATACATCTGGGTAATCCTTCACAACTCCTGTGAGAGAATTTACTTGGGTCCTCCTAGGCGCATGCCTGGATATATACTTGATCCTTTTTCCTCCGGGGTGGTGAGTAGAATTGACCTACTAGCGTAGTCAATGTTCCCTCCACACTTCGATAGCCAATCCATTCCTAGTATCACATCCAATCCTTGTGACTCCAAAATTATTAGGTCTGAGGGGAAAACATGGCTACCGATGGTTAGAGGTATCCAATCGCACCATCGGCTGGCCATATACTCTGCACCGGGTGAGCTTACTAGCAAGGGTGTCCTAAGGGCTAAGGTGGGTAACTTAAACTTGTCCACAAATCCCCTTGAAATGTATGAATGCGACGCACCAGTATCAAAAAGAACGAGAGCGGTATAGGACTTAACCAAAAACTTACCGATCACTGCATCTGGTTGCTCTTCAACCTCCTCCACGTTCACATGGTTCACTTGTCCCCTGTTGAAAAGGTTGGGTTCTTCCTAGAGCATCCATTCCCATTGCCATTTGATACGTCTCCAACGTATCTATAATTTATGAAGTATTCATGCTATTATATTATCCTTCTAGGATGTTTGATATGCACTTATATGATATTTTATATGATTTTTGGGACTAACCTATTAACCTAGAGCCCAGTGCCAGTTTCTGTTTTCTCCTTGTTTTTGAGTTTTGTAGAAAAGGAATACCAAACGGAGTCCAATTGACGGGCCATTTTTTGATGATTTTTGATGGACCAAAAGAAGACCACGGAGCATCGGAGTTGGGCCAGAAGAGTCCCGAGCTGCCCACGAGGGTGGGGGGCGTGCCCACTTGGTACTGGCGCGTGGGCCTGCCTCGTGGACAGCTCGGGCACCTCCTTGACGTGAGACTGATGCCAAAAATTCCTATAAATACAGAAACCTCGGAAAATTAACCTGATCGGGAGTTCCTCCGCCGCAAGCCTCTATAGCCACGAGAAATCAATCTAGGCCCTCTCTGGCACCCTGCCGGAGGGGGCCATCATGATCGGTGGCCATGGAGGAGTATCCTGGAGGGGCCATCATCACCATGAAGGCCAAGGACCAGAGGGTGGAGGCCATGGAGGAGGAAGCACAAGGGGGAGAACCTCTCCTCCTCTCTCTTGGTGGCACCAGAGTGCCATTGAGAGGGGAATCATCGCCGCGGTGATCGTCTTCATCAACATCACCATCATCATCACCATCCTCATCTCTTTTACACGGTCCACTCTCCCGCACCCTGCTGAATCCCTACTTGAACATGGTGCTTTATGCTACATATTATGATCCAATGATGTGTTGCCATCCTATGATGTTTTGAGTAGATATCTTTTGTGTTTGAGTTGATTGATGATCTAGATTGGTATGAGTTGTATGTTTTACTTTGGTGCTGTCCTATGGTGCCCTTCGTGTCGCGCAAGCGTGAGGGATTCCCGCTGTAGGGTGCTGCAATACGTTCATGATTCGCTTATAGTGGGTTGGTGAGTGACTGAAACACACACCCGAGTAAGAGGGATTGTTGCGTATGGGAATAAAGAGGACTTGATGCTTTAATGCTATGGTTGGGTTTTACCTTAATGATCTTTAGTAGTTGCGGATGCTTGCTAGAGTTCCAATCATAAGTGCATATGATCCAAGTAGAGAAAGTATTTTAGCTTATGCCTCTCCCTCATATGAAACTGCAATAGTGATTACCGGTCTTGTTAACAATTGCCTAGGACAATTCCGCACACCGATCCACCATTATTCTACACTCGCTATTTATATTATTTAGTAATATATTCTAACTTTATGATAACAACACCTACTTTTATATATTAGCTCTCCGATATCATGCAAAGTTATCCTCTTCATACCCACAACGTAGTTTTATTTCTCGTTTGTAGTTGGAAGTAAACGTTCGGTGCACGTAGAGTCGTATCGGTGGCAGATAGGGCTTGAGACAATATTGATTTTACCTGTAGCTCCTTGTGGGTTCGACACTCCATACTTATCACTTCCACCTTTGGAAAGTGCTACGATGATTCCTTGCACTTGGGGATTATCAAGCTCTTTTCTGGCGCCGTTGCCGGGGAGCAATAGCATGGGGTTGATATTCTCGTGTGTGCTTGTTTGCTTTCTTCACTAAGTAGATTTTGTTTTTCCTTTTTGTTTCTGTTTAGTTGTGGGTGAAACATACAAAAAAATATTTAAAATAATGAAAATACAAAAAAAAGTTACTTGCCTTTCATGCCTAAAAAGTTTTTTGAAAAGAGAAGTGATTGGAAGGTTTTGCATTGAAGAAGTGAGGGTCGACCTTGAGCACTTATGTTCATGCTCACGGAAACAATGTTGAATTTTTCATGGAAGTTTCTCTGTAAATAATTATCCCCTTGTATATATTTATTGTATTATAAAAAATAATGTGCCAAGCCTTGGTTTTAGGATGATTAGATTGCTTGTTTACTATGTGCAGTACAAATACAGAAACTTTGGCTGTAGTGCGTGAATTTACATCTTTTTACTGGAAAGTCAAATGGGTCTGAATATTTTTGCACATTACTTCTGTACAAATTTTTCAAATTGTCATATTTATTTCATAATTTTAGGAGTTACAGAAGTTTGCCAAACTTCCAGATTACTACAGACTGTTCTGTTTTTAATAGATTCTGTTTTGCGTGTGTTGTTTGCTTATTTCAATGAATCTATGGGTAGTATCGGGGGGTATGAACCATAGAGAAGTTGGAATACAGTAGGTTTAACACCAATATAAATAAAGAATGAGTTCATTACAGTACCTAATAGTAGTGATTTGCTTTGTTATACTAACGGATCTCACAAAGTTTTTGTTAAGTTTTTGTGGATGAAGTGTTCGAAGAACGAGGAGTTACCGATGTGAGAAGAATAAATAGAAGCAAGAGTTCAAGCTTGGGGATGCCCAAGGCACCCCAAGTAAATATTTCAAAGGATACTCAAGCATCTAAGCTTGGGGATGCCCCGGTTGGTATCCCATCTTTCTTCTTCAACAATTATCGGTATACCTCGGTTTTTGCTTTGTTCACATGATTTGTGTCCTTTGTGTTTTTGTTTTTCCTTTAAGAACCATGATAGTATGAGATGTCCCTTCATCAATTTATAGAATACTTCTTGTGCTTCACTTATATCTTTTAAGTGTGATCTTATAGAATTGCTCTTTGTGCTTCACTTAAATCTTTTGAGTATGGTTTTATAGAATGCTTCATGTGCTTCACTTATACATTTTGAGCTTGGATATTGGTCAGTTGTAGAATGCTCCATGAACTTCACTTATAACCTTTGGAGTATGAGTAATACTATCACTTAAAAGTGGGTTTGGAAGAGTGTCAACTTTAGGAATTAGTGATCCCACTATTTTGGAGGTGTTGAATCTTAGTGTGATATTTATGAAAGTGGATTTGGAAGAGTGTCAACTTTAGCTAGTAATGATTCCACTATTTCGGAAGAGGTTCCAATTGAGTATGAGAACAAAGTTTCTATCTATGATGGTACTGAAAATTATTATGAGGGAGGAATACATGCTTGTAGGAGTTGCAATAATATCAAGTTTCCTCTCTATGTGTTTAAAGTTTTGAAGTTATACTTGTTTTGCCTTCCTATGCTAGTTGATTGTTGTTCTTATAAATTGTGTTCTCACAAAATACCTAGGCACAGGAAGTAGGTTATATTTAAATGTGCTAGTCATATTCTTCAAGATGCTCTCTTTGTGCTTCAATTCTTGTCTATTATGTGAGCATCATTGAAATCATCATGCCTAGCAAAAAGGCATTAAACAAAAGCGCTTGTTGGGAGACAACCCAATATTTACCCTTACTGTTTTTGTGTGTTTACATGATTAAGCTACTGTATTAATCATGTTTTATAGCTTTTGTTTCAATAAAGTGCCAAGTAAGACCTTTGGAAAGACTTGGGTGATAGTTAATGTGATCTTGCTGTAAAAAACAGAAACTTCACGCTCACGAGAATATATGTCATTTTATACAGAAGAGTGCTCTTGAGTTGATTCTTTTTGAATAAGATTAATAGACAAATTCATCACGTCCACCAATTTATTTCATAATTTTTGGAGTAGCATAAGTATGGTTATTGTTCAGATCATTACAGACTGTTCTGTTTCTGACAGATTCTGTTTTCATTGCATAGTTTGCTTGTTTTCTAGTTTCTATGACTTATATTCCTCAATATAAATTGTAGAAATGATATGGTGCAGTAGGAATTGTGTGAGAACAATTATGAACCTTGTCTTTGGCAGTACCAAAGTGAATGGTTTGCTCTTTATCATACTAATCTATATCACGAAGTTTGGTTAAGTTTTGTGTGATTGAAGTTTTCAAGTTTTGGGTGAGATTCGATATGAGGAGAATAAGGAGTGAAAAGACCCTAAGCTTGGGGATGCCCAAGGCACCCCAAGGCAATATTCAAGGAAGACTCAAGCTCCTAAGCTTGGGGATGCCCCGGAAGGCATCCCCTCTTTCGTCTTCAAAACTATCGGTATACCTTACTCGGAGCTATATTTTTATTCGTCACATGATATGTATTTTGCTTGGAGCGTCAATTTATTTTGCTATTATTTGCTTTATGTTATGTATAATAATGTTTTGCATCTTTAGTTTCAATAAAAATGTCAAGGATAGCCTTTTACCATGCTTATTTTGCAAGTATACATGTTGTTGTTTGAAAACAGAAAGTTTACCGCTGCTGCAAAAATTCTTTAGAAAATTCAAAATGTGCTAAAATGTTGAAACCTTTGCATAATAAGATCTGATAAATTTACTACAGTGGGAATTTTCTTTCATAATTTTTGGAGTTAGGGAAGTATGATGAATCTTGCATTCTTTACAGACTATACTGTTTTGGCAGATTGCTGTTATGGTTGCATTGTTTGCATATGTTTGCTTGTTTAATGATTATATTTGAGGATAGGAGTGTTAAATATGCAGAGGCATTTAGTATGCAATGTTGAATAATAATTTTAGTAATTTGTTACAGTAGAAAATGATAAGGTTTTGCATTGGTTTATACTAACCTATCTCACGAGTTCTTGTTGAGTTTGGTGTGTATGAAGCTTTTGAGATTTAGGAAACCGACGTATAAAAGGAATTAAGGAGACACAAAAGCTCAAGATTGGGGATGCCCAAGGCACCCCAAGATATTATTTCAAGAAGTCTCAAGCATCTAAGCTTGGGGATGCCCCGGTAGGCATCCCACCTTTTCTCTTCAACAACTATCAGTTAGTATCGGTTGAACCTAAGTTTTTGCTTCTTCACATGAGTTGTGCTATCCTTGCAATGTCATTTTATTTTGTTTTGCTTGCTGTTTGAATAAAATCATTGGATCTGAAATATTGAATGAAAAACAATCCTCCGATGGCTAGTTAATAATTTTACTACTCAGTGTTCTTCACTCATATCTTTTGGAGTAGTTTGTCATTTGCTCACATGCTTCATGTCTATCCTATGAGTAAATGGTTGAATGAATTGAATGTCATAAATCTGAATTTATATATGTTTCATATGCTTATAACTTGGATAGTAATGACTTCACATATAAAGAGTATGAGGCATAAAAGTTGTTGAGAGTTGACAAACATAGTTTTGGTCATCGTTGCAATTAATAGGAAGTAATAAGGAAAGAGAGGTTCACATATAAATATATTATCTTGGACACCTTTTATGATTGGGAGCACTCATTAAGTATGACATGCTAAAAGAGTTGACGTTGGACAAGGAAGACAACGTAATGGTTTATGTTTTCTCACATCTCAGTTAAAGAATATTATCATTGACCTTCCGAACATGTTGAGCTTGCCTTTCCCCCTCATGCTAGCCAAATTCTTTGCACCGAGTAGAGATACTACTTGTGCTTCCCAAAACCCTTAAACCAGTTTTGCCATGAGAGTCCATCATATCTACCTATGGATTGAGTAAGATCCTTCAAGTAAGTTGTCATAGGTGCAAGCAATAAAAATTGCTCTCTAAATATGTATGATTGATTGGTGTGGAGGAAATAAGCTTTATACGATCTTGTGACGTGGAAGAAATAAAAGCGACAGACTGCATAATAAAGGTTCATATCACAAGGGGCAATATAAAGTGACGATCTTTCGCATTAAGATTTTGTGCATCCAACCCTAAAAGCGCATGACAACCTCTGCTTCCCTCTGCGAAGGGCCTATCTTTTACTTTATGTTTTACTTTATGCTTGAGTCAAGGTGATCTTCACCTTTCCCTTTTTCATTTTATCCTTTGGCAAGCTCTTCGTGTTTGAAAGATCATTATATCCAATTGGATGTAAGTTACCATGGGCTATTATTGTTGACATCACCTAAAGGTGAATACGTTGGGAGGAAATACAATAAGCCCCTATCTTTCTCAGTGTCCGGCTAAAACTCCATAACCACAAGTATTTCGTGAGTGTTAGCAATTATAGAAGACTACAAGATAGTTGAGTATGTGAACTTGCTGAAAAGCTCTATTGATGACTCTTTCTGATGTTACGATAAATTGCAATTGCTTCAATGACTGAGATTATAGTTTGTTAGTTCTCAATGAAGTTTCTGAACCATACTTGACATTGTGAATAGATTGTTACTTGATCATGAAAAGTTTTATGAGATGAGCTATTCTTATGACATATAATGATGCTAGAAAAAGTGATTGGAATTATCATTGATCAAACTTAAGGACTTGCTAGCATTCACACTTCATAAATTATATCTTTTATCATTTACCTACTCGAGGACGAGCATGAATTAAGCTTGGGGATGCTGATACGTCTCCAATGTATCTATAATTTATGAAGTATTCATGCTATTATATTATCCTTCTAGGATGTTTGATATGAATTTATATGATATTTTATATGATTTTTGGGACTAACCTATTAACCTAGAGCCCAAAGCGCTTTCTTTTCTCCTTGTTTTTGAGTTTTGCAGAAAAGGAATACCAAACGGAGTCCAATTGACGGGCCAATTTTTGATGATTTCTTATGGACCAAAAGAAGACCACGGAGCATCGGAGTTGGGCCAGAAGAGTCCCGAGTTGCCCACGAGGGTGGGGGGCGCGCTCACCTGGTACGGGCGCGTGGGCCTGCCTCATGGACAGCTCGGGCACCTCCTTGACGTGAGACCGACGCCAAAAATTCCTATAAATACAGAAACCTTGGAAAATTAACCTAGATCGGGAGTTCCGCCGCCGCAAGCCTCTGTAGCCACGAGAAATCAATCTAGGCCCTCTCTGGCACCCTGCCGGAGGGGGCCATCATCACCGGTGGCCATGGAGGAGTATCCCGGAGGGGCCATCATCACCATGAAGGCCAAGGACCAGAGGGTGGAGGCCATGGAGGAGGAAGCACGAGGGGGAGAACCTCTCCTCCTCTCTCTTGGTGGCACCGGAGTGCCATTGAGAGGGGAATCATCGCCGCGGTGATCGTCTTCATCAACATCACCATCATCATCACCATCCTCATCTCTTTTACGTGGTCCACTCTCCTGCACCCCGCTGTAATCCCTACTTGAACATGGTGCTTTATGCTACATATTATGATCCAATGATGTGTTGCCATCCTATGATGTTTTGAGTAGATATCTTTTGTGTTTGGGTTGATTGATGATCTAGATTGGTATGAGTTGTATGTTTTACTTTGGTGCTGTCCTATGGTGCCCTCCGTGTCGCACAAGCATGAGGGATTCCCGCTGTATGGTGTTGCAATACGTTCATGATTCACTTATAGTGGGTTGGTGAGTGACTGAAACACAAACCCGAGTAAGAGGGATTGTTGCGTATGGGAATAAAGAGGACTTGATGCTTTAATGCTATGGTTGGGTTTTACCTTAATGATCTTTAGTAGTTGTGGATGCTTGCTAGAGTTCCAATCATAAGTGCATATGATCCAAGTAGAGAAAGTATGTTAGCTTATGCCTCTCCCTCATATAAAGCTGCAATAGTGATTGCCGATCTTGTTAACAATTGCCTAGGACAATTCCGCACACCGATCCACCATTATTCTACACTCGCTATTTATATTATTTATTAATATATTCTAACTTTATGATAACAACACCTACTTTTTTATATTAGCTCTCCGATATCATGCAAAGTTATCCTCTTCATACCCACAACGTAGTTTTATTTCTCGTTTCTAGTTGGAAGTAAACGTTCGGTGCACGTAGAGTCGTATCGGTGGCAGATAGGGCTTGAGAGAATATTGATCTTACCTTTGGCTCCTTGTGGGTTCGACACTCCATACTTATCACTCCCACCTTTGGAAAGTGCTACGATGATTCGTTGCACTTGGGGATTATCACCATTCTTCAACTCAGGACAGTCATTGGCTAGTGTCCTGTCTTCCCACACTTGAAACAAGTAATGTGACTTTGATCCTTCTTGGCTGGGTTAGAGCGGTTCTGATTGCTACCTGCTCCATTCCCGTTTCCATTCTTGGGGCCACTGTGGTTATGCGAAACTCCTCCATTGTGGGTATGACCTCCATGGTTATGGGTAAATCCTCCCGAGTTCGGGGTAACACGAAGCTTCTGCTGAGCTCCTGAATTGTACTTCCCTTGTCCATACTTCCTTTTGCGACTCTCAATCTGTTGCTGATTCCCTTCTATCATAAGAGCCTTATCTACCAACTCCTGGTAGTTGTTAAATGTTGCCACCATTAACTGCATGCTCATCTCATCATTCAGCCCTTCCATAAATTTCTCCAGCTTCGTGGTATCTGTAGCCACATCATCTGGGGCATAGCAAGATAACTTACTAAACTCATCTACGTACTGAGCCACAGTACGATTTCCCTGGCGTAAGTTGCGAAACTTGCGCTTCTTCATACTCATAGCTCCTATTGGGACATGAGCAGTGCGGAATGCTTGCTGAAACTGATCCCAGGTGATATTGGCTATAGGGAAAGTGGTCGTGTAATTCTCCCACCATGCGGCTGCGGGTCCATCCAGTTGATGTGCGGCAAAATGCACCTTCTCCGCATCTGTGCAACCTGCGGTGGTCAACTCCCTTCCTATCCTGCATAGTCAGTCATCAGCAACTATTGGCTCGGTGCTACTGGAAAACACCGGTGGCTGCAACCTTAGAAAACGGGCTAAGTTGTCAACTGGAGGTGGTGGCGGCGTGTTGTTGTTGTTGTTGTTGTTGTTGTTGTTGTTGTTGTTGTTGTTGTTGTTGTTGTTGTTGTTGTTGTTGTTGTTGTTGTTGTTGTTGTTGTTGTTACCTTAGAAAACGGGCTAAGTTGTCAACTGGAGGTGGTGGCGGCGTGTTGTTGTTGTTGTTGTTACCTTAGAAAACGGGCTAAGTTATCAACTGGAGGTGGTGGCGGCGTGTTGTTGTTGTTGTTGTTGTTGTTGTTGTTGTTGTTGTTGTTGTTGTTGTTGTTGTTGTTGTTGTTGTTGTTGTTGTTGTTGTTGTTGTTGTTGTTGTTGTTGTTGTTGTTGTTGTTGTTGTTTTTTTGTTGTTTTTGTTGTTTTTGTTGTTTTTGTTGTTGTTGTTGTTGTTGTTGTTGTTGTTGTTGTTGTTGCTGTTGTGTAAGTGCATCTAGTGCCCTTAGTGATTTTGGTGTATTGAAGACTTATAGGTTAAGCAACTAATGCGTTTGTGAGTGTACACAGGTCTATAAGTCTATGACGAGTTTGATATTCACAAGGAAAGTCGACCCTAAAATGAAGTTCTTCATCTCAAGACTTTGATATTCTCAAGACTTTCAAGACTTTGAAAGTGAAGAAATTGGTGTGACCTTGAAGACTTGGTATTCATTTGAGGAACATGAAGCGTGAAGACTTTTGTTTTCATAGTTTCATTTTCTCTTTCTTGAGTCATAGGAAACACCGTCTTTGTTAAAGGGGTCGAGGAAATACTAAGGAAAATTTCCATTTGATGCTCAACTCAAAATCCTACACCTACCAATCCCTTCGAGTGAAGCTTTTGAAATCTCATACAGTTCAGTCAATTTCTTCATGTGATGAGACGAAGCTCTTCCGGTCACGAGGAATTTGTTCGACCGAGGAGTTAGGAATTCGCCATGGATTGCCTACACATGAGGAACATGATAGCCCCGAGGAATTTGATATTCCAATTTCCGACCGTTCTTGTCTCTTGCCACCTGTCCCAAAATATCTTATCCACCTAACGGTCATACCATTGAAGGGCATTTATGTCTTATCATGTCGGGCTGCTCCCTAGGCTATAAATAGCCGCCCCCTACAACCACTAGCTGGTTGGCTGCTCCGAGAGAACTTGACACTTGTCATTTGAGAGCAACCCATCCTCTGAGGACTTTGAGCGAAAATCATCAAGTGAGGAAAACCCCAAAAACCAAACCCCAACAAACCCAAAGTGATTGAGCATCACTGAAGAAATTGATCCTGCGTGGATCCGACGCTTGTTACCTTTGAAGACTGTGCTTCTTCCAGACGGTTAGGCGTCAAGGTCTAGAGCATCCAAGAGGAATTGTGGATCGCCGAGTGACCAAGTATGTGAAGGTTTGGAAGTCGCCTGAAGACTTACCACGAGTGATTGGACGAGGTCTGCGTGACCTTAGTTCAAGGAGAATACGGTGAGGACTTGGTGTCCTGAGCTGCGTGCTCAGCGACTGGGTGTCCGGGACTGTGTGTCCTCGAGTTTAAATACTCACCGCTCCAACCAGACGTATAACCGAGACAGCAGTTGGAACTGGTCTACCAAATCATTGTCTTCACCAACCTAACTGGTTCTATTTCCTCAACCCTTTCATTTCCTCATTACTGTGTTGAGTGTTTGTTCATATCTGTGTTTGAAGACTTTGACTGAAGACTTTCTCAATTTCCTCAGTTCTATTTCTTCAGTCTGTTTGTCTTCATCTTGTGTTATCCTGTGATTACGCTTTCTGTACTCTGTGATTGTCTTCATTTCATCATGATGACTATGCTTGTAATCTGTTACGCCTACTTCTGAGTACTTATTCCGCTGCAAGTATTTCTTCATTAAGGAATTTCCTCACCGGCAAATTCCTCAGTGAAGAATTCATAAAAATCGCCTATTCACCCCCCCTCTAGTCGATATAACGCACTTTCAATTGGTATCAGAGCAAGGTACTCCCTTATTCTGTGTGATTTTGGTTTAACCACCGGAGTTTTAGTTATGTCGACCGCAGTATGATCAAGGTCTCAGCAGGGTGTCCTACCTTCGTGGGACGGACTACCCTCATCGGAAGAACAAAATGCGAATGCATCTTGAAGCAATTGACAACGATCTCGGTATGTTGTGACAAAAGGTGTTTCCTCACCACACCTTCTCCGAATGATGCTGATGTGAAGAGATTCAAGCAACTCGATTCTCAAGCGAAGAATATCATATGTGGCCATCTGAGCAAAGGTCAATATGGAAGAGTAAGTGCTTTGGAATCTGCCAAACTCATCCGGGACAGGCTGTCCAAAGTAAATGAAGGTGTTTCAACTCAGCGTGACTCTCGAGTTGATGTTCTTCGAATCTCTTCAACCGCTTCAAAAGACTCGACAACGAAAATGTTCAACAAACCTTCGATCGCCTCACCGACATCTCAAATGAGCTTCAAGCACTGGTGCCACCGACATCACCGACCATGAGGTGGTGAAGAAATTGCTAAGATCGCTTGATTCCTCATTTGATACTCGCACCGATGATACAAGAATGAGCTGACTACAAGTCTCTTGATCCTGCCGATATCCTCGAAGGCTAAATACTCACGAGTTCCACTTGCTGAAAAGAGAGATCTCTATGGTTCGGCTATGGAAAAACACGTGCCTCAAGGCCAAGGCTGTGTCCGAATCTGAGAGTGAAGACTCGTAGTAGCCTTGGAGACCTCAAGAATTCGGCCAGAGCTAGCACTCGCTCGTGAAGAAATTCCAGAAATTCTCAAGACGTGGTCGCTTTGGAAAATCCTCAAGAAGCAGTGATTCCTCATCTAGTGACTATAAGAGAAGACTTTGTCACAAATGCAAGAAACCTGGTCACTATATCCAAGATTGTCCTCAGTGGGAAAAGGAATTAAGAAAGAAGAAACACAAGGATTACAGTTCTGATGACGTGAAGAAGAAGAAGAAATCATCAAAATCTTCATCATCAAAATCCTCAAAACCCTCTTCTCACAAGAAGAACAGCTCCAAAAAGGCTCGGGCATTCATTGGCAAGGAAATGGACTCTGAAGCTGAATCTGAGGAAAATGAGGAAGAGGAGGAGTCTGAAGAATCCGAATCTGGTGTGGCTAGTGTGGCTCTTGCTACTGCTTATGTTAGCAAGTCCATCTTCAACACTGAAGAAACTGACTCCACCGACAAACCTGATGAGGAAAATGATAACTACGCTCCCACCTATTGCTTCATGGCAAAAGGTGCCAAGGTACTCAATTTCACCTCCTCTGAATCCAGTGAAAATGAATCGATGAGGATCTCAAGCCCAGCTACTCTAAACTTGCTAAGATTGCTATAAAACAACAAAGGGCTTTTGAAAAGGTTCAAAACATGCTAGATAAGAGTGATGATATGTTAGGTGAAGAAATGGATCGCACTCAAGCCCTGACTGAAAATCTTCAGAGACTTCAGTCTAGGTTTGACAACCTTCAAGGTCATCATAACACTTTTTATCTTGATCATGAGAAACTTTCTTATGAATTTCTTCAAAGAAAGCAAGATCTTGAGAAGCTAAGAGCGAGTTATGAAGATCTTCAGAAGGAGCGCGATTCATTACTTGCTCAACAAATCAACGCTTCTCAAGAAGAATTTGTTCCTCCATGCTTAAAGTGCATTGAACGTGAATCGCTAATTCTTCACCAATGTTCAAATGCTTCAACTGTTACAAATTCTTCACCTGCCTCTGCTATCACTAATTCCTCATCCGAGGACATTGCTAGTATCACCGACGATGCAGATCGAAGGAATTGTACATGACAGCATGTACAAAAGCCTCAAAGGGCATCAGACTCTTTGTGATGTGCTTAAAAAGCAGATCCTCAACAGGAACCCTAGGAAAGAGGGTATCGCATTTGAGAGGAAATTAAATGCCGATGGAACATACTGGAAGCCTGAGCAGTACCCCAAAACCTCATGGGTTGCTGCAAAGGGAGCTCCAGTTGATCCATCTACCTTATCTGGTTTTTCGTGCGAATTTCCTCATTCTGCTGATGAGTCATTTGACTCCAACTATAAACTGTTCAAAAATCAGAATGGTGAAGTATTTGCTAGATATGTTGGCACTAACTGCAGGAACGGTTCCCCTATGAAGAAAATCTGGGTTCCCAAGCAGTGCCTTGAAAATCTTCAGGTGAATGTCCTCATGACACCACCTGTGAAGAATAGGAACTCCAGATCAAATTCTTCATATGGACCAAATTCTTCATATGGATCCAAGTCCTCATACGGACCAAATTCCTCACGTGGATCAAATTCCTCAAAAGGATCAAAGTCCTCATATGATTATCATCGTGCTAACAACTCTGCTTCGCAGGTAGAGCTAAGGGCTATGAATATGTGCATTATTCTTCAAACCAATATGTTCATAAGTCCTCGAAGAATTTCTCTGCTTATTCATATGCTTACCCTAACCCCTCTTATGTGAAACGAAATGGTTTGGCCTCTATGCCACCATTCTCGTATGGTGCTCGCAGAATGATGAACTCTTTGCCACCCCTTCAGATGTGGGTGGTGAAGAAAAAGAACTAATCTCTTCTACAGGGTCAGGTCTCCAGACGTGCCTTAACGTCTGAAGAATTTGCTGGGGGCCTGACAAATTGCCTGAAAGGACGCAGGCTAATCATGATGAAATGAACTGTCATTTCACACGTCCTCATACTGCTTATCTGAATACTGACTGATGAAATTCATCTAATGAACTTGATATCATATTCTTCACTGATGAACTATATGAGATCGTAAGTTGTACTAATTCATCTGCAGGATGATAAACCCAAAGCCACTGAGTGGGTTCTCGATAGTGGATGTACAAATCACATGACTGGTGACAAGAATCTATTGATGGATGCTACCTTATCACCATCACATCTGAAGCATATCATCTTTGCTGACAAAGGCAAAAGTCAGGTATTGGGACTCGGTAAGGTTGCTATCTCTAAGGACATGCACATGGACAAAGTCATGCTTGTTGAGTCTTTAGGATATAACCTCATGTTAGTCTCAATGCTTTGTGATCTTGATATGGTTGTTATCTTTGGCAAGTATCGATGTGTTGTGATTATGGAAGCTGACAATTCCAAAGTCTTCGAAGGCTTTAGGAGAGGAGACTTGTATATTGTTGATTTTCCACAGGACCACAACCAGCCGTGTGTCTACTTGCAAAAGCTTCGTAAGGCTGGCTATGGCATCGACGACTTGGTCACGCAGGCATGAGGAATTTGCACACGCTTGCAAAGAAGAAGCATGTCATTGGCATTGAGAATGTCAAATTCCTCAAGGATCACCTATGCGAGCTGTGAAGCTGGAAAATGACCAAGGCCAAGCATCCAGCGAAGACTATCATGACCACTACTCGCCCCTTCGAATTGCTTCACATGGACCTCTTTGGTCCCAATCATTATTCAGCTGTCCTTAATGAAGCATCACTATATGGATTTGTTATTGTTGATGATTACTCTCGTTACACTTGGGTACACATTATTACTTACAAAAATCAAGTGCAGGAAATCTTCAAACGATTTTCCTCGAGGGCTTCAACCAACTTTGGTGTGAAGATCAAGCACATCAGGAGTGACAATGGAACCGAGTTCAAGAATTCTGGTCTTGATGACTATCTTGATGAACTTGGTATTACTCATGAGTTATCTGCTCCTTATACTCCTCAGCAAAATGGCGTCGTGGAGCGCAAGAACAGAACTCTTGTTGAGATGGCTCGCACTATGCTTGATGAATACAAAACGCCTGGTCGTTTTTGGATTGAAGCAATTGACACTGCGTGCCACATCATCAACAGAGTATATCTTCACAAATTCTTCAAAAAGACTGCCTATGAACTCCTCACAGACAAGAAACCCAATGTAAGTTATTTCAAAGTCTTGATGCTAAATGCTGGATTAGAGATCCGCACCACAACTCTAAATTTGCACCGAAAGCACATGAAGGTTTTATGCTTGGTTACGGAAAGGACTCGCACACCTACAGAGTCTTCAACATCACTCTACACAAGATTGTTGATACTGTAGATGTGCGGTTCGATGAAACTAATGGCTCGCAAAGAGAGCACCTACCTTCTGTGTTAGACGAACCAGCACCTGAGGATTCTATCAGGTTTAAGGCAACTGAGGATGTCATTCCTACTGAAGAAACTGCTGAAGAATTCATTCCTGTACGCGAAGAACGTCGAGCTGATGCACCTGAAGAAAATGCTGAAGAAAATGGTGCTGAGGAAAATGATCAAATTCCTCGACGACAACCAGCTCATCCTCACGTTGCAAAAGAAGTGCAAGTTTACAAGATCATCGATGACATTGAAGCGCCAGGTCCTCTCACTCGCTCAAAAGCTTCACATTTATCTAACTTTTGTGGGCACTATGCTTTTGTCTCTATCACAGAGCCCACTAAGGTAGATGAAGCATTTCTGGAGCCGGAGTGGATTCAGGCCATGCAAGAAGAATTACATCAGTTCGAGCTCAACAATGTCTGGGAACTGGTCAAACGTCCAGATCCTCGCAAGCATAATATCATTGGCACAAAGTGGATCTATCGCAACAAGCAAGATGAAAATGGTCTTGTGGTGAGGAATAAGGCACGACTAGTAGCTCAAGGCTACACGCAGGTTGAAGGAATTGACTTCGATGAAACTTTTGCACCTGTTGCTAGACTTGAGTCTATTCGCATATTACTCGCCTATGCTAACCATCACAATATCACTTTATATCAAATGGATGTGAAAAGTGCATTCCTCAATGGTAAGCTTGAGGAAGAAGTATATGTTGCTCAACCCCCGGGTTTTGAAGATCCAAAGAATCCTGACAAAGTCTTCAGACTAAATAAGGCCCTCTATGGCCTCAAGCAAGCCCCTCGGTGTGGTATGATACATTGAAGGAATTCTTCGTGAAGAATGGCTTCACACCGGTTCACTCGATCCTACTCTTTTACTAAATCTTATGATGGTGAACTGTTTGTGTGCCAAATATATGTTGATGATATTATCTTTGGCTGTCTTGACCAACGTTATAGTGATGAATTTGCCTATATGATGAGTGAAGAAATCAAATGTCTATGATGGGAGAGTTGAAATTCTTCTTAGGTCTTCAAATTCACAACAACACAATGGCATATTCATATCTCAGAGAAATACCTCAAAGATGTCCTCAAGAAATTCGCATGCAAGACCCAAAGGTGTCAAAATTCCTATGCCCACAAATGGCCATCTATGCATCGATGAAAATGGTATTGACTTGATCACAAGGTATACCGCTCCATGATTGGTTCTTTATTGTACTTATGTGCATCTAGGCCAGATATAATGCTTAGTGTTTGCATGTGTGCCCGATTTCAAGCTACACCAAGGAATCACACCATAAGGCTGTGAAGCATATTCTTTGATATCTAGCTCACACACCAACACTAGGATTATGGTACCCCAAGGGCTCTACTTTTGATCTCATTGGATATTCGACTCGACTATGCTGGTGATCGTGTGGACCGCAAGTCAACATCTGGTACTTGTCATTTCTCGGACGATCTTTGGTCCGTTGGTCCTCGAAGAAACAGAACTGCGATCACCGCTTCATCATGCGAAGCTGAATACATTGCTGCTGGCTCGTGTTGTGCTCAATTGCTATGGATGAAGCAAACTCTCAAGGACTACGGCATCAACGTGAAGAATGTGCCTCTCTATTGTGACAATGAGAGTGCCATCAAGATTGCTCATAACCCAGTTCAGCACTCGAAGACAAAGCACATTCAAATTCTCATTTTCTTCGTGATCATGTGTTGAAGGGCGACATCTCCATCGAGCACGTGAAGACTGAAGAACAGCTAGCTGATATCTTCACTAAGCCCTTGGATGAGAAGAAATTTAGCAAGTTACGGTGTGAGCTAAATATCTTAGAATCTTCGAATGTTCTTTGAAAAGGACACACATCCTAACACTTATGCAAAATTGATGACTTAGATGTGCAACACATGAAGAAACGTTTTTCTTCAATCAATGAAGAATAACACTCTAAGTGTGAAGAAATTAATGAAGAAATTGATTCTCAGAACCCTACGACAATTGTATGCGGTGTCTGAAATCATCTTTCTTATACGGTGGGTCACGCCACCACCAAAGTTGAAAATCTTCAATTTGAGTTTTTCCTCAGTTTTGAAATTCTTCAGTTTTTCAAATTCTTCAGTTTTTCAAATTCTTCAACTTTGCAAAATCTTCACTGTTTCCGTCGTCTTTCTTCATTGGCTATATATATATATGGATTTATGTCCTCTACAGCATTCACTTATGGCTATTTCTTCAAGTCGCTTTTTCTGCTAAGTGAATGTGATCGGACCCTTCCCCCTCTATGCTATACTCAACCCAATCCATTCACAAATTCTTCATGTGCGTTCTACTTTGAAACTCGTTCAAATTCTTCATTGTGTCCTTGACAGCTGAAGAAATTGCAACGGAACTTTTAAAACGAATCTTATTCAAACCTTCGTTTTTACCGCTCAAACCGTTCCACATCCCACGATGCATTATTTTAATTCACCCACGATCGTACACGATCTCCACTACACAGTACGTGGGTGACACATGTCGTGAGAAGGGAAGCGGTCAGGGGCATGTTCGTCCTAAATCTTTGGGCGATCCGTTTTCACCGTGTCTATAAATACCCCTCTCCCCTTCCTCACTCTTTTACTCCGCTCGACCTCTCTCTCCCGCTCGAGCTCCTCAAAACCCTAGCGCCGCTGCTACTCCATCGTCGCCGGTGAGGAAAAGCTTCACTGCCTTGACCTCTTCGTCGACGTACTCGCGCCGACCGCGGAAATCTTCACTCCGCCGTCGCCGTAGCTGATTTCCTCTGCCAAGTTAGGTCGTGGAAGATCTGAACGGACGAACTTCCCAACTGTTCTTCTCAGTTTGTCGTGTTCTTCACTTCGGGTAAATTAAAAGTTACTTTTATTACTCGCTTTGATTCTCAAATCTTCTTCAAATTCTTCAAAGGTGTTTATTCTTCAAATTCTTCACACATATGAACACCTCAAATCTCTTGATTCGTTTCTCTAAGCAATGATTTTCTTCAAGATTCCTCAATTGTGTGGATCCTCGATCTATACAACTCTGGAACCTAAGACAAAGAACGCTTAGTGAAATTCTTCAAGGCTCATCTGGTCATAATCCTCAAAACTTGTTCTTTTTGAAAAACCTTCTGAGAACGCATATGACCTCTCCAAATTCCTCGCAACTATACTCTGTTCACAGGTAGAAATGCCCGCTGCTGAATCCCTAGGTTCTCATCAACTTAACTCATTTGCAGCGTTCCTCGAAGAAAAACTGCACACTTCTTCAGAGAACTCAATTGTTCAATTTCCTCAACTGAAGAAAATGGCGACGGTAAGAAGCCGCAGAAGGAGGAAAGAAACCCGAGGTTATGACAGCATTCAAATCCACGAGGAAATATATGCTGACTATCGCACTCCGGATGAAGAAAGCAAAAATCAACGCAAGGTGCGATTCGTAAGATTGAACGAAGATGAGCACGGAATGGAAGGAATACATATATGTAACTCCTAAGTACATGAAGAAATTCGCTTTAAATCCTCCATGCCCAAGAGCTCCTTTGGCACCGGCCAAATAGCTGATCCCACTAGCGCCAAACGCGTGAGGACTTTCCGATGAATGGGCTAAACGCCAAGCAAAATTGGCAAAGCAAGCAAAGGAAGCAGTGAAGAAATTCAATGAAGATTCTGCTGCTGCTACTTCCACTGAGGTCTCGGTCAAACCGAGGAAATCAATGCAAAAGAAGCCTGCTAATAAGCCAAGTGCTTCATCATCTGCGCCCTCACGGCCAAGTTCCTCAAAGAGCACCTTCCAAGCAAATTCCTCACACTGCTGCTGTTCCATCAAAGTCCTCAACAGCTCCGTCAAAACCTTCAGTTCTCGTGCACTGCTACTTGTCAAAGAACCACTGGTTTCTCAATTGCCTCAGGCATTTCTGCAAGTTCCTCAGCTGCTCCAACTTCCTCATCTGGCCCGGCTCAGCTGAAGACCAAGGCAACAGCTGGATGAGGTCCACGGCCTAGTCCAAGGACGAAACAAGTTGTATTTCATGTACCATCTGACGAAGAGGCATCTGATGAGGAACTCGCAGAAATCATCAGAGACCGTCAAGTAAGGGCTGCTAGAGCTAAAGGTACATCTGTGCCTCTGCTATTGGATCCAAAGAAAGTCCTCGACTTTATTGATCTCTGGCACAATGATCCCAATACCCCTCTGCCTGATCTTCATTTGACACCTGGTCAAAGTCATGCGCTGACTCACTTCATCACTGAAGAAAAATGGAAGTTTGAGAAGGCGAGGGAAATCAAAAAGGCTCAATACAGGAAGGAGAAGTTCCTGAAGAAAAACGTTGTCAAGATGACACCTGAGGAACTTCTCCAAATCCAAACTGAAATTCAAGATCTCAGCAAAAACTTCGATTCCTACTATGCTGATTGGCAAGGAGCCAAGACCAGATTCGTCAACCTGACGAAGAAATTCACAAATGTTGCTGCCCCAGTGCAACATGAAATTCCTCAGGCTGGAGCCTCAGCTCAGCCTACTGAAGAAAATACCAGCACCGCTGATGTCATTCAGCCTGCTAAAGAAAATGCTGATTCCAGGGCTGATGATCCCATTCCAGCCGCTGAAGAAATTGCGAGGGCACCCACTAGTGGTGCGCTGAAGAAATCGCTGCTCAAGTCAGGCAACTGCATCGATTCGCTGAAGAAATTGCTCAAGACAGGGAACTGCATCGCTGCTCTCAAGAAACTGAACCAAATTCCTCGGCTCCTCCTGCGCCAACTCCAACTCCAATTCTTCCATCCGCTTCGATGTGAAGAAAACCAAGGCTGCGAACGAGCTGCTGTGAAGAAAAGGAAAGCATCACCGTGTCGATTCTTCGCTGCGAAGAAAATGAAGCCAATGACCAGCTCATTTGAAAACCCAATTGATGATGTTCCAATTTCCTCCATACCATCAAAGGAAGTTGTTCCTTTTGGAGAAGAATATGAGATCCCAATCGGATCTGATGAAGAACATCAATCTGCTGCTTCATCGAGAGAAAATTGATGAAGAAATTGAAGTGGAAGCAATCCTTCAACCCCAGCTTATTTCATCATCGACTATGAAATTCCTCAAGTCTGTGCCGAGGAAATGAAAATGAAGACGTGGATATTGGATGCACCACTCCGGTGATAAATGATGACTTTTGGGAAAGTCAGCATCCCAATACTCCTCTCTTCACCCCACTCCAACAAATTCCTCACTCCCCTGCACAAACTGTCCAAATTGACTCTGAAGAAAATCAACCCACTGGTTCTGTGCATGAAGAAATTCCAGCCGCTAGTGCTGATGAAACTGCTGCTGCTGCTAATCCTCAGACTGCACCCATTGAGGAACAAGAATTTCCTCAAGCTGAAGAACCTGAACTTACGATTCTGAGGTGGTGATGCAACTCATCGACACCCTCTCGCCCAAGCAAAAGAATCCGTTCTCAACCAAGCAAAAGTTCAAGGCTGAAGATTTCTTTGCCGAGCACGTGTTCTTCATCGAATATAACCCTTATGATTCTGCTCGCATTAGGAAGAGGCGCTTCGACTGCCACCAAGCCAACTTCTATTCCTCGGTGCTTTTCAACAAGGACAAAATCTTCGATCATGCTCATATTCCTCATGTGGATATGGAGTCGCCGCCGAGCTTTGAGCCCGTCCTAAGTGTTCTTCACGACGCAGACTTCTAATCTTCTGACCGATATTTGTGACCGAATGAAGAGCTAATTCTTCAGTTCTATGCAACCCTGCACATCACCGGAGACGCCAAGACGAAATTCATGGGTCTTAGATTGGATGACTGAAAATACTCACTACAAGGCACCAACGAGTGAATTGCTTCGTGCCCTACCACTCAGTCCTCCGCTTGATGGTGCACGTCGTATCTACGAAGAAAAAGAACTTTCAAATCACTATATGCAAGTGCTGATGAAGCCTTTGAAGCCAAGGCAGGCCCCAAGAACCAAATTCCTCGTCAAGGAATTATTATATGTGCCTCGGACAGTCTATCGGATTCTGATGAAGACTATGAGTCCTATCAAAGGCCACGACTCGAACGATGAAGAAGTCGTTGGCATCATGAAGAATATGCTTTTCAACATCATCCATGGCGTTCCCCTCAATTTCCATGATTTCTTCATGAGGACTCGCTAACATTGCCATGTCACCTTTTGAGCTGAAGCCTTATGCGCCTTGGATTATGAGATTCATCGGTCAAGGTCTTCACTAAATTACAAAGTCGATACTTTGAACCACCGCAGCTACCTGCCCCGATTGAAGTCCTCAAACGGACAATTACCTCACCGATGAAAAGGGCAAGGCCATGCTGTGATAGATGAAGGCATTCGTCCATTGGATGGACAGTTTAGCAAGCAGCATCTTACTCCACCAATGATGACTCGCCACACATGACTCAGCCGCAAATACCTCACAAGCAAAATCCTCAAGGAACGCACCTGTGGTGATGATGATCGTGAATTACTCCTCGCCTTCATCAAGGTTGATCGCAATCATAAGTGGGTCAAACGTCGCTTTGGTACTCTTCTTTACAACATGACCTCAACACACAATGCAAAGAAGAAAAACCACTACTACCTTCATGAAACCTTCAAGCGCACTGGCTGTTCTTTCACATGTCTACAATGAAGAAGAACTGACTTCCATGGGTCTCAAGGAAGAATTTGACTGGTCTGCACCTCCTCCAAGAAATTCAAGAAGGTCAAAGTTCCTTCCTTGGTGGCCAGCTCCTATTCTTCATCTCGCGACAATCGATGAAAATGAAGATTTGGAAGATACCGCGGCTGGTCCTACTTCAACGAACAACCCGACAATGTTTGGCGCTCCGCCTTCAACTTGAAATTCCTCAAGAGCGTTAGTCCTCGCCGATCCTTTTGGTCATTCGATGACAAAGGGGAGAAATTTGAGTTAGTCTTCAAGCGGGTCTCGTTTTTGTCTATATACAGTATTTTATTAAGTTAAAACTCGCTCTTCCGAAACCTTTTATTGGATCGAGTTGTAATCTTAAACCCGATGGTGCTTTGATACTTTTGATGCATTATGCTCTTGCTCTATGCTCGATTATAGTAGTTATGCTCGATTCTAGTGAGCTCTTTGAAAATCTTCATAGCAAATCGATTTGGGCTCGATACTTTTTATGATTATTCTGCATGCTCAATAACATCAAGCATGCAAAAGTATCAAATTCCTCATACGCATTATTTTGGGCTCTGATACTCTTTATGCATTATTTTGCATGCATTGCATAGCATCAAGCACCATATTTCATCATGCATTTCAAATTCCTCATATTATATGTCAAATGCGTGTATGAATTACAAGATATAGGGGGAGATCTCCATGATTCAATTCTTCAAATGTGCATTGCCTCAAAAGCAAATTCCTCACTATGCACATCTTCAGGGGGAGTTCTTCTATATCTTGCAATCAAATTCCTCATTGTCAGTATTCACAATTCATATGTTTATCCCCGTTGAAAACTTAACCTATATTGTCATCAATCACCAAAAAGGGGGAGATTGTAAGTGCATCTAGTGCCCCTTAGCGATTTTGGTGTATTGAAGACTTATAGGTTAAGCAACTAATGCGTTTGTGAGTGTACACAGGTCTATAAGTCTATGAGGAGTTTGATATTCACAGTGAAAGTCGACCCCTAAAAATGAAGTTCTTCATCTGAAGACTTTGAAAGTGAAGAAATTGGTGTGACCTTGAAGACTTGGTATTCATTTGAGGAACATGAAGCATGAAGACTTTTGTTTTCATAGTTTCATTTTCTCTTTCTTGAGTCATAGGAAACACCGTACTGTTAAAGGGGGTCGAGGAAATACTAAGGGAAAATTTCCATTTGATGCTCAACTCAAAATCCTACACCTACCAATCCCTTCGAGTGAAGCTTTTGAAATCTCATACGCTTCACTCAATTTCTTCAAGATGTGAGACGAAGCTCTTCCGTCACGAGAATTTGTTCGATTGAGGAGTTAGGAATTCGCCAGTCGGATTGCCTACAAATGAGGAACATGATAGCCCCGAGGAATTTGATATTCCATTTCCGACCGTTCTTTGTCTTGCCCACCTGTCCCAAAATATCTTATCCACCTAACGGTCATATCATTGAAGGGCATTTATGTCTTATCATGTCGGGCTGCTCCTAGGCTATAAATAGCCGCCCCTACAACCACTAGCTGGTTGGCTGCTCCGAGAGAACTTGACACTTGTCATTTGAGAGCAACCCATCCTCCGAGGACTTTGAGCGAAAATCATCAAGTGAGGAAAACCCAAAACCAAACCCCAACAAACCCAAAGTGATTGAGCATCATCAAGAAATTGATCCTGCGTGGATCCGATGCTTGTTACCTTTGAAGACTGTGCTTCTTCCGACGGTTAGGCGTCAAGGTCTAGAGCATCCAAGAGGAATTGTGGATCGCCGAGTGACCAAGTATGTGAAGGTTTGGAAGTCGCTCAAGACTTACCACGAGTGATTGGACGAGGTCCGCGTGACCTTAGTTCAAGGAGAATACGGTGAGGACTTGGTGTCCCGAGCTGCGTGCTCGCCGATCGGGTGTCCAGGATCTGTGTGTCCTCGAGTTTAAATACTCACCGCTCCAACCAGACGTATAACCGAGACAGCAGTTGGAACTGGTCTACCAAATCATTGTCTTCACCAACCTAATCTGGTTCTATTTCCTCAACCCTTTCATTTCCTCATTCTTGTGTTGAGTGTTTGTTCATATCTGTGTTTGAAGACTTTGATCAAGACTTTCTCAATTTCCTCGCTTCTATTTCTTTAGTCTGTTTGTCTTCATCTTGTGTTATCCTGTGATTACGCTTTCAGACTGTGATTGTCTTCATTTCATCATGATGACTATGCTTGTAATCTGTTACGCCTACTTCGAGTACTTATTCATTGCAAGTATTTCTTCATTAAGGAATTTCCTCACCGGCAAATTCCTCAGTGAAGAATTCATAAAAATCGCCTATTCACCCCCCTTCTAGTCGATATAACGCACTTTCATGTTGTTGTTGTTGTTGTTGTTGCTGTTGCTGTTGCTGTTGTTGTTGTTGTTGCTGTTGTTGTTGGTGTTGTTGTTGGTGTTGCTGTTGTTGTTGTTGTTGTTGTTGTTGTTGTTGTTGTTGTTGTTGTTGTTGTTGTTGTTGTTGTTGTTGTTGTTGTTGTTGTTGTTGTTGTTGTTGTTGTTGTTGTTGTTGTTGTTGTTGTTGTTGTTGTTGTTGTTGTTGTTGTTGTTGTTGTTGTTGTTGTTGTTGTTGTTGTTGTTGTTGTTGTTGTTGTTGTTGTTGTTGTTGTTGTTGTTGTTGTTGTTGTTGTTGTTGTTGTTGTTGTTGTTGTTGTTGTTGTTGTTGTTGTTGTTGTTGTTGTTGTTGTTGTTGTTGTTGTTGTTGTTGTTGTTGTTGTTGTTGTTGTTGTTGTTGTTGTTGTTGTTGTTGTTGTTGTTGTTGTTGTTGTTGTTGTTGTTGTTGTTGTTGTTGTTGTTGTTGTTGTTAAATCGTCGTCGTCGTCGTCGTCGTCGTCGTTGTCGTTGTCGTTGTCGTTGTCGTTGTCGTTGTCGTTGTCGTTGTCGTTGTTGTTGTTGTTGTTGTTGTTGTTGTTGTTGTTGTTGTTGTTGTTGTTGTTGTTGTTGTTGTTGTTGTTGTTGTTGTTGTTGTTGTTGTTGTTGTTGGTGTTGTTGGTGTTGTTGTTGTTGGTGTTGTTGGTGTTGTTGGTGTTGTTGGTGTTGTTGGTGTTGTTGGTGTTGTTGCTATTGTTGATGTTGTTGCTGTTGTTGCTGTAGTTGCCTTGGTTCTGGACTAGCTGGATCAACTGAGTGAGCTCCGGTGGGAAGACAAATCCGGGGTCACGTCTCAGAGGCATCTGATGAGTTTAGAGGGGAGAGATAAGAATAGAATGAGGTCAAATGAGAAAGCACTACCCATATGCACATGCGGAAAACACAATCATATCACACCAATTCAATTCAATCAAGCAAGGGCATACAATCGATCTAACTATCGTTACAAAAGTGCTCAGACTACTAATATATACTTGGGGAAATACTGCTACTATATGGTGGTCATCTAGAAATTTTGATCGGTGGAAGACTCCATGATATCTGCTCCAGCTTCGTCTTCATAATCATCATCACTATCATCGGGGTCGGAGTCGGTGTCGTCGATGATGATGTAGTCTTTAGAACGAATGTCATCAGAATGATCCTCATCTCTTCCTGGTGCGGGGTCTCCCATGAATACTCCTAGCTTCCTTGTCAGGTCGTCACTCTTCTCCACTAGTATTGCGATTTCCTCCTCGTATCCGTCGCGGGTAGACTTGAGTTCCTCTTCTAGCTCCATGTTCCTGGTCATCGCCTTCTTCAAGTCTATCATGCTTGTGCACATCTGGTTCTCCTATCGACGAATGTGCTAGTTTAACTCCTGGATGAAAGCTACAATGGACCTGTCCCTCCTGGTGCTGATCATCTCCCATTGCTCATCTCGGCGCCCACATATTTGGTAGATGGTGTCCTTAAGTTCCTTGTGATAAACTTCGCCGATGCGTCCTATGGCGATGTGGGATGCCCATGCTCTTTCCTAGACTCTAGGTTGGTGCATCGAAGGAAAACTCGGGAGCGTCCTAGGCTTAGTAACTGGCGTGAATGTCCTTCCTGGAACTTGAACTCGAATCATCCAACGCTCCTCTTCTGGTAAAGTGGCGGTGTAGGTCCCGGTGAAGCTTGGTATTCCGATGTTCAGGTACCTAGTGACTTCCTTCAAGTGTCGTCCAAAGGGTGTGTCTTCATCCGGTTGTGCAAACTTGTTCCTTGAGTCTGCCATCCTAAAGAGTAGAAAATGGAGAGGAGTTAGAAATGGGTAGAGAACAGTGACCTATGGCTCATCTTAGTGATCATGTCCTACATTCAGCGCGTGCTCTGATACCATCTTGTAGCAATCCGACCTCAGGAGGTCAAATCTCTGTGCATAAGTGTCATCCCTGGATCGGTAATGCTGACACACACAGTACTTGAATGGATTTATAACAGAGTAGCAATCACGCACTTATTACATCGAATGTCTCAAGAGAGAGGTTATTACAATAAATATGGCTTCAGGCCATCTAAATAGGTAACAGAGGAAGACTTGGAAGATAAAGTGAGTCCATCAACTCCAACGACATAGCTGAGTGCACGACAACAACCTAGCGCACCTTACTCTTCGTCTGAAAAGTCTGCAACATGATATGTTGCAGCCCGAAACGGGTCAGCACATGGAATATGCTGGCAATATAACACAGTAGAGCAATGAATAGAATAAATGCTATCACTACATGCATATATGGCTGGTGGAGGCTCTACGGTTATAATGTTTTGCGAAAAGCTGATTTTTCCCTACAACAAAGGAATATATTTTATTTAACTATCATGGTAGTTGAAACATTGAGAATGGTACCCCCATCTCAATCCCAATTAAAAGCAATTATCATCCCAAGAAATTAAATTAGAGTGATGAGATCAATATGATAATCCAAGAACCAGGTACTCAAGATGTCCATAACCTGGGACACGGCTAACCATGATTAGTTTATACACTCTTGTCGGTGTACAAAAAGAGGGGTACACTTTTTGTACCCCTATAACTGTGCACGGGCCGTCTGAGCCGTGGGCACCATCGCACTGAGCAAGGCAAGGGAGGTGAGCCATGGTAAGGCCGAAGCTCGAAAGGAGCAGAACGACGCCAAGACCAAGACCACAAAGAGCAAAGGGGATGAAGCAGACTCCCCCGGCAAGATCCTTGCCGGGAGGCGGTTTTAGCAAACCCGGCAAGACCCTTGCCGTGGCAGCTCGCCCCACACCTACGGAGCGAATCACCCTTGAGTCCACTTCCCCCATGGGGCAAGGATTCGGGAGACATCCCCGTGGTGGCATGCAGATCTTTGTGAAGACATTCAAGATCAGATACACACTATAGAAGATGACGACCCTTGGCGGGATCCCAGTCAAGGAGGAACACAAGGCCCCCGGCAAGAACCTTGCCGGGGATGACAGCAGGCGCCATGACAAGACACTTGCCGGGGCCCCGGCAAGACCCTTGCCGGGGCTACGGCGAGGCCCTTGCCAAGAACACCCGTAGGGCCACCTTCACGCCCACGCCAATCAGACCTCCACCACCGTTCGCATGCAGCTGCCAACCCAACCAGTTGGGCAGGCACCTGCGTGGCGGCAAGCGGATCTTCGTGGAGACCCACCACTGCGCCACCTCAGCTGCCTGCCTGCCTACATGGCACCATAGGCATCGCTGGCCGTATGCGTGTCAACACGAAGGGAGCGGCGACGACGAGACATGGCTCTCCCCGTCCCCGATAAAGCAAGGACACATAAGCAAGACGATTAAAGGCGCTTTGTCATGTAATGCGAGGATAAACTCGCATCATCAGACCCTTTCCACCTCCTGTGTGCCACTATGGCAACCCCTTTCCCTATAAAAGGAGGCCCAAGGCGACCAGGAGGAGGATTCGCTTTTGGAGCTCCTCACGCCCCATTGCTAGCCCACGAACACGATAAACAAACCACCAAAGCAGGAGTAGGGTTTACGATCCTCGCGTCCCGAACCTGGATAAGGAAACCGTGTGCTATCTGCTTGATCCGCTCTTCTCACGACCCGCGCCCATGACCGTAGTAGGGATTCTTGTGATCCCATAGGTGTCGTTCCCACCGACATCTTTGGCGCGCCAGGTAGGGGCGCAGTTGTGAGGATCGGCTTTAGCAGTTAGCCCGGCACTCCTTCGTCTTCGTGACCCTTGAAGAAGAAAGGAGGCCAGAAGATCGACACTCGAGCGATCGCAAACAGAAGCTAAGTCGCACTGAACCCTTATTTGTGCTACCCTTCTTATTTGAGGTTATTCCCCCCCGGAGATGTCACGCCTTTGTATGAGAAGCCTGCACGCCAGGGGGCTCTCCCACGATCGGCAACGCCCTTGCCCTGTTTCGAGTCCGCTCAACAGCTCAAGCGGCTGCGTTGAGAATGGCAGAGTAACCTTCCGCGATCAACAACGCCCTCGATTCTGACTCGAGTCAAGCTCGACAGTTCCAGCGGCCACGTTCGGAACGGAAAGGTGGCTCGTCCGGCAGCACGCTGCATGCCGTAGGCCCCGGGATCCGCCCCAAACGCCGCTAGGGGCTTCCGCGCCGGCAAGCCTACCCGATCGACGTGGAGCACGCATACAAAGAGGAATCGAACGGGGGAATAACATGCATGAAAATTAAGAGTACTTCAAAGTTATATTACATCACGTCATAGCTGCGGTTCTAACTAAAGATAAAATTTGTCTTGGTCGGGAACCCGCAGCGGCGAAGAAGAACGGGATGCCTAATCCCGGCGCTGGCCTTCCACCCTCTTGATTTCGTCGATGCAGTTGGTGATGGGCTTGATGCGCTCCTTGAGCACCGTGAGGTCAACACCATCCGGCAAGCTCTTCATCGCGGCCGCGAAGTCAAGGTCGGGATTCCAGTGCGCCATCTTGGTGAGGACCTTGGTCACGACCCTCCGGCAAAGTCGCCGGGCCTCCTCGGCCAGCGTGGCCATCCTGTTGGAGTGAAGATAGGCCAAGGCTACGAGGACGCCCTCGAAGAACTGGGTCAGCTTGGCGTTGACGGTCCCGCTGCGCTCGGGGGCGTACCTCACATTTGGCATCCCCATGGTGGCCAATTGCAAGGTGACCCTGCTGGCAACGACCTCCAAATGGCTGATCCACCTATTCTCACCCACCACATATTCCTGGTGGGAGGCGGCCTTGTTTGCCCGTAGCTGCTTCTCCTCCTCGAGGCTCCTGGTCAAGGTCTCCTCCCGAGCCCTGCTCTCCGACAACATCTTCTCGAGATCCTCCAGGTTCCGCTTGAGGTCTCTGATGGAGTTCTGCGCCGGAGAGCTCCCGACCCTGCTGATGATCGCTCCTTGCGCCTACCAAGGCGCGGTTGAGCGTGCTCTTCTCGCCGGACAGCTTGAGGGCCTGCTCCTTCAGCTCGTCCCGCTCTGCTTCCAGCTCCTTCACCTTGCCGGCATGGGCCAGAGCTTGGGCATCGAGTGCCTCTTTGTGCCTGTGCTCCAGCTAGCGAGTCCGTCGCGCGGCAAGGGCCTCGAGCTCCTCATCCTTGCCGCGGAGCGTTGCGATAAGCTTCACTTCATGCGTGGAGAGGTCCTCTTCCTGGGAATCCAAGGCGGCTTGATGCTGGTTCCGGGCGGCTTCGGCCGCGGCAGCCAAGTTCGCCGCCTTTTCCTGGGCCTTCTCGATGTCGGCCATTTTCATGGTGAGCTCCACATCGCGCTTGGCCAATTCCTCCTGAAAGGCCCTCTGCTCCTCGCGAAGTCCGGTGGAACCAGGTCTCACGCCTCAGCGACGCTTTTGAAGTCCACCTCCGTTGTCCACCGCTGCCATCCTGGACTTGACCTTGTCCAGGCGGGCACGGTAGAGCACTTGGAGCTTCCGGAAATCGGCCCCCATGGTGCGGAAAAGCTGCTCTTCTGGAGAATCGTCGCCGCCAACGCCCGGCTCATCAACCACCTCAAGCCCGGTGGCAGCAAGCACCTCGCTGTCAAAGGCTTCCCCTTCGGCGGGCGCTCGGCTTGACGCCCCTGGAAGATGGACGAAAAGATCGTCGCCCACCTTCAGATATCTATCGGGGCCCGAGGTTGAGGAGGAGGGAGGCTGGTCACCCGCCACCTCTTCCTCGGCGGAGGCCTTGCCGGCCTCACCGGCAGGTCCACCACTGGCGCCCTCGGCAGAAGCTTCGCCTGTCGCCTTGGTGGCCCCCGCAGCGGCGTCCTCGGCAGAAGCCTCGCCGGCTTCGTCAGCGGCGGCCTCATCAGCATCTTTGGCAGCCTCCTCGGCGGCAATCCCGCTGGCCTCCGCCGCGGCCTCCTCAGCAATGTCTCTAACGACAGTGTCCACGTCCTCCATGTCTGTTGAAGGAGGGCCTGGGCAACAATGGGAGCAATGAAGCCAAGAAAATAATAAGGGAAAAACAGAGACGAAGGACAGGCGACTCACCAAAGCCGTGCCAGTGAAGGTAAGTCCCTCTCCGCCAAGATTTGGCGCCAGGGCAGGTCACCAGCGCCCAAGTTCTCCTCTTCCTCCATGGGTGTGGGCCCCGTGCTTGATGCTCTTGCCGGGGACGCCCCCCGTGGCGACGTAGTCGATGGGGGTGGTGTGTTAGGAGTAGCCCTCTGTGGCTCCTCCTGCTGCCGCTCCCCTCCTGCAAACCCGGCAAGGTCAGCATCATAGCATCGAACGCCTACCACATGTCGAGTAAGAAGAGGGTGATGAACTTACGCTGGGGCTGCGCCAGGGGCTGCTGTCCGGGCTGCTCAGCACCACCAATGGTGTCTTTGGAGCCCCAGCATGGGACTGACTGCTCGCCGAGGTCCTCGCCCTCTTCACCCTCTGGGCCAACGTCTCTACCTCCCTACAAAAGCAAAAATGGATTAATACAAGCGACCCGATTCGGGGAAATGGAAATGACAGTAAGGAACGGAGTACTTACTCATCATCCTTCTCCTCTTCCACCAGTTTCCTTTTCCTCTCCGGGCTAAGAGGCCCGAGATCAAAAGGGAGCTCCACATCATCATCCGAGTCGACGCCTGCCGGAGGAGGCGAAGAAGGCGGCGGGGTTTGTGTGCGCCCGGATGAGGAAGGGGCTGTCGCCTTCTTCTTCTCAGCGGCCTTCGTCAGCCCCTTCGCTGCCGTGGCCCTCGTGTGGCGCCCGGACCCCTCCAGGGTCAATTGAGGCCACAGAGCCCTGCTGGCCGGACCGGCTCGCCGGAGCCAGACCGCCGCAGGACTCGCCCTCTTCCCCTGGCTGGCGTCGAGCCCGCCGCCACGTCCTCCTCCTTCGACGACTCCTCGGCCGCGTCCTCGACAAGCGAAACTCCAGCGTCGACGCTGCTGACCTCCTCGTTGGCCGCCGCTCACAGGGTGAACTGCTCCTCCTCCGCAGCCGTCGCGACCCTGTCCTCCACGCCCCCGGCGCTGCCGGCCTCCATGGCGAGCTGTGCCGCCCTCGCCCTGGTGGCAATGTAGTCCAGCTCCGCCTAGGTGGTGTCCATGATAAGCCACCGCTCGACGTCAGCATTGACGTATACCTCGATTAAGGAGTCAAAGAATTGATGCACATCTGCGTCCGTCGGCTCCTTCTAGCTCGGGACAGGCCCGTGCGCGTTGCAGCCCGACATCATAGCAATGATCTCGGACCAGCGTGAGTTATTGCACAATGGGACCACCCCTGCTGGCAACTTGAAGAACGGCCCCTTGACGGCCTTGCCGACCTTTGCGGCAACCCTCGCGGCCTTGCCGGTCAGTTCGACCTCGCCGTCGCGACCCACATCAAGCTGGAAAGCCGCCGGCGTAAGGGGCATGCGCCATCACCGTGAAGTTGTGGTCGAGGCCAGGGCGGAGCCGCATGATGTCAGCCGGGTTCGTAAAAAGCCAGGCTGGCCTCCCCTTATTATGCAACGGGGCGATCCGGCAGCGAATGAAGTCTGCCCCGATCATCTCCAGGGTGAGCCCAGCCCCGGTCAGCCGGAGGATCCAGGTGGTGGTGATAGTAAGCCTCCCGTCGGCAGCATCGACATCACTCCAATCGCTGCCGCGGACCGGCGGCACTCGGCGGACCTTGCAGAATTCGGCGGGTCTTCGTCTTCAATCCAGCACCACCGCCACGCCATTCCTCCCCTCTCCTTCATGGCACCGTCCGGCACGCCCCTTGATCTTGGGATCCAGCGACGATCCAAGACGGCGCCCGGCTGGATTCGAGGGAGAAATAATGGCGAAAGAGTGCCGTGTTGGGCTGCACTACGGCAAAGCCTTCGCAAAGATGCGCGAAGAGAGCCAGGCACGCCACCGCATTTGGAGTGAAATCCAAGAGGCGAAAGCCGAAGGTGTGCATGATGTCGCTGAAGAAATCGGAAAAAGAGGGGCATAACCCGCAAGAAAGGTAATCGACAAAAAAGGGATACCGATTTGGAGCAGGATCGGCGCAAGCGGCAGGAATGACGTGCGTCGCCGGGTGCCCCGAATTATCTCCCCCCGTCTTCACTCCCCATAAGGGCTTGAAGGAGGCCCGGAGTTCATGAACATCAACCGACGAGGGGAAGAAGAAGGCGGACTTCGTCCGGTCCCTCGACAGCGCGCTCTCCGGCGGCTCCACGGTCCCAGAGCCCTTAGCCACCCCCTTGCCCTTGGCGGATTTGGGCGCCATGGCGGCCGAGAGGTCTAGAGGATTGAGGAAGAGGGGTGGCGAATCAGCGACGGCGGGCGATGGCGAAAGATTATGAAGGAAGGAAGAGAGGAAACAGCGGCTCTGAGATTGGAAAAGGTACGAGAGAAGAGGAGAAAGTGAGTAGCGCGCCCACGGTTATTCCTTCTTATGGGGGAAAACGCGGGCCGCCTCCTTTCACATTAGCTACGACGTGACGCATGTGCGCAGAGCTCAGCCCCACGCATGCCGCCCACGTCACGCACGCCTCCCCACGCCGAGCCACGCGCGGGAGGCATGTGAAGCGCAGCGCGCGAAGAGACTTACCGCAGTAAAAACCACCCCGCCTGCCCGCGCACCGTTTTTGGGCCTAGCCCAACGACGCGATTGCGCTTACGTGTGGCCCAGGCCCGGGGGCTCCTGTCGGTGTACAAAAAGAGGGGTACACTTTTTGTACCCCTATAACTGTGCACGGGTCGTCTGAGCCGCGGGCACCACCGCACTGAGCAAGGCAAGGGAGGTGAGCCAAGGTAAGGCCGAAGCTCGAAAGGAGCAGAACGACGCCAAGACCAAGACCACAAAGAGCAAAGGGGACGAAGCAGACTCCCCCGACAAGATGCTTGCCAGGAGACGGTTTTAGCAAACCCAGCAAGACCCTTGCCGTGGCAGCTCGCCCCACACCTACGGAGCGAATCACCCTTGAGTCCACTGCCCCCATGGGGCAAGGATTCGGGAGACATCCCCGTGGTGGCATGCAGATCTTTGTGAAGACATTCAAGATCAAATACACACTATAGAAGATGACGACCCTTGGCGGGATCCCAGCCAAGGAGGACCACAAGGCCCCCGGCAAGAACCTTGCCGGGGATGACAGCAGGCGCCACGGCAAGTCCCTTGCCGGGGCCCCGGCAAGACCCTTGCCGGGGCTACGGCGAGGCCCTTGCCAAGAACACCCGTAGGGCCACCTTCAGGCCCACGCCAATCAAACCTCCACCACCATTCGCATGCAAGTGCCAACCCAACCAGTTCGGTAGGCACCTGCGTGGCGGAAAGCGGATCTTCGTGGAGACCCACCACTGCGCCACCTCAGCTGCCTGCCTGCCTACATGGCACCACGGGCATCGCTGGCCAGGGCGCGTGTCAACACGAAAGGGAGCGGCGACGAACGAGACAGGGCTCTCCCGTCCCCGATAAAGCAAGGACACCTAAGCAAGACGATTAAAGGCGCTTTGTCATGTAATGCGAGGATAAACTCGCATCATCAGATTCTTTCCACCTCCCTGTGCCACTGTGGCAACCCCTTTCCCTATAAAAGGAGGCCCAAGGCGACCAGGAGGAGGATTCGGCTTTTTAGAGCTCCTCACGCCCCATTGCTAGCCCAAGAACACAGATAAACAAACCACCAAAGCAGGAGTAGGGTTTTACGCATCCTCGCAGCCCAAACCTGGATAAGGAAACCGTGTGCTATCTGTTTGATCCGCTCTTCTCACGACCCCGCGCCCCGCGACCGTAGTAGGGATTCTTGTGATCCTATAGGTGTCGTTCCCACCGACAACTCTGCAGAGGTTTGTGCACTTTTCTCCAAAAGACTCAATCTCCTCCGTTGGATTTCTCGCACTACATGGTGTTTGAGAGACGGATGACCGAGACACAGTCTTTCAGAAGCATTAACTCTAGCCCCGGGTAGACAGTACCAACCTACATCCCCTACATCTGCTAGCCTACCACTGGAAGAGGTCATGCAATATAGTCAACTATGCTAGAGCCCATTATAGCTTGTGGCTGCACACGGAAGTTTCTAGCATGAATAATCTTATGATCCCTTTGAGCCTGGGTGGCGGACCATAGGAGGATCACAAGGTATAACCCCTGGATCTCCTAGGACAACACTGGTATAACCCTAGGTGCCCAAACTAACAATCCACCCAGATGTGAATTAAAGTTGCCACCTTAAGTTGAACCATTAATTAACAATCTCACATCTGTCATGGATACACTCAAACCTGATCCACCTCTACTGGCATAACATGGCAATATAAGCATAGCGCAGAAGTAACTCCCAAGGGTTTGATAATAAAACAAGTAATAGGTTCTACCTCATCATCTACTTCCCAATACCTAATCAATGTGTTACTTGCCTTGCCGACGATCCGCAAAACCTAGTGACTCGTAGTAGCACGCTTCGCACTCCGGGAATTCTATCGCAAACAAACAATAACATACATAAGCACTCAAGCATAGATGCATAGGTAAAACTCAAATAATTAGATCGAATCCGAAATCTCAACTAAAGAGATTCGATCTGCAAAAAGAATCAATCGAATCGGAGCTACGGAACTGAAACTACGACAAAAGAACTTCGAAACCAAATCTGCTTGAAACCGAATTTTAAATTGTCAAAACCTTGTTCAAATTGATTAAACAGAAAGAGGGGCTCGAGACGAAGATTTTGGCGTTGGTTTCACTGGATTTGGACAAATGGTTGAGAAACGGCGAGGGTTGGAAGATCAGGGGCTAATCTGTGATAAAAATAATCGCGGATAGGTCCCTGGCCGGAAATAAAATAAAAAGAAAAGACTAACGAACGAACGTTCGCTGTCTGAACCGAATCGGTGTACAGTGTTCGTTAAAACGAACGAACGGACGAACGTCCGCTAAACAAATAAACCGTAGAAACGAACCGAACCGATCAAAAAACCCGATCTAGGGTTTTTAAGAAAACCGAGGTTTTTACCTAAAAACCAAAAAAACCGGCGGGCGAGATCTGGCGAATTACGGCTCAATCCGGTGAACGGGCGGCGGCTCCGGCCAGGGTGGTGGTGGCGGGGGTTGGCGGCGGCGGTATTTAAAGGCCCTGGGGGCCGCGGTGCTTGGGGAGGGGGTCGAGGAGGAGGAGTCCTCCTCGGAATCGACGGCGGCGTGCGTCGGCCGGACTCCCGGTCGGGGTCGTTCGGGGCGAGGCGGCGGGTCGGCCCGGCTCGGCTTGGCCGTTGGCCTAGTCGGGCGCGCGAAGCTTTTTTTTTAACACATTCCGCCGACAAAAATCCTAATAAAATAAAAATAAAAATCTAAAGATGCCGAAACAAATTTTCACCGTCTAAGTAAAATATTTAGAACATGATGAACATTTTCTTGGCCAAAAAATGCAATTTAAAAAGTGCATATTTTTTTCTAATTCAAATGAAATAGCAATAAAATCCAAATAAGATTATTTATTTGATTTTAACATTTTTCCTCCAATATTTCATTTATTTCGAAGAAGTCATATGATCTCCTCTCATATATTTTAATTAGAAATATTTTTGGGGAGAAAAATAATAAAATCAAAATGATCCTTGTTCTCTATATTTGAAAAAAAATTCAAATATGAAAACGGTGAAATCCCCAACTCTCTCTGTGGGTCCTTGAGTTGCTTAGAATTTCGGGGATCGCAAAACAAAAATGAAATAAAATATGATATGCATGAATGACCTACGTATAACATTCCAAATTGAAAATTTGGGATGTTACAGCTAGTCATATTCTTCATGATGCTCTCTTTATGTTTCAATTCTTATCTTCTCTGTGAGCATCATTGAAATCATCATGCCTAGCTAAAAGGCATTAAAGAAAAGCGCTCGTTGGGAGACAACCCAATATTTACCCTTACTATTTTTGTGTGATTACATGATTAATCTACTGTAGTAATCATGTTTTATAGCTTTTGTTTCAATAGAGTGCCAAGTAAGACCTTTGGGAAGACTTGGGTGAAAGCTAATGTAATCTTGCTCTAAAATACAGAAACTTTGCGCTCACGATATTACTTGTCATTTTTTTTACAGAAGTGTGCTTTTGAGTTGATTCTTTTGCAGAAGATTAATAGAAAAATTCCTCACGTCAACCAATTTATTTCATAATTTTGGGAGTAGCAGAAGTATGGTTGTTGTTCAGATCATTACATACTGTCCTGTTTCTGATAGATTCTGTTTTCATTGCATAGTTTGCTTGTTTTCTATGGCTTACATTTCTCAATATAAATTGTAGAAATGATATGTTACAGTAGGCATTGTGTGAGAACAATTATGAACCTTGTCTTTGACAGTACCAAAGTGGATGGTTTACTCTTTATCATACTAACCTATCTCACGAAGTTCCGTTAAGTTCTGTGTGAATGAAGTTTTCAAGCTTTGGGTGAGATATCGATATGAGGAGAATAAGGAGTGGAAAGACCCTAAGCTTGGGGATGCCCAAGGCACCCCAAGTTAATATTCAAGGAAGACTCAAGCGCCTAAGCTTGGGGATGCCCCGGAAGGCATCCCCTCTTTTGTCTTCAAAACTATCGGTATACCTTACTCGGAGCTATATTTTTATTCGTCACATGATATGTGTTTTGCTTGGGGCGTGTTTTCAAATTTACTTGGTGTTTGAATAAAATCATTGGATCTGAAATCTTGAAGGAAAAAGAATCCTCCCATGGCTAGTTAATTATTTGACTACTCAGTGTTCTTCACTTATATCTTTGTGCAATAGTTTGTCATTTACTCACGTGCTTCATGTATATCCTATGAGTAAATTGTTGAATGAATTGACTATCATAAATCTGAATTTATATACGTTTCATATACTTATAACATGGGGAGTAATGTCTTCACACATAATAAGTATAGGTAGTAAACTTATTGAAAGTTAGCAAACGCAGAATTGGTCACTTGAACAATTCATGAAAGAATATTGAAGGAAGAGAGATTTCACATATAAATATACTATCTTGGACATCTTTTGTAATTGTGAGCACTCATAAAAATATTGCATGCTAAAAGGTTGATGTTGGACAAGGAAGACAACTTAATGGGTTATGTTTTCCTATATCCGAAACGTTATATTGTCTTGGATCATCCAACATGTTGAGCTTGCCTTTCCCTCTCATGCTAGCCAAATTCTTTGCACCAAGTAGAGATATTACTTGTGCTTCCAAACATCCCTTAAAACTAGTTTTGCCATGAGAGTCCATCGTACCTACCTATTGATTGAGTACGATCCTTCAAGTAAGTTGTCATCGGTGCATGCAATAAAAATTGCTCTCTAAATATGTATGATCTATTAGTGCGAAGAGGATATGCTTTATAGAACTTGTGATAGGGAAGAATAAAAGCAATGGACTGCATAATAAAGGTCTCTATCATAAGAGGCAATATAAAGTGACGTTCTTTTGCATTAAGATTTTGTGCATCCAACATTAAAATCGCATGACAACCTCTGCTTCCCTCTGCGAAGGGCCTATCTTTTACTTTTACCTTCTACCCTTATACAAGAGTCATGGTGATTTTCACTTTTCTTTTTACACTTTTTACTTTTGCAAGCACCTTGTAACGCCTGGATAATTAAGCTAGAGTAATTCTCGGCTAATGATGCCATGTCATCATTTTTACTGTTGCTAATCTCACTTAGATTCAAACCAACTCAAATTTCAAATTTAAAATAAAGTAAAACAACGAAAGTTTTCAAATGTCAAAAATAAAATGTTCAAAGTGTGGCAAATATTCCATAACCAATTACGGTGCTGACCCAACATTTTCGTAAAAATGTTTAAATGCTCTTTTGTGAATAAAACAGTGATAATTATAAGTAATTAAATGCCTTTCCTAAGTTAAAAATTAGCAAACTATTTTTGTTTGGGAGTAGAACTTTTCGTGGCTGAGGGCTAAACTAAAACGTTAATTTAGATGTTGGTCTCATATTTTATAAAAACTAAAATATGCTAATAGTAAGTAAAACAGTAAAGAAAAATGAACAAAAAAACAACACAAACAAAAGTAAAAGACAAAAGGAAACCCCCTCCCCCTGGGCCAGTTGGCCTAGCTGGCCTCACTGGCCGAGCCAGGCCGGCCCACCTGCGCCCCTGCCTCCCACCTACCTATTCACGAGAGGTCGTGGGCAGCGCCGATACCTACCACGGCACCGGCCATCGCCGTGGCGGCCCTCCGACGTTCCCCCTGCCTATATCTACCCCGATTCCTAGAACCCTAGCCGGCCCCTCCCCATTCCCCTCACGCACGTCTCTCTCGCTCAGATCCATCCGCGTCTGCCGCCGTCCGCCATGGCCGACCTTGTCCTCGTGCCCACCGCGCTCCCCGGCGCCTAAGACCTCATCCATCTTCACCGCCGACGTCCTCTTCCTCGTCATTGTCAACAAGTGTGAGCCGGGAACCACCGCAACGAGCCCGGCGAGCTCGTCTTCTTCCCCATCGATTCGTCGGCCTCCCCGAGCCTCCCCAGCAACGCTGTGAGCGGACGCCTCCTCCCCCTCTGTCCTTCTCTTAATTCCGTCGCCGTAGATGCTGCTTCCCACCTGGCCCGAGCCCTCTCCTCCCGCGTGTGCACTGCTTGCTTGGCTGCGACCACCGTCAACCGCGCGTGTACCTCGGGCACGCCCGCTGCACGAGGTTGCGCTCCCGCGGCCCCTACTCTGCGCGCTGCCTGCGGCTACGGGAGCTATGGCTCACGCTCGCTGGCTGCTCGCCCGTCGTGGCCTCACATCCGCTCACCCGCCGTAGCCGTGCCTTGCCTCATCCGCACCGCCACTCATCGCTGGCCGCTGCGCTTCCCCAGTGCAGCCCCGTCCCCTGCCACTAAACTGCTGCTGCAGTACTACTCCGCCGAGCAGCCTACATCGCCTCGCTTCCGCCGACCCGCCTCTGCGCCAGCATCGCACTAGGCCGCGCCCGGCCGTTGCGGCGCGCCCGATGGGGCAACCTGTGACATGGCTGCCGAGCGTACCCCCGCCGTCCTGCGCTCCCCGCGGCTACACATGTCGGTGCGCGCGCTTCCCCTCCCCGCGACCCCCGTTCCTTCTAACGGGCTGCTGCCTAGTTTGGCCCGGCGGCCGCCCTCCCCGGGGCCACCTCCGGTGACCGGCGCCGACACCCTAGCGCGTTCCCTCTCCCGTGGTCATTTGGGCGGGCGCCCACGCCCACACGCCCGTAACAGCCTCCAGTTAGCCCACTTTGGCCCAGTGCCTATGGCACGCGGGGTCCGCCCCCGAAAATCAAGAAGAAGAAAAGAAAATATTAGAAAATTAATTAATATAATTAATTAACTTACTTAAATTGAGGTTAATTAGACTAATTACCTAGATTAACTAATTAGAATTGTTAGTTAGTCAATTGTGTCAATGACAGGGGGGGCCCAACCTCCTGTTGACCAGTTAAAATTGACTGGTCAAGTAGGACCCCCTGGCCCACATGTCAGCCACTCGGTACAGTTTTGTGTACACTGTGCTGTGTGCGCCTAGTGTCGGTGTCAAAACCAGCGGATCTCGGGTAGGGGCTCCCGATCTGTGTGTCTTAGGCTGATGGTAACAGGAAGCAAGGGACACAATGTTTACCCAGGTTCGGGCCCTCTGGATGGAGGTAAAACCCTACTTCCTGCTTGATTAATATTGACAATATGAGTAGTACAAGAGGAGATCTACCACGAGATCGTAGAGGCTAAACCCTAGGAGCTAGCCTATGATGATTATGATTGTAATTGTGATCGGCCTTGTAAGGACCAACCTCTCCGGTTTATATAGACACCGGAGAGGGCTAGGGTTTACATGGAGTCGCTTACAAGGATGGAAACACAATATCCGGATTGCCAAGCTTGTTTTCCACGCAAAGGAGAGTCCCATCCGGACACGGGCCGGAGTCTTGAGTCTTGTATCTTCACGCTTCAATAGTCCGGACGATGTATATAGTCCGACTGTCCGGATACCCCCTAATCCAGGACTCCCTCAGTAGCCCCTGAACCAGGCTTCGATGACGATGAGTTCGGCGCGTAGTATTGTCTTTGGCATTGCAAGGCGGGTTCCTTCTCCGAATACTCCAAAGTAATTATCGAACACTTAGACCGTGTCGGATCTGCGAGACGATCTTCACATACCATTGAAATAGGGAACATAGCATAAATCTGATCTGCTAGCAATCTTCGTACGTCGTGCCCTTGCATCGTGGCCTGGTCCAACACGAACTGGCATTTCTCGCCACACCCCGACTCACGTCGCGAGGCAGTTTTATTGGCACGTCCTGCCAAGCAGAGATCGTGTTCCTCTTATTACGGGATCTTTCATCAATAAGGGCGTGCGTGACCCCACGACGACCGTTGGTATGACTCCGTGTGTTTTTAGATAAGCCTCAAGCGGTCACGCTGAGGACTCTTGATATTCACCCCCTTCATAAAGGGGCCGAGGCCTATGCCTCTTTTCCACCCCCGTCGCGCCTTCTCGCACCTCGAGTTCTAACACCCGAGACCTAAGCCCGAACACCCCAGATCCTCCAATATGTCCGGATCCAACCCTCAAGGCCGGTGGGTGGCCTCCTCGATCCGAGAGGAGGACATTGCGAGGCTTAGGGAGGTCGGATACCTGACCGCCGACATCCAGCACAGGCTTCCTGCTTCAGGGCAGGTCATCCCTACACCAGAGCCCAATGAGAGCGTCGTGTCTGTTCCTCACTTCCTCCGCGGCTTGGGCCTCACCCTCGATCCCTTTGTGAGGGGGCTCATGTTCTATTACGGGTTGGATTTTCATGATCTAGCTCCGGACGCTATCATCCATATCTCGTCATTCATCATTGTATGCGAGGCCTTTCTCCACATCACTCCACACTTCGGCTTATGGCTCAAGACCTTTAATGTGAAGCCGAAGATAATCGAGGGGCGACATGCCGAGTGCGGAGGTGCCATAATAAGAAGGAACACCGATGCCCCATGGCCAGAGGGTTCTTTCCCAGAAGAAACCGATGTATGGCAGCGGAGGTGGTTTTATGCCACAGCTCCCAGAGGCACAAAGTGGATAGCTGCCCCTGAGTTCCGCTCGGGCCCTCCGTCACAACTAGCGTCTTGGACCGACGTAGGACGGAATTGGGGGCCCGCTGGCGATGTACCAGTACTGCAGAATCGCATCCGGGAGCTTCTTGAGAGGGACATTAATCTCGCCAGCATAATTCAAGTGATGTTAATCCAAGGGATGTTGTCGTGCCAACGCCGGCCTCTCGGATGTGGGAGTTCAATCCAGAGGGTCCGCGGACTGTTAAGCACTTCTTCAGTCTGAAGATCGAAGGGATGTGCAAATTATTCTTCGGACCAAAAGTAGAGTGTCCGGACACCACCGAGGATTCGGGCCTAAGCTGCAATCGCCTAGATACCCAAGTAAGTAACCTTGATACCAGACACTATGTTTTATATTTGCCATAGTTGTTATTCTGAAGATCATCCGTGGCCAGGAATGGCTCAGCAAGGCGGAGAGAATCAGGTGTCCGGGGCCACTTCCTGAAGGCTCGCCTAGTCCAACCATTGCCAAGTTGCTTGACCGGGTGCTCAGCAGAATGCCCTCAGGGAAGGACAAGGGGAAGAACTGGGAAGCCGAACTTCACACGCTGCGCATCCAAACCGGGGGAATTGTTACCTCCCCTGAGGAGGATAGTCGAGAAGGGGAGGCTAAAGCCTCCTCCCCGCGCGGGAAGAAGAGGGCCGCCTCCGAAGACTTGGAGACGGAGATGCCCAAGCAAGGGAAAAAGGTATCACCAGGGGGCTCTGCCCCGACGGGGACCCTCACCGCGTCGTGCCCACCAACGGTCCAGCCCTCCACCGAGCTGTAAGTTAATCATTCATTCGAAGGTACTGTGTTTCTCCGAGATCCATAACCAGGATTTGTCTTTTGTAGTCCGGCTAGCAGCTCTTCTCAACAGAGTTCGTCTTCGGGGGATCTTCCTCCGGAGATGATGGAGAGCGAGACTCCACCCACCTCTCCGCCTCATGAAGCGAGCGACACTGAGGAGTCGTCACGAAGGAGTCGGACCTGCGGGCCGGAGGCTATCGTCGGCCGCCACAGCCCGGGCGTTTGGCTCCCACGGGGGGCAATGAGAAGGGTTCAGCACAGTTTGATGTTTGGCCGGATATACTAACAGGCCTTCTGGAGTGAGCTGCGCTGTCGGAGGAGCACCGCTCATTAATGAGCGTGGTGCTTAAGAAGATTTCATCTGCTACAAGCGGTTTGAATGAGGCATTTACGAGCCTTCTCAGAGGCTTTGAGGTATGTCGTGAAAAATACACAATCTTTGTCAGTGAGGCACGCGCTAGGTGTGCTCCATATGGATAGTAGCCCCTGAGACTCTGGTTGCCCGCCCTAGGCGGCAAATGGAGGATAATATTTTGTAAGTACTGATTGCGCTGTACACATGCGCAGGTATCTAAGGATCCGGCTGCCGAACAGTCCGTTGAAGTTGCCGAACTAAGGAGGCAAATTGGATATATTGATGCCGATATCACGCTGGTGACCGAGCGGCTGAGCAAGTCACAAGGTATGTGCTCTTCTTTCCTTATTTATATAGGGAAATATGAGAGTGGCATAATATTAATGCAATATGCTTGGAATGCAGACGGTGCTGCTGCCGTGGAAGCCCTGAGGGCGGAACTTGCCCAGGCCAAGGAACAAGCTCGGGTTCGGCTGCCCTAAAGGCGGCCGAGGAATTGAGAGCCAAACAGCCTGCTCATCGCAGAAGCGAGGAAAAGATAGCCGAAATGGCTGTGGAGTTAAAAAATGCCGTTGAACGGTATGAGCTCCTTAAAAAGGAGCATAAGGATAGTTCAGCCGACCTGAACAAGGCACTTAATGCCACCAAGGAGATGCGGACCGAGCTCAGGGGTGCGCGGGAGGAGCTTCAACAGGCCGATAAAATCACGGCTGGGGGCTCCTACTTACTGCGGATGAAGTTTTTGGATCCGAAGTATGCTCCCCTGGATGGACACTAGAGTCCGGCAGATGCGTATGCGGATTTGGCGAAGAGTACAGCTGACGCTGCCAAGTTCTTCGAGGACCAAGGTGATAAGGAAGTGGAGAAGCTTTTCTGGTCGCAATTCAATGCTCCCACTCGCCCACTGCCATTAAGTGAGAAGATGGCTGCTGTAGCGGAGCTTCACAGGTTGTCCGTGCTTGCAATGCGGTCTGTAATAGACCATCTTTGGCCGAAGGGGCCTAAGCCGGACAATTACTTTGGTTTGGTGCAACCATTCCTTGGGGCTGTGCCTCGGATCGACACCATGAGAAGGTCAGCGTGCATAGAGGGTGCACGAATGGCTCTTGCCCATGTTAAAGCCTATAGGACAGATATGGAGGCCACCATTATAGCGACCCAGAATCCGGCGGGAGGCCAGTATTCGGCCCAGCATTACTTGGAGCAGGTAACGGAAGGTGCCCGCTTAATAGAGGCGCAGTGCTCGAAGAGTATATTGTTCGAGTGAAGCATCGAATCATTGTAAAAACAATGTTATTTTAATTATGAGGCTATATTTATACTTTTTGCCTGAAAATATTATTGTGTCCCACATGCGGCGCTTATATATATATATATATATATATATATATATATATATATATATATATATATATATATATATGTGTGTGTGTGTGTGTGTGTGTGTGTGTGTGTGTGTGTGTGTGTGTGTGTATAAGTAATCCGAAAGTTAGCAGTCGTCGGCTTCAGCCCCCACGCATACAATGCGGGGGTGTTCGCGAAAAATATGCGTAATCACACTTAATCCAACGTCTTGGTCCATTAAGAAGGTAATCGCACGTCGAACTAGGCAACCGGACTATATAGCTGTAACACTTTCGCTTAGCCATGGGAGTCTAACGGTGGGGCTACTATGTAGCCCCTGGTACCTTCACGTGCATCCGAATACGGTAGCGTATGTACATGGCGGAAGCGGCCCTTCGTTATCTTGGAGGAATCCTAAAGATTCGGTGAGTCTTCAGTGGTTGAACAGTCTCTCGCTGTATCATGGCGGTCAGTTTTCGGCTTTCTCTACTGAGGTGCTCAGCATGGCACAATCGCAGTAGTTCTCCTTTGGCCGCCTTAGCCGATAAGAACGGAACGTAAGGCGGCAAACCCAGGAGCCTAGCAAACCCAACATTTGACCAAAGACATGATTCGGTGCTGATGCATATAAGGCCAAACTCGTGACGCCGAACACTCCCAAAGGTATTCGGTCTTTGTAACAGAAAATAGGCTGAAGAATGCCTTTTCATTATAAACCCTGTATTTCCAGGTACGTGCATTAATCTGTCGTGGCGAAATGCCAATAACAGCAGTATCCTCTGTGGGTATGGAACCCATGGGATGGTTAAACAACAAGAGGCAATAGAAAAGGTTTACACAAGGGATTAATCTAAAAAGAAACCTGTTGAGCGTGGCCCTGCTGCACATCTGCGCCTTTGTCTCCGTTGTGCCGTAACCTGGAAGGGTATTGCGCGAACGTTGTCTGTAAAAGAGGAAAACTCGTAAGAGAGTACAACGTAAGTATGCAATGGATAATAAAAGTGTAAGATGTTGGCCTGCCAATAAGGTTGAGCCAAGTGTGGGGCTGTATTAAATATTTATAGCCCATGGTGTCCTCTATGGGATTACATATACGGTGCCCTGGTTCAGCTTTATCCGGGCTACCGGACTCGTCTAACCGTGCATGTGGTCTTAATGACCAGTCATGTTTTCTAATATTGGAGGCCGCTAGGGCCGTAGCGTGTTCCTCTGCGCGTGAAGAGCGCTCTGTGTTTCCGTTAATGGTTATGACGCCACGTGGACCGGGCATCTTCAGTGTAAGGTAGGCATAGTGCGGTACTACGTTGAAGTGGGCGAAGGCCGTTCTTCCAAGCAATGCATGATAACCGCTTTGGAAGGGTGCGATGGTGAAGGGTAGTTCTTCGCTTCTGTAGTTTCCTGGGGAGCCGAATGTTACCTCTAGTACGATGGAGCCCCTGCTGTAGGCTTCAACGCCTGGTATCACCCCTTCAAAGGTGGTGTTACTTTGGCTAATTCTGGATGGGTCTATCCCCATCCTGTAGACAGTGTCCTCGTATATTAAATTGAGACTGCTACCGCCGTCCATGAGGACGTGGGTGAGATGGTATCCTTCAATTATTGGGTCAAGCACCAAGGCCTCTGATCCTCCGTGCCGAATACTAGTTGGGCAGTCCATGTGATCGAAGGTGATTGGACAAGCCGTCCAGCGGTTAGGTGTGGGTACGATGGGCTCTGTATCATACATGTCTCTGACCGCGCGTTCGTGCCTTATTGTGGATGTGTGTGTCGCGTGGATCATATTTACCATTTTACCCTCTGGTGGGAATTTTTTCTGTCCTCCAGTGTTCGGCTGGCGAGGTTCATCCTCGTCTTCACTTGGTGTTTCCCTCCCCTTGTGTTCGGCATTTAATTTGCCGGCCTGCTTGAAGACCCAGCATTCTCTATGCGTGTGGTTCGCAGGTTTCTCGGGGGTGCCATGAATTTGGCACAGTCTGTCCAGGACCCTGTTCAGACCGGACGGTCCCTCTTTACTGCCTTTAGATGGCTTCTTTTGCTGATCAGGTCGAGAGCCCCTGAATCCGGCATTGACCGTTGTGTTGTCCGGGCTCTCTTCCTTATTTTGGCGTTTGTGTTTATTACGCCGTGGCTTCCCGTTGCCATCCCTTATTTCAGATGTGCTGGGGTCGCTGGTGCCTTTACAGGCTAGCCAACTATATTCACCCACGCAAATGCGGGTCATAAGGCTTGTTAAGGCTGCCATTGTCCTTGGCTTTTCTTGGCGAGGTGTCTGGCGAGACACTCGTTGCAGATGCTGTGTTTGAATGCCGCTAAGGCCTCGGCGTCCGAACAATCGACAATTTGATTCTTCTTAGTGAGGAATCTGTTCCAAAGCTTGCGGGCGGACTCTCCGGGCTGTTGGATTATGTTACTTAGATCGTCCGCATCCGGAGGCCGGACATAAGTCCCTTGAAAATTGGCCCTGAAAGCATCCTCGAGTTCCTCCCAACTCCCAATTGAAGTTTCGGGGAGGCTTTTCAACCAGTGTCGAGCTGGTCCCTTCAACTTGAGGGGAAGGTATTTGATGGCGTGGAGGTCATCCCCACGAGCCATGTGAATATGCAGGATAAAATCCTCGATCCAGACCCCCGGGTCCGTCGTTCCGTCGTATGCCTCTATATTCACAGGTTTAAAACCCTGTGGAAATTCATGGTCCAGTACTTCTTCGGTGAAGCACAGGGGGCGAGCAACCCCTCTGTATCTGGACGTGCTGTGGCGTGCCGTCGGCTGTTGTTGTGTCCGGTGCTTATTCCGAACTGGTATTTGGTAGGTATGACCGTTTTGGTGACCATAGTCCCTTGCCGGGATGTGTCCCTTAGATCCGTATATGTACCTGGCCGCACCGACTTTCTTATCCAGGTGCTCTCGTAGATCGTGCACATCGTCGGTAGCCGCTCTATTGCGGTTATGAAGTGGTACGTCTGGCCTCCTAGTCGTGTTATTCTTTGGTGGAATGGCTTCATCGTCGAATTCTGGCAGTAGCTTGCATTTTGGATATCTCTTTGTATGGCAATCGTCGCCGTATCTTTCTTCAGTGTCTAGCACTTTATTGCATCTGCGATTGAGCATTTCCTGTGCGGCTTTGAGCCGTTACTTCTGCTTCTTTAGACTTCTCGCTGTGGCCATAAGCTTTCTGTGGAGGTTATCTCGCTCCACGTGTTCTTACGGAATGATGAATGCATCATCGTCCGGACTGTGTTCTTGTCCTAGGGTGGTTTGATGAACTCGTCCCTCCGGATCATTGTGATCGGGCATCTGCTCCGAACTCGGTTCGGCGTGACCTGGCTCGTCCTGCTCCATCGCTGGGTCCATGTGGCCGTTATTGCCTTCGGAGTTTACTGGTATGTCTATCCTTCTTGCGCTCTTGTCGCTATTTTTACTGTTGCTGGACTTTAAGCGGCGTCTGCGCTGTCGTTTTGGCTTTTGCCCGGGGGTTTTATCTTCCGGATTGCCGCCGTCGTCCTCTTTGGGCATATCCACCATGTATATATCGTGTGACGAGGTAGTAGTCCAGCACCCCAGAGATTCTGAATCTTCTCCTGCGTCGTTGTCCATACCGTCGATGCCTTCGGAATCGAAGTCAAGTATGTCGGTTAAATCATCAATCGTGGCAATGAAGTGGGTGGTGGGTGGGCAACGAATTCCTTCGTCATCTGCTTCCCACTCGATCCGGACATAGTTTGGCCGAGAGCCTCCTGACAAAGAGAGAGACTTTAATGAGTTCAGCATGTCGCCAAAGGGCGAGTGCTGGAAGATATCCACAGCGGTGAACTCCCTTACGGAGCCCAACCTTGGCTCGGTGGCTCGAGAGTCGCGGATTTGGAACCAACAAGCTGGATCTGAGTCCGGGGGTCCGGAATCACCGGCTTCCACAGAGGTGAGACCTGTGTTCGGCTCCACCGCCGATGAGTGTGCGGCCTGCGGGGCGGGGTCCATCCCTCCGTCCTTAGACAACGCAGCTTGCTCCGGATTTAGGTCCGGGACTACTGCAGGGGTGATATCCCGAGCATCGTCCGACAGCAGGTCTAAGCCGTGCTCATCGTGACTGTTCGGTTCTCCTAGCACAGGCCCAAATTCGTCGAAGATCAAGTCTCCGCGAATGTTCGCCGTGTAGTTCAAGTTTCCGAACCTGACACGGTAGCGAGGCGTGGTGTCGATCTCCTCCGGATAGCCAGCGAATTGGCCCTCGGTCTTGCCGCCAAACACGAAGATCCGTCCGGCGAGAAAGTCTCCCCCTGGACCGTGTTGTTGACGATTGAAGGTGCCATCAAGCCTTGCAGTGACGACACAGAGGAACTCTCAATGAAAGCACCAATGTCGGTGTCAAAACCGGCGGATCTCGGGTAGGGGGTCCCGATCTGTGCATCTTAGGCTGATGGTAACAGGAAGAAAGGGACACAATGTTTACCCAGGTTCGGGCCCTCTCGATGGAGGTAAAACCCTACTTCCTGCTTGATTAATATTGACAATATGAGTAGTACAAGAGTAGATCTACCACGAGATCGTAGAGGCTAAACCCTAGGAGCTACCCTATGATGATTATGATTGTAATTGCGATCGGCCTTCTAAGGACCAACCTCTCCGGTTTATGTAGACATCGGAGAGGGCTAGGGTTTACATGGAGTCGGTTACAAGGAAGGAAACACAATATCCGGATCGCCAAGCTTGTTTTCCACGCAAAGGAGAGTCCCATCCGGACACGGGCCGGAGTCTTGAGTCTTGTATCTTCACGCTTCAATAGTCCGGACGATGTATATAGTCCGACTGTCCGGATACCCACTAATCCAGGACTCCCTCACCTAGCATTTTAGCATTTATTTTCGTATAAAAAATTAATTTCAGAATATTAATAAAACTTTTAAAGTTAATAAAAATTAAACTGTAGCTCGGATGAAAAAGTTTTCTACATCAAAGTTGCTCAGAATTTCGAGAAGACCCCGGGTACGCGGTCCGTTTGTCTGCCACACGTCCCTGTCATAGCGAACCTGCAAACTTTCCCCTCCGGTTCATCTGTCTGACAGACGTCCGGGACCGGGAAAACTTTCCCGGATGTTTCCCCCTTGCCAGTAATGCCTAGCACTGCGTTAGAACACCTCTAGCCCCGCTTGTACTCATGTTGTGCATATGTTTGCGTGTATTTACTGTTTCTTCCCCCTCTTCTCTCTGCTAGACCCCGAGACCGCTACTGATGCCCTTGTGATAGACTACGTCGACGACGACCCTTCTTCCCTTTCAGCGGAGCTTCCAGGCAAGCCCTCCCTTTGATCATCCCGATATCGCCCATTCCATTCTCTCATGCTTGCATTAGATTTTGCTACTGTTATTGATTGCTCCTATTCTGATGCATAGCCTGATTTTGTAACCTGCTATTGTACCTTACCTGCTTATCCTACACAGCTTAGTATAGGTTGGTTAGTGATCCATCAGTGACCCCCACCTTGTCCTTGTTGCCTCTGCTTCATCATCGACGACCCGATCAACGTGATCGACGACCAGAGCCTGACACCTCACATCACATCACGCCCCTTTTGTTGCTTGACTCTGCAAAGCTACTATCGAGTGTCGAGGGTGATCCCTCATAACGCACTCCTGATGATAATTCTGTAGTGTAGCTATTCGGTCGTGGTCGTCGAGGGTGATTTCCTCTTTCACCATTCCCGATACGGCTCTGTCGTTCAACACCTCAAGTGTGAACCTCGAGGGTGGTCCCTCTTACGTTCACCTTGATGATTACATTGAGTGGAATCCACCGGGGGTGATTCCTCGGGTTTTCCCCTTGATGTCTGGACAAAGAGTTACCTTGACTTTACTGGAGACCGTTGTGAAAGCCGGGCGGGCCGGAGAGCACCCGTGCGATGTGACAGTGGCAGCTGGTTGTTTAGTGGTATCACCCGGGAGGGGGTGATAGCTCCGGGCTTGTCCCGACAGCCGTCACTCTTTTTAATAATGCACTAACAGGTTTGGGTATTTGTTATGAGTTGGCCTCTGGCCTTTACGCACTAACCACCACGTGAGAATAGTTATGGGCCTCGGTGTCGTGGTTCCAGCCGAAGCTTTGTCAGACGTCCAGTTTGGCAGTGCAGCACGGCTGGGCCGGCACCATCCTGTAGTGGTGGAGCCTGGACCCGCCCTGCGCGCAATGACCCGGAGTGCAAGGGGCGATGGGCCCAGACCCCGGAGTGCTTAAAAGGTAGACCGACGGGACCTCTCTGCTGAGCCTAGGTAGGGTTGCGACTTGTTGATCTTCCGAGGCTGCACATTGACCCCAGAAAGGTGTGTCCGGCCAGAGTAATCAAGCGTGTTGGAAAACATGGCGCACCCCTGCAGGGAAGATATATATTCGAATACCGTGTCCACGGTAATGGATGTTCAGACTTGTATCCTGATCTTATACAACTAGAAATGGATACTTGATATGTGATGGATATGTTGGCTCCGGGATGGCTTTCTCGCAGGGAGTCGAGGAAGGATCTCTGGGCATTAATTCTACAACATGCTTGTTAATTATAAACTGCTATTCTTTACTCTTCTACATGCTGTAAGATGCTTGGAGCTGCTTGAAGATGCTAGTCTTTGTTAGGCTAGGCCTTCCCCTCTACTCAGGCATTCTGCAGTTCAGTCCACATATACAGCCCTTCCATTTGATACCAATGCATACTTAGTATAGATCTGATGCTTGCGAGTACTTTTGATGAGTACTCACGGTTGCTTTGCTACCCCTTTCCCCCTTCCTTCTTCCTTCCGGTTGATGCAACCAGTTGGTGGATCCTTGGAGCCAGATGCCACCACCGACGGATACTACTACATGGAGGCCGCCGAAGATCAGGAGTAGTTAGGAGGTCCCAGGCTGGAGGCCTTGCCTCTTCGATCGTTGCTTCGTTTGTGCTAGCCTTCTTAAGGCATCCTTTTTTAACTTATGTCTGTACTAAGATATTGTTGCTTCCGCTGACTCTTGTGTATCGAGCTTGTATTCGAGCCCTCGAGGCCTCCGACTTGTAATATAAAGCTTGTATTATTTTAATTTGTGTCTAGAGTTGTGTTGCGATATATTCCCGTGAGTCCCTGATCTTGGTCGTACACATTTGCATGTATGATTAGTGCACGGTCGAATCGGGGGCGTCACAAGTTGGTATCAGAGCCGACTGCCTATAGGAACCCCCTTTCCAACTCCTTGGCCGAAGTTGAGTCTACTCTTTGAAAATCTGTTTTACTAACATGGCTGTGTGGCTTATCGGCCCACGTCACCATTGGGTGGTATTAGGATCTTTTATTCCTCGTCTATAATCTGGGAATCTGATCTCTCTTCTATTCGGGTTAAATGATTTTGCTGACTCTAACCTTAGGATCTCGTAATCACATCCTCCCAGAGATTTGTATTACGTCTCTCTTGAATTGAGGGCCAAGATCTGCTTCACAATGTTCATTTACCGCAGGATCCTCTTATCGAGGGCACCCTGCATCGTCACTTTCAAATCCCTCGTTCTAGAGGTTTCCCTGATGTTGATGTAGCCTTTGCTATATCCCGTTGTTGAGTCCCTCCATCACGTGCATACGTGCCGCCTAGTATGTCTGCGATGTTTCTCTTATCCGAACTCTTATGAACAACGTGTAATTGGCTCCGCATATGTAGTTGTATGTCTTCAATGACTACTGCTTTGTACATACTGCGCCTTTGCTAACTTTTCAGGTTACATCATGGTTTACTCCATACACTTGCTCCACCCCTTAAGCTACCCATGTTGCATTAAGAAGGATGGTTAGACACGTTCTTCATGGCCGTGGTCGCAACAATCCACCACCTCCCGAATACATGACCGGAATGATACAGTAGTTTGATGCCGAATCGCTAGTTAATGGTAGGAGTGATGGCTCAGTTCCGCGCCCCATTATGAATCAGCGACCTGCCCTAGTGACTCTGCAAGACTTTGCGCATCTCAACCCTCTCATCTATTGCAGCTCAACTCAGCCCCTTGATGCTGATGATGGGCTCCGAGACATAACTTTCGAGTTGGAGTTTGCTGACGTAACCCTGCCAACTATGTCACCTTCGTGGCTTACTACCTGAAAGGTCCCGCTTCTCAATGGTGGGACAACCACTAGCGTTCCTTACATGTTGGAACCGCCATCACTTTGCCGAAATTCCAAGTTGCATTTCACAGACCAATGTCGAACCACCCTAGTTAGTCACAACGTCCAAATTGAATTTGAAGGGTTGGAATTCCATGTCTCCCCATTGTCTTGAAGTCGTCCAATATTGACTTCATTCTGGGCATGGAATGGTTGAAAACACACACCGCTTCTATCAATTGCGCCACTAAAACTGTCCATCTACTACATCCTTCTAGTGAGATAGTCAGCTACCATGCTCATCTTGTTCGTAATGCCAAACCACAGATTTATTCCTTGAGTGCGTTAAACGCTTATCCTCTTGTGAGGATTGAAAACGCTCCCGTCGTTTCCAGTTGATGACCTTGAACTTGTTGTAGTTAAATTTGCACTGAAGTTGTGGCATTTACTTTTGGTACTCGTTGCGAGATTTCCACTGATCATCAAAGTCTGAAGTATCTGTTACTCAGCTAGATCTGGACCTCCCTAAGCAGCGATGTATGGAAGCAATTACAGACTATGATTACGGTATTTCTTATACCCCTGGCAAGGCTAATATTATGGCCGATGCCCTGAGTCAGAAGTCTTATTGCAACAACCACACGGCTTATAAAGCTCAACCCCTACAAGATGATCTCACTTATAAGAGAGCATCTGGTCCGCGTTCTCGGTCAAACTGAACGTCGCACGATCAGAGGGCTTTCAAAATTCTAAAAAGGTTTCAGTGGTCAAATCCTTCTGAATATGAAGCCACTTGGGAACTCGAGGATCGTCTTTGAGATGAATACCCTGTTTTGTTTCCTTCTACCTCCTAAAATCTCGGGACGAGATTTCTTGTAGTGGAGGATATTTGTAACGCCTGGATAATTAAGCTACAGTAGTTCTCAGCTAATGATGCCACGTCATCATTTTTACTATTGCTAATGTCACTTAGATTCAAACCAATTCAAATTTCAAAATTAAAATAAAGTCAAACAACGAAAGTTTTTCAAATGTCAAAAATAAAATGTTCAAAGTGTGGCAAATATTCCATAACCAATTATGGTGTTGACCCAACATTTTTGTAAAAATGTTTAAATGCTCTTTGTGAGTAAAAAAGTGATAATCATAATTAATTAAATGCCTTTCCTAAGTTAAAAATAAGCAAACTATTTTTGTTTGGGAGTAGAACTTTTCGTGGCTCAGGGCTAAACTAAAACGTTAATTTCGATATTGGTCTCATATTTTATAAAACTAAAATATGCTAATCGTAAGTAAAACAGCAAAGAAAACAAACAAAAAAACAACAAAAACAAAAGTAAAAGACAAAAGGAAACCCACCTCCCCCCTGGGCCAGTTGGCCCAGCTGGCCTCACTGGCCGAGCCAGGCCGACCCACCTGCGCCCTGCCTCCCACCTCCCTGTTCACGAGAAGTCGTGGGCAGCGCCGATGCCTGCCACGGCACCGGCCATCACCGTGGCGGCCATCTGGCAGCCCTCCGGCGTCCCCCTGCCTATATCTACCCCCGCTCCTGGAACCCTAGCCGGCCCCTCCCCATTCCCCTCACGCACGTCTCGCTCGCTCAGATCCATACGTGTCTGCCGCCATGGCCGACCTCGTCCTCGTGCCCACCGCGCTCCCCAGCGCCTGAGACCTCATCCATCTTCACCGCCGACGTCCTCTTCCTCGTCCTCGTCAACAATCGCGAGCCGGGAACCACCGCAACTAGCCCGGCGAGCTCGTCTTCTTCCCCATTGATTCGCCAGCCTCCCCGAGCCTCCCCTGCAACGCTGTGAGCGGACGCCTCCTCCCCCTCTGTCCTTCTATTAATTCCGTCGCCGTAGACGCTGCTGCCCGCCTGCCCGAGCCCTCTCCTCCCGCGTGTGCACTTCCAGCTTGGCTGCGACTACCGTCAACCGCGCGTGTACCTCGAGCACGCCCGCTGCATGCGGCGCTGCTCCCGCGGCCCCTACTCTGCCCGTTGCCTGCGGCTACGGGCGCTACGGCTCACGCTCACTGGTTGCTCGCCTGCCGTGGACTCACAACCTCTCACCCGCCGTAGTCGTGCCTTGCATCATCCGCACCGCCACTCCTCGCTGGCCGCTGCGCTTCCCCGGTGCAGCCCCGTCCCGTGCCACTTAACTGCTGCTGCTGCAGTACTACTCCGCCGCGCAGCCTACCACGCCTCGCTTCTGCCGGCCCGCCTCTGCGCCCACATCGCGCTAGGCCTCGCCCGGCTGTTGAGGCACGCCCGATGGGGCAACCCGTGCCGTGGCTGCTGAGTGTACCCCCGCCATCATGCGCTCCCCGCGGCTACACCGCCCGGTGCGCGCGCTTCCCCTCCCCGCGACCCCCGTTCCTCCCTACGGGCTGCTGCCCAGTTTGGCCCGGCGGCCACCCTCCCCGTGGCCACCTCCGGAGACCGGCGCCAATGCCCTAGCGCGTCCCCTCTCCCGTGGTCGTTCGGGCGGGCGCCCACACCCACGCGCCCGTAGCAGCCGTTCGTTAGCCCGCTTTGGCCCAGTGCCTATGGCACGCGGGGTCCGCCCCCGGAAATCAAGAAAAAGAATAGAAAATATTAGAAAATTAATTAATATAATTAATTAACTTACTTAATTTGAGGTTAATTAGACTAATTACCTAGATTAACTAATTAAAATTGTTAGTTAGTCAAGCGTGTCAATGACGAGGGCCCCACCTGTTGACGATCAAGCGTTATTGGTCAATCTGGGACCCCAACCCACTGTCGACCCTTTGGGTACACTTTTGTGTACCTTTGTCTTTGAGTGTGCCTAACATTTTAGCATTTATTTTTTTATTAAAAATTAATTTCAGAATATTAATAAAACTTTCAAAGTTAATAAAAATTAAACCATAGCTCGGATGAAAAAGTTTTCTACATGAAAATTGCTCAGAATTTCGAGGCGAATCCGGAGACGCGGTCCGTTCGTCTGCCACACGTCCCTAGCATAGTGAACCTGCAAACTTTCCCCTCCGGTGCATCTGTCTGACAGACGTCCGGGACCGGGAAAACTTTCCTGGATGTTTCCCCCTTTGCCAGTAATGCCTAGCACTGCGTTAGAACACGTCTAGCCCCGCTTGTACTCATGTTGTGCATATGTTTGCGTGTATTTACTGTTTCTTCCCCCTCTTCTCTCCACTAGACCCCGAGACTGCTGCTGATGCCCTTGTGATCGACTACGTCGACGACGACCCTTCTTCCCTTTCGGTAGACTTCGGGCAAGCCCCTTTGATCATCCCGATATCGCCCATTCCATTCTCTCATGCTTGCATTAGATTTTGCTACTATTATTGATTGCTCCTATTACGATGCATAGCCTGCTTTTGTAACCTCTTTGTTGTACCTTACACTTATCCTATCTTGCTTAGTATAGGTTGGTTAGTGATCCATCGGTGACCCCCACCTTGCCGTTGTTGCCTCTACTTCGCCGTCGACGACCGATCAGCGTGATCGACGACGAGCCGACACCTCCGTCACATCACGCCCTTTTGTTGCTCGACTCTGCGAGCTACTATCGAGTCGAGGGTGATCCCTCATAACGCCTCGATGATAATTCTGTAGTGTAGCTATTGGTGCGTGGTTATCGAGGTTGATTTCCTCTTTCACCATTCCCGATCGGCTCGTCGTTCAACACCTCAAGTGTGAACCTCGGGTGGTCCTCTTCGTTCACCTTGATGATTACATTGAGTGGAATCCACGGGGTTGATTCCTCGGGTTTTCCCCTTGATGTCTGGACACACAGTTACCTTGACTTTACTGGAGACCATTGTGAAAGCCGGGCGGGCCCGATGAGCACCCGTGCGATGTGACAGTGACGACTTGCTATTTAGCGGTCTCAACCGGGAGGGGGTGATAGCTTCGGACTTGTCCCGAGAGTCGTCACTCCTTTTAATAATGCACTAACAGGTTTGGGAATTTTTATGAGTTGACCTCTGGCCTTTATGCACTAATCACCACGTGAGAATAGTTATGGGCCTCGGCGTCGTGGTATCAGCCGAAGCTTTGTCAGACGTCCAATTCAGCAGTGCGGCACGGCTGGGCCGGCACCATCCTATAGTGGTGGAGCCTGGACCCGCCCTGCGCGCAACGACCCGGAGTGCAAGGGGCGATGGGCCCAGACCCCGGAGTGCTTAGGAGGTAGACCGGCGGTGACCTCTCTGCTGAGCCTAGGTAAGGCTGCGACGTGTTGATCTTCCGAGGCCGGGCATTGACCCCAGAAAGGTGTGTCCGGCCAGAGTAATCAAGCGTGTTGGAAAGCGTGGTGCACCCCTGCAGGGAAGATATATATTCGAATACCGTGTCCACGGTAATGGACGTTCAGACATTTATCCTGATCTTATAGAACTAGAAATGGATACTTGATATGTGATGGATATGTTGGCTCCGGGATGGCTTTCTGGCAGGGAGTCGAGGAAGGATCTTTGGGCATTAATTCTACAACATGCTTGTTAATTATAAACTGCTATTCTTTACTCTTCTACCTGCTGTAAGATGCTTGGAGCTGCTTGAAGATGCTAGTCTTCGTTAGGCTAGGCCTTCCCCTCTACTCAGGCATTCTGCAGTTCAGTCCACAGATACAGCCCTTACATTTGATACCAATGCATACTTAGTATAGATCTGATGCTTGCGAGTACTTTTGGTGAGTACTTACGGTTGCTTTTCTACCCCTTTTCCCCCTTCCTTCTTCTTTCCGGTTGATGCAACCAGTTGGTGGATCCTTGGAGCCAGATGCCACCACCGACGGATACTACTACATAGAGGCTGCCGAAGATCAGGAGTAGTTAGGAGGTCCCAGGCTGGAGGCCTTGCCTCTTCGATCGTTGCTTCGTTTGTGCTAGCCTTCTTAAGGCATCCTTGTTTAACTTATGTCTGTACTCAGATATTGTTGCTTCTGCTGACTCTTGTGTATCGAGCGTGTATTCGAGCCCTCGAGGCCTCCGGCTTGTAATATAAAGCTTGTATTATTTTAATTTGTGTCTAGAGTTGTGTTGCGATATATTCCCATGAATCCCTGATCTTGGTCGTACACATTTGCGTGTATGATTAGTGTACGGTCGAATCGGGGGCGTCACAAGTTGGTATCAGAGCCGACTGCCTGTAGGAACCCCCTTTCCAACTCCTTGGCCGAAGTTGAGTCTAGTCTTTGAAAAACTATTTTACTAACATGGTTGTGTGGCTTATCGGCCCACGTCGCCATTGGGTGGTATTATGATCTTTTATTCCTCGTCTGTACTCTGGGAATCTGATCTCTCTTCTATTCGGGTTAAATGATTTTGCTAATTCTAACCTTAGGATCTCGTAATCACATCCTCCCGGAGATTTGTATTACGTCTCTCTTGAATTGAGGGCCAAGATCTGCTTCACAATGTTCATTAACCGCAGGATCCTCTTATCGAGGGCACCCTGCATCGTCACTTTCAAATCCCTCGTTCTAGAGGTTTCCCTGATGTTGATGTAGCCTTTGCTATATCCCGTTGTTGAATCCCTCCATCACGTGCATATGTGTCGCCTAGTATGCCTGCGATGTTTCTCTTATCCGAACTCTTATGAACAACGTGTAATTGGCTCCGCATATGTAGTTGTATGTCTTCAATGACTACTGCTTTGTACATACTGCGCCTTTGCTAACTGTTCAGGTTACATCATGGATTAGTCCATACACTTGCTCCACCCCTTAAGCTACCCCTGTTGCATTAAGCAGGATGCTTAGACCCGTTCTTCATGGCCGTGGTCGCGACAATCCACCACCTCCCGAATACATGACCGGAATGATACAGTAGTTTGATGCTGAATCGCTAGTTAATGGTAGGAGTGATGGCTCAGTTCCGCGCCCCATTATGAGTCAGCAACCTGCCCTAGTGACTCTGCAAGAATTTGCGCGTCTCGACCCTCTCATCTACTACAGCTCAACTCAGCCCCTTGATGCTGATGATTGGGTCCGTGACATAACTTTCGAGTTGGAGTTTGCTGACGTAACCCTGCCAACTATGTCACCTTCGCGGCTTACTACCTGAAAGGTCCCGCTGCTCAATGGTGGGACAACCACTAGCGTTCCTTACCTGTTGGAACCGTCATCACTTTGCCGAAATTCCAAGTTGCATTTCATGGACCAATGTCGAACCACCCTGGTTAGTCCCAACGTCCAAATTGAATTTGAAGGGTTGGAATTCCATGTTTCCCCATTGTCTTGAATTCGTCCAATATCGACCTCATTCTGGGCATGGAATGGTTGAAACCACACACTGCTTCTATCAATTGTGCCACTAAAACCGTCCATCTACTACATCCTTCTAGTGAGATAGTCAGCTACCATGCTCATCTTGTTCGTAATGCCAAAGCACAGATTTATTCGTTGAGTGCGTTACATACTTATCCTCTTGTGAGAATTGAAAACGCTCCAGTCGTTTCCAGTTGATGACCTTGAACTTGTTGTAGTTAAATTTGCACTAAAGTTGTGTTATTTCCTTTTGGTACTCGTTGCGAGATCTCCACTGATCATCAAAGTCTGAAGTATCTGTTACTCAGCTAGATCTGGACCTCCGTAAGCAGCGATGTATGGAAGCGATTCTGAGACTATGACTACGGTATTTCTTATACCCCTGGCAAGGCTAATATTATGGCGATGCCCGAGTCCAAGTCTTATTGCAACAACCACACGGCTTATAAAGCTCAACCCCTACAAGATGATCTCACTTATAAGAGAGCATCCGGTCCGTGTTCTCGGTCAAACTGAACGTCGCACGATCAAAGGGCTTTCAAAATTCTAAAAAGGTTTCAGTGGTCAAATCCTTCTGAATATGAAGCCACTTGGGAACTCGAGGATCGTCTTTGAGATGAATACCCTATTTTGTTTCCTTCTACCTCCTAAAATCTTGGGACGAGATTTCTTGTAGTGGAGGATATTTGTAATGCCCGGATAATTAAGCTACAGTAATTCTCAGCTAAAGATGCCACGTCATCATTTTACTGTTGCTAATCTCACTTAGATTCAAACCAATTCAAATTTCAAATTTAAAATAAAGTCAAACAACGAAAGTTTTTCAAATGTCAAAAATAAAATGTTCAAAGTGTGGCAAATATTCCATAACTAATTATGGTGCTGACCCAATATTTTTGTAAAAATGTTTGAATGCTCTTTGTGAATAAAACAGTGATAGTCATAATTAATTAAATGCTTTTCCTAAGTTAAAAATTAGCTAACTATTTTTGTTTGGGAGTAGAACTTTTCGTGGCTGAGGGCTAAACTAAAACGTTAATTTAGATATTGGTCTCATATTTTATGAAACTAAAACATGCTAATAGTAAGTAAAACAGTAAAGAAAATGAACAAAAAAACAACACAAACCAAAGTAAAAGACAAAAGGAAACCCCCCTCCCCCTGGGCCAGTTGGCCCAGCTGGCCTCACTGGCCGAGCCAGGCCGGCCCACCTGCACCCTGCCTCCCACCTCCCTGTTCACGAGAGGTCATGGGCAGCGATGATGCCTGCCATGGCACCGGCCATCGCCGTGGCGGCCATCCGGCAGCCCTCCAGCATTCCCCCTGCCTATATCTACCCCCGCTCCTGGAACCCTGATACGTCTCCAACGTATCTACTTTTCCAAACACTTTTGCACTTGTTTTGGACTCTAACTTGCATGATTTGAATGAAACTAACCCGGACTGATGTTGTTTTCAGCAGAACTGCCACGATGTTGTTTTATGTGTAGAAAATAAAAGTTCTCGGAATGTCCTGGAAATCCACGGAGGCACTTTTTGGAATAAATAAGAATTTTTGGCGAAAGAATCAATGCCAGGGGGCCCACAGGCTGTCCATGAGATAGGGGGCGCCCCCCTAGGGTGTGGCCTCCTATCTTGTGAGCCCCCTGGACCTCCACCGACGTCAACTCCAACTCCATATATTCACGTTCGGGGAGAAAAAAATCAAAGAGAAAGTTTCATCGCGTTTTACGACGGAGCCGCCGCCAAGCCCTAATCTCTCGGGAGGCTGATCGGAGTCCGTTCGGGGCTCGGAGAGGGGATTCGTCGCCGTCGTCATCATCAACCATCCTCCATCACCAATTTCATGATGCTCACCGCCCGTGCGTGAGTAATTCCATCGTCACGCTTGCTGGGCGGTGATGGGTTGGATGAGATTTACCACGTAATCAAGTTAGTTTTGTTGGGGTTTGATCCTAGTATCCACTATGTTACGAGATTGGTGTTGCTATGACTTTGCTATGCTTAATGCTTGTCACTAGGGCCCGAGTGCCATGATTTCAGATCTGAACCTATTATCTTTTCATGAATATATGTGTGTTCTTGATCCTATCTTCCAAGTCTATAGTCACCTATTATGTGTTATGATCCGACAACCCCGAAGTGACAATAATCGGGATACTTCTCGGTGATGACCGTAGTTTGAGGAGTTCATTTATTCACTATGTGCTAATGCTTTGTTTCGGTTCTCTATTAAAAGGAGGCCTTAATATCCCTTAGTTTCCGTAAGGACCCTGCTACAATGGGAGGGTAGGACAAAAGATGTCATACAAGTTCTTTTCCATAAGCACGTATGACTATTTACGGAATACATGCCTACATTACATTGATGAATTGGAGCTAGTTCTGTGTCACCCTATGTTATAGCTATTACATCAGGAATCGCATCCGGCATAATTATCCATCACTGGTCCATTGCCTACGAGCTTTTCATATATTGTTCTTCGCTTATTTACATTTTTGTCACTATTGTTACAACTACTACAAAAACCCAAAAACATTTATCTTTACTTTTGCTACCGTTACCATTATTATCATACCACTTTTGCTACTAAATACTTTGCTGCAGATACTAAGTTATCCAGGTGTGGTTGAATTGAAAACTCAACTGCTAATACTCAAGAATATTCTTTGGCTCCCCTTGTGTCGAATCAATAAATTTGGGTTGAATACTTTACCCTCGAAAGCTGTTGCGATCCCCTACACTTGTGGGTTATCAAGACTAATTTCTCGAGCCGTTGCCGGGGAGCATAGCTCTATTCTCTGAGTCACTTGGGATTTATATCTGTTGATCACTATGAAGAACTTGAAAGACGGTAAGACCAAGATTTTGCCCTCAACTACGAGGGGAGGTAAGGAACTGCCATCTAGCCTTGCACTAGATTCTCCTTCCGTTATTAGTAGGCTTGCAACACCTAAACCAGCTACTGCTATGAATTCTGATATGTCACATGTTATTGATGATGCCACTTCTGCTATGCATGATGAAACTACTTCTGTGCGTGATACTACTTTGCCATTAGGTGAATTTCTTGATGAACAACTTGCTAGAGTTAGGGGGAATGAAATTATTGAGGATCCTATCACTGACGATAGTGATGATGAAGGTTCTCCGAATGATTATGTATTACCTGTTGTTCCTAAGGGTTATGTTATGAACGAGGAAGTTGCTAGGGAAATTTTTGCTTGCAACGATAGAAATGATCTTAAGAAACTATTAGCTAAATGGAAGCAGCGGTCTCTTAATGCTAGAATGAAACTCGATCCTGCTTTTGCTACTTCACCTATCTATGTTACTGATAAGGATTATGAATTCTCTGTTGATCCTGAAATTATTACTTTACTTGAATCTGATCCTTTTTATGGCCTTGAATCTGAAACTGTTGTGGCACATCTTACCAAGTTGAATGATATAGCTAACCTGTTTACCAATGATGAGAAGTCTCGCTATTTATATATTCTTAAGATATTTACGTTCTCATTAAAGGGTGATGCTAAGACTTGGTATAATTCTCTTGCTCCTGGTTGTGTGCATAGTCCCTAGGATATGATTTATTACTTCTCTGCTAAATATTTCCCTGCTCATAAGAAACAAGCTGCCTTGCGAGAAATATATAATTTTGTGCAAATCAAAGAAGAGTCTCCCACAAGCTTGGGGAGGCTTCTCCGATTATAATGCTTTGCTGATCATCCTCTTAAGAAAAATGAAATACTTGATATCTTTTATAATGGACTAACCGATGCTTCCAAGGACTACTTGGATAGTTGTCTTGGTTGTGTTTTCGGGAAAGAACGATCGTGAAGCTGAAATATTATCGAATAATATGTTGACTAATGAAAATAGTTGGACTCTTCTGAGCCAATTCGAAGCGATTCTGAACCAATTGAGCCAACTCTGAGCCTATTCCTAAACCCACTCAAGAAGAGAGTGTTTTATTTCTCAGTCCTGAAGATATGCAAGAGGCAAAGAAATCAATGAAAAAAGGTATTAAAGCTGAAGATGTTAAGAATTTACTTCCTATTGAAGAGATACATGGTCTTAATATACCACCTGAAGAACCACATTGTCTTGATAACCCGACACAGGTAGTAAAGGTAAGTTCTCTCTATAGATATGATAAAGTTGAAATACCCTCTACTAAATTTCATATCCCATGCTTAGATGAATTTGATGACTTTATGGCTAGACAAGAAAGTTTTAATGCTTATGTTGGTAGAGAGTTAAAGAATAATGCTTTCGAGATAGGACGTGTAAGTGATAATCTGGCTAGAGTTAAAGATGAACTTCACCGCGTTAGCAAATATGCCTCTATGGTTGCTACCCAAGCTGAGCAAGTACTTAAAGCTCAAAAGATTTGCTTGATGAATTAAATAATAAAAATGACTTTGCTGTTAGAGTGGCTACTAGAACTGATAGAATGACTCAGGAACCTTTGTATCCTGAAGGCCACCCTAAGAGAATCGGGCAAGATTCTCAGAGAAATATTTTAGAGGCACCTAGTCCTTCTAAGAAGAAGAAAAAGAAAGACGATAGGACTTTGCATGCTTCTAGTGAACCTGTCATAGACACACCTGAGAATCCCAATGATATTTCTATTTCTGATGCTGAAACACAATCAGGTGATGAACATGAACCTAGTAATAATGTTAACGATAATGTTCATGTTGATGCTCAACCTAGCAAAAACAATGATGTAGAGATTGAACCTGTTGTTGATCTTGATAACCCACAATCAAAGAATCAACGTTATGATAAGAGAGATTTTGTTGCTAGGAAGAACGGTAAAGAAAGAGAACCATGGGTTCAGAAACCCATGCCCTTTCCTCCTAAACCATGCAAGTCAAAGGATGATGAGGATTTTGAGCGCTTTGTTGAAATGATTAGACCTATTTTTTACGTATGCGCTTAACTGATATGCTTAAACTAAATCCTTATGCTAAGTATATGAAGGATATCATCACAAATAAAAGAAAGATACCGGAAGCTGAAGTTTCCACCATGCTCACTGATTGCACTTTTAAGGGTGGAATACCAAAGAAACTTGGAGATCCGGGGGTACCAACTATACCATGCTCTATTAAAAGAAATTATGTTAGAACTGCTTTATGTGATCTTGGAGCCGGTGTTTGTGTTATGCCTCTCTTTTTATATCGTGGACTTGAATTAAATAAGTTGACACCTACTGAAATATCTTTGCAAATGGCTGATAAATCAACTGCTATACCTGTTAGTGTTTGTGAGGATGTGCCTGTTGTGGTTGCAAATGTCACTATCTTAACGGACTTTGTTATTCTTGATATTCCCGAGGACGATAGTATGTCTATTATCCTTGGTAGACCTTTTCTTAATACTGCAGGGGCTGTTATTGATTGCAACAAAGGCAATGTCACTTTTCATGTTAATGGTAATGAGCATACGGTACACTTTCCGAGGAAACAATCTCAAGTTCATAGCATCAATTCTATTGAAAAAGTTCCAACAATCATTTTTGGAGGTTTTGAATTTCTTCTTCCTACTGTCAAGAAAAAGTATGATATCTTATTGTTGGGGAGTTTCATATCCCCGTTGAGGTAACTTAGTGTTATTCGAAATTTTACGGTTCCGTGTTATTCGGAATGAGTTCGTTAACAAGACTTGATCAACCTTGTTAATGGGTTCATTTTGATGATCACGAGATGGATGAAATTAGAAGGCACAACCTTCTGTACCCTCTTTTTACTTTCTATTATTTAGATTAAATAAAGCAAAAATAGTATTATCTGTCTGTTTTCTGAATCATCCGTGCATTAAAAAATAGCCCGAAAATAAAAGTGCTCCAAATGCCCTGCAAACTTAGTATGATTTTTTCTGGAATATTTGAAAATTTTAGGCACCAAAATCACTGCAGGAGGGGAAAGCACCAGGCCACGAGAGAGGAGGGTGCGCCCCCTCTGTAGGGCGCGCCCCCTGTCTTGTGGGCCCCTAGTGGCCCCCCTCCACTTATGCCAGCACCCACACACTTCATCTTCTACCCAAAAAAATCCCTATCCAGCTCAAGCACGAGTTCTAGCTCGTTTTGCTGCGATTTTTGATCTCTTAGCTCAAAGCTCCATTCACAAAACTGCTTTGGGAGATTGTTGCTTGGTATGTGACTCCTCCATTGGTCCAATTAGTTTTTGCTCTAGTGCTTTATTCATTGCAAATTTTTGCTGCACAGGTGACCATGTTATTGAGCTTGCATGTTACATTTTTGAGGTCTCAAGCAATTCCAATGCATGATATAGGCTCTAGGCACTTGTAGGAGTAGTTGCTACCAATTTTATTTAGTTTTATTCACTTTTATTTTGAAGTTACTAAAATTTCAGAAATTTTCAGAAAATGTTAAGGAGGCTCTTTAAAGGCTCTTCTAGCCAAAGCTCTCAGGAAAAACAAGCCAAAGGGAAGGAAAAAGCCAAGTATAATCTCCCTCGCTTAGCGGAAGTACGGTCGTGTGAATGGCCATGTGAGGATTTCTTGAAAGAAGCTGGAATTCATGAAGATTTTTATTATTTGATCGAGACTGCAGGCCTCACCGGTTTCATCAACGACTGAATCGATCAGTATCTCCTACTCACCAATACTTTCGTGCAAAATTTTTACCTAAGAAGTCACCGCCTGCAGTATCTTTTCATTTATATGATGAATTCAGAGAAATGTCTTTATGTAATTTTTGCGCGGTGTCTAGGATACCTTATGAGGGAGAATTAGAGGAACCCCATCGTGAAGATGTGGGTGGCTTTGTTAATACTATAGCTATAGAGGAGCCAAAAAAGGGCTCCGAGGCAAAAGTCTCTAGCATACACTATCCTGTTTTACGCTACTTTGCCATATTTGCTAGTAGATGCTTGATTGGTCATGGGAATAGTGGAAACTTGAGTGTTCCTGATATTATCATTATTCAACATGCTTTGCTTGGAGACAACACTTTTAGTATGGGTGCCATCGTTGCTAAGCGGTTAGCCAGAATAAATTAAAACGCCCCATATTTGGAGGTATCTATTCTGCACGTCTTGCTAGACATTTTCAGATACCCATTAGGCACCATGAGGAAGAGGAGACAAAATTGCCTCCTCACATTTTAGATTACAAGAGCATGGTAGCACACAAGTTTATTGTTGACAACGAAGATAGGACGCTCTTGTATAAACTTAGGTTCAATAAGAAACACTTTGAGACTATTATTTTGCCTGCACCTTTGTTGTTTGATTTGCTTGCAGAAAATTTTCTTGTTACACCAGAAGCGGTGAATATTCATCGAGCCCAAGCTTTCACTCCAGAGCCTGAACCTGAGCCGGAACATGAACAGGACCCTTATCTTGCATCATCTGTCCATTAGGATCCAGAGATGACCAGCCAGTGGTATCCTGATTACACCTCCCATTACACCGGGGAGAGTAGCGGCGGTCCTTGGTACTAGACCAACTTAGCCCAAAAGCCTAAGCTTGGGGGAGTACGTATTTCTCACCGACTTTACATTCATGTTCACACACTAGTCGTTGGTGCTCATACTCTTTCTTTGTATTATCCATGCTAGTTTAAATTTCTTTTTCTAGTTTTCTTCTTGTGTGTTTGATAAACCTTAAGAAAAAAACCAAAAAATTAGTTAGTTTAATTTCCATGCTTTTAGTAGAAATTAAAACGAAAACCCAAAAAGATTTCTTGTTCTTCTTCTTACTTGTTGGGAGTTTTCGCGTGTAAATAGTTTTATTTTCTTTTCTTTCCTTTGGGGGTCGAGAAGACTATATTGAAAATGCTTAGTGGCTCTTATATGCATGATTGTTTGTTTAACTTAGAGCCCATATTACCTTGTCTTCTCTCTTGAGTTGAATGCTTGCAGATTCCAGCTTAGTCCAATGCACGTACACTCTTATTATTATACACATCGTTCGGTCGTGCAAGTGAAAGGCAATAATGACGATATATGATGGACTTACTGGGATGAGAAAAGCTGGTATGAACTCGACCTCTCTTGTGTTTGTAAATATGATGATTCATCATTCCTGAGTCAGCTATTATGCAGTAAACATATTTGCAATGACATTTAGAGATTATAGTTGCTTGTGCCATGCTTGATTAGCTGTGAGTTATAATGGTTTACCTTGCGTGCCAACATGCTATTAGAATGATTATGATGTGGTATGATGGGATGGTATCCTCCTTTGAATGTATTCAGTGACTCGATTTGCACATGTTCACGCATGTAGTTGAATCAAATCAACATAGCCTTCACGATATTTATGTTCATGGTGGATTATATCCTACTCATGCTTGTATTCGGTGTGAATTAATTTTAATGCATGTTTACGACTGTTGTCGCTCTCTCAGTTGGTCGCTTCCCAGTCTTTTGCTAGCCTTCACCTGTACTAAGCGGGAATACTAATTGTGCATCTAAACTCCTTAAACCCCAAAGTTGTTCCATATGAGTCCACTATACCTTCCTATATGCGGTATTTACCTGCCATTCCAAGTAAATTTGTATGTGCCAAACTCTAAACCTTCAAATGAAATTCTGTTTTGTATGCTCCAGCAGCTCATATTACAACTAGGGCTGCCTATATCTTCCATGCTAGGTGGGTTATTCTCACGAGGAGTGGACTCCGCTCCTCATTCACGAGAAAGGGCCGGTAACCGGGATGCCCAGTCCCATGATCCAAAAAGATCAAACCAAATCAAAATAATTAAACAAAACTACCCCAGGGTTGTTGTATGTTGGAGGCACTCGTTGTTTCGAGCAAGCCATGGATTGATGCTTGTTGGTGGTTGGGGGAGTATAAACCTTTACCATTCTGTTTGGGAACTGCCTATAATGCATATAGTATGGAAGATACATCCATCTCATAGTTGTTGCGTTGACAGCAGAAGTATGCCGCTCAAAATGTTATTCAATCTCTATTTCAAAATCGAGCTCTGGCACCTCTACAAATCCCTGCTTCCCTCTGCGAAGGGCCTATCTACTTACTTTTATGTTGAGTCATCACCCTTCTTATTAAAAGCACCCGCTGGAGAGCACACTGTCATTTGCATTCATTATTATTGGTTTATATTGGATATGACTTGACTGGATCTCTTTTACCATGAATTACAATGTTTAGTCAGTCCTTGATCTTTAAAGGTGCTCTGCATTTATGTTTTGCGGTCTCAGAAAGGCTAGCGAGACACCATTTTGTTATATCATGTTATGATTATTTTGAGAAAGTGTTGTCATCCGAGTTTTATTATTATGACTCGCTAGCTGATTATGTTATTGATATGAGTAATTGTGAGAGCTAAGTGTTATTGTGAGTATGGTTAGTTCATAATATTTGCTGAAATTTCAATGCTTTCTTTCCATGTTTACAACAACAAGAGCAAACAGAGTTTGTAAAAGTTTTTCTTTATCACTTTCAGTTTATCAACTGAATTGCTTGAGGACAAGCAAAGGTTTAAGCTTGGGGGAGTTGATACGTCTCCAACGTATCTACTTTTCCAAACACTTTTGCCCTTGTTTAGGACTCTAACTTGCATGATTTGAATGAAACTAACCGGATGGCGCTGTTTTTAGCGAGAACTGCCATGATGTTGTTTTATGTGTAGAAAAGAGAAGTTCTCGGAATGTCCTGGAAATCCACGGAGGCACTTTTTGGAATAAATAAGAATTTTTGGCGAAATAATCAATGCGAGGGGGCCCACAGGCTGTCCATGCGACAGGGGGGCGCCCTCCCCCCCCCCTAGGGCACGGCCTCCTATCTCGTGGGCCCCTGGACCTCCAGCGACATCAACTCCAACTCCATATATTCACGTTCGGGGAGAAAAAAATCAGAGAGAAAGTTTCATTGCGTTTTACGACACGGAGCCTCCACCAAGCCCTAATCTCTCTCGGGAGGGCTGATCTGGAGTCCGTTCAGGGCTCCGGAGAGGGGGATTCATCATCGTCGTCATCATCAACCATCCTCCATCACCAATATCATGATGCTCACCGCCGTGCGTGAGTAATTCCATCGTAGGCTTACTGGACGGTGATGGGTTGGATGAGATTTACCATGTAATCAAGTTAGTTTTGTTAGGGTTTGATCCCAAGTATCCACTATGTTCTTAGATTGATGTTGCTATGACTTTGCTATGCTTAATGCTTGTCACTAGGGCCCGAGTGCCATGATTTCAGATCTGAACCTATTATGTTTTCATGAATATATGTGTGTTATGATCCGACAACACCGAAGTGACAATAATCGGGATACTTCTCGGTGATGACTGTAGTTTGAGGAGTTCATGTATTCATTATGTGCTAATGATTTGTTCCGGTTCTGTATTAAAAGGAGGCCTTAATATCCCTTAGTTTTCGTAAGGACCCCGCTACAACGGGAGGGTAGGACAAAAGATGTCATACAAGTTCTTTTCCATAAGCACGTATGACTATTTACGGAATACATGCCTAGATTACATTGATGAATTGGAGCTAGTTCTGTGTCACCCTATGTTATAGCTATTACATGAGGAATCGCATCCGACATAATTATCCATCACTGATCCATTACGAGCTTTTCATATATTGTTCTTCGCTTATTTACTTTGCCGTTACTATTGTTACAACTACTACAAAAACCCAAAAACATTTATCTTTATTATCATACCACTTTTGCTACTAAATACTTTGCTGCAGATACTAAGTTATCCAGGTGTGGTTGAATTGACAACTCAACTGCTAATACTCAAGAATATTCTTTGGCTCCCCTTGTGTCGAGTCAATAAATTTGGGTTGAATACATTACGCTCGAAAGCTGTTGTGATCCCCTACACTTGTGGGTTATCAAACCCTAGCCGGCCCCTCCCCTTTCCCCTCATGCACGTCTCGCTCGCTCAGATCCATCCACGTCTGCCGCCATGGCCGACCTCGTCCTCGTGCCCACCGTGCTCCCTGGCGCCTGAGACCTCGTCCATCATCACCGCCGACGTCCTCTTCCTCGTCCTCGTCAACAAGCGCGAGCCGGGAACCACCGCAACGAGCCCGGCAAGCTCGTCTTCTTCCCCATCGATTCGCCGGCCTCCCCGAGCCTCCCCTGCAACGCTGTGAGCGAACGCGTCCTCCCCCTCTGTCCTTCTATTAATTCCGTCGCCGTAGACGCTGCTGCCCGCCTGGCCCGAGCCCTCTCCTCCCGCGTGTGCACTGCCTGCTTGGCTGCGACCACCGTCAACCGCGCGTGTACCTCGGGCATGCCCGCTGCACGAGGCTGTGCTCCCGCGGCCCCTACTCTGCCCGCTGCCTGCGGCTACGGGCGCTACAGCTTGCGCTCGCTTGTTGCTCGCCCGCCGTGGCCTCACAGCCGCTCACCCGTCGTAGTCGTGCCTTGCCTCATCCACACTTCCCCGGTGCAGCCCCGTCCCCTGCCACTGAACTGCTGCTGCTGCAGTACTACTCCGCCGCGTAGCCTACCTCGCCTCGCTTCTGCCGGCCCGCCTCTGCGCTCGCATCGCGCTAGGCCGCGCCCGGCTGTTGCGGCGCGCCCGATGGGGCAACCCGTGCCATGGCTGCCGAGCGTACCCCCGCCGTCCTCCGCTCCCCGCGGCTACACCGCCCGGTGTGCGCGCTTCCCCTCCCCGCGACCCCCGTTCCTCCCTACGGGCTGCTGCCCAGCTTGGCCCGGAGGCCACCCTCCCGTGGCCACCTCCGGCGACCGGCGCCGACGCCCTAGCGCGTCCCCTCTCCTGTGGTCGTTCAGGTGGGCGCCCACGCCCACGCTCCTGTAACAGCCGCCCGTTAGCCCGCTTTGGCCCAGTGCCTATGGCACGCGGGGTCCGCCCCCGGAAATCAATAAAAAGAATAGAAAATATTAGAAAATTAATTAATATAATTAATTAACTTACTTAAATTGAGGTTAATTAGACTAATTACCTAGATTAACTAATTAAAATTGTTAGTTAGTCAAACGTGTCAATGACAGAGGCCCCACCTGTTGACCATCAACGTTGATCGGTCAATGGACCCCCAGCCCACTGTCGACCACTGGGTACACTTTTGTGTACCTTTGTCTTTGAGCTTCTAACATTTAGCATTTATTTTCGTATTAAAAATTAATTACAGAATATTAATAAAACTTTCAAAGTTAATAAAAATTAAACCGTAGCTCGGATGAAAAAGTTTTCTACATGAAAGTTGCTCAGAATTTCGAGGCGAATCCGGTAGGCGGTCCGTTCGTCTGCCACACGTCCCTAGCATGGCGAACCTGCAAACTTTCCCCTCCGGTGCATCTGTCTGACAGACGTCCGGGGCCGGGAAAACTTTCCCGGATGTTTCCCCCTTCGCCAGTAACGCCTAGCACTGCGTTAGAACACGTCTAGCCCCGCTTGTACTCATGTTGTGCATATTTTTGTGTGTATTTACTGTTTCTTCCCCCTCTTCTCTCCGCTAGACCCCGAGACCTCTGCTGATGCCCTTGTGATCGACTACGTCGACGACGACCCTTCTTCCCTTTCAGCGGAGCTTCCAGGCAAGCCCCCCCTTTGATCATCCCGATATCGCCCATTCCATTCTCTCATGCTTGCATTAGATTTTTCTACTGTTATTGATTGCTCCTATTCTGATGCATAGCCTGCTTTTGTAACCTGTTGTTGTACCTTACCTGCTTATCCTAAACTGCTTAGTATAGGTTGGTTAGTGATCCATCAGTGACCCCCACCTTGTCCTTGCTGCCTCTACTTCATCGTCGACGACCCGATCAACGTGATCGACGACCAGAGCCCGACACCTCACATCACATCACGCCCCTATTGTTGCTCGACTCTGCAGAGCTACTATCGATTGTCGAGGGTGATCCTCATAACGCACTCGATGATAATTATGTAGTGTAGCTATTGATGCGTGGTCATCGAGGGTGATTTCCACTTTCACCATTTCCGATACGGCTCTGTCGTTCAACACCTCAAGTGTGAACCTCGAGGGTGGTCCCTCTTACGTTCACCTTGATGATTACATTGAGTGGAATCCACCGGGGGTGATTCCTCAGGTTTTCCCCTTGATGTCTGGACACACAGTTACCGTTAATTTACCGGAGACCACTGTGAAAGCCGGGCGGGCCCGGAGAGCACCCGTGCAATGTAACAGTGGTGACTGGCTGTTTAGGTATCACCTGGGAGGGGGTGATAGCTCCGGACTTGTCCCAACAGCCAACACTCCTTTTAATAATGCACTAACAGGTTTGGGTATTTGTTATGAGTTGGCCTCTGGCCTATACGCACTAACCACCATGTGAGAATAGTTATGGGCCTCGGCATCGTGGTATTAGCCGAAGCTTTGTCAGACGTCCAATTCAGTAGTGTGGCACGGCTGGGCTGGCACCATCCTGTAGTGGTGGAGCCTGGACCCGCCCTGCGCGCAATGACCCGGAGTGCAACGGACGATGGGCCCAGACCCCGAAGTGCTTAGGAGGTAGACCGGCAGGGACCTCTCTGCTGAGCCTAGGTAGGGCTACGACGTGTTGATCTTCCGAAGCCGGGCATTGACCCCAGAAAGGTGTGTCCGGCCAGAGTAATCAAGCGTGTTGGAAAACTTGGTGCACCCCTGCAGGGAAGATATATATTGGAATACCGTGTCCACGGTAATGGACGTTCAGACTTGTATCCTGATCTTATACAACTAGAAATGGATACTTGATATGTGATGGATATGTTGGCTCCGGTATGGCTTTCTCGCAAGGAGTCGAGGAAGGATCTCTGGGTATTAATTCTACAACTTGCTTGTTAGTTATAAACTGCTATTCTTTACTCTTCTACATGCTATAAGATGCTTGGAGCTGCTTGAAGATGCTAGTCTTTGTTAGGCTAGGCCTTCCCCTCTACTTAGGCATTCTGCAGTTCAGTCCACAGATACAGCCCTTCCATTTGATACCAATGCATACTTAGTATAGATCTGATGCTTGCGAGTACTTTTGATGAGTACTCACAGTTGCTTTGCTACCCCTTTTCCCCCTTCCTTCTTCTTTCCGGCTGATGCAACTAGTTGGTGGATCGTTGGAGCCAGATGCCACCGCCGACGGATACTACTACATGGAGGCTGCCGAAGACCAGGAGTAGTTAGGAGGTCCCAGGCAGGAGGCCTTGCCACTTCGATCGTTGCTTCATTTGTGCTAGCCTTCTTAAGGCATCCTTGTTTAACTTATGTCTGTACTCAGATATTGTTGCTTCCGCTGACTCTTGTGTATCGAGCTTGTATTCGAGCCCTCGAGGCCTCTGTCTTGTAATATAAAGCTTGTATTATTTTAATTTGTGTCTAGAGTTGTGTTGTGATATCTTCCCGTGAGTCTCTAATCTTGGTTGTACACATTTGCATGTATGATTAGTGTACGGTCGAATCGGGGGCGTCACACACCTTGTGTTGGAGCGATCCAGATATATATATATATATCCACTTGGATATAGGTTTCCATAAATTATTATTGTTGACATTACCCTTGAGGTAAACGGATGGGAGGCGAAATTATAAGCCCCTATCTTTCTCTGTGTCTGATTAAAACTTTGAACCCATAAATATCATATGAGTGTTAGCAATTGTGAAAGATTAGACGATATTTGAGTATGTGGAGTTTGCTAAATCAAAGCTCTGTTGTAGACCCTTCCTGAAAATAAGATGAATTGCAATTGTTTGATGACTGAGAACACGGTTTGTTAGATTTCAAAAAAGTTTATGATCTATACTTTAACATGTGAATAGCTTGTTACTTGATCATGAGAAGTTTTATGAGTTGAGCTACTGTTATGATATATAATGATGCTAGAAAAAGTGATTGGAATTATCATTGATCAAACTTAAGAACTTGCTAGCATTCACACTTCATAAATTATTTCTTTTATCATTTACCTACTCGAGGACGAGCAGGAATTAAGCTTGGGGATGCTGATACGTCTCCAACGAATCGATAATTTATGAAGTATTCATGCCATATTTACAATTGTTTTATATGATTTTGGTATGATTTGATTAGAACTAACCTGGATTGACGTTGTTTTCAGCAAAACTACTGTGGTGTTGTTTTTGTGCAGAAATAAATATTCTTGGAATGCGCTGAAAATCAACGGAGAATTTTTCTGGAAAATATAAATAATACTGGAACAAAAAATCTACCGGAGGGGAGTCCCGTGGGCTCCACAAGGGTGGGGGCGCGCCCCTATGCATCGTGGACTACCCGTGGGGCCCCCTGCCTTGTTCTCGACACCAACCTCTCCTATAAATACCCAAACCTCCAGAAATTAACCTAGATCAGAAGTTCCGCCGCCGCAAGCCTCTGTAGCCACGAGAAATCAATCTAGGCCCTCTCTGGCACCCTGCCGGAGAGGGCCATCATCACCGGAGGCCATGGAGGAGGATCCCAGAGGGGCCATCATTGCCATGAAGGCCAAGGACCAGAGGGAGAACCTCTCCCCATCTAGGGGGAGGCCATGGAGGAGGAAGCACAACGGGGAGAACCTCTCCTCCACTCTCTCGGTGGCGCCGGAGTGCCATCGGGAGGGGAATCATCACCGCGGTGATCGTCTTCATCAACATCACCATCATCATCACCATCCTCATCTCTTTTACGCGGTCCACTCTCCCGCCCCCCGTTGTAATCCCTACTTGAACATGGTGCTTTATGCCACATATTATGATCAAATGATGTGTTGCCATCCTATGATGTTTTGAGTAGATATCCTTTGTCTTTGGGTTGATTGATGATCTAGATTGGTATGAGTTGTATGTTTTATTTTGGTGTTGTCCTATTGTGCCCTCCGTGTCGTGCAAGCTTGAGGGATTCCTGTTGTAGGGTGTTGCAATATGTTCATGATTCGCTTATAGTGGGTTGCTTGAGTGACAGAAGCATAAACCCGAGTAAGGGGGTTGTTGCGTATGGGATAAAGGGCACTTGATGCTTTAATGCTATGGTTGGGTTTTACCTTAATGATCTTTAGTAGTTGCGGGTGCTTGCTAGAGTTCCAATCATAAGTGCATATGATCCAAGAAGAGAAAGTATGTTAGCTTATGCCTCTCCCTCATATGAAATTGCAATGACGACTACCAGTCTTGTTAACAATTGCCTAGGACAATTCTGCACACCGATCCATCATTATTCCACACTCGCTATTTATAATATTTAGTAATATATTCTAACTTTATGATAACAGCACCTACTTTTATATTTTAGCTCTCCGATATCATGCAAAGTTATCCTCTTCATACCCACAACATAGTTTTTTTTTCTCGTTTCTAGTTGGAAGCAAACACTCGGTGTACGTAGAGTCGTATCAGTGGCAGATAGGACTTGAGAGAATATTGATCTTACCTTTAGCTCCTTGTGGGTTCGACACTCCATACTTATCACTTCCACCATTGGGAATTGCTACGATGATTCCCTGCACTTGGGGATTATCACAAATCATTTTGAGCTTTAAGCACTTGTTCTACTTGAGTGGTAACCATAGAAGCATGTTTACTAATAAGTTTAAGTTCACCTTTAATGCTAGACATATAATCACTCAAGTGTTCAATCATATAAGCATTTCCTTTCAAATGTCTACTAACATAAGCATTGAAGTTTTCTTGTTTATCAATAAAATCATCAAACTCATCCAAGCATTGGCTAGCAAACTTAGTCGATGGGATTTCACCCTTATCATATCTATAGAGAGAATTTAACTTTACTACCTGTGTCGGGTTATCAAGACCATGTGTTTCTTCAATAGGTGGTAAATTCTTGACATCTTCAGCTTTAATACCTTTTTCTTTCATAGATTTCTTTGCCTCTTGCATATCTTCAGGACTGAGAAATAGAATACCCCTTTTCTTCGGAGTTGGCTTAGGAGTAGGTTCAGGAAGCGTCCAATTATTATCATTACTCAACATATTATTCAATAGCAACAGTTCTTTCCCTGAAAACAGAACCAGCACAACTATCCAGGTGGTCTCTGGAAGCATCGGTTAGTCCATTATAAAAGATATCAAGTATTTCATTTTCTTGAGAGGATGATCGAGCAAAGCATTAAGTAATTAGAAGCCTCCCCAAGCTTGTGGGAGACTCTCTTCTTCAATTTGCACAAAATTATATATTTCCTTAAAGTAGCTTGTTTCTTATGAGCAGGGAAATATTTAGCGAAAGTAATAAATCATATCACGGGACTACGCAGACAACCAGGATCAAGAGAATTAAACCATGTTTTAGCATCACCCTTTAATGAGAACGGAAATAGCTTAAGGATATAGTAGTAACGAATTTTTCCTCATGAGTGAATAGGGTGGCTATATCATTTAATTTAGTAAGATGTGCCACAACAGTTTCAGATTCATAGCCATAAAAGGATCAGATTCAACCAAAGTAATTATCTCGAAATTAACAGAGAAATCATAATCCTTATTGGAAATACATATAGGTGAAGTAGCAAAAGCAGGGTCATATTTCATTCTAGCATTCAAAGATTTTTCTTTCAGCTTAGCTAATAATTTATTAAGATCACATCTATCATTGCAAGCTAAAAAGTCTCTAGCAGTTTCTTCATCCATAACATAACCCTCAGGCACAACAGGCAATTCATATCTAGGGGGAGAATCTTCATCATCACTTTCATCAATATTATAAGTTTCAATAATTTCATTCTCTCTAGCCCTAGCAAGTTGTTCATCAAGAAATTCACCTAATGGCACAGTAGTATCAAGCATAGAAGTAGTTTCATCATAAGTATCATGCATAGCAGAAGTGGCATCATCAATAACATGCGACATAGCAGAAGCAGGTTTAGGTGTCACAAGCTTACTCAAAGCAGAAGGTGAATCAAGTGCAGAGCTAAATGGCAGTTCCTTACCTCCCCTCGTAGTTGAGGAATAAATCTAGGTTTTTTTGTCTTTCAAGTTCCTCATAGTGATCAGCAGATATAAATCCCAAGTGACTGAAAGAATAGAGCTATGCTCCTCAGCAACGGCGCCAGAAAATAGTATTGATAACCCACAAGTATAGGGGATCACAACAGTTTTCGAGGGTAGAGTATTCAACCCAAATTTATTGATTCGACACAAGGGGAGCCAAAGAATATTCTCAAGTATAGCAGTTGAGTTGTCAATTCAACCACACCTGGAAAACTTAATATCTGTAGCAAAGTATTTAGTAGCAAAGTAGTATGGAAGTAACGATGACAGTGGTAAAAGTAACAGTAGTTTTATAGTAATTGTAACAGTGGCAACGGAAAAGTAACTAAGTGAAGATCAATATGTGAAAAGCTTGTAGGCATTGGATCAATGGTGGATAATTATGTTGGATGCGATTCCTCATGCAACAGTTATAACATAGGGTGACACAGAACTAGCTCCAGTTCATCAATGTAATGTAGGCATGTATTCCGAATATAGTCATACGTGCTTATGGAAACGAACATGCATGACATCTTTTGTCCTACCCTCCCGTGGCAGCGGGGTCCTATGGGAAACTAAGGGACATATTAAGGCCTCCTTTTAATAGAGTACCGGACCAAAGCATTAACACTTAGTGAATATATGAACTCCTCAAACTACAGTCATCACCGGAGTGATCCCGATTATTGTCACTTCGGGGTTGCCAGATCATAACACATAGTAGGTGACTATTGACTTGCAAGATAGGATCAAGACCTCACATATATTCATGAAAACATAATAGGTTCATATCTGAAATCATGGCACTCGGGTAGTGACAAGCATTAAGCATAGCAAAGTCATAGCAACATCAATCTCAGAACATAGTGGATACTAGGGATCAAACCCTAACAAAACTAACTCGATTACATGATAAATCTCATCCAACCCATCACCGTCCAGCAAGCCTACGATGGAATTACTTACGCATGGTGGTGAGCATCATGAAATTGTGATGGAGGAAGGTTGATGATGACGACAGCGATGTATTCCCCTCTCCGGAGCCCCGAATGGACTCCAGATCAGCCCTCCCGAGAGAGATTAGGGCTTGGCGGCGGCTCCGTATCGTAAAACGCGATGAATCTGAAGGAAATATGCCCGAGAGGCAATAATAAAGTTATTATTTATTTCCTCATATCATGATAAATGTTTATTATTCATGCTAGAATTGTATTAACCGGAAACATAATACACGTGTGAATACATAGACAAACATAGTGTCACTAGTTTGCCTCTACTAGACTAGCTCGGTAGTCAAAGATGGTTGAGTTTCCTAGCCATAGACATGAGTTGTCATTTGATTAACGGGATCACATCGTTAGCAGAATGATGTGATTGACTTGACCCATTCCGTTAGCTTAGCACTTGATCGTTTAGTATGTTGCTATTGCTTTCTTCATGACTTATACATGTTCCTATGACTATGAGATTATGCAACTCCCGTTAACCGGAGGAACACTTTGTGTGCTACCAAACATCACAACTTAACTGGGTGATTATAAAGGTGCTCTACAGGTGTCTCCAAAGGTACTTGTTGAGTTGGCGTACTTCGAGATTAGGATTGTTCACTCCGATTGTCGGAGAGGTATCTCTGGGCCCTCTCGGTAATGCACATCACTATAAGCCTTGAAAGCAATGTGACTAAAGAGTTAGTTGCAGGATGATGCATTACGTAACGAGTAAAGAGACTTGTCGATAACGAGATTCAACTAGGTATTGAGATACCGATGATCAAATCTCGGGCAAGTAACATACCGATGACAAAGGGAACAACGTATGTTGTTATGCGGTTTGACCAATAAAGATCTTCGTAGAATATGTGGGAACCAATATGCGCATCCAGGTTCCGCTATTGGTTATTGACCGGAAACGTGTCTCGGTCATGTCTACATAGTTCTCGAACCCGTAGGGTCCGCACGCTTAAAGTTCGGTGACGATCGATATTATGAGTTTATGTGTTTTGATGTACCGAAGGTAGTTCGGAGTTCCGGATATGATCACGGACATGACGAGGATACTCGAAATGGTCGAGACGTAAAGATCGATATATTGGACGACCATGTTCGGACGCCGGAAGTGTTTTGGGAGGTTTCGGACACTTACTGGAGTACCGGGGGGTTACGGAACCCCCCGGGGAGTATATTGGGCCTAATGGGCCTTAGTGGGAGAAGAGGAGGGGCGGCCAGGGCAGCCGCGCACCCCCTCCCCCTCTAGTCCGAATTGGACAAGGGGGGGCAGCGCCCCCCCCCCCTTTTCCTTCTCCTCCTCTCTCCCTTCCTTCCCTTCTCCTACTCCAACAAGGAAAAGGAGGAGTCCTACTCCCGGTGGGAGTAGGAATCCCCTCTTGGCGCGCCCTCCTTGGCCGGCCGCCTCTCCCCCCTTCCTCCTTTATATACGGGGGAAGGGGGCACCTCTAGACACATAAGTTGATCTGTTGATCTATTCCAGCTGTGTGCGGGCCCCCTCCACCATATTCCACCTCGATCATATCGTAGCGGTGCTTAGGCGAAGCCCTGCGTCGGTAGCAACATCATCACCGTCATCACGCCGTCGTGCTGACGGAACTCTACCGTGAAGCTCTGCTGGATCGGAGTTCGGGGGACGTCATCGAGCTGAACGTGTGCTGAACTAAGAGGTGCCATACGTTCGGTACTTGGATCGGTCGAATCGTGAAGACGTACAACTACATCAACCGCGTTGTGCTAACGCTTCCGCTTTTGGTCTATGAGGGTATGTGGACAACACTCTCCCCTCTCGCTGCTATGCATCACCATGATCTTGCGTCTGCGTAGGAAATTTTTTGAAATTACTACGTTCCCCAACAGTGGCATCCGAGCCAGGTTTATGCGTAGATGTTATATGCACGAGTAGAACACAAGTGAGTTGTGGGCGATACAAGTTATACTGCTTACCAGCATGTCATACTTTGGTTCGGCGGTATTGTTGGATGAAGCGGCCCGGACCGACATTACGCGTACGCTTATGCGAGACTGGTTTTATCGCCGTGCTTTGCACACAGGTGGCTGGCGGGTGTCAGTTTCTCCAACTTTAGTTGAACCTAGTGTGAAGAAGCCCGGTCCTTGAGAAGGTTAAAACATCACTAACTTGACGAACTATCGTTGTGGTTTTGATGCGTAGGTAAGAATGGTTCTTGCTCAGCCCGTAGCAGCCACGTAAAACTTGCAACAACAAAGTAGAGGACGTCTAACTTGTTTTTGCAGGGCATGCTGTGATGTGATATGGTCAAGGAATGATGCTATATTTTATTGTATGAGATGATCATGTTTTGTAACCGAGTTATTGGCAACTGGCAGGAGCCATATGGTTGTCGCTTTATTGTATGCAATGCAATCGCCCTGTAATTGTTCTACGTTATCACTAAGCGGTAGCGATAGTCATAGAAGCAATAGTTGGCGAGACAACAACGATGCTACGATGGAGATAAAGGTGTCGCGCCGGTGACGATGGTGATCATGACGGTGCTTCGGAGATGGAGATCACAAGCACAAGATGATGATGGCCATATCATATCAGTTATATTGATTGCATGGGATGTTTATCCTTTATGCATCTTATTTTGCTTTGATTGACGGTAGCATTATAAGATGATCTCTCAGTAAATTTCAAGATAAAAGTGTTCTCCCTGAGTATGCACCGTTGCCAAAGTTTGTCGTGCCGAGACACCACGTGATGATCGGGTGTGATAAGCTCTATGTTCATCTACAATGGGTGCAAGCCAGTTTTACACACGCATAATACTCTGGTTAAACTTGACGAGCCTAGCATATGCAGATATGGCCTCGGAACACTGAGACCGAAAGGTCGAGCGTGAATCATATAGTAGATATGATCAACATAGTGATGTTCACCATTGAAAACTACTCCATCTAACGTGATGATCGGACATGGTTTAGTTGATTTGGATCACGTGATCACTTACATGATTAGAGGCATGTCTATCTAAGTGAGAGTTCTTAAGTAATATGATTAATTGAACTTAAATTTATCATGAACTTAGTACCTGATAGTATTTTGCTTGTCTATGTTGTTGTAGATAGATGGCCTGCACTGTTGTTCCGTTGAATTTTAATGCGTTCCTTGAGAAAGCATTGAAAGATTATGGTAGCAATTACACAGACTGGGTCCGTAACTTGAGGATTATCCTCATTGTTGCACGGAAGAATTACGTCCTGGAAGCACCGCTGGGCGCCAGGCCTGCTGCAGATGCAACTGACGATGTTAAGAACGTCTGGTAGAGCAAAGCTGATGACTACTCGATAGTTTAGTGTGTCATGCTTTACAGCTTAGAACCGGGACTTCAACGACGTTTTGAACGTCATGGAGCATATGAGATGTTCCAAGAGTTGAAGTTAATTTTTCAAGAAAATGCCCGGATTGAGAGATATGAAGTCTCCAATAAGTTCTGCAGCTGTAAGATGGAGGAGAATAGTTCTGTCAGTGATCATATACTCAAATTGTCTGGGTATAACAATCACTTGATTCAACTGGGAGTTAATCTTCCGGATGATATTGTCATTGACAGAATTCTTCAATCACTGCCACCAAGCTACAAGAGCTTCGTGGTGAACTATAATATGCAAGGGATGGATAAGACAATTCCCGAGCTCTTCGCAATGCTAAAAGATGCGGATGTAGAAATCAAGAAGGAGCATCAAGTGTTGATGGTCAACAAGACCACCAGTTTCAAGAAAAAGGGCAAAGGGAAGAAGCAGGGGAACTTCAAGAAGAACAGCAAACAAGTTGCTGCTCAAGAGAAGAAACCCAAGTCTGGACCTAAGCCTGAGACTGAGTGATTCTACTGCAAGCAGACTAGTCATTGGAAGCGGAACTGCCCCAAGTATTTGGCGGATAAGAAGGATGGCATGGTGAACAAAGGTATATGTGATATACATGTTATTGATGTGTACCTTACTAGAGCTGGCGGTAGCACCTGGGTATTTGATACTGGTTGTGTTGCTAATATTTGCAACTCGAAACAGGGACTACGGACTAAGCGAAGACTGGCTAAGGACGAGGTGACGATGCGCGTGGGAAATGGTTCCAAAGTCGATGTGATCGCCGTCGGCACACTACCTCTACATCTACCTTCGGGATTAGTTTTAGACCTAAATAATTGTTATTTGGTGCCAGCATTGAGAATGAACATTATATCTGGATCTTGTTTGATGCGAGACGGTTATTCATTTAAATCTGAGAATAATGGTTGTTCTATTTATATGAGTAATATCTTTTATGGTCATGCACCCTTAAAGAGTGGTCTATTTTTGTTGAATCTCGATAGTAGTGATACACATATTCATCATGTTGAAACCAAAAGATGCAGAGTTGATAATGATAGTGCAACTTATTTGTGGCACTGCCGTTTGGGTCATATTGGTGTAAAGCGCATGAAGAAACTCCATACTGATGGACTTTTAGAATCACTTGATATGAATCACTTGGTACTTGCGAACCATGCCTTATCGGCAAGATGACAAAAACACCATTCTCTGGAACAATGGAGTGAGCAACAGATTTGTTGGAGATCATACATATTGATGTATGTGGTCCGATGAATATTGAGGCACGCGGCAGGTATCGTTATTTTCTCACCTTCACAGACACTACAAAAAAATACACTTCCGTGATGATACGTGTTTGTCACAGTAGGTCGCATTTTTTGTCATGCATGTACATCCATGACGATTTTATGACAGAATCAAGATAGTCATACATGTGCTGTCGTAGAAGTGTTCCATGACATTACCAAAATTATCATCACGGAAGTGTCCACTTCCATGACGATAAATCGCGCGTCACAGAAGTGCTTTCATCAAGGGTGACCGACACGTGGCATCCACCATAGCGGAACTCCGTTAAGCTATCGGGTCGGGTTTTGGATCCGATAACCCGTTAACAGCCCCGACCAATGGGGATTTTCCACGGGTAAAATCATCATTGGCTGGAGGAAACACGTGTCGGCTCATCGTTGGGACAGATGTCATCCACTCATTAGACAGAAGGCTCCTATGATACGTCGACACGTGGCACGGCCCAACAGAGGCCCATTCCTGTGAAAAGGCCGTCCCGTTTGACTTGGTCAAAAGGTGGCAGGCCGGCCCATAGAAAGCCTGTTAACGGCATGTTCGCATATAGCCCATTTACAGCCCGCTAACCCAAGGCCTGTTACACCCTATCGGAATTAGGCCCAGTAGCATCATCTGGGCCATCCAATATGACTCCAGCCTATTTTCACTTCTAGCCAATGTATGGCCCATGACGTCTTTCGGCCCATATGAGGCCTTATGTAACTCTTGGCCTATTAACGGCCCGTGGTGAAACTGGCCCGCAATGAAGAGTGTATCACTTTACACCCATTAACGACCAGTGGTGAAACTGGCCCGTAATGAACAGTGTATCACTTTATACCCATTAAGGGCCCGTTATTCAGTTGGGCCGTTTCCAGCCCATGTTATCTTTTGGCCTTCTTAGAGCCCATTTATTCTTGGGCTCATTTCCAGCATTCGTTTACTTACGGCCCGTTACTGTCATTTTCTGCTTGTGGGCCAAATTCAGCCCGTGGTTACAGTCGGCCCGTTTGTGGTCCGTTAATACGTTGGGCCGTTTTCATAGCGTCATCAAATACGGCCTATTAACGATGGCCCGTTATGGTCGGCCCATGAACGGGCGATTCCAACTCTAGCCCGTTTACGGCCATAATGCGGCTTGTTATTGGCCCATGTTTGGCCAATCGATCATACGGCCCGTATAAGGCCCATTGATGATATGGCCCGTAGAAGGCCCATTGTTTCTACGGCCCGTAGAAGGCCCACTGTTTCTACGGGCCGTAGGAGGCCCACTGTCATTACAGTAAATATTAGCCCATGGTTATTGTGGCCTAGTTTTAAAAAATGGGTTATTGCAGCCACAAGCAAACCGCGGAAAAAGAACTGCACTGACTACAAGCAAACAAAAAAACAAGACAACAAGGAAATAAATAAGCAAGCAACTTATGCTAGGCTATCACGGCTATTACACATATTACATCCACTGGGCATCAAAGTTTGCCACCAGTGCAAATATAGGGAACAAAGCTGCATATCATATACACTGGTTGTCAAAATTGGCGACCAGCGCAAATAAACGCCGCAGCAAAACAAATCCAGAACTGAAATCACTTCAGAAGATCTCAAGAAACAATATCCTGGGGACCCATAATGCTGGCAAGATGCTTAGCAAGCTTATTAACTTTCTCTTGTTTGGTGCTTAAATCCTCCAGTAACTTCTTTGTTGCACGAAAAATATGCATCTGAATTCTGCAGGACTTCCTCGGTCCTTGACTTCTGTCAGTCGACATCTCGATCGATGTCTTTCAACTTGAAGTTGAGACTCAAGAAGACGAAATGATACAGGCAGCGAGTTCGAAGAGCTTTTGCCAGCAGTAGTGGCCAGTAACTCGAACACTTCATCAAGACAGGACTTTTGGGTTCCCTCACTATCGTCAAGATAGTTTTTATCAGCTTTCTTGGAGACCAACAGGGATGTCTCACTATCTTGAACCTTATCTGCATTACTTCCTTTACCATTGGATAACGCGGTATTGTTCTCCAATATTTTGTCCGCATTCTAAAAGATAAACAAGCAGACACATCACATGTTTACCATGTTGTATATGAAACTCATTTTCGTAAATGAGTTCAGTAGTAAAGTGGACAGGATAACAGCATGAAACAAACATATATCTATGTACCATGGTCACTTTATGGTCTATATCATTCTAGTTTTTGTTGCCAAATCAAGATAGAGACACAGTTCAAATAATATTTGTTCAAGACAAAGCAGAATAGACAGAATATAAGTGTGGGTAACTATAGAGCAATAACAACACTTGTAATGTGCATGACATGAGAACATAACTATTTATTCAAGTGAAACTGAAATCAACATAGAGCAGGTTACAACAGCAAACCAGTTAAAGAAACAGGTTTAAAACATACCTATTGCGCCATTGGAGTTTCAATTTCATCCTTCAAATTTGAAAATAGTTGGTATGAGTAAATCTGATAATGCAACAGACAAAGGAATATGAACCATAGCTACTGTAACCTGGCACGAGAACAAATCTTCTTCTCCTTTAAGCGTTGAGTTGGGATTCGGAGTGGTGGTCCTCGTGCTTTGGGCACTGCAGTTCCCTTACTAACTGCTCGTGTTTGGGTGCTCTGTGGTGGAGACGGTGTTGTGTCAACTGGAACTGGGTTACTATCTGCCGAGGTTGGGGTTAGAAGGGGTGTAGTTGGTTCTCTGTCCAACTGGGTAGGGGTACAATCTGCGAGAGTCTGGGTTATGTGTGGTGGATCTGGTCCTTGGGCAAGTACAACCGTGGTTCTATCTGCATCAACTGGTAGCACTATCTTTTCTGAAGACCGTGTTGTTACTCCCTTAGATACTGCCATCACGCTCTCCAATTCAAATGGCAGATAAACAAGAAAAGTAATTGTAGGTATAGACATTGTATGATAGACAGGTGCAATGGATAGTGGGGAATAAAAGAGGGCATGAAATAATTCATATTTATGTTGTCTAACCAAACAGGATAGCATGACACAATTTCACATATATGATGGCTAACTAAACAGGATAGCATGACACAATTTCACATTATGATGGCTAACTAAAAAAGATGGAAAGACATAGTTCAAAATATGAGACTATGTAAATAGGATGACATGACATAACTATATAATGTGTTTATTAAATAGGTTGGCATGCCATAATTCACATACATTCACGGATAGAATGCCATAATTCAAAATATGATGACTGTAAACACTAAACATGATGAGATGATATAACTATATGATGTCTTTATTAAATGGGTTGCCATGCCATAATTCAGATAGATGATGTGTATGTACTATGTAAACATCATGGCATGATATAATTCAAATATATGATTTATATTTTAAGCAAGTAAGCAGATGGCAATCCATATATGATGTAAAAACTAAGCAATGCAAGACAACATGCATGACATGGGTAATATAACCCTGCCAAGTTTGAGAATAGACCTCAGGGGGGAAATAGGACTGGTCATCAGTCTTTGAATCCTCCTCTGAGGAGCTCTCAGAACCAGCAAGATGTCGCTTGAAAGGTAGCATTGTCTGCTCTGAATACCTTGTTTTCACTCCAGATACTTCCATCACCGCTTTAAATGGTTGATGCACAGGAAGAGTAGTTGAATATACAAACGTTGTCGACAAATGGAACATGTAATACAAAAAAATGATAGCATGATATAATTCACATACATGATGATTGGCTAAACAGCATGGCATTGCATAATTCACATATATAATGCCTTTGCAACAAGATAGCATTGTATAATTCACATATATAATGTCTTGCAACAAGATGGCAATGCATAATTCACATATATGGTAATTAGACACTGAACAGGTGGCATTCACACAAAGCATGTCTAAACTAATCAAATGACATAGCAATCCGAGACACCATACGCACGATATGAGCAACATAACCCTGCCAAGTTAGAGCATACACCTCGGGGAATAGGACTGGTCATCTGTCTCTAATCCTCCTCCGAAAAGCTATCCGTAACCAGCGAGATATGCGCTTCGTCGAGATAGCATAGTCTGCTCAAAGACCTTGTTTTCACTCCAGAATTTGCCATCGCCGTGTCAAATGGCTGATGCACACGAAGAGCAGTTGAATGTACTAACATTGTTGACAAATGTAATATGTAATGCAAAAACAGGATGGCTTGAGATAATTTACATATAAGATGACTGGCTAAGCAGGATGGCATTGCAAAATTCTCATATATGATGCCTGGCTAAACAAGATGGTGTTGCATAATTCACATAAACGTTGAATAAACTAAACAGATGGCATTCACACAAAGGATGTCTAAACTAAGCAGATGACATATTTGATGTATAAAGTAAGCAATGCAAGACACCATATGCATGATATAACCAACATCGGCATGCCAAGTTAGAGCGAAGACCTCGGGGGTAAATAGGAGTTGTCTTCTCTTACGAATCCCCTCGAATAGATATCTTCCTCTCGATTACAATCCGAAATGCGTGGAGGGGGCTGCCTTTGCGCCTACCATGGAGCGACGTCGCATGAAATTTTATTGCCACGCAAGGCTCGTCTCTTTTGCTCTACATGTTCAGTTCCATTGTTTACAATAACTGTCATGCATAGGAATAAAACATAGTGAGATTATGTAAGGAGTGCATGCAGAAATCCAGAGTGATGGTAGCAACTTTGTGGATAGACCCAAAACCAATAATAGCAGGTGAGATAATGGCTTCATTAAAAATACGATAATGGCTTCTTTCTTTGTTTGTTTCCCACCCAACATGAAACTCATAGTAGACACCGGAGATTAACCAGATAGTAGATAGATACTATTGATAGCGGCCCCGATATGTACCGCACAACCATTTAAAAACTCAAATTTGACCATTAGTTTGGAGCTGACTCAGAGGCTAATCGGTGAACAGGACGATAAAGTAGCATGTAATATTAAGCGATGCATAACGTAAGTAGACACGAAAGAGTGCGACCTCTCTTCCGGACCCGTGTAGTCCTCGAGGTCATCTGCTCGGTTGATGATGGTAATGCAGCTTTCATGGCTGTCAGCAGCGGGGAAGAAGATCTGAGGCGACGAAAGACAGTCTGGAGGCCGGATCCCTGCTGTGCTGGACCCTTCTGTCGTTGGAGCAGCTGAGCTGGGGTGGACGACGGCGCAGCAGGAGCGGGACAAACCACGAAATGTTTTCTTTGACAACTATTTGTAAGAGAAGTAATTCTGTAAGTGCTCGTTTGAATTAGAGGATTCCAACAATGCAGGGATAGGAAATAGACAGGAATAGAATTGGAATGCACGTGCAAAACAGAGAATTTAAAAACACAAGATTTCTGCCAATCTAGGTGTTTGATTCACAACAATTGGAATATCACAGGATGCAAAGAAGCATGGTGAGATTAAGTCAAACCACAAGAAAATGTACGGTTATAATGCTATTATGCTACTATCTCTTAGTCTTCCGCTTCATGAATAGGAATTTGAAAAGGAGGACATGTGAAAATTAATTCCTACTTTTTTTCTTTCAAGGAGACACTAAAGGAACAAATCCGTGTGCTCATTGGACAATATATATAACATGTAGAGTAAAAAAGAGATGCAACAAGTGTACAACCTCTTTGGCGAAGCCATGTCGATCTCAGCATGATTGGGTTGGCCGGTGAGGATGCTCCGGCTGACTTTGTTGTCGGAGGAGGAAGAAGATCTTTGGCGTCGGAGATGGAGCCGAGGTACTGCTCCGCTGGGATGGAGGGTTTAAATCGTTGGAGCAGCTCCGGTGAGTTGTACGACGCCGAGGCTGAAGCAGACAAGAGAGACAACGAACAACGTTAACTGGGGAATTCAATAGCATCTCAATACATGACGTAAAATACATAACCACAAAGTGCTAGATATAAAATACATCAGCCGCTCATCTCTGAACTTAACTGTCGAAATTGAACTTAACTGTCGAAACTGAACTTAACTGTCAAAACTGAACTTAACTGTCGAAACTGAACTTAACTGTCGAAACTGAATTTTGTTGTCGAAACTGAACGCACTAGCAAGGTGAGGCTACACGTCGGTCGATGACTTTTCATCTCTGGTCACCGATTTTGCAGCCGTTGGATACGAAATCAAGGGCTGCGGTTCATCTTCAACCTCCACCCCCGGCCGCCACCACCACCGCCAAACAGCAGCCCCCGCCGCCCATGACGGCGGGTCGCCGCCCGCCCGCCCCGAAAACACTCCCCACCGCTAGTCCGCCGCCGCCATCCCTCTAGGCCCCCACGTGCGAGCTTTTTCTCCGCGATCCCCACGCCACCGCCCGCCAACGCCCGCCACCGGGCGACCACCGCCCCATCCTGAACCCTAAGCTAGATAGTGGGGTACCTCTCCGGCGAGCCCCCCTTCCCGCTGCGGCTGGTTCTTCCTTCACCTCAGCCGAGCCCCCCAAAATCGATCGACCCAAAAGTCGATTCAGTCGATCAAGTGTAGCTAAATCGAGCAGCATCGCAAGCAAGAGCAAGAGCAAGAGCGAGCAGCAGCAAGCGAGCAAGAGCAATAGCAAGAGCGAGACCAGTGCAGGGGACCGAGAGCAAGAGCAGCAGCAGCAGCGGCGAGAGCTAAAGCAGCAGCAGCTCCTCTCGATGTGGGCGTCGCCGCCGAGGAGCGGCGCGTCGTGGAGGAAGTGGCGGCGACGCCAGCGTGGATGGAGCCGCGTCGTGTCTCGCTGGGACCGAAAGCGCCGCAGCACCGTGAGATCGAATCAAGAAGAAAATGCGACGATTAGTGTACAACCTCTTTGGTGGCGCCGATTAGGCCGCAGCTTCATCCGAGGAAATGGTGATGATGATGCTCTTCTGGTGGTGCAGGTGAAGACAGCGATGTGGGAATGGAGGTGGCGCGAAAGATGAGGGGAACATCGGGGCAGCTCCTTGGAGGTGGGGGACGGGGTGGCTGAACCGGCGGGACGATGAGATCGACGACGGGTCCTCATCCGGTATGGTGGATGAGGGACGCCGAGGTGTTGCTGTGGACGACGTCGTCGGGGAAGAGGCTCCGGCTGGGTGGCGGACGGAGCAGGGTGTGGGGTTTCGTCGCGGGTTTTCGCGGCCTCGGTGTACGAATGGGTGGGCAGATGGGATGGCAGTGGGGAACCATGGCTTGGAGACGCCTTGTCCGAAATGTAGGGTAAGTTACGAAAGTACCCCCACCGATTTGAGGCGGTTCTTTCGGTTCAGGGGTACCACGGGTATTTCGCGTGTCAGGATTTCATAGGAGGTGGGAGTTTTCGCGTGCGTTGTAATTTCGGAATAGCAAGGCGCGGGTTGAGATGGAGGGAGTTGTCGGAGCACAACGAGACAAAGATATATCTTAAATATTTCGGGCTAACAAGGCGCGGGTTGAAATTTCTGGACAAGCCTAACATGTACTGTACCAAATCAATGCGCACTACAAATGTCATTCAAAACTTTGAAGTCATGTTATGTTCAATTAAAATATTCCGCTACGTGTATAATGCATGCAACCTACTACTCAAATGAACGTTTTAGTGCATTCCGAACGTATATACTACCGCTTCAATATGAACTAAATTTGAATTTGTTTCTCTATTTGAATAAGATCTACAGTAATGATTGTTGTGAAGCCAAAGCATTTGAATTCGTTTCTCTGTTTTAATAAGATCTACAATCATCATTATTGTCAAGTTAAACCATCATTTGTGTATTATCTTCACAGCACACCACATGATTAGTCTCGAGTTACATATGAACTATGTGTACTATATGAACTCGAACTAGATTTTTTGAATCCACTTTATTTTGATTTCAAATCACATTACATTTATAGCTCTAGCTAGATCTTCATAATCTAAACCATGTCTCATATATATAATGTGTTTATCACATTATGTATGGTGCCCCGCCCCCTACGCCTACAAGTATTTATATGTGAGTTGCAAACACCACACATTACCACAAATTCAAATAAAATGTGAGAATGTTCGATATATAGTATTGTTTAGATTGTTCAATATTTAGTTGTAAGATGCAAACACCACACATTATCACAAATTCAAATAAAATGTGAGATTGTTTGATGTATAGTATGGTTTAGATTGTTCGGCGTTTAGTTGTGAGTTGCAAACGCCATGCATTATCACACTATGGTATAACACGTGCACAGCATGTGTATCACCGCTATATTCATGCATGCAATGTTTAAAACACTATGATCTCCTGTTCAAATATATGAATCCGCTTTCATATCAAATTATGATCTTTGTTAGTCTCTTACACCCACACAATCCTCTAACCTTTGTAGCTACCACTAACTTTCTCTCGTGCATGCACACGCCCTCCCCCCCTCCCTCGGCATTCTATCCACGGGCACATTCATTTTTTCTTTAGGTCGTTCTCCCGAGTCTCCACAACTCCTTTCCGACACACACCGATCGATAAACCTCTCCAGTGATGCCTGCCTACAACATACACACACACCTTCAATCTCCTCCTTTATGTGTCCTTGCCTCGTGTCTCATACGGTCAGACACACGTGTAAACTCTCGCCCCTCTTTTCGTCGATCTCACAACAGCACACTCCTCCCCCTATCTAGCTAGTAGTTGGGCCTCTCGCACCACCTCCTAGCTCCATTCTCTCTGTCTATCCGTCTCGCTGGGCCTTATTTGCCTCTAACAAATGGACGTACACTGACCGGTCTCTCGCTATACATATAGCTAGCTAGGTCCTTATAACTCGTTTTTACCCACATGTCGATCGATCTACCTCATTAATTGTGTCTCTCCCTTCCTCCGACAAACAACAATTGATCTACCGATCTAGTTAGGTTTGCTTACCAAACACATGGTTCCCCTTCATCATCCATGGATGCGTCCCGATAGATCTATCACGCACATGCACACACAGAAACACATCCTCACTCTTATTGATAACATTGCAGTTCCACCCTCAGTTTGTCTAGTAGGCCTCTCCCACCATCTCCGAGAAGCAACTCCATCACCCATCCAGCACTCTACCCTCTCCTCCCTCTCCCTCCTCTCTCTCTCTCTCTCTCTCTCTCTGTCCCATCATATTTCCCGTCCTTCAGTTATGTATGGATGTCGACCGATCTCCCTCAAGACATAGCTAGGTCTCTCCTTCTCAACACATATATGAGTCGTTCTACCTCTATAGTTAGGCCTCTCCCTACCCCTCCCCCCACCCCCCTCCCCCACCCCACACACCGATACATCGAGCGCTCTAGTCATGTCTCCCTGCCACACACAAACTTGACATGTGCCCTCTAACGTTCCGGTAGGCCAGTCGCCCTATATCTTTGACTTGCACACACACACAATTTCGATGGCTCTCTTCATCGATCTCGCATCCACCCACTTGATCCTCTCTTCGACTCTATCGATAGCTATAACCCCTTCCTCTCTTCTCATGGATTGCCCGACCCTCTATGTATGATATGGATAGGCCTCCATTTCACACACATTGCATGCAAAATTTTGTTTGAGATGTCATCGACACATATTCCCACAAATAATTCACGAAATCAACCCCCCACCCCACCCCCACCCCACACCCCAAAACAAAAAACACTCACGAACGCGGTTTGTATCTCTCACACACACCCACGTAGGTGGGGGACGTGCAGGAAGAGATGAGGTGCATGCACGGCGCACGTACTCCCTTCTCTTTCCCAACCACACCCGTGCGGGTACACGGTGGAGCTCAATTCTGTACGAAAAAGGTAGCCCACGTGGTAATTTGGCACGTGTACTGGTTCTCCACTTGGTGGAGGGAGGATCGTCTACCACGGGTGAACAAACAAATTGCGGCTTGACATGTTATGTTAAAAAAAGAGGCAAACCATGTGGGGCCTACCTTAGAGGCAAGACTTTTGATGTGTCCCGTCAACTTGCAGAACGAGGAGAAGCTTGCTTAGTACGGCGTCTCCCCCGCCCACGGGCGCGGTGGCTCGCAGGATGAGGTGAAGATTGCTCCGCCTTACACCCGCTCCCTCGACCATGCGCGCGGTGGCTCGCAGGACGAGGAGAAAAATTTACTACTCCCTCCGTTTACTCCTCGTCCCTACTACCTTGGTTATAGAGATTATATCATATTGTTTGGAATATATATGTCCTTTACTAGATTCCAATATGAACTACTTGTACATACTCCAAACGCTGATGTATATAGACGTATTTTAGAGTCTAGATTCACTCATTTTGCTCCGTATGTAGCACTCTCCCTTGCCCCTCGACCCTCGCCCACGTGGTGGACGTGCAGCAATTCATTCGGTCTCATATAGCCAGAACGATATATACTGCACTACCATTATTGCTTGACTTCCCGAAGAGGCGAAGAGCCAATCGCAAGGTCAGGATGGGCCAACCTATACGGTTGCTTGCTGGGTTTGCTCTCTTCACACTCTCTCGCACAAAACGACTGTGGCCACATCTCTAACATCCCGGTGGATCACGTCCGCTTGGGGAAGGGGTGATGCTTAGTGTAGATGCGGTGGCCGTCGCCGACGGCGAAAACCCACTGTCGGCACGTCCCGATCAGGGGTCCCCGTCGTTCTCTCTCACAAAGCCGGTGAGGTTGCCTTCGTCCCTTGCTCACTGCCGCGACGTGGGCAGTTGCCACCTCCCGCCACCCTCCTCAAGGTTGAGCTACGTCCCTTAGGTACAACTCCCTTTACAGCCGGCTTGCACCACTGCTCCAGCTGCCCACATCACTCCCTGTGGATATTTCTCTACTTCTTTGCCCCGCACATACCTCTACTGGCTTCTACGTATTGTATTTGTGATGAGTTTATGTCTCATCAACTAGTCCCAATAATCTTATTCTAATCACGCTTCTTCAATTTCTTTGCCACAGGGATGCTCATCTCGATTTTGGTGAAACTGCACAAAATGATCCGATGGTCAAAAGGTTGCAAACTTCATTTATTAGGAAGCTCGAACGTTGCCGACAAATTGATGGCTGGTCGGGGTTCACGGTTCAAGGGCTAGGGACTGCATGGATCGTTTTTTCTTTAGCTGCCTCTGTTCCAAAATAAGTGTCAACTTTAGTAGTAGTACAACTTTGTACTAAAGTTTGCACAAAGTTGAGACACTTATTTTGGAACGGAGGAGTACATATTTGCTATGATCTGTCAATCATTGAGATGCAATAGCATGCATGTTAGTCTCCTTTGTATTTGATGAAATGTTGCAACGGGCAACCTTGGACGCAAGATACATGTAACAGAAGTTGGAAGCTTCATAGCATTGTACAAATTTATCTCGCTGATAAATTACAGTACGTACTATACTAGTACTTCCTCCGTTCCTAAATATAATTCTTTGTAGAGATTTCACCATGAACCACATGCGGATGTATATAGATGCATTTTAAGTGTAGATTCATTCATTTTGTTCCGTATGTAGTTCACCTAGTGGAATCTCTACAAAGACTTATCTACTAGTAATAGCTAGCCCCCACTACTAGGAATTCTCTATCCTCTCCTTGAGCCACATCATCAAAATTGATATAGCCATTAGATGAAGTAAATCAGTCCATAATAGTCGCCTGCGATCTAGACGTTGAGAGGCTCAAGACTAAGCCACATGCAAGCATGCAGAAATACCGTGGCACATGCATGTGAGTGGGTTTTAAATCACATCAACATGTTCAGCATGCAAGCATGCATCGGTAGCATGCATGTAAGTGAGCTTTTAAGTCCCATTAAAATGTCAAAAGAAAAATATAATCCCATTATGCAGTAGGATTTGGCTGATCTTTTTTCCTTACGTGGGATGATCTAAATGATGATGGGAGTTTATTTAGTTTGGCTACCACATTTGTCATGCGGTTATAGAGTTTTTTTAGTTCTATGAAATCGATAATTTTGCGCAGAGATATATCGTTGTTCATGGCAACGCTGGGGACTCATCTAGTAATATTTAGGAACGGAGGGAGTACTATGTAAAGAGTTAGGTGTCGCACGGTGATAGTGTGAGGTGGGCCATGTAATCACTGAGCCTGCGTGTTTTCACTGCTCTTGCACTCCTCCGCTATAAGAATGGAGAAAATAGTAATCTAGTATGCCGGCGTGGGACATCCAGAGTCCTACCACCTCAAGAATAAAGACCAATGAGCCACAAATCACATAGACCCAGCAGAAGTTGGACGGACGAAGCAACCATCACTCTTGCGCCGGTGAGAGGTCGCATCCGCTCTGCCCGAGCATGAATGCGGCACCGATTCTTTGGAGCGGCGCTGACCGCTTGGCGGGAAGCCTTGGCGATGGAGGGGGCTTTGGGTGGGCCAGCTGGTCAGAGCGGGCGTGGAAACTGTCCAAGATGTCCCTACCGGACACGCCTGAAACGAGAGGATTCACCGACTCTCGCGGCTAAAATCGTACACTACACACCATCTCTCTGTAGGAGTAGGTCGATCTGTTGCACTCTCTAACACACACATGTTGTTAAATACACACACGCACACGCACGCACCTTGGTCCCGTTGCACCTTCTAACGTGACTTATTACACCTAGACGGAGGGAGTAGTAAGTATACGAGATACGGTGGCACATTGACTTAAGTCGAATACAAGTGCCCAAAATTTGTGTGCATGTTATAATAAGGATTCACTTAAAATAGTACGTGAGCGAACAGAGGGATCAATTGGGCAGTGTTCCCGAGCAGTAACGAGATGTGTGAGGTAAGATACACCGCTGGCGCTTTTATTTTTTCTTATTAATTTGTTTGTTTCACCCTCTGACTGGTGGGACCCAACGTACTACGTGGAGAGAGGTAAGGTGACTAAGGCTGCATTATTTCTGCACCATCGTGGATAGTCTTACCACCAAAGCCACATGACACGATTATGATTGAAATCCCAATGACTCCCACACACACTCAAAAAAACACGGCATGCTTGTCACACGAATGCAGGAATGTATAAAAGGTTATTTTCCTCTCGTTGAACATAACGGGAGGGTTGTGTAGCTGGTTAGCCTGTTCGCTCATCAAACTTGAGGTCTCGGGTTTGATAACTACACTTGAGCATAATCCTTGCCAGGAGGATTCTTTGACTGGTCAAAATGTTTTCTAGGGTTTGCACGCTTCACACTCTCTCTCCAGTATATATATACACGCTGGAGCCTCAGCGCTTGCAGTTGCTCTCTTCACACTCTCTTGCCCTCTCCCGTTGGAGCCTCAGCGCTTGTAGTTTCTCTCTTCACACTCTCTCGCCCTCTCCAGATCTAAACAGACTTCGTTGGCCTCTCTCTCTCTCCCCTCACTGCTTCTCAAAGAGCCGGCAGGATCCGTCCGTCGGGAAGGGAAGGAGGCTTAACACTGTCGGCGCAGTTGTTCACTTTCCACCCAGCGGCGGCGCGGGAGGGCATCCGACCCCTTCTTCTTCGCCGCCGTCCCACCGCCCACCGAACCACGCCCCAAGAACCTTAAGGTATAATTTACTTACTCCACATGCATTGCTCTAGCTGCATGTATACCATGAATCTAGGGCGTGGTTCAAAGAGGAAAGGAGTGGGGGAAAGTAGTGGGAAAAGTTGTATATATAGCATGAATCTAGGATGTGGTTCAAAGAGGAAATGAAGGGGGAAAGTTGTATAGCATGAATCTAGCACGTGGTTCAAAGAGGAAAGGAATGTGGGAAAGTAGTGGGGAAAGTTGTATCGCTTAAATCTAGGACGTGGTTCAAAGAGGAAAGGAAGGGGTGAAAGTACTAGTTCAAAAAGGAAAGGAAGGGACAAGGCTGTAGAGTTTGAGCAGGACTAGATTTGCTGCGCTCACATAGGGAAAGTTGTCTAAAGTTAACAAAACTGGGACCAACACAAATATGCTCCTTGGTTATTTGTTCTTTGTTGCAACAGACTGTGCATGACCACAGTACATCGGTAGATGCACATGGTGCTGGTACGTCCACAGTCCCGTGCAACTCATTAGCTGTTGTTAATCTAAGGCCCTGTTTGGTTAAAAACTCCCTAGTCCATACCTGCTTGGTTCCAGGGACTAAACATGGACTAGAGGTTATTAAATGACATGCTAAAAGACCATGTTACCCCTAGTAATGAACTAATAGAAACAAGGTGCGATGCGTGGCAGGGGCAACTGTTGGAAAAAGTCCCAAAAAGACTCCCTCGGGGTCTTCTTTCTTTAGTCCCAAATGCCCACTTTTAGTCCCTAAAAGTCCCTCCTGTTTGGTTTAGATGGGACTGACACGGAGTTTTTTTAGTCCCTACACCAAAATGTCCCTGTAAACAAACACCCTCTAATAATGCCGCTGGAAAATTGATGCAATGCCACAGTTAAAAGCAAATTACATGTTTAACGAATTTTATTGTTAATATAATCTCTATGTTAATATTAATCAATGCCCCCATTTGAGAAATGCTACTGTCTTGCTTTCTTTCCCATTTAGATAAGGTAGATGCTTCTTTTTGTTGGCTTATGTGTCATCCACCGTTATTGACCACTAATGGTTTCCTTTGCACCTCTGTGTAAACAGGGTTATCTACTTCACCTCGTTGCCATTGTGACCTTTTGTTGCACTTCACAAAACACTTTTGTTTTAAGAGTGTTTTGTGCAGCTCAACCAAAATGTCACACCGACAACGTTGCTTGATTACTTGATCTTAGTGGAACTGCACAAGAGGAGATCTTACTTCCTATCCGTTAAGGCGAATTTGGTTCAGATCTTCTTCTTGTGAGTTGTTTGAATTCTGCATCATGAGAGGTCAGTACTAGCCTTCTTTCACATGATTCTGCAGTGTGCTTTCATATGTTGTGCTACATGTACGATAATGTTGCTTGATTTTAGTGCACTGCACAAATGGAGACAAGACTTCCAATCTATATGTGCACTGTAATATCCCATTGAGGTAAGATAAGGATATTCCACAACTGCTGGCCTGTATTTTGCCACTTTCATTAGAAAATTAAGTTTAGTACTATACTTGTGCTCCCTAATTGACATGCCAAATCTTACATTGAAGGCGAAGCTTGTCTGTTATTGAACCAAGTGATGAAGGGGAAGAACAAGCTAAAGAAAAACAAAAATCAACTCCCGGTGCTGTAATGAAGCACTGGAATTGTGATGACACAAGTAATGATATAGTTTTGCATCTTAATTTATTGCTATGGCTGGAATGAGCAATTGTTTTGCCACTGATTTGATGCCATACGTAATTATCTCTACTTGTGCAAATAGGGATCTTCTTTGAAGATACCATATATTTTAGTGGAACTGCACAAGAAGATGTTGGAAACATTTAACTAATCGAGGAGTATATAGTAAGCATGGCCACCCCCGTAGATAGCAACAGATGGTTCCGGAGAAGTGCTTCATCTGTATGCTCTACACAATCAGCCTCCTGACAAAGGTTGGTACTCGCCCACTGATATGATCCATATGATTGAGCTTTGTCATCTCTATTGGTGTTGTGCTACTATTTAGATACTGTCATGAAAAGGTGGTATTGTCCTTGAGAAGTGCTTCATCTGCGCTTTTTAAATATTTCCTTTCCTTTTTTCAAGCAAACATGGATGCTAGCATTTACTAGTCCTCTTGTCTTTGCACAACAGGATCATCTTCCTCTGAAGAAGAATATGGAGTACTTGAAGTGACTAGTTCCGATTATGCCAGGATGAAGAAGCCATGTCTATCTTCCCATCAGAAGGAGCAGTTGAAGGATGGTTGCATTACTCCCCACAAGACCAAACTAACTTCAGCTCAGAAGGACTGACAAATCTCCATTTTTTTGTTGTGATGCGCGAGTACAATGTTGTTCTAGGATTCTTTCTGATGAGTTCCATTTTTTCTAAAAGTGTGCTCTACATGGACCATGTATGTGCCTGTTGAAACATTCAAATCATAGTACAGTTTGCTTTATACTAATCACTTTTTTGTATTTGTGCAAACAGGGGTGCTCAGCTTGATTTCAATGGGAACTGCACAAAACGTTCATGAATACATCGAATCATTCATTTCCACCACAAGAAAGGAGGTGCCGATAAGTTCAAGGCGTTGCAACATATAAGGGCGAAATCATACAAGCTACACACGAATTTGGTTGATTTTGGTGGAACTGCACAAAAAGAATAGCTGGTTTATTTAGCACGAGGCGCCATGTCAATGTCCGAACTGATGGCAAACCCTACCCATTCCACAATTGTAGGCATTTGATATTTTGGAATGGGACAACCTTGTCAAATTTTGCTCATTGATTTTAGCAAGACATGCGTTTGATATTTTGAATGGGACGCCTTTGCTTTGTCAAGAGCGTCGATCAATTTTTCTTTATTCTTTAGTTGTGAAGTAAATATTGCCTCGACATGTGAGTCACCGAGATTCATAATCATCGATTGTTTTGAATGTTTTCTATGAATTGTCGTGCCTGTGTGTTTGATTGCAATGTACGTAAACGCTAAAAAGCTGCTCAAACTCTTTGTACTCCTTCTTTCTTTTTACTTCGCACATTGTGAAAGTGCATACTTTTTGTATAAGATTGGTCAAAGTAGAGATACTTTGACTGCAGAAAAACTTGTATGTAGACTAGAAAGGACCAAGGGAGTACATGTGAAACTGCTGCAAACGAGGTGATCACCCAGGAATAATGCTAGTACATATTGTTTTGCATGTTCATCCAATGCCGTGATACAGAATTGAACTAATTGAAATAAATTCATTAATACACGGTCGATTTCATATAAACATGCCGGATTTCATTACATTTCATACATTCTTCAACTAAAAAGGTGCTACCGGAGGTATAATTAATTAACCAAAGCTACCCACTGTGTCCCGCTGAGCGAACAGAAGCTTGATGACTTAATCTGCAGTGCGATTGCGTGAATCGACACGTGGCATGTTGGGCCCACATGTCACCAGCCAACCGCACCAGCAGCTAAGTAAAGCAGCGTTCTTCTCCAACGCAGCTCTCCGACTCACGTCGCCGCCAAGAAGCTAACCGGCCGTCAATGGTCAACCCGCCTAGCTTGGCTTCAACCGGAGGGTAGCAGCGGTGGCCTTACTTGGACCCTAGCGGCGGCGACCTACCGTGTTCTACTCTTCCTTGTTTTCTATGTGGCGCGGCCTCGTTGGCAGCAGGGAGGAGCCTCGGCGGAGCCGGCGATGTCCTCTGTCTCGTTGCCGGCGGGCGGCGCCTCAGTGGAGCGGTGGAAATCCTCCCCCACGTTGCCGGCAGGGTGGGGCCTCAGCTGAGCCGGCGATGTCCTCTGCCTCGTCGACGCCAGCAGAGCGGGGACTCGTCGGAGCCGGCATCGTCCTCTGCCTCGTCCTCGGTCTCGCCAAACAGCGCCTCGCCCGCTTCATCGCCCTCTTTGCTAGCCTCTTTGTAGGCGGTCGCAGCCTCCGCCACCCGCATGCGATACCGCTAGCGCTTGAGGTGGCCCTTGCGGGCGGAGCGGTACGAGTCGAGCAGCGCCTCCTGCTCCGCCCGCTCCGCGGCGATCTGCTCCTCCGCCTGCAGGTGCTCCTGGAGGAGATGGTGGTTGTAGGCGGCGTCGGCCTGCGCCTCCGGGAACTGCTCCTCATGCATCTGCCTCACCCTGTCCATATATTAGGCACGGGCCTCGCCGATGGTAATGGTGAAATGCACCGGCGAGGATGGCACTGAGGAGGGGGTTGGCGCTGGATCGTCGACTACCATGTTCTCCATTGGGACGTCGTCGTCCTCCGGCTGCCTGCCGGCCAGCCGGTCGGCAGCAATGGCTGCCATCTCCTTGTGGTCCGTCGTCCACCCGTACCGAAGAGCTCTGGAGCGCGAGGAAGCCATGGTGGGCAGTAGTGGTGTGGACAGGAGAAAGGGAACGGATGCGGATGACTGCGGCTATGCCCGACGCAGCAGTTTATATAGCAATGGTGGGCGGGCGGAGGGACGGACGTGTGGCGCCGGAGTAGCCGCCTCGGCAACCGCGTATCATTGATGTGGGCGGCAGATGGACGGACGGACGGCACTTGTGTCGTTTGAAGGCGGAGCAATCGCCTGCACCGGGAAGCAGGGCGTGGCGCCGACTGCTTAGGAGAGAAGCGCGCAAGCGAGAGATGACTTTACTTGGAGAGGATGACAATGGGGACCCACCAGGTCCATAGCCTCACGTCACGCAAGTGCCTCCTTATTTTATATATATATATATATATATATATATATATATATATATATATATATATATATATAACTATAATTTATTTTGCTTCCTCCCGGTTTCACGACATCACGGTCCCACACCATTGTCAACCTCCGAGTAGTCAATAAACGAGAGAATTGCACAAGAAGCGGCCGACACCTGGGACCAAGCAGCTCGAGCAGTATTTGTGCAGACTTTTTGATGTTTAGCCCAGATATTAATTTTTCTCCTCTCAACAACAACGAAAACATCGCTGCAGGTATTAACTTGGCGGGATGTGGCCCGTCTAGCCAGTGCCGATATCCAGCCCGATATTAATTTTTCCAAGTTGAAAATGGCTAGCGCAGCTATACTTTTTTAGGAATACCCGGCAAGGTCAAGTTGTTATTCTCCGCTTCACTGGCTGCAAATCTTTCCTAGGAGGGATGCATTAGGCTTAACAAGAAAATGGGCTTTAAGAAATAATAAATGGGATGTAATTGTAAAAGCTGGGTAGTAACTATAAAAATGCACCAAACACATGATTACTTTATAAATTATTATTTTGGATATTAAAATTTTAATTTCATTAATTGTTGCGAGCGCAATGTTTCGTTGGATTTTTACGTAATATAAATTTATATTGAAATTGTATTTAATCTGACTAGAAATTTCGGGATAAAAATATTTCGGATCCCATCAAAATGTGGGAAATTTTATTGAATTATGTTTTGAACGGTTGGTTGAAATGGGCTGTACTTTTAAGAAACAGTAAATGGGTTGTAGTAAATTCCATTAGAATTCAAAAATGGGCTACACATTCTTACAAATCTCAAATGGGCTATAAGTTCTCTGCCACACACTTCTGGCCTTACTAAGTTGACGCATCCCCTAAAAAACAGAGTTGACGCGTATGCAAGGCTTTGTCAACTTATAGTCAACACACGGTTCTAGCAGAAGTGGCCGTTGGATGTCCATTCAACGGATGCCGTGCTTCTTCTTCAATCTCGGATATTCTAGCTTCACCCGCCCAAAAATGATTCCTCCCCGACATCCGGGGCACACCGTTTCGAAGTCGACCAGGCCTACTAAGTTGACGTATCAAGGATTTGTCAACTTAGTCAATATAAACGATTCTAGCTGCAAAGGACCGTGACGATGTCCATCCAACGGCCGTCGTGCTTCTTCAACCTCTGGTCTTCTTGCTCCAGCCGCCCAAAGCAGCGCCGGTCGTGCCGCCTGCTCCTGCCTCCCGTGGCCGGTTGTGCTGCCACGGAGGCCTCACTGCCCCCTACTACTCCCACCGCTGGCCAGACCATCCCTCCACTCACCCACACCCCCTGTTATTTTGCGGCGACGGCAGCACAGCCTAACCAGTGAACCCTCGTACTCCTCTCCGCGTGTGCATCCACTGCCGCGTCTTCCCCGGCTCCGCGTCATCCCCTTCCTAGGCCTCGCCATCGTCCACCACCGTGGTGCTCTCGACGCGGCGTGGTCAACGTGGTCAAGGAACGACTTCCATCGGACGTGGACTGTATGTGGAGAGGCTGACAGCTGGGTCCACGGCAGCCGCAAGGAAGTGCCTCCTTATTACGCGCAAAATAATTATTCCTCCACCTGACAGTGAGGACCCATCGGACGGGCCACCGTATTTCGCGAAAAAAATGATTCGCTCCCTGACTGCTGGGACCCACGAGCTACATCTTCGCATGCAAGGAAGTGCGTCCGGGAAAAAAATGATTCGCCCCCCTGACTGCTCGGACCCACCAGCTACATCTTCGCGCGCAAGGAAGTGCGTCCGGAAAAAAAAAGATTCGCCCCCCGACTGCTGGGACCCACCTGCTACACCATCGCAAGCAAGGAAGTGTGTCCGCGCAAAAAAATGATTCGCCCCCTGACTGCTGGGACCCAGCACCTACACCTTCGCACGCAAGGAAGTGCGTCCGAGCAAAAAAAACAAAACGATTCGCCCCCCCTGACTGCTGGGACCCACTAGCTACATCTTCGCATGCAAGGAAGTGCGTCCGGGCAAAAAAACGATTCGCCCCCCTGACTGCTGGGACCCACCGACTACATCTTCGCACGCAAGGAAGTGCGTCCGGGCAAAAAAACGATTCGCCCACCTGACTGCTGGGACCTACCAGCTACATCTTCGCACGCAAGGAAGTGCCTGACAGTCGGGACCCACCTGGTCGAAGCGTACGTAGCGTTGTCATTCTGGTCGCGAACGTGTATGTACATACTGGTCGTTGTAGAGGCGCGCACGTGTCGTAGTAGAGGCGTGCACGTAGCATGTACACGTACGTACAGCGGCTAGGGTGCAAGAAAGAAAATACGGCCACATATGTGTACATACGGGCGGGGTCTCGAACGCCTACTCGCGCATACGTACGGCCAGGGTTCGTGTACATGGCTGGGTCGGAATAGAGAAACAGCGTTGTCGTCGTGTTCATGGGGAGGCAATGGAGTGCGTCGTGTTCATCGGGAGGCAACGGAATGCCTCGTGTTCATCGGGAGGCAACGGAACGCGTGGGAGCCAACCGGCTGGGTCGGAACGGAATGCGTGGTCGTGTTCATCGGGAGGGCTTGGACGGAACAGGCGATGGAAACGTGGCATGGCATACCGCACAATGGAGGAAACGGACCTCGTACGTTCGGAACGGGGTCTTGTTGATCGGGAGGGGTGTGGCGTACCGCAAAACGGAGGAAACAAATCTCCTACGGTCGAAACGGGTGTCCTGTTGATCGGGAGGGGTGTGGCGTACCGCAAAACAGACGAAACGGACCTCCTACGGTCGAAACGGGGGTCCTATTGATCGGGAGGGGTGTGGCGTACCGCAAAACGGACGAAACGGAGTTGTGTTGGAGCGCTACGGTCGAAAGGGGGTCCTGTTCATCGGGAGGGTGTGGCGTATCACAAAACGGGACTCCACGAGATACTTTCATCTCCACCGCCGACCTCCTCCACCTCCACGGGCTACCGTCGACCTCCTCCACCTCCACGGGCTCCTGCTCATCCAGCCTCCACCGTGCGCTTACTCCACCGCTCATCGCTCATCCAGCCCTCCACACCATGGGGTCCTGTTCAACCACCCTCCACGGGCACCCTCCACCGCCTACTATTCATCCCGCCTCCACACCACGGGTCCTGTTCATCCGAGGCAAACGCCACCACTCACTGCTCATCCAACCCCCCGCAACGCCATCGCTCATCCAATCGATCAGCTTCGCTAGCAGCAGAGTGAAGGAATTGCTCGATCGGGTTCGCTTAACGACCATCGATCGATCGCTCGGGTTGAGTAACGCGAGCTCACAAAGGCAACCGCTTGGGTTCGATTAGAGCCCAACGCCGCTTCGGGTTCGATTAGAGCTAACGCCGCACACACGCACGTGCGTGTATGAGAGAAACGCGCATCGCTCGGCCCCCGACCTCCCACCGTAACCGGGAACTCCCCGAAATTCTCCTTCCCCTCGCTTCTACCACAGTTTTTTCCGTCATGGACGGCCCAAAGAATGTCATGCAGCTGCGTCTCCGCCCGCCAGACGAAAAGCCCATTTTCTGTCATGATTTTTTGTCATGGAAGTAGGAGCCCACCACATCTATGATGATACCGGGTTTTGTCACAATTATCGTCATAGAAGTGTCATATGTATGACAAAAAAAATTTCGTTCGGCCCAAAATGTCACGGATGTGTCTTTTTTTGTAGTGAGATGATTTGAGCAGATATGGGTATATCTACTTAATGAAACATAATTCTGAAACATTTGAAAAGTTCAAAGAATTTCATAGTGAAGTGGAAAATAAAGTTTATACGATCTGATCGTGGAGGAGAATATTTGAGTTACGAGTTTGGTCTACATTTGAAACAATGCGGAATATTTTCGCAACTCACGCCACCTGGAACACTAGAACGTAATGGTGTGTCTGAACATCGTAATCGTACTTTACTAGATATGGTGCGATCTATGATGTCTCTTACTAATTTACTGCTATCGTTTTGGGGTTATGCTTTAGAGACGGCTGCATTCACGTTAAATAGGGCACCATCAAAATCCGTTGAAACAACGCCTTATGAACTATGGTTTGTCAAGAAACCAAAGTTGTTGTTTCTTAAAGTTTGGGGCTGCGATGCTTATGTGAAAAAGCTTCAACCTGATAAGCTCGAACCCAAATTGGAGAAATGTGTCTTCATAGGATACCCAAAGGAAACTGTTGGGTACACCTTCTATCACAGATCCGAAGGCAAGACATTCGTTGCTAAAAATGGATCCTTTCTAGAGAAGGAGTTTCTCTCAAAAGAAGTGAGTGGGAGGAAAGTAGAACTTGATGAGGTAACTGTACCTGCTCCCTTATTGGAAAGTAGTTCATCACAGAAACCGGTTCATGTGACACCTACACCAATTAGTGAGGAAGCTAATGATGTTGATCATGAAACTTCAGATCAAGTTACTACGGAACCTCGTAGGTCAACCAGAGTAAGATCCACACCAGAGTGGTACGGCAATCCTATTCTGGAGGTCATGTTACTTGACCAAGGCAAACCTACGAACTATGAAGAACCGATGGTGAGCCCAGATTCCGCAAAATGGCTTGAGGCCATGAAATCTGAGATGAGATCCATGTATGAGAACAAAGTGTGGACTTTGGTTTACTTGCCCGATGATCGGTAAGCCTTTGAGAATAAATGGATCTTCAAGAAAAAGACTGACGCTGACGGTAATGTTACTGTCTACAAAGCTCGACTTGTTGCGAAAGGTTTTTGACAAGTTCAAGGGGTTGACTACGATGAGACTTTCTCACCCGTAGCGATGCTTAAGTCTATCCGAATCATGTTAGCAATTGCCGCATTTTATGACTATGAAATTTGGCAAATGGATGTCAAACTGCATTCCTGAATGGATTTCTGGTAGAAGAGTTGTATATGATGCAACCAGAAGGTTTTGTCGATCAAAGGGAGCTAACAAAGTGTGCAAGCTCCAGCGATCCATTTATGGACTGGTGCAAGCCTCTCGGAGTTGGAATAAACGTTTTGATAGTGTGATCAAAGCATATGGTTTTATATAGACTTTTGGAGAAGCATGTATTTACAAGAAAGTGAGTGGGAGCTCTGTAGCATTTCTAATATTATATGTGGATGACATATTGCTAATTGGAAATGATGTAGAATTTCTGGATAGCATAAAAGGATACTTGAATAAGAGTTTTTCAATGAAAGACCTCGGTGAAGCTGCTTACATATTGGGCATCAAGATCTATAGAGATAGATCAAGATGCTTGATAGGACGTTCACAAAGCACATACCTTGACAAAGTTTTAAAGAAGTTCAAAATGGATCAAGCAAAGAAAGGGTTCTTGCCTGTGTTACAAGGTGTAAAGTTGAGTCAGACTCAATGCCTGACCACTGCAGAAGATACAAAGAAAATGAAAGATTTCCCTATGTTTCAGCCATAGGCTCTATCATGTATGCAATGCTGTGTACCAGACCTGATGTATGCCTTGCTATTAGCTTAGCAGGGAGGTACCAAAGTAATCCAGGAGCGAATCACTGGACAGCGGTCAAGAACATCCTGAAATACCTGAATGGGACTAAGGATATGTTTCTCGTTTATGGAGGTGACAAAGAGCTAGTCGTAAATGGTTACGTCGATGCAAGCTTTGACACTGATCCGGACGATTCTAAATCGCAAACCAGATACGTGTTTATATTGAACAGTGGAGCTGTCAGTTGGTGCAGTTCTAAACAAAGCGTCGCGACGGGATATACATGTGAAGCAGGGTACATAGCTGCTTCGGAAGCAGCAAATGAAGGAGTCTGGATGAAGGAGTTCATATCCTATCTAGGTGCCATACCTAATGCATTGGGTCCAATGAAAATCTTTTGTGACAATACTGGTGCAATTGCCTTGGCAAAGGAATCCATATTTCACAACAGAACCAAGCACATCAAGAGACGCTTCAATTCCATCCGGGACCAAGTCCAGGTGGGAGAAATAGAAATTTGCAAGATACATACGGATCTGAATGTTGCAAACCCGTTGACTAAGCCTCTTCCACGAGCAAAACATGATCAGTACCAAGACTCCATGGGTGTTAGAATCATTACTATGTAATCTAGATTATTGACTCTAGTGCAAGTGGGAGACTGAAGGAAATATGCCCTAGAGGCAATAATAAAGTTATTACTTATTTCCTCATATCATGATACATGTTTATTATTCATGCTAGAATTGTATTAACCAGAAACATAATACATGTGTGAATACATAGACAAACATAGTGTCACTAGTTTGCCTCTACTTGACTAGCTCGTTAGTCAAAGATGGTTGAGTTTCTTGGCCATAGACATGAGTTGTCATTTGATTAACGGGATCACATCATTAGGAGAATGATGTGATTGACTTGACCCATTTCGTTAGCTTAGCACTTGATCGTTTAGTATGTTGCTATTGCTTTCTTCATGACTTATACATGTTCCTATGACTATGAGATTATGCAACTCTCATTTACCGGAGGAACATTTTGTGTGCTACCAAACGTCACAACGTAACTGGGTGATTATAAAGGTGCTCTACAGGTGTCTCCAAAGGTACTTGTTGAGTTGGCGTATTTCGAGATTAGGATTTGTCACTCAGATTGTCAGAGAGGTATCTCTGGGCCCTCTCGGTAATGCACATCACTGTAAGCCTTGCAATCAATGTGACTAATGAGTTAGTTGCGGGATGATGCATTACGTAACAAGTAAAGAGACTTGCCGGTAACGAGATTGAACTAGGTATTGAGATACCGATGATCAAATCTCGGGCAAGTAACATACCAATGACAAAGGGAACAACGTATGTTGTTATGCGGTTTGACCGATAAAGATCTTCGTAGTATATGTGGGAACCAATATGAGCATCCAGGTTCCGCTATTGGTTATTGACCGGAAACGTGTCTCGGACATGTCTACATAGTTCTCGAACCCGTAGGGTCCGCACGCTTAAAGTTCGGTGATGATCGGTATTATGAGTTTATGTGTTTTGATGTACCGAAGGTAGTTCGGAGTTCCGGATATGATCACGGACATGACGAGGAGTCTCGAAATGGTCGATACGTAAAGATCGATATATTGGACGACCATGTTCGGACACCGGAAGTGTTTCGGGAGGTTTCGGACACTTACCGAAGTACCGGGGGGTTACCGGAACCCCACGGGGAGTACATTGGGCCTAATGGGCCTTAATGGGAGAAGAGTAGGGGCGGCCAGGGCAGCCGCGCGCCCCCTCCCCCTCTAGTCCGAGTTGGACAAGGAGGGGGGCGACGCCCCCCCCCCCCCCCTTCCTTGTCCTCCTCTCTCCCCTTCCTTCCCTTCTCCTACTCCAACAAGGAAAAGGAGGAGTCCTACTCCCGGTGGGAGTAGGACTTCCCCCTTGGCGCGCCCTCCTTGGCCGGCCGCCTCTCTCCCTTGCTTCTTTATATACGGGGGCAGGGGCACCTCTAGACACACAAGTTGATCTGTTGATCTATTCCAGCCGTGTGTGGTGCCGCCCCCCATCATATTCCACCACGATCATATCGTAGCGGTGCTTAGGCAAAGCCCTGCGTCGGTAGCAACATCATCACCGTCATCACGCTGTCGTGCTGACGGTACTCTCTCGTGAAGCTCTACTGGATCGGAGTTCGCGGGACGTCATCGAGATGAACGTGTGCTGAACTAGGAGGTGTCGTATGTTCGGTACTTGGATCGGTCGGATCGTGAAGACGTACGACTACATCAACGCTTGTTGCGCTAATGCTTCGGCTTTCAGTATACGAGGTTACATGGACAACACTCTCCCCTCTCGTTGCTATGCATCACCATGATCTTGCGTGTGCGTAGGAAATTTTTTGAAATTACTACGTTGCCCAACAGAATCCTTCTCTCTGATTTTTTTCTCCCCGAACATGAATATATGGAGTTGGAGTTGAGGTCGGTGGAGCCTCAGGGGGCCCACGACAGGGGGGTAGGCTCGCCCCCACCCTCGTGGACAGGGTGTGGGCCCCCTAGTCTTGATTCTTTCGCCAGTATTTTTTATATATTCCAAAAATATTCTCCGTGAAGTTTCGTGTCATTTCGAGAACTTTTATTTCTGCACAAAAATAACACCATGGCAATTCTACTGAAAACAGCGTTAGTCCGGGTTAGTTCCGTTCAAATCATGCAATTTAGAGTCCAAAACAAGGGCAAGAGTGTTTGGAAAAGTAGATACGTTGAAGACGTATCACTTCCCCATACTCCACTACAGGTGAGCCACTCTTCAGCACATCTTCACAAGTCCATTGTCACCACAATGGACGACAAGCTTCAAGCACTTGATCTCTTCGAGATGCATCACATGAACTTGCACACGGCAACCTAACCCCACAAAGAACTCTCACGAAGACCATGGGTTAGTACACAAAGCGTAATTTACCATGCTTACCATACCATGGGATCACTTGATCCCTCGGTACATCTTGTACGCTTTGTGTGTTGATCAACTTGATTCCTTCTTGACTTAATCTTGATCAACCTTGAATCTTTCCAACTCTCTTCATTTGGATGATGTCTTGAAGGTAGACATGAATGATCACACAATATTCTTCAAGACATGCTTGCAATAAGCTCAACACTCACATGACCAATCTTTGGATAATTCCTTAATAGCACCTTGGTCAACTCATAAACTCCTTGAAACCAACAAATGGACTCCAAGAAAAGCCTATGGACAAATCCTTCAAATATAACTCAAGGCAACCATTAGTCCATAGAGATTGTCATCAATTACCAAAACCACACATGGGGGCACCGCATGTCCTTTCAATCTCCCCCATTTTGGTAATTGATGACAATCACTTTCAAGAGAGTTTATATAAGGAATTATGCATCACCATGCAATGTAACAACCAATGATGCATGAGTATGATATGCAAATTCTTAGGAACAAAACCAAAGCAAGAAGAAACTCTGAAAACTTCTCCACAAAACTATCTGAAACTTCTCCCCCGTTGTCATCGATTGCCAAAATGGGCGAAAAGCTTAGAGGGCCAATATAAAAAGTGTTCCTCCATAAGTTGTGTATTTCTCATCAAGAGAGTGGAATGCCATACACATATCCAAAGGCAAATACTTGGAGGAAGACAAACTATATTGAGGCCCAAAGATTGCAAAAGAATTATATGCCACAAAGACATAGCAAAGAGAGACATAAGCAATCAAGCAATCAAGCAATCAAAAGATACCAATTGAAGCAAGCTATCAAAAGATACCAATTAAACCAACTAGACCAAAGATCCTACGAGCCACATGAATAAAAGGTATTATGATATGAGCAAAGGAGTGTTCTAGAGAAAATAGAGAAGCTCCCCATGATTTGTGCACAATTTAGTTTTTGTAATTGGATACAACAAGCACAAAATAGGATCGTCAGTCCCCCAAGATCAATAGAACCTCACGACAAGTGCAAGAGAGCTACGGAGTGTTCTAAAGACGCTAGTGAAGCTCCCCATGATTTGTGCACTCCTTAGAATACTTGCATTAGGATACCAAGTGCACACAATAGGATCATCACTCCCCAAAAATCAATAGAAACTCACAACAAGTGCAACTGAGCATGTAGGAAACAAAGCCTAGCACTTGCAACAAACACATGGTTGAGCAACATGTAAAAGAGGCAACTTAAGAAAAGTCTCAAACAAAAAGATGTGTGTGAGTCATGGCAAAGCACTTGAGAAGACTAATGTAAGGATGAGCATTAAGCATCAACATAGTCTTGGATAAATGAGATACACGGTGCATGACATGTCCTCCCCACACACACCCAACAAGAAAATGGGTTCACAAGCTCACTAAAATGTGACTTAACAACATGGCTTGCGACGACCCATGGTGAAGCCAGAAGATGAAAGCCTCATCAAGACGAGGGATACCAATTAAGATGGCAAAGCCTCATCATGACAAGTAAGAGGAAAACAATCTTCACCACAAAAGAGTGCATCAAGAAGCAACGAGATATGACCCGCACTCAAGGCACACACTTTCTCGGAGGCACCAAAGAAATAACATGAGAAAGAAACGGTGGACATGAAAGAAAATGGATATCAACCAGATATGCAACTTCTCTCAAGTGTATAAGATTCTAGGTACATGAAAGAAAATGTATATCAACCCACACAGAAGGATGTACACACGAAATAGTTACAAAAGGAAAGGAAAATATATCCACAAGGAAGTCATGAATATACCAATAAGAAATTTGCTTGAGAGCATAGCACATGGATAGATATGGTCTTATTGTATATAAATGAATTCCAATCACACGAACATCAAAGACATCACAACTAGCAACAAGAGATCATTGTTGGGATGCTTTGAGAAAGGAAACAAGTATCACAAGAATGCATGAATAACATGCCATGATACAACCTACACAAGGTTGATGCAAGAAATGTCTGCATGAAGTATATGAAGATACTTGTTACCGAGTTAACATTGGAAGGATGTAGTAGAAACCAATTGAAGGTAGATAGTAGTTCATTGATCATCCTAGCTTGACTCCAATAAGAACATGGTGACAACACCTTCCTTGTGAGTGAGCCGAGCATCTAATGCATCTCCAATTGTTCCTAGAACAACAACACAAACAAAATGGTACCCAAACTCATTGGGACCAAAGAGTTAGAGAACCAACAATATGCAGGACAAACTCCACATAAATATGTGCATATAGATATGAAAAAGAATTTCATGCACATCTCATCCAATTTGAGACTTGGTGGAGTTTCCCCTATATATTGGGTCAAAAAAAGAAAGAAAGCATGCCAAAGAAACTACATGAAGTTAATATGCATGCTCAAGACTTTCAAGAACCGATACCAATTGGCAAATAAATACTAAGTGAAGAAAAGATACCAAAAGAATAAATCAACACTTGGAGGGTATCAACTGAAAGATACATCAAGGAATGAGATATCCATTGATACACGCAAAAAGAAAGATGTCAAACTCCCAAAAGAGAGAATGGTTCCAAACAAACCAAGTGCTCTACAAAGTTTCATGATGGCACAAAGTACCAAAAAGAAACCGTTTGCATTCCACCAACACACACTTGATAAGGATCACAAGGTGAGCGCTCTAAGAAAAATAGGATAGCTCCCCCAAGCATTGTGCATTATAGACAATTTGCATTTGAATACAAAAAGCACAAGATGGGATCACCACTTTCACTATATCTATACAAACACTAGGCAAGCTCAAGGAAATAACAAGATCCACAAGTGGTATGGAATACAATGGGAGTTGACACAAACCTTAGCAAGAGATAAGGCAAATAAAAGCAAAAGCCAATGTAAAGATGATCAATAAATTCTACCACACATAAATGAGTACCAATTGTCAAAAGACAAGAAGTATTTGGAAATAATTCCCGTTGGTAGATAACAAGGATATCCAACATCATCTTCAAAACAAACACAAGCAAATTGCATCTTGTAGAGCTAACATGTCACCTAGGAACAAGATAATTAATAATATCGACTCTAAGTGACAATATCTCAAATGTACACATTTTCTAGGCTTGTAATATGCACATAGCATATACTCCACCATAATGTGATACCAAGAAAACTTAACAAGAGGCAATAAGAGGATCCAACAAGAGATAATCGATGGAATTTTTAGAATTTGAATTTCTCATGAGAGATATACCACCTAGCGACTAGATAATCTTGTAATATCAATACTAGATGGTATTCCTCATGTACACACATTTATAAGATTGCGAGGTGCACAAAGCACATCACTCCCCCAAAATGGGATGTTCCATTAATCTCTCACACGAGCCAACTAGGATACAAACAAGAAGCATGAAGGCTCAACGCACGACACACGCGTACATGATGTGCAAACCAACACACACATACTTGATTGCTCAAGATAATCAAGTTGGAAGCACAACATATAAAAACACATGCAAGGAACAAAACCAAACATGCAAAGGGGCAAGTAACTTTCAATGTAAACAATTTAAGTACGAGTTACCGCAAGGAGGAACATTGTATATAAGATAGAAACTTGATAATCCGAATGAATTGGCTTGAGACAATATGAATAATGAAAATCCCCTTAATTCTTCATAATGTAACCAAGTCTCCAATGCCCTCCGAAGACACCTATTGATCAAGTTTGAGCTAGTTGGTCCCCAACCAAGTTGGGTCCTAAGAGGTTAGTCACAATAGGCTTGGCTACCCAAATGGTTCTTTGCTTGACACCACTTTAAGTACCAACAAACTTGGCAAAAACACATTGCCAACCTTATCCTTCCCAAGAGAATGGATATCATCAATAATAATTGGGTTGGTTAAGTTACCACTAGTGCATGAAGAAGCAAGGTGACCTTTCTCACGACATAAGTAGCAACGTCTACTCTACACTTTCTTCTCATTTGATTTCTCAACTTGAGAAGCATTAGCTTGAGTCTTCTTGGGAAGAGGCCTTTCTTCAACTTGAGGTTGAGCATAAGAATGAACTTGTGGCCTCTTCCCTTGTTGCTTATCACTAATGGTCTTCTTCTTCAAAGGGCAAGATCTAACACGATGCCCTTCAATTTTGGACTTGAAGCAAATGATCTTGGCCAAATTCTTGACTTGTTTTTGGCCCTTCTTCTTGTTGCTCTTGGACGATTTCTTCTTATTGGAGTTGAATCCAAGTCCACCTTTGTAATTGGGAGATTTTTGCACACTCAAGATATTGTTGAGTGTGGATTTCCCTTCATGACTCTTTTCCAAGTCTTTCTTCAAAGAAGTGACTTGGGCCTTGAGCTCTTTGATTTCCTCTACATGGTTAGTATCAACACAAGTACTAGAGGAAGTATGAGCTTCATCGTTAGAGCAACAAGGCAAGGAAAGAAACTCATCACAAGATGTACCAACATTGTGAGTAGATGAATTACAAGGACTAGCATATGGCAATATAGCATTTTGACTAGAAGTAGTGCTAGTATCCACGTGAGGTTCACTAGATGTTACCTTAGCAATCATGGCCTCATGAGCTATCTTTATCACATTATGGGATACTAGAAGATCATCATGAGAGCTTGAGAGCTTTTCATGACTTTCTTCCAATTTCCCATAATTGCTAGATAGCAACTCAATTTGAGCCCATAACTCAACATTCTCCTTCAAAATGTATGCTTCACAAGTAATAGAGTTAGTAGAACAAGCATCATCATTAACAACAATAGGAGAGGATAACTTGGCAAGCTCTTTTAAATAAGAAGCTTCAAGTTGAGCATGAGACTCGGTGAGTTTGATGAGCTCACCCTTGATGACCCTTGAGCCATTTTCGAGGTGCTCAAAATCCTCAAGGAGTTTACCATGAGCAACTTCAAGCTTAGCATTTTTAGTTTCATAATAATTTGCCACCTCAAGTGCTCTATCATGAGATTCCTTTATTCTAGATAATTCTAGAGCAAAGGTCTCCTCAAGAGATTTCTTGGTGGTTTGTTCAAGTTCAAGAGCTTGAGAGAGGTCTGCGGTCTCATTAGCGTAATCATGCTCATGACCTTCCATTTTATCAATGGTGACCTCATGCTCCTCGAGATGAGATTCAAACTCCTCAATGTATTTCTTGCCCTCAATGGCAATAGACATGATTTCCATGAAGTTGGAACGAGCAATTTTATTCTTATGAAGAGCTTTAAAAATCATTTCTCCCTTGATTTTTAAGGAAGCAATATTATCGTTCTCTTCATCATTATCCTCATCATCATTAGCATTAACATCATCATCAAGAGACATATTGGGGTTCAAAGTAGGAGATACCTTTGAATCCTTAGCCATAAGGAAAAAAGCAATAGATGATGATGTAGGATCCCTTGAAGCACCATTTAAGACCACATATTTTTTCCATGTAGTGTTGAGTTTCCTCTACATTGTTAGCACAAAAACCCGAGGAAATAGATACATTTTTATCATGGCAACAAGACATAGCAAGCATATCATCAAGAGATTTGAGCAAGAAATTTCTACATGATATGCAAGGACTACCAACACAAGCATGTGAAACATGTAAGGTGCTCGAAGTGTTAAAGTCCAAAGAAGGACCATTGCAATAAGATAGTGATGAAGAATCACCAAGAACAAGCACACTATCATCATTGCAATGACCAACACTACTCACCCTAGCATTACCTTGTGGCAATCCACATGTACGTGAAGTAGAAGAAGTTGAGAAGGCAACACGGCCGGAGGTGGAGGGAGAACAATCATCCCCACAAATCTTGGACACACCATATTTATCTTGAAGCTTTGTCCACAACTCATGAGCATCCCGGAACGGCATGAGTTTAAATATAACTACATTGCTCAAAGCATCGAAAAGCACATTAGAAGCTTGAGCATTGAGATAAGAGTTTTTCTCATCCTCTAAAGATAATCGGGGATACTTTGGAGGAGAAAACCCATATCTACAATTCGCTCTAAATTTGGGTCCATGACCCTAAAGATATTAAGCATGCGAATTACCCAAACATCAAAATTTGTGCCATCGAAACTAAGAGTGTCAGAGAATCCTAATCCCCTAGTCGACATCTTTACTCTCTAGGCGGTTAAGCCTGACAAAGAGAGATGAGGCTCTGATACCAATTGAAACATCGTGGATGTCGCCTAGAGGGGAGGTGAATAGGCACTTTAAAATAATTACGGTTTAGGCTTGAACAAATGCGGAATAAACCTAGCGGTTAATTTGTCAAGCACAAAACCTACAACAACTAGGCTCACCTATGTGCACCAACAACTTATGCTAAGCAAGATAAACTACTAAGTGATAGCAAGATATATGACAAGAAACAATATGGCTATCACAAATTAAAGTGCATAAGTAAAGGGCTCAGGTAAGAGATAACCGAGGTACGCGGAGACGATGATGTATCCCGAAGTTCACACCCTTGCGGATGCTAATCTCCGTTTGGAGCGGTGTGGAGGTACAATGCTCCCCAAGAAGCCACTAGGGCCACCATAATCTCCTCACGTCCTCGCACAATGCAAGATGCCATGATTCCACTAAGGGACCCTTGAGGGCGGTCACCGAATCCGTACAAATAGCAACCCTTGGGGGCGGTCACCAAACCTGTACACTTTGGCAACCCTTGGGGGCGGTCACCGGTACCAGTCAAATTGCTCGGGGCAATCTCCACAACCTAATTGGAGACCCCGACGCTTGTGCAGAGCTTTACACCACAATGATTGAGCTCCGAACACCACCAACCATCTAGGGCGCCCAAGCACCCAAGAGGAACAAGCTCAAGGGTACCAACCACCCAAGAGTAATAAGCTACTCAACTTCACTTCCACGTATCACCATGGAGAACTCAAACCGATGCATCAAATGCAATGGCAAGGGCACACGGAGTGCCCAAGTCCTTCTCTCCCAAATCCCACCAAAGCAACTAATGCTAGGGAGGAAATGAGAGGAAGAACAAGAAGGAGAACACCAAGAACTCCAAGATCTAGATCCAAGGGGTTCCCCTCACATAGAGGAGAAAGTGATTGGTGGAAATGTGGATCTAGATCTCCTCTCTCTTTTCCCTCAAAACTAGCAACAATCCTTGGAGGGATTGAGAGTTAGCAAGCTCGAAGAAGGTCAACAATGGGGGAAGAACACGAGCTCAAAGGATAAGGTTCATTGGGGAAGAAGACCCCCTTTTATAGGTGGGAAAAAACCAACCATTATGCTCACAACCCGCACAGAGCGGTACTACCGCTCAAGGGAGCGGTACTACCGCTAGGGCAGTGGAAGCCCTTTGAAAAACAATAGCGAGGAGGCAAAAGGCCAGTAGAACCGCCGGAGCGGTACTACCGCTCGTCCTCACGGTACTACCGCTAGGGGTAGCGGTAATACTGCTTGCGAGCGGTACTAAAAAAATACATCTGTGGCTACTTCCGTTGAGTTTCAGTCAGTGCAAAAAATCCGGCACGGTACTACAGCTCACAAGGAGCGGTACTAAAAAATTACATCCCCTCCAAGCGGTAGTACCGCTCCCGTGAGCAGTAGTACCGCTGCAGCTTTTTTGAGTACACCAAAACTGACACAACTTCTGCAAACGGACTCCGAATTCAATGAAACCAAGTTTGTTGGAAAGCTAGAGACAAGGGCTAACACAATCTTGATAGAAATAACAATAAGAAGGAAATTATAAAAGGCCCAAAATAAAATGGTGAGAACCCTTCCTCGAATAAGACTAGTAAAACCTCCAACACCGAAAACGCAATAGAAAAAGCATGTGAACTCCGTTTTCGATGAACTCAAGCTTGTCATCAAGATGACCATAAGCTCTAAGACTCACAAAAAGAACCAAACAAGAACCAAGAAAGATGATGCAAAGATGCAATGGTTTGGGCTCTCTGCGAACGATATGATCAAGCTACTCATCAAGATCCCCCCTTGATAGTACGGTAATCGATCCTATAACCCGGTCTCCCAAGTACCACCTATCAAGGGCAAACCTTTGCCTTGCACAAAGTCCACTTGAGCTAGATGTAGAAGATCTTGACTTCCTCAAGTTGGACCACCTTTCTTGATTGTGTTGGCTTGGTGAAGACTAGTAGATTGCTCCCCCATACTCCACTATGGGTGAGCCACTCTTCAGCACATCTTCACAAGTCCATTGTCACCACAATGGATGGCAAGCTTCAAGCACTTGATCTCTTCGTGATGCATCTCTTGAACTTGCACATGGCAACCTAACCCCACAAAGAACTCTCCCGAAGACCATGGGTTAGTACACAAAGCGTAATTGACAATGCTTACCATACATGGGATCACTTGATCCCTCGGTACATCTTGTACGCTTTATGTGTTAATCAACTTGATTCACTCTTGACTTAATCTTGATCAACCTTGAATCTTTCCAACTCTCTTCATTTGGATGATGTCTTGAAGCTAGACATGAATGATCACACAATGGTCTTCTTCAAGACATGCTTGCAATAAGCTCAACACTCACATGACCAATATTTGAATAATTCCTTAATAGCACCTTGGTCAACTCATAAAGTCCTTGAAACCAACAAATGGACTCGAAGAAAATCCTATGGACAAATCCTTCAAATATAACTCAAGGCAACCATTAGTCCATAGAGATTTTCATCAATTACCAAAACCACACATGGGGGCACTGCATGTCCTTTCAGGTGTAGCATGGAGAAGGAGGGGATTTGTGTAAATGAAGAAACACAACCAAAAAATCCCCAATTTGGCCAAAAATCTAGCCCTAGGAACACTACTAGGGAAAACACTAGCAGTAGCGCGTGTTTAAAGCCTATCAGTAGCGCGGGGTGCGGCGCTACTAGTAAGGAGCTGCAGCTAAAGGTTAGCAGTAGCGTGGGTTGGATCGCGCTACTGCTACATCGACTTAGTAGCAGCGCTTTGTAGTATGAGCGCTACTGGTAATTAGTAGTAGCGCTTCTCCTAGAACGCGCTACTACTATTATTCTGTATTTCTTTTTTATTTCATGTTGTATTCATACACCTTTATACAAGTTTTCATACCGCAGCAATTTAGAGAATGATTTTACATCATAATGAGTTATTACATCACTGGGAGAAAGAACCATGGACTAGTTTCAAGTGGATGGACATCCACTTGAAACTAATCCGTGATTCTTTCACCCAATGATATAATATATCATCATCATAGCATTAACAACTTATCATCATAATACATCATTGCCATATAACACCTCCTCATGATCATCGTTTTCATCAATGAGACATCACATACAAGTTGGTCACTAGACATAATCACAACTACTCATCATCATCAACTCTCGTAAACATATTGCACCTCATAGGACCTACTACATTATCTTAGGACCTACTACCTTAGCACATGATCATGAGTATTAGCCAGGACCTACTACCTTCTCCTAGGTAAAATAGCATAAAATAAGATAGCCCCTGACTCTCCATTATGGAGAATGGAGATTATCATGTCTCCAATTCTTGCCTTTCGCACAATCTTGCTTCCAAGAACCTCCTTACGACTGTCCATACATTTTTTTTCCATTCTTTGATTACCATGTGTTCACCGGTTTTGGAAATCCGATATGGACAATGAGACTCGTAGGATGACCTGGTTGTATGTTCAAAACATCAAGGCGACCATTCTGATACATCAAATGAGGCACACAATCCATTGGGATTTTCTGTTGAAAAACATAGTAATAACTTCGTAGTTAGCAATGTAGTTCAGTTTTAGAAGTATGCAAAAGATGCACGGATGTCGTAATAGTAAAAAAATCTTACCGGGATATCTCCATGGAAGTTATCGTGGTTCAACACGTGCACTAGTAGCACGTATTGACCATAATTTGGAGGAGTTCGATAAAAGGCATTGTAATTCTCAAGATCAGTACAATATGCGACCAGATGACTTTTCTCCTGATAAGTTAACTCAGATCCTTCGGTGTAGTTGGTTCTATCTACCATCTTCCACACATTCTTTGAAGAATAAAAGTAAGCTATCAATGGAAATAAGTTGTCAACTATTTTAAATAAACAATATAAATTATTTAATAACTATGTTTGAGAAGCTCACATAGGGGAAGAATTGGAAGCGTATTAACAAGGACCCATATGTCCAAATTGTCTTCGGCGGTGCCAAGATCACCAAGATCCATGGTGACAAGCATACCCTCATAAAAACCATACATCTCGCAAAGTGCTTCCCAATTCTTGCAACCAAAATGGGTTAAGCTCTCAGAATTGTACAGATTTACTTCAAAATCCATACCATGATGGGTCCTTAGGTGAATTTTCTTTGTTTCCATACTTTCATGGTCTTCAAAACCCATCCTCTCCAAGACATAGCGTCTTGCATAGCATGGGATAAGCTAGTCGAATTGCAAAAGATGAAAAGTACACGTTGAAATAGTTGAAGTCGTGCTTAATTACGAAAAAAACACTTGTCGTCGTTGCGTACCATTTCAACATCGAAAGTCTCCTTAAGCTTAATGTTCAAGCGTTGATCTTCGTCCAGGTCAAGGAACCTGTCGCACATACCTCGGTCGTCGTGGCACCAGTCGCACTCCCCCGGGAGACTTTCGTCGTCCGAGTACGACATTTCATATGTTCATAATTCAAAGAACTTATACAATTAAATATATCTACACAAAAACTAAATTAGAACATTATTATTCATCACGGGTTGACTATCAGTCTGTCGAGTCTTTTCTTGAAAACTCTCAGCTCACGTGTGTAAGTGCATCTAGTGCCCCTTAGTGATTTTGGTGTATTGAAGACTTATAGGTTAAGGGACTAATGTGTTTATGAGTGTACACAGGTCTATAAGTCTATGAGGAGTTTGATATTTACAGAGAAAGTTGACCCCTAAAAATGAAGTTCTTCGACTGAAGACTTTGGATTTCTCAAGACTTTCTGAAGACTTTGAAAGTGAAGAAATTGGTGTGACCTTGAAGACTTGGTATTCATTCGAGGAACATGAAGCGTGAAGAATTTTGTTTTCGTAGTTTCACTTTCTCTTTCTTGAGTATTAGGAAACACCTTACTGTTAAAGGGGGTCGAGGAAATACTAAGGAAAAATTTCCATGTGATGCTCAACTCAAAATCCTACACCTACCAATCCCTTCGAGTGAAGCCATTGGAAATCTCATACAGTTCAGTCAATTTCTTCAATGACAGAGATGAAGTTCTTCTGGTCGCTAAGGAATTTGTTCTGACTGAGGAGTTAGGAATTCGCTAGTGCGGATTGCCTACACAGTGAGGAACATGATAGCCCTGAGGAATTTGTACCTCAAATTTGCGATCGTTGCTGTGCTACGCGCCAGCTATACCAAAATATCTTATCCACCTAACGGTCATATCATTGAAGGGCATTTATGTATTATCATGTCGGGCTGCTCCCTAGGCTATAAATAGCCGCCCCCCTACAACCACTAGTTGGTTGGCTGCTCCGAGAGAAACTGACACTTGTCATTTGAGAGCATCCCATCCTCCGAGGACTTTGAGCGAAAATCATCAAGTGAGGAAAAACCCAAACCCAAACACCTACAAACCCAAAGTGATTGAGCATCACTGAAGAGATTGATCCTGCGTGGATCCGATGCTTGTTACCTTTGAAGACTGTGCTTCTTCCAGACGGTTAGATGTCATGGTCTAGAGCATCCAAGAGGAAATTATGGATCGCCGAGTGACCGAGTTTGTGAAGGTTCGGAAGTCACCTGAAGACTTACCACGAGTGATTGGGCGAGGTCTGTGTGACCTTAGCTCAAGGGGAATACGGTGAGGACTAAGTGTCTGGATGCGTGTTCAGGATCGGGTGTCCGGACTGTGTGTCCTCGTGTTTAAATACCTAACCGCCCTAACCGAGACGTACAACCGAGACAGCGATTGAACTGGTCTACCAAATCATTGTCTTCACCAAGCCAACTGGTTCTATTTCCTCAACTCTTTCATTTCCTCATTATTGTGTTGTGTGCTTGTCATATCTGTGTTTGAAGACTTTGACTGAAGACTTTCTCAATTTCCTCAGTTCAATTTGTTCAGTCTGTTTGTCTTCATCCTGTGTTATCCTATGATTACGCTTTTTGTACTCTGTGCTTGTCTTTATTTAATCATGATGACCATGCTTGTGTTCTGTTACGTTTACTTCTGAGTACTTATTCCGCTGCAAGTAGTTCTTCGCTAAGGAATTTCCTCAACCACAAATTCCTCAGTGAAGAATTCATAAAAATCGCCTATTCACCCCCCCCCCCCCTCTAGTCGATATAACGCACTTTCAATTGGTATCAAAGCAAGGTACTCCCTTCTTCTGTGTGATTTTGGTTTAACCGCCTGGAGTTTTAGTTATATCGACCGCAGGTATGAAGAAAGTGACATGCCCCATCTTTGACGGTCACGAGTATCCCAAGTGGAAGGCCATGATGAAGAAGCGCCTCATGGCGATGAACAGGAAGCTGCGGACCGTCACTGAGATTGGTCTTACCGATCTGTGCAAGACGGCGGGAGCTGATGACATTCGCAAGTACACTCTTCTCAACCTCACGGTGAAGGACGCCATCCGCTCTGTCATCTCAAAATCAGTTCAGAACATCATGCATCTCGATCATGCGAAGCTTATCTGGGACCGTCTCTCGAGGTCTATGAAGGTCATCGAACCCGTCATGATCCTTGGTTTGAGGACTTCAAGGAATCTCTCAAAGCGATGACATTCGAACCGAATCATCATCCTCTTAATCATGCCTTATGGCAAAAGTCTTTGAGGTAACTGAATGCTACCTATCCGAGTCAAGTGATGATGAATCGGTGATGAATTTGGACCCACTATGTCAAACTTGCTTCCCTTGCCACTAAACAACAAAGAGCTTTAGAAAAAGTTCAATACATGCTAAATAAGAGCGATGATATGTTGGGTGAAGAAATGGATCAGTCAAAAGCTTTGGCTGAAAGTCTTCAGAGAATTCATACTAAGTATGATACCCTTCAAGATCAACATAACACTCTCTTATCTGATCATGAGAAGATTTCTTATGAATTTCTTCAAAGAAAGCAAGATCTTGAGAAGCTAAGAGTGAGTTATGAAGATCTTCAGAAGGAGAGCGATTCATTACTTGCTCAACAAATCAGCGCTGCTCAGGAAGAATTTGTGAAGGAAATATGCCCTAGAGGCAATAATAAAGTTATTATTTATTTCCTTATTTCATGATAAATGTTTATTATTCATGCTAAAATTGTATTAACCGGAAACATAATACATGTGTGAATACATAGACAAACAGTATGTCACTAGTATGCCTCTACTTGACTAACTTGTTAATCAAAGATGGTTATGTTTCCTAACCATGAACAAGGAGTTGTTATTTGATTAACAAGGTCACATCATTAGTTGAATGATCTGATTGACATGACCCATTCCGTTAGCTTAACAGTTGATCGTTTAGTATGTTAAAGCTTTCTTCATGACCCATACATGTTCCTATAACTATGAGATTATGCAACTCCGTTTACGGAGGAACACTTTGGTACTACCAAACGTCACAACGTGAATCGGGTGATTATAAAGGAGTACTACAGGTGTCTCCAAAGGTACTTGTTGGGTTGGCGTATTTGAGATTAGGTTTTGTCACTCCGATTGTCGGAGAGGTATCTCCGAGCCTTCTCGGTAATGCACATCACTTAAGCCTTGCAAGCATTACAACTAATGAGTTAGTTGTGAGATGATGTATTACGGAACGAGTAAAGAGACTTGCCAAGAATTTAGATTGAACTAGGTATTGGATACCGACGATCGAATCTCGGGCAAGTAACATACCGATGACAAAGGGAACAACGTATGTTGTTATGCGGTCCGACCGATAAAGATCTTCGTAGAATATGTAGGAGCCAATATGGGCATCCAGGTCCCGCTATTGGTTATTGACCGAGAGGTGTCTCGGTCATGTCTACATAGTTCTCGAACCCGTAGGGGCCGCACGCTTAACGCTTCGATGATGGTTATTATGAGTTTATATGATATTGATGTACCGAAGGTTGTTCGGAGTCCCGGATGAGATCACGGACATGACGAGGAGTCTCGAAATGGTCGAGACATAAAGATTGATATATTGGAAGCCTATGTTTGGACTCCGGAATCACTCCGGGTGAAATTGGGAATTTTACCGGAGTACCGAGGGGTTACCGGAACCCCCCGGGGGGTCAATGGGCCATGATGGGCCTTAGTGGGAAAGAGAAAAGGGGGCCATAGTGCTGGCCGCACCTTCCCCCCTTCCCTAGTCCTATTAGGACTAGGAGAAGGGGGCGCCCCCCTCTCTCCCTCTCTTCCCACTTGGGAAAACCTAGTTGGACTAGGATTGGGGGGGAATCCTACTCCTAGTAGGAGTAGGAAACCCTGGTGCGCCTCCTCTCTCGGGCGGCCAGCCCTCCCTTCCCTCCTTTATATACAGGGCAGGGGCACCCCATGACACAAGTTGATCATTGAGATCGTTCCTTAGCCGTGTGCGGTGCCCCCTTCCACCAAACTACACCTCGAATATACCGTTGCGGAGCTTAGGCGAAGCCCTGCGCCGGTGGAACATCATCATCGTCACCACGCCGTCGTCTTGTGAAACTCTCCTCAACACTCGGCTGGATCGGAGTTCGAGGGACGTCATCGAGCTGAGCGTGTGCGAGAACTCGGAGGTGCCGTGCGTTCGGTACTTGGATCGGTTGGATCGGGAAGAAGTACGACTACTTCCTCTACGTTAGCGCCAACGCTTCCGTTCTTTGGTCTCACGAGGGCGTAGACAACACTCTCATCTCGTTGCTATGCATCACCATGATCTTGCGTGATCGTAGGAAAATTTTTGAAATTACTACATTCCCCAACAAAGGCATCCGAGCCTGGTTTTATGCGTTGATGTCATGTGCACGAGTAGAACATAAGTGAGTTGTGGACGATACAAGTCATACTTGCCTACCGGCATGTCATACTTTGGTTCAGCGGTATTGTGAGATGAAGCGGCCGGACCGACATTACGCGTGACGCTTACGCGAGACTGGTTTCACCGCTCGAGCACTCGTTGCTTAAAGGTGACCGGCGGTGTCTGTCTCTCACTTTAGTTGAATCGAGTGTGGCTACGCCGGTCCTTGAGAAGGTTAAACGGAGTCTATTTGACGAAATATCGTTGTGGTTTTGATGCGTAGGTAAGAACGGTTCTTGCTCAGCCCGTAGCAGCCACGTAAAACTTGCAACAACAAAGTAGAGGACGTCTAACTTGTTTTTGCAGGGCATGTTGTGATGTGATATGGTCAAGACGTGATGCTATATTTTATTGTATGAGATGATCATGTTTTGTAACCGAGTTATCGGCAATGGCGAGAGCCATATGGTTGTCGCTTTATTGTATGAAATGCAACGCCATGTAATTGCTTTACTTTATCACTAAGGAGTAGCGATAGTCGTAGAAGCAATAGTTGGCGAGGCGACAACGATGCTACGATGGAGATCAAGGTGTCGCGCGGTGGCGATGGTGATCATGGCGGTGCTTGGCGATGGAGATCACAAGCACAAGATGATGATGACCATATCATATCACTTATATTGATTGCATGTGATGTTTATCCTTTATGCATCTTATCTTGCTTTGATTGACGGTAGCATTATAAGATGATCTCTCACTAAAATTATCAAGAAGTGTTCTCCACGAGTATGCACCGTTGCGAAAGTTCTTCGTCTTTGAGACACCACGTGATGATCGGGTGTGATAGGCTCTACGTTCAAATACAGCGGGTGCAAAACAGTTGCGCACGCGAATACTCGAGTTAAACTTGACGAGCCTAGCATATAATGATATGGCCTCGGAACACGGAGACCGAAAGGTCGGCGTGAATCATATAGTAGATATGATCAACATAGTGATGTTCACCATTGAAACTACTCCATCTCACGTGATGATCGGACATGGTTTAGTTGATTTGGATCACGTAATCACTTAGATGACTCGAGAGATGTCTATCTAAGTGGGAGTTCTTAAGTAATATGATTAATTGAACTTTAATTTATCATGAACTTAGTCCTAGTAGTATTTTGCAGATTATGTTGTAGATCAATAGCTCGCGTTGTTGCTTCCCTGTGTTTTATATGTGTTCCTAGAAAATTGTATTGAAAGATGTTAGTAGCAATGATGCGGATTGGATCCGTGATCTGAGGTTTATCCTCATTGCTTTGCTTGAAGAATTATGTCCTTAATGCACCGCTAGGTGACAGACCTATTGCAGGAGCGGATCTGACGTTATGAGCGTTTGGCTAGCTCAATATGATGACTACTTGATAGTTTAGTGCACCATGCTTAACGGCTTAGAATCGGGACTTCAAAGGCGTTTTGAGCGTCATGGACCATATGAGATGTTCCAGGAATTGAAGTTAATATTTCAAACAAATACCGAGTTGAGAGATATGAAGTCTCCAACAAGTTCTATAGCTAAAAGATGGAGGAGAATCGCTCAACTAGTGAGCATGTGCTCAGATTATCCGAGTACTTCAATCGCTTGAATCAAGTGGGAGTTAATCTTCCGAGATAAGATAGTGATTGACGAATTCTCTAGTCACCATCACTAAAGTTACTAGAACTTCGTGATGAACTATAATATGCAAGGGATGACGAAAACAATTCCCAAGCTCTTGGCGATGCTAAAATCGTGAAGGTAGAAATCAAGAAAAACATCAAGTGTTGATGGTTGACAAGACCACTAGTCTCAAGGAAAAGGGCAAAGGGAAGAAGGGAACTTCAAGAAGAGCGGCAAGCAAGTTGCTGCTCGGTGAAGAAGCCCAAGTCTGGATCTAAGCACGAGACTAAGTGCTTTTGCTACAATGGAACTGGTCCTTTGGGCGGAACTACCCCAAGTATTTGGCGGATAAGAAGGATGGAAAAGTGAACAAAGGTATATTTGATATACAAATTATTGATGTGTATTTTACTAGTGTTCGTAGCAACCCCTCGGTATTTGATACTGGTTCAGTTGCTAAGAGTAGTAACTCGAAACAGGAGTTGCAGAATAAACAGAGACTAGTTGAAGGGGAAGTGACGATGAGTGTTGGAAGTAGTTCTAAGATTAATATGATCATCATCGCACACTCCCTATACTTTCGGGATTAGTGTGGAACCTAAATAAGTGTTATTTGGTGTTGAGCATAAATATGATTTGATCATGTTTATTGCAATACTGTTATTCATTTAAGTAAGAGAATAAATTGTTGTTACATTTACATGAATAAAACCTTATATGGTTACACACCCAATGAAAATGGTTCATTGGATCTCGATCATAGTGATGCACATATTCATAATATTGAAACCAAAAGATGCAAAGTTAATAATGATAGTGCAACTTATTTGTGGCACTTTGCCGTTTAGGTCATATTGGTGTAAAGCGCATGAAGAAAACTCCATCTTGATGGACTTTTGGAATCACTTGATTATGAATCATTTGATGCTTGCGAACCGTGCCTTTTGGGCAAGATGACTAAAACTCCGTTCTCGGAACAATGGAACAAGCTCTTGACTTATTGGAAATAATACATACCGATGTATGCGATCCAATGAATGTTGATGCTCGTGGCAAGTATCGTTATTTTTCGACCTTCACAAGATGATTTGAGTAGATATGGGTATATCTACTTGATGAAACATAAGTCTGAAATAGTTGAAAGGTTCAAAGAATTTCAGAGTGAAGTGGAAAATCATCGCAACAAGAAAATAAAGTTTCTGCGATCGATCGTGGAGATGAATATTTGAGTTCTGAGTTTGGTCTTCAATGAAAAAATTGTGGAATAGTTTCACAGCTCACGCCACAGGAACACCACAACATTATGGTGTGTCCGAGCGTCAGAACCGTACTTTATTTTGATATGGTGCGATCTATGATGTATCTTACCGATTTACCACTATCGTTTTGGGGTTATGCATTAAAGACAGCTGCATTCACGTTTAATAGGGCACCATCTAAATCCGTTGAGATGACACCGTATGAACTATGGTTTAGCGATAAACCTAAGTATCGTTTCTTAAAGTTTGGAGTTGTGATGCTTATGTGAAAAAGTTTTCACCGATAAGCTCGAACCCAAATCGAGAAATGCGTCTTCATAGAATACCCAAAGGTAACTATTGGGTACACCTTCTATCACAGATCCGAAAGCAAGATATTTGTTGCTAAGATGGATCCTTTCTAGAGAAGAAGTTTCTCTCGAAAGAAGTGAGTGGGAGGAAAGTAGAACTTGATGAGGTAATTGTACCTTCTCCCTTATTGGAAAGTAGTTCATCACAGAATCAGTTCGATGATTCCTACACCAATTAGTGAGGAAGTTAATGATGATGATCATGAAACTTGGATCAAGTTGCTACTAAAACCTCGTAGGTCTTCGAGAATAAGATCCGCACTGAGTGAATGCGGTAATCGTGTTCGGAAATCATGTTACTAGACCATGATGAACCTACGAACTATGAGGAAGCGATGATGAGCCCAGATTCAGCGAAATGGTTTGAGACCATGAAATCGAGATGGGATCCATATATGAGAACAAAGTGTGGACTTTGATGGAGTTGCCGATGATCGGCAAGCCATATTATATAAATGGATTTTCAAGAGGAAGACAGATGATGATAGTAGTATTACTATCTACAAAGCTCGACTTGTCGCAGAAAGGTTTTCGACAAGTTCAAGGTGTTGACTACAATGAGATTTACTCAAGCTGTAGCGATGCTTATGTCTGTCCGAATCATGTTAGCAATTGCCACATTTTATGAAATCGGCAAATGGATGTCAAAACTGAATTCCTTAATGGTTTTCTTAAAGAAGAGTTGTATATGATGCAACCAGAAGGTTTTGTCAATCCTAAAGGTGCTAACAAAATGTGCAAGCTCCGATGATCCATCAATGGACTGGTGCAAGCATCTCGGAGTTGGAATAAGCGCTTTGATAGTGTGATCAAAGCATATAGTTTTATCTGAGACTTGCGGTGAAGTCTGTATTTACAAGAAAGTGAGTGGGAGCACTCAAGATTTCGATAAGTATATGTGAATGACATATTGTTGATCGGAAATGAAGTAGAATTATTCGCAAAGCATAAAGGAGTGTTTGAAAGGAGTTTTTCAAAGAAGGACCTCGGTGAAGCTGCTTACATATTGAGCATCAAGATCTATAGAGATAGATCAAGGCGCTAGATAAGTTTTTCAATGAATACATACCTTGACAAGATTTTGAAGTAGTTCAAAATGGAGCAGTCAAAGAAAGAGTTCTTGCACGTGTTACAAGGTGTAAGATTGAGTAAGACTCAAAACCCGACCACGGCGAGAAGATAGAAAGAGAATGAAAGTCATTCCCTATGCATCAGCCATAGGTTCTATAAAGTATGTCATCTTGTGTACGGATCTATTGCATACCCTACCACTAAGATTGGCAAGGGAGTGCAATAGTGATCTAGGAGTAGATCAATGGACAGCGGTCAAAATTATCCTTAGTAGAATAAGGATATGTTTCTCGATTATGGAAGTGAAAGAAGGTTAAATCGTAAAGAGTTACGTCGATACAAGTTTTAACACTGATCTAGATGACTCGAGTCTCTATCTGGATACATATTGAAAGTGGGAGCAATTAGCTAGAGTAGCTCCGTGCGAGCATTGTAGACATAGAAATTTGCAAAATACTTACGGTTACGAATGTAGCAGACCGTTGACTAAAAATTATCCCACAAGCAAAACATGATCACACCTTAGTACTCTTTGGGTGTTAATCACATAACGATGTGAACTAGATTACTGACTCTAGTTAACCCTTTGGGTGTTGGTCACATGTCGATGTAAACTATGGGTGTTAATCACATACGATGTGAATATTAGTGTTGAATCACATGATGATGTGAACTAGATTATTGACTCTAGTGCAAGTGGGAGATGAAGGAAATATGCCCTAGAGGCAATAATAAAGTTATTATTTATTTCCTTATTTCATGATAAATGTTTATTATTCATGCTAAAATTGTATTAACCGAAACATAATACATGTGTGAATACATAGACAAACAGTATGTCACTAGTATGCCTCTACTTGACTAGCTTGTTAATCAAAGATGGTTATGTTTCCTAACCATGAACAAGGAGTTGTTATTTGATTAACAAGGTCACATCATTAGTTGAATGATCGATTGACATGACCCATTCCGTTAGCTTAACAGTTGATCGTTTAGTATGTTAAAGCTTTCTTCATGACCCATACATGTTCCTATAACTATGAGATTATGCAACTCCCGTTTACCGGAGGAACACTTTGGGTACTACCAAACGTCACAACGTAACTGGGTGATTATAAAGGAGTACTACAGGTGTCTCCAAAGGTACTTGTTGGGTTGGCGTATTTGAGATTAGGTTTTGTCACTCCGATTGTCGGAGAGGTATCTCAGGCCTTCTCGGTAATGCACATCACTTAAGCCTTGCAAGCATTACAACTAATGAGTTAGTTGTGAGATGATGTATTACGGAACGAGTAAAGAGACTTGCCATGCGAGATTGAACTAGGTATTGGATACCGACGATCGAATCTCGGGCAAGTAACATACCGATGACAAAGGAACAACGTATGTTGTTATGCGGTCCGACCGATAAAGATCTTCGTAGAATATGTAGGAGCCAATATGGGCATCCAGGTCCCGCTATTGGTTATTGACCGAGAGAGGTGTCTCGGTCATGTCTACATAGTTCTCGAACCCGTAGGGTCCGCACGCTTAACGTTTGATGGCGCTTATTATGAGTTTATATGATATTGATGTACGAAGGTTGTTGAGTCCGGATGAGATCACGGACATGACGAGGAGTCTCGAAATGGTCGAGACATAAAGATTGATATATTGGAAGCCTATGTTTGGACTCGGAATCACTCCGGGTGAAATTGGGAATTTTACGAGTGCAGAGGGGTTACGGAACCCCGAAGTCAATGGGCCATGATGGGCCTTAGTGGGAAAGAGAAAAGGGGCCATAGTGCTGGCGCACCTTCCCCTTCCCTAGTCCTATTAGGACTAGGAGAAGGCGCCTCTCTCTCCCTCTCTTCCCACTTGGGAAAACCTAGTTGGACTAGGATTGGGGGAATCCTACTCCTAGTAGGAGTAGGAAACCCCAGTGCGCCTCCTCTCTCGGCGGCCAGCCCTCCCTTCCCTCCTTTATATACAGAGGCAGGGGCACCCCATGACACAAGTTGATCATTGAGATCGTTCCTTAGCCGTGTGCGGTGCCCCTTCCACCAAACTACACCTCGAATATACCGTTGCGGAGCTTAAGCGAAACCTGCGCCGGTGGAACATCATCATCGTCACCACGCCGTCGTCTTGTGAAACTCTCCCTCAACACTCGGCTGGATCGGAGTTCGAGGGGCGTCATCGAGCTGAGCGTGTGCGAGAACTTCGGAGGTGCCGTCGTTCGGTACTTGGATCGGTTGGATCGGGAAGAAATACGACTACTTCCTCTACGTTGCGTCAACGCTTCGTTCTTTGGTCTCACGAGTGCGTAGACAACACTCTCATCTCGTTGCTATGCATCACCATGATCTTGCGTGATCGTAGGAAAATTTTTGAAATTACTACGTTCCCCAACAATTTGTTCCTCCATGTTTGAAATGCATTGATCGTGAATCTGCGAATTCTTCACCTGAATGTTCAAATGCTTCTACTGTTACAAATTATTCACCTGCCTCTGCTATCACTAATTCCTCATCGAGGACATTGCTAGTATCACCGACGATGCAGAAATTGAAGGAATTGTACATGACAGGCATGTACAAAAGCCTCAAAGGGCATCAGACCCTTTGTGATGTGCTTAAAAAGCAGATCCTCAACAGGAACCCTAGGAAAGAGGGTATTGCTTGTGAGAGGAAACTCAATGCTGATGGTACATATTGGAAGCCTGAGCAGTACCCCAAAATCTCATGTGTTGCTGCAAAGGGACCTCCAGTTGATCCATGTAATTTATCTGGCTTTACATGTGAATCTTCTCATTCTTCTGATGAGTCATTTGACTCCAACTATAAACTATTCAAAAATCAGAATGGTGAAGTATTTGCTAGATATGTTGGCACTAACTGCAGGAATGGTTCCCCTATGAAGAAAATCTAGGTTCCCAAAAGGTGCCTTGAAAGTCTTCAGGTGAATGTCCTCATGACACCACCTACGAAGAATAGGAACCCCAGATCAAATTCTTCATATGGACCAAATTATTCATATGGATCCAAGTCCTCATACGGACCAAATTCCTCACGTGGATCAAATTCCTCAAAAGGATCAAAGTCCTCATATGAATATCATCGTCCTAACAACTTTGTTTCGCAGGGAAGAGCTAAGGGCTATGAATATGAGCATTATTCTTCTAATCATTATGTTCATAAGTCCTCGAAGAATTTCTCTGCTTATTCATATGCTTACCCTAACTCCTCTTATGTTAAACGAAATGGATTGGCTTCTCTGCCACCATTCTCATATGGAGCTCGTAGAGTGATGAACTCTTTGCCACCCCTTCAGATGTGGGTGGTTAAGAAAAAGAACTAATCTCTTCTGCAGGGTCAGGTCTCCAGACGTGCGTGAACGTCTGAAGAATTTGCTAGAGACCTGAAAACTGCCTGAAAGGACGCAAGCTTATCATGAAGAAATGAACTCTCATTTCTCATGTCCTCATACTGCTATATCTGTCTTACTGCTTGATGAAATTGATCTGATGAATTGATGTCATATTTTTCACTGATGAAGTATATGAGTTTGTAAGCTGCACTAATTCATCTGCAGGATGATGAGCCCAAAGCCACTGAGTGGGTCCTCGATAGTAGATGTACAAATCACATGACTGGTGACAAGAATCTATTGATGGATGCTCCCTTATCAACATCGCATCTGAAGCATATCATCTTCGCTGACAAAGGCAAAAGTCAGGTATTGGGTCTAGGTAAGGTTGCGACCACAAAGGCTACAACCTTATGTCTGTCTCAATGCTTTGTGATCTTGATATGGTTGTTGTCTTTGGCAAGTATCGTTGTGTTGTGGTTATGGAAGCTGACAATTCCAAAGTCTTCGAAGGCTTTAGGAGAGGAGACTTGTATATTGTTGATTTCTCTACAGGTTCACAACCAGCCGTGTGCCTACTTGCAAAAGCTTCAAAAGGCTGGCTATGGCATCGACGACTTGGTCATGCAGGCATGAGGAATTTGCACACGCTTGCGAAGAAGAAGCATGTCATTGGCATTGAGAATGTCAAATTCCTCAAGGATCACTTGTGTGGAGCTTGTGAAGTGGAAAGATGACCAAGGCCAAGCATCCAAGCAAAGACTATCATGACCACTACTCGACCATTTGAATTGCTTCATATGGATCTCTTGGTCCTAACCATTATTCGGAGTCACAAATGAAGCATCTCAATATGGCTTTGTTATTGTTGATGATTACTCTCGTTACACATGGGTACACCTTGTTGCCCACAAACATGAAGTGCGGGAAGTCTTCAAGCGGTTTTCCTCGAGGGCTTCAACCAACTTTGGTGTGAAGATCAAGCACATCGAAGTGATAATGGGCCGAGTTCAAGAATTCTGGTCTCGATGACTATCTTGATGAACTTGGTATTACTCATGAGTTATCTGCTCCTTATACTCCTCAGCAAAATGGCGTCGTGGAGCGCAAGAACAGAACTCTTGTTGAGATGGCTCGCACTATGCTTGATGAGTACAAGACACCTCGTTACTTCTGGATTGAGGCAATTTATACTGCGTGCCACATCATCAACGGGTATATCTTCACAAATTCTTCAAGAAGACGCCTATGAACTCCTCACGACAAGAAACCCAATGTGAGTTATTTCAAAGTCTTGATTGCTAAATCTGGATTAGAGATCCTAATCACAACTCAAAATTTGCAAAAGCACATGAAGGTTTTATGCTTGGTTACGGAAAGGACTCGACACCTCTGAGTCTTCAACAACGTTCTTCACAAGGTTGTTGAAACTGTAGATGTCTTGATTCGATGAAACTAATGGCTCGCAAAGAGAGCACCTACCTTCTGTGATAGATGAACCAGCACCTGAGGAAACTATCAAGTTCAAGGCTACTGAAGATGTCATCCCTACGAAAGAATCTGCTGAAGAATTCATTCCGTAACATGAAGAGCGTCGAGCTAATGCACACAAGAAAATCTTTGAAGAAAATGGTCTTTGAAGAAAATGCTGATCAAATTCCTCGACGACAACCAGCTCATCCTCGCGTTGCAAAAGAAGTCAAGTTGAAAAGATCATCGATGACATTAGAGCACAAGAGCCCACTAAGGTAGATGAAGCATTTCTGGAGCCTGAATGGATTCAGGCCATGCAAGAAGAATTACATCAGTTCGAGCTCAACAACATGTGGGAACTGGTCAAACGTCCAGATCCTCGCAAGCACAATATCATTGGCACAAAGTGGGTCTACCGCAACAAGCAAGATGAAAATGGCCTTATGGTGAGGAATAAGGCACGGCTTGTAGCTCAAGGCTACACACAGGTTGAAGGAATTGATTTCGATGAAACTTTTGCACATGTTGCTAGACTTGAGGCTATTCACATATTACTTGCTTATGCTAACCATCATGATATCACTTTATATCAAATGGATGTCAAAAGTGCATTCCTCAATGGTAAGCTTGAGGAAGAAGTATATGTTGCTCAACCCCCAGGTTTTGAAGATCCAAAGAATCCTGACAAAGTCTTTAGACTCAATAAGGCCCTCTATGGCCTCAAGCAGGCCCCTCGGGCGTGGTATGATACTTTGAAGGAATTCCTCATGAAGAAAGGCTTCAAACCCGGTTCACTCGACCCTACTCTTTTCACTAAATCTTATGATGGTGAACTATGTGTGTGCCAAATATATGTTGATGATATTATCTTTGGCTGTACTGACCAACGTTATAGTGATGAATTTGCCTATATGATGAGTGAAGAATATCAAATGTCTATGATGGGAGAGTTGAAATTCTTCTTAGGTCTTCAAATTCGTCAACAGCACAATGGCATATTCATACCTCAGGAGAAATACCTCAAGGATGTACTGAGGAAATTCGGCATGCAACATTGCAAAGGCGTCAAAATTCCTATGCCCACAAATGGCCATCTATGCACTGATGAAAATGGTATTGACTTCGATCAAAAGGTATACCGCTCCATGATTGGTTCTTTATTATATTTATGTGCATCTAGGCCAGATATAATGCTTAGTTTTTGCATGTGTGCCCGATTTCAAGCTACGCCGAAGGAATCACACCGTAAGGCTGTGAAACATATTCTTCGATATCTAGCTCACACACCAACACTTAGATTATGGTACCCCAAGGGCTCGGCTTTTGATCTCATTGGATATTCTGACTTTGACTATGCTGGTGATCGTGTGGACCGCAAGTCAACATCTGGTACATGTCATTTCCTCGGACGATCCTTGGTCTGTTGGTCCTCGAAGAAATAGAATTGCGTATCACTGTCTACTGCTGAAGCTGAGTACATTGCTGCTGGTTCTTGTTGTGCTCAATTGCTATGGATGAAGCAAACTCTCAAGGACTACGGCATCAACATGAAGAATGTGCCTCTCCTCTGTGACAATGAGAGTGCCATCAAGATTGCTCACAACCCAGTTTAGCACTCGAAGACAAAGCACATTCAGATTCGTCATCATTTTCTTCGCGATCATGTGTTGAAGGGCAATATTTCTATTGAGCATGTGAAGACTGAAGACCAGCTAGCCGATATCTTCACAAAGCCCTTGGATGAGAAGAGATTTAGCAAGTTGCGGTGTGAGCTAAATATCTTAGAATCTTCGAATGTTCTTTGAAAAGGACACTCATCCTAACACTTATGCAAAATTGATGACTTAGATGTGCAACACATGAAGAAACATTTTTCTTCAATCAATGAAGAATAACACTCTAAGTGTGAAGAAATTAATGAAGAATTTGATTCTCGAGAACCCTATGACAATTGTGCGCGATTATGCGAAATCATCATTCTTATCTGATGGGTCACGCCACCACCAAAGTTGAAAATCTTCAATTTGAGTTTTTCCTCAGTTGTGAAATTCCTCAGTTCTTCAAATTCTTCAACTTTGCAAAATCTTCACTGTTTCCGTCGTTTTTCTTCATTTGACTATGTGTGTGTGTGTGTGTGTGTGTGTGTGTGTGTGTGTGTGTGTGTGTGTGTGTGTGTGTCTCTACAGCATTCACTTATGGCTAATTCTTCAAGTTGCGTTTTCTGCTAAGTGAATGTGATCGGATCCTTCCCCCTCTATGCTATACTCAACCCAATCTATTCACAAATTCTTCATGTGCGTTCTATTTGAAACTCGTTCAAAATCTTCACTGTGTCCTTGTCAGCTGAAGAATTTGCGAACGGAACTTTTAACTTATCGTATCCAAATTTTCGGCTTTGTCGCTCTAACCATTCCGCATCCCACGATATACTTTTATCTATTCACCCACGATCTAACACGATCTCCACTTCTCGATGCGTGGGTGACACATGTCATCTTGAATGAGAAGGGTTAGAGAACACGTTAGTCCAAAATCTTGAGCAAACAGTTTTTCACTTTGTGGCTACAAATACCCCTCTCCCTTCCTCACTTCCTTTACTCCGCTCGACCTCTCTCTCCCTCCGAGCTTCTCAAACCCTAAGCGCCGCCGCTACTCCATCGTCGCTAGTGAGGAAGAGCTTCCTTGCCTCGACCTCGTCGCCCGATGTACTCATGGCCATGAAATCTTCACTCCGCCGCCGTCGTGGCCGTCTTCCTCCGCCGAGTTAGGGCGTGGAAGATCTGCCTGAACGAACTTCACTTCTCCATCTCACTTGTTAAATCGTGTTCTTCGTTCAGGGTAATTAAAAGTTACTTTTACTTCCCTCTTTGATTCAAATGATTTCTTCAAAATCCTCAAAAGTGTTTTTCTTCAAATCCTCACACACTAAACACCTCACATGTCATCTGTTCTTGATTCTTTTCTCTAAGCACCATTTTTCTTCAAGATTTCTCAATTGTGTGGATCTTCGATCTATACAACTCTGAAACCTAAGACAAAGAATGCCTAGTGGAATTCTTCAAGACTCATCTGGTCAAATTCCTCAAACTTGTTCTTTTTGAAAAACCTTCTGAGAACGCATATGACCTCTCCAAATTAAATCAACTATACTCTCATTCACGGTACTCATGTCCATTCTTTGAATCACTAGGTTCTCATCAACTTAACTCATTTGCGGCGTTCCTCGAAGAAAAGTTGCATACTTCTTCAGAGAATTCGATTGTTCAAATTCCTCAACTGAAGAAAATGGCTGACGGAAAGAAGCCACATAAATGAGGAAAGAGGCCTGAAATCGACACTACCTTTGAGATCCCTGATGACATATACAAAGACTATTGTACTCCTGATGAGGCCAAGTTTGGTAAGGAGAACAAAAATCAGGGCAAGGTGCGCATCCAGAGGATAGAAAGGAGATGGGCAAGAGAATGGAGGGAGTACAGGTATGTAACTCCAAAGTACATGAAGAAATTCGCACTCAACCCTCCATGCCCGAAGCAGATCCCACCAGCCTCAAGCGCGGTGAGGACTATCCTTATGAATGGGCCAAGCGCCAGGCCAAGTTGGCTAGACAAGCCAAAGAAGCAGTGAGGAAATTCAATGAAGACTCTGTTGCTGCTGCTGCTGAGGCCTCTGTCAAGCCGAATAAATCTATGGCAAAGAAGCACCGCGTAAGCCAAGTGCTTCCCCTCTGATGCCCTCAAGGCCAAGTTCCTCGACAATGCCCTCACAACGAGAATCTTCAAAGCCCTCAAGGACAATTCCTCATGCTGCTCCTGCTCCTCCAAAGTCCTCAGCTGCTCCGACAAAGTCCTCAGCACCTGTGCATCTTGCCACATGCCAAAGGACAACTGACATCTCTATTGCCTCAGGAGCCTCTGCAAGTTCCTCAGCTGCACCAAATTCTTCAACAGTACCATCTCTGTTGAAGATAAAGGTCACTGTTGGACGAGGTCCTCGCCCTAGTCCTCAGAAGAAGCAGGTCGCCTTCCAAGTGCCGTCTAAAGAAGACGAAGCTGATGGTGAAGAACTTGCTGAGATCATCAGAGATAGGCAAGTCAGGGCCGCTAGAGCCGAACACACAAATGTGCCACTGCTTTTGGATCCAAGGTTCATCCTCGACTATATTGATCTCTGGCACAAGGACCCAAACACTCCTATGCCTGATTTCAATTTGACTCCTGGCCAAAGTCACATGCTGACCCATTTCATCCAACAAGAAAAATGGAAATATGAGAAGGCCAGGCAGATCAAGAAAGCACAGTATAGGAAAGAGAAGTTTGTGAAGAACAACGTTGTCTCAATGACAACTGATGAACTTGTAAAAATCCAGTCTGAAATCAAATCCCTCAGTGATGACTTTAATGCTTACTATGCTAATTAGCAAGGAGCCAAAGTCAGGTTTGTTAAACTGACTGAGAAGTTCACCTCAAATGTTGCAGCCCCATCGCAACAAGAAATTCCTCAGGCTGAAGCATCTGCCCAGCCGACTGAAGAACATGCCAGCACCGTTGATGACTTTCGGTTCTTTGAAGAAAATGTGAGTTCGAGGCTGATGGCGCATTCCACCACCAAGAAATTGCTAGGGCATCCACTAGTAGTGCGCTGAAGAAAGTGAAGAAGTCGAGCAACTACATCGGTTGTGCTCGAAGAAAATCAACGATTCCTCTGCTCCTCCTGCGCCTACCTCAACTCCAATCCTTCCATCTGCATCAGATGTGAAGAAGACCAAGGCTGCAGAGCGTGCAGCTATGAAGAAAAGGAAAGTATCAGTCACTTCAGATTCTTCAGCTCTGAAGAAGATGAAGCCTTTGACCAGTTCGTTTGCAAATCCCATTGATGTTGTTCCGATCTCAACCATGCCATCAAAGGAAATCGTACCTTTCGATGAAGAATATGTGATCCTAAGCGGATCGATGAAGAAAATCATACATTGCTTCGTCAGAGCGGATGGATGAAGAAATTGAAGTGGATGAAATCCTTCAACTCCTGTTGTTTCCTCGCCTATGCCTCGGTTCACAGCCGAAGAGGTCGGCGTTGAAGAAATAGAAGATGAAGAGCGTGGACATTGGGTGTACTACTCCATTGATGAATGATGACTTTTGGGAAAGTAAGCACCCCAACTCTCCACTCTTCACACCGTTCTGACAAATTCCTCGGTCCCTGCACAAACTGTTCAAATGGGCTCAAAGAAACTCACCCCACTTCATCGTATGTGAAGAAATTCCAGCCACTAGTCTTTGAAGAAACTCTCTTCTTGAACATCTCAAGGCCTTGATCGCCTTGAAGAGGAACCAGAAATTCCTCAGCCTGAAGAACCTGAGATTGCGATTCCTGAGGTTGTGATGCAACTCACTGATACTTCTCTGCCCAAGCCAAAGGATCCATTCTCAAGGAAGCAAAAATGCAAGGCTGAAGATTTCTTCGGCGAGCATGTATTCTTCACTGACTACAACCCCTATGACTCTGCTCGCATAAGGAAGAGGCGTTTCTGGATGGACAGCCAGGCTAATTTCTATTCCTCAGTGCTGTTCAACAAAGACAAAGTCTTTGATCATGCGCACATTCCTCACGTGGATATGGAATCTGATGCGGAGCATCCTTCCATCATCCCCATGGACTCTACATCGACACATCCAACCCCACGAGGACCCACGACGAGAGCTCAAGCACGTGCTATTCAATCCGAGGTTAACTCTCTCCTTGTTGAACTTCACTTTGACCCCCTCGTCCGGAACAACCGGCCTGTCTGCGCACAGGGCGGGCATGAGGCCCATGTACCCCTTCACTTCGCCCCCATTTGCACTAAGACTATAAATAGAACTCCCCCACCTCCTCATTAGGGTTAGCTGAGGTTTAGCTCATGTTTGTGTGAGAGCCTTGCTCATCCACTTGGTTACTTCTCCTCGAGCTCGGGACCTCTACGGAGAAGATCCCCAAGCAGATTCAAGACCCCTTCTAGGGTGGACCCCATCAAGACCTCCTCTCGGAGAAGAACGGCTACTCGTGTATCCTTACCTTTGTTGATTGTGGATCATATGTATCTCTTTGTGTTCGGTGATCTAGCACTTGTGTGATTGATTCCTTGTTGGTTAAGTGATTTCTCCCTCGTTTCCTCCGTGTTTCTCTTTGTTCTTCCGCGTGTTCTTCGTGATTCCCCGTAGGATCCACTCCAAACGTGAAAGATCGTCCACGTAGGGTTCCGCCCTACATCATCTTGGTATCATGAGCCACGTTGATCACGTTTTTGGAGCCCCTACCCCGTGTTTTCTAGCTTGATTTTTTTGTTTTCGTCCTAAATCCAAAAATCCCCACCAAAAATAGCCCCAAAATTTTTTGTGATTTGTTAGTGTGATGAAATTTTGTTGGATTTGGTCCATGGATTTGTGTTGCTGCGTGTGGATCTAGCTTTTCCCTCCCTCCCCACCTCTTTCCATCCACGAAACCCACCCAATTTTTGCCCCGAAATCCTCCATTTCCGCCACAAAATCGTTTCCCGACACGAGCGGTACAACCGCCCCTCCGAGCGGTACCACCGTTGAGTACCTCGAGCGGTACAACCGCCCGTCCGAGCGGTACTACCGCCCAGGCCAATTTCAGCATTCTGAGTTTCACCATTTTCAGCTTAACTTCCACATCCAGAGTCCGATTTTCGCGTTCTTTAGCTCGTTGAGAAGCTATTGACATCCCCCATCCACCACCACTTTCCGTTTCCACCATTGTTTCTTTTGGTCTTTGAGAATTTGAGTTGTGGTTCCCGTGTCCTATTGTGTTTCGGCTATATAGGTACGGTTCGACGTCAACATCACCACCGCTCATCTTCCCCAAGGACTCATCATCGTCAAGGACGGTAACCTCGACGACATCTTTGTCATACCTTGCAATTGCATTGATACCCACATGGCCTTATTTTTGCGTAGCTTACCCATCGAGACTAGCCATTGAGTATTGCCGGCAACGTGACTTGTGCACATTAGTGATCATACTCCATAGCATACATACCATACCACCGTGGTGCATATCTTGGGATCCATTTGTGTGTCACAAAGTTGTCATAGCATGCACAATTGCTATCTTGGTCCGTGAAGTTTTGCATGAGAAAAGAGCTCAAAAGTGAAAGAGCCACCCAAGCTTTTAAGCAAAGAGGAAAGATAAGCAAAGAGCTTATGAGCAAGAACCATAGCATCATACTACATTAAGATTGTCATATTGGATCATCTTGGATCATCGCACCAAATACCATACATATAGCATCGTGGGATAGAGATAGTTGCATTTTTGCATAGTAGGTTGTGCACAAGTTCCGTATCCGCCTATTGTGCAATCGTGCTAGCGTCTCTCTAGTATTGTGCAACAAGAGCATTTTCGTGGATCCCACATTTTGGCTCACTTTTGGTTTGCACAATCCCACTTATCTATTTGCGTGTGTGTTTCCGTGTAACACTAGTTGCTTGGTCTACTTGTTGCATTTGCAAATTTGTGTACCTTCTCCAACATTATTGAGGCTCACTTACAATTGCATCAAATTTTGTGCCACCATCCTCACCAAGCTCCACCATAAGCTTTTATTTGTGTAGGTGTGAGAACCGACAAGGATTGGTACCAATAGTGCTATTTCATTGTCCGCATTTGAGTGAACTTGATTCATCATCAACATCGGTCAAAGGTACATTGGTATAAGTTCTTCTCCTTCTACCACTCACATTTTTGCTTGGAATGATGGATAGGCCAAGTACTTCTACCAACCCACTCTTCATCGAACAAGACGACGACATGTCATCATCGTCACCAAGAACCACCTCTTTGGTGCTGTGACGTTGCACCAAGAACAACAAGCAATGAGCGACCGCGATCGACAATCTCGCCACCAACTTGCGAATCTCGAGCAGCGTACAAGAGACTACTTCGACAACAAGTTCGGCGCTCACAAGCAAGAGAATGATGCAAGAATGGGCGAGATCCGCGCCTTGATGAGAAACGGCATCATTCCACTTCTTCATCATCAAGGCGGAGCCGCTCGAGTCGACACTCGACGACACCTTCTCGACTCAAGTACACCTACTTCGAACACTCTTCGTCATGCCGCACGTCAAGACCGTCATGCATCTCGCAACCCGCTACATGACAAGCATTCACAAGAGCAAGTTGATGAGCAAGTCCCTCGTCCTCAATCAAACCAAGACGCTTTTGCTCAAGCTCGAGAACGACAACGACTACGGCGCCAAGAGGAAGAACGAGCGTGTCTACACCAAGACGAACAAGATGCCAAGGCTCAACGTCTTCAACAACAACAACGTGAAGCGCAAGCTCTTGAGGCGCAACGGGCCCTTCAAGAATCAAGTAGAGGCTTCGCCAACCGCAATCACGAACGGCGCAATCAAGAGGAAGCCCTTCGAGAAGAAATCCAAGAGAGGACCTACCAACCTCATGGACAACGTCAAGTTCCTCAAGCTCCTCCGCAAGCTCGTCAAGCTCCACTTCAACATCAAGTTCAACAAGAGCAAGTTGATCATGGTCTTCCTCCACGCCAAGAGCAACATGAAGACGATTGCAATCCACGTCAAGGGCGTCATCATCAACATCGCCAACAACACAATGAAGAGCAACGCTTCTGACAAGCTAAAATTCACCATGCCCAAGTTCAATGGAAGCAATAACCCCGAAGACTACCTCTCATGGGCATTGAAGGTTGACAAAATCTTCCGGTTGCACAACTACGATGAAGCGAAGAAAATCGCTATGGCATCACTTGAGTTCCAAGACTATGTGCTCATATGGTGGGAACAAATCATTGAGCGACGACAAGCAAGAGGTGAACCTCCAATCACCACTTGGGCTCAAATGAAGGATGTCATGCGAGCACGTTTTGTGCCAACCTACTACAACCGCGACCTCTTCAAGAAACTCCAACTTCTCAAGCAAGGAACAAAGAGTGTTGAAGAATACTACAAGGAAATGGAGATAGCCATGATTCGAGCCAATGTCAAGGAAGATGATGAGCAAACTATGGCACGTTTCTTGGATGGACTCAATCATCCCATCAAGAGGATTGCCGACTTCCAACCATACTCCACCCTCATTGAGCTCGTACATCAAGCTACAAAGGCGGAACGTCAAGTACAAGATGACTTCAAGTACGCCAAGTACTCATCCAAGACCTACGGCTTCTCCAACAACCAAGCTTCAACACCTCCTCCAACACCTACATCAACCAAACCTTCTACAAACAACGACGACAAGTCGAGTTACAAGAGAAAATCGACAAGTTCAAGTCGTCCTCCTCCTACTACAAGCAACTTCAAGCCGCGTGCTTCATCCTCTACTCCGACCGATGAGACCATCAAAACAAGCTCCTTCAAGTGTTTCACTTGCGGCGCCGAGCCACAAGTCCTCTGAATGCACCAACAAGCGCACCATGATCCTCAACGACGACGGCACCTATGACTCAATGAGTGATGAGGAGATGGAAGCCCTTGAGCAAGTAGCCATGCACCGGCAAGTGAACGAAGATGAAGATGAACAAGTCTTTTGCGATGAGGATTCGAGCCCCGCTCTCGTTGTCTCCAAGGTCTTGACTCTTCAACATCAACAAGAAGACGACCAAAGATGCCACATCTTCCACACAAAGGCCGGCATCAACGGAAGATCCGTCAAGGTCATCATCGATGGAGGTAGTTGCCACAACTTGGCAAGTGAAGAACTATGTTCCAAACTTCAATTGGTCAAGAGGAAGCACCCGCACCCCTACAAAGTGCAATGGCTAAGTGACTCCGGCACTATACGAGTCGAGCATACGGTCCAAGTCTCCTTCAAAATTGGTGCTTATGAAGACACTTTGGAATGTGATGTGGTCCCAATGACGGTTTGCCACCTCCTTCTTGGTCGAACATGGCAATTGGACCGTGGCGTCATCCACAATGAGCGCACCAATCACTATAGCTTCAAAATGAAAGGGAAGGAATATGTGCTACGACCTATGTCTCCTAGTCAAGTGATAGCCGACAAGCAAGCCACCAATCATAGAGACAAGAGTGAAAAGTGATCCACCAAAAGTGAGTGAGAGCCACAAGCCAAACTTGGCGCCTCTTAGCCTAGAGAAAAACCTCATCCTATTTGCCACCAAAAGTGAGATGAGAGAAGTGTATGAGAACCCATCGAGTGTGATGCACTTTGTCCTTGTGTGCAAGGATGGAGAACCAAAAACTAACACCATTCACGAGCTACCTTTGGTGTTTCAATCTCTTTGCAGGAATTTCAAGATGTTTTCCCGGATGAGCTACCTCAGGGTCTACCTCCTCTTGAGGCATTGAGCATCGAATCGACCTCATCCCCGGCGCCTCTACCAAACAAAGCTCCGTGCATCGAGTCAATCCCGAAGAAACCAAGGAGATTCAGCGGCAAGTACAACAACTCATCGACAACGGTCATGTACGTGAAAGCCTAAGCCCTTGTGCCGTTCCCGTTATACTTGTGCCTAAGCCCGATGGAAGTTTCCGCTTGTGTTCCGATTGTAGACCCATAAATGCTATTACCGTTCGATATAGGCATCCAATTCCTCGCTTAGATGATATGCTTGATGAACTTAGTGGAGCCAACTTTTTCTCAAAAATTGACCTTAAAAGTGGCTATTATCAAATACGCATACAAGAGGGTGATGAATGGAAAACTGCTTTCAAAACCAAATTTGGTTTATACGAGTGGTTAGTGATGCCTATGGGTCTTTCGGAGGCTCCCGGTACTTTCATGCGTCTTATGCATCATGTGCTTCGTCCTTACATTGGAGTCTTTGTTGTGGTTTACTTCGACGATATTCTTGTGTTTAGCAAAACCATGAAAGAGCACATCAATCATGTAAAATCTGTGTTGCAAACTCTTCGCAAGGAAAGCCTTTATGCAAACTTGAAAAAATGCACTTTTGGCGTTGACAAAGTGGTTTTCTTGGGTTTTGTAGTATCCTCAAAGGGTGTCCATGTTGATGAATCTAAAATTGAAGCAATTAAAACTTGGCCCCAACCCACCAATTTGCAACAAGTGCGAAGTTTTCTTGGTCTTGCGGGTTCTTATCGTTGCTTTGTGAAAGATTTTAGCACAATTGCCGCTCCTTTGCATGCCTTGAGTAAGAAGAATACTCCCTTTGTTTGGGGAACTTTGCAATCAACCGCTTTTGATGAGCTCAAGTCTTTGCTTACTCATGCTCCGATTCTTGCTTTGCCCAATTTTGACAAAACTTTTGAGGTTCATTGTGATGCAAGTGGTACCGAATTGGCGGAGTTTTGATGCAAGAAAACGAGCCATTGCTTATTTTAGTGAAAAACTCTCCGTGCTCAACTTAATTATCCCACCTATGACAAAGAATTGTATGCTTTAGTGCGTGTGCTACATGTTTGGGAACATTACCTTAGACCTCATGAGTTTGTCATCCATACCGATCATGAAACGCTTAAATACCTCAAAGGTCAAACTAAGTTGAACAAGCGTCATGCAAAATGGAGTGAATTTATTGAATCTTTTCCTTATGTGATCAAGTACATCAAGGGTAAAGAAAATGTAGTTGCCGACGCGCTTTCACGCATATGCATGCTTGTCACTCAACTTGAGTTGAATGTTATTGGTTTTGAGCATATAAAAGACTTGTATGAGCATGATCCATCTTTTGCTATTACTTATGCTAAGTGTTTGGCGATACTTCTTGGGAACAATATTACATCAAGGATGCTTATCTTATGAGAGCTAACAAACTATGCATTCCCGAGTCTTCTCTTCGTTTGCTCGTTTTGCAAGAGGCTCATGGAGGCGGACTCATGGGACACTTTGGACGTGACAAGACATTCGCCACGCTCTCCAACAACTACTTTTGGCCCAAGATGTTCCGCGACGTCTCACGCTTCACCACCCGATGTTATACATGTCGCAAAGCTAAGTCTAAAGCTCAATCTCATGGTCTTTACATGCCTCTTCCTATTCCTTATCAACCATGGGAAGACATTAGTATGGATTTTGTACTTGGTTTACCTAGGACTCAAAATGGAAAGGATTCCGTGTTTGTCGTGGTGGATAGATTTTCTAAGATGGCCCATTTCATTCCTTGCAACAAGATAGACGATGCTTCACATATTGCAAATCTCTTTTGTAGGGAAATCTTGCGACTCCATGGAGTACCAAAGACAATCGTCTCCGATCGTGACGTCAAGTTCTTGAGTTACTTTTGGAAGACCCTATGCGCCAAGCTCGGAATCAAGCTCTTGTTCTCATCGGCATATCATCCTCAAACTGACGGCCAAACGGAGGTGACAAACCGCACACTATCCACTCTACTTCGTGTCTTGATCAAGAGGAACATCAAGGAGTGGGAGGCATGTCTACCCATCGCCGAGTACGCCTACAACCGTGCAAGACATTCGACTACCGGCAAGTCCCCCTTCGAGGTCGTCTACGGCTTCAACCCGTTGTCCCCATTGGACATTCTACCTCTCCCTCTACAAGAGCGCACCAACATGGATGCGAGTGCACGAGCAAGCTACATCAAGAAGATGCATGAGGATACAAGGCACACCATCGAGCGCCAAGTACAACGACTAGCGTCCAAGCTCAACGTCAACAAGCAGGCCAAGACATTCAACATTGGAGATCTAGTGTGGCTACACCTTCGCAAGGAACGCTTCCCCAAAGAACGCAAGTCCAAGCTTCTTCCTAGAGCCGATGGACCTTTCAAGGTGCTAGCACGCTACAACGACAACGCCTACAAGATTGAACTCCCACGAGACAAGTACACCGTGAGCGACATCTTCAACATCAAAGACCTCTCGCCTTTCCATGGTGATGAAGATTTTGATCCGAGGTCGGATCCTTCCCAAGGGAGGGGAGATGATGCGGAGCATCCTTCCATCATCCCCATGGACTCTACATCGACACATCCAACCCCACGAGGACCCACGACGAGAGCTCAAGCACGTGCTATTCAATCCGAGGTTAACTCTCTCCTTGTTGAACTTCACTTTGACCCACTTGAGACATGGCTACTACCTCAAGCGGAGATGCTTTGTGTGCTCGGTACCGGGTAAGCAACCAAGGAGAAGGAACGGTGCAAGACGGACATCAAGATCAAGGAAGCATTGGGCCCAACACGAAGGACCGTACAACCGCCCTAACAACCGGCAAGGGAACAACCGCCTACTACCGCCCAACAACCGGACGCTATTCGGTGATCAAGCGGTGCAAGGCCGATCTGACACCGGATGTACCGGTAAAACCGAATGATCGAACTACCGCCCCACGACCGGTACAACCATTGGGACCCCGACGCCCACCGCAAAGTCAACACGACCCGTGCGGTAGTACCGCCTTCCTCGACCGGTACTTCCGCTCCACCTGGATCGCCAGCGGTACAACCGCCCCCTCGTCCGGAACAACCGTCATGTCTGCGCACAGGGCTCGGGCATGAGGCCCATGTACCCCTTCACTTCGCCCCCATTTGCACTAAGACTATAAATAGAACTCCCCCACCTCCTCATTAGGGTTAGCTGAGGTTTAGCTCATGTTTGTGTGAGAGCCTTGCTCATCCACTTGGTTACTTCTCCTCGGAGCTCAGGACCTCTACGGAGAAGATCCCCCAAACGGATTCAAGACCCCCTTCTAGGGTGGACCCCATCAAGACCTCCTCTCGGAGAAGAACGGCTACTCGTGTATCCTTACCTTTGTTGATTGTGGATCATATGTATCTCTTTGTGTTCGGTGATCTAGCACTTGTGTGATTGATTCCTTGTTGGTTAAGTGATTTCTCCCTCGTTTCCTCCGTGTTTCTCTTTGTTCTTCCGCGTGTTCTTCGTGATTCCCCGTAGGATCCACTCCAAACGTGAAAGATCGTCCACGTAGGGTTCCGCCCTACATCATCTTGGTATCATGAGCCACGTTGATCACGTTTTTGGAGCCCCTACCCCGTGTTTTCTAGCTTGATTTTTTTTTTGTTTTCGTCCTAAATCCGAAAATCCCCACCAAAAATAGCCCCAAAATAGCCCCGAAAATCCTCAACCCACAATGCAGTGAAGAAAAACCAATACTACCTCCATGAAACCTTCAACCGTACCTGGGCTGTTTTGTCGCATGTTTATAGCGAAGAAGATCTGAAGAAAATGGGTCTCAAGGAAGACTTTGACTGGTCTGCACCTCCACCGAAGAAATAAAAGAAGGTCAAGGTTCCTTCCTTGGTGGCCAGCTCCTATTCTTCATCGCGCGACACCGATGAGCATGAAGACTTGGACGACACTGCAGCAGGCCCTACTACGAGAAACGACCCCAACAACGATGGCTCTCCTTCATAAACTTGATATTCTTCAGGGGCGTTAGTCCTCATTTTCGATCCTTTTGGTCATTCGATGACAAAGGCGGAGAAATTTGAGTTAGTGTTCAAGCGGGTCTATTATATGGGCGTTTTTTTTTTTTTGCTAAGTTACAACTCTCGTTCTTCTGATGACTTTGCTGGATCGAGTTGTAAACTTAAACCCGATGGTGCTCTGATACTCTTGATGTGTTATTCTGCATGCTTATTCCTCGTTAATATTATTGCACGCATGCTGAATTTCATCAGTCACCATATTTCATCATGCAATTCAAATTCTTCACATTATATGTCAAATGCGTGTATGATTACAAGATATAGGGGGAGATCTCCATGATTCAACTCTTCATGTGTGCATTGCTTCAAAAGCAAATTCCTCACTATGCACATCTTCAAGGGGAGTTCTTCTATATCTTGCAATCAAATTCCTCAGTATCAGTATTTATACTTCATATGTTTATCCCCGTTGAAAACTTAACCTATATTGTCATCAATCACCAAAAAGGGGGAGATTGTAAGTGCATCTAGTGTCCCTTAGTGATTTTGATGTATTGAAGACTTATAGGTTAAGGGACTAATGTGTTTATGAGTGTACACATGTCTATAAGTCTATGAGGAGTTTGATATTTACAGAAGAAAGTCGACCCCTAAAAATGAAGTTCTTCGACTGAAGACTTTGGATTTCAAGACTTTACAAGACTTTGAAAGTGAAGAAATTGGTGTGACCTTGAAGACTTGGTATTCATTCGAGGAACATGAAGCGTGAAGACTTTTGTTTTCATAGTTTCATTTTCTCTTTCTTGAGTCATAGGAAACACCGTCTTCGTTAAAGGGGTCGAGGAAATACTAAGGAAAAATTTCCATGTGATGCTCAACTCAAAATCCTACACCTACCAATCCCTTCAAGTGAAGCCATTGGAAATCTCATACAGATTCACCAATTTCTTCAAAGGATGGAGACGAAGTTCTTCCGTCGTTGAAGAATTTGTTCGACCGAGGAGTTAGGAATTCGCCAAAGGCGGATTGCCTACACAAGAGGAACATGATAGCCCCGAGGAAGTTGTACCTCAAATTTCCGACCGTTGCTGTGCTATGCGCCAGCTGTCTCAAAATATCTTATCCACCTAACGGTCATATCATTGAAGGGCATTTATGTCTTATCATGTAGGGCTGCTCCCTAGGCTATAAATAGCCGCCCCTTACAACCACTAGCTGGTTGGCTGCTCCGAGAAAAACTGACACTTGTCATTTGATAGCATCCCATCCTCCGAGGACTTTGAGCGAAAATCATCAAGTGAGGAAAACCAAACCCAAAGTGATTGAGCATCACTGAAGAGATTGATCCTGCATGGATCCGACGCTTGTTACCTTTGAAGACTATGCTTCTTCCAGACGGTTAGGCGTCATGGTCTAGAGCATCCAAGAGGAAATTGTGGATCGCAGAGTGACCGAGTTTGTGAAGGTTCGGAAGTCACCTGAAGACTTACCACGAGTGATTGGGCAAGGTCTGTGTGACCTTAGATCAAGGGGAATACGGTGAGGACTAAGTGTCCCGGATCGTGTTCAGGATCGGGTGTCCGGACGTGTGTCCTCGTGTTTAAATACCTAGCCGCCCTAACCGCACGCATAACCGAGACAAATTGTTGAACTGGTCTACCAAATCATTGTCTTCACCAAGCCAACTGGTTCTATTTCCTCAACTCTTTCATTTCCTCATTACTGTGTTGTGTGCTTATCATATATGTGTTTGAAGACTTTGACTGAAGACTTTCTCAATTTCCTCAGTTCAATTTCTTCAGTCTGTTTGTCTTCATCCTGTGTTATCCTGTGATTACGCTTTCTGTACTCTGTGCTTGTCTTCATTTCATCAGGATAACCATGCTTGTGTTCTGTTATGTTTACTTCTGAGTACTTATTCCGCTGCAAGTAATTCTTCGCTAAGGAATTCCCTCACCCACAAATTCCTCAGTGAAGAATTCATAAAAATCGCCTATTCACCCCACCTCTAGCCGATATAACGCACTTTCAACGTGGTGTATATATTCGACCGTCGGTGATGGTAGCTCCTCCTTTTGTTCCCGAGTGCATTACACCAAATTGTCTAGCACACGGGAACGAAAGAGAAGCTACCCCCACGACAACAGTCGGGATTCTTCGTCCTCTCATATATGGTGGAGACTCTCCCTCACTGATTCCTCTCTGACATTTGCGACCGTCGGTGATGGTCGTTACTCCTCCTTCCCCTAGTGCATTACACCAAATTGTCTAGCACCCGGAGAAGAAGGAGAAACGACCCCCACGACAACAGTCAGGATTCTTCGGCCTCGACAGACTTAAATTCAACCCGAAATATCGTTTAATTATCTTTCTAGAAAATTCAGGCCACTCGATATTTCCTACATATTCTAGCACAAGTCATGCCAAAATTCACGGAAAATTCCGGCATGACCTTTGCTAAACAGACATATCGAAATTTGAAATTTGCGGAACGGAAATTAATCAACACTCCGGCAAAACATAGGCCACTCGGAGGTGTAACATGAACATGACCAGCCACTTGGGCAACCACATATCCTATTTGAGCAACACAAGATATACATGTTTGGCTGGTCTCACCTCGAAGTCAGAGGGGGTCGGTGACGGGGACGACGGCGGGGATGATGGAGGGGCTCCTTGATTTCTGCAAAAATAAAAACCCTATAAGTGATCACTAATACATCCCGAATAGTATCATACATATAACATCACTAATACAACTAGAACCGTAGTGAACGACGGGTATCGACGTCGATGCGAGAATAATTGCTTAAACTAAAAAAATAACACCAAATGTGACATGTTCAACTAGTTCTATTAATTCAACTAGTTCTTACTAAATATAAACTTACTATAAATAGAAATAAACTAGTTCTTTCTAAAAATAAACTAGTTCAACTAGTTATATTAATTTTCTTACTAAAAATACATTAGTTGTATTAATTCAACTAGTTCTTACTAAAACTAAACTAGTTCAACTAATTTATTAATTTACTTACTAATTATTTTAAACACTTACTAAAAACAGTAAAAAAGCTACATTATACAATAGTAAAAAACTACAGTGAAAAACAGGAAAAAAAAGAGATGGGGTTGGGGGAGACGGCGGCACCGAGGCGCGGTGAGGCGGTGTCGGGGGAGACGGCGGCGAGGCGGGGTCGGGGGAGACGGTGGCGAGGCGGGTCGAGGGAGACGGCGGCGGAGAGCAAGGGCAGGGGCTCCGGCAAGGTCGAGGTCGAGGAGGAGGAGGCACAGGCGCGCAACGGCGTCGAGGTCGGACTCCGGCGGAGAGCGAGGGCAGGGGCTCCGGCGATTGCAAGGGCAGGGGCTCCGGCGGAGGTGACGAGGGGGAGAAGAGAGAGTAGGAAATATTGGGGGAGGAAGCAGAGGAGGGAAGCCCGTGCGGGGGGTTAGGTCAAAATAGCTTTAGCAGTAGCGTGGGAAACGAAAACGCGCTGCTGCTAAAATCCATAGCAGTAGCGCGCTCCTCACAAACCAGCTACTGCTAAGCTAGGCCCGTCCTGTGGACAAGTTCAAACTTAGCAGTAGCGCCCTACCCTAAAAGTGCGCTGCTACTAATTTTATAGCAGTAGCGCGGTTTGTAGAAGGGCGCTACTACTATACCTAGCATGTCGGCAATGGTGTGGCAATTATAGTAGTAGCGTGTTTTATTCATGTCGCGCCACTGCTAAGTGGATAGCAGTAGCGCCCTTTATGTCAACACCCTACTGCTAAGTAGCAGTAGCGCCTCATTTTAACATGCGCTACTGGTAAAATTCTGTGTATAAGGTTTTTCCTAGTAGTGGAAAATTCCCCAAATTGCAAATCAAGATCCCCAAATTAATTTTGAAGCCTAAGAGGGTGCTTGGATACGTTTTAGTCCCATGACTAACAGTAGTGGGACTAAAACTTGCTAGCCTCACCCATGCTTGGATACAAATACTAAATAGACTAAAATGAGTTGATGAGCATTTATTATCTTCCAAACCCTCCAATCCCGAACTCGCATGTGTTAAAGGAGAGGAGTTAAATGAGGAAAGAGAGGACTAATTCACATTTTAGTAGGGTTCCCCTGACTAAAAACTTTTAGTCTCAAGACTAGTTCTAGCCTCTCTTTAGTCAGGGGTGATTGGAACTTTAGCCTCTAAAAGAGACTAGTTTTAGTCAGACTAAAAATAGTCCCCTGGATCCAAGCATGGCCTAAGATGTTCAAATAAAGATAAGAGCGAGGGATTTGGGGCTTGCCTACTCACGCTACAACGCCTCGTCTCTATTGATGGCCGGCGGAAATAAATGGCCAGCGGCGCCGCCCTATCGGACGCTAATGTTGTGGCCCCCGCGCCGCACATGTCGTCGTCGACTACCAAAGACAGGCGCCGGCGGTCGCCTCCCCACCTCGTTGCCGAGCGCCACGTGCGCGTACCCGCTCCCGATCTGGCATGCGGTCGACGCGGCTAGCGTCGTTCGGCAGATGAGCGTGCGGCCTTGAGGCCAGGCACGCTGCTCAGACGAACGGGGTCGTCGCACCGCCATGACGGGCGTGACTCCAATCACCGTCGGGGCCGCCTAACCCACCCACGGGAGCGAGAAATCAGGGGGGGTCCGAGGATGGGGGAAATGGTGGCTAGGGTTTTTGGCCCGATTTTTGTTTCCACTCGGGCAGCATACTAACCGTCTGATTCGATCAGACGGTTCTGAGCGACCAGAGCACTAGACGAGCTGCGGTGCTTAACAGGCCGAATTCTGGCAGTGGGCTCCGGCCTAGAATGTTACAGCCCACATAAAAGAAAACTATTTTATTTGTCTTCCAACTGAAGGATTTTAGCTGCTGGGCTTAAAATCTAATGGGCTTCTATAAGTCCTCTGATCCAAAATCACTCCTTTGGGCCCTTATGTTACTCAGTGCATTGTCTATGTTTTAATAATTTTGTTAAGGAGTAATGCACTTCCGGTTTGGGGACTATGTGCCAAAACTATATCAAAATATATTGAATGATGATAAACATTTAAAGGATGTCGTGGGTTCCTATGGGCCAAACTATGTCCTTTAGGCAATTTATATATTTTTTGGTGCATTTGATTCATGTTGTTAATATTATGGATAATGTGTATGCACTATTAATATGTCTTGCTTGCCTAAAATTATGTTTAAGATAATGTTTCAATGTACTGAATAAAATGGACTGGCGATAAAGTTATTTGGAAAAATGTAAATATCATTTATGGCATTTTAAAGGATTTTTTCCTTTGTGTCATTTAAAGCTTGGATATTAATGTTGTGAACTGATATTTATCTTGATCACAATTTATAAAGTTTCATTCCCTAAAGTTTCTATATTTTTTTCCAAATGATGTGATCATTACTAATGGGCTAAGGACACCTTAAGGAGAATGATGATGATCGCATGGTTCGGGTTTCCGCACTGCACTATGCGGTAGAATAATGCTGGGGCAAAGGGCCTATGGGGCAAAACTAAAGTTTATGGTTGATGCATTTTATGTCATTTTATTATGATATGCATCGCTGGAAAAATCATAACGACCTAAAATTAAAGGATGTTAATGAATTATAATCACAATTGCCTTAGCAAAGGAATTTTGCTGAGAGATTTTTTTTCTAAAGTGCATGTTCTCATTTGTTTAACACATGTTATTTACCAAATATTATTATTTGGTGAATCCTTATGTAATTTTGAGTCCAAATTTTATTATTTGGAAGGTCTTATGATATCCAGACGGTAATATTAAAGTCATTTTCACTGCGAATGTCAATTCTAATGTATACTCAGTGGCAACGACACTTATATTTTTATACTAATTCCAATGTCATTTTAATTATATGTCATTGGGAATTTTAGTGATAATTTGACACTTATGTTCAAGGTTATTATTTGTATCAACTTTAGTGTCAAAAGATATTATTGTGTATGATGGAAAACATGATTAAATCATGTTTTTGTTTTATGTCACCTTCCAATTTAGCCGATGTTCTTGTTGGTCATTATGTGGTATACGTCTCTCTAATCAAAATGGAACCAACGAGAAATTTTGATTAGAGATTTAATAAGAAAATATTCTAAGGGCACATGATATATTTCTGACCAACGTTGATTATTTTTCATGTGTCATGTATGAATAAATAAGGTTGTTTCATTTTCTACCCAACGGTGATACGGGCTAGAATAACAATTAAGCGTGTCTTTAATTCATATCATTGCATGGTTAATTCATGCATTTTATTTTATTATGATGTTAATAAATGTGCATCCTCTTTTTCTAGCAATGAGCATTAATAATGATGCCAAACTTTTGTTTTGGCATAGACGAACCTTATGTAAATAACTTTCGCATGTGGAGAGTGGACATCCTTATCTTGTATAAGAAAACTCTCAATGTTTCTGCAACTAATGTTGAAGGATTTGATCTTGATGTTAAGGTACACGTTGGGAGTGGTTATAAGTTGCATGTGCCATCATGCACATTACTAATGCAAAAGGAGGTTAAAGTAAAAAATGTTGGATTTATTCCACTAGCACTTGAAGATGTCTTAATTCTTCATCTTATTGATGATGTTTATTCAAGATCCTAGTTATCGGAGCACCTTAATTTTCACTCTCGAACAGATGACATGATTTTGTACGTTATTAAGAAAACTCCAATTATGTAATGTTAGTCTCACCTTATGGTGAGACAAGTTATGTTTTCACTGAATGAACCTTTTGTAAATATTATATGCTATGCTACAATTGAAGATGTAAGAGAAGTGTAATTAATGAGACATCATCAAAATTGTGGTTTTAGACCACATTTTGAGGGGGAGAATGAAAGTCTCATTTAATATGAGATATCACGTTCACTTCTCCTACTTAGGTCATAGCATGTACAACTAAGCAAAATATGTATCTCAATTCTCTAATTAAGATGGAACCAACAATAAGTCTTGGTTGGAGAATGTATGAAAAGCACATTCTAATGTTGGTTCTCTAATTAAGATGCAACAAGTCTTATTTAGAAGCATGAATGAAAAATGACTCCTTTATCATGTTAGTGTGTACTTAGTCCCTTATGGGCATTATGAAGCACACATGAATGCTAAAATGGCAAGCTCGCTAGTCTAATGACCATCATGATGTAACATGTTGACTATATATCTGACCAACGTCGTTTATAATCACATGTCACACTTCACTCAAGTGGCAATTTTGTCAGGATCATGTGGCTTGTGGTTATATTTCTGACTAATGTTGTTTATAATCTTTTGTCACGGTTCACTAAGTTCTTCTCCATCTTCATCCAACGGTGTTGTGGTTTAGAACTAAGATGATTGTTATCAAGATTTTGGATATATTTTCCATCTTATAAATAAAGGGATCATCAGGAACCTGTAGCGTATGAACATTAATCTTAAGGATAACTCCTTTAGATCTCTGTTCATATGCATCAGGTAAATTGAGAAGAAGAAAAACTAATGCAACACTTGGTGTTGGGACTCAACAATTTCCCTGTGATCGATAATGTGTGTGAATGACTCATCTTAGTGGCTTGTTGCCATATAGGATGAAGATTATGAGCTCTAATGTGTATGGAACTCAATACAATTTCCTCAGTGAGTTGTTGTGACGCTTGTTTTATTATTATGGCATGCTCTTGTGTTGACTTAGTTGAGAAATGTATGACTGAGCCATAATGTTTTGTCATGGGTAAAGTTGACATAAGGCATGTTATCTAAAGAACTACAATTATGAGATAATACAAGTGTTGGGACACTTGATCATACTATAAGATGAGGGGGGTAAGATCATGACCTATGGAGATGGAATATTTTGGCTAGCCAAGTGATTTCTATCTTCTATTTGTAATATAAAGGATCTTGGTGATGCCTCATACTTTTCTTGTATTAATTTTCGCCAAGATATAGGTCCAAAAGGAGTCTAAGTTCTATTATAATGACATACGTCCATAGAGTACGAAAGAAAATATTATGTGGTATAGTACTCTACCGCACCTGCTACTAAAGTCAAGGGCAATAAAGGTGGACATCTTAGTGTTTGAGGAACCATTATGAACTGATCAGATAATGTTAGTTCCTTATGCTTCAGTTGTTAGAAGCAATATGTGTATTCAAATATGATCATGCCCTATTTATGATCGGGAATTGGCAATTGTACAACTAAGTCCAGAAATAGACCACTGGAAAGGCCGCCACAAAAGTCTTGCGGTACATGCAAGGCAATAATGTTTACATGCTCACTAATAAGATGTTTGGTAACCTTGATATCGTAGGTTATTTATACATTGTTTTTGCGAGGTGTGTGGATATTAAGTTCCCACATCATGTTGCATCCTCACCCTTGCATGTGGAGCTATATCGTGGAAAATCTCCAGTACGATTTTGATGGCATCAGTATGATGCAATTTATTATGTGGCATGTTAAGAGACCACTGGGCAGGTTGTATGTCGAAAGAATTTTACTCCTGAATTTGAAAGTGGTGGACAACATTATTAAACCACTTGCTGCAATTATGAACACACAGTTCTCTATGCGAGTAACAACAAGTCAATTGGTATTGACAAAACCATTGACATTATGTCTCCGTAGTGAAAGATAGAGTCCAGGATCAAACCTATGATGTTTGATTAATAAAGTTCTCGCGGTTCCACTTACTAAGGCTTACCATTTACACGTCTATGTTAATGTTGTCGGCATGGGTTAGGAAAGCCTTTTGATCCTGGAATTAGGACCATCAAATAAACCAACTCCCATAAAGTAATATGCTATCCATTTCGAGATAGAATGGTGCACTGTAAGTATTGAGGTTCAATGGCACTTCACTGCCCATTAGAACACCTTACTTTGGTATATTCTTTCTATTAAGAGTGGGCTTATGATGTTTGTTAACCTTACGATTAAGGGGGAGAATGTTGGAATTAATCTTCAGTTGTAACAAACTGAGAGATAAGGGGAGCTAAACCTCCCATGTACATGCCCCTGATTGGGGGCATCAAGCCAACGACTTGGTCTCAGTCCCGCATCCCTAGCACCTAATACAAAAGGAAATGACCCCTCCCATGAAAAACTAACGATCTCACACAAGTAGGCCACGTCCTCTCTCTAACAACCGATCCTAATGAGGTACTAAAGGAGACGAAGACCGACTACCACCGCCGGCCACCACCAGGGTTGTGCCGGCGGCATGTCTACTCTGACCAGCTGTTGCATCTCCAACAGATCCACAAGGGTCATGCCAGTGGCGCTACTGGACTGTTGTTGCTCTACATCTAGCAGGAAGGGGGCTGCACCTTTTGCCAACGATGGCCAAGGCCATCTCAGATTCTTACTAACACCTCCATTTTTTATCTATGGTGTTCTAATCTTGAGATCAAGATCCTATTAATGTTAACCCTAAAGTTTATTTTCTAACATTTAGATCAAGTGATACTCTAGTAAAATCCCCATACTGCTCCAAATCGCCATAACTTATGAAGGCGCTTCATATTCAACCTGCGAGACTTCATATTTGAAGGATGTGCCCATTGGTTTGGAGCAGGCATCATCCGCCAACCGGCCATGCGGGAGGAACTTTCACCTCTCACCTCAACCTCCTGTGCGGCACATCTTCTCTCTCTTTCTCTCTCTCTCTCTGCCAATGACGCAGACGGACGTGCACTGTCGTGGTTCTAATTCTGAAAGTAAGACGATGGGAGAGCTTGATCTAGCGAGAGGCAAATGGGAACACACAGGGATTTTTTACCCAGGTTTGGGCCCTCGCGGAGGTGGTAATACTCTCACTACTAGGAAAAACCTAACCAGTAGCGCTGGTTTTTGAGCAACCAGTAGCGTGGGCGCCAGCGCTACTGCTACGGCGCTACTGCTATTTTGTAGCAGTAGTGCTTGTTTAGGCCAGCGCTACTGGTAAGTTCACGTACTAGTAGCGCGGCACTGGAGAGCGCTGCTGGTAATATTTTGGCCCGTGCCACTGCTAAAATTTATGTTTTTTTTAGCATTTTGGCGTTGGACATGTTTAAACAGATATATCTTTTATACAATAACAACTCATCATGAACTAGTATTTTTAAATAGCATATTCATTACCACTTGTCATCAGCACCAAACAATGTCCGTCAATGAGACATCATATAACAAGTCGGTCACTAGTCATAATCACAACTCCTCATCATCATCATCAACTCTAACACATTGTAGCACATAATAACACATTCTAGCTGCGACCTACTCCTTTCATAGGACCTACTCTACCCTCTCTTAGGTAAAATATCATAAAACAAGATAGGCATTGACTCTCCATTAAGGAAAATTGACTCTCCATAATAAAGAACGGAGATCATCCTGTCTCCAAGTCTTGACCTACGCACAATGTTGCTTCCAAGTAGCTCTCTACGATGGTTCAAACATTTTTTGAAACCATTTATTATCATGACTTCCTCGCTTCTAGAAATCCGGTATGGACAGGAGTGATGTGGATATTGCGGCTGACCTGGCCGTGGTGGTCGTAATATCATATCATCAACACGACCTCTCGGCAACATCAGATGAGGCACACAATCCATCGGGATTTTTTGTTCAAAAACATAGTAATAACTTTGTAGTTAGCAATGTAGTTTAGTTTTAGAAGAATTTATGCAAAAGATGCACGGATGTCGTAATAGTAGAAAATCTTACCATGCTATCTCCATTGATGTTACCGTAGTTCAACACGTGCACTAGTGACACGTATTGACCATAATGTGGAGGAGTTTGATAATAGCTATTGTAATTCTCAAGATTAGTAAAAAATGCGACAAGACCATCTTTCTCCTTATAAGTTAATTGTGCTTCATCATTGTAGTAGTAGGTTCTGTCTACCATTTTCCGTACATTTTTTGAAGAATGAAAATAAGCTGTCAATGGGAATAAGCTGTCAAATATTTTGAAATAAACAATATAAATTACTTAATAAATATGTTTAAGAAACTCACACAACGGTAGAACTGGAAGCATGTCAACAAGGACCCAAATGGTCATATTATTTTCATCGATGTCAGGATCACCAAGATCGAAGGTGAGAAGCATACCCTCATGAAAATCATACGCCTTGCAAAGGGCTTCCCAATTCAAGCAACCAAAATTGGATGAGTTCACAGAATTGTATAGATTTACAGCAAAATCATAACCATGATGGGTCCTTAGTTGAATTATCTTTGTCTCCATGCTTTCATGATCTTCAAAACACATCTTCTCCAAGACATAGCGTCTTGCATGGCATGGGATAAGCTAGTCGAATTGTAAAAGACGGAAATTACACGTTGAAGAAGCAGAGAAGTCGTGCAAAAAATAACAAAAAACACTTGTCGTCGTTGCGTACTGTTTCAACATCGAAGGTCTCTTGGAGCTTGATGCTAAAGCGCCGACCTTCTACCAGGTGAGGCCTGTCGCACAGACCGCGCTTATCTTCGCAGTACTCGCACATAGCGAATTCCCTTTCGTCGTCAGACATTTCCTAATAGGTAATTGATAATCCATCATCGAATACATATATAGTAGTTTGTAGCAAAGATCGTCATATAACAACTAAAACACCTAAAATTTGTAGTTTGTAGTAGTTTGTAGCAAAGATCATCATCGAACCTAGTTTGTAGCAAAGATCATCATATAATCCATCATCGAATACATATATAGTAGTTTGTAGCACAAACCGCGCTCATCTTTTGCATTCAATAAGCAAATAACTAATAGGTAATTAATAATCCATCATCGAATACATATATAGTAGTTTGTAGCAAAGATCATCATATAATATCACTAATACATCTCGAATAATAGCTCCTCTAGGTTCAGTGGCCGCGGTGGACACCCAAAGAGAAGGAACCATCACCGGATCATAGCTCTGGTGGGATCCCCAAAGAATCTGCCAGGTATTGGAGAACCGGCCGTTCGCCAACGCAACCATGTAGCGCTGGACATGCGCGTTCTCCTTCATGACACGGTGATGTACCACCTGCGCGGGGAACTCAAGCCTCTGCACCAGTGCAGGCCCACGTGACCTCCACCAAAGAAGCTCCGGGTCGACGACGGGCTGGCTCCTCACTAAGCTGTGCTCACCAGAAGGTAGCACAACCCAGTACCAGCCCGGCGGAGCCCAGTCCCGGACATGGCCTCTCGGCTCAAGCAGGAGTACTCCGCCGATTCGACGACGAGGATGCGGGATAGGCATCGTCGACGTCGATAACAAAATGCTTAATTATGAAAACAAATTTAATAAACACTTAGCAAAATTCGGCATGACCTTTGCTAAAAGCAGGGCATATCGAGCGCCTGAAATTTGCTAGAACGTAAACGAATCGACATTTTTGGCAAAACATAGGCCACTCGGAAAAATATTACATGTCCAAAATGTGACATGTTCAAAATATGACATGTCCACTGCAAATTTGCATATAACAGGAAAAATTGCTTTAACTAAAAAAATAACAACAATTGCTTTAACTTAAAAAATACCTAGAATTCTGTTAACTACACCTAAAATAACTAAAACACCTAAAATTCTATTAACTACACCTAAAACTTTTTTATATACACTTAAAATACCTAAATTCTATTAACTACACCTAATTAAAAACCTAGCTAAATTTCTGTCCTAACTTTAAAACCTAGCTAAATTTAAAAACCTAGGGTTCATACCTAATCTATCCTAGCTAGGGTTCGATCATAACCTACATTATTCTAAGAACCTACATTTTTTCAACTACATAGGATTTAAAATAACTACTCTCTAATAACTATAACTAGGGAGGGAGGGAGGAGGAGGAAGGAGGGAGGAGTACCTCTCGGTGGAGGAGAGCCGGCGCGGGGGGGCGACCGGCGAGGGAGGATGGCCGATGCGGGGGGGAGGGGGCGGTCGGCAGGGGAGGAGGGCCCGCGCGGGGGAGGGCGGCCGGAGTAGGACGCGGGGCGGCGGCCGGATCGGGGGACGATTGAGGGATTCGATCTATGAGTGTGAGTGTGAGTGTGAGTGAGTGAGAGGGGAGAGGGGCGCACGGGCCGGCGCGCGAGGAAGCAGAGGTGTGCTTAGCGGCAGCGCGGGGCAGGAGGCCCAGCGCTATAGCTAAAGCTGCAACAGGGGCCCGAGAGCGTGGCCCATCAACAGCAGCGTTGGCTGGGAAATCCAGCGCTACTGCTAACGTGCACTTGTAGCGCTGGTGTTGCCCGGCGCTTGTAGCACCACAAAATTTCAACCTTGTTTTATAAATTAAAAAGTTGTTCCAGGAAACTAAAACTTTTATTTTCTGGATTTCCTTCTGATTTCAGAACCACTTTTTCCTTATTATTATGGAGTTTTTACCCCAAGTGAAAACTTTTGAATCAGTATTGGACTTGTTTTCCCTCTCAAATAAAACAATTCTTTTATCAGTGGGATTATCTATGTAATTATTTTTCCCCTGAGCTTTATTTCTCAAAATTGGTTCTTCATTAGTTTTAGGGTTCCATTTGCACTGCAACCCTTTGATAAACTCTTTTAAAAATCCCACCAAAATTTGGGGATGTCATGTGATGTGTTTAAATCCCTTTTATGCAAAATGATAATTCATTCTTTGGATATTTTGAGCTCTACACCATATTTTCAAATCTGGTCCAGAGAGCATTTTTACACTACCACCTATTCAAATATTTCTTTAAAACTTCTACCAAAATTTTGGGATGTTAGTAGGAGCATACTATTCCACTTTATGCAATAACCTAATGATGTTCTTTGGAAAAATTGAGTGAATCAACCTCTTTTCTATTCTGGTCCAACTTGAGGATTTGTACAGCAACCACATTTTTAGTTGCTCCTTTATCCTTGATTCCTTTTCCTACTTGTTGTCCTCCCTGCCAAACCCCTAAGTCCAGGAGCCTGCACCCTTTGGATCATTTTTGGTCCATGTAATGATGCCATTTAACTCCTGTCCAGAATTGAAGTTTTGCAAAACTTGCACTAGCAAGTTTGTGCTTTGGACAAACTAACCTCACCACCCTATTTTCCATCTAAAGATACCCTACTCTGGGAATTTTGGCCACACCAAGAACTACCTAGGTGCCTATGGCATTTTGTCAAACACCTTGAGAACATGGACAGATTTGGCATGAGTTTTTGCTTGCATTGTGAACCTGATCACCTGACCAGAACAGCATGTCCCATGGATTTGCCCTAGCCTACAACCCCACCCTGCTAACTCTCTTGTGGTTTAGAGCCCCTTAGCATGCCTTAGCATTTCGTCAAGCACGTTCCGTGCGTGCTCTAGGCGCGAGCAGAGCACGCGTTTTGCACGTGCCGCGTCCGAGCCGACGCGTCGCGCCCCTAATTTCTGCACGCTCTGCGGAGCCACGCCACCCACTAACCTTCTCCCCGCATCACGCCAAGCAGCCCCTGGTGCCCTACAAGACCGCCGCGAGTCTTTGGCGGCACGCCGGCGTCGCGCAGCTGCCTCGGCCAGGTCGGTGCCGCACAGCCGCCAGCCGCCGCCACCCCCTCGGAGCAGCGCGAGCTCACCCACAAGCATGTCCTATAGCACACGCCGCCGCCACGTCGCCTGTTACGAAGACGGTCGCCGGCGACCTTATCCGCGACCACCGCGGAACCGCCTTGACTCGCCTATTTAAGGAAGCCCCGAGCCCGTCCCCGCACGCAGGCAACCTCAGGCCACCCCAATGGCGCTTCCCTAGCTCGCAATCGACCCGGGGAGGTCTTCTTCTCCATCCCCGGCAACCACAGCCGCCGCTACTGCCCCGGCCATTCCGGCACCAGCAGGGCCTCCCCCTCTCCACTCTCTTCACCAGGAACTCCCTCTCCCCCTAGTGAATCCATCCCCCTGCTCGATTTTGATCGGGACTCGCCGCGGGAGAAAAATCACTTTGCCCGATGGCCACCGTCCGCTGCGAAGCTCGCCGCCGGCAGCTACGTCCACCCCAGAGACCGTAGCGCCCACCGGAGTGACCGTCTCGATCCCCTGAGCCCGCGGATGGCCTCCGTTTCTCGAACGGCGCCGCCGTTCGCCAGCGAGAATCGCCGGAGTCCCGCTTCCGCTCGGGGCGGAGGAAGGGGAGGAAGGTCGACTAGTCAAACCTGACTAGTGGGCCACCTGGACCCCACTGTCAGCGACACCCCGCGTGGTCTACGCGGGATAAGTGGAAACGTATGTTCCAGAGTACGCTTTCGACGTGGTCAGTTTGAAACGTTTTTCTTTTTCTGTTTTTATTTAAATGTCAGATTTTGACCAAAACTTTGACTGTCTATAACTTTTTAAATAAAACACCAAATGAGTTGATTCTTTTTCCTACCTCTCTCAAATTTGATCTAGTTTATTTTAAGATTTATTTGAAAAAAATTCAAGACAACTTTTTGTGCTGTTTTAAATTTGTGTGTTAATTAAATTCTATTTAAAATAGGATTTTGAAGAGAGGAGAGAAAACTTTCAAAAGTTTTGGAGTACACCCTGCCTTACCACCCCCTGAAGGCAAGCATTCTGAACCCCGGCATAATAATTTTGGTGTGTTATTCGACACGTTTATAACACCACCTCATTTCGAAGAGCTCGTTATTTCATGTGATATGATCATTTGCATGGATGCATATTAGTGATCTCCTTGTTGTTGGAAATTAATATACATGTGATGGAAATCATCCTCATGTGCCTTGCATGCATACCGGTAAGGAATCCGGGAAAACCCCTGCCTTGAGTAGGCATGAGTTTGTCGCCGATCTCCGTCGGGACGGTTAGGTCCGGTATGGTTTGGTAAGGTATAATGTGTGTCGATTTTATTGGTTGAAATATTTTTGTTATACATGTTATACAGGGAATTTATAAACCTCTGAGTCGATCGTAGATCGAGTCTTGTTCCAGTAAACCCCTTACTTGTACTACCACTGGTCTCTACAACAGGTAGGGTACGGTTCAGTAAGTCGTCAACCCCTTTCAAGCACACACCGTACAGAGAGGCCACGGTGGAAGATACCGGTTGTAACCGGTAGGCATGCCATCTGGTCCGGGGGCATGGGTGTTTCCGGTTGAGACCGAGAGGGTAGGCCACCCCTTAGAGCGCGCGATATAAATTTGATCCCATGCTACGTGAGGTTGTAGCCTCCCCACTTAGAGTTTTTCTTAACAAGTGTCATGGGTGATTCCAGACACCGGTAAGTTAAGCTGGTGTGTGCAAGTCAGGTGTGTTTTCAATTAAAAGACCGTAGACGGAATTAGTCCCAATGGACTAAAGAAACCCGTTACTCGTGGGTAAAGAGTACACCCTCTGCAGAGATTAAACCTATTCGTATAGTCGTATCTATGGTTAAGGATTACAGTCTGGGATGGGAAAAGGATTGGTCCTAGGGTCGATCTTCGGAGGAGACGCGGTTATTATAAACTCGGATGCCGACTAGTGACTTGTGAGGACCATGGGTATTATTTCTGTTATGGACTAACCCGTTACACTATTTGAGTTATCGAGTATCTCTGAGATGGTTCTACCTCCGGGATAATTATTGGGAACATTTAATTTATAAGCCCTTTATGTGGTGTCACTTAGACGCCCGACTGTGGCATTGTTTGTTTTCATTTTCGTTTATAAGCCCTTTATGTGGTGTCGCTCAGACGCCCGACTGTGGCATTGTTTGTTTGTATTTTCTCTTATAAGCCCTTTATGTGGTGTCGCTCAGACGCCCGACTGTGGCATTGTTTGTTTTCATTTTCGTTTATAAGCCCTTTATGTGGTGTCGCTTAGACGCCCGACTATGGCATTGTTTGTTTGTATTCTCTCTTATAAGCCCTCTATGTGGTGTCGCTCAGACGCCCGACTGTGGCATTTTATTTATACTCTATTGTTGCACTTTCATGTCGCATATAACCACCCGCCCGCATGCATAGAAAACTCTTATTTATGACTGACGACGTGATCATGGACTATATCAGTACTTGATTTATATTGTTCCAGTGTTCATAATGTTTGCGAGTACATTCAAAGTACTCACTGGCTTGTCCCTGGCTATTGTCTTGGCCAGATTTCCTGCATGGAGAGGAAAGTTGCGAAGACAGCCCCGGAACTAAGCAACGGCGATAGCAGCCTCGCGAAGATAGGAGTTAACCTGGTCAGCTGTTCCCGTGGGAAATGGAGTTCCACGACACCGATGATCCACAAACCGCTCGCCATCAACCTCTAGAAATCATTTGATGTACTCACCGCCGTAATGGTCTTGAGCTACATAATTTGTATGTTTGCTTGGAATTTCTGTATCAAGTTAATACCTCATCGCCTAACAGAAATCGGGGCTGGTGAGCACGACGCCATTTTCTCGAAATCAATACCCGTAAAATCGGTCGCCACAGAACTTGGTATCGAGCCAGGCTGACCGCTATTAATCCTATCTTAGCCAGGTCAATAAACTTAGGCAAACCAACCCACCAGACCAAAACCAAACCCCAGCCAAGCTTCTCGTATAAGATAGCCACACAATGACCCCGACACTTTTGGCAGTCGGTGCCCAACCTATCAACCTAGCCCGTCGATTTCGCGCCAGTGACCAGCACCTAAGATGTCTCATTCGCAAGCGTGAGAAGGAAGGCTCCGTCCCCTTTTACTATAAAAAGGGCACGCTAGCCCCAACCCAGCACAGCACAGCCGCTACCCCAAACCGAGCCACAATGCCTGGCCCCGTCGTGCACAATGAAACCACAGCCACCAACCTTGGAGGCTTTGTGACCATACTCGCAAACCTCACCCGCCGTGCCTATGCGTTAGAAGAGCCTCCAGAATATGTTGTGTACCAAGGACCCATGAGCGGTGAGAGCCGTCAATTCTGGGCCACTGTACACATCTATGGTAGGGGTCTGTCGCCAGAACGGCCCTACAGGTTCACCGGAAGAACAACTTCCTTTGAGCCACAAGCCATCCAACTAGCTGCTCGAGAGGCTATAGTTCATCTCCAACACTTGTCGCCCAGAGTTAACTGTCGCTCGTTCCACTACTACCCCAGACGTGAAGGGTATGGTAGACCACCTCAAGTTGCCAACGGAGATCACGAGACAGATCCTGCATTGTTGCACCTAGTGCGCTATGTAGGTGCACTAGAGGAACTGTTCGATCAAATCACCATTGATCTGATCGCAGCTCGTGGAGAGCTGGTTCGCCGAGCCCCGGCAAGAGAAGAGAACGAGCCCAACGCCGACAACCCAGTCGTGCTGTTCGGACACCCGATCGAGACCCTGAGGTCAGCCCCAGCCGTCAGCCAAGGTGCTTTGATGACCCCAGAAGTGCTTCGTCGCCTCTTGGGAGCACACTCCAACGGGGTTGTGGTCAACAATCCCCGCGATGGTCAACATCACTACCCCGAGCCTGCAACCCCTCAACCCTCTCCAGCTAATTCCGACGGTGAGACCCGTGGAGGAACCTCGACATCCACAAGGCACGCCCGTTTGGATGTAAACGAGGTAGACTAAGTCACTCAAGTAGTGTCAAGTCCCAGTGTATCCCCGCGTTGTAATCATGTGACCTTGTAAATAAGCGCAGCCTGTCGCCGTGCCTCTGTTTTAAATAGTAGCCTTGCCCAGATATGTCAGCATGCAGTGTAATTTTTTTTTGCTAATCCTTGGCGCAGCTACCAATAACCACCCCGACAACCCCCACAGTGATACGTCACTTTGGTGAGATATGTATCTGTAGCTTTGACCCCGACCCTTGGAGCTGAGCAGGCAAATTCATTACCTTTCACCTCGGTAAAATGCCCCAACTCCGATGCTATAAGTAGGCCACCGCGTGACCTTGCCAAGTACCCCTCACCTTGTGTACCACCCTCACAACCATTCCTTGCCATGTCGAGCCCTAGTATCTATCTGAGAACTCCAGATGCAACCCCAGGTAGTTTTGTCAAGATATTGTGGGATTTTACCTGCAGTACCATGGGCGCTACCCAGCCACCCCAGTACGAGCTGTTCAAATCAAGAATCACTCCTTCCACCTCGAGATACTGGGCAGCAGTGCACATCCCTTCCGTAAATCCAAACCAAGACCCAACAGAGGTCTCCTTCATGGGGAAATCTATGCCGACCCCACATATGGCCATAGAAGCTGCTGTGTACGAAGCGCTTGCTCGCCTTCGATTCGTGGTACCCTATGCCAGCGAACAAGGGTATTATTACTTTCCGAGCCGTGCAGCGCCCGGAGGAGTAACATCTTTTCCCGTGGACTAATTGAGAGACCTAGTCCTGGCCAACCTTGTCCAAGACGTCATCGCCAAGAGCGCTTAACCCAACGTGTGATGGGTTATCTCCAGAGCCTCGGATTTAAATCCTCGATCGCCATCGGCGATCACCGAGGCCTGACCAGGAAAGACACATTCATCGACTGGTCAATCCACTTTCCCCGATAGAAGAAGAGTGTATCCTAGTACCAGAGACATTTTCTCGGGACCCCGTCCAGTTACCGTTTGCATTATAGCCGTCGTTGCTATGTTTATTATTGCAACTTTTATTTACAAGTTGTAACTTATGCGTGGCACCCCGAGTTTGCGCAGCGAGTAAATTTTTTCGTTTCTAATATTGTGAGTAGTTCTGTTGTGGTTCGACTCTAATGTATTACTGTTTTCCTTTCCCGGTCTTGCTGCATTTACACCTTCTCACGACATGGATTATTTTATTTCACGCAGCACCACGGCAACAGACTCACAACCACAATCATTCGAACATATACACTACTTGCACATCTTTGCAATAGTGTTACATCAACTGAGTACCTCCGAACAACAGTCAACACCCGACACACCCCACCTACTCCTCGTGGTCACCACCACCGCGGAGAGCCAACACCCGAGCAGCAGCATCGCGACGATCGTCAAGGATCATCGCGCACAGGAGCACGGAGAGCCCCAACACCACTGCCAAACCCCCGCACAACAAGACCACGTACCAGTCCGGCACCGCCGCCGCCATTAGACCCTCGCCTCGAGCTTCGGCAAACGGAAACAGAGGAGAAGGAAGGAGAAGGAGGAGCGAGGCCAGGTATGAGGAAGAAGAAAGGAGCACCTCGGTCGTTTTATAGCTCGAGATCGGTGTACGGTGGGCAAGGTCCACCAGCGCCGCTCGTCGCCCGACCGCCGGTGTTCGGAGGCGAATCCGCGAGAAGTGCCGACACCGCACTGGCCCGCGAGGTGAGTGCACGCTGCACCGGCAGCTAGCATGCCGCGCACTACCGCAGTACAACCTAGATACCCTACGCGCTAGACGTCGCCGGTGGAGAAAGCACGGGAAAGCGCGCGGGAGAGAGGAAGAAGAAAGAGCCGGAGGAAGAAGAAGAGGCCGACAGTGGGCCCGGGTCCACCTGTCAGCCAGAGGAAGCACTGTGCTCTCGGGTACGGCCAGCGTATTTTTAAATTTAGAATTTATTCTAAATTTATATCTGGCATAAAAATCCCTCGATTTTTGCCCCTAACAGTGGATTTCTCCACGCCACGCCAGTGTCCCACACTGTATTTTTGCACCACTTATTGCCTTCACACTGTAGCCGCATTTGTTTTAATGCTTGTTTTTTATCAAAACAGCACTTAGCAAATCTCGAGGACGAGATTTTGGGGGGGTAGTGTTGTAGCACCCCAAAATTTCAACCTTGTTTTATAAATTAAAAAGTTGTTCCAGGAAACTAAAACTTTTATTTTCTGGATTTCCTTCTGATTTCAGAACCACTCTTTTCCTTATTATTATGGAGTTTTTACCCCAAGTGAAAACTTTTGAATCAGTATTGGACTTGTTTTCCCTCTCAAATAAAACAATTCTTTTATCAGTGGGATTATCTATGTAATTATTTTTCCCCTTGAGCTTAATTTCTCAAAATTGGTTCTTCATTAGTTTTAGGGTTCCATTTGCACTGCAACCCTTTGATAAATTCTTTTAAAAATCCCACCAAAATTTGGGGATGTCATGTGATGTGTTTAAAATCCCTTTTATGCAAAAAGATACTTCATTGTTAGGATATTTTGAGCTCTACACCATATTTTCAAATCTGGTCCAGAGAGCATTTTTACACTACCACCTATTCAAATATTTCTTTAAAACTTCTACCAAAATTTTGGGATGTTAGTAGGAGCATACTATTCCACTTTATGCAATAACCTAATGATGTTCTTTGGAAAAATTGAGTGAATCAACCCCTTTTCTATTCTGGTCCAACTTGAGGATTTGTACAGCAACCACATTTTTAGTTGCTCCTTTATCCTTGATTCCTTTTCCTACTTGTTGTCCTCCCTGCCAAACCCCTAAGTCCAGGAGCATGCACCCTTTGGATCATTTTTGGTCCATGTAATGATGCCATTTAACTCCTTTCCAGAATTGAAGTTTTGCAAAACTTGCACTAGCAAGTTTGTGCTTTGGACAAACTAACCTCACCACCCTCTTTTCCATCTAAAGAGACCCTACTCTGGGAGTTTTGGCCACACCAACAACTACCTAGGTGCCTATGGCATTTTGTCAAACACCTTGAGAACATGGACAGATTTGGCATGAGTTTTTGCTTGCATTGTGAACCTGATCACCGACTGCACTCAAAGATGTCCCATGGATTTGCCCTAGCCTACAACCCCACCCTGCTAACTCTCTTGTGGTTTAGAGCCCTTAGCATGCCTTAGCATTTCGTCAAGCATGTTCCGTGCGTGCTCTGGGCGCGAGCAGAGCACGCGTTTTGCACGTGCCGCGCCCGAGCCGACGCGTCGCGCCCCTGATTTCTGCACGCCCTGCAGAGCCACGCCACTCACTAACCTTCTCCCCGCATCACGCCAAGCAGCCCCTGGTGCCCTACAGCACCGCCGTCAGAGCCCTTGGCGGCACGCCGGTGTCGGCAGCGCGTCTCGGCCAGATCGGTGCCGCCCAAGCCGCCAGCGCTCGCCACCTGCCCCCTGGAGCAGCGCGAGCTCATCCACAAGCATGTCCTATAGCACACGTCGCCGCCATGTCGCCCAAGCTACAGAAAGACGGTCGCCGGCGACCTTATCCGCGGCCACCGCGGAACCGCCTTGACTCGCCTATTTAAGGAAGCCCCGAGCCCGTCCCCGCACGCAGGCAACCTCATGCCACCCCAATGGCGCTTCCCTAGCTCGCAATCGACCCGGGGAGGTCTTCTTCTCCATCCCCGGCAACCACAGCCGCCGCTACTGCCCCGGCCATTCCGGCACCACCAGGGCCTCCCCCTCTCCACTCTCTTCACCAGGAACTCCCTCTCCCCCTAGTGAATCCATCCCCCTGCTCGATTTTGATCGGGACTCGCCGCAGGAGAAAAATCACTTTGCCCGACGGCCACCGTCCCGCTGGCTTCGCCGCCGCAGCTACGCCCACCCCAGACCGTGGCGCCCACCGGAGTGACCGCCTCGATCCTCGAGCCCGCGGATGGCCTCCGCTTCTCGAACGGCGCCGTTGCTCACGGCGAAAGCATCGCCGAGTCCCCGCCCGCCGGGCGGAGGAAGGGAGGAAGGTCGACTAGTTAAACTCGACTAGTGGGCCACCTGACCCCATCGTCGTGACACCGCGTGGTCCACGCGGGATAAGTGGAAACGTATTTTCCAGAGTACGCTTTCTACGTGGTCAGTTTGAAACGTTTTTCTTTTTCTGTTTTTATTTAAATGTCAGATTTTGACCAAAACTTTGACTGTCTATAACTTTTTAAATAAAACTCCAAATGAGTTGATTTTTTTCCTACCTCTCTCAAATTTGATCTAGTTTATTTTAAGATTTATTTGAAAAAAATTCAAGACAACTTTTTGTGCTATTTTAAATTTGTGTGTTAATTCAATTCTATTTAAAATAGGATTTTGAAGAGAGGAGAGAAAACTTTCAAAAGTTTTGGAGTACACCCTGCCTTACCACCCCCTGAAGGCAAGCATTCTGAACCCCGGCATAATAATTTTGGTGTGTTATTCGACACGTTTATAACACCACCTCATTTTGAAGAGCTCGTTATTTCATGTGATATGATCATTTGCATGGATGCATATTAGTGATCTCCTTGTTGTTGGAAATGAATATACATGTGATGGAAATCATCCTCATGTGCCTTGCATGCATACCGGTAAGGAATCCGGGAAAACCCCTGCCTTGGGTAGGCATGAGTTTGTCGCCGATCTCCGTCGGGATGGTTAGGTCAGGTATGGTATGGTAAGGTATCATGAGTGTCGATTTTATTGGTTGAAATATTTTTGTTATACATGTTATACAGGGAATTTATAAACCTCCTGAGTCGATCGTAGATCGAGTCTTGTTCCAGTAAACCCCTTACTTGTACTACCACTGGTCTCTACAACAGGTAGGGTACGGTTCAGTAACTCGTCAACCCCTTTCAAGCACACACCGCATGTAGAGGCCACGGTGGAAGATACCGTTGTAACCGTAGGCATGCCATCCGGTCCGGGGCATGGGTGTTTCCGTTGAGACCGAGAGGGAGGCCACCCTTAGAGCGCCGCAATATAAATTTGATCCCATGCTACGCGAGGTTGTAGCCTCCCCACTTAGAGTTTTGCTTAACAAGTGTCATGGGTGATTCCAGACACCGGTAAGTTAAGCTGGTGTGTGCAAGTCAGGTGTGTTTTCAATTAAAAGACCGTAGAAGGAATTAGTCCCAATGGACTAAAGAAACCCGTTACTCGTGGGTAAAGAGTACACCCTCTGCAGAGATTAAACCTATTCGTATAGCCGTATCTATGGTTAAGGATTACAGTATGGGATGGGAAAAGGATTGGTCCTAGGGTCGATCTTCGGAGGAGACGCGGTTATTATAAACTCGGATACCGACTAGTGACTTGTGAGGACCATGGGTATTATTTCTGTTATGGACTAAACCGTTACACTATTTGAGTTATCGAGTATCTCTGAGATGGTTCTACCTCCGGGATAATTATTGGGAACATTTAATTTATAAGCCCTTTATGTGGTGTCGCTCAGACGCCCGACTGTGGCATTGTTTGTTTTCATTTTCGTTTATAAGCCTTTTATGTGGTATCGCTCAGACGCCCGACTGTGGCATTGTTTGTTTGTATTTTCTCTTATAAGCCTTTTATGTGGTGTCGCTCAGACGTCCGACTGTGGCATTGTTTGTTTTCATTTTCGTTTATAAGCCCTTTATGTGGTGTCGCTTAGACGCCCGACTGTGGCATTGTTTGTTTGTATTCTCTCTTATAAGCCCTCTATATGGTGTCGCTCAGACGCCCGACTGTAGCATTTTATTTATACTCTATTGTTGCACTTTCATGTCGCATATAACCACCCGCCCGCATGCTTAGAAAACTCTTTTTTATGACTGACGACGTGATCATGGACTATATCAGTACTTGATTTATATTGTTCCAGTGTTCATAATGTTTGCGAGTACATTCAAAGTACTCACTGGCTTGTCCCTGGCTATTGTCTTGGCCAGATTTCCTGCATGGAGAGGAAAGTTGCGAAGACAGCCCCAGAACTAAGCAACGGCGATAGCTGCCTCGCGAAGATAGGAGTTAACCTGGTCAGCTGTTCCCGTGGGAAATTGAGTCCCACAGACACTGATGATCCACAAACCGCTTCCGCCATCAACCTCTAGAAATCATTTGATGTACTCACAGGACAGAATGGTCTTGAGCTACATAATTTATATGTTTGCTTGGAATTTCTGTATCAAGTTAATGCCTCATCAGCTAACAGTAAATCCTGGGGCTGGTGAGCACGACAGCCATTTTCTGGAAATCAATAACCGGAAAATCGGTCGCCACAGCGCTACTGCTAAATAGCAGTAGCGTTGGTTCACAGCGCTACTGCTAAATAGCAGTAGCGTGGGGTCTCTAACCAACGCTACTGCTAAATGTCTACCTATAAGCATTTTCATAGTAGTGTCTACTCCTGTTGTTATATTTTCTTCCTGCATGTATAGAAGATTACATATATGTGAATGAGAGAGAACCAAAAAGAAGATCCCGGCCTCAACCAAATGCTCTAGGTAGGCTTATATAGAGTGCGTCATGCCGAGGTACAACGGTTGCTCATAAAAACTAAGTGTAATGACATGTAAGGCTGATGCCAATGCCATTGGTGCTTAATGAGGTGCTAAGCACATTAAGGGATTGTTTGGATACGTGGTTTTTACCAAACCCATTTTTCTAATGCGTGTTTTGAGAAATAACCACTAAAAACTACGTTTGGTTAGCGTAACAAATTCCCGGATAAGTAAAACTCGGTTCCCGTAAAACCAGAAAAGCGAGCTTTTGGGAAAACGATTATTAGTCGTTTTTGTATAAACGAGTTTAGCTTATACGCCGGCCGAACTCATCGTCACATGCCCGCTGAAAGACACTACCGTCGTTTCCTACGAACCCACGCCCATCGCTCAGCGAACGCACAATCACCGGAGGAGCTCACCACGGACGTCTCGCAACCAGCCGATTCACACCAAATCGACCGTCGACGTGCCGCCGATAACTCCGTCGTTGTTCCCGAGGAAGCCACCGTCGTTGTGCCCACTGAGCGCTGAAACACCGTCACGGACGGCACAACACCGGAGGGGCACCCCACGAACGACAAGCGGCCAGCTAGTCCGCCCCGACGGCATCATCGTTGTGCCCGCTGAGCGCCAAAACACCATCGTCGTTCCGGCGAACCTACACCCGCCGCGCGAATCAAACGCCCAACCATCGGAGGAGTTCGTCATGGGCAGCACAGAACTAGCCAGGTTGCCATCAATGGCAGCGAGTCCATGCGCCCTCAGCCAGCTGGTACCGGACGGGATGGTACGAGAAGCATGGCGTCCCCGCCATCCCATGCGCCGCCGGTGTCCGCGTGTAAGGTCGTCGAGGCCCATGGGGAGACGAGCAGCGGCGTCTAGGGGACGGCCAGAGGATCAACCGGAGATGCAGCTTTGTGTAAGTGTAGGGGGAAAATGGCGACTTCGACCGTGAGGGGAGAATGGAATCCTCCAAACAAGGAACTGCATAGAGCTGTTTTACACTTTCCAAATCCAAACAACTTTTTCTACAAACTGATTCTTCGTAAAAAAGTAAGTAAAACAGATTTTCCAAAAAAAGGGGCTAAAAACTTGTTTTCTATAAATCCATTACTAATACTTGCTATCCAAACAACGCCTAAATAGCTTAGCAACTATACTCCCCAATGCATAGGTGCTTAGCTTATTGTAGCTAAGCTTGCTTCATTTAATGATTTAGCAACTGAAGCTCTTCATGCATTGGTGGGCTTCCTTCATTTAAATGTTTTGCCTAGGTATGCGCACCTATCATTGTTTCTTTCTGGGGTCATCACACTCATCCCTCTCCTCTTAAATAACTTGCCACATCATATTTTTTGCCTACATGAAAGGCTTAAAGCATCTCTAGTAGCTTGTGCAAATGGTGGTCTATGCCAAATTTAGACTACCACATGCCAAAAAACGTCTTGAGTGGCTTGTCTATTGCGTCGTCTAAAATTTAGACAATGTCCAAAGTAGCTACATGTCGTCCACATTTGGACAACCAAGCCACAATGTCCAAACCAAAAATGCTGGCTCATGAGCTCATCCATGCACCAATTGAGAGCAATTGGAGGACGTCAGCAAGGAGGCGGCCGCGCCGGCGCTGGTCACGAAGGTTGTTGCGCCTAGACCGCCGCCTCATCAGGGTTGAACCTATTGCTATTGTTTATTTCTTGTAAATTATATAGGGTGTTGCTAGTGCTGAACCTAAAATAATTTCGCAACTGGTTTATTTTCTCCTTTGTATGTCTTGCAGATGAAAAAAATAAATGAGAACAACTCAGAAATGACCAACATAAGATTTTTAGAAAATATAGCTGCTATAAGATACTATTAAAATATGTGAGAGAGAATATAGACATCATGTATATAGACAATCCGCTAGAAAACTTAGGTTGTCTAAACAAGAATCTTTTTACACCATTGTGTGTATGTAGATATAGACTATCAAATTTAGACAAGCCACTAGAGATGCTCTTAGCACCTATACAAGATGGAGCATTGGGAGGGGCCTAATGGCCACGAAGATGGCAATTGACGTGATTAATAGCTAGTGGAGATTGCTAGTAACGCCTAGTCTTCAAGGCGTAATTATTTAGTAGCGGGTAGTGCGTGGCGTGCCCATGGATTAATAAGCTATCTGATTTTGTTGTAATGCTTGGTAACTTATCCCAAGACTTGATTCGCTGCAAAGTAGTTCATAAAAGAAAAGGGTATGTCTCGTCGGTACATGTATAAGTGATCTACAGTAGGTAGTAGCTATTGGACGCAAAATGGCGAAATTCTTGTTCGCTTCTTAGATTTTGAGATGTCAATCCTCGAGTCTCTGTGATGTAGTTGTAGTTGTAGAGAGATTTATTTTTAGAACAAAGGCTCAAGAAGAGCCCGGCTTTAAATTAACAAAGCCATCAACTGACCAAGAGTACAAGAACAAGATCACCACACAACATCAGCCAAACGATACAAGGGAGCTGCAAGAGCAGCTTACAACGCTACACCTGCAACCAGCAAACAGAAGATTAACTATTAAGGACTGCTAGTTGAGGATAAGTCCACTACAGCAAGGCACCAAAACGACTACGAGTGAAGACTCAAGGATCAGCAACCGGCAAAGGAATCGAACACGGGACTGGAAACCAGCAGAGGAGATGACCCAACACCTGCCCTATCTAACATCGGAGGGGATCCCTTCCCCTCGCCTAGGCTCGAAGGCGCCGCACCGTCGAATGTAGAGACGCTCACCCGAGAGCTAGAGCAACGGTTGGTCTCGAGTCTGGGCCAGCCACGGAGCACGACCACAAGTCGGAGCACACGCACATCAGCAACACCGCAGACACCGAAGGAGGCCAATAGTAGAGGGTAAGCCGCCGGAAGAGTTGCCGAAGTGAAGGAGCTACCGAGCCACAGAGACTCGATAGACACCAGCCACCCACCTACACGCTGTTGCACATAACCACAAAGCACCAATCTTCCCCAGGCGGCGCCTCCAAGGAGGACACGATGCACCTGGCGCAGCCGCCGCCCATCCAGCCGGGATTCGAGCTTTCGCCCGGGAAGATTGGCCGGGGTGTGGAGGGGAGCCCACAACGGCGACTCCAAGGAGTAGACCGACGCCAAAAAGGCGCCACCGCCGCCTTGCTGGAACAAACCAAACAGGGGTTTCCCCCGGGCTCTTCCCATACCACTAGTTTGGGGAGCACCCGCCGGCACCGGATCCAGCGGCCAGAGGCCCCAAATCGAACGCGCCAGCGGAGGAAGAAGCAGAGAGGGGGGGCCTGGCCTTCAGATCTGGAGCGGAGGACGGGTAACCACGCCGCCCCATGGTCACAATCCGCCTGCTCCTCGCCGCCCGAGAAGCCGAGGAAGCCGGCCCGCACCTCCCGCGCACGCCACCAGCCAGAGATGGCGCCGCCTTGCTGCCCTGGATCCGGAGTCCTTCACGAGAGAGAAGCGACGGAGACCTCGCCACATCACATCGGCAGCCGCAGACAAAGCGCCGCTGCCCGGCGACCGCCTCGAGTGACGGCAAGGGAGGGAGGGAGGATGGAGAGGGGCGGCGCCGGGGAAACCCTAGACGCCCTCGAGCCGCCCTGGAGAGGGCAGCGCGAGGGAGGGGGGGGGGTTGCTCCGCCTACCAGTCATAGAGAGATGAGGCTAGTTCTTATGCTATTATTCTTGATGGTTTGTTCCCTGTAAACACAATGTTAAGGTTGTTGTTGGATGCACGACCCGACTCTTGACTATTGCAAAATATCTTAAATTGGACACAAAGTTTTTTGAGAATCTTTGTTCGCCGTGATTTCTCTCTCTGAAAACTAAGTGGACACAAAGCTACTTGTTTGTTTAATAAGGTTGTAAACCCAGACACATGCATCTTTATTTCTTTTCAAACAAAGTGTTTAAATTGAAGGGTTTTTTTTTTTTTTTGCTCGGACGCTACAATAGTTTCGGTGTAGTACAGGAATGAAAGATAAATAGCATTGAAGGACAGAAGTCAACAGATCCATACACTGGATACATAGTTGACTGGCACAATAAGTTTTCATTGATCAAAACTAATTCAACCGCATGTGGATACCACTTGAGCTCACATTTTCTACCACACAAAAAATGAATTTTTTGAATTTGTTAAGTATTTATTTTGATTTTTTCCATCAGCATGGGTGCAGATGAGCTCAGATGCAAAAATGGATTTTCGCCCAAATGCCTCTAACCTTATCTGATGCGTGTGGACTGGTTGGATATGGGTTGCTCGTCGCCGAACCTCACTACTGCCTGGGAAGGGGAAAAGAATCCTATACGACCCGGGTCGTACGAAGCTAATCGTGAGACCCTTTCCTGTGCACGACGCGTGGAGATACGAATCTCAAAGTAGCAGCTGGTGGCGATAGCTTCTCTTCTTTGCAAATTCAATCTTTCAATCTCGAGGGCCCCCAAATTCCAGCCGCCGGCGTCCTCCTTGACACCAAGCACACAACGCCACCGGCGTCACATCGCCGCCGGCGTCCTCCTCGACGCCAAGCACACAACGCCAGATAGGCGCGATCCGTCCCCGTCAGCGACCCAGCTCGCGGCACCGCCCCAACTACTTCTTGCCGCCGGCGACGGCGATGCCCCTGACGCCTCCACTCGCGCCGACGCCGGCGCACTACGCGGGCTGCACACGCACCTTGGCTACGGCCAAGCTTCTCGTCTGTTGGTTTGTTTCTCTCCTTCTATGGCCGCCCTCCTCAGCTTGGCTCCGCCGGATGTGGCCTAGCTACTGTAAATTGATCTGCTGGCTGCAACTTGCAAATAACTTCAAGTTCAGAGCATGTCGGCTCATCTGCTAGTTGCAGCACAAGCACATGGCTATGCGCACTCTCCATTTGCAACCTTTTATTCTGCTGGATATGCTTGTGCTGAAGTTATTCTCTTATTCATTGACAGAGCATAGAAGAACCAAGAGGAAGATGATCAGCAGGATGGCAAAAGGAAGATAGAAGAACTAAATTAGAATCTGTTGTTGTGCGTGCCTCTGTCGATCAAGATTCAGTGCTTTGTAGAAATGTCTGTGAGATTTGTTTCACTCAACGAGACCGAACAATCAGGAACTCAAGTCAATTAGCTTAGGATAGTTGATGATTTTTTTTTCATTTTTCTTCTGAATTTTCTCCACAAGTCAAGATAGCATAGTTGAGGCACACTGTGAAGCTTTTTTATTGTATAAATGAATTTGGTGTACACTGTGAATTAAAGCTCCTGATATTTGAAGCTCCTTGTGAATTCTGCAGTGTATATTTATTCTTTAGTACCACAAATTAGATTGCATCTGTTCATTGCTTTGTTTTGAGAGAAAGCAACAACAGATTAGATATGAACATAGCCACAGAATAAAAGAGACGAATCCACAATGCTTGACCATATATGTTTTTCTCAATATAATGGTCAGGTGTAATCCCTACAAAAGGCTCACGTACATTACACACAGCAGATTGTATTCTTGGCTGATAAAAAATCTCTTTTATCGCAAGAGTCGTCAACAACAGATACACACTGCAAATTGCACATCATTATTATCACAACAGTGGACAACAACAAATAGTCAATTATACACTGCAAATTTCATAAGGAGCTTAGGAGCATTTTTTCACAGTGTGCATCAAATTCTTTTAGAACAACAGCTCAAATCACTGGCAAAATGTGCAACTACAAAATTTTGTACATGTATCAGCAGCTCAAATCACTAGCAAGATGTGCAAACTACAGAATTTTGTACAAACTACAAAAATTCTTCCTTGGCAAATGGTTCTTGTCTTCCTTTGCCGCCATGCTGAACCTCTGAAGAAAATTTGTAGTTTGCACATATATCAGCAGCTCACTTCACTGGCAAAAAGTATCCTCTGCAGTCATTGTTGGGTCTGTCTTCTTTTGCACACTCATGTCAGTCGAGCCCCATGTGAAGATGCAGGGAGCAGGTCAACATCGAGGGTTGCCGTGGACAGAGCGCCGGTGGGAAGCTACGCAACGAGCAGAGGAGCTGCACCTCAATGACAAGCTGCTGGGGCACCGACGTACGTGCTCGAGAGCGGCGGGGGCAGCGGCCATGGCCGGGGCGAGCGAGCCGGAGAAAAGAGCAGAGGAGTTGCGCCTCAAGGCGAGCTGCCGGGGCGCCGAGGAATGCCGGATAGAGCACCAGAGGCGACGGGGCGGAGTCGGCGGGGGCGATGGCGGCTACAGCGGCGAGCGAGGGGTTTGGTAGGGCTGCTGGAGGTTAGGGTTGACGATTTGTTAGTGGAAACAGAGGATAACTAGGCAACGTGCTTTGAGATTCGGTTTAGCCATGTGTCAACAGCTGGAGAGGGTCTCACCATCGCTACGTGCGACCCAGGTCGCATAGGATTATTTTCCCTACTGCCTGCGCAAGCGACCGCAGCTCTTCGCCCTAACTTGCCCACGCCTGTGCGAGCAACCGTAGCTCCCCGACGGTGGACTGCTCACCCACGCCTCACTGATGCCCGTGCGAGCCACTGCGGCTCGTCACCGGTTCTCGTCCACGTCCGCAGGCGCCGGTACAGCTCGTCCTCGCCTGGCGATTGCCTGCACGAGCCGCCGCGGGTTCTCCCCCACGCGTTCGCGTGACAGCGCAGCTCCTTGCGGGTGCTTGCCATCCCCTGCGGGCATTGGGGCAGCTCGCCCTCCCCTGTTGGAGGAGAGTTCTAGTGGCGAGGGAGGCGCTGAAGAAAAGATGGATGCCTTGTGCAGGTCCTGAGCAAGTGGCGTGATGGCAGCAGTGGCCTGAGCAAGAGCAGTTGTGAGGAATCAAGATGGCCGGGCATTGCTGCCTGCTGGCAATGACATGGAAGGCTTATAAACCTCCAAGACGCTGCTATGCAGCAGAAGCGTTGGTCGTTGTGGCAACCCTGCAGGCGACTGTCAAGTTTGGCATTGCTCAGATGATTCTAGGATCTAATTATCAGGACTCGTTTGATAAAGTTAATGTATTGTACCGGCGACATTTTGATTTAGTTAATGTACTCTATATTGCAATAGAGTTTGCAACATGGATTTTTTAGAAAAAGAGGATGACTCCCGACCTCTGTATCTGGGAGATGCATGCGGTCATTTTATTTATTATTCTCGAGTACCTTACAAAATGTACAACAATATGCCTAAATCCGCCATCTTGGCAACATCTGCCGCTACTCCAATCCATATAATGAAGGGGTGCAACCTAGGCCAAATACCCAAACCTCTCACCTAAGTCTAACATCTAAAGCCGGAGGCCCTGACCGAGCCACATACCGGGTCCGGGGCACAAACTGGTCTGACGCACTCACATGTGTCGTCGCCGCCATCTTCCACTGGTCCATTTTCAGAGCAGATTGAGGTGCCAACCTTGGCAGGTGCCTCCGCCATCGACGCCACCATGACGCCAAACGACGACCTCCACCTACGCGAGTCCATCTCCAAGCAACGGACCCAGATCCATTCTAGGATAGGGCCGCACCACCACCGTCGCCCACCACCCACAAGCGCCACCCAGCCCCAAGGTTCCCAAAGTGACGCCTTCAAGAAGGGAACGGCGCCGTGAGCACCGTCGTCGCCCAACGAAGTTAGGGCTTTCCGAGACCTAGGGAAGGGAAGTGAGGGATCATCCATACCGACGCCTCAAGGAGGAACAGCGCCTCGGCGCCGCCTTCAACACGGCCGCCATGGCCAACCAGGATTTCTCAGAACTAGATCCCGCCACCGCCAGCCCTCGTCTGTAACCGGCGACCCAAGGAAGCGTGGCCCGACGAGGTTGGCCTGCTACCGGTCAGGGGAAGAGCGGAGGCGCCAGATCGCGCGCACCGGCCTCCGCAGAACACCGCCGGCCGCCAACGACCACCGGATCCCGCCGCCCGCGCGGCCGGGACGCCAGATCCACCGCCCACACGGCTGCTAGCCGGCCGTGCCTTGCCAATGAAGTCGCCGCTCCAGATCTGGGGTTCCCCACGCAGAAGCAGGGCAACCGAGGCCCCGCCGCCACCATCCTTGGCGCCCCGGGCTTGCCCGGCGGCTGCCTCAAGCGGCGGCGAGGAAGGAAAGAGGAGGAGGGGCGGCTAGGGAGGAGAAGGGAGGAGTAGAGGGGGTAGGGAGGAGGAGGGGCGGCTAGGGTTGGGAGGGTGGTTCCTTAAACTCAATCAAAAGAACAAAACAAAACCGTTTGCAATGAAATTGCTAAGTTTGACGCTGCTTTGGGTTTCGAAGATCCATTACTATGGAACAGAGGATTTCCCTCGGTCCGTACGTGATCTGGTGAGCGGGGTGATTATGCTGCATCATCAACGTAGTAGAAAAATCTCCCTCGTCTCGATCAAGAATGTAGTAGAATTTAATGTGTCTGTCTGGTGCACTCAAGTTTTGTCATGCACATAATTGAACTTATAGAGTTGTTTTGCCTGACAAAGGTTATCGGGCAACTTAGGTATATTCCCAGGCATAGCATTGGTCAGCCGAAGCATCCAGGATAAATTCCTTTACTAGATGACCCGTTGCGTCCAAATGACGCAGAGTCCCATTTAAGACCATGAATGCTTTAAAAATATTTGTATTGTTTAGTACTTTAGGTTTTATTATCTAGCACTTAAGGAAAAAATTCTAACGCTTTTATATGAAAATTTAAGTAACACATATATTTCAAAATATATACTTGAGCATGCATAATTTGTTACGTTATTGAGGTAACATAGAGGCCAAATGGTGCAACGTCCCAATTAACAATTGATAAGTTTTAGATGCAATTTAGGTGTACATAAGGATCTTCACTCAAAAAGTAAAGGTAGACTACACGGAAAGCCACACAATGTGCTTCCATCTTTTTTTATTGTCAACATTGGATCATTAACATTAGAGGTAAATACACCAGGAGTCATAGAACTTGCACGTGACGGTTAGTTTGGTGCATAAATTTATAAAATACGTGTTTCTGGTCATTAAACTTGCACAAACGTTCATATACGGTCACATTCCATGTACGCAGACGTATCCGTGGCCTATGTGGCATGCCAGCATGGCCAAGGCCCACTGTAAGCCCACGACGCATGGTAGATTTGTAGGCTTTTTCTTTATTTACGTATTATGCACCTATTTTTTAACTTATTAAGTCCCTGAAATAAAATGATTTTTTATTTACGTATAAAGCCCCTAAAATAAAATGGAAAAATAAGGGATGGTTCGGTTACGAACTAGGGACGTGCCCCTACTAGGCTCAGGTTAACAACCACCAAACCGATGATCATTCATGTCTAGGTAGCACGGATAATTTTTATATCATATAAACACGATCAAAAAATCAATTTTACAAGAAATGTAACCCCCAAAAAGGGAGCAATGTGGCTCGACTATGTGACGTCGTGGTCAACGTTAACTAAGATTACCACCGGGCTTCGACAACACAACATATCCAAATGGGATAAATATTTTTCATGTTGTTATTCCTTCTTGTTCTATGTAAAAAAATTATATTCTTGTGTTTGTGATATTTAATAAATGTTTATGTGTTACAAAAAAGTGTGTGGCATTTAAAAAATGTTTAAACATTGTAAACCACATTTGTGTAATTAAAAATGATACGTCGCCTTTTAAAAATGTTCATGCATTCCAAAAAAACTGGTCATGACAGTTTTTAAATGCCTATACAATGTATAAAACTGTTTGTGGAGCTTAAAACTGTTTCGTACCATCCGAAAATGTTATAAACATAGTTGAAAAAAGTTTCAAAACTTGTATTTGAAAAAAAATTATCATATGTTCAAAAGTATTAAGCATATATTTTTAAAATACTCCAAACATAGATGTGTACTGGAGTTTTTAAAATATATGTGTATCAAAACATAGATGTATACTGGAGTATAACATAGATGTATACTGGAGTATTTAAAGCATCAAAACATATGTGTATCATATGGAGTATATGTTTCAATACACATAAGTTTCAAAACTTGTATTTGAAAAAATGTTAATCTGGACGTGTTGTGTTGATTAACATTTTTTCAAATACAAGTTTTTGAAACTTTTTAAAATGTCGCTTACCTTTTTTGTAATACATAATATTTTTTGAATGTCACAAACACAAGAATATAAATTGTTTTCTTACATCTGGACGTGTTGTGTTGTCGGTGGTAATCTTAGTTAACCTTGACCACAAGGTCACATGGTCGAGCCACGGTGCTCATTTTTTTCGTGTTACATTTCTTGTAAAATTTATTTTCAGTCAATGTTTATATGATACAGAAATTAGTCGTGCTATATAGACATGAATGATCAGTAGTCTGGTGGTTGTCCACGTGAGACTACTAGGGTACGTTGCAGCTTCAAAACCCCACATCGCTTGTTTTTTCATTTTATATTTTTAGGGGCTTAATGTGAAAATAAAAAAGCCAAAGGCTTCTCTGCAGATCTACATGCTACAGTGGATGACAGTGGGCCCTGGCCACACTGGAATGTCACATAGGCCATGAATACATCTGTGTACATGAAATGTGACCGTATATGAACGCTCGTGCAAGTTTGATGACCAGAAACACGTATTTTACAAGTTTGTGCATCAAATTGATCATCGCGTGCAAGTTTTATGACTTTGGGTGTATTTACCTCTTAACATTAGTCCAGTTGTTTCCTTATAAACTGAGTGTAAGATATGTGAGATTATAATTATAAATTTTGTTGTGGGAACACAATTACATGAAAATGTTCACACCAAAACAATCGCTACAACTGAGCATGAAGGACTATCGGACGGGCGAAGCTAGAGCCACAAGACCGTCATTCTTCTCCTCGACCACAGGCATGACATTCCTTTGCAGGATTCATGAATTTATTTTTCCTAAAAGATGTATGTGTCATAAGGGTTATCATAATTTCCATATAAGCTTATCACAAAAACTTAAGGGATTTTCTTTGTTGTTTAAACAAAGGGATAAGTATATTTTTCGTCCTCGAACTCTTTCGAGAGTTTAGAAATCGTCCCTCAACTCGAAACCGGATATTTATCATCCCTCAACTATTAAAACCGGATAGTTTTCATCCCTCAACTATCAAAACCGGATAGTTTTCGTCCCTCGTGCCGCTTCGGGCGGTTTTAGTACGCGGTGAATAATAACTTGGTGAACAGTAAAATAAAAAAATAGCAAAAAATCAAAAGAATATGAAATTTTACAGCATCAAAGATACTCTGGTGCGCAAGATCCGTGCAAAATTTAGTGGTGTTTCGACATTCGAGCAGCTCGCGGCAAACAAAAACCTGGAAATATATACGTCGGTGAACAGTAAATTCAAAAAATAGCAAATAAAATCAAAACAATATGAATTTTCTTGGCATCAAAGAGGCTTGGGTGTTCAACGTGCGGTCAAATTTTCGTGGTGTTTGGCCATTGTACGAACTCGTGGCAAAAAAAACAAAACTTGGCTCAAAATTATTTTTTTGAAAACATGCGCTATTTTTTTTTTTTTTGCTAGAGCTCCCTCGTATGTCATTTGATCACGAAATTTTGCACGCATCTTACGTACCTGAGCATCTTTGATGCCAAAAAGTTTCATAATATTTTTACCTTTTTGCTATTTTTTTGAATTTACTGTTCACCGACATACATATTTACAGTTTTTTGTTTGTCACGAGCTGCTCGAATGTTAAAACACCACAAAATTTTGCACGGGTCTTGCGCACCAGAGTATCTTTGATGCTGCAAAATTTCAGATTTTTCTGATTCTTTTTGCTATTTTTTTTAGTTTTACTGTTCGCCGAGTTACTATTCACCGCGTACTAAAACCGCCCGAAGGGGCATGAGGGACGAAAACTATTCGGTTTTTATAGTTGAGCGACGAAAACTATCCGGTTTTGAGTTGAGGAACGATTTCTAAACTCTCGGAAAAGTTCGAGGATGAAAAATATACTTATCCCTTGAAGAAACAAACACAAATACCTGTAGCAAAGGGGTCAGTTGAGGAGAGACTCCCAGTTGCTTCAGAATCATCTAATCTACATAAGTCATGAAGATGAAATACCAGTGTTCATTTCATCAAGTAGACATGGATGCAAAACTGGATGTAAAAGTTTGCTATGGTTAGCCTCCATGACAGCAACAAGAGGGCATGCAGACCAGAGCAAAAGCAATTTGACCATTTCTAATACACATGGCCACATCCTTTCTCTTGGCACTGAGGGCTGCATGCGAGCACGCCGGGTGACCACTGTAGTAACCAAGAGAAATATTCCCCAAAATCACCCATGGCCATGGAATGCTACATGAAGGGTACTACATGAACGCATCCACTGTCAGCTGAAAGCAACAACTTGTTCTGAAATTTGTAGCTTTATGAAATTCATTTCTGATGCATGGCGGGAAAATACCCAACAAGCAAAATCAACCTACACATGCTTCTACAATAGCGAGGGTAAATTGCGTTGCACATATTTAAAGGAGAACTAACTGTAAAGTTTATTGCGCCTGGATGTATGCAAGCAGGAGGAAGGAAGAGGGAGGAGGGGGGCAGATACCGCGGAGATGAGCTGCTGCAGCTGGAGGTCGTGGTCAGCAAGCGAACATAGGCTGCGCGGCGATGCACGCACCTGGTCGTCGATCTCCATATCCTTGACCGGCACTTAGGCAGCAACTCAGCAACTTGTGGCAAGATCAGCACCTGCAAATATTCAGTCCAAACTCGAGCACCAAAAAATCAACATGTATATAATAGATTATCCATGGAAGAAAAGAGATATGTCACGGGCAGTACATATAACTAAAAATGAGAGTACTTGTTGCTAGCGAGTAAAAGGATCTATGATGAGGAAAATACACAGGAGCTCCTGGGTGCTCCACGCCCCTATATGAATAATAATCGTAAAAAAATTCAAAAAAACTGAAATTTGGGGATATCACGAGTTCTCAATCTACTCCACTGTGAGATTTCGTGAAAAAATACCAGAAAACGTATCTGTGGCGAAGGAAATACTGTCTGAACAAAAATGCATCCAAACTACATAGAAATTTTTTGTCTTTTTTGCCACGCATATGTTTCCTGGTATTTTTTCGTGAAATTTCACAGGAAGTAGATCAGGACCCCAGGTTTGATATCCCAAAATCTCATAATTTTTTCAAATTTCTCGGTATCTTTTTGAATTTAATGTTCGTATAGGGGTGTGGAGCGCCCGGGGTGCTACAAATCCGCTTCCGACGAGGAGTACTATACCCAAGCCTCTATTCCAGGCAAAGATTTTGCTCTAAGGTTTAGCCACTTGTGTGATGATGTATGGTGAATACCGCATGTGACACGTGCTATTTGTTTGGTACCTGGTGGTGTACAAATGCCTTGTAGATTTAAGGTTTCGTTTCAAAAAATTTGAACTGGTGTGGCGTTCGGTTTGGTTGGTTTAGTGTTTTCTATTTCCTCCAATCAGTCTCTATCTTCAATAAAGGTGTCTGCTCCATATGGTGTGTTCCTTTCCAATCTTGCTTTCCTCCCTTGCGTTGTTCTAGCATGTATGTTTTCAAATTTTGCTTTCCTTCTCTGAGCCGTTCTAGCATGCAATAGGTTAGCATGTGTTTGCATGGCAGGAGAGCCACGTAGAGCAGGAAGAAATGTGCAAAGCGATCGAATGGAAACATGTTGTGTGCTCACAGATTGGTCTTCGCTTCTCCTGTCGGTTGGCTCCGCATGTCGACCTCCCTCTGGAAGACTCGCGCGTTGTCTCGACTTCACCGCCCACCGCTCAAACTGCTGCTTCGCCGCCGTACCTCCCTATATAGGCCGTCGAGCTCACTCCTGCACCATTATCCATCCCAGCGGCGCCTACACGCGCCGGCGGTTGTGTGAGGCCTCAGCCAGCAAGGCCAGATGCGGTGGTGCTGGAGGTCGGCGAGGTCCCCATGGCGCGCGGCGTGGCTCACAACACAGCCCGCGCTCCGCAGAGCCCCACCACCATGGCGACGGCCGGCGCGATACTATGGCAACGAGCACGAGGCCATGGATGGGCTCACGTAGTGCGGCGACGGCGGTGTAGGTGACTCGCAGTTCGAGCGTGGGCGGTGGGCATCGGCGGGGCTCACGTGTGGTCGTGGCGGTGCGCGGCCAGGCGGAGCTCGGGCAGCAACGTCCGCTGGTGCATGCGCGCTGTGACCATGAGCGGCGACCTGCGGCATGCGGCAGCGAGACTCTGCTTAATCTTCTCTAACGTCACTATCTCGCCTCCTCGCGGCCCTCCCCATCCCACCACCGACCTCATGTCTCCCCTCCCGGTTGAGCTCCGCAACGCATCTCCTCTCCCCATGGCCGAGCTGGTGGCAGGAGCCATCGGAGATGGCGTACAGGAAGCGCGACCGATGCGGCGGAGGTGGTTACCTCGAGCCACATAAGCACAATTGAGTCCTGGAGCCGTGGAGCGGCGGCAGCAGCCGCCGCCATCCCGGCCGCCGGCGTCCACTTCCACGCCCAGGCCATCTAGGAAGACTGCCATGGCTACCACATCTCTTCCCATGGCAGCCTCCGAGATGTCAATCGAGTTCTTCCACCAGCAGTGGCTGGAGCCTCAAAGGAACGCCCGTAGTGACGTGGCGTCGAATTGGAGCATCTGATGTCCATGGGACAAGGCATCGTCGAGATCCAGCCTAGCGAGCTGCAGTTCATATGTAAGCACACAAGATTCCCCCCTTCCACATCTGTAGTAATTTATTAATTCTGAATTTTGGATCCGTTTCAACCGGCGAACAAATCCAGTCGGCGCTAAGCGTTCGTGCGATGTCTCCCTGTTTGCCCTGATTTCTTGTTTTGCCCGGCCGCGTCATCTCGTCGGCCATGTATTCATCACTTCAGTGGGTATTGCGTTAGGCAATAAGTACTGTTTTTTGCGTTCCTTTTCCATTGGGTTGGTCGGAGCATAGGCTTTGTGTGAATTTCTAACATCGGTGTTTGTTCTGAGTAGGGCTATGATGTGGAAGCTCAGGTTTAATTTGAAATTGGTGTGTTATCTACATAGTTGGGTCCATAAGCATAGTGTTTAAATTATATATCGGGCAAATTGTATGATTCTGATGTAAGATTGGTTGTATTATTGGAGATGTATGTCTTCTTCTTTCTCCGATGATTATGCTCTTCCTAACTGTTATATCTTATTTGAAAACGATATATTTCCATCTTAGTTCAATGGTGTCAAGAGGTTGAATATGTTGGGGAACGTAGCAGAAATTCAAAATTTTCCTACGTGTCACCAAGATCTATCTATGGAGAAACCAACAACGAGGGGAAGGAGAGTGCATCTACATACCCTTGTAGATCGCTAAGCGGAAGCGTTCAAGAGAAAGGGGTTGATGGAGTCGTACTCGTCGTGATCCAAATCACCGATGATCCTAGCGCCGAACGGACGGCACCTCCGCGTTCAACACACGTACAGCCCGGGGACGTCTCCTCCTTCTTGATCCAGCAAGGGGAGAGGAGAAGTTGAGGGAAAACTTCGACAGCACGACGGCGTGGTGGTGATGGAGCTCGTGATTCTCCGGCAGAGCTTCGCTCAGCACTACGGAGGAGGAGGAAGTGTTGGAGGAGGGAGGGGCTGCGCCAGGGGAAGGTGCGGCTGCCCTCTCTCCCTCACTATATATAGGGGTAAGGGGGTGGAGGAGGCGCCTAGGGTTCCCTAGGGAGGCGGCGGCCACAGGGAAACCCTAGATGGGTTTGGGCGCCCCACCCCTAGGAAACTTGCCCCCAAGCCGGGAAGGGGCTGCCCTAGGGAGGCGCCCCACCTCTCCTGGTTACGTGAGAGGGGCTGGGGGCGCACCACCCCTTAGTGGGCTGGTTTGCCCTTCCCTTTGGCCATGAGGCCCTCCAACACTTGCCGGGCTCCCAAACACCTTTCGGTCATGCTGCCATAGCCCGGTACCCCGGAACACTTCCGACTCCAATACCCTTCGTCCAATATATCGATCTTCACCGCCGACCATTCCGAACTCCTCGTGACGTCCGGGATCACATCCGGACTCAACAACCTTCGTAACCACATACTATTTCCCATAACAACTCTAGCGCCATCGAACCTTATGTGTAGACCCTACGGGTTTGGGAACCATGCGACATGACCGAGACATTCTCCGGTCAATAACCAACAGCGGATCTGGATACCCATGTTGGCTCCCACATGTTCCACGATGATCTCATCGGATGAACCACGATGTCGAGGATTCAATCAATCCCGTATTCAATTCCCTTTGTCTAGCGGTATTGTACTTGCCCGAGATTCGATCGTCGGTATCCCGATACCTTGTTCAATCTCGCTACGGCAAGTCTCTTTACTCGTTCCGTAACACATCATCCCGTGATCAACCCCTTGGTCACATTGTGCACATTATGATGATGTCCTACCGAGTGGGCCCAGAGATACCTCTCCGTCAACCGGAGTGACAAATCCATCTCGATTCGTACAACCCAATGATACTTTCGAGATACCGTAATGAACCTTTATAGCCACCCAGATTCGTTGTGGCGTTTGGTACACCCAAAGCATTCCTACGGTATCCGGAGTTGCACAATCTCATGGTCTAAGGAAATGATACTTGACATTAGAAAAGCTTTAGCATACGAACTACGATCTTTGTGCTAGGCTTAGGATTGGGTCTTGTCCATCACATCATTCTCCTAATGATGTGATCCCGTTATCAATGACATCCAATGTCCATGGTCGGAAACCGTAACCATCTATTGATTAGCGAGCTAGTCAACTAGAGGCTTACTAGGGACATGGTGTTGTCTATGTACCCACACATGTATCTGAAGTTTCCTTTCAATACAATTATAGCATGGATAATAAACGATTATCATGAACAAGGAAATATACTAATAACTAATTTATTATTGCCTCTAGGCATATTTCCAATAGTCTCCCACTTGCACTAGAGTCAATAATCTAGTTCACATCGTCATGTGATTAACATCGATAGGTCACATCGCCATGTGACCAACATCCAAAGAGTTTACTAGTGTCTGTAAACTAGTTCACATCATCATGTGATTAAGACTCAATGAGTTCTGAGGTTTGATCATGTTTTGCTTATGAGAGAGGTTTTATTCAACGGGTCTGAACCTTTCAGATCCGTGTGTGCTTTGCAAATTTCTAGGTCATATTGTAAACGCTGCTTCCACGCTCCACTTGGAGCTATTCCAAATGGTTGCTATACATATCCGGTTTGCTACTCAGAGTCATCCGGATAGGTGTTGAAGCTTGCACCGACGTAACCCTTTACGCCGAACTCTTTATCACCTCCATAATCGAGAAACATGTCCTTATTCACTCCAAGGACAATTTTGACCGCTATCCAATGATCCATTCCTGGATCATTCTTGTACCCCTTGACTGACTCATGGCAAGGCACACTTCCGGTGCGGTACACATCATATCATACTGTAGAGCCTACGTCTAAGGCATAGGGGACGACCTTCGTCCTTTCTCTCTGTTCTGCCGCCGTGGTCGAGCTTTAAGTCTTAACTTCATACCTTATATCTCGTGCAAGAACTCCTTCTTTGATCGATCCATCTTGAACACCTTCAAGATCATGTCAAGGTATATGCTCATTTGAAAGTACCATTAAGCGGTTTTGATCTATCCCTATAGATCTTGATGCTCAATGTTCAAGTAGCTTAATACAGGTTTTCACTTGAAAACACTTTTCAAATAACCCTATATGCTTTCCAGAATTCTACATCATTTCGATCAACAATATGTCAACAACATATACTCATCAAAATTCTATAGTGCTCCCACTCACTTCTTTGGAAATACAAGTTTCTCATAAACTTTGTATAAACCCAAAATCTTTGATCATCTTATCAAAGAGTATATTCCAACTCCGAGATGCTTACTCCACCATGGAAGGATCATCGAGCTAGCATACCTTTCAGCATCCTTAGGATCGACAAAACCTTTCGATTGTATCTCATACAACCTTTCCTTACGGAAACGGTAAGGAAACTCGTTTTGACATCCATCGCTAGATTTCATAAATGCAGCTAATGCTAACATGATTCCGACGGACTTAAGCATCGCCACGGATGAGAAAATCTCATCGTAGTCAACTTGTGAAAAACTCTTTGCCACAAGTCGAGCTTCATAGACGGTGACATTACCGTCCACGTCCGTCTTCTTCTTAAAAATCCATTTATCTCAATAGCTTGCCGATCATCGGGCAAGTCCACCAAAGTCCATGCTTTGTTCTGATACATGGATCAAATCTTGGATTTCATGGCCTCTAACCATTTGTCGGAATATGGGCCCACCATCGCTTCTCCATAGCTCGTAGGTTCATTGTTGTCTAGCAACATGACCTTCAAGACAGGATTATTGTACCACTCTGAAGCAGTACGCATCCTTGTCACCCTACGAGGTACGGTAGTGACTTGATCCGAAGTTTCATGATCACTATCATAAGCTTCTACTTCAATTGGTGTAGGTGCCACAGGAACAACTTCATGTGCCCTGCTACACACTAGTTGTAGTGACGGTTCAATAACCATATCAAGTCTCCACCATCCTCCCACTCAACTTTTCGAGACAAACTTTTCCTCGAGAAAGGACCTGATTCAAGAAACAATCCCTATTGCTTTCGGATCTGAATTAGGAGGTATACCCAACTATTTTGGGTGTCCTATGAAGATGCATTTTATCCGCTTTGGGTTCGAGCTTATCAACCTGAAACTTTTTCACCCCAAACTTTTAAGAAACGACAACTTAGGTTTCTCCAAACCATAGTTCAAACAGGGTCGTCTCAACGGAATTACGTGGTGCCCTATTAAAGTGAGTGCGGTTGTCTCTAATGCCTAACCCATGAACGATAGTGGTAATTCGATAAGAGACATCATGGTACGCACCATATCTAATAGGGTGCAACTATGATGTTCGGACACACCATCACACTATGGTGTTCCAGGCGGTATTAATTGTGAAACAATTTCCACTATGTCTTAATAGCCTGCCAAAGCTCAGAACTCAGATACTCATCTCTATGATCATATCATAGACATTTTATCCTCTTGTCACGATGATCTTTAACTTCACTCTGAAATTACTTGAACCATTCAATAATTCAGACTTGTGTTTCATCAAGTAAATATACTCAAGATCTACTCAAATCATCTGTGAAGTAAGAACATAACGATATCCATCTGCGTGCCTCAAAGATTCATTGGACTGCACACATCAAAATGTATTACTTCCAACAAGTTGCTTTCTTGTTCCATTTCACCGAAAAACGAGGCTTTCAATCATCTTGCCCATGTGGTATGATTTGCATGTCTCAAGTGATTCAAAATCAAGTGAGTCCAAACGGTCCATTTGCATGGAGTTTCTTCATGCATATACACCAATAGACATGGTTCGCATGTCTCAAACTTTTCAAAACGAGTGAGTCCAAAGATCCATCAACATGGAGCTTCTTCATTCGTTCTATACCAATATGACTCAAATGGCGATGCCACAAGCAGGTGGTACTATCATTACTATCTTATATCTTTTGGCATGAAAATGTGTATCACTACGATCGAGATTCAATAAACCATTCCTTTAGGTGCAAGACCATTGAAGGTATTATTCAAATAAATAGAGTAACCATTATTCTCCTTAAATGAATAATCAGATTAGATAGACATAATCCAATCATGTCTATGCTCAACGCAATCACCAAATGACAATTATTCAGGTTTAATACTAATCTTGATGGTAGAGGGAGCGTGCGATGTTTGATCAAATCAAACTTGGAAACACTTCCAACACATATCGTCACTCACCTTTAGCTAGTCTCCGCTTATTCCGTAGCTCTTTTATTTCGAGTTACTAACACTTAGCAACCGAACCGGTATCTTAATACCCTGGTGCTACTAGGAGTACTAGTAAAGTACACATTAACATAATGTATATCCAATATACTTCTATCGACCTTGCCAGCCTTCTCATCTACCAAGTATCTAGGGTAATTCTGCTTCAAAGGCTGTTCCCTTATTACGTAAGCACTTAGTCTCGGTTTGGGTTCAACCTTGGGTTTCTTCACTAGAGCAGCAACTGATTTGCCGCTTCATGAAGTATCCCTTCTTGCCCTTGCCCTTCTTAAAACTAGTGGTTTCACCAACCATCAACAATTGATGCTCCTTCTTGATTTCTACTTTCGCGTGTCAAACATCGTGAATACCTCAAGGATCATCATATCTATCCCGATATGTTATAGTTCATCACTAAGCTCTAGCAGCTTGGTGGCAATGACTTTGGAGAAACATCACTATCTCATCCGGAAGATCAACTCCCACTCGATTCAAGTGATTGTTGCACTCGGACAATCTGAGCACAAGCTCAACGATTGAGCTTTTCTCCCTTAGTTTGTAGGCTAAGAAAATCGTCGGAGGTCTTATACCTTTTGACGTGGGCACAAGCCTGAAATCCCAATTTCAGCCCTCGAAACATCTTATATGTTTCGAGAAACGCCTTTGGTGCCTCTACTCTAAACCATTTAACCGAACTATCACGTAGTTATCAAAACGTGTATGTCCGATGTTCGCAACATCCACGCATTTACGTTTGGGGTTCAGCACACCGAGCGGTGCATTAAGGACATAAGCTTTCTCGTCCGCATAATCGCCATCGTCAACTTTCAACTATATTTTCTCTAGGAACATATCTAAACAAAGGAACTAAAGCGCGAGCTTACGATATAATTTGCAAAGATCTTTTGACTATGTTCAGGATAATTAAGTTCATCTCATGAACTCCCACTCGAGATAGACATCCCTCTAGTCATCTAAGTGATTACATGATCCGAGTCAACTAGGCCGTGTCCGATCATCACGTGAGACGGACTAGTCATCATCGGTGAACATCTTCATGTTGATCGTATCTACTATACGACTCATGCTCGACCTTTCGGTCTCTTGTGTTCCGAGGCCATGTCTGTACATGCTAGGCTCGTGAAGTCAACCTAAGTGTTTCGCGTGTGTAAATCTGGCTTACACCAGTTGTATGTGAACGTAAGAATCTATCACACCCGATCATCACGTGGTGCTTCGAAACGACGAACTTTTGCAACGGTGCACAGTTAGGGGGACACTTTCTTGAAATTTTAATGAGGGATCATCTTATTTACTACCGTCGTTCTAAGCAAATAAGATGTATAATCATGATAAACATCACATGCAATCAAATAGTGACATGATGTGGCCAATATCATATTGCTCCTTTTGATCTCCATCTTCGGGGCTCCATGATCATCATCGTCACCGGCATGACACCATGATCTCCATCATCGTGTCTTCATGAAGTTGTCTCGCCAACTTATTACTTCTACTACTATGGCTACCGGTTAGCAATAAAGTAAAGTAATTACATGGCGTTGTTCAATGACACGCAGGTCATACAATAAATAAAGACAACTCCTATGGCTCCTGCCGGTTGTCATACTCATCGACATGCAAGTCGTGATTCCTATTACAAGAACATGATCAATCTCATACATCACATATCATTCATCACATTCTTCTTGGCCATATCACATCACATAGCATACCCTGCAAAAACAAGTTAGACATCCTCTAATTGTTGTTTGCATGTTTTACGTGGCTGCTATGGGTTTCTAGCAAGAACGTTTCTTACCTACGCAAAACCACAACGTGATATGCCAATTGCTATTTACCCTTCATAAGGACCCTTTTTATCGAATCTGTTCCGACTAAAGTGGGAGAGATCGGCACCGCTAGCCACCTTATGCACCAAGTGCATGTCGACCGGTGGAACCTGTCTCACATAAGTGTACGTGTAAGGTCGGTCCGGCCGCTTCATCCCACAATACCGTCGAAACAAGATTGGACTAGTAACGGTAAGCATATTGAACAAGATCAACGCCCACAACTACTTTGTGTTCTACTCGTGCAAAGAATCTACGCAATAGACCTAGCTCATGATGCCATTTGTTGGGGAACGAGCAGAAATTCAAAATTTTCCTCGTGTCACCAAGATCTATCTATGGAGAAACCAGCAACGAGGGAAGGAGAGTGCATCTACATACCCTTGTAGATCGCTAAGCGGAAGCGTTCAAGAGAACGGGGTTGATGGAGTCGTACTGTCGTGATCCAAATCACCGATGATCCTAGCGCCGAACGGACGGCACCTCCGCGCTCAACACACGTACAGCCGGGGACGTCTCCTCCTTCTTGATCCAGCAAGGGAGAGGAGAAGTTGAGGAAAACTCCGACAACAGACGACGGCGTGGTGGTGATGGAGCTCGTGATTCTCCGGCGAGCTTCGCTCAAGACTACGGAGGAGGAGGAAGTGTTGGAGGAGGGAGGGCTGCGCCAGGGAAGGTGCGGCTGCCCTCTCTCTCCTCACTATATATAGGGGTAAGGGGTGGAGGAAGCGCCTAGGGTTCCCTAGGGAGGGCGGCGGCCACAGGGAAACCCTAGATGGGTTTGGGCGCCCCACCCCTAGGAAACTTGCCCCCAAGCCGGGAAGGGGCTGCCCTAGGGAGGCGCCCCACCTCTCCTGGTTACGTGAGAGGGGCTGGGAGGCGCACCACCCCTTAGTGGGCTGGTTTGCCCTTCCCTTTGGCCCATGAGGCCCTCCAACACTTGCCGGGCTCCCAAACACCTTTCGGTCATGCTGCCCATAGCCTGTACCCCGAACACTTCCGGACTCCAATACCCTTCGTCCAATATATCGATCTTCACCGCGGACCATTCCGAACTCCTCGTGACGTCCGGGATCACATCCGGACTCAACAACCTTCGTAACCACATACTATTTCCCATAACAACTCTAGCGTCACCAAACCTTAAGTGTGTAGACCCTACGGGTTCGGGAACCATGCAGACATGACCGAGACATTCTCCGGTCAATAACCAACAGCGGGATCTGGATACCCATGTTGGCTCCCACATGTTCCACGATGATCTCATCGGATGAACCACGATGTCGAGGATTCAATCAATCCCGTATTCAATTCCCTTTGTCTAGCGGTATTGTACTTGCCCGAGATTCGATCGTCGGTATCCCGATACCTTGTTCAATCTCGTTACTGGCAAGTCTCTTTACTCGTTCCGTAACACATCATCCCGTGATCAACCCCTTGGTCACATTGTGCACATTATGATGATGTCCTACCGAGTGGGCCAGAGATACCTCTCCGTCAACCGGAGTGACAAATCCCAGCCTCGATTCGTGCCAACCCAACAGATACTTTCGGAGATACCTGTAATGAACCTTTATAGCCACCCGATTCGTTCGACGCTTGGTACACCCAAAGCATTCCTACGGTATCCGGAGTTGCACAATCTCATGGTCTAAGGAAATGATACTTGACATTAGAAAAGCTTTAGCATACGAACTACGATCTTTGTGCTAGGCTTAGGATTGTCTTGTCCATCACATCATTCTCCTAATGATGTGATCCCGTTATCAATGACATCCAATGTCCATGGTCGGAAACCATAACCATCTATTGATTAACGAGCTAGTCAACTAGAGGCTTACTAGGGACATGGTGTTGTCTATGTACCCACACATGTATCTGAGTTTCCTTTCAATACAATTATAGCATGGATAATAAACGATTATCATGAACAAGGAAATATACTAATAACTAATTTATTATTGCCTCTAGGGCATATTTCCAACAGAATAATGGATATTAACCCCGCTGATGAAAACTGTGTTTTGTAAGACTCATTTAAAATTACCAGTTATATTGGTATAAAGGAAATAAAGTTTTATCAAGCATTTGAGATTATCAGCATTTGTTTCATAAGTTCTGAACAATTCTTTGGCTGACAGAGAGAAGATGAGATTAAATAATGTTTCTCTGTTTATCAAACTCATTCGACGCCAACCAGGGATAGTTGTGATCTAATAATGCTATATCAGGTCCATAATGATAAGGTAGTTTCTCTGCAGTCAATAATGACGGGACTACACCTGGGGATAGGTGAGTTCGTCTGTTTATTCATTCCAGGAAGCGAATTTGCATAAGGAATGTTCTTTTTAACATTTCAGAGATGATTCAAATCCAAAAGATAGATAGCTACTTCTTGGTTTTTTGCTTCAGCTACTCGCAGGGAGGTTGATAGTGAAACTGGTACTCCCGTGTAATATGGTATGTTGGTGCTAAGCCCTCCACTTAAATCTGTTTACAAGGTCATTTATGAAGCCTGCAATGTTTGGCTACCCAATACTTCCCTTCACCCTCAACATGGTATTGGACAGGACAGGGGAGGCTGGTGTATGGGGAACATCCTAGACTACTACAGTTGAGGCAATACCCAAGATTCAGAGAACATCGTAACTACTACAGTTTTAGAGGGAAGATAGCACGGCTACCACATAACAAGATATTATGTGAAGGGGCACTCAGATAACATAGATGCCTGCATGGTTGGGAACTCCAAATCTGAACTTCACAAAATGACTGTAGAATGGAAGTATCTTGCACTTCCAACAACTAGAAATGTACATTGTGAGGAACATACTTGCATGTCAGATGGAAAGGCTTCTTTTTGTAGTTTTTTCTGAAGTTTTTTTACAAGCTACACTGATTAATTTGAGCTAACCGGTTACAGAGTAGTTAATTTGGCTATCATTTGAGTGAATTGGGTTCTTTGATGTCATTAATTTGCGTCCAAATTCAACCTTGGCGGCTATAGGTTGTGTTAATTTTAATTCATGATTACGTGCGGCAACGGCACCTGCATCAGTCCCGCGGCGTTCAGGTTCAGTGGGAGGTCCGTGTGCCGCCAGAAGGTCGTCGACCTACCCCGCAGAAATGATGCAAGTTGAAATAACTGATCGTGTTGCCAATGCTACAAGAAATAATGCACAATGAAGAAAAATTGAGTTACTTATGATTATATCTCTCTCTGATTTATGGCTCAGTTAGATACTGATTACTTCTTTTACCTCATGGTACAGTCAGCCTTTTATGTTGTTATAGGTGTTGTTATTTCTTCTGCACATATTATCCTTGGTTGTATCTCTTGGTTGTTGCCTATTGCAGAGCGCGGTAGCACCTACTTTCCCTGTTAGTGATTAGCACAACACATTATATGTTTGCATTAGCTTTTTTGACAAATATACTTGATTTGCTACTGAACATAGGTGTGATATAGATAAATCACCCCTGATCTACATATATCAGCGATACCTGCTTCTCATTGGGAAAATGTTACTTTTTATTTATCATTCTGACCATATTGCCTTTGCATATTAGTTTTTCCCTGATCATAGCACCCTTAAAACTTATGTATCTACAGTACACATAGGATCAACACGTCTTTTTTCTTCTTTTCTACTAGGGTATAGACTATTCAGCCTGCTTCAGTTACTTGAGTAAAAAGAAAAACACATTATGTGTTGCACTGAATTTTGTTTAGAAAGTTCCCTTCAGCACTCTGCTTATTTGTTTGGTCAATATTAGGATATCTCCTATATGGCCTGGTTCTTACACAAGTCTGAATTCCTAAAGGTCCATGAGGATTTCTTTTTGAAGGCCATGAGGATTTCAATGTTGCTAAAGAAAGAGACAAGGATCAGTCATCCGAAACTTCTATTCCTACCTTATCATAAAAGAGGATGAGATTTTCCCCCGTTATCATTACAGTGGGGGCATATGAACTTCATAGCAAGATATTTATTGCAAGAACCTCTTTCTACTGGTACATAATCTCTACAACATTTCATACAAGTCAATCAATGAAGATTCCTACATCCTCCATGCGATAAAAAAAAGTGAACAAGGAAAAACTGAGTAGTTATTTAGAATTTCTCGCACAACGTATTAATAGGTGGGCCGTGCCGCCGCGCGGGCATGGCTAGTTATCCACTATACAGAGAACATTTCTCTTTGTCAAATAACTTCAGTGAATCATAGTAAAATTCAATACATTTTTGGAAGAAAAAACTTGATCTATGTCCATGGGGCAATGGGGAATAAAATCGTTGGGATACTGGATTTGTACATTGGTTTCAGCAAAAAACATTCCTCAAAGTGAGGAAATATACAGTCCAAAACTACATCAAGATTGAACCTCATACGATTTTCTGGACACGTCCTTCCCCGCGTACTCCATCGGGACATCATCGGCCACCGTCTGCTTGCCGGCTTGTCAGCCGGCAGCAATGGCGGTCATCTCCTTCTTCTGGTCAAACGAGAGGCTATCCTAGAGGGCTTTTGAGCGCGAGGAGGCTATGGTGAGCGTGGTGCGGAGAGGAGAAAGGGACCGGAGGAGGATGACTACGACCATGGCCGAGGCTGAAGTTTATATAGCGGGCGGATGGCAATGGTGGGCGGCAGACGAAAAGACGGGTGGCGCAGGAGTAGATTCCTCGGCAAATGCATATGATTAATGTAGGGCGATGGACCGCCGAGGTGTCGTTTGAACGCGGAGTACTCGCGTGCACCGGGAAGCGGCGCGGGCGGCGCTCTCTCGGTTGTCGTGCAGCTTCAATGCCGACAGCAGTGAGAGGTCGCGTCCGCTCTGGCCGGGCATGAATACGGCACTGACGCTCTGGAGTGGCACTGACCGTTTTGGGCGGGAAGCGCGGGGGCTAGGGATGGGGTTAATGGTGGGCCAGGGCAGTCAGAAATGGACGTGGCAGCGGTCCGAACACCCCCAAAGCCCCCCTTTTGTCTCTGGTTTGCAGGAAAAATGCGTCCGGGTTGTCGAGCGGACCGATACAGCTTGCGTTTGATGGTAAAACACATCCAGACCACACGGTCCGGGCGGTTGCGGGTGGCTCGAGGGTCCGCGTTGGAGATGCCCTAACTGGATATGCATTCAGACTATCTTCAGCGACCAATTGGTCTCCATATTTTCTCTCGACCGAGAACTGTTTGAATTCCAGATACAAGAACGACAAGTATCTTGCAGTGTGCAAAAGTAACAAAAATCTGGAACAGCTTTCTTTCGACATGTACAACTCTGGGCTACAGTATATACCTCCTGTCACAAAGTATAAATCAGACAAATGTTGTTAGTTCCCATAATAATCGGGCAGACAGTAGGATTTCCTTGGCACTAGCCTGTCAGTGATCATAAGACCAACAACAACCAATTCGAAAAATAAATTAATGTGGGTATCAGTCACAGAAACTGCTATTCCTAGCTAGGCTATGATTTGGGCTCATCACCCCTTCTTACACTCATTCCCTTATGACATTGGTGAATATCCGCATAAGATGGAACGAAAGTATTTTTCATTTCTTCTGATCTGATGCGCGCTATGCAGAACAGTTGTTGGCATCTCATCGAGTGCTCATCTCGATTAGGATGGCGTGTTCGGGCACAGAGTCATTGGGTTCTACATCACCAGGACTTTCTCTGATCCCATTGACACCCTGAGGATGCTCATTTCTGGCTTCATGGTGGGGTTGATCAGCCATAGACCCATTGCCCATGCCGTTCTGCAGCGGACCAGATCCTCTGTGGCCTTCACTTCTGCCATCTCCATCAGCACTCTGCATATCAGAATCCATCACTTTGGTGTATTTGGCATGAACCGACTTGGCAATGCTTATCAACAGCATGAGAGCTGACATACATACAGTGATGATGAAGAGACCAGAGAAACTTCGCAAAGTGAGAGGTGTCGCGTCCATGTTGGGGATGCCATAGCTGGGCAATGGTGTTTCTGTGCCTAACCATTTCTTTTCAATTCGTGAGCCCTCAGCCCCAAGGTCCAGGATGGCAACCGAAAGATCATGCACCAGCGGAGATTTTTGAGGAAACACCTGAAAACAAAAACATGATGCTAGTTAGGCAATATTGTTTTTGTCAGTGTAGCTATTGTAAGGATGCAGATTGCATCTACTGAAGTGCTAGAGTAAGAAGCTTACGAAACCAAGTCCAGGTGTCTTGTATATGCGATTAACCATCTGGAATTCATTATGGTATTTAGGGTCAGAGAGAAACGAGGTTATATATGGGATCTCATCAACGATAGCTGAGACACCTCCATTCTTTGATCCCTTCCTCAAAGCTTTAGCATATTCCTCTTTATTCGCATACTCCTTTAGCCTATTGACATTGAAGCCTTCTTTTTTCAAGACAGAATGTACAAATGATCCAGATTGGTATCCAATATAATCACCATTTGATCGGAGCTGCTCAAGATCTGTCACTGAGGGCCGGAGCCTCTTTGCAGTCAAAATGGATGATAAGCTAGCTGTGTAGCTCTGCACTATAACCAGCACAACAAAGCACCATATCACCACAACAATTTTCGACATGGGGCTTCTAATAATTTGACCTGTGCAGATATTACGATAATCAATAGATTAGAGTATTCCAGACATAATGTAAGGTATGTAACCACTTATAATGGATCAAGTATTGTGAGCAAGTTTGAGCCTGCTAACCATGAGAAAATGTCAAAGTCGAGAAAGAAAAGTAGAGAGCAGTGCTGCACTGTCTCAAACTCGATCCTTGGTACTCCGGGTTTCTGGGCCACTCGATCGTCCACACAACAAGTCCAGTGAAGAAGAATCCCCCCATAAGTGCTAACCAAAGTTGTGTTGTTAGTGGCTTTAGGAACACCCATTCAATTGCTGACTTGGAGTCATTCTCGGTGAGCACAAGCAGTGACACGCCTGACTCGGTGTATGGCATCGTGAAGTCCACATCTACAGCTCGCTCTGCGGTTATAGTTATGTCACCCACTACTGCATCGTAGTTCTGGTTGTAAGAACCAACAAAGTACAGTGTGAGTTATGTGATTCTCACGAAATGCAGAAATGGCATGCAAGTGAAAGGAGCAAGGCTCACCCCCGAAGACACATTGCGTACTAGTTCGTCATAAGAACCATCAACAGCAACGAACTCATAACGAAGAACATGTGGTAGTTTCTTCGCAGCAGCCTCAAAGATATCAATGCAATAGCCACTGACATTATGAGAAGTTGCATTCACAAAAGCTTTAAACCCTGGTTTTTCAGGCACAGCAATCCTTAGTTTCTTCACATAGCCTCTGGTCAAAGCTCCTGTGTCTCTTCCCGATGGTATTCTGTTGTTCATTCCCCCGATTTCTGGATTAACACAAGTTTTAGTACCTTATCCGACTGCCAAGACAATGTTCTCAAGTTGTATGGGGAAAAGGAGAGCTCCATGGCACAACAATAAAATTATAAAGGAAAACCACATGTTTTTAAGTGACCTGCAAGATTAACTTAATTTCCACCTGGACGATCTGAAATGGTCGATATTGATAGACCTAAACTACAGCCAACCGAGCTAAAATAAGAGACATGTTTTACTAGGTTTCGTCAAATCTTAGATATGCACAACAACTTATGCTTAAATGTGTGGGATTAAACAGTTACCTTTCCCAGTCAGTTTTGCACTACAATATTCACATCGATCCCCTTGTTTGATACTACTAGCAGAGCAGTAACAGTTACTCCCTCCGTTCCCAAATAATTGTCTTTTTAGAGATTTCAACAAGTGACTATATACGTAGCAAAATGAGTGAATCTACACTCTAAAACATGTCTACATACATCCTTGTAGTTCATTTGAGATGGCTAGAAAGACAATTATTTGAGAACGGAGGGAGTATTTTTCATGATGAAGGCCCCTGAGTGGACAAGGCCTCGGCATTGGCAACAGCGAACCTCCTCGGCCTTATTTGGAATCGGATCTGGTTTGGAGTTCCTCACCTGGGTTGAGGAGAGGAGGTAGCCCGTCGCAGGTGCGGCGAGGGGCCTGCACTGCATCTACCTGGAAGAAGGTAGTCCATCTTCTTCCCCATTGGCAACAGCAATCCCCTCCACCGTATGACTCCCGCAGACGGTGGGGGGATGGGGGGGACGGGAGGTCTAGAACTGCGCGCACTCCGACGAACCGCGATCTCGCCGCCGTTGCGCCGGTCGGCGGAAACGCTGAAGATAGCGGCCGGGGATCTTTTTTTTTTTTTTGAGAATCAGCGGCCAGGGATCTAGGATGCGTTTGGTTTAGGCCCAAGATTGGCCCTATAAAATATGGATGCCCATAAATGGGCTTATGCTAAATTCCCATGCGCCAGGCCCAAGATACCTCTGAGGCAAAACTGAATCAAAATCTATACCGGAAAACGTCTCAAAAAAAATCTATACCGAAAAAGTTTTTTTATTACCGAAAAAGGAATCAAAATATATACCCGGACAACTCTCAGTTAAGGTTGTTTCGCTCAAAAAAAAAAAAATAAGGTTGTTCGAAGAAGGACATTATTTCTTTCACAAAGCTCTTCTGGCTAGTGTTTTGAGTCGAAATTTCCCTAAATAAATACTGAAACTTGATCAACGAACGTGTCTCTGTTGCGCGGTTCATGATCGATCGGGCGGCTACCGCAACCTGAACGTTTCCAAGAAAAACCACTACATATATGTATTTACCAGCCGTTGTTGTAGCATCTCCAGGTGAGCCACGGGGAAGCCCGTCCAGGCGGCGCGCCTCCGGCACCGGAGAAATGCTCCCGTAGCCGGCCGCGGCCGGCACGCTCCAGAGCGTGAGCATGACGAGCAAGATGACGGCGAGCGAGCGCTCCATTTTTGCATCTCCCCAGTCCAAGCCATCGGCTCGGTATATATATACAAGTAGTCTGATGTGATGTAACTAAAAGTCTATTTCGTACCTGGACCTGGACGTTGTAACTGGTCCTTGTTGAAACTTTGATGCTGGCTGGGTAGCTTGGCGCGGGCGGCGCGAACGAACCGGTCAGAAGGCCATCATTTTTCGCATAGTTTGCCAGAGGTGGAGCGAGCTGCGCTAGATCGATGGAACAATGGAAGATCGGTCGAGCCTGTCCCTCTCCAAGCAAACCATCGGGTAGGAAGAATCGTATCAGCCGGCGAATAAGTTGCATCACGCGTGGCGTGGCGTGGCGACGTGGCATCACCTTCGGGAAGTTGATTCTCGATCGAGGCTGTATGTGGTGTGGAAAGAGCATGCTCTCAGAGACAAGTCAGCCTCGCAGGTGGGGAGTACGTTACATGCAGCTTCATACGGTTCCACATTTACAAATAGAAATAGAACCCAAGGGTGTACTGTTATGCACCATCTTACTACTTTTTTTTTTTGAGGCAAGCACCATCTTACTACTACTCCTACTTCTCTTGGTCACGAGCACGAGCAGTAGCCCATTCATGCATGCATGAGGCAACCGAGAAATGGGTATACGCGCGCATGCATGTCCGCTGTGGCCGGCTAGCTCTTCCGTCGCCATGTTTCGGCCGGCCGCTGCAATACATACTCTTGCAGATACGTGGTGTGCTACAATTCCTTTGTGTGTGTGGGTTAATGGGCATACACATGTACATAGGTGGACCGAACACGTGCCGTGGAAGTGCTTGGAGAGCCCCTATAGGTCCCTCTCCAAGAACCGCACCACGCGTGGCATCAGCTTCGGAAAGTCGTTTCTCGAGGCTATATGTATGTATGTGTGCCTACCTTCTGCTGCGATGCGTTGGCCCCCACACACTGGTTCAGATACGTGGCATGTACTACTTATGTATGTGTGTGCGAATCCGCTGGGAAGTTCCCTGTGGTGTTACGGTTCCACATGTACTACCAGAGTTCATCTTGATCCTCTTTGGTGGATTCATCCTGGAGATCACTGACGACCTTGAGCGGTAGTCCATCCACGCATGCATGCATGAGCCGATCGAACGAATGGTCACTCCTCTGCCGCGATCTTCTGGCCTTGGTGTGGGAAATTGCGTGGAAGCTTTGGTATGGCGCAACAGTTCCTTGGAAGTGCAGAGCTCTGCGTACCGTTGTGTGGCTTACATGTTGTATATCTGATCAGGTCCACGCGGTTGAAAGTAATCCGGTCGTGGCCTGGCTATGTTCGTTGTTCAGATTACTGAGCAGATGAAAAGTTGAGTTCTAGAGGAACCCGGACGAAAATGCGTACTGGCTGACAGATACAAGTTTTGCAACATTTTATTCTTTGAACTCGGAGGCAATTGCCTCGATCCATGTATTCCCATTAATTAAGCATGTAAGAAGATAATTGACAAGTTAATTACGGAAACTCATACAAAACGCATACAACCAGTAATCAGGAAACATGACACCCTCTGAATAGCACGCTGCACACCAGTGACGGAGGCCGGATTGAAGCAAATCCTGGGCCAAATTCTTTTTGGCAATGTGAAATCTTTTTTTGCCTCTTATAACTACCCTACTATTTTTTTACAGCAACATGTAAAACATCTCATCTTCTTTTTTTACAACATGAAATAAAATTTAACACCGTGCATCAATTTTGAGAAAACATACAATTTTGTCACAACAGTCGGCAACCGAGCAAATACAAAGGAGAAATATGGAAGGTTGGTGCGGCAAAAGAACACTAAGCTGAACCACTCTCCTTTGCGAAGTAAAAAAATAAAAATTTACAGGGCCCAACAAGCATGACAAAGAACCAACTATCACAACCTGCCCGTGGCCCCTCCTCGCTCAACCCTAATGTCGTTGCTACATGAGTCACCGATGACAACCACCTCTAACCCTATATCTCTCTAACCAAATCCAACTCTAAGATGATGCCTCCCCAGCGACGCCATTGGGCGCCGCCCTTCCTCGTTGGAGGTGCAGCCGAGGTCCCATCCCAATCCACCCCCGTTCCCCTCCCGGGTGAAAGCTCAAAATTCTTCTTGGATTGGGCGGTGACGGCGCGCTGCGCGTCGTGTCCTCCTTGGAGGTGCCGCCTGGGGAGCGTGCGTTCGGGTGAGGGGCGACAAAGGTGGAGTTTTGGGCGGCTCTGGTTATCAGGTGGCAGTGGGGAGGTCTGGTTCGTCCTCGTCGCTCTGCGGCCTCTCCTGATGTCCTTGCTGCTCGTTCTTCAGTAGCTGCTCCCGGTGGCTTTCCCGCTGTCTTTCAAGTGTCCTTGGTTGTGTCGGTGTGTCAGATGAGGTGTGCTTATGTCCTAGGAGGTGTGCTATGTGCCTGTTCCAGGACTCGAGGTCGACATCTCTCCTGCTCTAGGGAGAGCGTCTCTCATGTCCGTCGGCAGCGCCTTTCGATCCAAGGCGAGAGGGTAGGGTCCACAACTCCACTCTGTTTAGGCAGGTCCTCGTCGTGTTCATGTTGGTCGCAATCCTTGGTTCTTATTTGCTGCGGTCTGCGGCGTGTACTAGCTTGGGCTTTCTCTTCTTTATGTTGTGAGCTTGTATACTGCGTTGAGTTGTAAGCTTCCTAGGGATGTTGTGGTGTTGTAATTCCTGGCCGGTTGATGGCTTTGTTAATTCAAAGCCGGGCTCATCGCGAGCCTTCGTTCTAAAAAAAAGATGATGCCTCCCAAGAGAGAAGCACGACATCGAGTGCCTTCATCGCCGATTCTAGGAATCCTACTCTAGGGTTTAACCCGACCATAGTTGAGCTTTCGCCGACAATCTCGCCTTCTGATCCGCGACCAACTGGTCTAGCTGGCACATTGATGTTTGTTGCCTCGCAAGTCGCAACCCACACCAAAGGCGAGCCATTCCAAACTCCAGCTCTGAGGACGCAAACAGCCAAGGCAGCGCCTTCATGAAGGAAACGGCGCTGTGACACCGTCGTCGCTTGTTTCGGAGGACCGGAACAAGGGTTTCCCCCGATGATCAATGATGGACATGATCAGGACCATGGCAACACCCCCAAGAAGGATACGACACCCACATGCATCGTCCACTGCCAGCAACGGCAAGCCGTGCGGAGATTTCGCACCGGCCCATGACCAGAATCCAAACTACCGGAGCAACGATGGGGATCAGGTCGCTGGGTGAGTTTACCGCTACAGGAAGGCGAGGCACGCTCATCAACGTTGCAGAGAGGTGATACCGAACGCAGCCGGCCTTCCCGCCACCAACAACGACCACGACCGGTTGTCCTCGCCGCACTGAGGCTAAGACCGGTTGGACCGCCGCTCTGGCATTCGGGGTCCATAGCAGGCCGCAGCCTATCAGAATCCCAACGTCATGCGCGCCGTCCGGCGGACAGAGCCAACCTCGAGCATCGCCGGCACCACACCACCACCTCCGGCCACCCCCAGCCACGCCCGGTGAAGGGGGCCACCTAGGCGCATGCCTGATGTGTTGTGAAGCCATGTCAATAGGACATGGGCAGAGGAATAGCACCCGCATAGTTGTGCGGTCTGGAACCACCGCAACACCATAAGAGAAGGCCGGGGAAGAACACCAACCAAGGGAACACAACCTGGTGTCGCCTTCGGCAACACGAACTTATCTAGACGAGATCTTTCGACGGTGATAAAAGACAAGCGACGATGGCTAGGTTTTCCCCATGCCATCATTGGGAGGAAAGCAACACAGGGTCACAAAATACATACATTTGTTCTAGTTTTACAACATTTTGAATGCATATTGTCAAAACGGGAAGAAACTATTGTTGCAGCATTTGGGTACACAAACTGGTCTGCGAGCTGCTTTGTGATATCATCCACATTCAAACACATGGACTTAGCAGGTTGCTTGACGATTGGTTCGAAAAAAAAAAATGGTTGCCTGACGATTTAGTAGCAAAGCAAAAAAAGAATAGGAGCATCAAAAAGAACGCCGTCCGTGGGATTCGAACCCACGACCACACGGTTAAAAGCCGTGCGCTCTACCAACTGAGCTAGGACGGCTCGTTGCACATTAATCTTCAATAGCTTATATGTACATCAGCGTTTGTTTTCAAGATGCATTGTCCAATTTTGTTGCGAGGCCGTTTTTCAGCCTGCTTATAATTAATCAAAAGCACCTGCAACTACGTTTGTTCTATTACGTTTATCTCTAGAACATCCATGTCAACATGTTACGTAGAGAAAACAAGAAAGAGATAATCCTTTTTTTCGAGCTTGCTTCTTTTAGGTTTTTTTAGCTTGCTGATTGTTCCTTTTTTTTTCAAATGTGAAGTTGTGAACTAGTAGTCCCTTGCAAAGGAAAAAAATGTTGTGAACTAGTCACGCCAGTTGAACTCCGGAGCAAAGTTTCAAACGATTCGAGCCGTTCCAAACGAGGAAAAAAAAAGGGAGAGCCTCCGAAAATCCTCCCCAAATCCCCTCGACGCACCCCACCGACGGGGAATCGATCCCCCACCCCCGCAGACGCGCCCGCCCGCCCCCCTCGTCTCCCGCCCGCCTCGCCGCCAAATCGGTTTCAAATCGCGCGGCCGCCCGACCGGCGTCCCCGGCGGCGGCGATGGAGGTGGGCGACCTGCACAAGGTGTGGGAGATCCGGGCGCTCAAGCGGAAGCCCGAGGAGCCGGCCGCCCGCGCGCTCCTCGACCGCGTCGCCAAGCAGGTCCAGCCCATCATGCGCCGCCGCAAGTGGCGCGTCAAGGTCCTCTCCGAGTTCTCGTGAGCAAACCCTAACCCTAACCCTAGCCGTATCCCACATCCCCCCATCGGCTTCTGCGTCGACCGATACCGTGTGCCGGCGTGACCCATTTTTTGTTTGGGGATTATTAGGCCGAAGAACCCGAGGCTGCTGGGGCTCAACGTCAACCGGGGCGTCGAGGTGAAGCTGCGGCTCCGGCGCGACGGCCGGGACCTCGACTTCATCCCCTACGAGGAGGTGCTCGACACCATGCTCCACGAGCTCGCGCACAACGCGCGCGGGCCCCACGACGCGCAGTTCTACAAGCTCTGGGACGAGCTCCGCAAGGTCTGTATGTTCATGATTCTGCTCTTGTATTAGTATACTTGAAATGTCTACGATTCCACCTGTATAGCGGTTCACTAGTGTCAGTGTATGCATATATCCGGTTGCTCGGAATCTGTTGCTTGTGCGCACTAGGCAATAAAAAAAAAGCAGAAATCGTGCATAATCCCTTGCAAGCACGTTGACTGATAGCTTGGTTCAATTGATTTTGTGGTTAACGGCATTTAACCTATTTAACCTGAAATTTTCATTGGATCCTGTCGTCATTGACAATGTGCAGATGGAGTTGATCTTGTTTAGTAAATTTTGGCTTATCCTCATTTCAATGAGTCGTAGCAGATGCATGTAATTTGGTAGCCCCTCTATTTATTTGTTAGAAACATTACAATTTTTCTATCTGCTGACCTGACCATAACAATTGTTCAATAGAAGTGATCACATCAATTTTTGGGTTTCAGAATTATCTGTGTGCCTGTACATAGGATTTTGCACGATCAAAGGTTGGATGCTTATATGCTGCTTATGCATAATGATTCAGGAATGTGAAGAACTTGTTGCAAAGGGTATCACGGGGCCAGGACAAGGGTTTGATGGTACAGGCAGGCGATTAGGTGGATTTTCAATACATCCACCACCACCATCTCTCCGACAAGCTGCACTAACTGCAGCACAGAAACGGGCAAGGAATGGAGCTTTATTGCCGTCTGGCCCAAGAAAGTTGGGTGGAAACAATGCCATCATGAGTGCTCTTAGTCCAGTACAAGCTGCTGCCATGGCTGCTGAAAGGAGGATGCAGGATGACTTGTGGTGCGGATCACATAATGATTCTGGTATCGATGATTCAGAAGATGTCGTTATTCTTGAGCAACCACCTAAGTTGACAACAAGGGATGGAAAAAACACAAAGCGTGCAAAAAACACAACGTGTGATTCTTCTAGCAGTTCTGCAGAACCCAGCACTTCATCTGGATCTCAAGTTCCAGCACGAGCTGATTCCTCTTCTGGTAGAACGACTGCTGCGGACTTTAGTTCTATGTGGGAGTGTAGTGCTTGCACTCTCCTTAATCAGGTAAATTGATCAGCCACTTTATTTTTGGACACTGCACTGAAGTTCCTATTACAGAAAACATTCATGCCCTTTCACATACAAAACCTGATGTCTACGTGCGCTTGGTGGCCAGCTCTTCAGCTAGGCACAAATTTTCTTTTATACTCAGCCACGCACCCCTGTACATAGCTAAAGCGTGCGGAGAATGTCAAGAGAGGGCGTGGTAGACCGAATTTGACATGGGAGGAGTCCGTTAAGAGAGACCTGAAGGATTGGAGTATCACCAAAGAGCTAGCTATGGACAGGGGTGCGTGGAAGCTTGCTATCCATGTGCCCGAGCCATGAGTTGGTTGCGAGATCTTATGGGTTTCACCTCTAGCCTACCCCAACTTGTTTGGGACTAAAGGCTTTGTTGTTGTTGTTGTTGACTCAGTGCTGGTTCTAGCTGGATGTGTTCCATTATGATCTATTAGCATAGTCTTTGAAGTGCACTCAACGTAGTGGGTATGTAAATGGTTCGCACTAATAGTGAGTCCATATCAAAGTGGTACTTTGTCATGTGGGGCGTTGCGTACAGGCGCGGGCCACGCAACCAGGAGCAACAGCCGACGGCCACAACTGGCGAGGCGTGATCGGGGCAGGAGTCCTGATCCTTATGCATTGGTTCCTAGAATAAAGGAGTAGTTTGTTAGGCATAGTTTCCAGTTTGTTAGCAGCCCATGGGGCCTTTATATATCATGTAATCTGTACTCTTTGACGGAAAGCAATAAATCATTATCTCCTATCTCTCCCTCTACTCCTAATCTCATCTCCTGCACCATTGAGCAGTTAGGCAAAAACCCTAGCGCTCCTATCCCCCGAGACTACAAACTACGTAGTTGAGGTCCCGCTGTCTTGGGCGCCGAGGTCCTTGACATACTTCCAGAGCAGATTAGACTTATCCAAACTTAAGATGAAATCTAGTTTTCATAATTTATGAACGTGGAATGCCCTAGGATAAATTGAACTATTGATTTGATTTTCTATGTCTGTGACGTACATTTGCTTGCCCACCTTTCTATCTCATCCTTACCTACCTTTGGGCCTGTGGTGACAGTAGTTCGCTTTATAAATGGACTCCTTATAATATTCTGAAGCCACATTTGCAACTTGCATTTTGATGCGTATCCAGTTACTCTTTTAGACACTGGCAACATGTAACTAATAATTAACCTGCATCAACAGTGTATATTTAACTCCCTTCACTATTATGATAAAAACATTAATAATATAACATATTGTAATGCAAAGTGATATGATTTCTTTGTTTGTCTGGATGTATTGGTTTATTTACACAAATGATATAAGTCATACCGGAAATCCGTTTTGGCTCCTGGGTCCAGAGGCTCCCGCTATCTGGACCACACATGTGCGTCGTGATTCACACACAGACTAGTATATTCACTTCTGTATTTCGTTTTAATAGTACAGGGCCTGGCCCACCGATCAGTTGTACGGCAGCGAATCTCCTGTGTAACGCTGCTCCAGTACAGATGGAGGAGGACGGATCTGTCCTAACGGAGCGCCACAACTGGACCACCGGATTGTAAACGGCAGCCATCAAAGCTAGATATTTACAACCCAAACCAGCCACCACCATCCCCTTCCTCTGCACGATTAAGTTCATCCACCAGTAGCACCCATTCCTCCTCCCTCTCCACATAGTTCTAGCTCATTCTTCCCCACTTGAAGGTTCTCGAAACACAGGAATTCACTATGTTCTAGATTGTCCATCCCAGGTGCAAATGGAATATAATTAGATATCATGGGTTTTATCACACTTCATTGCATAAACACTCTCAGCTGCAATTCCCCTGTAATTGAAGCATTACTCCAGCCGCCACTTTGCTAGAGAACCTTCACTTCCACCCAAAATGATACACTGCAACATCAACCCTCTTGGCATCGAAGTCTCCTCTTCGTCTTCTTCTTCGTTCTTCATGAAGTGTGGCATAACTGCCCTGTTCTCCTGCATCTTCACCAAGCTGGTACACAGGCGACTTCACCAAGTTTGTAATCTGGCTCTGTCATACATGATACCACATTTTTGGTCAGCCCCAACCTATGGATCTAGAATTGAATTTTTCAAATGACACTGTCGCTTAGTGCAAATGAAACTTACATCCGACAGACTCTGAACTTTCTCTAAGATAGTGCATCCCATAGATCCAGCTCTCTTCCCTGGTCAAGCATGACAAAAAAAAGTTATAGTGCATCCCATAGATCCAGCTCTCTTCCCTGGTCAAGCATGACAAAAAAAAGTCTTGTCTCTAATAACATAAGTCATATATTGTTACCCCAGTCAACCACAACTAACCTTTCACAGCATGTATGCATCCCAGTATTGAATTTCAAGCCCCAGCCTTCAGATGAGATTCTTGTTCCAGGGATGCACTCATGTATACATCTCCTCAGGTTTGAGAGCACTCTTATAGCGTTCCTTTTGTGGTTAGCCTCCATCTCGTGCTGTGGCTCCTCCGTCTCCACCGGGTCCATAGCCATGATAATTTTCTTCTGAATGTCCACAGCATAAACAACCCAGCTATCCATATATTTGAGGAGCAACATGATCTGCAACACCGGCAAATACTGTCCGCATCAAGATACAACAACCCAACGCAACAAACACACTAAAATGTATTGAGCTTTTGTTTTTTACCTTTTTAGCAGCTTCAATCCTAACTCCAGTGTGCTCTTCTGTGACCATTGTTGCAATGTAGTCGAAATCAAGGTCTGACGATCTCTCTGCCTCCATTAGTTCTTCCTGCAAATACAGTATTTTTCCCGAACAAACTCTTAGTTTCAGGTCTGATGCAACCACGAAATGACAACACTCAGCTGAACATGTCGGTCTGAAAACCCACCCCCAGTCTGAAGTCAGGTATCACGAGGAAATGTTCAGGAAGTCCTCGAAACAGCTTTGCCTCCTCCTTCCTCACCAAGCGCCACATCGATACCATTTGATCTATCTCTGGATTACCGTAACGATCGAAAACACCCTCTATCATCGCCCCCGTCAGTTGAACTGTGCATGGATGAGTACGGCAGAACCATTTCCTGCCAAAAAAGGTACAAACCTTCTATTAGGATCATTCCATTTTTTCTGATTTAGTACTATATAGTTGTTGTATAGTTATGTTAAATCTTTATCATGTTCACACCTTAACTTTTTGACGCTAGAGCACCGTCTCATCCTATCATCAAAGCCCAACACATCACTGCCAATTGGTTCATCAGGGTGCAGTCCTAGCTTCCCAGGATACTTCTCCCTGAACTCACGTTTCGGCCTCACCAGACCATGTACACGAGGCGGCATTTGCCCTGCACCCATTCTTTTTGTCGAAATCACTGGTTTAGCGTTCCAGTAATGATTTTAAAGACATGCCCAAAGCATCTTTTGACAGAGATGCACAAGCCTGATTCCTGAGCATTTGACTGTCGCCCCCACGTATCACTGGGCCGCCTACACAAGTTGAGCACAACCAAAAGCATTAGTTGAATCAGCTTAATGACCGTGATAGTCTGCTTTTTTTAAGATGTGCAAAATTCTTTAATTGTGATATACCTCCCATAATCGCTCTACGGACAGCTTCAATGATTGGGTCCTATCGCACAACTGGATTTTACCCTTTTCAGCTGTAATTAACAGCTATCAGTACTCTGACCGAACACAAGATAATGTAGATGTGGGTGGCAATATAAAATATACATCTGATACACATGCAGCAAGCTTTTTTGATTGGCTTGCCCTGCAATACAAAGTAGTCGAATGCTTTCCTTAATCACAAAGCGGCAATATAAAATATACATCTGATACACATGCAGCAACAAAACCAATGCAAATGAACAATGGCAGCGTAAAAATGCTGTTAGCGGAAAACAAAATCATAACTTACCGAGCAACCACAGACCACTTCCTGCATGCATTTTGTCTTCTCAGCGTTGAGACTGCTTTTTCTGTATCTTATACCAAATCCAAGCTCCCATGAATAAATTGTAGAAATCATAAGCTTCCCCCAGCGAGTCAAATGTTAAACTGATCTCAGGTTCGATCACATTAGGCCCTAGCTTATCTGCGTACCCCCGAGTCGTCTGCTCCAGGGCGCCAACTTTACCTGTCAAATGTTGAACCGATCTCAGGTTCAATCACATTAGGCCCTAGCTTATCTGCGTACCCCCGAATCGTTTGCTCCAGGGTGCCAACTCTATCTGGGCATGGTGCCCTGTCTGGTGGGTGCTTCCCAACTCTGACCCTCATTCCAAACAGAAATAAATTTCAAAAGGACTATAAATTCATGGCAAGTCTGGTCTGGCTTCGTACATTTTATGATCTACATATTTTGTTTGAATCAGTTCTTATGGCATGCATCAAATTTGCTTTATCATTACTAGAAATAATAAACCATAGACATTATGTACAACCAGTTTTGCCTAGTTTTTGCGAAAAATCAGATAATTTCCACTTTTTTTATCACTCAATCAGTCGCAGACATGAAAAAAATAGATTGCAGAATTACACGTGGTACTCATGACAAGAGAATTCAACGAATTGTTGTTACCTTGTCTAACCTGGGGCTCGTGGATCCATTTTGCCCGTAGAATGAGCTGAGGTTGCATCTCCACTCTGTGCTTGGTCTGCAATGACAGAATCCATGGCTGGGTGCTTGTTCATCTGGGCGTCCCCTTTCTCAATCACATCTGCTTTATCTCCTTCGCTCTTACTGAAATCAGAAGCTGTCACCCAACCGGCATCAACACTTGTTTGCTTGCCGTAAGCAGCACCACTAAGCTGGACGAGACCATGACCACCGCTGAATCCCGCAACACCACTCAGCCGTGCATCATCCATCCCCATCCTAGATCCGCCGCCGGAATGCCCTATTGACTGACCTCCATCTCGCACCATTTCCATTAAAACTGTAGCGCTGCACGCCTTGTCCGAGAAAATCGGTAAACTGCGGGTAGATTTCATCCAGAAATCAGATCCCCAACCGCATCTAAATATTTAACAACCACGGGATTTGGAGGATAAGGCTAGAATTACCTGTCGACTGCAGTTACCGGGAATTCCGTCACCATGCCCGAGCCATCGCGGTGATCGAGAAAATCGTGGCAGTAGAACTAACCCCCACCACGTGGCCAACATTTTCTTTTTTCACCTTACATGTGGGCCAGACAAATGGCTGACTCCGTCCAAAGATAACACCTGTACCACGTGTGCAGAGTACATGTGCGTCAAGACGCGTTAGCAGGCCAACGCCCGTCCTCCCTGGCGCTAGCTGCCGCTTGTACATACGCAGTGCGGCGCCAGTGTATACTTAGTTTAATATTCCTGTATTCGCATGACCGTGACGCGCAGCACAGATCTCAAGCATATCTGGGCGGCTGTGATTCCGGGTTCAACTGGACCCGGGTGCCAAAACGCCCCTAAGTCATACTCCTTTTCTTGTTTTTGCACATTATGCTGTTAATATGATCTATTATATCTTTTTCTTCTTTCTTTTTCAAAGACATCTGTAATCTGTTCTTTTTTCATTGAAAAAGAAGTGCGGTGGCTGGCCTACTGTACTTCTATATTACTGCCGCTCCCCGTTCTCTAACACATTTCATCTGCAGCCTTTGGCACCAATTTGTGAAGTTTGTGGGACAGCGAAACCTAAAATTGCAGAAGCCAAGTACGCATCTTGGTCCTGTAAATTCTGCACTCTGGAGAACTGCACTAAGCTTGATAAATGTTCGGCATGCGATCAATGGAGGTACTCATATGGACCACCTGTAGCCACATATGGTCCAAGCTACGATTGACTTACATTGAAGGCTACAAGAATACGTAAGTGGAGTTTATTACTGTCACAGGTGTTCAGTGTTCTATAAATTTTCCGCTCTCTTCTGACTGAGCCATGTTACTCCTGCATTAATTCAACTCACCCAAAAATGGGTTCTTTAGGAGATAACTGCACAATACTACAATCACCTGATAATTGCATTAGTACGATAGTATGCCCAAGCACTAATATTCCAGCCGTGTTTTATTTTGCTTCTAACCTGAAGTGTTTTTGTTTTCTGCCTCTCAGGAACTCCTGTGTGAGAGGTGCATAGAGTGGTTTCTTGATAGAGCTAAACCACTTGTTTGTGCATTCTTACTAAGCAGTTTAATTCAATAGATAGCAAGTTCGTCATGGAAGGTGGACTTATGTACATACTCATACCCAAAGCTGTAGACAACCCTTTTTTTGTTGTTGTTGCCTAAAACGGTTAACCTCGGAAATCCTACACTTGTGAAGTGGCAGGGCGATAGTAAGGGCGAACCGAAGTTACTACTGGATTAGGCCTAGGGTGTATAATATAAGCATAACCTAATGAATTTGCCTGGCATGTTTTATTATTTCTGTCTGTCTCTCGGTAGTTGACCCGTGACAGCGATCTTCTCTTCATGTGGTTTCCGCAGGTTTACAATTTTGGGGGAGATGGCTGCTGCAATGTTTATAAATTGCCTCACCAGCAGCAGTTGCCTCTGTTGCCACCTACCAAATACCAGTGCATGTCAACTCAAACCCGTGGAGTCGCAGGAGGATTTAGCATCCAGGTCCGGGTACCTGTCGGCCTGCCAATGGCTCCCAATTCCTCTCTGGGAGCACTGAATCCTGTATGCTTTGGTGACTTCCGCTCGTGGTTGCCGGATTTAAAGAACGTGGTCGGTTTTGTGCAAGGATGCCTACATGTTTGCAAATTGCAGTAGTTGCTAACTTGCTATCATTGCCTTGTTCATCTCAGTAGTGGCTCACCTTTGCTATCATTGCTGTAGCTTTTGTGCGCCCGTGTTATGAGTAGGAGAGTCGTAGTGGCTCACCTTTGCTCGGTGAAGGTCACTGTCACCGTGTTCATATACAGTAGCTGAGCACGTCGATAGAGTAAAGCTCTTTTTCTCTTAGAAGCGTGGTAGGAACTGGAGAGCGAGGCCAACGGGCAAAGGAAACCTAGGACGTGACGAGAAGCCCATACTCCTTTTATCACACGTTCTGGGAATCTTGGTAGGCTTTGGCTGCTTTGTCTATCTTGGGTAGACAGTCAAGCGGCGGCTTAGTTCACCAACGCCTGCGTTTTTCGTACCTTTTTCTTAGATCTATCATGCGCGTTTTCTTTGTTTGGCGGCGGATTGCAATTACCCTAGCACGTGCTGTGAAAGCGGGGCATCTTTTCTTTTTTCTGGTGCACGAATGCCCCGGTGCATCTGGTGAATCAGACCCGTGTGATGCTGCCCAGGTTTTTGGCACGCGTTTTGCCACATTGCCCACACACCTTTCCCCCTTAGCAAGGCACTGGTAAAGTTTTACGTAACTTTCAACTCATTGACTAATGGTTTACTTGAACGCCGCAACTAAATCAGGCATGTGCGTAACTTAAACAGCTTAATTAGGCCACCTATAAAATCAACATCATCCAAGAAACCAAGGCAACAAACGTTTCGAGGTTACTCCACAAACTCCTAAAATGGCAATTTCAGACACCCACTCTAGTTTGTGTTTGTGTTGTGTTCCACTTAGGTCAAAATGATGAATTATACACATGTACATGGGTGATGGTCAAGTTCGCAGTTTCGCGCCCAGTAGGGTTTGGATTTTGTGTGTGTTTAGGCCCTTGATCCCATTGAATTAAACACCTAGGTATTCCCAGCTCTCTGTAACTCTAGTCTTCAAATATCCAAACCATCTTTCTCTGTTGATTTGTGCAGGTAGCATTTACGTGTGACAATGAACACATCAGTTTTTTTTTAATTTTTTAGCATCTGCAAAAAACATTTTTAGAGCGCAGGAGTATATGCTTCCAAGAGCCGAATTGGATTTCCGCATATGTTACTATCTCTATAGTGACATATAAGTGGTATCGTGCAAAGCTTTATTTATTAGACGTAGACTCGTTTTGTGTTTGGGTGCGTTATGTTACACAAATATCTTTACTCGCATTAACTACTTGCCACATACAAATTTGCTTACTCTCACTGTGCCTAGCCTCGTAGTGACGAAGAGGTTCACCACGGGAACTGTGACGAGCTGCCAATTGTTAGGTACAGAGTATAAGAATCGATCTATAGGTTGCCCTCTGAAGTAGTAGCTTGTACAAATCGACTACAAGAGCCTTGCTCTCGAATTGGGGAAGAACAAAGGAAGAACTAGGGTTCGGGAGAGAAAGGGGTAGGTAGCCGCCGGTTCGTCCTTTGATCCACTGGATGCCGTGCTCTTCGTGCGCCTCCCTGAAGTAGCGAGCGGTGCGGGCTCAATTGACCCACTCCGGCCCATGGGCGAGTTGGCTAGGCCGCTTGGATCGTGTGGGCCGCTGGGCAGCTGCTGTGTTGTTGTGGTCGCTGCCCAGTGGGTCCTGCTTGTCAGGGGCGCTAACACCCCCCTCTCCTTGAGATGAGGCTTGTCCCCAAGCCTCTGCATGTGGAAAACGCGCCATGAGGCTGGCCTTGTCCTCCCAGGTGGTGCCTGCTACCTCTTGAGCATGCGTTGGTTTTTCCCTTGAAAAGAAAAGGTTGATGCAGCAAAGTAGTGTAAGTATTTTCCTCAGTTTTTGAGAACCAAGGTATCAAACCAGTAGGAGGTTACACACAAGTCGCCTTGTACCTGCACAAACAAATAAGAACCTTGCAACCAACGCGGTAAAGGGGTTGTCAATCCCTTCACGGCCACTTGCAAAAGTGAGATCTGATAGAGATAATAAGATAAATATTTTTGGTATTTTTATGATAAAGATTGAAAGTAAAGATTGCAAAGTAAAAGAGATTGGAAACTTATATGATGGAAAATATACCCGGGGGCTATAGGTTTCACTAGTGGCTTCTCTCAAGATAGCATAAGTATTACGGTGGGTGAACAAATTACTGTCGACCAATTGATAGAATTGAGCATAATTATGAGAATATTTAGGCATGATCATGTATATAGGCATCACGTCCGCGACAAGTAGACCGACTCCTGCCTGCATCTACTACTATTACTCCACACATCGACCGCTATCCAGCATGCATCTAGAGTATTAAGTTCATAAGAACAGAGTAACGCATTGGGTAAGATGACATGACGTAGAAGGATAAACTCAAGCAATATGATATAAACCCTATCTTTTTATCCTCGATGGCAACAATACAATATGTGTCGTTTCCCCTTCTGTCACTGGGATCGAGCAACACAAGATGAACCCAAAGCTAAACACTTCTCCCATTGCAAGAAAGATCAACCTAGTAGGCCAAACCAAACTGATAATTAGAAGAGACTTATAAAGATAACCAATCATACATAAAAGAATTCAGAGGAGAATCAAATATTGTTCATAGATAATCTTGATCATAAACCCACAATTCATCGGATCTCGAAAAACACACCGCAAAAAGAGTTACATCGAATAGATCTCCAAGAAGATCGAGAAGAACTCTGTATTGAGATCCAAATAGAGAGAAGAAGCCATCTAGCTAATAACTATGGACCTGAAGGTCTGAGGTAAACTACTCACACATCATCGGAGAGGCTATGGTGTTGATGTAAAAGCCCTCCGTGATCGATGCCCCCTCCGGCGGAGCGCCAGAAAAGGCCCCAAGATGGGATCTCACGGGTACAGAAGGTTGCGGCGGTGGAAATAGGGTTTTGTGGTGCTCCCCGATGTTTTCAGGGTATATGAGTATATATAGGCGAAGGAAGTCGGTCAGGAGAGCCACGAGGGGCCCATGAGGGTGGGGGGGCGCCTAGGGGGGCAGGCGCGCCTCCCTGCTTTGTGGCCTCCTTGGTTGTTTCTTGACGTCCACTCCAAGTCCTCTGGATCACGTTTGTTCCAAAAATCACGTTCCCGAAGGTTTCATTTCGTTTGGATTCCGTTTGATATTCCTTTTCTACAAAACACTGAAATAGGCAAAAAAACAGCAATTTGCACTGGGCCTTGGGTTAGTAGGTTAGTCCCAAAAATAATATAAAAGTGTATAATAAAGCCCATTAAACATCCAAAACAGAATATATAATAGCATGGAACAATAAAAAATTATAGATACGTTGGAGACGTATCAGTGCCCAAAGTTGCAGAGTTAGACCATTGCACCTTCACTTGTTCCTGCATGCCCTCGTTCTTTTTGCGCCAGCGAGTTTGCAGAACTGCCACTGGCACAACAAGGTCATCAGAACAATGAGGCAACTGTGGTTCGACTGACATACCAGGGAGTAGAGCGCGGCGAAGCAACGATACGTGAAAGACTGGGTGCACCGTGGCTTCAGGTGGTAGTTGCAGTTTATGAAGGAAATATGCCCTAGGGGCAATAATAAAGTTGTTATTTATATTTCCTTATATCATGATAAATGTTTATTATTCATGCTAGAATTGTATTAACCGGAAACTTAGTACATGTATGAATATATAGACAAACATAGTGTCACTAGTATGCCTCTACTTAACTAGCTCATTGAATCAAAGATGGTTAAGTTTCCTAACCATAGACATGAGTTGTCATTTGATTAACAGGATCACATCATTAGAGAATGATGTTATTGACCTGACCCATTCCGTTAGCTTAGCATTTGATTATTTAGTATATTGCTATTGCTTTCTTCATGACTTATACATGTTCCTATAACTATGAGATTATGCAACTCCCGAATACCAGAGGAACACTTTGTGTGCTACCAAATGTCACAACGTAACTGAGTGATTATAAAGGTGCTCTACAGGTGTCTCCGATGGTACTTGTTGAGTTGACATAGATCGAGATTAGGATTTTTCACTCCGATTGTCGGAGAGGTATCTCTGGGCCCTCTCGGTAATGCACATCTATAAGCCTTGCAAGCAATGTGACTAATGAGTTAGTTGCGGGATGATGCATTACGGAACGAGTAAAGAGACTTGCCGGTAACGATATTGAACTAGGTATTGAGATACCGACAATCGAATCTCGAGCAAGTAACATACCAATGACAAAGGGAACAACGTATGTTGTTATGCGGTTTGACCGATAAAGATCTTCGTAGAATATGTAGGAACCAATATGAGCATCTAGGTTCCACTATTGGTTATTGACCGGAGATGAGTCTCGGTCATGTCTACATAGTTCTCGAACCCGTAGTGTCCGCACGCTTAATGTTTGGTGATGATCGGTATTATGAGTTCATGTGTTTTGATGACCAAAGTTTGTTCGGAGTCCCGGATGAGATCGGGGACATGATGAGGAATCTCGAAATGATCGAGACGTAAAGATCGATATATTGGAAGGGTATATTCGGACAACGGAAAGGTTCCGAGTGATTCGGGTATTTTTCAGAGTACCGGAGAGTTACGTGTAACACCCCAAAATTTTGACCATGATTTGTTTATTAAAATTTTGCACTACAGGTATCTCCGAAAGTGTCTGTTGGGTTGACACGGATCGAGACTGGGATTTGTCACTCCGTATTACGAAGAGGTATCACTGGGCCCACTCGGTAATGCATCATCATATTGAGCTCAGAGTGACCAAGTGTTTGGTCACGGGATCATGCATTACGGTACGAGTAAAGTGACTTGCCGGTAACGAGATTGAACGAGGTATTGGGATACCGACGATCGAATCTCGGGCAAGTAACATACCGATTGACAAAGGGAATTGTATACGGGGTTGCTTGAATCCTCGACATCGTGGTTCATCCGATGAGATCATCGAGGAGCATGTGGGAGCCAACATGGTTATCCAGATCCCGCTGTTGGTTATTGACCGGAGAGCCGTCTCGGTCATGTCTACATGTCTCCCGAACCCGTAGGGTCTACACACTTAAGGTTCGGTGACGCTAGGGTTGTATGAATATGAGTATGCAGCAAATCGAAAGTTGTTCGGAGTCCCGGATGAGATCCCGGACATCACGAGGAGTTCCGGAATGGTCCGTAAAGAATTATATATGGGAAGTCGAGTTTCGGCCATCGGGAAAGTTTCGAGGTCCACCGGTATTGTACCAGGACCACCGGAAGGGTCCCGGGGGTCCACCGGGTGGGGCCACCTATCCCGGAGGGCCCCATGGGATGAAGTGGGAGGGGAACCAGCCCCTGGTGGGCTGGTGCGCTCTGGGCCCCCTCTGCGCCTAGGGTTGGGAACCCTAGGGGGGCGCCCACTTACCTTGGGGCACTCCACCCCTTGGCGCCCCCCTAGGAGATCCCATCTCCTAGGGCCGGCGCCTGGGACCCTATATATAGAGGGGGGAGGAGGCAGCCGCACCCTTGCAATTGGCGCTTCCTTCCCCTTGCTACACCTCCTCCTCCCGTAGTCGCTTGGCGAAGCCTGCTGAACTCTGCTGCATCCACCACCACACCGTCGTCTGCTGATCTTCATCAACCTCTCCTCCTCGCTGGATCAAGGTGTGGGAGACGCCATCCGCTCCGTCGTGTGTTGAATGCGGAGGTGCTGTCCATTCGCACTTGGTCATCGGTGATTTGGATCACGACGAGTCGACTCCTCAACCCCGTTCTCTTGAACGCTTCGCTCGCGATCTACAAAGGTATGTAGATGCACTCCTATCACTCGTTGCTAGATGAACTCATAGATGGATCTTGGTGAACGTAGGAAATTTTTTATTTTATGCAACGTTCCCCAACAGTGGTATCAGAGCTAGGTCTATGCGTAGTTCTCTATTGCACGAGTAGAACACAATTTGTTGTGGGTGTAGATGTTGTCAACTTTCTTGCCGCTACTAGTCTTATTTTGCTTCAGCGGTATTGTGGGATGAAGCGGCCCGAACCGACCTTACACGTACGCTTACGTGATTCAGGTTCCACCGACTGACATGCACTAGTTGCATAAGGTGGCTAGCGGGTGTCTGTCTCTCCCACTTTAGTTGGAGCGGATTCGACGAAAAGGGTCCTTATGAAGGGTAAATAGAAGTTGACAAATCACGTCGTGCCTTTTTCGTAGGTAAGAAAACGTTCTTGCTAGAACTCTATTGCAGCCACGTAAAAGATGCAACAACAATTAGAGGACGTCTAACCTGTTTTTGCAGCAATTGCCTTGTGATGTGATATGGCCAAAAGTTGTGATGTATGATGAATGATATATTGTGATGTATGAGATCATGTTCTTGTAATAGGAATCACGACTTGCATGTCAATGAGCATGACAACCGGCAGGAGCCATAGGAGTTGTCTTAATCATTATATGACCTGCGTGTCATTGATTCAACGCCATGTAATTACTTTGCTTTATTGCTAAACCGTTAGCTATAGTAGTAGAAGTAATAGTTGGCGAGCAACTTCATGGAGACACGATGATGGAGATCATGGTGTCATGCCGGTGACAAGATGATCATGGAGCCCCGAAGATGGAGATCAAAGGAGCTATATGATATTGGCCATATCATGTCACTAATATATAATTGCATGTGATGTTTATTATGTTTATGCATCTTGTTTACTTAGATCAACGGTAGTAAATAAGATGATCCCTTATAATAATTTCAAGAAAGTTTTCTCCCTAACGTGCACCGCTGCTAAAGTTCGCTGCTTCAAGCACCACGTGATGATCGGGTGTGATAGATTCCTACGTTCACATACAACGGGTGTAAGACAGTTTTACACATGCAAAACACTTAGGTTAACTTGTCGAGCCTAGCATGTACAGACATGGCCTCGGAACACAAGAGACCGAAAGGTCGAACATGAGTCGTATGGAAGATACGATCAACATGGAGATGTTCACCGACAATGACTAGTCCGTCTCACGTGATGATCGGACACGGCCTAGTCGACTCGGATCATGTAACACTTAGATGACTAGAGGGATGTCAAATCTGAGTGGGAGTTCATTAAATAATTTGATTAGATGAACTTAATTATCATGAACATTAGTCTAAAATCTTTGCAAAATGTCTTGTAGATCAAATGGCCAACGCTCATGTCACCATGAACTTCAACGCTCCTAGAGAAACCAAGCTAAAAGATGATGGCAGCAACTATTCGGACTGGGTCCGAACCCGAGGATCATCCTCATAGCAGCCAAGAAACAATATGTCCTAGAAGCACCGCTAGGTGAAGCACCCATCGAGATAACCAAGACGTTATGAACGCTTGGCAGTCTCGTCTTGATGATTACTCCCTCGTTCGGTGCGGCATGCTTTACTGACTTAGAATCGGGGCTCCAAAAGCGTTTTGAGCAACACGGAGCATATGAGATGTTCGAGGAGCTAAAATGGTTTTCCAAGCTCATGCCCGGTCGAGAGATATGAAGTCTCCGACAAGTTCTATAGTTGTAAGATGGAGGAAAATAGTTCTGTCAAGGAGCACATACTCAAAATGTCTAGGTTGCACAACCGCTTTGTCCCAGTGGACATTAACCTCCCGGACGAGGCGGTCATTGACAAAATCCTTGATCGCTCCCACCGAGCTACAAGAGCTTTGTGATGAACTACAATATGCAGGGGATGGTGAAAACTATTCCTGAAGTATTTTCAATGCTGAAGTCAGCAGAGGTAGAAATCAAGAAAGAACATCAAGTGTTGATGGTCAATAAAACCACTAAGTTCAAGAAGGGCAAGGGTAAGAAGAACTTCAAGAAGGACGACAAGGATGTTGACGCACCCGGTAAGCCAGTTGCCGGGAAGAAGTCAAAGAATGGACCCAAGCCTGAGACTGAGTGCTTTTATTGCAAAGGGAAGGGTCACTGGAAGCGGAACTGCCCCAAATACTTAGCAGACAAGAAGGCCGGCAACACTAAAGGTATATTTGATATACATGTAATTGATGTGTACCGTACCAGTACTCGTAGTAACTCCTGGGTATTTGATACCGGTGCCATTGCTCATATTTGTAACTCACAGCAGGAGCTGCGGAATAAACGGAGACTGGCGAAGGACGAGGTGACGATGCGCGTCGGGAATGGTTCCAAGGTCGATGTGATCCCGTCGGCACGCTACCTCTGCATTTACCTACGGGATTAGTTTTGAACCTCAATAATTGTTATTTAGTGCCAAGTTTGAGAATGAACCTTGTATCAGGATCTCGTTTAATACGAGATGGCTACTCATTTAAATCCAAAAATAATGGTTGTTCTATTTATATGAGAGATGTGTTTTATGGTCATGCTCCGATGGTGAACGGTTTATTCTTAATGAATCTCGAACGTAATATTACACATATTCATAGTGTGAATACCAAAAGATGTAAAGTTGATAACGATAGTCCCACATACTTGTGGCACTGCCGCCTTGGTCACATTGGTGTCAAGCGCATGAAGAAACTCCATGCTGATGGACTTTTAGTGTCTCTCGATTATGAATCATTTGACACATGCGAACCATGCCTTATGGGCAAGATGACCAAGACTCCGTTCTCCGGAACAATGGAGCGAGCAACCAACTTATTGGAAATCATACATACCGATGTGTGCGGTCCAATGAGCATTGAGGCTCGCGGAGGATATCGTTATGTTCTCACTCTCACTGATGACTTGAGTAGATATGGGTATGTCTACTTGATGAAACACAAGTCTGAGACCTTTGAAAAGTTCAAGGAATTTCAGAATGAGGTAGAGAATCAACGTGACTGAAAAATAAAGTTCTTACGATCAGATCATGGAGGAGAATATTTAAGTCACGAATTTGGTACACACTTAAGGAAATGTGGAATCGTTTCACAACTCACGCCGCCTGGAACACCTCAGCGTAATGGTGTGTCCGAGCGTCGTGTCGCACTCTATTGGATATGGTGCGATCTATGATGTCTCTTCTTGATTTACCGCTATCATTTTGGGGATGCGCTCTAGAGACAGCTACATTCACTTTAAATAGGGCACCATCTAAATCCGTTGAGACGACACCATATGAATTATGGTTTGGGAAGAAACCTAAGCTGTTGTTTCTAAAAGTTTGGGGATGCGATGCTTATGTCAAGAAACTTCAACCTGAAAAGCTCGAACCCAAGTCGGAAAAATGCGTCTTCATAGGATACCCTAAGGAAACCATTGGGTATACCTTCTACCTTAGATCCAAGGCAAGATCTTTGTTGCCAAGAACGGATCCTTTCGGAAAAAAGTTTCTCTCGAAAGGAATAAGTGGGAGGAAAGTAGAACTCGATGAAGTACTACCTCTTGAACCGGAAAGTAGTGCAACTCAGAAAATGTTCTGTGGTGCCTACACCGATCGGAGAGGAAATGAATGATGATGATCAAGGTACTTGGATCAAGTTGCTCTTGAACTCAGAGGTCCACAAGGACACGTTCCACACCGAGTGGTATGGCAACCCTGTCACGGAAATCATGTTGTTAGACAACGGTGAACCTTCAACTATGAAGAAGCGATGGCGGGCCCAGATTCCAACAAATGGCTTGAAGCCATGCAATCCGAGATAGGATCCATGTATGAAAACAAAGTATGGACTTTGACAGACTTGCCCGATGATCGGCGAGCGATAGAAAACAAATGGATCTTTAAGAAGAAGACGGACGCGGATGGTAATGTTACCATCTATAAAGCTCGACTTGTCGCTAAAGGTTATCGGCAAGTTCAAGGGTTGACTACGATGAGACTTTCTCTCCGTAGCGAAGCTGAAGTCCGTCCGAATCATGTTAGCAATTGCCGCATACTATGATTATGAGATATGCAAATGGACGTCAAAACGGCATTCCTTAACGGCTATCTTAAGGAAGAACTGTATATGATGCAGCGGAAGGTTTTGTCGACCCTAAGAATGCTAACAAGGTATGCAAGCTCCAGCGATCCATTTATGGGTTGGTGCAAGCATCTCGAGTTGGAACATTCGCTTTGATGAGATGATCAAAGCGTTTGGTTTATGCAGACTTATGGAGAAGCTGCGTTTACAAGAAAGTGAGTGGGAGCTCTGTAGCATTTGTCATATTATATGTAGATGACATACTTTTGATGGGAAATGATATAGAACTTTTGGACAGCATTAAGGCCTACTTGAATAAGAGTTTTTCAATGAAGGACCTTGGAGAAGCTGCTTATATATTAGGCATCAAGATCTATAGAGATAGATCGAGACGCCTCATAGGTCTTTCACAAAGCACATACCTTGAAAAGATATTGAAGAAGTTCAAAATGGATCAGTCCAAGAAATGGTTCTTGCCTGTATAACAAGGTGTGAAATTGAGCTCGGCTCAATGCCCGACCACGGCAGAAGATAAAGAAGAGATGAGTGTCATCCCCTATGCCTCAGCCATAGGATCTATTATGTATGCCATGCTGTGTACTATACCTGATGTAAACCTTGCCGTAAGTTTGGTAGGAAGGTACCAAAGTAATCCCGGCAAGGAACACTGGACAGCGGTCAAGAATATCATGAAGTACCGAAAGGACTAAGGACATGTTTCGTTTATGGAGGTGACGAAGAGCTCGTCGTAAGGGTTACGTCAACGCTAGCTTCGACACGAGATCTGGATGACTCTAAGTCACAAACCGGATACGTGTATATGTTGAATGGTGGAGCGATGGCTGGTGCAGCTGCAAGCGAAGCGTAGTGGCGGGATCTACATGTGAAGCGGAGTACATGGCAGCCTCGGAGGCAGCGCATGAAGCAATTTGGGTGAAGGAGTTCATCACCGACCTAGGAGTCATACCCAATGCGTCGGGGCCGATCAAACTCTTCTGTGACAACACTGGAGCTATTGCACTTGCCAAGGAGCCCAGGTTTCACAAGAAGACCAGGCACATCAAGCGTCGCTTCAACTCCATTCTTGAAAATGTTCAAGATGGAGACATAGAAATTTGCAAAGTGCATACGGATCTGAATGTCGTAGATCCATTGACTAAACCTCTTCCGCGAGCAAAACATGATCAACACCAGAACTCTATGGGTGTTCGATTCATCACAATGTAACTAGATTATTGACCTAGTGCAAGTGGGAGACTGTTGGAAATATGCCCTAGAGGAAATAATAAAAGGATTATTATTATATTTCCTTGTTCGTGATAATTGTCTTTTATTCATGCTATAATTGTATTATCCGGAAATCGTAATACACGCGTGAATACATAGACTACTATATGTCCCTAGTGAGCCTCTAGTTGACTAGCTCGTTGATCAATAGATAGTCATGGTTTCCGGACTATGAACATTGGATGTCATTGATAACGGGATCACATCATTAGGGGAATGATGTGATGGACAAGACCCAATCCTAAGCATAGCACAAGATCGTGTAGTTCGTTTTGCTAGAGCTTTTCCAATGTCAAGTGTCTTTTCCTTAAGACCATGAGATCGTGTAACTCCGGATACCGTAGGAGTGCTTTGGGTGTACCAAACGTCACAACGTGGCGGGTGACTATAAAGGTGCACTACATGTATCTCCGAAAGTGTCATTGGGTTGACACGGATCGAGATCTGAATTTGTCACTCCGTATTACGGAGAGGTATCACTAGGCCCACTCGGTAATGCATCATCATATGGAGCTCAAGTGACCAAGTGTTTGGTTACGGATCATGCATTACAGTGCGAGTAAAGTGACTTGCGGTAACGAGATTGAGCGAGGTAATTGGATACCGACGATCGAATCTCGGGCAAGTAACATACCGATTGACAAAGGAATTGTATACGGGGTTGCTTGAATCCTCGACATCGTGGTTCATCCGATGAGATCATCGAGGAGCATGTAGAGCCAACATGGGTATCCAGATCCGCTGTTGGTTATTGACCGAGAGCCGTCTCGGTCATGTCTACATGTCTCCCGAACCCTTAGGGTCTACACACTTAAGGTTCGGTGGCGCTAGGGTTGTATGAATATGAGTATGCAGCAGACCGAAAGTTGTTGAGTCCGGATGAGATCCGGGACGTCACGAGGAGTTCGGAATGGTCGGAGGTAAAGAATTATATATGGGAAGTCGAGTTTGACCATCGGGAAAGTTTGGGGTCCACCGGTGTTGTCTGGGACCACCAAGGGTCCCGAGGGTCCACCGGTGGGGCCACCTATCCCGGAGGGC